>OY743224.1:141243669-143643669 GCA_963555765.1 Orthonevra nobilis
GATGGAGAGAGTTGTAATGATGATGAGCATAGATAGGCTATTAAAAGTCATTAAATATTGAGATCACATTTTTTTTCTTTTTAGTTGAGGACGATATGCTTACATTGAGGGATTCAGGAACTGAGCTATTTGCACCGTTTACCAATGATGACGGGTGAAAAACGTACGGTTTTTGATTTAACGCTGTTCGCATGAGCCCCTCTGACTATTGTATTTGAGAGTTAGGCACATACAATGAAGGTTTATGCAGGAATAAAAGCATCAGAATGACTTATGCAGTAACCTTTTCGAAGTCACTTTACCAACACCGGTATTCAATGGTATTAAATTTTAACCGGTGTCCACAAGGAGCGGTGGTTGAGCCTTAATATTGAATCCATACAATGGCATTCGTCTACCAATGCAAAAACTTATCGTTAAAGCCACAAAAATTCAACTTGTCTGACACAAAACTGACGCTATAGGCCAGAGAGGTTCATGCTTACAAAAGATGACCTTTGTCAGGCAGATTAATTGAAGATGAGATTGCTGGTCCTCTACCCAATGTAAAGAAGAACAGGTCAGAGTGATGAAGTTTCCGGGCAAAGCTTAACGCTAGACGATAGTGTGACCTTCATGCTAGTGTCTGAGAAAGTGTAAGAAAGTTTTTTTACAATTTCTTTGAAGATCTTGTTTTCCAAAAAGATTGGTCCACCGGGTTTTCTTCAGACTTCAGACTTGATACACACTCTCTTTGAAGCGTCTGTTCGTTTCGGTGGTACCGCTTTAAATGAATTTCCTCGTGCCGAATATTTGGAGAGGACTCCCCGTTACGTTCAACTGTAGAAACAAAATCCATGTTGGCAGACCGCTGAGTGAAAATGAGCGAGTTTCTGGATATGGATGCAGTTTAAATGCATTCCATGGACTTCATGTATCCTTCCGGGACAAGACGAAGCTGTAGTCGAAGCATGCGACGTCGTCAGTAAGAAAGGCGATAGCGATAGATTATCACAATTCGTAAGGTGTGTATCTAATAAACGATCACCAAGCCCTACTGTGTCTACTGTGATAAAGTACTGGGTTGATTTGAGTCGGCTCACACCTTCCATACCTCCAACAGTTTCAACTGTCAAATTGGTCGAATTTTGCTACAAATCGCTGTCTTATTCTTCTGATGGGACTTAAATGCCAATTTCACATAATGTGAACCCTATAACCTCAATCACACTAGCCTGAGGAGGTTTTCCAAATAAGGATCTCAAATAAGTAGCCTCAGTCTAATTGATTCGGGAATTGAAGAGATTCTCTATAGAGATAGAAATTGGCGACAATTTTGCTCAATGTCAATTTTTAATGACAAAAAATTGAGGATTTGGTCTTCGAAAAGCTGTGATTCCACCTTTCTTAAAATAAACCAACAGATGATCCACCCTGGACATAGCCCAAGGATTACAAATCCACTCTACTCTCTTTACTTGAATTTTCTAACAAAATTCAATCAAAGTTTTTAACTTGATTTGAATTGCAGTTCCATTCCGATGAATTGGATTTTTTCTTTGGAAAGTGAACATTTTAAAATTGATTTTGATAATAATCGAACATTTTTTTGAATATTTGTGTATTTTTATGGAACTGTTTTTGAAATGCCCTAGAGGTGTGAAGTTGCATCTTGCATCTTGAAACTTAAAATTTATACAGTTTGGAAAAATAAAATTTAACTCACAACTTAACTAATTTTTTTCTTTTAATTTATTGTAAGAAAAACTTAATAAGTTTTTGTAACATTTAAAAAAATAATAAAATATATTTTCGGTAATTTTTTATATAATCTGCGTCTCATGCGTTTTCATGCTTGGAAAAGGAAACCATGGCGTTTTCGAAAGTGCCTCATGCTATTTTTTTTTAAAAAAAGGCAATCATACATGCAAATGACTAGTTTAACGCATTCTAAAAAAAAAGTTGTCACTTTGTTGGTTCTTCGAGCGGTGAAACATGCTTATTATGTGTTTGAAATCAAGTTGTGAAAACGATGGCTAGCCAGCCTTCATTACGCAATTCGTTCTTGATTTCAAACTTTTGGAATGGAAAGTGTTAATTTTGTCCTTGTTGTGAATTGTGTGCTTTTGTGTTTGTGTTGTGTGCATGTGGTGTTATTTTGTGTGAAAATGATTTTTTATTTGTGACAAGTAAAGCTTTCGATGAAATTTAAAATTTTTTTGGTTAGAATTTTCTTAAATGTGAATTTCTCAAAAATGCAGTGAAACATGAAAAAATAGTTTTGGGTTTTTTGTTATTAAATATTTTTTTTTAGCAGAAAGCTTTATTGTACTACCTTTTTGTGGTCGTTGTGGACTGTGTTGTTTCATATTGTGGTGGTGGTGTTTGTGTTGTTGTAGTTGTAGTTGTTGTGGTTGTGGTCGTAGATGACGTTGTTGATGGAGTCGTTGAGGGCGTTGTCGTTGATGGAGGTGACGTGGCCAATTGAATATTATTATTAAAAGTACTATATTCATCGGTGGGTAAGGTCTCTACAAGTTTTGGCTCATATGTTTGTGATTGTGACGACGATGGTGACGCTGGTGGTGGATTTCTTGGCAGGAATGGTATATCGAAGGGATCCTGCTCATCGAAGGAACCATTTGGAGGAGACAACGTCGAGGACAACGATGTATAAAAGGGTTCATCATCAATGTCAATAGTCGACGATGATACCACAATTGGACGATCACTGATCGAATTGATCGTAAATCGGTCACCCCTAGTTTCGGTTGTGAATAATTATTTTTAATTAATTTTTGTGTTTATATTTATTTTTTTTTCAAATATTTTTGTGTGTGTGTGTATAGTTGTTGTGTGTGCTTGTTTGTATATGGGGAAAGGGTAAGTCTAATCAATGCTTGTACAAAGCGCTTGCTTTTGTTTTAACTAATATAATTCAAAAACAAATGACTGAAGTCTATGTTCTAAGTCTATTTGTTTTTTTTGTCGAAATATGATTCTCATCTATTTGCCAATTTGAAATAAAGTTGTTAACGGTGATATGAATTTAGAGTTTAATACAGCTACCGGGAGGAAATTGAAGTGACTTACCTTACTGGAGCCCTCGTGGGTTGATCGTACTCGTTATCTTGCTCAATCTGTTGGAGGAAATAAAAATTAATAAATAAATCAGAAAAAAATAGGAGAAAGGTTATTTTTAATAATGTAGTTCAATATCAATTCAAATATCAAGTGACCACAATTTTAAAGTAGAACTTTGAATACTCGTAAGAAATTTAAGAGGAGTTATTTCTTATAGCAGACCAAAAGGCTAAATCAACATAATTTTCTGGCCAAAGATGGTTTGTTAATCATTATTTCCTGTTTTTCGAATTTTCCATTGAATGTTTCTAAGCCAGGACCGCATGTTTCTAGTTTAAGGAAAAAAATCTCCTCCATGATTTTTAGAAGAAAGTTCAGAGAAAGATAGGTTGTTAAGCGATAAAAAACTGTTATACAGATGCCAGGGAAGTAAAATCAAGAGGAACAAGGAAATTTTAGTTTCGAAAACAGAATCAGAATTCGAAATTAAAGAGTTACGAGTATACTTAACAACAGCACATTGTAAATTTATTCAGTTCTTCGAAAACGAAGATACATAAACTTGAGGCTTCTTACCAAATGCATTCCGTACAAGGCTTAAAATAAATAGCTCCACATTTGCAAGTTGAGATACGCACAGCCATTGATTTTGCCAGTATCGCACGGGATTTAGTCGGGATGAGGGAGCAAAAAAAGGAAAGAATACAAAAGCATGCAAATAAGTGCAGGAGAGTTAAAAATACTACAAAAAGAATGTTTTTTTAGAAAAAGTGTCGTTTTTAACATCCTTGTAGGAAGATATCAACATAAATGTTCTGCATGTCATGGAAATGAGTAACTCCTTTTGTCGCTCGTGTGCAGAATTCAAGATGACTGGATGAACAACGAGGTACCGATGCACATTGTTCTTGAATTACTCGAAATTGCTATGAGAGGGAAAGGGCGAGCTAAAGAACTTTCCTCCATTTCCTCCATAACAGTCTGTCCGAAAGTAGGATTACGAATTACGAACATAAGAGCATTCCAAGTTGATACTACAGTGTTAAAGTTAGAGGCAATTTGGTGGAGCACTGTTTATAAAAAAAGCGCTGAAATAAGTTAACACAAGACTTCGCAAAATTTTTGTATTCTGTATAGCAGGATTTTTCTTAAATGTCAGCATATCTTGCAAACATCTTTATTAGTCATTTCAATCGAGGGACGTTGCAATTGACACACATCCAGGTTTTGTTCTTTGGATTTTAGCTTTCCTTTTTGTGGTAATAAATTCCACTCTGCTGCAAGATCACTGATATTGCAGTGATTCCGAGAAGGCATTTTTAAATTGAGACTGTTGCCATCCGCGAAGGAGTGAATTGGATAAGATATGTTTAGCAAGAAATGTAGATAAAAAAGAGAACGGGTGACAAAATGGAGCCGTGTGACACACCAGCATTCATATACTGAATTGTTCCAATCATACTTTTACGTGACAGATGAAAGAGCGGTTCCACTTTTCGGTGAGATATACCATCAAATTGTAAGTGGACCTTTTGCTACATAATCCGTGCTGTCCGACTTTAAGCAGTGTTCGTGACTCGTGATATTTCATAAGAAGCTGATGATTTATCAGCGTTTCCCTGATCTTGGAAAAAGGGACTTTAGTGAAAAACAGTCTAGATAATTAGGAATGATGAAAAAGGTAAAGCGATTCTTCAAAAGAATGGGGAAATATCATCTCGATCAGCTGATTTTTGAATTTCAAAATCTCTGAGAACTCTACTGTACGAGTGCGAAAGTGGATCTGTCCCACAGAGTGTTTGATGCTGGCAGGAGTATTGCGAATCACAAATTTATTTAGTTTTTTTATGAGCGACCCAAATTTGTTGCTTCTCTTACGATCTTGAAGCATAGCGCCGATTTCTAGCTTCTTTATCCTTTTTTCGAGTTTCCTTATATGGAGTGGCTTTAAGAGATTGAGAACTTATCAGCCTTAAAGCCTCTTCGTGGGTTGAGTCGTATCTTCTTTTTCCTCCACTCACACTCCACTTAAAAATATCGACAGGCCTCTCGGTCTCGGACAATTTGGGTCATCCAGGTGTTCATAGTTAGAATTGCTTTTTAGACGGCTTTCGTGGATCTCTCCTTTCGAGCTGGCAGTACAAACTGATTCGGTCGAGGTCCATTCTGATCGATGTGTGTGACCCTTACTTTATGAGGGATCAGTAGTTTATGAGATCAAGTCGCCTCGGGGACGAATTCAAGCTTCTAAAGAAATGGAAGAAGAAACTCCAGTTGGCTATATTATATCGTTAATCGACTCTCTTAGGAGTGGGTCCTTTAAATTGAGCTTTATTAAACCAGAAATTGGTCGCAATGACTCAACAGTCCGACGGGCTTAGAAGCGATAATGATATTGTGTTTATGGAGTACTTATAAGGTCGAAAGGCACGGAACTTATAAGAAGCTTATAGAAATCAATCGCACAAGCGTAGCAAATTTTGTTCAACTATTTGTTTAGACAAATAGTCTAAAGGGCAAAAGCCTAAAACAAACGCACAACGGTCATTTCAACTGCAAGTGACTGCAAGTCAGTTGAAACTAAAGGTTGACTTTTAAATTGTTAATAAGACTTACCTGAGCAATAAGATCCTCATCGTAGTCCGAATTATAGATCAGAGATTGTTGATTATTGAATGGCTTATTCTCTTGTTGCAGCGGTTTCTGAATCGGCTTATAGGTTTCCCGGTTAGATTGTGGTGCGGCTTGTGTTACAATTTCTGGCCGATAGGTTGGTCTTAGCTGTTCTGGTTGTTGATGTTGCTGTTGTGGCACCTTGCCGCGCAATTGATGTTGCGATTGCTGTTGATGATTCTGTTGTTGTTGCTGCTGCTGTTGTTGATGTTGCTGTTGGTTACTATATTCAACATCCCTATACAAATCAATGTCATCATCATAAACCGAATAATATGGATCATATGATTGTTGTTGTTGTTGTGTCTCATATGACGTATTATAATAGTTTCGATTGCCATTTTGATTTGTCTCAACGAGCTTTGGTCGTTGTTGCGAAATGAAAATGTTCGCCGATGGTTGTGGTGGCGGTGCTTGTGAACTTGACTCAACTCTGAGTTTTTTTTTTGTTTGGTGTTTTTATTTTACAAGTTTTTTTTTAGTGTTTTTTTTTTTGGTTATTCCACAACAAAGATTACGGTTATATAAAAAAATAGAGAGAAAAAATAAACATATATACAAAGAACGAAACATTTTGTTAGTAAGGTTAGGAGGAGGTGTGATCCGGTTTGAAGGACCAAATGAAATAAGGGATAGAATGAGTTCCATGCTGTTGTTTCAGTTGTTTTTTTTTTTTGGTTTTTGTACATTAGTCACAGACAAGGGCAAAAGTCGGTCGAGAAATGTTCCTATTTACATTCGTTAGTCTCGAGAACTTTAGAAGGTTGGTTTTTGGCTTTCCGAAACTTAATTCAGGACACGCAACAAATACACAAACACACATAAGAAGTGAGGTGAATAAAAGAAGTTTTGTTTAGGTAGGCTACCTGTTTTGATCGTCCTGTTCATGTTGCGGGCGGTGTCCTGTTGAGATGGGTCTTTTGCTATGGTCGGTCTTTGAGGCTTCTGAAGCCTTGTTGTATTTCCATTTGGAGTGTCCGCGATTTGGGCGGGATGTGTACACTTTTCGTGTGGTTGTCGATGTGTATGGACGGTGTGTGGTGGTTGTTGTTGTTGTTGATGTCGTGCTTGTTGTTGAGTCAATTGGTCTGTGGTGTTGGTTTCGTAGGTCTTGGAAAATGTCTGTTGGGAAGTTAATGAAGGACGGTATTCCGCCATCTTGTTGATAGTGAGAAGAGAATACTGGGCGTCTTGTTGTGACATCGAAGTAGCCTGTCACACTGTTTGGACGTTTATATCGTGGTGTCGAACTTGATAGCGGTCTGGGCGCCACAGTTTCTGAGTGCGGCATATAGGCTGGCTTCTGCGATGGCGGATGCCGAATGCGATAGTCGTCTTCATCATCATAATAGTAATCATCAGAGGATGGCTTTGCAGAAGTGGTCTTGACGTTTTTTAGAGTGAACTTTGTCTGCGACTTAGATGATTGATTGGGAATGCTCTTAATGAAACTTTCGTAGCCTTTTGGCGCCTTGGTGTTGATTGTTGGCTTTTTGGTCTTCAAATCATCTTCGTCATCATAGTATTCGTAGTCATCATTGGCCGTGGTTGTGGTGGTGGTTATAGGACGTCTAAAAGTCTTCACTCTATGACCTGCCGGACCTGTGGTTTGTTTAAAGTATTTAAACATGTCTATTATGGCCGGTTGCATGTGCTCCATGTTTGAATTCTGAACGCCATTCATGAGCTCGCCGAAGTTGAAATTGCTCGACATGGTTCCTGGTTTTAAATAAGACTGCAGCTTCTGAGCTCTTGTGGGAGGCAGAGGAGTAGTTGAGAAATTCGACAGTCCGAATTCATTGGAAAGATGTCGAGTGGACGATTTGGCTGGTGGCGATCCACTGTAAAGATTTGGTGCCGAAACTATTTGGAAATTTGAAGTGGGCGGAGCTGCAGTTGTTGTTGTAGTGGCATAGTAGCTCTTCATTTTTTGATTTTGGAGGATATTGTATTTGAAGTAGTTGCTTTCCGTGGTTGTTTCAACTGGATCAGATGTGATGCTGTATTGGGACACGACCTTCGGGAGTTGATAGCCCGGAGTGGGTTGGAACTTGGGCGGTTGTTGATTATCATAATTGTTATAAAATCCACCGATAGTGCTAAACTGTGTGTAGTGGGAGCTGGGCACACTCTTGGTTGGTGGTGTCGCTGGTCGGGTGGGATCATTTTCTAAATGATAGAATGAATAGTTTTCGGGCTCTGCGAGTTTTTTCTTCTTTTGCTGTTGGATGTCCCTTAGACTCTGCAGAAGGAATGGAAGTAAGTCGGACTGTTGCAGTAAGGGCGGACGAGCTGTTGTAGTGGGGAAAAAACTCCCAAATGGTTTATATGCTTCCAGAGGGGACTGTGTTGAGGAAATGCTATATCCCAGGCCGGGAAAATAATTCTTTGGTTTCGAGAAGTCATTCAGAGGACTACTCTTGAAATCCTTCAGTTGCGGATTGCGTGGTGGACTTAGGTATGGATTGAAAGCCCCAAAAGAAAAGCTCTGTTGATGGTATGGATTAGAATCGACCGCTCGGTAGTTGGACGATGAAAGTTGCCATCGATTCAGACGTGGATTGAATGAGAGCGGTCGTAGCTGACGCGTGGATCTGATTGATTCATCGACTTCAGAATCGTCCAGTTCTGTTGTCTCGTCGTCAGTGTCAGTCTTTGTTATAAGTTCCTCAATTCCTGTTGTTGTTGGTGGTGTTGGTGCGGTTTGATTTGTAAATGTGTCGGACAATGTCTCCGTTGTATCGGCGATTATCGTTGTCTGATTCTGTGCCTCGCGTCGGTGTCGTCGATGTAAGTCAATTGAATTGTGGTCAATGTCGCTGTTGTCACGTCTAAAGCGTGTCCAAATGGTCGCATGAATGAGATAGCAAATATTTTATTTAAATTTCGAAATGAAAGAGGACAATGAGGAGTCAATAAATGTGTGGAGCGAGGGTTTGAAGGGTGTTTACTTACCGGTACTGATTGATTTGTGCTCCGTAGGCATATGAACCAATCTTACCGTGATTGGGAATGGCATTAATGCTGGCTTGATGGATGATACCATCACGATCTCTCTGCACCTGCCCGACTGTACTAGGTTGACCACGATAGACACGCTGTTGTCGATCGCTCTCCTCCTCTTCGACGGGTGGTAGGCTGTCATGAGCATCGGCATAAAGCTGAAGTTAAAAAAAAAACAAAAATACGTCAGCTGGATATACCGGCAAGTTTGTTTCTTGGCCTACCTTAGCGATATCCTCGCGTGAATCAAGCAATGGCTTGGGTTGCCCTCTTGAGGTAATGACTGGATTTGGTGCCACTCTCAACTCGGGTGGTGGCGGTATAGTCTGAACTTGGGCCTGAATCACTTGATGTTGCTGTTGGCGTGGCTGATACTGTTGCACAATTGTTGGTTTTGATTGTGGCAATTGGGTGGAGCTGGGGTATGCTGAACCGAATCGTACACGATGAGGCACATGTTGCTGTTGTTGCTGCTGTGAGACTTGGGATTGCTGTTGTTGCTTAATTTGGGGTACTCTGGGAGCAGATTCACGATAGCCGGCTGATGCACCATCGGATAGATCGCATCCAACGTTCCTTGGCCAGTCGCACGTTTGCAATTCATGACTGTACATGAGGCCACCCGTACAGCTCTCGAGCAAGGCACCACCGAATACACACACATAATATTGAGTGCAATCACTGGGGTGTGGATAATAGCCAAACTCTTCGGGACAATCGAAATTCACTCCGGTTGTGGACGATGATGACACCGATGAGCCTTTGACGTTTGTACCAAATGATCGGGAGCTTGTGATGCGTGAGGGTGAACGTTTATTTTGGGCGTTGGTTGATTCTGAAAAAGACAATAAAAATGTTTTTTTTTCTGTTACTACATCTTGGAGGTCGAGAGATGTCTTAGTGAAACGGAAATCAATAAGATGTGCAGGTGTTCGTCGTACGACTATGTTCATAGTATTTTAAGTGTGATGACCGGGTTGGTGTGAAATTGACTTGATATGAAGATTTGATCGGCTGTCAAAACAAAACCGACCTTATAAAGAACATGTTTAAAATTATTATTACTTAGAGTAAAGAAAATAGGTTCTTAATGACTTCCTTGAGGTACACCTAACGTAGAGATAACAGGGACGGACATTGTAAGTCCAACAAGAATCATTAATTGTAGATTTCATTTAGAAATTCGAGAAGACATTGAAATTGGCATTCCTTTGCCTATGATATTTGTAGGGTTTAAACGTAATGATTTGAAAATTATTTTTTTTTTAATGAGACTCGAAGCGGTTCACGGAATTAAACCGCAGTGAAAGAAAATGTCAACAATTCAAGCCTTATACTTGTCGGAATAAGTCGAAAAAGTCGTAGATCGGGATCGACGCTATGCTGAGAGTTTTTCATAACTTTTCAATAGGCTTATAAAACTGGTTGCCGGCTAACAGCTTGAAACAGAAGTCAGCAGCCTTGGGAATCAAAACTGATTTTTGTTTTAAGGCAAACGACATTATTATCGATATCTGTAAGTTTGGGGGTCTTGTTGGAAAAAGGCACAATGACTTAGCTGGCTTTAACTTACTTATAGATAGGCTGTCATGAGGTAGGGTTGAAAAGGACCTATAATCTGAACATTGCAACGATGTGGCCTTAGACGAACATGTTCTTGGATCTCTTTAAGGGTTTCTGCAAATGCTGTGTTTTGAGGAATTTGAAATAAGTGCGGATTTCAATTGCAAATATTTAGGAGTAACGACATCATGCAAATAACTCTAACAATGGTATATATGAATGTAAGAAATTGAAATCTTGAAACAAGAATTTAAACTATGCATGAGGCTTGGATTTTGACATCTCGGTCCAAAGAGGATTAAGACTCCTCTCTTCTAAACGACGAACCCTTTTTTGTAAACCAGGGGACTTTCACAAAATGAAAAATGTCACCTCGTTATCGAGATCAAATATTTTAAAAGCAAAAGTCGTTTGTCGCTGCAGTTCGACAAGCGTTCCGACAATGAGCTGTTTTTGTTCATGAGCTGTGAGTCTATCAGTTTAATCAATAAGTGAACTGAATTCAGTTGAAATTTCTAGAAGCCGGCCGACCTCATATTGAACTTAGTTTTTTTTTTTGTAAACAGATATGACGAAACGCATTTGGTTCTAAACGAAAAGTCCAACAAACAAAATGTTCGAATTTTGAGCAAATCTTAGTCGGTGGTTCTTTATGAAATGGAATTTCATCGAGCTTTAGTCACTGTGTAGTGTTCAGTTTCATCAAGCTGCATACACCAGACAGCCCTTTCTATGTAAGTTCAAGAAGTGGGTTCATTTCTCCATACAACAAACTCCATAGATTTCTGCGAAAATCCCTCCAAAAATCCACATTCTGTTGGCCTCCAATGTCTTCTGACCTGACGCTGCCTGATTATTTCCAATAGGAAACGCGATGAATTTGATTGATTGGTATTCGAAGTAGTTTTCAGTTCTCAGTTATTGATGCAACTGTTAAGTTCACTTTTCATATGCTGTATCGAGCTGACCAGGAACCTCAGCACTTATGAAAAACCGCTTTTGCAAATTCCGCCGCCGGCTGAGCATTATTTCTAAAAGCGTTCGGAAGGATGATGTTTCCATTTCTTTCTTTAGCAGGATAACAATGATTCTTTTCTTTTATTCATTCCTCCCAGAACTGTCCATGCCTAACGATTTGGCACGCCATAAGGTGAAAATATCGTAAAAGACTTCTTTTGATCGACAAACCATGTTTTATTATATCCTATCGAAATATGTCTTTTTTTTATAATTTGCTCGCTTCCAAGGGTCTTTGAATACCCCTTCAAAAAAATTAGCATGAAACGAGCTAAAGGATGATTAGAACAATTTAAAACGTTGAAGTGGTTTGGAACTGAGATGTCGAATAGTGACTATGATTTAAAAAAAAAAAATTTGCATTCGCTCGATTCGCAGTATTGCTTTCGTCATAAGCATAGTTTTTCGGTTTATAAGATTGTATATTAAATTGTGAAATGATGACAGGATATGGATTTGGTTAGTTCAAGCATATAATCTTAATTCTTTCTCGCATCAATTAATTTTTGTTCACTAATTTTTCGACAGAGAAAATAGTTAACAATCAAATGTCAATTTTAATGCAAGTTTAACACCAGTCGTTTTTTTCCGGCAAGTGTGATTTTTTTTTTTGGGATAAGTCATCTACCATCAGTTTTAATAAATCTTGATCTTTTTCTACAAACTAGAATAACCATTAATAATTTGTTATGATTTCCCATACAAAACAATTCTCCTCAGGCTGGCCAAGCGTCATGGGAATAGTGTTCCGAGTTGAACTGTGAGTCATGAAGCTAATTAAACAAGACCTCCGCTACCTCAAATTTATTTGAGAAAATGTTCAGAGTAGAGAAATAACGCTAAACCAATAAATCGACTATAATTTACGAGATCTATGGAATCTTCAGGTTAATGTTAAATCGATCTATCACGAAATCATAAAATGCCAACCAGAATTCAAACACATAGTTCCCTTTTCGGTTCCACAACCATAATTGGTCATAATATGGCTCAATGAAGATGAAAAAATTTATCTCCAAGGAAGATCTCCATCACAAAAATATCTGTAGCAGAAAAAAATTCCCATCAGCCAGCTTAAAAAAAAAAAACAAAACAGCACCAAAACATCAGCCTTGAGTTATGACCAATAACAATTTATAAGCTTATGTAACAACCACAATCATCTTGATAATAGCCCACCGCAAGAAGAAGCCATCTCAACAGTGCCGAACACAAACCTAGAGGCAACATTTTTCCAAAGAGATGTCCCATTGAAAATTTTGCATTACAAATGATGCAGCAGCAAATGATACCCACAAATGGCACCTCAAACACAATGCGGACAGCTGAACGACACAAGAGCATATCGTCAACAAATGATGATGATCTCGAAAGAAGCTTGAAACATGAGAATCTATCTCAACATCAGGCGAAGAATACCATATGTATACTCATCGGTTTCAGTACATGGACTTACATAAGAAACAAAAGACAAGTCGCGTCACACTACGTCTTCCTCGTCGCACATAAATCAGATAAATCCAACTTGATATGGAATAATGATGTCAGGGATGAGAACGAGAAGCAGAAAATTAAGAACGCATCGTACCTTCTGGTCATAGATACACTTTGAATACCGCAGATACTTTTGAATAGAATATGAAAAACAAAACAAAAACAACAACTTTTGACATGACACCGTATCCCACTTTGTTGGATATATCCAAAACGAACTTGGCCACACATCATGTGCTATACCAAGTCCACCACCGCCCAGCAGCCGAGGTTGATGTGCGAATCTGGTGAATCTGTGTCAGTAGGGGGCAGCACGGTGCGCGTTATGAACTCACTGATGCCGAAAATCGAAACCGGATTCCTGTTTGTTCGACTGAACTTGTGGGCTTTATTTTTCGGTCGGACGATCGGTCATTATCTTCTGCGCACTTGCTTCAACCATATTTGGGCTTTGGTAAGTTGCCAAGGAGGAGATCGTGTCCGCCGAAGACTGAAGAGGAATCAGCTTGATGGAAATTTGCACTTTTGCGTTACATAACCGGTGGAGTTTGTCAGAGTGCGGGCGGGAATGTTGATGATGTTGAATGCAAAGTAGTCGCAGCAGCGCAGTACCAACATTTCCAGATGACCTTATAAAAATGGCAAACTTGGCAAAATCAATCCGTGAGCGGAGCAACATAATAAAGCTTACGAGATGCTATTCGCTATTGGCATATTGAACTTGTGTTGTGTTGTTGGTTTACTATTTCTTATTTATTTTTTTTTGAATAATTGAATGGAACTTGAGGGGTTGTTGTCATTTGGTGAGCGTGACATTACAGCTTTTTTTTTGTGGATCTTGATGAACAATGTGAATGTGTGGAATGCAGTTACCATCCGATGTCAATTACGAGGCAAAGAAGACGTTTAGTTTTACCTTGAATAAAAGAATGGGATTCTGTTTAAGATGTCATCCGATGACCTATAGACTGGCAGATTGTCTTTTTTATTGTCATGTTGGTAATTGTTTGTAGTAAATGATTTGTACAAATAACAACTTTATTAGCTGTTGGTTGTTTGTACTAATTTTCCAATCCCCCTTCAACTATAAAACTTACAGATATATGTGCTACAAGGCACAGCACTAATAATTATTAATAGTGCCTTCATCTTTTGCCACCTAAGTGTATCTATTTATCTGTTTATTCCTTATTATGGTCATTTCTCATTCTCTTAAGACCAACAAACTAATAAACGTTCTATTAACAGCTCCGTCCCATAAAAAATTGTTCAAATTAAATAAACAAATGCCGTCTATGCCGAAGATAGATAGATACTAAAGTTGTGTCTATAGATAGTCTTCAAGATCGTAAACGCCTCCCACCTTCTTCATGTCAGTTGAAAAATTATATTAGAAAAAAAAAACACAAAAATAATAAATAAAGTTCATGAATCACTGCGGGTATCGAAGTGGATTACGTTGAGTACGAGTATATTTACCGATGGTCATGCGAGTTGATGTTAATTTGTTTTTTTTTTTTTGAACAACTAGGTTACAGGTGTTTTTGTTTTAGAATTCTGTGAGAATGACCTTAGGCCTGGCGTTTGCCAGTAAAGCTGAATGGAATAAAAGTGTTAAGAAACCGATTTGCGTGAAGTTGCTGCCAGCATAATGGTGGTAGGCGTTTGACGAAAGCCAAAGGCCGTCGACGGTTGAAATTCTTTTGTCTTAAGAGATTTTAAGTTGAAAGGTCAACGTTGCTGAATGGGAATGTAGGGTGCCAAATTTCGGTTTGCTCACCAAGCGGAACAGATCTTAAGGTGATACTTGTTTTTTTAAAGGCTATCACAAAATGCTGTTGAACATTTTCCAACGTGAATCTTTCGTTGGATTATGCGATATTAATTCATTTAAACGACTGCCTCGGCTGGCCTGACAGTGCCTTCTCCTAGAAAATAGGTTCTCATGCCTCGGTTGGATTCTCCATTGACTGTAAAGATATCTCCTCTCTTGTCTTGATGGAAAAATGGGCCAATAAAGGGCTCTGAAAATTACAATAAATGGTCACACTTCACCAGATTTTTCCATTCACATCTCATCAATACCGAAATGAGGATTTTTTACTGTATAAGCACACCTTGAAGTGTGTGCATGTATGTCGTCGAAAGGACCAAATATTTCGAGAAAAATTCACAGTATTTGTTATGTTATCTTGCTTCAATTCAGCATAATTTTTCATATAAAAGGACAACTAAACAAATGTTTTTGTAAACCAAAAGAACCGAGGAAAACCATCCGACGTTGTAGAGGATATGTTCTTCTAAAACAATTCATTATGCTGGTGTTACAAGTTTTTATCACATTTTAACTAAAGAATAGTGATAATTTTTTCAAAATCATAAAAAGTTCCATGTTGCTTGTGGCAAAAAATATACTGCGAATTTTGAATGCATGCAAAAAGTGAGAATAAAAGTCTTTTGAACACCTTCCATGGAGCAAATGTAGAAACCAAATAAGTTCGCTTAGAACGAGTCAAACATAATGTAAGTCTTCGCAGGAAAAAAGTAAAAAGTACGATCTCTTTTTTTAAGGGTTCCGTACCCAATGGCTCCGCTATCCGTCCATCTGTCAGAGGGCTGTATCTTCTGAATCCTAAAAGGTCCGCAATATCAAAAATTAAAATTGATTTAAAATAAATAAAAAAGCAATTTAATTTTTTTTTCTTCGTCTTTCTGTTCTAGAGCTGTTTTTCTTAGGATCTAGATCTATAAATTTCGAAGTGTCCCGACCTAATTAAGTATTTAACTGCAAGGAATTAAAAAAACCTTATTTCTTTTTACATAAAATTTCGATATAAAAACTGGCCAACAAGTGCAGAGTTACAAAAATACGTGTCAAAAAATATTTCAACATGACTTTGAATCTATTCTGTATCTTTGGCATTTAACTTTGAGGCTGAAAAGGATCTAATATAAAAGAAATTAGGATTGGAACAGATTGAGAACCATTGAAAAAGCGCCGATATTCTTTCGAAACGCGTGATTTATAAGTATCCGTCGAAATTAAAAATGCATAAAAAATTCAAAAACTCAGACTGATGAAATTTGCTATAAATCAAATGCACGTAAATTCACAATAAGGTCACTTTATTCAATCGGCACAATAAATTAATTGCACAAATTCGTGAGCATCTAACGAATGACATCAACCATGATACTCAAGACTGCAGCTGTATTCAAATATTGTAATGAATTTTGTAGCCTTTTAAGGCTTTTGATTAACGAAATTCATCACGCTAATTAACTTCATCTTTTAATGTTTGCAATATGCGCATTGAAGCAGCATAATTCAGAAGCGTCTCAAATTTTGATTTATTATGAAATTAGGCGTGTTTCGTGTAAGCAACGATAAAAAATCGACTCTTTCCTCATCGGATGTTAGTCGGTTGTCTAGTTCGTTGCACTTTCAGCTTTTGATGCTACCATGCTATTTAGTTCGTATTCCATTCAGAAACGATTTTATTTTTTATATCTATTTTTTTTAATGGGACCATTGCTGTGGTGTGAGGGTTAAATCAAAATCAATCAAAAAACAAATTTTTAAGGATGCAGGATACATTAAGGTCGATCCAATCAGACGGCCTCTATGGAACCGAAAATGTTAATCGAATAGCCTTGAATTTCTTTATGAATCATCTAACTCAAGGGTATATAGCTGCATATAACTGACGTTTTAATTATGTCAAAAAATCTTATAACTACAGTTTAAAGCATCTACTTGCTTGCAAACAAAAAGGATCTTTTGTAATATTGAGCTGATAGTGCAGATAAATTTGTACCAAAAAAGACCCGTTCGCTTTCCTGAGTTGCGGACGGATTGTTATCTTAATTGTTATCGGAAAGCTACGTGTATTATAAAAAGGTTGAGCCATCTCAATCTTGAATCTTATTCTTGAGCTCTTTTAGGGCTTTGGCTTCTTGGCATAAGCTTTGCATTGAAAAATCCGTACAAAATATGTCCGGCGTAGTTAAATCTTGAGGTCTAAGTGGCCAGTCTTCGACAAGACATGCCTTGCGAATTTCCGTCGCAAGCATCCGCTGATATCGGTCAGTGTTGATTATCTTACCAGCCGTAAAAAAGAGCGACAGAGTTTTTGTTTTGGAGCCAAAACCTTTTCAAAGTCATATTTTCATCGTTGTCTGAAAGCAACGATTCAGGTTGAACCAAAAAAACACTCGATTTCATTTCTGGAACCCGTTCGAGAAGTTTTTTTTAACAATAAAGTCGATTTTTTTTTCAGCTATTTATAATCCATGATAAAACTTGAATCATTGCCAAAGGATAAAAGAACAATCAAAGCATGTGGACTGGAATGTGTGAGCCTGCTCAGAGAACTGTCCGATATGTCGTTGAGCTCTTAATGGTTGAACACCCTCAACTGTGGTTCCATTGCTTGTTGAAAAGAAATACAATATTTCGGCTTTGTCAAACATGTTAGCAAGGTAAAGAGCTTTCCTTAGTGCTAGAAAAGGTCAAGCCCGAAAATATCAACGCTCATCCTTTTCACGAAAATCTTGAACCTTATCAGCATTAAAATTGGTCAGAGAGTGTAAGCACAACCAAAATAGACCAACAACACTGAAAGACGTCAGTTTAACATGGGCACTGCGGCACGATGGTTTGACTTTTAATAAAATAGGTGACGAACAAGCTAGGCAAGGAGCAGGAAGTAGGAATAAGAGTCATATATAGAAAATCGTCGTCCCCCTGACAGTCATTAAAAGAGCTATAGATATTTGGGCAACAAGAAAACGACCGTTATGACCATGAACTTCGCAAGAGGAACCAAACGATTTTCCGATCACACAACTCAAGCCACTCCATGGTCATTCTATTACATCCTGCGATTCACTAGAATCCTCGCCCTTAACCACAATTTTCCAATACAGAATATAGGGGAAGACAACGAGCCTAATTAGAGACCTAGGTGACTTAAAATAAAGATCATCCTAACCAACGAACCAACCAGCGAAGGAGTGGGATCATGTAATTAGTGCATGAGTTCTGCTCAATAATGTTGTCTGCTAATATTCGCCAGGCTTAAATCTTCGAAATTGAAAGTTTCATGAGAAATACTTACCGGGAACCTCTCCCGCACTTGAACAAAAATTTCTGTTGATAGCCAAGTAGCAACGAAAGGACTCGATAAACTCGCAGCCAAATGAATTAAATTTCTTATCAATCAGTGCGGACGTTATATATCAAAGTCGCCAGTAAAAATCATCAACTAAATAAGAGGATAAGACTCTAAAATTAATTAGCCCGATTGATCGACAGCTCCAGATATGTCTATAAAAAGCTCAACTGTTCGCACTCAAAGCATGAAAACCTTTACTCGACGTCAAGAAAAAGGCAGATGGTAAGATTTGGAAAAGGAATCAAAATAAAATGTAAATTGGTCTAGTCGAAATTTGAAGTTTTTGTGCAAAAAATTGAAGGTTTCATGTTTGGTGGTCTGTTGATAGAAAGATGGTCTCCATGACAGTCTGGAGATGCTTGTATTTCTCTTCCGCAATACATCTTATCGTCCTTTGTCTATTTTTTGTATAATTTACACGCTCTCAAGAGGATATGATAACTCATTATGTATATCGAACAGATCGAGCGGAAGAATTAAAGGAATTAACAAAAGATTATGTGCAATGGTTTGAGAAACTCAGATGTATTTGGTTACAATTTAATTCCATGGGACGCAGGATTTAATTCAACAATAGTTTTGATATGGAAGATTTTAGAACACCCCCGCTGTCAGTGTTATACCTTCACGGCAGAGTTATCTACACACCATCTACACAAACCACTATTTTTGACAACACGAACTAAGAATTCTAGCAGCCAATACAACAACCATAACAACAATGCCAATTATCAGTCAAATCAATTCTTTCAGTCTTTGCCTACGAAGGGCAAGACGCAACACTGGAAAATATAAAATGGTCCAAATACTCGGCATGAATCCAATAGAGCTGCAACTACATTAAAACTGCTTAAAAGGTGATCAATACAACGTCAAGAAATTTCCTCAAAGTGGTGCAAGAACGTGGTGGATTTTTCGACAAGAAACTCATTGGCTAGGTATCCACAATTCTGATCAAGCTGTTAAAAAAAACTTTCTGCTAATTCAAATGAACAAGGTAAAGAAATATGAACTTCTCCTTACAGAAGGTACTACCCGGAAACATGGATGAAAATCTATCAATATTGACGATAGATGACCCTCGAATTAAGACTTGCTTGTCTTGCTGTCGTTGAGTTGGCAGACATTTGCTGCTGAAGGACGCATCAAAGCCAATTGCAGAAGGCCACCTATGCCATCACTTTCAAGCGAATCTCTTGACTTTCAGTTATTTCCAAAGGAACATCTTAGAGTTGAAGATGCACTTGTGATGTGACTCAATGTGAAAATATCATTTTATTTCCCAACGTTGTGTAAACACCACCCGCTAATGCCATTCTTTGATTTGCCGGTGGTACATTCTCACAGCCAGAGCGATTATAACAACAATCTATCAGATACACAATACCTTACAAAAGGGAGCACATTACCCAGACTTGATTGCAAAATGATTTGCTTCCACATGAAGCCAATATAACGTGCGCACCTTTGCGAGCGACAAACACTTGTTCAAGTTTCCATAGGCACCGAGGCGCACTGCTTGTGTCACACCGACGCCGACGACCGCTTGTTGTACCAACTTCTGATGCTGGCTTACGGATTTCACAACTCGGCGGGCTTTCAAAAGATACAAACAAGAAAAAAAAAACAAGCCCACGAAGTGGCATGGAGCGCATAGGATTTTTTTTTATTATTCCCAGAATAGTTTGGCGTTCCATTTCTGTGGGTGGTATTGTGATCTAGTGGAATTAATGATGGCGGCGGTGCAAGGGTTACTCATACTCTATTGAGAAGGTACTAAAACTTGTGCAGCATGGTCTTCTGACCTTTTGGTTGAAGGCTAGTCTATTCTGTAAGCAAATATAGAATTTTGAAAAGCTATTTCCGTCTTAGTCACGGCAATAACCCCTCAACCACGCGCAAGTTCTTAACTTATCTGCCGACTTGGATCTCTAAGTCATTTTTCTACAGCTTTGTCTGATCATATGATTCTCACGTATATCAAAATAGTATCGGGGCATTTGTCTAAGCGCTACACCGACCGTCGAGACTAGCCTTAGATCTTAATTGCTACCGCGCAGTAGTAACTCCTAATATCAAGGTCTTCACGGGCCATTACATTAAGTTAGCATGATTTACTGTGTATATTTTCCTGAGAACCATCTAGTTCAAGCCAGACATTCGTAACAATGCTTCAGTTTAATTCCACGTTTGACCTTTGCAATGTCGAGACCAGTTACATAAACCTCTGCCACCGACAACAATACACCGGTAATTGCCTACAAGAATGTTATGCCCAACGATCTGTCATGAATAGGGCTCTTATCAGAGATCTTAAGCGTTCGCACATTTAGACCAGATCCGGCACCCTTGGCACGAGCTTAGATACGATCCGGATCCAATTTTTAGTGTTGTAGGTGTCAAGTTTTAAGAACAAACATGGAAGGTGACACCGCTGGGCGCCACACCTACAATCAGGACCAGATTTATAGCCTCAAGCGTAATTTTTGACGGATGTGAGGCAACAGAATCAGATCCAAGCCTATTAATCTATTTTATTCCTGTCGTAACTCAAACCAGATCCAAAAACGGCCATTCCAAAGTCGAACACAAATTACGACCTGCAGACCGGTAATTAGACGGAAGATTAATGATCGCAAGTCAAGCACTCTCGGTGGGTATCAAGGCATCGTTGTCATGACAACCAAACGACCAACGCGACGTTGTAATAAAATTTGCAGATATTCGGTTAATTTGGACTCGCTTCGTAATGCCGACATTTAGGCGGCCTTCAGCGATTTATCATCAGTGGAAGACACTGTGCACCGTCATCAATGGAAGACGACGTGCACAATTGGAAGTAGTTTGTTTTTTGACAGTAAGCAAAGAATCTGGTTGGAAGCAAGGTGCGATTGGGTGGGTTGGAAGTTTACCGACACCTGTTTCAATGAATGCGCAATATTCATAAGTGATGTGTACATTTTCTAGTCAACCGGTAGATATGTAATCGAGTTTGCAACCTGTTTTTCTAGTAGACAACTGGCTTGAAACAAAATATTCTTGAACCCATAAACTATGAACTTAAGCACTCTTTTGTGTGCATACTCTGGAGGATACAAGTTTGAAGTCGCCTTTAGTCCCTGTTTTTGTAAGTAAGCCTTCCGAAGAAAATGTGTTCCTCGGTGGGGTTGATAATAGGGCTATAGGCCAGCCTGTCAACCGATTTTTTTAATACATTCTTGTTGCCTTCGATCCCTACCTAACGAATCACAGGACCAATATTGCTCCTGATAGCCAACGAAGAGAGGTATCTGTTGAATGATAAAGTGGACTAGGTAGGGATCTTTTTGCAATTCGCAACACTCAACAATATTTCTCGTGCCATCCTCATGTGCGTCATTAATTAAAGGACTTTTTGGTTTTTGTTTAAGTTGCTCAATTTCAAGGGATGCTGTCTACCCTTATAAAGTATTTTTTGCACAGAGCGAACAGAAGGCCTGAGATATGAAAGATTGATTGTTTCATGGAGAGAGCGGAATTGGGTTGGAAAATTATTTTATTTTGTTTTGCATTCATTTGATTCGCAATACTAAGTGATTTGATGTACTAGAACGTCATAATTTAGAGGATTGGTTCATCACCCTGCTATCAGCATTATGCCTACACAGCAGAGCCAATTGCAACTTGGAATTGTTAATCTAAGCATGATAAGCCGATGCCGATGGTAACTCCATCGGTTGTCAAGCTATAAGACAAGGCAATGGCTATAAGTAAGTAACGCCTGCAAGAGGTCCTCTCTATTCAATTTCAACTTAATCGTTAAACTTGTTCCTTTTAAATATACCAATTGAATCTCATTTAAAATACGAGTTCACTGCAATTTACAGCATTGAAAGACACAAAGAAATGGTCCTCTCATCAGAAAGATCCACTTTGAAATTACACGTTCTTAGATCTACTACCGGGCGTTCTACATCAATCCTTATTGATCGCATGATGCTAAAACATAGTTTTTTTTTAAATGCCCCATTATATATATAGTATATTCAAAGAAAAGACTAACGACTCCTTGTCTTGCCTTCATCGCGAATCAATTCACTTACAGTAAGCATCTTCAGATACTTCTTTTATTTTTTCCGAAGTGATGATGATATCGCGGAGTAATTCCTTTGTGATTGTCTAAAAATGCTGGTGTACTGCATACCCTATACTCTGATGTGGTAAGTGTTGATCAAATCGTGAACCATTTTTTTTTGTTCTTTTGCTGGCATCCGACTTGTATTCATATGCTACTACTGAGACTGAGTTGGTTCGAACAACGCAAAGAAATGATGAATGCTTGACTAAAGCAGGCTTGAACACTGTTTCAATTGATCTTTCAATCAAAATTTTTCAAGATCAACCTAACCTGTAGACCCTTTGGTTGCTGTTCCAACGTTGTGGATTTGTTCCAACTAAAGATACTTCAGCAAAGAAACATTCAACAATCACTTTGCATTTATATAAACAAATACTCTCTTATTATTTGGACATTAAACGCTCCTGTGACTTTAATCGAAACGTTCGAAACCCCTTAGACTGTCCTTTGATATATCTTAATCGGCTTTTTTTTATTCTATCGGACTCTCATGGAATTAAAACTACCATAACAATGCAGTTTAAAAGGATTACGTGAAATATGAAAGTGGGTTGAAACTATGGTGACGCCAAAAGGAGGAATTGCTACTGACACGTTTGCATTCACTTAATTCGTAGTATTTTTTTTCTCATATTTGTTTTTGATTTTAAGGGACTCTTGATTCTTGAACTTATAGGGTTCCAACGACGACGACCCACTACTTAATATCTAGCTTATTCTGAAGGAAGGAGAGGAATTGAAAACAAAAATTAGTTGTTTGAAACCAAATGGAAGGATTTCAAATTGGGACAGAGCTAGTAATATCACCTTATTTAAATTATTTGCAATATTTACTGAAGTAGAAATTGCGGATAAAGCTTTTAGAAAGAAAAAGCATCATCGCTCGCCTTCCAATGTCATATGAACATTCACAGCTTGACGTGTCACTAGAGCACGGCCACCCACTTAGTCTGACTAGTTCCGGTGGTCGACCAAACTAGTGATAGTCACGATTTGATCCCAATTGCAAATGTCAGACTTTTTACCAATTGCATCGTTCAGCAGATGTGATGTCGTCACTTCGCCTCAAAGGTTAATCAAGTTCCAAAAGCGGCATATTCATAAGCACCATAAAATACGATATGCTCAACACAGCCAAACAATCGATATTATCAATTAAAAAGCTACAAATCCATGAGCCGACACCTGAAAGACGCGTTAACTTATCGCGCTACCGTCCGTACAACGACTTCATTAGCGTTGCAAATATGTACATCTTTCAGATGCCCTCTTCTCAGAGATGATCCCCCAATGCATGCTTCACGCAGACCGATCTGCCACCTTCGGCGCTAATTTAATTGCCACCATTTACGTTTGTTTATGCTTTTATTCGGCCGTTAAAGCTGCGACATCATCACCAGCTCTATGGCCAATTGAATTTGTAATTAGACGCATCTGTCAACGCGTTAAAGTGACAGTTTCTCACGCCTTGCATTGGTTTGACATTTGTTTGATTTTTAAAGAGATTGACAATCAATTTGAGAGCAATTTCATTCGTGTTCGTAAGTACCAATCGTGAGGCTACACCCAGGCAGCAAGAGATCTCGAGTGCCTTTATATACTCGGATGAGATTCTTCATGTTTTGATGCCAGTTTGGCTGCCCAACCCACAACCACTTTCAGAGAAAACTTTCATCTGATCCCACTTTTGCACCAGAGTGCCATGGATTGAATGCTGTGCGGTTGCGCAATGGACTTGAACTTGAGGCAAGGTCTTGTGGGCTACAAAAGTGGCAGTGATGATGACGTTGTTGACAAACTACATTCGCTTGTCTTGAGTTACGGAGCTGCCCAGGGGCAATGTGCGGGCTCAACTTATTCGATACGTCCAGTCGTTGTTGTTCGGCGTTATGTCGTCTCTTTCCTGGTCCGGTAAAAATAATTGATTGTGTTGAAGGACTTCAAAGTGAGTAGCATTTACGAAATGTCCCCATTAAGGTGACATACTTAAGGAGCCTGTTTGTGACTTGATTGTGGGCTCTGGATTCGATGATGAATGTGAAGAAGGAAAATATTTCAGTTTTATGGGTGAAGGTTGTCGCTTGTGACAGTGAATCCGAATGTGTTTCCTTAATAAATTTTTTATCGTTGTTGCATTATTATTTATGGCATAGGGAAAGTAAAACCATAAAAAGGTGTTAAATTATTTCCGGAATGTGGCGCACAATTTTTTGACCATTTGATTCACAAAGATACAAAATGGAGCTTCTTGAAAGGTTTCAGGAGCAAATTGTCACTCATGTCGGGTAGCCTTTTTGACGTACAATTGATGTGACTCCTCTGTGTATATATGGTTGTCAAACGAAATGACATTGATGGATTTGATGGACAGAGTGCACACTAGGCTTGACCGAAATTGTAGGCACTCATGGACATTGAGGGACATTTTTCAAGTTACTCTTTTGCTGCTGTTTTGACATCGAAATTTGTCAAACTAACTCGAGAAGAACCTGTCCCAAATAGGAATAGGAGAGTGAGCAGAGGAATTTAGTTGCAACTGGAGTCGGTCATTATATTCAGGAAAAAATGTTATTATGAATTTAAAAAATGTGAGGTTATCGGCCTGCTTTCGCTGAAGGAGAACATCCTCTAGAAATTCCTTTGAATATTCAGAAACTAGAGAAATGTTCCCGATTTGATGTCTTTGATAAATAGAAGTACAAACTTCTCAAGGACCTTGAATTTGTAAGCTCGAAGCCCGATTTCACATTATTTTACATTATTTTAAATTGTTAAGGAAACTGACGTCAAGTAAGTAAGATGCTATTCAATGACGCTGGCCTTCAAACATAGGATAAGGATATTAACGTTCGGGTCAGA
The DNA here is from genome assembly GCA_963555765.1 of Orthonevra nobilis. Classification (NCBI taxonomy): domain Eukaryota; kingdom Metazoa; phylum Arthropoda; class Insecta; order Diptera; family Syrphidae; genus Orthonevra; species Orthonevra nobilis. The sequence goes on from OY743224.1 coordinate 141,268,636, forward strand.
AAAGATTTAAATATATTGACTTTCACCCAAGTGAGATGCATTTCTACTTATTTCCAAGCAAAGAATTCCTTGAAAAGGACCGATTTTTATTCCCTTCGCAAGGGATTACCTGCATATCAAAATAAGAGATTCCTTATGTTCCACTGAGTTCTTCCTCTTCACGAAGAAAAATATCCAAGTCCTGTACAGAGCGGAAAATGTTTCATGAACTTTTTGTCTGAAGACTGTGAGAAAAAACAAACATAAAGTGAGGTCACAAAAATACTGCGAATTCTTATGAATATAAATAAATTCAGAAGACATTCTTTTGTCACTATTAAGACGCTAACCATGAAAATTTATCATACCCATTCATGAATAAGTTTCATACCACTTCATATTTTTGATTCAATTTGGATAGTTTGAAATGAGATGCAAAGAAAGTACATTTTAATGTTGATTAGGCTCTTTGCTCTTCGGGCAAGTCTCATTAATGCACTTTAAAGGTAGCGTTTCTAGGTCGCTAAGTTTGTTATTTTTGTGGTTTTCACAAGTCAATCAGACCGATCGATTGGATCCCTTCAGACTTCTGTCTTTTGGGTTTTTTAAGGCACAGGTCTACAAAAACAAGCTACAGAATCTGGAAGCTCTCAAGGAGAATATCCAACAGGAGTAATCTTTCGAACTTATTAGTAGTTGGTAAGACAATTGAGAATGTTCGCCCACTTGACCGAGTGAAAAAAAAGTTGTAGACAACGTAAACAATTAAAAAAAGAAATTATGAAATAATTCTTTAAACTCGACTTGGTCTTGTTACCTTGTAGGCGTTTCTGAATGCTGGACATCCGACCAGCGACGCATAAGTGATGATCATGCAAAATAAATGCTTAAATGATTTCATTTTCAAACTAATGAAGTGCACAAGTGTCTTTCTGTCAATCCGAATGCCAAATAGATCACCACGAAGTCCACTCTGTTACACTCTCTGCGTTGGCCATCAATTTTTTTCACAACCTCATGCCTTCATTTGGTCATGAACTCGTTCAGGCTCACTTCGAACTGTGTGACGTTTCTGACATAATGGACGTAATTGACATAACATAACTTAAGCACCGTAAAAAGTGTGGCATGACTATCAGCTTGCACCAAAATGGGCTGAATTTGAAGTGTTTACAAGCGTTTGACAGAGCAGACTTGCTCAATGGATGCATGCGGATGAAATTTGACAACCGACCTGTTTGGGAACAAACAAAATGTAAAACGACTTTTAAATTACAATCCTGATCCATTTTCAATCGAAACTGCCAATGTTTACCGCGTTTAAATAAGGCCCATATAAGTAATCCTCTCACATAATTCTCCTTGATTGCCTTTCGGCTGTCACATCACACATTCCAATGCCCGTCAGCTGCGCTTGTTGCCCAATAAATTTCCATTCCCAGCGCCACATCGAAGGCCTACCCCAAAAAGACCATAAATTTAACACAAAACTGACATTTCTAGTACACACTAGCCAGTTTGCATTCATAACTTTTACCCAATATTTGACAAGCGATACACGTTCGCGATTCAAGTGCGACTCCTGGAGCAGACGACTTACAATGTATCTGCCACAACACAAGTGGCTAAATGCGTTCATTGTTGCATCCAGCCCCGCAGTGCGTCCGCCTGTCAAATCTTTTGGAAAAAAAGAAAGTGACGACCTTAAATCAATCAATTTGCGTCTCTCTTCCTTGTCCGCCTCCAACGAGAGACCAATCCGCGCACTCCATATGCACTTCAATGGAGCACGACGCGTTAGCGAATCGCTTGAGGAATTTAAATCGATTCCGCGATCGTTTCTTATCGGCCATCTTTTCGATTTCATTCACGCTTTATTAGTCGCGCACTTAATTGTGGCGGTTCATCCATCTAGGTTGATGAAGATCGCCATCGTGGAGGGCTTTGAGTAGCTGATAGTCTGCCACTTGTCAGAGATGAATGGAGTAGATTCGGCGCGATCGACTGCTGAGGCAGAAGAAAGTGAAATGTCAGAAAAGATCGTTCGCCGATCATGAAGGTCAATAGATGGCGGTAGTGTACCGTGTACTGTATACACAACGTAATGTCATACTTTTAGATATCGTGTCACGTAATTCTTACAGGTAGAAGCCCATTGCTGTTGCTGTTGCAGGTGGAACTCAACAAGTGCATTCACTTTCGATCGATCGTGTTCGATGAGCGCACTGCGGCGTGATTTCACTGCGCATTCAATCTGCATCTGTTGGCGGAGAATGGTTGCAGTGGCTGTTGGTAACCTGCAATTAATAGGGCGAATCCAAGTGACGAAATGATTGATTGACACTCGTGAGGCTGCCATTTAAGGCAGCGCACTCTCGACGTTCTCTCCCGCAATGCGATCGGGTATAACAAATTGAATTGTGGACTTACGAGGAATCGTTTGAATTGCAGGGTCTGACTTGGGGAATAAGTTGGTACTTTGTGGGTGCATTTACCAGGTGAGAGACACAAGAATCGTTTGGGGAAGTGAAAGAGTTGTAAATGGATGTCGATGTTGTTTGGCTGCTATTTGATTTTATTAAAGCACCCGCCGCCACTGCTGATGGTCAGGTTAAATGACTTGAAATAAATTTGGACTCAATAAAAATGCGAGGGTACATTAATCTTTTTCCAAAACATAACTTTAATTTATGTTTGATGGAAATACGACTAATGTTACCTAAATTAAAGGCACTTAACCACATTTTTATTACTGGAGCATGGAGTTAAATCATTGCAATTCATTGCAGGGTGTGTATTGAATTTGAGCTTAAGTGAAACTCTCACAAATCAAAAAAGAAAAGTGGTCGAACCTATTTTCGTAAAAAAATACTTATCTGTCAAAAAAACTAAAAACCACTTGTTTTAAAAATTTGCTGTGTTGAGATGGTTTGTCGATTCCTTTCCTTCCCATGAAGCATACTAACGGCTCCACTGACTGTATGATCGGTACAACTGACAGAATCATTCGAAACGGCTCCGTAGAATTTGTTTGAAGAAAGCTGCGCAATTTATGAGCTCAAAGTCATTGCGGTTTTTTAAAGACTGATATCTGAAAAATCCTCATGAAATCGACGTGGTTGTTTCTAATCAACTCCTTTCCCACCTGCTTGCCACACAGCTCCCGTCCCAGTTTCCTTGACATTGTGGTTCTGCTTGTTCTGTTCAGTATCCGGCAGCTCAAACAATTCACGGAGTCTCATACAACTACCTGATTTTGAAGATTGTACTCGTTTTAATAAGAATGCTTTGAAATTAGATGTTTTATTATTCTTAATAATTCATGGCTTTCAAGGAATTATGACTTTCCTTAAATAGCAAATTGAGCCGACAAGCTGATAGAAAAGAAATGTTATATCGACTTATTTGCATTTACTCAATTCGCAGTATTTCATTGGACATGATAAGAAGATCGCGGAATCACTCTGTTGTCAGTATTATGCCTTCACAGTAGAGTCTACGATAATATATAACAAACCTTTGACAACACGATCTTGGAAGAAGTCGTAAGAATAATCCCCTCACTGTGACTTTGCTCATGTGTGATTACTGGAAGTACCATGCAACAAAATTACCATTCCTTTTTTTTTAAATTTGACATCCAAAAGAATCTTCCTTTTTCTTATTCTTGTCGTATTATCTATTTACTTATCAAACTGGGAGCGTTTGAGGCTTAAACCGGTGTATAGTCCCCACTAGGTACCCCATCTTCTGAAGTGGTGTTCCTCATGTGTGGCAAAACTTTTGTGTAAGCTTTTTCATCTAGATTGAAAACAGAATATGTTTCTAAAAAGGCAATTTATCTTCCCCCTCTAACTACCGATGCGAATTATTTACGTCCCTCCTTCCTTATGGAAGAAAGATATTTACGCACGATATCTCAGAGGGATTTGATAGAGTCTGGCATCAGTCTCTTGTGTCGAAAATGCGTGTTTCGGGTATCGACGAATCTCTTATTCAATTGATTGTTAACTACATTCCGTGCCATCTGGAAATCATCATATTAAAATAAATGCACGTGTGCCACAGGGCTCCGTTTTATCTACGACATTTTTTTCAATCTTCATAAATTATTCCTTGTCTGCTGCACATTTTCATATGTCTATGACAAATTCGCAACTTGGGTCAACTTGGGTCGTGAAAACGAAGCGGCAACATTTTACTGCGATGTTCTTTAAATAAAATGAAATGTAAAGACTCCAAAACTCAGCCCAGTATTGCCGAAGCCGAACGACTTCCTGTCCCCGTGATATGAATCAATAACAACCTTTGTTTGTTTTGTTTGAAGGAACGAGATCATCGAAAAACCTGCAAAATTTCTTTAAGCGATGGAAGTCATACCTTAACGCCTCTCCGAATACCCTCGTAAGCCTGCTAGATGGGATTTAAAATAGAAAAAAAGGCTAAAAGAAACAACTGAATAACTAGTCGTAATATTTTATGTCCGATCATATTTTGTAGATTTTTGTCTGTAATTTTTATTAAAGTAATATAGTAGCTCCATACCCGGATTGCAAGGAAAGCTAACCGGGTTTACCTTAAGCTCAATTATACATCGTGAATGTGGATTTCTTTTTACGCATTGATTGATGATTGCAACATTTTACAATTGACCTCCATCAGAGGTCTCTTTTTCAATCGTGATCCTTTCCACCCGCGTTATGTGACAGCATTATAAGGGTATTAATAACCCCTTGAGGCAGGCATTTTCAAGGGACACTTTTTCAGCGTTATGCGTTTGCATTATAATGCTCATTCAGAAATGTATAATCACACTTTTTGCAAAGGGGTTTGATTATCTTTAATAAGGGCTTAAAGTTGCTTTTTCTATTTGCGTCCATCGATGTCTAAGAGTGTCCTTGGTTAGTGGCTTAATGACCTGGGATTAAGTCTACGGCCGATCTATTGAGACTGTATGTACATGCATTGATAAAGCTTCTAGACCATTTCTTCTCACACCATTTGTGCGAAAAATATAAATACAAAAAAAAGGTGAATCTAAGCCTTAGCTCGTAAAAGAGCTGTCACCGGAGTCTTGTTCGAAATATAGTAATTAAGTACCTGAAGCTAATAACCATGCATTTTTGAAGTACTTCCATTTTTTTATTTGTCACTTCGTGTCCAAAGAACATTTGATTAAGCATTTCAAATAAACTTGATCTTTGATGGCGCCTCAAGCCAGTTTGAAGAGCTTTTAACCGTCTGCACTTGTTCCTGTTCCAGAACATAAATTTCCAAACCTTAATGAGAACATTAATATATAAACAAACCGGATTAGTGACTTGGAAATGCAAATAATCCAATCCCAATAGAACTGTCGGCGAAGAGCCTCAAAGGCATGCATAATTCCTTCACAATAATCATGTTTACCAGACTCAAAGCTCAGAAATTCAATCCAATCGTTTGTTAGTTGCATGAATGTCAAAATGACAATATTTCACTCATTCGTTGTCAGTCGTCGAGCCAAAATAAATTCCCAAAACGTTTCAAAAACCAATAAAACCAAAATGAATTTTTCAATCTAATTGGTATAAAATTGACAGCCCTACAAAAAAAGGCCAAATTCCGCGCGTAATTCTTCGCATGGAGCAACGCGCCTTTTTCGCTAACGCGCAACCTCAAGACATTCTTCCAATTAGCTATTAAAAAAAAGTATCTATTTCACCAAGCCAACAGGAATTAATTGGAACATTCAAACACACACGCTACACTTTCGATTGTTGTAGGCTTGCATGTTATGTAAGTTTGGCCTCCATTCGTGGCAAGGAGGGCCTTTTGAATGCGAACAAAATTTTGGGCGGACATTGTTTGGGCATCTGAGACTATCTGTACCCTGCTGCACCCATCAGAAATTAAATTTATGCAAGGAAAATTGTTCAAACAAATCGCCTTCGGCTGAAAGTGCACTTTATATGGATTTGAACGTTTTTGAAAATACGAGGACTCGAAGACTTTCAATTAGTTTGGACTCTAATTAGGGTCTAAATGATTTTTATTTACAGAAACTAGAAACGTCATTTGTCATTTGTCTTCATTTGGACGTAAACACATCTTTTGTATTCCAAAGATGACAGCAAAGATCACTTTGAAGACGTGACTTGAATGCGTACCGACAAAGTGTCAAAACATGATGAGAATGTCGTAAGTTACATAATCGAAAGGATTTTTTTTGCCTTCTCATAAATGGAACATTGAACTTTGGATGCGAGAATGTTGTTGAACTTTATGTGACAAGAGTTATGTCATATTTATGTTTACTTTAACGGAATGCTAATGACCACGGTTAACTTAATGAAGCTAGTAAAAGAGATAAAATTTAGCTGGTTCGTCAAATACCCAAATCTGGATAGTCATCAGTGGAGACACAAATTGCAGGCGCGGCACGAGTTATCTTTTAGCCATCAACTAAATTGCGGGACATAAAAACGCTAAGGCATTCGAGGTAAGACATTGTCATTTGGGGCAGAGCTTTGCTACTGAAATTGAGGAAGTTTTAGCAAAAGTAAACGAGGATTGCAACTCAATTTGTTTGCTTATTTTTCGTGGAATTTTTATAAGATTTGCCATATCTTTCAGCGGTTGCTTAAAGGTTATGAGGAATGTGGTGGTGAAATTATATTTGATCTGTCATTCTCTTTTTCAAGAAAGGCTTCCTATGCCCTGTAATAGAAATCGATATATAAGACTTTAAAATGCCGCCTATTTAAGTATGTTGCTTGTTGGGAATTTCTAAGGTTGTTGCTCTGAATATACGTTGAGCGGCGGGGCTGAGCAAAATCCTAAATCTTTCTTCCCGAATTTGAACCAAGAACCGCATGCAGCAGCAGTCGGGCGCATAAACCACTGAACCAAAGGCACCTACATAAAGCAAATAGTCAAATGTTGAGGGCAAAAATATGACGCTATTCGCGTAAGCCAAGCAACATGGTTACAGCTTCAACATCCTCCCTCAAGAGGGTCGATTGATATTTGATTACTGAGCTCGACGAATCTTTCCAGCTTTGGTATTGATATCATTCGAACGAAAAACATAGAAGCAGTGTTGGTGATTTATCAAAGACTCGGGCTTGAAAAATATTAAATGACACATTGTGTGTTGGGCTCTGAAGAGCTTCGATAATTTCGGCGATATTCACACCAAATGGACACCGCCACAATTTCGCGCAATTTAATTTCACCGTCTTATATTTGAAATCAGAATTTTAACGACATGCGAAATTCTGGAAAAAACAATTTATTTTTAAGGAAGTCATCGACTTCAAGGCTGATGAATACGCGGTCTAAGTATCGATTGTATCGATTATATCGTGTCTTTATGGAAGATTTGTATAAGCAAGCTTTCGTTCACAGGGTCAGCCGAAGTGATTATTCTATTGCCAAAACCTTTCGCCGAATCTTAGCTCTAAGGAAAAAAGGATAATCTTTTATTCAGTTATTTCGTCAACTTAAATCAGAGATGCCTCTGTGGATACCTCGACCAAATACACTCATTTTATGTGAAAAGGACTTGATGACAAATCTGAGAAAAACACAACCACCGAAAAGTTCGCGCAAATTCCAAGATTTACAGTGGTTTCTGATGGAAAATAATTTTACTATAATGAACCCGATGGACTTAACTATAACTTCTTTCACCAAAAAAATTATGAGACCTTATTAAGCAACCATCATCTATAGAAGGGTTGTACTAATCAACCTCTTCCAACGATTTTCAGCATTTTCAGCATCTTAATCAGCATTCAAGCGATACCCATTTGTAAATCGTCTTAAACTCTTCATTTATAAGTTCAATACTCATTGTTTGGGGTTTTTTAATGAAAAGAAACAAGGGGAACGTCATCTGAGTACATTAAGCCTGCAGTATTTTTTTTTTGGATAAATCATTCAAGCGGAAAAAAATAGAAATGGTCGTGGTTCCTTGTGGCACTTCATCGAATAACCTTTTAAGCATTGTGTAGACTTCTTTCACATACTAAAGAAAAATAGTTGGTAACAGAAATTATTATTATTTTTTTAACTTCCCATCAGGAAGTTCTTGTTTTTAATCACAAAATTTATTTGAATTAGAGCCGGTGAAATTACGGAAAACAAAATCACTGAACCATATTTAACGAAAACCGTTTAGGGGGTTCACAATATAACTATGCGACGTTTGAAGTAACACTAACCGCACGAACATTCATCCACATAATGACATTATTCTTAAAGCAATAGACCCTTAAGGGACTACAAAACGTATAGGTATTGCAAAGTTTGAATATCCAGAAATCGATTCCATTACAGGACATTTTTATTATAAAGGCCCGTGGTGCACCCCGAAAATTTTACTTAGCTTAAAATATGCCCAAAGCACTTAAAACTTAAAATAAAACTGTTACAAGAACTTCAAACTAAGAGGATGAAGGGGAATGGTTTGGCGAGTAAAGGGAACTTTTGAGAGAGGCTTTAGAGAGTTGGAAGTTAAAAAAGCTATTGGCTGGTCGCAGCATACTTGACATAGGTCCAAAGTAGACTTAGTGAGAAGGACCTAAGGACAGGATGTCAAAAAAACCTAAATTTTTTAAGGTTAGTCGGTCTGACTTTAGGGGTTTTAAAAATGAACTATAAGGAAAAACAAACAAACAAGCTTAATGTAAAAATATTTCCTTTTCCTCATTGGCATTGACTGAAGAATTGTTAATTTGACGTCCCAAGGTTTTTGGCTCACTAGCCGCTGCGTTAGTGTGGTCATTGAGTTCCATATGCTTCATTTAAAGAGAGTAGAAACGATTCATAAGTTTCGTCCTGAGACATATTCTTTATCTTCTGAAGTTAATTATTATTGTTATTTTCCTTTTTTAATGCTTTCTTATGAGTTACTTGTCAAACAAGCTGCTGGCCTTTTAATGCTTATATTCAGATTACTGGAAAATTACCGTGCAAATATCTACACCGGAACAATGTGTAGAAATCGTAGTTTTGTTTTTTTTGTTCAATATTCATATACTGTGCACCTTACTTTAAAATCATTCATTCCAATTAATGGTACTCATAATTGTTCAGCTGAACGGCATATTTTCATTACCAAGGATCGAATGTACTATATACTATTAGGGATATTATTCATCCAACACGAAATCATAATTTGCTAATGCTCGACGAGATTTGGCGAGATTTTCAGTCGTCACTCATACAAGATCCAACATCTGGAAGTTTAACCGAATTTTATCAATGAAATCATCTTCAGTGATGAAAAAGTGCCTGTTTATGAGTGAAGACAGTCCTCACTGGGCTCTTGTGATTAATTTTAACTAATAGGACTATCCGTTGAAAATGCCAGGCCATGTTGCATCGATCGGAAGAGATAGTTATCGGATGGCGCAAGGTCTGGACTATACGGCGGGTGGGGTAGGACATCACATTTGAGCGTTTCAAGGTACGTTTTGATGACATTTGCAAAATGTGGCCGAGCATTGTCATGTTGCAAAATTACTTTATTGTGTCTTGCGACCGTTTCCGGCCGTTTTTCCTTCGGTGCTCGGCTCAAACGCATCAATTGTCGTCGGTAGACCTCGCCTATGATTGTTTCATTCGGTTTTAGCAGTTCATAATACACAACACCCTTCTGGTCCCACCAAATGCACAGCATAACCTTCAGGCCATGAATATTTTGAACGGCCGTCGATGTTAAGGCATGTCCGGGGTATCCTTACGTTGCCCGACGTTTTGCATTATCGTAATGTACCCATTTTTCATCACCAGTGACGATTCGATGAAAAAAAGACTTCTTTTTGTGGCGTTCAAGCAGCATTTCGGACATGCAAAATCGGCGTTCGACGTCTCGTGGCTTCAATTCATACGGCACCAAATGTCCGACCTTTCAGATCATTCCCATTGCTTCAAACGATCGGAAATGGTTTGCTGAGTGACGCTAAGTGATTTTGCGAGTTCTTCTTGCGTTTGTGACGAATCTTGATCGAGCAATGCCTCCAATTCATGGTCTTCAAACTTTTTCACCTGGCCGGGGCGTTCTTTGTCTTCGGCGTGGAAATCACCATCTTTGAACAGCTTAAAACACCGCTGACATATTCTAACGTCTATAGTATAGCCCGAGTAAGCTTCGGTAAGCAATTGATGCGCTTCGGTTGCATTTTTCTTTAAATGAAAGAAGCATATTTAAACTTCCCGCAAATGTTGTTTTGATGGCACGAATGTAGACATTTCACGGCTTTACAAAAACTTGTGTGTTTTCACTTATGACCAATAACCTAGACTGAAATAATAAGACAATGACATGAAGTTTCTGATATGACAGCTGTCATGGTCAAAATTCACCTAAGAGTAATAGACATGAAGTTGTCTGCAATAACGACATTTTCAACCGGTAGTCCTATTATATTGGGACAAACATCTTGAATTTAGAAACAAACAACATTCGGCGTTTTTAATAAGGTAGTGTTAAATTGGACTGGCATTTGTCTTTCGTAAGACGCAGCCCCTAAATATGAAATGCCATAACATTTTCGGCCTTATGAAGCCAAAATAATGGTCATTAATTTCAATTACTATTTTGAAAAAAAATCACCCTTTAGCAGTAAAAAAACTAATTTCGTACCATCCCTGAGTATTCAAAGCACAAAAAAAAATTAATTCGCATAAATATACTCACAACCTTGCTATAGAATGTTTAAAGTCCACTTAAAGCCGTTCATGACCACTTTTGTCGCACGCACGCCCAACTGTCTGTATACTATATGTCTGCCTTTTTTTCGCCTTATATCTTGAAGTTAAAAAATTGCCAAAAACATGCACGAAAAAACCACTCGACTACCACAAATGTGTGTTCATTAACAAATTGCAGCAATTCACCATTGTCAGTCACGAAAAACCTATTCCGTAATCGTACTGAAAAACCAACTAAATCTACCATAGTACAACAAGATCGTAGCCTTCGATAGGTAAGCTCTAAGTCGCCATTGCTTAGCGGTCTCGAAAAAATAATATAAAAATAAAAATAATTACTTTCCGAGGGTTACCTACACTCAATAATAAGATTTTGTTACTTTTAATTACTGAAGTTTTGGTTGATTTAAGTAAACAAGACTTCTGATCACTTTCTGACCTAAATTCTGAGACTGAGACACAAAAAAAAAAAACGCAAAACATTAACAATCGGATTAAATCACACATCTAGGTCACAGTCACACGGAGTAGATGATGGCACGCTACATTCCAATTAATAACCCCTTCAATTGACCAGAAAACAACCATCGAAAATGAAGCTCCAAAAACGAAAACAAACCAACCGAAGTAATTTAGTAATTTGTATCTCTATCGGTGGAACAAGAAGAAAGATAAAAGATCTTCAATTTCATGGCACGAGTCATTTGCTAAACCACAACAAAACAAACACAACTTCAAACAAACAAGAAAATAAAAGGTCAGAAAGGTGAAAAAAACCACTCGCAGCGATTTGTCTATCTTAAAGTGTTTGAAGCTCAATCTCTTAACTCTGTGGGCACACGCGAAGGTATTCCTTCCATTTACATCTTCTTTTCAGGTTTTTTCCTGGGTTTTGTTAACTCTTTCACCTGCATTTTCTTCACGCTTAATAGATTGTAAGCCAGGCTTAGGCCCGACTTAACCTAGCGTAAACTTTTTTTTTGTTTGTTACGGAAGTGCAGTCATCATAAATCACTTACATAATGTGGATCAGTGGATCAATGCGAGGACGGTCAGAGACTCAGAGACACTCGAATAGCCGATTGGCCAATGCATAGAATACTAACAAGCTTTTTGGCACGTGTTTTACCTGGAATGCATGGAAAAATTGAAGCAATCAAGGGAAACACTTGAAGGCATAAGATTGCTTGTACCACTCAACCGATTGGACTTTGAAGAGGTGTTAGGAAATTCTATGCGGTTTGCATTGTTGATTGTCTTGCATTGTTTCAAAAACAAAAAGTGCCAAATATGGCGTCTGCAGGTGACATAACTTTCGATGCAACTAACGTGATTTGCAGTTAAGTCATCGACGCGCCATGGTCGTGGTGTGTTGGTTTCGATTGTTTTTTTGTTTTTGTTTTAAATGTAAATTGTCAACGAGGGCGAATTATTCAATCGTTATATGCCAAAAAGAAGTGTTACGCGCGAGTACACAGGAAACAGATATCAATCTTTAGGTTTTGACTCGCAAATGTCTCTCATTCAAAATGCAGGTATTTTGGGCATCAAACATACAAGCTGTGATCTTTGACGTCTGCATAATAGCCGGCCTCAAGTAGTTATGTAGGCTTAGTTCCAAAATATGAAATTGCCTGACAATTGGTTTAATAATAATGTGAGGTTTGCCATTAAGTCAACAATCAACAAAACTATTATTTCCGTGCTCTACGAAGCTTACAAGATTCCATCTAGTGTATTATATTGACGTCTCAAGTGTGGCTTCACCAAAGGCTCATATGACATCATTCAGCAAACTTAATTTTATTAAGCAACTAGCAGTCACCTGCAAATTTATCCGCGTAGATTTCGTGTTCGTAGAAAAATGTAAGAATTCAAAAACACCTTTTTGCCGCCCGCTGGCAACAAAGTGTACTTATTGTAAAACAATGTTAAGTTAAAAGCTAAATTTTTCTACTTTAAATTTCCTCGACAATAAGCAAAATAAATGTGATGCAAATTCAACATTTTGTACTTAAATAACCTCTGACGGATTTAAATTTATTTTTTATTCATTCACTTACAATTTGTACATCAACTTCAACATATAGAGATATGTCATTACGAACTTTTTTAAAGACTTTTTTGAGTTCAACAACTTTTCCATAGAAAGTTATTCAACATATTCACATATCGTTTAGACAGTGTTGGAAAAAAACGCTTTAGATCGACCGTTTTTTCATAAAATTGGCCGACACGAAATTTCCTTTTTTGAAAGCGGGAGCCTATGTTTACTTTATTTTTGAAATAGGATTTCAAAATTTTAAAGATTGAAATTTAAAGATCACCCTTTAGAAATTCACTAACAAACTTACAAACTTTAACTCTTTATAACATTGTCTCATAGCAAACTTTTTTTATAGAACTTTTTGAGTACTTAAGCTATTCTATAGAGAGTAATTAAACATCTACTTTCGGTTACATGCAATCAACCGTTCTTAAGTTATATAATTGGTAGCCACGAAAGAGTCTTCCATTTAAACGGGGAAATAAATAGGTTATGTTCATTTAGGACATCCAGACAAACATCGATAAGAAGTTGCGCTGTCTTGAGATTTCCCCAAACTATTTTTAGGGTTCCTTACTCAAAGGATACTAATGGAAGTCTCCGATGTTTGTCCGTATCTTCGGAACCGTTGCAGGTACGGCCGCTTTAATAACAATTTAAATATAAATTAATAAAAAAATAGTATAAAGGGGTATCCCTCTCCGCGCAACTCATTTTTACGACAAGCAGGCTATAAGAAATTTTGAATTAAAAAAAAAACATGAAATATTGAAAACTGTAGCTTGGTACTGAACCCTTCGCAATGAACAGATGTCAATATGGAGGGCAATATACCTGTCTAGCCGGTGGCAACGTTAAAGATATTGACTGCTTCGTTCATGTCGTCAATGAAGACTTCATGGCGACTGAGGAACAGGCCAGAAGAGATTGTCTTCAAACTAATAACGACAAAACAAATACATGCTTTCATGCCCCGACCTCTAGTGAGTGACTGACAAATCCTCCGATGAGTACAACTGTCAAGAAAAAGCTTCTGAGGCCAAAAAAAACTCATAGCTCGAAGGACCAAAATCATGCCCTATAAAAATTCATATATCTGACAGGACGATAAGTAGACAGCAAAACCTTTTTTAGAGACCTTCAAAAGAAAATGTCTGCGAAGGTATCCTCTACCGCGAACTCTTCGTGATAACAATGCTTCAGCTAAGATCGTCTTTGATAAGATTATGACCCGGCACGATATCTGACTCTGAATTGAAAGTGTAGAACGCATGAGCATGTGCATGTGCGTGCATCTCAAAAGCTAGACGCATATAGGGTATATGTCGTTGGATGGTATCAGGTATACAAAGAGGAAAAACTGCTTCATTTATAACAGCTGGCACAAAAGACATGCTTGGATGCGAACACGTCTTGGAATATCGGATTTTCACAATGACTATTTACTTTAAGCCGATTAACGACCATCTGGCTGTGATCCAATTCAAAACTCAATTTAAAAAGTTCAGCATAATATGTGCAGATGATCGTAAAGTCTCCATCTAGCTGAAGGATCCATCAGAAGGGATAATTCTGAGACTTCAGGGAGTCTAAACGATTTTCCCCACAGCTCCTCATGATGCCAGGTTTCTAAGCCTACGAATCCACACAGCAACCAGGAAGCTAGGAACAAAGATTGTATCCATGTTAAGTATAAGCAGCGGTCTCCGAGAAGTTCTGCTACGACACAGCTCTTAGGAGTCTGATTCTTATTGATCGGACGACTCAGGATAAGGCGTTTTATTCAAACCGCTCCGAAGAACATAATTAACGCGATACATCTTATATGACCTTTCGACAGTGAACTGAAGGTCCAACCCGCCAACAAAAATGGTAAAGACCTTGGCTGGCTAATTTTTATATTTTTTTCGTAGCAAAATTGTAGAGAGTTTCAATTGGAGATTCCTAGACTTTGAAGTTGTCTGTGATATAATCAAAGGAAAAAACGATTTTGCAAGCAGAGTTGGCGAAAAAGGTCTTGTATCACTTCGGCAAAAGGTGGCCCTTATAAGATATCCTCGAGTAAGAACTCAGTCTCTTTGCGTAAGCAGGCAGTCATGCTTGAGGGTTCACGGCAGAATTTATCCAGGTAACATGAGAGAGTATGACTGTAATCGCGCATAGCGTTTTTTTGATTTTAATATGGCACTGTCTGTTGAACGAAGTTGTAAGTAATAAATTAAAGAAGTAGAACCCTAATGAAATGAGGCGAAGTCTGATTCTTGGTACCAATAGTTTCGAAGCCGAAGACATTTCAAGTGTAGCGTATAACATTTATTTACGGCTCTACCTTTGTCATGTCATTGACAATTCTCATAGAGTGCTAGAGTCGTCAGAAAGCTAAAGTCATTCGTGCGAAACAAGCATAATGCAAATTGTAAAGCTAGACCAAAGTTCCCAAAAGTAGTCGCTAAAATTGTATGTTTGATTTTAAAATATGACGACTTTCTCCTTTCTTAAGGGTTCTTTCCTTCATTTTCACTTTTCAAGCCTCCTTTTTCTGTTAGAGCCTCTTAAGAAAACATTGTTGAACAAAGTTAAGATTTAGAAAGGCGCTAAGACAAATTTGCTTACTATAAAATGAAACTTGGTTCTAACACTTGAGCAAAATAAAAATCAAGAAAGATACAATATTTTGTGAATCTATTGAAAGTCACTGTGGAAGGACTTGGTAACGTAGAATTACATTCAAGGATCCCTCCGTTTGCTCATGACTCCGCACGGAACTTGTATCTTGTTGTGTAAGCATTTTTTGCAAATTTCTAAATCAAACAGAAAGTGCAGGGTTTGTTTCAGTTATCTCTTATATGCTCCAATATCATGCATAGAGCATGACTTTGTACCTTAAACCTTGAGAAAGGTGAGTGTTGTATTCATCGGCAAAAAAAAGAAAACTAAAAACCTCTAGGATCCAAGCCCCATCAACTCACATTCAAAAAATCTTTCGCTGTCAGTGCCGCGCTAAGGCAGATTCTACCCAAAAACAACATAAAAAGCAATACGGTGTAGCTTTGTCTCACGGAAACCTCAAGGAAATTACACGTGATATCATCACAATTGACCTTAAACTGGCATTTTGAGGAAGAAGTATCAAAATACAATCCCCAAGCACTGTAAAAACAACGCATTACTTGAGGGCGTTGGTCAACCTTATCCCTCGAGTCTTCGCGTCCGACGTCACCAAATCATTGACATTGTTCAAGCCCTTTTCTCCACACCACTATTTAAGCTCCTCTTCAAAAAGTACATCCGGACAAATGAAGCAACCTTCCGTATCTTTATCTCACTCGCAGGTACTTACAAATCGAAGAAGAAAAACTAACAAATTACTCGAGTGCCGAGCGCCCTGAATCAACAAATCATGTTAACACCATGTAAGCCATCAACATCAGTCGCACAATCAAGCTTCATCGGCTTAACCAGTGTTCCAACGTTTTATGTACGCTGACCTTTCTCCAGAGCCCCGAAGGTCTTGTAAGCCACTTGCAAGGTACTCCTCTGTTGATGCCAAGTGGCATCTTCCGTGTAGTCGGGTAGACGCAGCACTTGTCATCATAACTGAATGGTAAATGGGAAACAACAATCGTGTCTAATGTGTGTAACGATGGATGCAACCGAAGAAGCCCGGCAAATGTTGCACACTTGAGGCGTCTGTTTGTTCAGCTAAGGAACCACATTACTTCAAGTCCGCTGGGCAATCGATTCATTAGTTGCCCATTTGTGTCGTCGAAATATCGATTTGTTGCTTTTCTGATCTCTTCTGATTGATGTTTCTGGCTCATCGGAAGTTAGATTTGTGTTCCGGCAAGATTGTAAAAAATGATCCATCTCATGAAGTGTGCTTACCTGAAATGAAAAAAAAGAACTTTGTCAATTGGCAGTCTACAATAGTTTGAAAAGCTTATAGTTATTATATCACGAATTGGCTTTCTTAACAGAAACTCTGCCAAGCCAACGTTTATGCTTCAATGAGTTTCGAAGCGGCTGCGTTGCGTTCCGATCTCTGGAAACCGATTTAATGAAAGGTCGAACTCGAATCCTATTACGTTTGCAGAATCTGTCTGAGATGGATATCAGTGGCTAAAAGGCCATTAAAATGGCAAACAAAAGTGAAGTTTGGCAAATAATTAGAAACTTTGCGATGGGCGAGGCTTAGTTAGCTTCGGATTGGTTATCTAGCATCTTTATGGGCAAAGCTAAGCTAGGAGATTGGTTTCGTGAACGGATAGTAAGTATTCGGGTTTCTATGGGTTACGCTGAAAAGTTTGTCTAGTTTGGACAATGTATTTCGTTAGCGACGATACTTTGAGAATATGTTACTCCTAAGTGAACGAATACGGAAGGTGAGTTTGAGTTTTTGCGATTCCTTCACGCTTATCCGATGACGAAAGAAGTCCATTACCAAAATTCTATAAGAGCTCTCGCAGTCTCCAATCTGTAGAGAATCAGAGAGTCGGAAAAATTAATTCTTTCCAAGAGATTTATAAAAAAATACAGAAAGGCTACAGAAATGGCAATCAGGCTCTAAGGCAGTGTGAGGGAATCCTTGCAAAGATTGATTTGACGAAGCAACAAATCTGGAACCTTGAAGGCGATGTTGTGGTTGTCACGTTAGGATGACTATGTTGGACCAATGCAATATCAACTTGAAGTCTTTTTCAGTTCAAGTTACCAGTTAAACTGAGCCTGTTACGTTCCAAAACGCGGAAGACATGCTTTCCATCGAACGATCTCGACTGCAGTAAAGAGATTCAATCTTGTATGTTGCGTTATTTTTTCAATCTTATCTTTAAAAAAAAGTTTGATGGACAGGAAAATACTGTCCATCCCAATTTATGGATTTTTCGAATTTAATCATTACTCGGGTGACCAAGTTGAATCTTCCTTGGTTATCGAATAACAGAGAAAGTGTTTTTCCGTTAATCAGAAGAACATAGATTCGTCAAAGGCCATGATGTCCAATTACGACCATAGACCATAACTACAATTTTAAGGTAGTAAAATATTTAATGAGCCTTTGGATAAGCAAGTCCCATGGAGATCATTCGATACCATGAAATCTTACCCCTACCAAGCGTTATAACTCCAGCTTTTCGAAGTAACTAGGACTTCCACCCCTAACATGAAAGCCAAAACTTTTTCTGTAAAAATTACTGATCAAGCCTCTTCTGTTTTATGGGCGTAATCGGCTCCACGATTATCCGAAAAAAACACTACGATCCTTCGAAAGAAAAATCTTCTGTAAGATATTTGGTCGTTGTAACGAGAAGGGTAATGTTCGGTGTTCAAATATTTATGTTCTGGTGGAAAAAATCGCCCGAAAATGGACAATCAGGTTCGTCAAAAGGCAGAATTTTCAGTTTAAGGGTCAATCTATTTCATCGGTACACTTCAATTCTTTCGTTTTAGCTAAAAATTATCAAATTCAATTTGTTTACTAGCTGTCAAGGGGTTAAGAATACCCTTAGAATGCGAAAGTATGAGCTTATACAGATTTGATTTGAAAAAAGAATATCCTTATTCTGCGAGCCAGTGCCCAAGCCGACTTTGAAAGGTTTCAAAAGTTTTATTATGCATAAATAAAAAAAGAGGAATCTCATAATTGTATCATAATGACTTTCGCTGATGATGTTGCCAGTCTTAGCTTTGCCAACTGAGGTAGCAATTTTCATTATGAGGATCTCGGAACCAACTTAACACCACCAAAGTTGAATGGTATTGATCTGAAACCTACAAGGGTGGTAAATTTTTTTTGCATAGTTTTGGACCCCGATTTGAGTAAGAAAGTCAAGAGCGCTGGTAGCGTTAAGAAGTCTGTAGCAAGAAGACGTTCGGCAAGATATGGTGTGCTAAACTTTAAGTGGTGCATTGGATGAAAACAACAATTTGTCCCGCTAGAAACACTCAAACATGCGGTTCGACTTAATGGTGGGACGAACTTGAGAAGAAATGCTATCTAAGGAGTACCTCGCATCCATTAAATCGACAATCAGTTTGACGTTGGAATCAATAACGAATCTTACATCAATCGATATCTACTGTAGAAACGACGGCGAAAATGGCATTCAGATGAAAAGCTGCAGCTGTAGTCTTCTGTGAAGAAAAATTGGTCAAAGTTTCCTCCAAGATGGTGAAGCCTATAGACCTGGGCCGAAATCAGAGATGTCCTTCACGCCGGGGAAATGTTCATCCGAGACAATATTTTCGGCAATATCGTAAAGATGTGTCCAAAAAAACTTTAGGCTATATGAAAAGTCAAGTCAATGAGGCGGAATATAAATATGTCCGAAAACGAGAAAGCTGGCGAACAAAGGAAGCAGGGAGCAGAGCAGCCCAAAATGAGCACCCTTTCTTTTATTAAGGACCCAGTCGTTGGCATCAAAAGAGGTTTGGGTGCAATATGCCCTGCCCATATAACAGTTCGGTTAGATACAAAAGTTAAGATCTCATTTCCACTCGAAGAACATAAGGTCTAATTTGCCTACACTCTACGGGTTATCGAAATGCTGAATAGTCTTATTTTCAAATTCATAAGCGCAGTATTTGCAGATATTGCTGTTAATAGTTTGCAGTTTGCGGAGCAGTGAGCATTCGCCTGTCAATTTATCAAGGACCAAAGCATGTTCGGTATTTTAGTTTAATAAGATTTAAAAGAATTTGGAATCGGAGGCTTATGTGAATTGTCTGCTTCCAAGATCTAAATACTAAGCTGCTACTTGTTCATATATTGCATATATTTTCGTCTCAAAAACAATGTTTGTGTAATCCGATCAACTCATGCCCTCCCGAAGATTCATAAAATATATAAAGAGGCCTTTTTTCAATCGCACTTATATAGTACATTATATAGAGAAGACCTAGTTTAAAACGTTCCGATTCTGACGAAAGCTTGAAGTCAATATATTGGGTTGGCAACTAAGTAATTGCGGATTTCGCTCATAGATTCGTTCAATTTTTAGGTTTGCTGACGTAATGGAAATGTCAAACACATTTTGTTACTTGATACTTGATACTTCAACTATCAATCGGTAAAAAATTTTTTTTTGATCGGTTGTGCATTTTTTTTTTTTGGATTGTTTTGTCGAAAAATGGAAAATCAAAACGCACATTTACGTCATATTTTAATTTTTATCAAAAAGGAAGCAAAAGGAAAAAACGCATCGCATGGTCACAAAAACTAATGTGCTGTTTATGGTGATCAAAAAGTTTCAGTCGAAAGGTGGAAAATCGTACTTCCGAACTGAGGAAGTTTTTAGCATGGGACCTTTTTATTTTAGGCTCGGAGGCGATCACATTCTACAGCATGCCTTCATAGTGGCTAAGTAATTATTAGGGCACATATACAGATGATTAGAAATTTAAAGTTTTTGAAGAAAAACACTGTTGGCTCCATGCGTCAGTGTTGCAGACGCCATCCGAATTGATGAAAATGGGAAAGTATAGAATTATAGAATTTACATTCCTGAAATAATTTTCCAAGCTGCCAATCCACTTCATGGATTTTCGTCGAAAATGAGGGCGAGTCTTTTCAGTTATTTGTCTAACTTAATTCAGAAAATTGGCTTAATAAACATAATACAAATAATTTAATATAAAAATTGAGAAAAAAAAAAAATTATACGAATTTGTCGGAAAATTTGTGAAAGGCAGTGTATATGTTTACACATATGTCAATGTTGAACACTGTTAGTTAAATGGATTTTGAACTTGATTGAAGAAATGAAATTGTCCATTTCCTTCACAGTTCTTTATTTTTATAAAATGTTAACCATCCTATCAAATTTAACCAAAACCTTTTCAGGTGTTCAATCTGGAATCCGACTCCTGAGATCTCGAAACTAAGAGATATGTACAAATGTTGAACTCCAAAAATCGGACCGATTACAAGAACTTCCAGACGGGAAGGCAATAATTTAAAAAAAACGTCTGGGGAACAAAAAATTCAAATAAAATACAGAAACATCGTTTATTCTTAACATTTTAATTACTGGTCACCTTGCCATTTGCTATCACTCGGCTTGACTTGGAACGACTTTTGCAGAAGCTACAGAAATAGAGGAAAAAAAAGAGTGCAGTTATCTGCTTTGCGACTGTTCTGCACTGCCCGCAAGAGGAAACAGCTTCTTTAAGAGACACAGCTAATCCTGGACCACTTCTGAGTTTTTATAGAGTTGCAGAGCTTCAGCTGTAAGACTAGTAAGGGTTCCAAATAGTAATTCGAAGTAAACTTACGCACGCTCCTGTGACGCGAATTCCATTTCCAGTAACGTAACATAATTTCATTTTTGTTTGACAGTACATCTACTTTACAAATAAAACGTCATCTCGTGGAATCTCGAACACCATGTTACTTGTCACAATTTATTTCCCTCCGCTGTTCAGTCGAACACGATAGGCCTTAACCCGAAACATGCTATCAAGCCACAAGTCCAAAATACAACCCAAGATCCTAACAAACGATGGCACTTTAAATGGGAAACCGCGTTAAATGTGCAACAATGATGCTAGCCCAAAGCTTAGCACCAAACATGGAGATTATGTTGTCCAAACGCAATTGCCCAAAGTGGTGCACATGTACGCTTGTGGGCTTTGGTAAACCTCTGGCGTTTGAACTGTTGTGTTACATTCAAATGGAAGCTATAAAATAACTCTTAGCCTCCCCTTCCAACACTCTATGCAAATCCGCATATTGTTCCGCTCCAAGACACTTTGACACGCATTCGCCGCCTTAATCTGGGCTTCGGTATCCGTCTCCAACTCGTAATATGGCCAAGACGACTTGTAATGATCTGACTTAAATGCTTAATTTATGAATTCGCGTAAATGGAACTCATGTCCAGGAGCGGTTCGATGGCGAGTGGACTAAAGACTGGAACACAAGCTCACTTGTCCAAATAATTGTGCAGAGGAGGAAAAAACCCCGTCAGGCCTGGTAAGTTGCAGTGGCTATGTTCAGGTAAATTTGGACGCGACTTTGATTGCTCTACATAAACAGATCGGAGATAAGCCAAGTTATACTGCGGATGCAGTTTTGGTGTGAAAAAGTTTTCTCGTGTGTCGTTTGCGGCGGTTCCTTTTCATCCGAGACTCTTATCGATTTGCAGTTGAACTGGAAAGTAGCTTGAGCTGATTTTATTTGACCATTTGGGAACGGAGCAGAGGCCAATTAAGAAATTAAGCTTTATGGCTTTAACACGTTGCGCCGTGGTAAGTGTTTAATGGTTACGGTGGACAGGAACATTATGAATAATTAACGATGAACGTTAAAAGTATATAAATAGGAGTAGGAAGCATTTTGTTTATGATTCAAGTTGGAATATTAAATCTGCTCCGTCATTATGAAGTGAACAGATTATGAAAGATCTTTCATGGCTTTCAATATATTAAAGGTCGTATTTTTAACGAAAATGCTGTCGAAGTGTCTTCGTTCTTTTATGATTTCAGTTTGCAGTTCTGTTCCGGTTTATAAAAAATTAACTTTTGTTAATTGAAGTTCCGTAACAACTTTGTGGCTTATAAATTGTAAGAAGAACCCTCCTCGCTTCATAGATTTTATAGCAAGGAAACTACATTAAATAAAAGAAGGTTTAAAACATGCTAAGGCCAAGTGAAGGACGAATTATGTTGTTGTGCTCTTGATAACACTTATTAAATGTTTTGGTGAACTTTACGTCTTCCATGTGTTCTGCTGTGGAGACTTTTCCGTCCGGTTCTCGTGATGTCTAAATAATCATAAATCCAAGCTACCTATAGTAATTGGCGATGATGATTCTGAATATGTTCCAAGTAAGATGTTATTACAAATAATTCATAACTCACTCAGAAGCTAAGTTTTAAAAGAATTAAATCCGTAAGGAAGATAATTTTATTGAGTTTATGCAAAATGATCAAATTTACTTGGATTTACAAAAACCATTCACCATACTTTTGATGTCAGTGATTTATTTTATAACATAAATGAATTCACGTGGTTTAAGTTGAAGTCCGCAGTTAAGTCACATTAAATCAACTGAGGGCAATGAATTAAAAAGTAACAATTTGCTTTTTTTTAACATTGGAAAAATAATGTAGAGCAATTACTTTTTAGTTGTCTAAATCTTGAACATAATAAGCCGAGCTTTGTGCGAGCTGAGACGAATTTCAAGCTAAAGGAATTCAATGAGACAAGTTTTCGGTGATGCATAGCAATTTAACTCTATCGATCAGATTTATGGTATGGTTTGTTGACCCTTTTCATACAATAAATATAATTGTAATAGGGATGCAACAGAGAGTGTTGGTTGTGATCCCTCTTGTTCCGATCACGACATCGCCAAAAAAGTGATAAAGAAGGTACTTATTGCAGAACCACATAACGTTAAAATAAATTCACTTGTTTTGAATGAATTCAAACAATTTTCAATTCAATAATGACTTCAACCGATTAAAACTGAATTCATTAAAAAGCGAGCTCGAGTAGGTTGCTCCTGTAAAATTTTAAAAGGAGTGTGCCTTGAAATGCCAGAACCGTATTTGCAATGGTTGCAGAAACACACATTCAAGCTGGTCAGTTGAAACCATTCTTTGAAAAGCATATGATCCACGTAGACTCCGCAATACAAGACAACCCGTTGGCCTTAAAAAGTTCAAACTTATCCCAAAGTGGGACACAAATGCAAACTGAAGTAGCCACGGTTCAATTTCGTCAGCATTATCACAAAAAAAATAACAAAATGATCTGATCCCGCGAGCAACTTAAACAAATATAAATATTAATAATGTTTACTGAATTCAAAATATTGCGAAATAATTTTAAAATTTAAACAACCTTATGACAATAAACAAGCGTATTTAAAGTTAAATTTAAGATAATGTCTAAATAATAATATGATTCAAGATCAAATCATAATTTAAAACTTTTCGCGTAAACTAATTAAAAAAGGTAATTTAAACATTTACTACTAAGAAAAAAAACAATCCGCATTTTTAGAAAAACAAAAGTTATGGTTTTTTAATTTGGACGCATATTATGACGAGTTTGTTGCTGCTAGTTCGGTGTTCATGCAGCTTTTTAACTGGACTAATTCAACTAAATAGAATGACAGAGCATCAAAAATACGGTTCAAAGTATCGAGAATTTATGGCACAAGACTCAAAATTGGCATTTCCTGTAGATAAATCCGCCTATTAAACCCTGTTTTCTATTGATCTCTGAACGCTATGCCATTAAGATACAAAAATTAAGATGCACGAGATAAGGAAATCAGCATACTTGTCATGGTTAATGCGTATGCAGAGGCAACAAGATGCATAAAACCGGTTGGTGGAGTGATAATTGAATCAAAAATTTGTTTAATTTCTCATCGTCAATTTTATTCACAAATTGAATCATCAGGTGTTTGGATGTCAGATGATGATACTGATTTAATTTTTCTTTTCTTGCTGCGCTACGTTATCGCTTTTTCAGGGGTTACGGCATCCCTTACATACAAAGCGAGCAGAAGGATAATGTGGAACATTCAAAGATTTCACTGAGGTTTGAGACAAAACATGGTTGAAATCTGAAATGGCATAGATAATTTCATATTGACTTATTTGCATTCACTTAATTCGCAGTATTTATTTTGACATTACTAGAAAGATGTGTTTTTGGAAGAATTGTTCATCATCCTGCTGTCAGTATTATTCCTTCATAGTGGAGCGAAGAAAATTATATTCAAACGATAGATGGTCCAAATGGTTGGGGACCAACAAATGATCCAATTGAAAAACAGCATCAAGGCGCTGACGTTGCTTGCAACAAATGTTCTTCATGTCAAAATATCAGTTCAAGATCAGACTAGGAACTTGTAATTAATTTTTTAAGAAATTAATAGTCCCCCTCTGTCGAAAATTATACACTACTCTATTCTTCGCGGTGATTGCAAAGGTTTATATGGCCCTCTTCGCGAAGCCATTCATTAGAAAATGTGCTGAGTCCATAAATAAGGTCATGGGGTTCATGTTGTTCGAAAACGTTCCCGTATGTTTTTCGCGAAAGGATTTTCGTTGAATGTAGCCATTTTCTTTCTTTATTTCGGTACTATCATTATCGATTTACGTCGATTGCGCACTATGTGTACGTGGCGATCAAAGAACTGCTCTAAATCTTAGGTAGCCAACGTTTGTGCAATCCCTTTTTTCTTGACAACGGCAATAAAGGTGCTATTCTTTCTCAGGGCTTTATATCAGGACCTTTATTCGATAAATAATGACGCTATTTGTATTTTGCAATTTTCACACCTCAATTTAAACGGAACTCGTAGCCTGAATCCTATGCTTGATTTATTTTGCTTAAAGCACATGGTGGTCTTTCATTGATTTTATTTATTGGATAAATATTCAGAGAAATTATGTCGACTTCAGCATAACAATGCCTTGACATGTTTTGATATTCAAATTCCTTAGTCATAAACAATGCTAATGAATTCAATAATATAATTGTGAGTTGAAATGTTTTTTTAAACACCTCTCATAACCCGACGGATATCACATTCAAGCAATTTATACAAAATCGCATGCTGTTTTTGATTCCTGATATCCGAGCCAATGACTCATATTTTTGATAACTTAGCAACGTATAGCTTTTGTCAAATATGTTGCTTTTCAAAAATTGTATAAGTATTTTAACTTGATACATTTTACATTGTATACGGCTTAACATTTAAGCACAGCTGAAGAGACGAGCTCATTCAGATTATTCCTTGAATTTCTTTTTCTTTACTTTAGGCGAAATCCGGGTTAAACAAAAGTTCCAAATGTCCTTCGAGCCGTTGCACAGCGAACTAAAACTCCGGTACATGTCTGAAAACCAGGAGGCATGAAGTATCCGATTCACAAAGTTATAATGACTATTTTTGAGCATCTTTCCTGAGAGGATTTGAATCATTATTAAGACTGGAAGAAATTCTTGGAAAGATTTTTTTTTAAATAAATTTTAAAAAGTCCAAAGTCGAGAGGCATGGTCTGGGTTGAGATCTCGAAAATAACATTTTTCAGTACATGACTGAATATGAGACAAAACTGTTTTTTTTTATTACTAAAAAGTAAAAGGACGCAATATGGTTCGTTGTTTTTTTCTTATCTTGTCTTATGCTTATCGAAAATGTGGGAACTAAAGCAACTTCTTCTTCAGTTTAAAGACCCGTATTTTCTTTTTTTTGCTTTTTATTTGCATTGTTTTCCTCTTTATATCTAAAAAGTAAAAGTAACGACGGCAAAACTGAAATAAAAAAATAATCACAGACTACACTGCCGTCCACGAGTTTGCGGACAAATCACTTTCCGCCACTTAAGCTATGCTTTAAGAAACAGATGTGAATCAAGGCAAAAGCTTAAGTAAAGAGTAATGGAACCCACAATGAAATTGAAATAATTAGGCTTTTTATAAAAAATAAACTCAATGACTGCAATTCGGGTACTTTTTCGAAAGAGCTGGTTGAAGCTTTTGATCAAAAACAGTGGAGCTTTCGTTTGACAGCCACCACTGTTTTGTTGGAGCGTCTGATTCTGTTTTCGGGCAAACAAATTGGCTATTACAAATAAGGAAGGTAAGGTAGGTAATTGTGATTGTCACAGCTGAAACAGTTGTGACCCACTTAGATCCTGTTTGGATCCATTGTGTTATCACAAACCGGTGATAGATACACCGATTCCTCATTGGCCACGCGGACTAACTGATACCTTAGAAATACTTCTTGATATCCAAGTGGTCTCTGTAGAGATTGTTCACTTTAGTACCGGTTATAACCAGTTTGTTTTCCTAAAGAATTTTGCTATGTTCTGAATTTTTATGTCCCACATATCTTCTAGGTTGCCGAATGAGTAGCTTCCCAGCGTACTTTTCCTTGTTTTTGCGAGGGCAGGACATGTGCCCAGGCAGTGTAGTATGATTTCTACTTTTTCCTCATCACTGCAGCTCCAACAAAAGTTGTTAAAGGGGGCTCCCTCCTTTAATGCGGATGAGCCCATGATACAGTGACCTGTGATAATTCCTACGACCTTACTAGTTATATTCCTGTTATGACTGAGGAGTGTGTGAGACTTTTTTGGATTAATGAGAGGCCAAATTTGCCTCGAAGTCCTGCAAGTGTCTCGTTTCACCCATCTTCGATTGTTGGGTAAGGGGTCTCTTGATTTATTGCCGTTGGTAAGCTCACTCATATTCTAGCCAGCTCTTCGGCTCTTTCATTGCCTGGAATACCACTATGCACAGGGACCCAGCATAGGGTAAGGTTACATATAACCGCTATCTCCTTGAGGGATAGGTGGCAAAGTTTTACCATCTTAGATTTAATTGATGCTATATCCAGAGCCTTGATGGACGATAGATCACCTGTCTATCGGATTCATAGACACTGAGCGGGCATCCTCTTGGATAGCTCTAACTTCTGCCTGGAATACACAGCAGTGGTTGGGCAATCGAAGGGACAGAGAGTAGAAGATCTCCGGCGAGATCGCGGATACTCCGAGTTCGTTTTGGGACCGTCCGTGTGACTGTAATTACAAATGGTAACAAGTTCGGAAAATCGACAAAAGACCTTATTTATACAAAACTTACAAAAATTTTGAAAAAGAATTCCCTTCAAGTTCTAGTGAACTAAATAAAGTGATGACATTGTTCGAGATCTCGAGAAAAGGTATCCGGTAATGTCGCATAGTATTCAAAAATATTTTATCTACTGTAAAGTTTGGACCCATTCACGACTTGGACTGTACTCCGGCTAGGAGACGCGCTGTCATGTGGGAAATCTTTATCTTTTCCAAGTTCGTGGGGATATGCAGACGATATTGTTTTCATCGCCCGGACCCAGACCAGAAGAGTTGATTTTGAATGAGGATAAAAGAATATTCATGCTGACGATACGAAATCGATCCGGTGAACACCACCTGTGACAGAAGATCACATTCGACAGCTATAACATTGAGATATTGAGATAGTAAAAAAAAGTATCCCTGCGATTATCCTGCTCTACAAAAAATTCTCACCTTGCTAGTTCTTTAACATAAAGCCAAGTGCTCGACGAAAAGCAAGCAGAAGAACATATTTTAGTGACTTTCGAAAAACAAATTCTCCATCAAATATACGTCAAATATACGGATTTTTCTGCAAGGAGGACAAATGGAGGGTAAGTTACCACCGCAAACTATATGACCTGAATAAAGAAGTGGACCTTGTTCGTAATTACCGAGCAATCGCGGAATATTCGTCAAACCAACCGAACGCAACGTGCCCGATACTGTGATATAAAGAGCAGCTTTAGCTTAAGCTCAGATCCTCAAAGCATCGATGTCCTGGTCAGTAAGTAAGGTTTCCTCAACTCTCAAGCTAATTTTAAATGAATTTCTCTGACAGCTTTTACTGTCCGAAAACTCATGGACAACAGTGTACTTGCAGACTGTTGATTTGGTTAACGGCCCATAAACCTTGCATACAATGGCTTTTGGGCTGTAAAAAAAGATATAAGACTTACTTCCACTTCCCGACTCTTTGACAGTGAGTACTTTACTGCCCCATTAAACTGCGAATAAACTTATCAAATCAGTGTCTTAAAGATACATTGACATGATGAGCCTCATTGAGGCTTGTCGTTATTTAAAACAGACTCAATTCAAAGCATTTGGAGCACCATAAACTCCATCATCGAATTACCTTACCTAAGCCAGCTGTGGCCAACAATAAGCACCTCTCACTCACCTAATTGTATAAATCGTTCACTCATCGCCGCAGTATCGCCAATCGATCGGTATCTATGAGTGTAACAAGCAGCAGAATGGGGAAATGCCACTGAGCTTTGGTTGTACGATTTTGTATTCAAACCCTTGCTTGGCACTCCCGGACTTGCAGTTGGTTCGATGCTGGCGAGCTGATAATAAGCGATAAGCGCAAAAATGCCAAAAGATACAATCCAATGAATGCAGATTTAAGTAGTTTAGTGCTCCCATAAAACAGACTGGTCAAGTCAAGTGTGTACTGTTTGCGAGCGCAAGGAAGCCCAGACCTGACTGCAGCTGCTCGATTGACGTCAAGATTGAATGCCCCATTGATGTGTCCATCTTTTGTTTGTGTGGCTAGCTGATGCAGATACATAGATACACAAACACTCCCCGAAATGCTTCCCAGTTGGTGCTTGTATCCAACAACTCGGAGTATCTTTTACAATGTATTTAGCGCACTCGGTCCGGGAACAACAGAAAAAAAGAGTAAAACCATGACCACTGATGATGGAGGTGATTGAAATGTTTCCTAATCGAGTAGCAGCAGTGTGTCAATCAAGACTGACACAAAGGCGGCGAAACTCCTTTGTTCGGCTAAGACTGTTGCTATGACACCGATGCACTACTGCACCTGCCGACGAGCGATGTGAGTGCTGAGTTAGTGTAAACAAATGCTAGCAGGTGATGACGAAACGATCACAAAGCAGTTCCATCGGTAAAAGCTTCTATCGGATGAACCTTGAAGTTGAGCCGTCACATTGAATCCATATTTCTTTGGGGCTAGATTAATTGAATTTCGAGCGTTCAAGTGGCAATTGATCTGCAAGGCTCATCAGTTAATATCCGCCACTTGGTAAACTCCTAAGCCTGCTCAACGATACGTTGGCTCCAAGGTAGATGCAAGCCGTCCAAATTAACAGAAATGACTGACTGAGTCGAGGCAATTAACGTTAAGATTTAATCATGGGTTAGCGATTAATCGAGCGATTACCTGTTAATTATTGTTGGCCCCTTTTGAAGAGGTGGACTTTTTCTTTTGTAATTGCCATTTGGGCCGGAGGCCATATAAGTTTTGACTGACGACTTTGGTAACCATATTCAACTGTTGGGAAAGTCTTTAACACCTTGCCACACTTAGGGGTAATTGATATTTAGAGGCATCTGCGCTTGTCAACGTGCATATGGAAATTGGCATTTGTTGATAGGCTTCAAGAGACTTCTGATGGAAGCTGGCTTAAGGCTTAAAGGTTGATTGCGTTCACTTAAGCACGAGTCAAGTTATCAGAAATTAGATGTTTTTGTCTCGGTTAAAATGTTAAGCTTTGAGGTCAACAAGCTCTTTAAACGAGTCTTATTTTAAGGAAGTCCAATTCTAATGGGTTCTTATGGAAAAGTTAGCTTTAAAAGAGAAAGATGCGAGGTCAGCTCGTTCAAAAGCAGGCTAAGAAGGCTTTTTCAGTTTTTCGAGTGGTTCTTGTTTCTTTATTTATGTGCGCCCGCAGAAGTCTGTTACACCTAAGTTTAATCAGTATTTAAACGTAAATTATGTGTTTGTCGTATATAAAGTCGAAATCATCGATAGCTTGATTAGGAGAATGGCAAAAAGCTAACCGCCAACTGCACACATTTATATTTTTTTTGTTTTATAACTTAAGGAAGATCACTGACGTAAAACAAAAAAAAGACACGACTATAGTATAGATCCTTGTTGTACTCCATCGAATGCGTTAGTAAGTTTGCAGGACTTGCCTATGGCAATCACTGATTGCTGTGTTACATTTCAGCAAAACGTGTTCGCCTAGTGAGTCGGGTCGAGAGCTTATCATAAAATATAACTTAAATTTTTTTAAATCAGTTGGGAAGACCATGTCATGGTTTTGATAAAGCCAGAAGCGTCAAGAACATTTGATGTTTCAGTTTAGGACAACATACGTAAGGACTGTCTTGCAACTTCAAGCTAACTAAAGGCCAACTTGGTGACCAAGAGGAATTTTTGAGTGAGATACTCTGCATTTTTGGTGTGCTAAATTTTCAAAGACTTTTGATAGATAAATGGCCATTGGCCGCTACTGTACTGTATTTCTGGTTTGTTACTTTGGAATCGGAATAGTTTTGGTTTTTGTCTCCAGTCTATTTTGGAACGCCGCCTTATTTGACTATTGAGATCATCTACGGACCACTTTATCTACTCTTCTTGGTCATTTCCTTCAAAATGCACCTTTGGGTAGGTTAAGGAAATTATCCACTCTGATCCGGTTGGTCCCATCGTAAATGACCTTATTTCTATAGATTTTTTCAATGGAACTCTGAAAGAGAAGACAAATGCCTTTAAAAACACGAATCTTTTCCATTAAACTTGATGCTATGTTAAAAGACATCCTAGCTTTGAGGCTGCTGTTAAACCGTGTGTTTTCAGGGAAGTAGCCTCTCAAACTTTGGCTAAATCAACATTGTATGATTGTTA
Organism: Orthonevra nobilis; assembly: GCA_963555765.1. Taxonomy (NCBI): domain Eukaryota; kingdom Metazoa; phylum Arthropoda; class Insecta; order Diptera; family Syrphidae; genus Orthonevra; species Orthonevra nobilis. The sequence continues at coordinate 141,299,601 of OY743224.1, forward strand.
ATATGAAGCAATTAATCAAGCCGTCATACTTTTGTCTTAAATGATCAAAAATATTCCCAATTTTTTCCTGTATTCCAAGAGGCCGAATATAATGAAGGAAGCTATCGATTTCTGGAATTTGTTTTTCAAAAACGATTCAACAGCGGATTGTTAAATGTGCGTTTTTGACCACATAGTGTCGGAGGGCTCTCTCAAGTAAAGTCGACAAGCACCTCATTATTAGCACTCAGTGTTAGAACTCTTCGGGCAAATTTTTCGAAGACTTTGCCTGTGGTCGGAAACACTGCAGATTTGCGGGTTGAGTCATCTTTTCCTCTTTTGGGGATGGGCTTCAACAAATTAATAGTATGTCGAAAGCTTCTGGAGGATTTGACAACATCCTCACACAATATTTTATTTTCTATCCATTCTTTAGAACCTTATTTTTTTAATGACACGAAATTAGACTGAAAGTGGGCGAGGAGAAAGTGTCTCATCATCGACGGTATTATTTGAAAATTAATTGAGTAGAACGCGATCAGTCCTCAGTTCCTTGATCGCCATTGGCTGAGGTCATTCCGTAGGAAGACGTTTTTGAAAAAGCATGTGGTTCGGGTCGCTCCTATAACCTCAACCTTATCCTGCAGAACACATAAAATTGGTCATAATCAGCTACGTTAATCAAATTGACTTCTGTTGTCAGTCTTTGTTTTTCGTCAATGAGATCATTAGACCCGAAATTTCGTAGGTAATCCGGTTTCTACATTTTTGTGTGCGACAGTGTATTACTGATTCTGAACTGCCCCAAAATGACAAAATTTTCTTTCCGGATTTGAGCCCAAGTCATCATGCTCAGCAGTCCGACGAAGCTTAAATTTCTGTATGAGATGGAGTATTTTAAACTGCACTTCAATGCTGAGTGCTGTATCTCTACCTTTTTACCCTTTTTTGTTTTTATAAATTTTATTTGGTTACACCTTCTTTCTAGTCTGTTTCAAAAACATATGTCAATTCACACTGTCATCCAACGTTTAGTCAAAGTTTCGTCAATCTACAATATGGAAGGTTTAACAATCGCTGAACGTGCTTAAATTGCGAGCAGTAGGTTTATTTCGCGATTTCGCGAAAGCATTCTTAAGACCAAACTAAAGAAAATTTCGAAAAGACTGGCTTTGTTACAAATGTGTTCGTGCTGGGTTATCATCGTTAAATAGATCTGCAGAAAATATTCCTGCCGTTATTAAAAAAGGTTCAGGTTCATTATTTAAAATGGCGTCTACAACTTTCAAATGATCATACCACTAAAAATTTAAGCCAATTGTCTACGGAATAGCAAGAACGTTCGCTGATCGAGTTATCAATTTTCACAAAACTTTTTGTTTACAAACAAATTTATAATTTCTTCACAGGCGGCCATGTGCGAGCTGGAGACTACATACTTCGTCAATTTTAAATTTCTCATAGCCTTTTCCTTCGCGTAAAATTGAATTGCGATTTTGAAGAGACTGTTTTTTTTAACATAATTTAAGTTTTATTCTTTTGTTTCAACGGCCATAGGATACATGATCTGTGAAAATTGACGGGGAGCAATGCATCGAAGCCTTTGTTATGGGGTACCGTTGGCACCCTGGAGCCCTAAAAACGAGGAAGGTGTAATTGACACCGACAACTCCCATCGCTTCATACAAACTTATCGATAATTTTTAGTCTCAAATCGAAGATATGCCTGTGAAAAGCATATAGCTTTATTGCATGAAGAATTGCCTGGACGAGTAATGTGAACTTGTCACCAAAGTTGCGTAACTTTTCAACATTGGATCTCTTATTTTGGGGCCATCACAATGATCGTGTCTTTGCGCATGACTCTTAAATCGAATATTCGTCAAGGGATGGCCAAGTTTCTGCTCCAAGAATTCCTATGATGATCTTGAAATGACCTTTGAAATAAAAACTTATTCACAATCGATATAGTAAATATTTTGTATTTCAAATTAATTTCTGAATCACAAAATGAATGATCCTATATCAAATCCTGAAACTATTTAAAGGATTTTAGTTTGACTTAAATGAAAGAAGAATCTTTGTATTTGTCTATTAGGAGTGTACAACAAAGTGGCAGAAAGTATGCTACAGCCGAGGCCAAGCTTCTTCCCAGCTCTTTAAATTCAGAACTCATTCCGCTTAAGCATGATTTACACCTTTCAATGGCAAGACTCTTAGATTGTTTCTCAGAGCGAGGAACTGTCAAAAGCTTGAACATGAACGTAAGACGCGAGAGGGAAAACTCATCAGTAATAGAGACTCCCCCTTCAGCTGCACGTCATCCAATTTTCCGATTCCTTTTTGCAGCAAGTAGGATTGACAATTGCATCGGCTGGTTGGTTCTCGGTTTGACACACAGACGGCGTCGCATACACAGATTAAATATTTTTAAGGTTCCGTTCCTCAAAAGTAAAAACTGTCCGTCTGTCTTTCACTACTCTCGACTGCGGCTTCTTAAAACTTCTGCCTGTTTTCGCCGCATATTTTGATACTCGCAAGCGAATCAAACCCTTAAGTAAAGCGAAAGCGGGAAAACTCTTCGAGACTATTCTCATACCTATAAGTTTGTATGGAACCTTCCGACTTTCACTTGGCGGTTATTTTTTGTTCTAAAATCTGAAAACACTCAAAACATGTTGTTTTTTGTTTAATCAAACAAGAAAATATTGTTCTTACTAAGATAATGCACACCAACGCAAACAAATCAAACGATTTTGTTTTGATATGTTTCAGTGGTGGTTGTCAAAAACGCATGTCTTTGTATGCGAGCAACACACAACTGTTTTGAACCAGAGCCTTAATCAATAATTGCCTTCCATCTTTTGGCGTAACATACCCCAGTGAAACAAAACGTAAAACAAACACGAAACTGGAAAACGTGTTTTTGTTTCGGCTTGGCTTTCTTGCCTTACAAAACAGAACCGTTTTGTTCTGCCTTAGTTTACAAGTAACACTGATTTTAGGTTCACAATTTTTATAAAATTCAAAACAATCACTGAAACTGAAACATCACTGAAACAAAAGCTTGGCTTGATAAGTTTTATCCGCACATTGTACCAGGAAAATTGACCATTATTGGATTGGGTGCCAGGTGTGCCAACAGTAGATAAAAAAGAACAACGAATCGATGATTCCAAGAGCTGTTTCAAGCTGTTTCGTCGAAAAACAAAATACTTTTTAAGCGATACGTAACGAAAGACAAAACTCGGATCCATCGTCATACGCCACACTTAAATCGGCAGTCAGCTGAGTGAACAGAAGCCGGTGAAGCTCGCCCAAAGCGGTCAAAAGTCCAACAGAGCATTGACAAGGTTATGGTATCCGTATTTGAGGAGTCGCACTGTATTTGATTTATCAACTTCATTGAGCAAGGCAAAATAATCAAAAGCGATCGCATTGATGGACATTTCCGTGTCACAAGTCTTTGGCAAAATAGCACGAATAACACTTCGTATTGCTTTCACAACCACCCTTTTCTCTAAGTGTGGCTCCAAGGGGCTTTTACCAATTTTCAGACCTAAAAAATTTCCTATTTTGAGGCCAAAAATAATTATCGAAATGTTATAGAAGCGGTGGGAATAATTGTACAACTCTTGCAGGGGATTTTGTTTATGAATTATATCGAATTTGACCATAAAAGTTGTGGTTTCTTCAAAAGATCGGGAACTTATTAGCCGATCGAAACAAAAACAATATTTGTGCGCTACTCCTGCTCAGAGTTCCAAAATTAAAACGTGCTCTCATTATATTGAAAGTTCCCCCAAAAACGACACACTTTGCAAAGCCTTTTTGCTGTTTTCTAAAAATATAAAACGACAAAAATAAAGCGCCAATAATTTGCTTTGTTTTAATAGATTTGAGGACATCAAGTATTCCAGACAAGTTATCCTTCGACTTGTCCAATATCCATCATGCTGGCAACAAGTTATGAAGGAAAAATTTAGCATAATAACCAACACGAAACATTTGAAAGTAATAAATATATATTCGAAATGCGAATGATATCTACCCACGACGTCAACTGGTCTAGCCAGTCCAATGCATAAGTTCCACCCGGACCTCATGATTTGGCCCACTAATCACACCGACTAAATTAATTTTTCGTTGTTGGAATTGTGTATCAAAGCCCACCAGTTGGCTTCGATCAGTCCAGTTTTCTCCATCAAATTCGGCAGACTCAAAAAGTCCCACCAGGTGGATGTTCAAAGCCTTAGTAGGAAGCCACATCCAGCTTACTTCACAGTGCTCCTGCAGCAGCAGCAGCAGTAGCAATGCAACAGCAAACTCTGATGATTTATGAAAATAGTTCTTCCTTTGGAAGCTACTTGTTTTCGTAGAGAGTATGCCACTGCATGCTGGCGGCGCAGCTACTGCAGTCAATGATTTACCCCAAGGCAGCTGCCATAAGTTCAAAAGTTTTGATTTGTGCGGTTACCATGCTGCACAGATGCGTCTCGTCTTACATCTGCACTTTTGTCAATAAAAAAATTGATGGCTTTCGAGTCCAAAGTGGATTTATTGTTATTAACTTTGGCTCCTGCCGGTAGTTGGATCTGCACAGAGGTTTCCCAACTCTGCGGTTGTTTGGTTTGGCAAAACCACACTATTTACGGTTGCGATGCAAAATTAGTCAAAGAAACGAAACTCAACTTGTTGATCAACAATAAATCTCTGAGGCCGACCTAAGAAAAGATTCGATGAGAGATACTCGTAGTTTCATAATTTCGTCATCCTTGAGACATTTTCTAATTAAATTTCGTAACAGGACCTGAAGGATCACTCAATTATTCAGTCAACGGTGTCAACATTTTGTGCTTGGCAATTGAGTCACATGCAAGCAAGTACTTAATTTCTTTGGCGTAATGTGGTTCTCGTAATACTTATTTCTGGTCCTCAATTGCTAGTGTGCAAGTGAGAGACACTTTTGAATGCACGCATGCGCTCATGTAATCAAATCCGTAGCCCAAATAGCTTGATCTGGTTTGCTTCGGAGTATGCCCACAATCGATTTCGATTTTAAAGCTTGTCGAACTGGTCCAGCGAACGAACGATTCGCAGTTCCAGCCAAGACGCAATAAGCCGGGTTGTGTCGCTAAGTTATGAGATGCGGACAATAAAATGAAGTGGACGACGTGTCAGCGAGCTAATATCCGTTCAAATTGAAAATTATTATTTAATTGTTTAATTGAGTGATTTAATTATTTTATTGAGTCTTTTCTGGCGATTTATCTTAATTGATTATGCAACACTTTTTAAATGAATCACGTGGTTGTGCACCAGTAAAAAGTGTGCTGGAAATCGACTTGGTTATTTGCAGTGATTTTGTTGCGATAAATTGGAATGTTTCTCTTAAAAAATCCGAGTTGGGCTTCATATCGATATGCAAGACATGACCAAAGGCACGCAGGAACATCTACAAGAAAACAAGACGCAGACAGATACGAAGGTTTCATACATAAAGGGATGGAAGACAGTGGATATACGGATCCATCTCTAACAATGTTTTCAACAGGCCAGCCCAAAAACAATCACCTGATGATGATGATATTTTGATATAAAGAGATTTAGAAATAATATATTTTCATATTTTTTGTAAGGAAATGTTTATGTAGGTCTACAAATTTTTCTACATTAGTTCTTAAAAATGATATCGGTGAAGAGGACGCCGCCATCTTCGTTTGCCATTTGATCATACAATACAAATTTTACGTGTCGAAAATTTTCGGCGATCAAAAAGTTTTTTTTAGAGTATTTAGAATGTCGAGAATTTTTTTATAGATTGTGTGAACTCCAAATCTGTCAGACATGTCAATAACATTGGCCAAGAGTAACCCATCGCTTGTTGTGTGGCTGCTTATATTGGAAAGGCAGTAAAAAAGGAATTCCAACGTGGAAACTCTTGGACGGAAATAGTTTGCCACTCACTACCAGCTCAGTAGCGAAGAGCTCCGGATAGCATTCGTCGAATCAAAAATCACTTATTATCATCTTTCTTGGTGATCAGCTAAATTCGACTGAGAAGGTAAATGGCCTTATTTCGAACATGGAAAAATCTCAATTTATTTTGACTGCTTAGACAATAGTACCACTCCGATATAATTTATCAGTCTTCGTAAACAATGTAAAAAAAAACATTTCTTAAATCTTTTACTTCCTTAGGATTGATATGAGCTTTTTTAGATCATCATTAAAATAAAATGAGTTTTTTATTTGTGGAACCTGCCAATGTTAAAGGTTCTAAGACCAATTGAAGCCCGACGCCACGACTCTTCGGTAAAGTTCTTATTCTTCTCAGACTTGTTAGCCCTGAAGTTGTTTTTTCTAAGCTATAAAATGAAGAAACAATCACCACCAAAAGGACCACAAATTACTGAAAGAGTTTTGTCCTCCGCCTTTAGTTATGCATTGGCAACTTCCGAATCAATCACCTACTGGATGGACATTTGTAATCCGTCGTGTGTCAATTCACTCAGTGACGATGGCAGTGATTTACCATCAATGTATCACGAATACTGGCTTCAGAAATTATAAAGAGATCATCAGATATTTAAACAATACGAATTGTAACGTGGCTAGCACATTCAATGCTGTTTTCTCTTACAAAGAACTCTTTGACTGGACTGTGCGCCTTTAAATGTTATGCCTCGATTTCGGACTCTGCCGGGCCGGCTCAAGATGGTATTTGGAGAAAGTCTCCGGTTTGGGGCAAATTTAAGTTTAATATACGGTAGCCGGATTATGTGGGATAAACTATTACTGTTAAATAATATATAATAATAAAATATAATACAAATAATAAAATAAAAAAATATGAATAATAAATAAATAAAAATAATAAATAATAAACAGTGTTTGGGACGAAACTGAGCTCTGGGGCTTGCAAGCCTTTTTCAATTGCACGGCCCGAAATGTAGTTTTTAATTCATTTTACTAAAAATTCGTCGATTCCTGCTGCACAGATTTTCGGTGAACAATTCTGATGCAAGCCTTATGAAATGCCTTTGAAAAATCAATCATCTTGACACCTGAAAGATGCAGAGAGTGTTCCGACTTTACGGTGAGATGTGGCTACAAATCAGCAATAAAATTTTAGCTCCGAGATCTGTGATTTATTGAAAAGTTTTCACGATTAAAGATATTTCAGTTTCAATGACTTTGGCAAAAAAGAGACGTTAGAGACTTGGAGGATAAATAAGAGTTGCCTTGTTTAGAGACGGGTTGGATCAATGCTGTTTTCCATCTACTCGGGAAGAGACGAGAAGAAAATGCTGTGCAAATGTGAAAATAGATCAGTCCCAAGAAAAGGCAAAACATGATCTGGGAATGTTAAGCTGTCAATGAAATAGGCCACGAGCAGAATTATTCTGTCCGCAGACCAAACAGCTGGAATGTCATTGTAAACAAGAGTTGGGATCGAGGAGCTATGACATGGCAGTACTTTTTTTCTACCTGTGCCAATGATGACTATCAGTTGGGAAATTCACCTCTTTAAAGGTATAGGTATAGCCTTTGTCCTATTGATCACATATCAAGGACAACAGGGTTTTTAACCATATAATTTATTAAAATAAGTTATGGGCCGTACTAGTTGGCAGCTTCCAAATTTTAATACCAGAAATACTACTGTGTCCAAAAAATAGTTTTTTGTTTTTTGCGATGTCGAAATTTATTGAGCAAAGAATTTGCATTAAATTTTGTTTGCGGAATCAATTTTCTGCTGCGCATACGTTGAGGATGGTGCAGAAAGCCTTTGGTGATGAGGCTATGTCTAAAAAAAATGATTACAAGTGTTATAGTGATTTCCAAGCCGGCCGTGAACGTGTCGAAGACGAAGAGCGTTCTGGGCGACCATCAACCTCAACCGATGAAGCTCACGTCCAACAAATCAAAGATTTGGTGTTGAAAAACCATCGATTAACGATTAGAGACCTTGCTGATGAAGTTGGCTTATCGAAGGGCTCAGTCAATACCATTTTGAAGGATGCTTTGGGCCTCAAGCGCGTCAAATCACGACTGGTACCGAAAACATTGAATTTTTTTGGAAAAAAGGCGCCGCGTTGAAGTGTGTGAAACAATACTTTCCGACTACCAGGATGTCATGAAACGCATTATAACTGGCGATGAGACTTGGATCTATGCTTACGACCCCGAAACAACCGATCAATCGAGCGAACATCGTGCCAAAGGTGAGCCGAACCTAAAAAAACCACGCCAAAGTCGCTTAAAAATCAAGGTCATGTTGACTGTTTTCTTCGATTATCGTGGTGTTGTGCTTTATGAATTCCTTCCAACCGGCCAAACAGTCAACAAGGAATATTATTTGCGTAACGCTATCTGCCTAAAAAGGCCGGAATTGCGGAAAGACAATTCTTGGTTTTTACACCACGATAATGCACCATCCCATACCGCACTCGTAATTCGTGATCATTTCGCCAAAAACTCAACCCATATCGTTCCGCAACCACCGTATTCACCTGATCTGGCGCCTTGCGACTTCTGGCTGTTCAACAAGCACAAAAGACCGCTCCGGGGACACCGTTTTGATACGATAGAGGAGATTCAAGCCGCAGCGAAGACGGAACTGAAGGCTATCCCGGAAAGTGACGACAAACAGTGTTCCAAAGATTGGAAAATCCGTTGGCATAAGTGCATTGCATCGGGAGGGGATTACTTTGAAGGGGATGAAATTGATTTGGAAGAATAAATAAAGAATTTTCAAAATAAATACAATGTCACCTTTTTTTTTGGACACAGTAGTAAGCTGAAATCCAACGAGTATATGATACGAACTAGGTATATTTATTAGGGTGAATGGTTAAACACAAGTCCACGGTGTTGGTACATGACTTTCCAATCCTCTTGAGCTTTTTTCAAGCTTGTTTAATTTATTTACTTCAACGAAAAGCTCGACATACCTTTCTTTGGTTACTGTCGGTCTAGAATATCTAACCTAATCAGAATTGTGAATTTAATTCTTCAGTAGAGTTACGCGTCAAACTCGTTATAAGTATAATTATTGTCTTAACTATGGCTCCAGTAGATAATTTGTTCACAGACAAATTGCAATGGGACAGACAATATCAGAATGGATATAAACGATGAAATCACATTAAGGAAAAAAAATATTAACACTAAGCTATAACCAGGAAGATATTCTAATTAAATGAAAAAACTCTACACTCGCCTTGGCACCACAAAAAGCCAAAATAACTGGCCTGTAGGTACAAACCTGTACGACAAAAAAGACCAATGGTAAACCACGAATGTTGCTTACGTCAACTCGAAACTAAGTTGTCAATTTCTGAGATCTTCTTACATCACCATCATTCGGTATTTATGTCCAGCATTAAAAATGTTACTCTTTCAATAATTCATTGTTTAAACCTTCCCAGTCTACATACTATCCAGGTGGGCGTCGGCCATTTCTATTACACCACACTTATTATCAAGCAATAAATTACATTCGAACAATCGAGTTCAATGGGAATGATTACTCCAGGATCCAGGAACGACTTTCAAATGCGATCAACGCCGCTGGACAGTACTTTCATTATTATTAGCAACAATAATTCAACCGCAAATATTACTAGCCCATTCGAACTGGCATATGGTTTGGACCCTCTAAATAAAAAAAATAAAAAACCTTGTTTCCTAAGCCAGCTGAAAGCACCCTTCAACTCGCATCATGAAAAGTAAAAGTATCCGCAACAAGATAATCGCTAATAGATACACAGATACACGTGCTCTTCCTTCCTGCGGAAACCATAAGCACTCATGTCTGCTCCAAATGAGAAAGGTTCATGTGCCCGTTCGTGCTGGACTCCAAGCAATCTAACTCATATGTAAGTCTGCCATTAAAGAAGGCTTAAAAAAAACATTTTGCCCAACAACACGGGACTGAAAATCGAGAGCACTTCGCTGCAGATACTTGCACTTTCACCCAAACAAAAAAAAATATATTCAAATTAAAATACAGCGGCAAGTATCTCAAAGTCCCGAGCCGTATATATCCATACAGAGTCGAGATTGGCGGCAACAGTAGAATTGAAAAATCGTCAAATTGCTGGGGCAAGCTCTCGGGGAATGGGTTCCCATTCAAAAGCCAATTTCCTAGTTTATGGGCGACAGAAAATCACATCGAACCGCTGCGCCGCTGCTGTGGCACACTTGTTGTGGCGTGTTCAATGTGTGTAATCATCGGCCAATAAAAGGAGCACTACCACGGAAGAAGAATTGTATCTGACAGATGCAGAGCAAAGTCAACCAGAGAGCCATGTGCAACCAGCCAGCGACGACGGACGACGCACGAAACACGAAGCACTGCATTCGAGTCTGGCGAAGAAAACTGCATAGATACAAATCTATTCGAGTCCCAAACCGGACCCCATTGGAGCACGAACGAGAGTTAAATTAAAATTCACTTTAAGAGCGTTTCTGGAACGTGAAGCTGGAGGAAAATTGGAAAATTGAATTGGATCATTCTGGCGTGTGGTTATGTAACCAACTGTGGGGTTCAAGATTGGCGCAAAGGCATTAAGACCGATATATGTATTTCCTGAAAGCGATAACTGTGGTACTGGTGTGGTGGTATCATGACTGAGGACTGAGGACGAGGGTTGTGAATTTAGTTCAGTAAAAATAATTGTATCGCGCAGCAATGATTGGAAGGCTAATGGTGCTGGTGACTGCTGCGATTGGGCTGATGTGCAAAACAGCTGTCTGATTAGACTCGTTTAAAGTGACAAATGTTGTGCAGTTTGTTATGTTTATGTTGTGCACTTAGCATAATTCACTGAGCATTGTTGAATTTGCCATTCGACAGATGGGCAAATTTTTCTATAGAAAAATACGTCTGTAAGTTCAGTTCAGTTCAGACGATCGATCATTGAAGGATCTGATTTTGAAATGAAGCTGCTTTCCATCCTTCACTATCCCAACCATACTGCTTTCGGTTGGTTAAATCAATCTTTAACCGCAGGTTCGATTTTTTTTTGGATTGTTGCTCCAATGTGGCAGATCCACTGACGGCTTTTGCCTTCCAGGCTAGAACCACATCGTCTTATGCATTCAACCTACTTACAGACAGAACCGTGTAACCAATGCTGTACTGTCCCGGCAGGATACCGACAATTTTAGCTCACGGGGAGGAGGTTTTTCGTTTTCGTATTACAGTCTGAAATACATTCATTCAATTGGAAGTCTAACTGATTTGTTTATTAGTCAGGATTATGTCTCCGCCTCTATTTTTGATCCATTACTAATGACCTGCGTATCGTATGCGCGGGTAAGACCGTCGTGTGCCAGTCTTTCCCCAAATTTGTGATAAGGGCCTGAATGTTTTTTTTTGTTGCCTGGGCAAATTCAAATAAGTGTTTTGATGCAGGTCGCTAGTAGAATTCGAGTCCTGCATGTCTTTCAGGAGGTTTCTATTTAGATTTGCAAAGCTCTCTTTAATAGTTTCCTTGTAAATAGTGCAAGTTGCTTACGAGTATAACTGCATCATCGGAGTATGCTGCTATTTTTTAATGAATTCATTGATAACCGCTTGAGTCCATCACCGATGATATATTATTTGAGATAATGCATATATCAGGTTGGAAACTAAGTAATTGCGGATTTTATTAGAAAATAAACGACAATTTTTGTCATCGAACGAAGTAACTTTATTCTGTTATGTATTGGTTTTTATTAGCAAAAAACTGAACCAGGTACGATTTGACATCATCATTATTATTGACATTTTTACAATTCAAGGAGTTTTGCAAAGATCGAAATAAAAAGTAATCAAAACAAAGCTCCATTAATTTTTGCCGAGTGACCAAAGATGTGTGTGGCTCTGCATTGTCATACTGGAATACAACCCCTTTTCGAATTGTCAATTCGGGCCGGTTTTCTTCAACAGTATTGTTCAATTTTGTAAGTTGTTCAATGTTGACATCTGAATTGTTCGTTCGGTTGGGTGGTAAAAGTTCAAAGTAGACAATTCCTTTGTAATCCCACTAAACTGATAACATAACTTTCTTTTGATGAATCAGCTTTTGATGTTGTTTGAGCTGGCTTACTTCATGATCTTTTCCGATTGACATTGTTGTAAACGACCCATTTTTAATCACCAGTTATCAATAGTTTTAAAAATGGATCATTTTCGTTAGGTTTTTTTAACAAATCGCAGATTTTAATGCGTTGTGTTAAATGATTTTCTTTCAGTAAGCTCAGACGTAAATGTTCATTTTGTTTTTATTTTCCATTTTTCAACAGACGCCAAACAAAAACTACACAACCGATCAAAAAATTTTTACTAATTGACCATTGAATTATCAACTATCAAATAACAAAATGTGTTTGACATTTCGATTACGTCAGCAAACCTAAAAATTCAACTAAAGCCATCCATAAGTGAAATCCGCAATTACTTAGTTGCCAACCCAATAGCATAATTCTAAGCATAGCGTGATACGATTTCACCTCGTTTTCCAACCAATGTTAGGGTCCAAATTAAGAAATCATACGAACAGGAAGAGTCCTAAAGACAGACTTTATATTCCAAAGACAAATCTGCAGTCTATTTAATCTTACATTGCCTTTAACTTGCTCACTTGTTTATTTGTTCTTTATTTTATTATAATTTCTTTATTTCAGTTTTCAAGTAAATTAAAATTTAATTATTTCGTAACAAAGTCTCGACCACTACCGCCAAAAGTCCAATCAAAACTGAGCTCTTCTTCCATGTTCTTTTGGAATAATATAATGGCGTCCAATGCTACCGCCATCTAAATACAGTCTACAAAAGCTTTTTATAAATCTATTTCAAACAGTATATTACAAAATATAGCAAGTCATTAAAGTGTATTATTTTATTTTTATAATAATTTTTTATGTTTTATTATTTCTTCAGTTGATGGTAGAGAATTCATTTATTTTTTTCATTATATTTTTATTTGCCAAACCTTTAATAGATGTTGTTGTATTAATTTATTTTATTACCATATCAATAAATTCTTGTCAGAGTTGTTAATAAATGCGTTCTTTTGGCATTTTAATTCAAAGGATTCAAACCCTTGATTGATACAATTTAGTTACAAAAAAAAACACTCAGAATTTGAGGCTTAAACTACCATTCTTTTGAAGTCAATGACTGGAGTATTCTGATTTAAGCAAGATAAGAATTAAAATCATTTTCGGAAATGTATTCAACTAAATTCACTCAATATAAGTTGAACTCAGCATTTAATTCACTCTCCCTTAAACAGTTGAAGACTGTGAATTCAACGAGAAATTTCATTAAAAAAAATTAATATATATTAATTTATTTATTTTTTTATTCATAAATTTATTTATTATTTTCTTATGTAATTATTTATTTTTTTATCTTTATTATATATATATTTATATATCTATATATTTATTGAGGTTTTTTTAATTATAAACTTATCTGTTTATTTATGAAATTATATCAGCCCGCAGATATATATTAAACAGGCAATTTATAATCATAAATTTGATAAGGTAAACTAAATCCTGATCCTGAATTCGTTCCTTCTCTCAATCCTGATGTTTAAATATAATGTTTTTTTAATTATTTATCATGTTTTTTTTTTGTTTTTATTCAAAAGGTTTTTCTTATAAATATTCAAATACATTATGTATTAATTTAGCTACAATAAAAAACTATGAAAGAATTTTAAATAAGTGAACATCAGAAATGAGCTCTAGTTTGCGGGTTCGCCCCTTCCCCCTTTATCCGCAGTTGCGCGCGGAAATTAACTACGGCAGAAACTTTAAGAGTTCTGTATAAAATCTTGTAAACATGAATCAGACCCATGCCATACAGCTCATCGAAATGCCTGCAGTGGTGACTCGTAAAACTATTACGAAAATGTTCATGTAAATTTTAATTCGTAACACGATTTTCGAGACACTTGAAATTCACTTGGCTCGCCTTGCTAAGAAACTAATTTAGGCTCAATTCGTTCGAGTTTTTTGGACTGCCTTAAAAATAATAAAAAATAAGTGCTTAACATTACTTCCCCAATGCTCAAAAGAATTCAAATATTTCGTTGAATGCTTCGACTTTGTTTTAATCTGAATTCATTTCGGACTTCCGTGAATGAAATTATGTTATTCAAAAGAATGCAATCATTTGGATCAATGCAATGATTGGTTAAAAATTAATGCCGCGATTGCTGACATCAAACTTGTTTTTTTATTTTAATCTCAGTCTGTCTTGGCATAAATTACTTCGTGAATTCAAAAGATTCATCTTCTCAAAAGATTTAGGTCTCTGACCTTGATGAAAGTCTTTCTTTTGACTTGCATGTCAGAGACGCCGATGTATGATCAGAAATTTTGGATTTGGACGTGCCAGACACATCTTTCAACAATCCGTTAAATGCCCACTGATTAAATAGTCATGTAATCAGCATGGCGCAACGGGGCTCCGATCTGGTCTTCTGTTTTCTGAGATATCATTAAATTTTCAATGAAACGCGAACAATCCCAGTAAAATATTGGCAAGCATATCGTGAAATAGGGGCAAAAGATAACGACCATGAATTGAAAAATAATGTTGCGAGGATATCCTGCTGCAAACGTAACCAAAGCTGGAAGGTTTTCGTTTATTAACAAGGCTTTAACAAGGTTTTTTCGAAAGCGTTTTTGAAAAGTAACCAACAGATGGCTCACCCTCAAGCTTCGACCCTAACCTGTGAGTTAACGGATTGAAGCATGATTATCAAAACAAAAATGCTGAAACGCGGTTAAGATTTCATGAGCCAAAAAGTAAAGAAAACTGTGAAAGCATGTATTTTAAAATATATTTTTTGGTGGTCGGCGAAACTTACTTCTTTTCGTCTCAAAGTTAGACTCAGCCAAAATTTATTGATTGGAATCTTCCGCACAGTTTCTCATCTACTCTCAAGCGTTTTCAAGGCAAGTCTTGCTTCATAATGACACAAAGTTTCTCGATATCTGATTCACTTAACCTCAACCAAAACAATTACCTTTCTTTTCTGTTAAATCTGATCGATTGTAAGGGGTGCTTTTGATCCAATTTCCTACTCTGAATGGCTCCCATCTGATAAACAAAACCATTTACTCTCAAGTGCTTCTCTTTCCTGCTTGTATCAATTTCCACTTGCCTTTGCCCTTCACAGCAACGCGATTTGTATCATCAACAAGTGTCAGCTCAAGCCCAACATTGTTATCCCCAAGAGTTATTTGAAACATGTCCAAGTATATTATTGACCTCGTTGAAGTAAACTGCCAACACTTTTAGAACAGTAAGGCCAAACAGCTCCAACAAGGATCCTAGACGCAGCTTCAAACAAACAAAGTCTTCACAATTGGAAAACAACTGTGCTTGACAAAGGCCACTCGAATGAATCTATTAACTCACAGTTGGCCAACATTCGAGACAGTCAAAATGGACAGCGTCATTTCCATTTGTTTGTCCAAGCTTCCAAAAGATCGTTTAACCCAAGATTAAGCAATTTACGTACATAACTCTCGAGAGGGTATCATGTTTGTTTTCGACATTAACCACTCGAGCTCTTAGTGGATCGCATATTTGGTCAAATAAAAGCGCTAAGCCCCCTTCAGTGGCTACGAAGAGCGGAAGTAGAACCAGCACCCGAGTGGCTATCGATACCAAAAGGATCATTCAAATCGATTAATCAATGTCCACCTCGAGTGATCATTGTCTTAACTTGCTTTTGAGGCATTCCAATGACATTTGCTGTCCTTTTGCACCAGAATCTTGTGTGCGATTGGCCATCATCCGATGGAAAATTCCATAGAGGCACGCGAAATTCTGACCCACAACGCAAGCGATTGCGCCACTCCGGTGACTTGTGACTTGTGGCAGCGCTAAAAACGGTGGCCTCCTCCACAGTTGTTGAGATTTCCACATATGGGCCATTATTTTGGGTCCAGAATATACTCGTAATGTCCACTCCGAATGCAGACCGCAATGCCGAATGATTTACAAGAGATCGCCAGAAGTTTCGGTCTTGGCTCGACTTGCTTTTTGTGCGGAGCAAGTGTGTCGTGCCAAGAAGTCGGCATAGGAGGTGTGCAACATTTTTGTAAATTGACAATACGTGCTGCGTGGAAAAACGCCGTCTGCGGCTCGATCAAGAGATCGTGCCACGCTTTGCCAACGGCTGAGTAATAGGGAAAGGTGTGTCTGCTTCAGTGGCGGTGACTAAGAAGCGATTTATGATTCGACGAGTTGGTTTTGAAGGTTTTCCGTTCGGCTGTCGGTTGCGAATTTTTCCCAAAAAAAAAACGATTGTGGATTATGTCGCCGGATGGTGGTGGACAACGAGAGTAGGCTGATGGAGACATAAATTGCAGTGAGTGGTCTTGCGGAATCCTGTGGGGGCAGCGAAAGGTCAAGATAGGGACTGAATCGCATCATTATTTTAAATGGAAATGCAGGGTATTACTTACAGGAAAGACTTAAGATATAATCGTAGAGCCAAAGTACCTGGAATGAAAGAAAGAAAAAAAATTGGTTAGGACTTATACTGTGGGTTAATCCAACAAATATGAATGAGCCATAAAATGATTTGGTAAGCCAGCTTAGGAAACATTTACATTCAGGGATGGGAAATGGAATTGCGTCGATTTAAAGCTTATTTGATGGGGCAAGAATGGGACAATAAAAATAAATAAAATTTAGAGTCATGTGTCTATTGAGTTGGAAAAAAAAAAATGTTTCAGATTTGGGCGGCAGATACCTTTTATCCATCTCTCTATGAACCAAGAGCTTGCCTTCAACTGTAGGTCTCACTTTTCATTGGACTGTGGCCACGTAAAAAATCGAAGGGAGTAAATGGCACCTTTTCCCTCAAAAACATGAGTAGATACCTCTAGGAACAAATTATTTATTATGATGTCAAATATTGGGAATTTTCATGAAATAAAAGGACATTATACATTGTAAATTTTTTATTGTTTCATTAAATGTCATCATTGAATTAAGAGATAAAGGCATAAAAAAAAGAATATTGTAATTTTTTTATATTTTTTAAATTAAGTTTACGAAGTGTTGACTTCGATGCATCTGGATATAGTTTCCTACATTGAGAAACCTCCTGTAACACGAATTGCTTTTGACCCTGTTGTTGTCTTTTGTGATAACTTTATCAAAAGCGTTATCAAGTTAAGTCCCTGATCTGCTTCATCATTAACAACTTTCAGTGATTTAAATATCCTCAAACCTTCTTTGAAATCATAATTTTTTGACAAGGTGGCAGTGTGTTCTCTAGAATTGCGGGTTGATCTGAAACCGCTGACACAAGTGCATTGTTTCCTTGCTTATCACACAAGATAGCCCTTCTTGCAAAAGTTGTTTCATCTGGCCTTTTCGGAGTTAAGGCATTATAATCCTGGTATTTTCGGCACCCTCTGTCTCAGCTTCAGCAAGTACCTTTTCCGCCATTCGCACCTTTTCTTCGTAAGGAAGTATGGGATCATTAGGCAAGGCCAAACGTCTCTGCATTTAAATACCACAAATGGTTGGAAAATTTTGTTAAACCTCTGTGAACTATTTCCTTGTTAATATTCTTGTACTCCAATAGACACTGTAATATTTCCAAGTTTTGCTTAGGAGCCAGATGAGCCTAAGGAGCATTGAACCAAGCCTTGTAATAGACCCTAACGAGAAAAATACAAAGAGCTTCTAAGGAACTACTTTCTTTATCTGTCGACTGAAATGGTGTCTTAAAACCCAATTTATGTCCGTCCAGTGTTCACATGCTATAAACATCAACACCAATTATAATGGCTCCTTATAGTCGTCTCTGGGTTGAATTTTTCAAAAGCTTAGAGTTGAAATCACTGGTTATGGCGGCAAAAACTTCATCAGGTAAATGTTTTTCCACATTTTTGTTGCTGATGCCCAGGTCGACTTCATGATGGTGAAGGTATCTTAATGAGCGATATCAAAAATGTCATCTAGCTTCAAGGCAAAGTCCTTGATTTTATTCTTCAAAGTATCCGACTGCTTATCCTTGTCCTTTTGAATAGATCTCCATTGAGCGTGGAGCTTTTCTCTAACGCTGTAATAGCCTCTTTACCGGTTTTATTAGGAATACGAGCTGTCGCCAAAAATACAAGTACTTCTTGTATTAATGCTGATTCACACAACGTTAATTGTAGAACAAAGAACTTGTCTCTTAGATGGCAATTTACAATCAGTTATTTGGTGATCCGGATAGCCCACAAGAAATATCTTTGGTTCTGCTTGTCATAGCGGAGGTAGAAGTCATTAGCAAAACAGTATGTTAAATTTTTTAACAAAGAACCAGGTATATTTAAAAAAATTAAAATATGAAGAAAATGTAAAAGCCATGAATTAGAAACACACACTATAATCACCACTTTTGTGTCTCGATTATAGGTGAGTCGCTTATCTACACTTGAACGGACGTAGTGGAAGATTAGCAGCATCGCCAGACTGCTTTGGATGAAACCCTTATAGTCGGAATAGATTAAAGTTGCAGGGGGAACAAAGCCGTTGAGGTGTTGGGGTAGATAGCCCTGGAGATCAGGTTGTTGAAAGAAGTCATTGCCCTTGCAATGTGCCTTCGTATAAGTTTAATGACGAAGGCAAGCCCTGAGACATTGTCTTTCAAAAACCCAAATCTTTTCCACCGAATTTGATGTCATGTTGAACTACACGGATCAATCATAACTAATTACAGGTCTGGTGAGAGCCGTCTAGCAGATGACCTTTACCCTAGCATTGCTGTTAGCTGCTGTAAAGCAGTCTGGAGCGACATTTATATGTTTCTTTAAATGTAGATGTTGGTCGAGCCGGAGCCCTTAGTATCTGAATACAGTACAATTTGCTAATGGTCGCACGTGACGACCAACGGCCAATTCTTGCTTGTATCCCAAGAGGCCTTAGACAATGAGTCTTGAAGAGGATAGTTTTCGATTTCTGGTAGTTGATCTTCAAATTCCACTCGTCGCAACAACTCCGAATCTCATTTAAGTCACTTTGCAAGAGCAAACGGATAATTTCGATCTTGCATCCCGACCTGCATGCGATTAAATCGTCTGCGTACCTTTTTTTGAAAGACAAAGGTTGCTGAAAAGTATCGGACAGCTAACCGCACCTTGTTGCAGACCAATAATTAACTCAAATATACTAATAGAAGTAACATTGCCATTCTTTACAATGGACCGTGTTTTGGTAAGCATGTTAAAAAGCATGTACAGTTGTGCTTTGCAAACACCGAGCCCGTCTAACTTGCAAAAAGAGCGCTTCTGACCATACGGTGTCGAAGGTCTTCTCTAAATAAATCAGGCAAGCACTCGAGCCTTTATTCCATTGTATAGTATATCTGTTTACCAGTTTAGACGCGGCATGTATGGTTTCATGCCCCGCTCTGAAACCGAATTGATTATCTGGGATTATAATTTTGTCCTCGACTCGTTTAGTCAGGGCTCTATTGACGACTTTTTCGAATACCTTACAAATTGTCGGAAGAAGTCTTATTGACCGTACATTTGCCGGATTGTAGTTATCTTAAGCCACTTTTGAGGATGGGCTGCTCTATTGCTGTTTTTCAGTGGTTCGGATAATGTGCATTATTCAGTGCATTGTTAGACAGTATAGTAAAAATGTCTATAGCTTCTAGAGGGAGATGCACACTGAAGAATCACAACGTTTGGTATCCCCTCGACTCCTGTAGACTTTTTCTCCTTTAAAGATTTCTGGCATTATACTATATGCCAAATTATCGTCATGGAATTTGGTGAAACCTTGATTCTCAGATCGCCATTGGTGGATGTCATTTCGTTGGCATGTAAGCATTTGTCTAATGCCCTTCCTTAAATGTCGCTCCTACAACCTCAACCTTTTCCCGCTTGTCTTCAATCACAAAAAAGTCTTCGTCATCAGCGGCTTTTATCGGATCTACGCCTGCTGCAACCAGTATTCGTTTTGTATCTGAAGTTCGTGGGATTTTCAGACAAGGAAGT
Source organism: Orthonevra nobilis (assembly GCA_963555765.1). Classification (NCBI taxonomy): domain Eukaryota; kingdom Metazoa; phylum Arthropoda; class Insecta; order Diptera; family Syrphidae; genus Orthonevra; species Orthonevra nobilis. The sequence goes on from OY743224.1 coordinate 141,319,614, forward strand.
TAGGTTTGATTATTTTTGCGAAAAATCTTGTAAGAGTATGACGAAGAAATTTTTTTAAAATTAGCGTTATGGAGTTCATAAAGTTTTTCGGAGAATGCGCGTAAATGACATTCGAATAAAAGAGTCTTCAGACCATCTGTGTATCGTAATCAAATGTGTGCTTATTACGTTCCCAGCTTAAGTGATGTGGAAATGAATATTTGTAAGCTATACGATAGAAAAAGTTATGAAATATAAGTACGTCCTCAGTTCAGCGCGTTTAAAAGTGTAATAAATTACAAAATTGTCATGTGAGTAAGCTAAAGATCTATTAAGCTTTAAGATCGTATAAATTGATAACAAAAAAAACATAAATTTTTATGTGATACTCCTGTGAGTAACCAGAAGCCTCTTTAATAAAAAAGTCACTGACTTGAGTCGACTTTATGACAAGGGAAAGAGGAATATTCACTTTCGGAAACTAATTTAAATCTTGTTAAAATATGCCTAAACGCATCAGCTCGGGATACAAAATCTAAGCTTCTAGTAAGGCGCTGAAGAAATAGCCCAAAAGCTGTTTGGTTGAGTTCAGTTTGTACAAAGTTGTCACTTGACTAAGCCTCATTACAAAGACCAGCTTCTCTTTCAATCTTATGTAATTTTTTTGCTTATCCATTCGCAATGCATTTTAATTGTTTTCTGCTGTGTCTGTCATTGCTTGACATTTAAAAAAACGCCCTCACTCACCTTGGGTATCCATTCTAAATGAAAAACAAAAAACTGCATCCACAAAGTTTTGCGCTTCAGAAGCACTTAAAACAAAAACTATCTCACCCAGTTAGACTTGCATAGTAATACTGACTGTTCGTTCAGTGGTGCAAAAATGAAAGTACACACTTGTAAGACAAGTATCCAGTACCCTGAGATCAGACCTTGCCCAAGCTAAAATAAATTAAAAAGAAAAACAGACACCATTTGTTGCACACGACGACATCCAAGAGACAAAACTGGACAAACACCACCAAAAAACATTAAAAAAGATTCAAGCTCTTTTGGCTCCTTGCCTCGCCTCGGGCTTATTACAACACTTTGTGGTCGTGTGATCGATTGCTCAGGCGTGGTCCGAGGCGGCTCGCTGTGTGCAGTTGAAAGTATCTGAAAGCTCTGGTTCACTGCAAAATCACTCGAATCCAATCAATGAATTTCTTATATAATCGCAAAAAGACATTCGCGCTGGGATCGTCGACAATCACTGGCCATGCCTAAACTGATATGCTTCTCGAACTGTTAAATCTTTGCTAGTAATGAAGGTGAGAATGAGATCTATCGACAGCAAGTGAAGGACCGTCGTCGATAAATAATTCATATGTGAACTACAGCACTTCAGGGTATGAAAATCTACTCATTAGCGGACCTCTGCGGTAAATTAACCCATTAACATGCCATTAGGACCTTTTATTAGCTTTCAGTTTAATGGGTTGCATTTGATGGGCTAATTGCTGAGATTAAATGAAGTTCCCTTGGTTTTTATTGTTCATTACATTTATTGTCAGTTGGATGTGTTTATCATAGTTGCACAAACTTCACTAACGTTTTTAATAAAAATAAAATTAATTTCTTCAAAATGAAGAGAAGCTTATTTATTGAACATATTAATGACGATGAAAGATTTATTTGATAAACAGCTGCTTTAATTGAACTAGAAGAACTTTTTTATGTAGTTTTCGAATATGGTGAAAGTAGTCTGGTTCAATGTTTCCACTTACTTAACAGCTGAATCGTGTGTCAGTCTTCCAAACATAAAGAATCACAGCTAACTAGTACATTAACTTTTGGCGAATAAAATAATGCGAATTGAATGAATGCAAATAAATCAGTTTCAAATTCTTCATCCCAGTTTGGACTCCACTTTAAGAGTTTCACAACACTCTAGAATCTTTCATATCATATCCTGGTGCTCATACTCGCCTTATTCAAGATTGTGAGGACTTACAAAATCCCTTGCCCAATTATCTTATTTGTTGCCTGGCAAGCATGCAGCATGCCCGATGAATGGAACTTCAGCATTGTTTGCCCAATCCACAAAAAAGGAGACACTCTGAATTGCGCCAGCTATAGAGGAATCAGTCTTCTAAGCATCGCCTACAAGATCCTAGCTGCCGTGTTGTTTGAGCGCCCAAAGCCGTTCGTCACTGGTTGACCCATTCCAGTGTGGCTTTAGGCCTGATCAAATATTCACACTACGGCAAGTCTTGGAAAAACCCCAGGATAAACAGATCGGTACCCACCACCTTTTCATCGATTTAAAGGCCACGTATGACAACAATTATAGAGACGAGCTTAACAGCGCAATGTCTAGTTTCGGCATCCCTGCCTAACTTCTCGTCCGTTTGTGTAGGATGACGATGGAGAATACACGCTGCACCATCAAGGTCGGTAAAGAGTTAACCGATACCTTTGGTGTCAAAATAGGATTCAGACAAGGCGACGCGCTGTCATGCGACTTCTTCAACATCGTTCTTGAAAGAATTGTTTAAAACTCGCACGCCAACACCAGAGGATCAATCTTTCAGAAGTCAGTTGGACGACGAATTTGCTATTATTGGAAGAACGCAGGTTGAACAGAATGTCAAAGTAGATAGCTATAACTTTGAGGTAGTCAAAGACTTTGTTTACTTAGGCACCGCTATCAATTCAGACAACGACACCTGCGCTGCAACCAGACGAAAAATCACTCTTGCCGATCGTTGCTTCTATGGGCTGAGAAAGCAAAAGATAAACAAACCCCTCTCTCAAACAACCAAAGTAAAACTATATAAGACCTTAATCGTCCAAGTCCTGCTATACGGCGCGGAGGCATAGACTTTGTCAAAAGTGGACGAAGCTGCTCTTCATAGATCCTTCGATCCTATCTGCATAGACGGTGATTGGAGGAGAAGATACAATCACGAACTATACGAGCTGTTCAGCGACATCGACCTAGCCAGCGATTGAGATAGCTAGGTCATGTGGAACGGATGAAATCAATGCTCCGGCCCGGAAAGTCTTCGAATCCACCCCTGAGGGACGGCGCAGCAGAGGAAGACTGCGACTCAGCTGGCACGCGCAAATGGAAAAGGACCTCAACCAACTAAGCATGCGAAACTGGCTGAAGACGTTTGTTGGTTGAGGCCCAGGTCTATCCAGGACTGTAGCGCCACCTTAAGTAAGTAAGTGAGTTGCCTGGTAACTCAGTTCACAATTAAAATTGTCGGCTAATTGTAAAAAAATCTTTTTCATACCAGCATGGATCAGCATGGCTGACATTTGCCATTGAAAGGAGAAGAACTCATTGGTTGGATGAAGTATCGTTGGGTCGGTTCGCCTTTCACCTCCTAGCCAGCTATTCTTTAAAAGGGCCTGGAAAAAGAAGTTTTGTGCATACCTTGCTTTTTTGGAAATAAATATGCCCGAAGCAGAACAATAAGGACACTCTTATCTAAGTTCGAAAAAAGGCTCCCGGTTTGCTATACGATCAAGGGCAAATGCATGGATGGTTTCGTACTACACAAAGAGCGTTTTTTTGTTGTATATCGTCGTGAAGGAGCTTTCAATAATGCGACACGCGAATTTTTTGATAAGTAATGCTTTGAAGCACTTTATAAGCTTATTGACTCTGTAGCATTTCTGATTGGTGATTATGAGGATACTTCGAGATTAAGACTCAATGAGCCCCTGTTTCGAAAACTAGAGTGACTTGAAGTTCTAATTAGAGTCTCTTAGTCAACAAATTTTGAAATAACTCTTTAGCTTTGTCGCTTAGAAAGTTAAACGTGAGTAAATGTCATGTTTTTTCTGCCGGCGAGAAGCACAACGAATACAAAAGGAAGCTCTTTTCCGCTTGGACTTAACCCGAATGTCGCGGTCTTCTCACCGAATTCGGAAATCATAAGTTTGGTTGACCTGTTACCACCATCTTCTATTATATTCACTCTAAGGCGAATATATATAGGCAAAGTTATCAATGAAAGAACAGCAATCCAATTAACAGCTAGTTTAAAGACAATTTTAAGAGCCTATCAAAATATTAAGAAAAATTTGGCCATCACTTTAAATACGGTTCTTTGACCCTTTCACTCTTGATTGTAGCCATCTTTTTGAGCCAATTACAAAGGCTTACTATACGACAAAAGTTTTGCTTCCTTTGAACACGAGGAAAGTTGACATTATAGGGGTCAGTAGTTTTACCTCCATCAGTGTTTCTATTAAAGATGGATCGAAAGAAAAATAATTCGCAGGTTCACCAATGCTCCAGTTCTTCCCAAAGTCCGTCACCTAATCAAGGTTTCGGTAGGAACTCAATGTGTACACTACTGCAAAAAACTAGACAAATATCGATGAGTATCGATGAGTACAGCCACGTTACTCCGATAATTTCGAAGTTTTTAAATAAATCCAATACACCAGCAAAAGACTTTAAACTCAGAATGAAGGCTTCTCGAATAAAAATACTCGCCGAATGTATTACAGAATATAAAAAGCAAGGAGTATTTATAAGGTATCACTTAGAGAGAGTGAAAGATCCAGAAGACAGGCTTTGAGTCAATTAAGATTTCATCCAAATCCGAAATTTGAGCTATCAGCTGTCAGAAGATTAAAAATAAAAAGGTTACAGGCTCGGTTGAGTTACCAAGGAAGTTGTGTCCTATCAACTCGACGATCGACGAAATTTTCACACTAATTGGAAATCCTAGAAAAACTTACAAATTTCTAGTCTCTTCATAAACTTCAAAGTCAAATATGACAGCATCGACTTGAGATTGTTCTACGCGATGACTCATTTCGGGATCCCAGAAAAATTGATCCAGCTATATTGCGTTAAGGTGATTAAAATTAGGGATATGTGAAATTTAAAGATAGTTCCTACGAACTGTCTGCTTTTGTGCTACAGTAGAAATTGCACAAGGCAGATGTGAACACGGAAGGCACTATTTTCTACAGAGCTTTCTAGCTTTTAGAAAACGCAGTCAACATGTTATCAAAAAATTAAGAAGGACCCGTCAACCGCCTAGGAAAAAGAACGTCTCTTTTTTTACAGCAGCACCTTCGAAGTGTGCATGGAGTGTACCTGCCTTGAGTGTATGTACCTACAAGAAAACTAACGCTAATAATTTAATATTTATCCTACCAGTTTTGTTACAAGGAGGCAGACTTTCGAGAGAAAAATTTCTCGTCAAGTTTGCGAAGCGATGTGTTCTAGACAACGCGACGTAGCTTGCCATCTTTTAGGCAGAAACTTTTCGAGGATTGAGAGCCCGAATGGCAGGTTATAATGGCCACATAAATCTAAACCACTCATTTGTGTAGAACACGACCCTAAACAGATTGCCCTTGGTTTGTACAAGAGTTCCTTACTTTCTCAGATTACATTCCATTTCTTCATTCAATTGGAGAGCAGTAAAGTAAATAGAACTAACAGGTACGAATTTCTTCGATCCTTTTTGCACCACTTCTAGACATCAGAAGTTTCTTTCCCTCATTCAGATGTGTATTCCCGACCTCTAACGTCTTCCACAAGTGCACTGGTCTGTGCTCACAAACATGCTCGCGATAAATTCTACAACTCGACCAGTCTGTGTTCATTTACATCACCTGTCCACCATCGATCGTTACCCATTACCCGGCCAATTATACGGTTAAGGAATGCGGAAATTACCTCAGTCTGACCGCTTTTTGCAAGCTTGCATTTGTTTAAATTAATTACTTGAGCCGATTCCCATGGGTGACAACTTTTTCACCAAGATACGAACAGGCTCCTTAATGATGGTTTCCATACATACGCCATGCCGCGTCTCGTTAGCCATAATGATTTAAAGAAGCTTCATCTCCTGGTCAGAGGGACATATCAAATAAGAAGGTAGGTTCTTTGCCTATCCGCCTCCGTGTTCACTGAAAATGTCATGAATTGTGATATTGTCTTTCGGTGCTCCAAAAGTCACACTTTCACTTTTAGTGCGGTGGCGTGGCGTGTAGATCAACCCGCCGACGTGATATGACAACTAAAGAAGATTAATTATGTTAAAACGCTCGGCAAGAGATGTGAATGATGAATAATTTGTTTTGAATCGAACGTGTTTGCACTTTTAATGCAAAAAAAAAGCATACCGAAGGAGGTCTTTTCTTGACAAATGGAGTTCGATGGATGGGCAAGCTTTTTTTTTAGTACAGTCTCAGTTGATCGATGAAGCAGCTGCGAGGATTTACTTTAAATGCAAATGATCGATTGATTCCTTGGAGACAATTTGCCTACTTAATTTTTTTAAACATCTTTGGATGTTTGTTTCAAGATTTTTGCATTAGTTTTTTTAGATAATATCCGTCATGTGGGGTCAATGATTGTATCGAGAATTTATGATTATTAAGCCCCGCAATCATGTCAAATATTCTGTTTTTGAGTCTGTGGCTTATTCTTATAGAACCATATGCTTAAAAAATCTAAAGAAAAGCTCTAAAGTAGTCCGATAGGGTAATCTTGCCTGCCGGTCTAAAGAAACTCATCCTTCAAAATGGAAGCACATTTCATCCGGTCCCGATTATGGGTATTCAATTTCGTCGATCATGGTTCTGTGAACCCCATGTAAATGGTGTAATAAATTTGAGTCGATATTTTGGTAGATTTTTGGATTCTGCAGGAGCTTTGTGAGTTTCAGTAGGCACAGGGAAGCGTAAAGAGCGCATATAGTGCGACTGTAGGTCTTGAAGAAGTAGCTGATGGGCTGTCTATAAACATTAGGGGAACGTCTTCAACTTTTTCTGTAAACATCCACTGCACGGATGAACGATTAATGGAAAATTGTTTGCCAAACTACGAGTCCTTTCAGCGCGCCTTTGTCATGTGACTTTTATTGTTTTGTTGGAAACTCAGGTAAATTATAAGTTTTTGGCTCGACCACGTTTCAGTTCTTTTCCATTATTTTATTTTTAATTTAACCCTTTGCAACGAATTATAACTTCGATATCAGTCCGGTTGCCAAAAATTCTCTCTAGTCTCCTCGATCCTAAATTAATGTCCCTTTTCATTTCGGTCTGTTTTGCAAGGTAAGGTCTTTCTTAAGGGTGCTGTGCCTCTTGTGTGGATTTTTTTTTATCAACCCTTTATTAGGTTCATGCCTTGGTCCCATTTAGCATGACCGGAAGGATACGATTCATATATAATGTCAGCTGGCTTATTTAACACCGGCCCTTATTAGTCATTCCCATGTAAGCTCAAGAAACAGCGGTCATCAAGTGTGTTCTTCATTTGATATCTGCGCCGTCAGTGGTCAACTATATTGAGGATTTTAGGAGCACGAAGGCCTTGATTTCCTTGAGTTTAGATTCACCTATCTCTGGTGACGTATGTCGTGTCCTTTTTAGACAACGAATAATTGTCTGAAAACGCAAGTAGATGTACAAGCTTCTATGAGATCCTTCCGCCGGTGTTGGAGGGTAAGTTTCGAAAGATTCTTCAAATCGACGTTAAAAAAAATATCAAGACCAATTGTCTAAACTTTTTCTAGCAACAAGTTCATTGTAAGATCATTACCAATGTCAACGGAGCAGCGAGCTTATATCACCGTCACCCTATACAATCGGACATGTTTCGCGAGGAAGCCAAAGATAAGAATATCCTTATGCAGCTTGTCCCGATTAAAACTGTCATAAGTGGCCCTTTAGTCGATGAATTGGTGGTGAGTATCGTTTTGGTGCTGCTGTGATTTTTCACGATATTTTAACGTTACGTTGAGTGCCAAGCTCATATAAGTATTTCTGTTTGGTCCGATTGGGACAAGTGACAAGGAGAGAAACTTGCATAATTGGAACTAAATAGATTTCAAATGACAGCTTTATAAAATCTAAAGCCTGTTGCATTACATTCCATAGAAAGCTTAATTTGTTCGTCACTCTCTAGAGCATTCTTCCTCAACCGCATCAATCAATTCATTTTCGTCCACTTAACTGACATTTGGCTCGGTCTCTGCAACCTAATTTATATTCCGCCCCGCAATCAGTATTCCCCGTCTAACAACCCATCAAATTATAACCTCCACTGCGCCTAATTTCCACCATCAACACTGTGAAGAAATTCCTGTGATTAGCATTTCGACAAGCCACAGCCTCGACTCAAAACAATTTCCCCGTCAGACAGTGCTGAGCGGCGCACGTCCATCATAGCAATCCTAACTGCCAGCCGATTAAATTGCCCCACTCGACGTTCACTTTCTCCAGAAAATGCAGATTTTTCCATATCAAGTGCTTTTGTTTTTCGCGTCCATCATTATTCTTAATAATGGGAAAAGTGCTCCACACTGATGAAGGTTGGTGATAAGGGCCGAATACCTTGTTGCAGTCCTGGCTTATTCCAATGCCAACACGTGTCATGACACTTGATTTACTTTCCATGCTTCAGGAATTCATTTCGGTACATCTCCAGCCTGGGCACTTTCCATTTCACTTGGTCGACATTCAATTGGAAGGGCCAACAACCTCTGGACCGATCCAATCTTGAACTTCCATCGAATAGCGAGGATGCCTCATTATATGTGATCGCAGAACGTCAAGTTAATAACAGAAGCGTAACGTATCGCAGGTCAAGGTTTTTATAAATCCCCCAAGAAGCAAAGAGCGCGTTCCACTTGAAGCACGTAGTTGTTGGTGTGGTCCATCTGACCGGTGTTGCGCCGCCGGTTCGTGGTCCAGTGAATCCCACGAGCTCATCCATAGAGAAGATGCTGTTGATAGTGATGGTAGATTTGCGGCGGCGGTGGCGGCTGAGCTCATTTGTTGATTGTTTATATTCCTTTAAACAAATTACATTGCATGTTGTTGGAGCTTGGCGGAGTATCTGAGAGATATTTATGATGAAGATGATAATAGTGCGCAGAGGTTATGCTGATGAATTTATGGTTGTTTGGTTTGGCCGACCATCCGTTGATGGCCTTCGGTAAAGACTATCGGTGCGGCAGCTGAGCTCTTGTAAGACAAGATGGTTTTCTGTTGTTTCTGGGATTATGTACGCCGTGTTTGGATTCGTTTTGACATTTGAATAAAAGCAACAAAAAGATGCTACATTTCGTGGATGTGGATATGGTAGCCTCGAAGAAGTGCATAGATTTTGAAATATTATTCTAAACGTAGGTGGTTTTACAAGTACCGATGTAGTTGCGTGGGATTCCTTTCGATTTACAAACTAAACTTCGCCTCCAGAGCTTAAAGAATCAGTAATTTGTTGTGACAAGTTTAATTGAAGGTGTATCCTCCATGCTGTAAGCCGACGATCCAAAGTTAAGTAATAGATGTTGAAGCTTTTGGACTTCTTGTCGAGCTTTGCAACTTAAAATGGCTTGATCAAGTAAGGCGCATGAACTCAATCATATCTCGTTCAACGGAAGTAGAACCGATAAATGGCATCTTATTTTTTTTTTACCAAGTCTTAGGATATGAGATATATTTTATTCTACCCAGCTTAAGAGGGAGTAGCCTAACTTTAACGTTACTTGTGAAATTTATCTGGCAAGTTTTATATTCTATATTTATAACCCTTTGTGAAGGTTCGATCTTGTTCTTACAAGTGCGGCGTTATGGCAGAAAAGACCACAATTTAGCAGGTTTTGAAGACTTGAAAAACAGTTTTTCTTAATTGGTACATACTTATTTCCATCCTGACATCGATGGAATAAGATATGAACTGTAGAGTTAAATTTTTATGGGCTACATCACGGTCCGATTGAATGGAGAAAGTCTGTTGCTACTGTCAAGGTTGCTTGTGTTCTTATCGAGGTCTTTGGTGTCAAACCTGGTTTTTAAAATAAGGCTCTCTAATATTCGAGTCGTTTTGATATCATTACCGAAAGAAAACTAGATGGTGATATCATTTGCCAAAAGTCTCTCAAACTTGGTGATTGTACTTCTTTACTAAACGGGCTCCCGACCGAAGAATCTCTACCTGAGACATGGCAGTCTCCCACTCTTGTCGATCGGGGGTTCACTGCATCCAGTCATCTAGATTTAGCGGTCATGCATCCTCGATGGCTTGATCCTGAAAACGGAGGATCGGTCTTCCTTGCCGTCTCAAACTCCTGTCTTCTGTCTAACCATGTTTTATCGCTTTTACTATAAGCAGTGTTCTAGCGAATTAGCCAGCTGCATTCCACCCCCTTATCATTTTCACCGTTACACCCATCTCGCAAGGACTGCTCATCAGTTCACCCTCAAGCCTCACAGCACGAATGTGGAACGCTCTACCACGCTCGGTATTTCCCACTCATAACAATCTGCAGAAATTCAAAAACAATGTGAAGGGTAGTCATAAACCCTTGTACGCGCGTGTTCGTTTTAAAAAAAAAACTTTGGAGCTGTGATTCGAAAACTCCTTTGCTTGTGCAATATTGTCTATTCGCTCGATGTGGACGAGCCAGTCGTTATACAGTGCGTAGAGTTCGCGGTTATATCTTCTCCTCCATTCGGCCTCCTCGGGTACGGGACAAAATATTCGACAAAGAATTTTTCTCCCGAAAGTGTCCAGAATCTGCTCTGCCTTCCTGCTTATCGTCCAGCACTTTGCGGATCAACGTTTTGTAAGGCATACATTACGTCTTCCAAGTTGGGAGTTTTGAACTCACTTTGAACTTCTCAGCAAGTGGAACTTCTTTTAAAAAAATGTTTGGAAGTGTATGAAAAATATGACTGGCATTGGAAGGACCGAAATGCTGGTAGTTCAGATGGAATGAATGTCCAGCTTTCGAGACTCACTGTTTGCAATACAAACAAGATCCTTTCAGTTTTATCAGTTCAAAAATAAACAAAATTAAACATTGTTTTAAGTGGTTGCAATTTACTTGAAGCTTTTTTAAAAATGACTTCTTTCAATCCAACTTGTGTCATATGGGAAAATCGAAACCATGTCTAAAATCATTTTGAAAAAAATAATGAAAAAATAAGACAAATTATTACAATAGTTATTTTTTCATTAATTTTTCAATATTTTTTTTTTATGAGACTACTCTGGCGAGTACGTAACATTTTTTTACCATCGCATTCGATTTCATTGTAACTCTATCGCGGCACAAGTCATACGAATATACTCTACTCTGGGCATAATTTCCATTGGATTCGATTGATTCTTAATCAATGGAATTGTGCGCGTAGCCAGTGGCCAATTCTCTTCCTCATACTCGTACACGATGGAAGCCAACAAACTCCAGACCATTCAAGTGTAGCCGCTGACACGGAATAGCATTACAATTTGGATCGCGTCTTACTTCTTATTTATTACTCTACCGAGTGCACCCTGTAAGGCTATTATGTATTAGTTACTAAATAAAGTAAGACAATCATTGGACGTTATCCGAGCTCGTTCAAAAGCCAGCTTGAAGTTTTATTTATGCATATCGATAGATCGGGACGAAGGCAACGGTGGTGGCGTGATGGAGGTGGCTAAGTTGAGTAATATTGCCAGTAAAATGCAACAAGAAAAAATTTACGGCGTTATTATGCAAAACAGGCGAAGGAAAATTTTAGAAGGAGGTGGTGGACATAAACGTGGAGGACAAAAACATTTATATATGAAGCAAATTGGAGTACGGATACAACAGATTCCAGACCCGAAACGCAATCACCAGGTTATTAGCACTGTTGTATCCAGCAGAGTGCGACTGAGTTGCTTGGAGAATTGAAATGCATTTTATTGACGTAATTATATTTAACTGGCACGAGCGAAAGGACATGGCACGGCTGGAGCATGTTGGATCAGTTCAGGAAACTTGTATTTGAAATTGGAGCACTGGAGTGATTGCAACCGCTTTTGAATGAAGTTTGAGGGGGAAAGTAAAAAAACCAAGTGAATGTGGCCGGGGTGTTGGCTACCGGTCTGTGGCTTATGCTAAAATACTGACAGGATAACTACGTGAATGGAAAATTACTTTCTGTGAGTTAGTTTTCTTGTGCAGTCATGCAAGTGGCATTTGGAGCTTCCGGCAGTGCTTATAGTTAAAATAAATCGGGTTTATAGTCAAAATTGTCATTGTAATTTTGAAATTGGCTTTAAGTGGGTTTGAATACTCAAGAGGCCAGGGAAAGAGCTAGACAAAGTTCAGTCTCAAGAGGCTTAGAAAGTTAGATCTGTTGATACCCTAGGCGACTACATTTTTACAGCTAATATAGAAGCCAACTCAACCATAATGGATCAACTTAATCTCAAAAGTTAAGACAAATATTTTGCATCGGTTTTATAAAGTATTCTTGTCACACATATCGTGCTTAATGGTTTTTCAAAGACCTTTTTTGGAGCACTTCCAGGGACAGTTGATGTTATACTTACGCTAAAAAACGCGTTATCTTAAACTGGTAGATTTCACCAAACCTTACCTGAAAATAAAATAGAATAGATTTAAATTAATAAATGTAAATTTTTTGTTGAGAAGAAGTTACTTATTCAAAAAAAAATATTTTGTTTATGAAAATAATAAATGTATAATTCAAATCCATACTTTTATTATAAAGTGGTAGATTTTGTTAGTTTGTATGTATGAGGTAATCTTCAACACTACTCATCCGTTTTCAAAAATTTACAATGAACATCGGCCTTAAATTATCTCATTTAAATAAAAGGGTACTTTGTGGCGACCAACGGTCGAGCAAATGCGTTTTACATCTGCGACGATACATCTTTATGTGCTAAGATTTTGGCACAGTTTTATGAAGGTTTGTTAGTTTTTATCTGGGAGGAAATTTTTGACAAGACCCTACCGATTTAAAAATTCTTTAACCATTACTTACAACGGACCTTTGCCAGGGTTATTATATGTTGGCAAAAGTGTAACATTTTTTGGACAATCAGTTCGCTTTGGTGTGAGTAAACCTTTTTAAGTCCTGTAAATTTTCTACGTTAACAATACATAGGTGGACGAAGGCGCAAGGCAAGGCTAGTAATAAATAAAGTCGCTTAGAAAATAAACTTCTAGGAAAAAGAAACGCGTATTAAAAGACAGAGGAGGCTATCTGTCTGAGCTAGAATTTGCTTTAAATGACCCATTCAGAAAGGACTCCAATAGGTTGGTAGCTGATGGCACTTTCTCGTAAAGTTTGCACCGTAGATAGTCTTGGATAATGGGCACTATCCACCTGGTCAATTTCTGCTATGGTACTTGACAAAAAACAAAGACATTAAAGAGCTAGTAGATGAATAAGCAGTTGATATAAAATTGGTATAAAAATGTTTGAAGTGTAATTAAAGTCAGGCGGCAAGTCAAGAGAGGTAACGAGGGCTGGTAGTCCTCAGCATTTTCTTGCAAGCTTTTATTTTACGTGCACTTTTCGTATGCATGTAATTTGTCCTTGTAAGTATCTGATGGTGCTATATAGTCACCGCTTGGCTATGGCGGATTAATTTTTTTTCCAACCCTTCTTATATGGGTATTTAATGAATGGGCTTGAAGAGAATAAAATGAAACAGTAAATCCAGTAACAATACAATAATCTGGTACTGAAATTCTGGTGGCTCTTTTTTTATTTTTACGTTTAAGAAAAATCTTGTTTTTAAAATTTTTGTTACTGATTATTTACTTGTTTTTAAGTACAAATAACTTTCCAAGACAAGATGTGTTAACACTATCGTAAAAAAAAATGTATATTTAAGTAAAAGCTCATTCTTATCCTAAATTATCAATTATTGCTATGATGACAAGCTCTTGGGACTGGTTCATTAAAACCATCATTTGTTACATGTCGAGGGATGGTGAAATACTGGCTCCTTCATCTTAGCGTACGGGCTGGATTATAAACATTGAATAAATCAGCAAGAGGGGAAAGTTACAACGACGTTTTGTAAATTTTAGCGATCGTAAGAATAGATCACTTATTTAAGTAAACTGAAATATAATTGGCTTGTGTAACACGAAGAGTATAAATTTTTTATGTCCACTTATAATTCAAACCAATCAGCCCCATAAAATTGACTATATTTTGACGTTATAAGCAAACGTTAAACCGCCGACAAAATATGCATTCATTAGAGAAAAGAAGGAACAGTAGTGGCGCAGGTTGGCTACCTTGAGGTACACCTGAGTGATTTAATTATCCGTGAAAAAAACCAGCCTTATTTTTCCCTCATTAAAGGGTCTTTTATGGAAATCTTTATCTACATCTCAAATGTGTAGGCCGATGGTTAAATATTTCAATATACTTGCTAGATTTAGAGTTGAAAATGATTTGTTTTCCGAATCCGAATTTTGAAAATGTACTATACAACGTATTGAGTTGTTCGTATTCGTGGCGTCCTTTGTTCGAGAATAATATGTCACAAATGTAGCTCCGCAAAGGCAAAATACCACCACTCATAGAATTGAAGACTGTCTGTCTGTCAACGATCGGGCCAAGAGGACTTCTTAGTCCAACAATTTGCTTCTTATAAAAGTGCTGAGAAGAGTCAGAAGTTTTATTCCTAGTTGTTTGCCCAAACCGATGTATGTTTCGATTGCTTGGAGTGAGTCTTCGCTCAGTCTTCAACAAGACAACGTTTGAAAAGATGATATTTGTCCCGAATTATATAAGCTCCTCAACTTCCTCGATTTTCTACCAGTCGATTGTGATGTTATGTCACAACCAGTGTTCGATGGACCGATTATGATCGTGCTTGGTGTTTTCCTCATTAACTTTAAGATCAACTTTTCTAACCAATACACACAATTGCTGTGAAAGCTTCTATGACTGCAAAGCTCGACAAACGAAGGTTCAAAAATCAGGTAAAAGAAATCAAATAAATTCATGATTCTAGGTCCAAACTGTACAGTATATTGTGGGTATTCGAGTGTTGTGCGATTAACCGGCTCAGTTTTTCCGGATATCGACTTGGATTTCGCTAGATGAAAGGCTGATACGAACCGATTTGTATGTTGGAAACGCCTTCAGAATTGCATTCAACCATCATGACTGAAAGCCTACTCTGATAGGTCGTATGAGGAATAAAAGCAACAAGAAATTCTTTTAGAATTAATCATCAAAACCTTTGCAAAACTTATACAAAAAAACTCCTCATACTCCGTAGTCGAAAATTACGCCTGTGTCTTTCTTCACTTTTCAAGATCCCTAGTGACTTCACTAATTGCCCCGCATAACCCGTTAAAGAGGCCAATTACTGAAATATCTTTGACAGTTTTAGAACTTTTTCTCACTCCAAAAAGGCGCCGTCCTCATATCTTCTCATCACATATAGAACTCCATTAGCCCACATAGCAGAAATTCATCATCAAAAACTTTTAGGTATCGAAGTAATTATTGCACAGAATTCTCTAAAGCCCGCCGATACCTCATTAAAAGATACTTTCGGTCATCGTCAATGGCAGGCTTTTGCTCCAGTTTCCAGCGCAAAAGAATTCCAAAAAGTCAGGCAAGTACAACACCATTCACACTGCGCCCCCACCTCCGCAATCCCCCCTAACTAAGTCGTAAATCTACAACTTCAGAGTGCGGCGTTACCTAAAAGTGCGATAAATTCACGGCACGAGATACACGCACAACTGGTGTGAACAAGTTTCCATGCATTTTGTATCTATAAGATATCTGGTGCATTTCTGTAAGTCGCAATTAATACTCAAGCCTCGATGACTTTCGATATCAAAATCTGGCGTTCAAGTCATTTATCTCTATCCAATGTGTACCGCCATCAAATATTTGGCGATAACAGCTCGAGTCCCGACCAACGCGATGCGATGCGACGCAGCTATTTCTCTACACTTTCTTCGTTGCCAGGCTGGTTTGGCAGTAAGCGGTTCTCCTCCTTTCCGCCGATCGCTACCGTTTGACAATTTAAGACGCGATTTCAAAACAACTGCCAATCGGCTAGCTAACAATATCATCAACAGTAACATGTCGCGTCTCTTGGTTGGGAATAAATTGGTTGACAACTATTTAGTCGGGTAGTCGTTGCGCAATGTAGTGAACGCCAAAAGGCGCAAGGTACGTGTATCTTTGGAGGCAACCAGATTTAGCTATGTGACAGAAATCTCGAACCCTACCCTGTGCTACAGATACAATATGAGATCTCAATTAAGGCGTTTCGCCGCGCAGAGCAGATACATTTAGCGAAGGCCGTTTTGTTCAGAGGCTGTGGTATGTTTTGCGGTTATGTGAGGCTTTATCGCGTTTCATCTTTCTAAGGTGGATAACCTGTACGAGATGCTTGTGAAATGATATATCTGTGGCATGGCGACGAAATTTCAATGCCGTACGTTCGTTTGGCTGAGTTTTTTTTTCGCACAAAAGATAAAAGTAACAAAATACTTGTGGAGCTATTTAAGCTCCAGTTCGAGATGCATAGCATTGGAGGAAGGCTGTGGTGAAGCTGCAGTGATTTCGTGTGAATGTGACTTTTCTCACCCTCTTGTAAGTGGATATATATCCAAGATTGGTTAAAGCTCTTTAATTTTAAGTCATTCTAGATTGGCAAGGGTTTGTCCGCTCAATATGTAGGATTTAAATTGACTCTGGAAGACATAAAATTCTCTGCATGTTTTCTTTAAGTACTTGTAGAAAAGCCTGTCGTACGACAGGACGAATTTCATACATATTTATGTTATCTTTTATATTTAATAAATTTTGCATATTTTATGGAAATTCCTTGAAGCTTTTAAAGTAAGTTTAAAGCTGATGAATTAACGACAGAAACGTTCGCTAGTGAAAGGTACGTGGAGCCTGTTTCATGTGAAGCCTTTTTGTTTTTTTTAAAACATTTAAATATTTTTTTTTAAATTTTACCTAATATTTTTATTAATCATGGCAATTTTCTACATAATACAAACATTTCTTTAAATACAACGTTTTTTGTGAATATTTTGTCCGAATCTGAAATTATTTTTCATTGGTGTGGATTCTGTATATTTTTAACTGTGATTGATTTTCAAAGCAAATGCTTATATAAATTTATTAATAATATTTCTAACCCAACTTTGATCTCCTTAAGGGGGTATTCAAGTCTAGAAATTTAAAAAAATAGATTTTTTTATATTTACGAGAGGATTTTTCAAAATTCAAATTATTTTCGGAGATATCCACGTGGACGTAGATATGTGCTGTGAGTGAAATAAAAATATTGCGTCCAGATCGACGCGTTCCAATTTATTGCTGTTTGTATTTTTAATGAATGCTTAGTTCCTATTTTTAAAAATGAAGGAGCTGATGGGAATGAAAATTGGCCGGGAAGCTCATTCATTTACGGTGAAATGAGACAACGCCCGGATTGATCACTAAGAGATACGAGCACCCAACGCATCAAAGGAGGCCAGAACTGCTCGATATGAAGAGAGAAACGCAGAAAATAGTTTTTTCCAAGTCGAGGAAGGTTCGATGTATGAAGCAGAAATGGCAGATGGAAAAAAAGTAAGTCTACAATATTATATCATGACTTAGACTGTGAAATACTTTACGCGAAACTTTAAACGCGTTTTTCTCTAAACTGTCTTTTTCAAAACAATACCCACGATTTCTCAGGTTCTACTGGACCGATTTACCTGAAATTTTTATAGAGTCATCTTTATAGACTTAGCTATGTCTGGAACTATCTCCGACCCCAAATTTCTATTACTTTTTGTTTAATTCGAAACAGTCAAAAAGTGATACAAAAATTGTTTTTTTTTTTTTCAAGCAGTCGCCATTTTGTGAAAAAAAATCTTTCCAACTTTTTCGTAGTTCCAGACATTGTGACATTATTCTAGATTAGTAATCTTTTTTTTTTTTTGGTTTCAGATTGCTGGGAGGGTTGCAATCGTGGGTATTTTTTGAGACCCCCACCTCATCAACTGCTAATTTTTGAAATTTTAAAATTTTTTTTATTTTTTGATTTTTTTCTGTATTCTTGTTATGTTAATAAATAACTAGTAAAAAAAGGATACTAAAAATATTGATTGCCTGTTTTTTATGACACTACAAAAATTATATGAAGAGCATGCCTCTAGACTACAATACCCCCTGAAAGAAAGAATAGTCGATAAACTATTGGATTTTAATTTGGGTCAAGAGTATTTATTTTTTCACTTTGTCTCTGATTTGGGTTATTTGGATCAGACCTGCGGTGAATTAGAAAAGTCTTTTCACAATCAGCATTTTGTAATACAACAACTTCTTTATTAACACAAAATTCATTGCTACGACGAGGCTTAATTCTCAGTGAAGGATTGCAACTTGTATTTTCATTCAAACCCTTTCTTTGATAAGCAGCTGCAGCTGGATCGAGAATATTTAATTGTGCAAAAATTCTTTGTTCACCAATGTTGGGATGTAGAGTTACAGTACGATGATAAATGTTTCTCTCAGTTCTGAAACAGTAAGGCCCATATCCAGGTGGTGGCGCTATATTACCACCCAGTTAAACTGAACGTGCTCTAACTACGATTGGATAAAGATAGACGTTTGCCTATTTATTACATAATCACATTATAACTTTACATTTTGCTGAAAAATATCTTTATTAACTTCCCAAATTAAGATCGCTGAATTTTTCTATTGAAGCCAGATGTTAACTCTTTTCTTGAATGTCGTAAGACTTCAGTCTTTTTCTGTTAGTAAAATTTGGTCCTCCCTGAAGACGGGTTTAAGAGAAGAAATCAACATTTTCAAGGATAAAGTGAGCATAGTGAATGGTAGCAACGCCCAGGATATTCTCATTCATTCTAGAAGACAATGGATCCAACAAACTCATAAAAATATACCATTTGGTTAGAGATGATTTCCTTGCCGAAGTACCCACATGCTAAATTCTTGCTAGTATTTGCAGTCTCCTTTTGTAAAATAAACGAAATGAAAAAGACAAGGGAAACACACCATCTCCGGTGTTGTTGGAATTTTCAAAGGTCTTTGACATAGTTCCACATTAGCTGCTACTGCACAAGTTAAAGGATTATTTGAACTTTATACAAATTAGAAGTTAGATAACATCTGCTGGCGGGGGCTTCTCAGATTTTCTAACAACAAACGCAGGAGTCCCTCAGGGATCTATTCTTGGACCTTTGCTTTTCACTTTGCTAAGTAACGAACTTCGTTGGGTCTTAAAGTACTGCAAATTACAAATGTACACAGACCACGTACAAATAATATTCTGCTGTCCTGATGGTATAGCTAATTATACGACAGCCCGAATAATTGACGATCTATCGCTAGTTACTCAATGGTCAAAGAATAACTTCTGAAGACTAGTAATGGGGAATGCAAGCCGCGCCATTGGTTTCTTTAAAGTTTAAATATTAAGTTTCTTAGTAACTATTTTTGTGTGTACTCTACTAAGCTGTGGATCCTTGAACTGGAAGTTTGGTCTTTCATCTACATCGTCATCCAGTTGGGTTGGATTCGAAGACTGTGTCTTGTGGCTAGGTGAAGTCGACGAACTTTTGCCTTCCGAATTATATCCAGATCTTTTCATAGCTCGTAGAGTTTGCTGTTATGCCATCTTCTCCATTCGCCCTCATCGCACATAGGACGAAACAAAATCCAACGATGGATTTTTCTTTCAAAGGAACCCAAAATTTGCTCAGCTGCTTTGCTTATCGTCCATCACTCGGCTCCATAAAGCAGGACTTGCAAAATTAGTGTTTTGAAGAGCTCTATTTTTTAGGAGTATGGGTCCTAGTTATTTTGACAAACCGAAGTATCAACGGCTGCTTAGGTTTATTCTCCGGTGGGTCTTTAATGTAGTGTCGTTCCGAAGTAGATGAACTCATTTACTTCAACAAGATTGTAGTTGTCATTCGTTATCTATTTTTCCTATTCTTGAATCCCCACTAGGGTACGCTGGGAATAAACGATGATGTCATAATCGTCTTCGAATCCCTATTGATACATTTGATAGAGCTTATATTCAAGAGCATCGATACCACATTTTAAAAGTTTAGACGGCTATGTCTCTGAACCTGCGGCCTTGTTGTTCTGCAGCTTTTTGATAGCTTCTAAAATGGGTGAGGGCACTTCTTTGTCGCCCAGATTTTGATTCTCTTTTCGCCCTAACACTCTATTTGATTCCTTCTTAAGAACATTTACACTTCCCTATGTATCGGTGACAAAATAATAATTACAATTTAGACGAGCCTGTGTACCGGTTTTATAGCCTGCGGCTAAATTGCGACAGAATGTCAATTTGAATTCCTGTTATCTTGTTGTCTCTGTTTTTTTGCGCGTATCCGTCTTCATACCACGGATTTCTTCTCGAAGGTTGTTGGAAGCCGCAGTTGGTCTATGCTACTGTATGACACCTGTATGACAGCACGGCATAGTTCTGACATATTGTTGGCATTTGTGGTTGCCAAAGTTTTTCGCTCAGCTCTGTCCTTCTGTAGAACTCTTCATTTATTAATACTTGTTATATTTTTGTTCTTGAATTAATGTTCTTTAAATTCTTTGTAATATTTTTTTTTTCAATGTTCTGGCCTAAAATAACAAATGCCAATTTTCAAAAATAGATTGAGGACAAAAATGTCAAGAAATATGTGTCTTATACAAGACTATAACTGTGTGGCAAGCCACACGGCTTAAACACTTCCCTATCACCTTAAAAGGAGACTCAGACTCAATTGTAGACAATCGCGAAAATATATTTATGACAGCGAATTGAACGCCCGCATCCTTCGCAAGTGTACTCGTAGTCGCTCAGAATCGTGCAGTGGAATGCTAATCGATAGTGTTCTTCTGAATCAGATCCGAATCCCAGCCAGCCAGCGTATGACGTCTCTTCGGAGTATTTTTCCACATTCAACAGAAACAGAAAAAAGTTCACAATGGAGCAAGCAAATGGCATCGTGCGGTTCGCCGAGGTTCGCTTGCCTCATGAATCTTTCAACCTACTTCACGTCATTGTTAGCAGTCGCATTAGACTAATTGCTTGGTGCGTAATTTCCCCCCGGCAGACGCATCTGCAGCTGGTGGGTGGTCGTCATCGTGCAGCTCAGAGGATGCATGCACTTTGGTGGATGAAGAAACGTTGAGATCTCGTGGTGAGGAATCGAAGTGATGGCAAGTGCTGATAATTTATGCAGATGGCACTGTAGTCCAAAGTAGTGATGCTGCCGGTAAGTTGTGGGCCTCAAATGTTAATGCATGATTTGCTCTGCATGCATGGACTGTTGTGAAATTCACTACGGAGAATTTAGATGCTTTTTTATGCAAAAAGGGATGACTGTTTTGGTGGTTGTGCAAATCAGAAACGGTTGGTCATGAAAAACAATTGAAAAGTTATGACATGTATTTCGAAAATTTAACAAAAATGTTTATTTTCAAAGTGGGCATAACAATTTGCAACTTTTCCTTTTTTGACTCACGGAATCGATGAACTTGTTTAGGCTTTAAAACTTTTTTTTATCTCCAGGACACGTTTGTATTTCTGCTGCAATAGACGTTAGCCAAGCAACATTAATTTGAAAAATTAGTTTCTCTACGATGAAAGGATTGAAGGAACCACTATACTGCTCATCGGGCATCCAGTATGCTAAATCTCTGAAAAGCGCATTGAATGAGGTGGTCCTAATAATGCAAAGTGTATAAGAGGAGAAAGAGTTCTTTTGGCCTATTCTTCAATATAAATAGGGACTGCAAATATTACGATGATCAGCTCATGAAAATAGAAAAAATGTAGTGGGAGGAAAGCATTTGGAAACTTAAATAGTTTTATTTCAAAAAGGAGAAGCACAAAATGAAACAAAGCAAACGCCTTGCAGTAGGTGGAATGAGACTTCACCATTTCGGCCTGAATCTGTTTAAACAAACTGTTGCAAATGTTTACTCTAAAGGAATCTAATTAATTGAATCGTTGTAAGTAATTATTATTTGTTGGGGGAAGCTTCTGATGCTGCCCTTTGCTGAAGGCCAGACATAGTCTTGTAAGCTAACATCACGACACCATCCAGTGAAATATGGAGTGTAAATGAGACTGATAAAGTTGACTTCTCAAAAGAGGTGTGCTTAAAGGTGCCACCCGAGGTCTTTAAACCTGGAAGCAGCCCTCGAAAAAAGATCGAAATTCAGATGAGGTGGCTACCAAAGTTAGTCATTCTTCTTCAAGCGAAGGCAGGAAAATCGAAAACTAAACGTTGTGCCATTTCATCCTCTTTCATAAATTTTGAAAAAAGCTCGTGTTTATAATAAAAAATTAATGCCTAAATGAGACGCAACAAAGATCTCAAGGGTTGTCTGTCTTCGTTTTACAAATGATTAATCACACTCGGCTTCGATCTGATTGATAGCTTTTCTTTCATATTGTTACGTTGAAAGTAAGCAACCTAATCCTAAAGGAGTATTATTGAACAGTTTCTCTCAATACCTTCACTACTCTGAATAGCTGTGTCAATGAACTCAGGCCAGCGTTGAAGCTGGCATAGTTTGACAACCACTTCTTCTACAATTTAAAAGATTGTAGGCTATGATGAGCCATGTTAGAGAGTAAAGTGGTCCTTGGCACAATGAAGAAAGAGAGCCTGAAACTGATGCTCAAAGATATGCATCGAGTTCATGGAAGGGCGTACACTATTCCAATATCCCGGAAAGTCATTTAGCAGCTTTACCATCTTTACTATGGGCTCCTCACTAATCATGAACTGACTGCTATATCGGATAATTCTGGTTTCACCTTCTATCAAGGTATGTTAAGGAGAAAGCAGAATAGAACCTCCATGGCTGCAGTGAGAATTCCTTTCCTCTCGCAAAGCGTTGAAGCTTAGATAAACAGTTTCTAGGTATATGTGCTCTCGACTATCAGACACGTTTGCACGTTTACACCCAATGCAATAAAGTGGGACATCGCCCAGCACTATGTCAGCTACGTGAGGTTCCCAGACATAGCAGTATGGAAGGAAGCAAAAAAGTAGGTGGAACGCAAGTTAAAAGCAAGCTTCTAAGGGTTTATATTCAATTTAATCAAGACTGTATGCAAAGATAAGATCAAGGCCCAATGTTGCTCCAGAGCAACTGTCGTCGAACATTGTCAGTGAGCAATATGGTAATGAAACTTTGCTTCCAAAATGGCAAATGGTGCTTTACGGACTTCATTTTGCGTAGATCATAAACTGACTACCAACTAAGTGAGCATTTTTTGAGGCTTTTCCTACTAGGAAGGACTTCCAAGCAAACAAAAATGATGAGATGTATTTATGACATTTTTTTCTAACCTTGCCCAATTTCACCGGCGGAACAATGGCATTGTAGTATAATGACTTAGACTTATGATATTTCAGAGTTAATTCGAAGAATAGGAGAACCGACAGGCCAACTCTATTTACAGAGTATACCTAAAATTCCATCCGCTGCAAGCCGAGGACTCCGTCTTAAATATAAGTAAATAATAATCATGTTCCCAAGATACCGCACCTGAAGGCGTTATCTTAGCATTCCTGGTGCTCATTTTTTCCCTTTTTTCTGCCTTCCAACAGCAATGAACAATGAAGGCGCGTAAATCTCAGCAAAATGAGTGACAATTGAATCATATCGAGAGAAAAAAAACCCATCATAGACCAGAAAGCATTGCAACAGCTTCAGATATTCCATACGACTTGTATCTAACATTCATTGGGTGCACATTGCATTCCATTGGCGTGAAGTTTGCTTCGTTTTTTTTGTGCTTTTACAAAAAGCAACTTGCAACGATCTATGCAATTGTTATGTTTTTACTCCGCAATCATTTGGGGGGCTGCGGATTAAAGAAAGTTTTTTTTTTTTATTGTATTTTTCGTTTTTACTTCTAGACACGTTTGCTCCAGTTTTCCAATTCTGCAGCAAATACACTTGTACGAGTACGAGTAGCTACGGCCGAGCAAGTTGTATCTATGTAAGTTGTTGGGCAGGTGGTAGACTCGGGTATAGTGGGATCACCTGCTTTGATTAGGAAAAAAAAATTGAAGTCTCAGAGCTGGATTGGAGCATTAGCTCAAGGCTTGAGCAAAAGAAAATCGTCTGATAAAAGTAAAAGTTAATAGTCATTTTTATGTGTATCTGTGAGTTTTTGCATGAATTGTTGTGTTAATGGTTTATTGAGGCTATACCACACTACGTGAAGCTTGTGCTATTTTGTTGGTATATTCTGTGGGTGATTGAACCCTTAGGAGGAAGGTTCACACACATTTCAATTAAATCTATCAGAAAGGAAATGGGTCAATCTATAGTGGTGAACGTCAAATACTGAGGCTTAAAGGGTAGAGCTGTCAGTTCTGATATTCAACTAAGAAAAGGGTTCATGAAAATGCAAAAAATTTCAAAGTATGATTCCGGTCTTCTAATTTTCTATATATTTTCATAAGACCCCCTCTCAAGGAACCTTTTATTTATTTTTGCTTCGATGGCTAGAAAACTACGACCATAAATAGCAAATAAAGTTGATCGAAAAGCAAGTTGAGAACAACCTTAATGTTTTCTAGCAATATTTTTAAGACTACAGAAAAGAAGTCATCTTTATTATTTTCGCTGTGAAAGATTCCGATTCATCAACGCTGCCTAATGCAAAAAAAAAAAATCTTCATAATTTTTACAAGAAGGTTGACGTAAGATTTTATGACTAAAGATGTTGTCAGTCATACAAATTGGCGTGGTGGAAGCTTGCATCAAGATTAAGTTGCCTTAGGAACGTAAGCTAGCTTGGTATCAAATTCAATCTAAAGCGTCTAAATGCTTTCGCCCAGTATCAATCTACAAATTTAATATTCTGTGACAAGAATCGATGTATGTCTTTATTTATCTTTAAAGGGTTCCGTACTAAAAGATTGCCAACGGAACCCTTTAACTAAGGCTCCGTCGTCCGGCTGTTCATCAATTTTAACGTCTAAAAGTAAGCAATGAACCAATTTCATTGAGCAGTTGAAGTAATAGCTAGAAATCGGCTTACATGCAATTTCGATAAGGGAAATGAAAAGAAGATATTTTTCAAACGATCTTTTATGAATTAAAGTCCACAATTAAAATGTTTTCTATGCAGACTTATTTTAGAAATGTGTAAGTCTATAGTTTCGATTTCAGCTTGTTCAGCTTGTCATCCGGTGTAGGAATCAATACAGTACGGCCAATCACCTTGTCACACTTCTATCGCTTGTCAACTGCCCCAAGGAAAGCTTTGATTTGATCTCCCGACAAAGGGTGATTGGACCGGATTCTGAGACTGGATGAAAATTCAAGACCTGCTTCTTATCCAACAACTTCACTAAGCCACAGACATAATACATTCAAATATTGTTGCCATGGGTCGCAGCTGATTGCGTTACAATGTAAAAAAATGGCCCTATTGCTTGAAGGTTCCATATTTTAATTTACTGCAATAGCTCCAAAATTATGTGTGGAGTGGGATCAGATATTCGCGATGAACGAGATTAAAGGTTTCTGGTCACTTCGTGCATCCATTTTCACTATGCAATGAAGGTAATGCACATTTTAACGCTGATGATGCATGAATTCTATTTTCAAAACTATCAGAGTGGGAATTTTGAACAGCTGATAAGACCACATTATGCTGTATATTGGTATTATAGACCGCAATCGAGACAGGTTCTGGTATATTTTCTGCTTATGCCTCTTAATCTAAGAGTTCCCTAAGTGCTTTTCAGGCATATTTTTGAGCTCGTCCAAAACTGTATAACTGCTGAAAATGTGATTGAAATCGACCCCTGATTAATAAAGATAGGAAGACTGCATTGAGAGCATAGAAATCTCATCTGACATTTCGCACCACGTCAAACGATGTTGTGCAACCACATACAATTTTGACGAAAAATGCTTGCTTGCCTCGCTGAAAGTGGAGGGGACTAAGATCTGATACAGCAAAGGTCAAACCAGCCGCTTTTTATATGGGAGAAAGAGAACACATCCATCCGTACGGTCGGATGTAAATCAAAAGAGTCAAAAACGTGGCTTGTCAGAGGACATCTAAAAAAACAAGAAAGAAAATGTTCATTTTGGTATCACGAACATCCCTCACTCATATTTTTATTAAAGCTCACATTCGCGTCGTATTTCTTAAAAATGCTTCACTTTTGAAACGTTGATCAAGGAAAAAATTATCGAGATCTGAATTCAAAGTCAATTTAAATGCTTAAAATCATCCAGAGAGCTTTTTGATAAAATAAAGGATAAGGGTCTTCGAATTTTAAAAAATTTTCTTAGATGAATTACAAGACCATTTCAGTGAATCTTAAAAAAAATTGATAAAAATTTCATTCATAAAAGTTGTATAGCGATTAAACTAGTAAGTTCCAGCTTCAACGAAAAAGGTGGCTAGGGTATATAGTGAATCGAATCCACATTGGAGAGAGATAGTACGCTAAAGCAAGACCTCGCCTTCGGTGATGCACACATGTCTTTGAGTGTCAGGGACATAAACGCATTTGTGGCAACGAAAAAAATAAATTAACTAGCAAAGAAGGATTAAAGATTCAGATAGTGTCAGTGATAAAGGAACCTCAATTAATAAAGCACCTCATTCATGAATGCCAAAGTTTTCAGCAACATCTCACATGGAAGCGGGTTAAAGATCTGTGTGATTTACTCTATTTAACTTTAAAATGAAAATTTCCAAACCATTCTCAGAGCAAGCACATCTGCTGTTAACCAGCACAATATGCAATCCACACTCTCGACCCTATCGCTCGCCACTTATTTTCAATTCTTCATTTAAACTTATACTTTTCTTTCATTTCTTTCGAAATAATCCATGATCTATTGGAATGCAATTGACGAGTGCACAAAGTAGCTTCACACAAAATTATTCAGTAATCAGCCCTTTGGAAAGGTCATCAAACAAAGCCGACTGCAATTTGGTTTACCGAATTATCCTCCCTAATTACGTCCACAGGTGAAATGAGACTTCTCTTCAAGGCCTACTACGAAACAACGCACAGCTCCACTTGAAATTCAATTTCAATTGCGATACCAACGAAAGTGAAACCGTTCTCAAACACACTCAAACCCAAGCATTCTGTTATTGCTTGCGTGCCGCGGCTATTTAATTAAAACGCCATTTAATTGGATCATTCTCCTCCTCGTGGGGGGATATAATTTTCACGCCACCTAGAAACACGCTCGAAACTGAAAAGGAATTCAAATAAAAAACTTAAAAAAAAACAGCACCATAAACAACTTCAAAGTCTTTGAAACGACCGGCGAGAATGGCTAATCAGCGTTCTGACCATGAGATTGCGATTTCCGTGCTAGAAATGAAAATTGTTTTCGTATGCAACTCAATTATTGGCCATTTAATTCGCAACGCTACTTGTATTTCAAAATTCTTAACAAAAAAAAAACAACCACCTAACATTCTCTTGGTAAGAACACTTCAAGCCTTGGGCTAAGCCACTCAGTATTGCTCTTTGTTCAAGTGATTGGATTACGAAAAAAAAACCGACAAAGCTGGTCACCTTAATGTGATGAAAAATGTATTAATAGAGTTTCTAGAAGGAAATTAATCATATCATAAAAAGTGGCAATATGGTTGTTAAGTCCGGTTTGGTCCTTTCGAAAACAATAAATTTTTACGGTGAGCGGAAACATTTGGCGACCCTGTTTAATGATATAGCCAAACACACAATTAAAAGCAATATTATTGCCCATTAATGTCGCTTAATGAATCGCTATTTGATTCATAAATTGTTGATGAATTTTTATCTAGAGAAATTAACAAGCTCCAGGTGCATTGATATGAAGAAAGAAATTGCAGGAAAAATAAATGGTTCGAAAGGAGGAAAAGTGTGGTTGTAAGCTTTCTTTCTGGATCAGACCAGTTCCAATCGAGTTCATTGCATGCAAATTTATATTTCACCTTCTTTGGGATAATGCCACAAGAATTTGGACTCGCGCACTCAAAACGCTCAATTCGATTCAAAGGGAGCTTCGACGCACGTTTGGTAAACTCTTTTTCCGAGAGTTGGACAATCACATAAGTCTAACCATCTCAAAACCTTCCCTTTGGATACAAAAAATAATTGTAGCTGAAGCTAGTGCCATAAAGTTCGCAAAAAATTTATTTATCCAACTGGGTAAAAGCAAACCCGTCCACTTGTCAACTTGCAAGAAGCTAGACTCAATTTTTATGTTGGATGAAACTGGTTTGGCCTTAAGCTTTGACTCTTGAGGAAGATACTCCTTGAAACGGAATTGCACCCAGATCGGTTAGCATGGTGCTGAACTATTTTATCAAGCTGAATTTTTGAATCTGTTGGGAACTTATCTTCACGGAGTTACGAAGAAAACGAAATTCACTTCCACTCTGTGTGTCTTCAAAGAACCAGGTAGGTCTACAAAATTAAACCAGCAAATTTGAATGAATTTAAGTAATTCATTGAGTCAGATCTTGGCGGCCACTTGGGCAGCACATCCCGAAAGTATCCAACGAAAATATCCCAAAGTTGAACATTTTGACATGGCATATTATTTAAGTATTCTAGAAATATTTGACGTTGTTGCGATCATACTGAGTGTGACAAAATCCATCCATACCGTCGTTATCTAAATAGCTCTGAATAAGAATGAAAAAATGATGGCTTTTAAGCCAATATAATTCTGCTACTATTACAGACTATACTTATGTTAATTTTAAGCTTAATTCCAATCCTTACTCAAGTAATCAAATATGTTATAGTTTCAAATCAAGTGATAATGTGAAATCTTCTAAATTGTTAAGTAACTTAAATTGGACTGACTAACGAAGTCGATTTCAGGCTTAGAGAAATGCATTTGCTCCTTGGGAGATATTCAAAACTAAGCTTTTATAACAAACTGCTTTTATATAAGCAAGTATTAAAACCTAATTGGACGTATGGTATACAGCTTCACTGGAAAGCTACCTACCAAGCGCGATGACCTGCAAAAAATGAAACTACGTTTTAAGGAAACTAAGTCGTAGTCTAGAAGACATGGGAGGTTTTTAAGAGAGTAAGAATATCACATTATAATGACTACGCTCGACCGGTGCTCATAGTACCTATGAAGGTTTTTACCTATCCACGAAAACAAAAATATACTCTATATATTTTATTCAAATAGCTTCCCTGGCTAGCTTGGCAGTAGGCCATCCTGTCAACCCATTTTTTTTTCAATACAATTGAAATGATTTCGATCTCTATTTTACCAATAGCTTAACCAATATTCTTTTTCAGGCGTAAGATTGCAGCTTCCTTGCGGCCAAGAAACATTACCAAAACCTAGCCGCAACTTGCTCAGACCATTACTCCAAATATCAAATACCTGTTCCCACAAAAATTCGTTCTCGTTTGAGTGTAACGCTTTTTCTATCTGTCGTCTTGGAGGAAAAATGAATCAATAATGCTGACCGCTTCAAATAGAGTCCAAAAAATCAAACGTTCAGGATGTCGACATATAGATTTTTCGAGCTCTAAATATCGCCAATTTGCTTTATGCGTCAAATAGAAATGTGCCTGTTCTGGAGAGATAATATTTTTGAGAAAAAATGTGTACAATTTCAAGCTTTTCTAAGGTCCAAACATAACTAAACAAATATGTAACGTAAGACTCTATATATTGAAACTGCAGCGAATTGATATTTCCGAAATGTGCTTGATGACGGTGATGTCATCCTATTCATACCAATTCAGAGATATTAGAACACTCCTTCGATTAAACTGAGTGGATTATTGCCTGTTGTGTACGAGGTTTCGAGAACAATGTGAAATCAACCAACTTGCATTATTGTGAATTCATTTTTTCAGGTGTCCTTATACAACGGATAAGTTTCCTTTCCATGTATCTTCTGAACCAAATTTGATCATTTTTTTCGAAGAGTTGTTTTACGTTGCCGGAGAAAACGTTCAATTTGAAGAACTGCTTCAGTAAAATCTTTACCATTTTCTAACAATTCAACAATTTATTCTTTTCTTCTTTTTTCAGTTCCGCCTATGATTCTGATAATTTCGAACCCAACCGAAAAGAATTCGCTCACCCATTGGCCAAGTTCAATGGGGTCAAATATCAATAACTCCTAGTGACGCCGAATATCTACTTACTCGCCGTGGAACTGACACCACCTGCGGACGTGATGGGATACCTCCAATAATCTTAAAGTATTGTTGAAGCTCTCTTGCAGCTCCCTTTGGCTTTTATTTTATTTCAAGCCTCTATTAACCAAAAAATTTTTGCAAAATTTAAAAAAAATGGTTTCATAATTCCGGTGCACAAAAAGGGTTTCCGGGGAGATGTTACTAATTACAAACCCATAGTTAAGCAATCTTGTTTGCCGAAACTCTTGGAGGCTATCATTTTCAAAAGCGTTTAATTCAGTTGTAAACCTTTCCTCACTGATAAACAGCATTGCTTTGTTAAAAACAAATCCACAGTAACAAATTTGTTGGAGTTTACTTCATTTACCAATAAAACCCTAGAAGTAGGAAATAAAATCGACTGCGTGTACACTGATTTCAGTAAGTCTTTTGTAAAGCTTAAGCTAATTGCTTTAATTGAAATCTCTTGGTTTCCCTGTATCCTTTGTGGAGTGGATGTGCTCGTATCTTGACTGGCGAACCTATCAAGTCTTCCTCTAATACAATAAATACAATAAACGCTACCCCAGGTGTGCCTCAAGGTTGCCACCTTGGTCCTCTTTTATTCATTCCAGCCATTAATGATATTGTTAGTGGGCTCAAGAACTCAACGTTCTAATTTATGCCGCTCTTACAAAAATATTTAAGTGTATCCACAATCTATCTGACTGCAGCGCTTTACAGGATGACCTTGACTCTTTTGCAAAATGGTGCTTCAATAATTGTTTATCATTGAATATATCTAAATGTTTCAACATGTCTGTTTCGAGAATCTGTATCTGTATCCTCTCTCCTCTGTGTACACCATTAATAGTTCTGTGCTGGCCAAAGTAAGACTGACAAAGGACTTGGGTGTACAATTCGCTCCAAATCTTGACTTCTCAATTCATATTGAGAAAATAGTCCACAAAAGCAACACCCTGCAGCTTATTGCTGGTAATATTGACGCACAACCACTTCTTGACCTAGTAAATTTTAGTGTTAAGTCTTTCAATTTTAGAAACTCAAACATTTTTGATGTAAAATACTACCGTCCGAATTATGCAAACTATCAAATGATCGATTTTATTTCCAGTAAAATGGCACTCAAACAAAAGCTTTTTGGACGTGTCCCTTCTTAATGTGCACGCTACGTGTTTCATTCAATATTCTTGTTTTCATTTGTACTTATTTTATATAATAACATTTGTTAATATATTTTTTTAATAATTATTAAACTGTGTATTTGTGTATGGTTTTAGGCTTTCTATGTTTATGTTTACTAACAACTAACACCACGCTAAATGATGACTGTGACAAGATGGATAATACTTTATGAGGAACATTGTCACTTACAATGCTTGTTTTATAAGCAGTACTGATAGCGTTAAAGTGCACTGCTAAATCTTGCATTATTGCTTAGATGCCGCAGCTTTTAACCTCGAAGTTTGCCTTTGAAAATTATCGAACGCTTTCAACGGCTCCAAGAGTATTGTACTTAAGATAATCAGAAAATTGACATTCTCCAACTGAATCCGATTGAGATTTATAAATCGAATTGTCGAAACAAATCCATGCGATCTCAATCAACAACATCTCAACCCACTCTTAAGACCCTCACTTGTTCAGATCATACTCTATATTTCAGGAAGTGAATTGGTACTTTAAATTAAAAACAATCCCTGATGACCTCACATCGTCCATAAAACGACTCAAGCCCCATTATATCGAAACAAATCCAATTTGTTCATTACGACGATGGAATAGCTCGCTAATCCCTCAGTGATTGGCCACTGTCATTCACAACTCCATTTAAGCTTATATCCAAATGACTTCTTTTTGTACCCGCTGCCGCGCTGCTCGGCTTTAAATCAAAAGAACATTGATATGAAATTAGCCCATTGGCACATTCCTTTCAAGTGATTGGTAATTGTGATCAGCAAACATCACTCGATATCGGCACTCACCTCTTAAGTATGAGTATCTCTTTGATCAGTGGGTTGTAGAATAATTATAGAAAATAAAAAAAAACAAGCAGTGAGACTATATTTGTCGCTGTCAAATGAATAATGGAATCACAATCGCTCACGTAATTCACAGATACAACCATCGGGCATCCATCATCTTTCCCGCAGATGCTTACGAGTACTTACGAGCTCGCATTTGACATCGGCTGCGCCCCGTCGTCGTCTGTGTTGCCAATGAATTTATAATTTCGACAAGTTTATCGAGTTTGCTCCTTGCAACATACTGCTCCACTTGTAGCGAGATACTTAAGTGAATTGTAACTAAATACCTGGTCAATTGCATAAGTACAAGCCCACGCCACGACCAATTTTCCCACACCACCGTTTATGGTGGTAAATTTGTATCTTTGTATCTATGGGAATTATTTATCCTCGCTTTGAATCAGAATAGAATTCCAAGTCAAGAACTATTAAATCTATTTATTAATTAATTTTCCTTTCACTGGACAATGAGTAAGCCGAGCCCAAAAATGGAGCGCCACTTGTATTGGCCTGGCATTCTTTCAGTCTTGGCCTTCCCTTCGCAGAGCACATTTTAATCTAATGGCACTCTGATGGCGCAGTTGTGGCACACCCGCGCCTACACGAATCTTATCCTATTTTCTGATGTTTGTGTCGATTTTAGAGTATCTCATAGACTGACTCGAGAGTCTTATGCGATGTGATGTGAGTAGGTGGACAAGGCAACGAGAGGTTGGTGCAAGACTGCGCTCGCTCTAGGTGTGAGTTATGATTTTAAGGCTACACAGATACATTTGTTGTTGGTTTTCAGCTGCATACTATTTATGGTTGAGCAATATTCTTCGAGTAAATTGCGATTAGAGATGCTTGAATGGGTGCTTGCGTATAATTGAAATTTTACGAGCTATTAGTGTTACAATGCTGAAGATGAAGTCGCGTGCATCTGTTGTGTTGTCTTCTTTGAAAAATGAAACGAATTCCGATTTATTGCTGATTGCTGTTCTGAAAATTCCATTACGGAAGCATTAAATCTTTGATTGGATTCAGATGGCGGTACGCTAAATCGGGTTAAATATCTAAGAAGTGAGTCAGTAGCCAGTAGATTAAGTCACATGGGCACATAAAAAGATATCTCCCTGTTGAATAACATGAGGCTCCAAAGGTTATCAAATATTGAACCGCAGAAGAAATAAGGCTTATTCTAAGCTGAATACCTAAGACCTATATTTGCGGAATTTCTCGGTGATTTTCAGTTTGAATTGCAAAAGACTTGTCATAATGAGATCTAGGTGTGAGTTATGATCTTGAAAAACACAGTCTTATGATGGTATTTCAAGCAAAATTCTTAAACATATTTCTTGGTTTATTGTGAATATTTGGGGTTTTATCTTTAAGCGTACGAAAAGGAATTTTCTCAGACCCGCTTAAAATTGTGACACAATATAATTTAAGAATTACTGCCTTATTATCCTGCTATAAGCTTTTAAAAACTTTATTGAAAAACACATCAGACCTGGAATTAAAACATTTTTTGATGAAATGATTTTTTAAGTGATGCCCACTTCGGCTTTAGAGCTGAAGATGTTGTATTGAAGTTATGTGGCGAAATTTTAATAGCTTTCGTGAATATTTGCTGTTAAAAAAATTATATTTCCCGGTTTTTATGGATCAATCCAAACCTGGTTGGCTTCTGATTTGAACGATCGAAGGCAACGAATAAGAATTACAAATCAACTAAGTTCGATGAAGTTTGTAAGTAAAGGAATTCCACAGGGCTCTGCTTAAGGTCTTATTTTGTTTTACATCTTTGTAAATTCGCTTTTCACACAACCATTTAATGGCAGAACTATGCCAGTCGAGTTTTTTTCGAACGTGAATAGGGAATAAGAAGTACTTCGCGGATGGTTTAAGTTTCATAAGCTAGTTATAAGTAAAAAACATGAGCATTTTTGCTCGGAGATATATGTCTCCACTTTCATTCACCCAGTTGTTTAAGACTGCGTTTCAATAATACTTATCCCCATGATCGGAAAATGCCTACATATAATTTTGACAATTCTAATAATCTTATATTTTTCGAATCAAGGTCCATTGCTTGTCAAGCTAAATCATGTTTTTCTCATAATTTTTAAGGTGAATTGTAGAGCCCACAGTTTTGATCTGGTTTAGGACTTAAGGACTTAAAGCAATTAGACACCTTTATGTGTACAAAGTCTTAAAATTATTGTTTCTAAAATTCATTTACACCGCTGCCAGATTATATGGTAACTATAGTTCATTAAACTAAACAAGGTACAGACAACAGCTTGCATAGGTACCACAGGGCTCTGCGATCGACTCCATCAGATGCTCTGACGGTAATACTGCATCTCCTGCCTTTGGACCTACACGTTAAAAACACTACAGAACATAGCGCATCAGGCTCAGAGAGTCTGGATGCTAGACTTCAAAACCAAGAGAATTGGTATCATCTCCAATGGACTATACGGTCCCTAAAATTTATGCATCAACTAACTTTGACATTCTAATCCCTGAAAGACTATTCCAGCCAGCCTTTTCCAAGCGGAACTTTTTGCAATTCGGGAAGCATGTCGTCAAATCAAAAAACATCCAAATATCCCGCCAAGTCAGAAGGTTGCCATATCAAACCTATTGCCTCCTTTACTTCACATTGAAAATGAGCTCAGGAATGCCGAACTGAAATAGCGTCGTTAGAAGTAAACAGGTATTCCTGATTCCTATCCACAGCTTATATTTGTAAAACTTTACAAAACTAGAAACTTTTTTGCGTTCAGGTTTGACGTACGTTAAGTCGAAGATGTCCTTACTTGGAAAGTCAAAAAGAATTCAATCATTTAGAAATTCCGTCTTAAAAATGAATTCAGTTAATTAAATTAAATTTAATTCCAATAAATTGAATGCAATAACTTAACGAGAACTCTTTCGCAAAATTTGCATGGTTTTTTAATGCACATAAGCAAATTCAAGCCGTGTTTTCGTATGTCACAGCTTGAGTGGAGTTTCAAGCTGTTGCTCATTTTCTAGCGTAGTATAAGACTAGCCTAAGACTCGCATATCAGAAGACCCAGGGATCAGTACCAATTGTAATGAGTTCCGTAAGTAATGGATCAAATTGGCGTGATCAATCCGATCTGCAAAAAAACGCAGCTCACAGTGCTTTAAGAATATCTTTTCTTTTGGAACAAGCTGTGAGGTAAGGCGTGCCTCTGATGAGTGTTTTGGTCATATACTTTCTCTCTTAAGCTAGTGACATAAATAATGTTCCACTTTTTCTATTTTTATCGGTTAAAGAAATCTATGGAAATCAAGAATGGGGCATGTTTCCGACGCTTTTTCAGTTGATAGTTTTGATCAAACTCCTTCCCTTTAGATTAAAAACGTTTGGTTTTTTTTGACAGTCTTTAAATCTTCTTAAAGTTTCACAAAATTTATTTTGTCTAGCTTAAAATCGGAAGTTTTTCCTCAAAGGCAGTTTTTCAATGATGGCAAGTTAAGCTTTAGTCCTTGCTCCATATAATTTGAGTTCAAAAATATTTGACTCACCCAGGAGATCTGTTAGTCCAAAAAATACGTGAAAGTTGAATTACCTGCAAAAGAAAAAAAAAATAGAAAATGTTTTTAAACATATTTTTGGATTATAAATTAAGAAAAAGTATTTATTTTTTTATTTAATATAATGGCTGTCCATTTTCACCAAATATGTTCCGACTTGTGCTTTAATATACGCCTTACAAGTCTGACAGTATCAGCGCAGGTTTCATTCAAGCTCAAAAGTTCTAACTAAAAGATCTGGTCCAGATACCGATAGCTGTTTAGACCACAGTTTAGAAAGAGAGATAGCTCTGTGGCATGACAAGCCAATAGAGTAACCTCCACTCTATCGGCTTGTTATGCTGGAGCCCCATGTTGTGATGATGATTTGTCAACCGTTCTGGCGTTGGATGACAACAAAATCTTTCACCACATAAAGAATTATTTTTACAGGAAAATCAACTAATGTCGAATAAAATACTGCGAATTGGGTGAATTCTCCATTCCTATTCGGACTCCACCCATCAGAAGACTTTCATTTCTTCTGTTCGGTAGTAATAATCTTTTGAGAGCGAATGACAACAACTAATTGTTTGTTTTATCAAAAGACTTCAAATAAAAAGGAAGTTGAGAGGACAATAAAATTGAGTTATGTTCGAAATGCATATTTAAAGTGGGGCTCAAATTACAATACACAACTCGGTATCAATTGTGTATACTACTTAAAAGTGCCCAAATAGTTTAGCTTAAAACAAGTGCCATCGGCAAAATACCAAAATACCTCAGATACATATCATCACAGGGGGTACACTCGACAATCTAGGTCAAACTTTCTAATACAATTGTGTTACAATATTGACATGTCGCATTCCACTCGTACTCTTGTTTCTCATTTAGCATAATACTATTTAAACGTTTAACGTTATTGCGGCGCATTGTAACAAATAAATTCGTGATCTGATAATAACAATTAAAAAAAAAACAAGGCTCTCATCCACGCACTTGAGTCTTTATGGCATCCAAGTCGATATCGAAAGGTTTTTTGGTTTTCGATAAACAAAACTGATACGGGTACTTGGAAAAAGTTGAGTCGCAACTTTCAACAATCACAACCACTGTACTTGGCGTTTGGTGCTCAAGACCTTTCTATTGCGGATTGAGAAACGTCTGTGGGTCTCATTGGACAATTTAATTAAAACGTTTTCACATGTACAATGCAATTCATTCGATTATCAACGAGCATTAAGCTAATTGCGACAAATCGTTTCACATAAGGTATCGTTTAACGCGATTAGAAGCGCATAAAAGCCTTTCAATTGCGTGAGTTTTTTTTTTAACGGAATTGTTGGCTTAACAAGTTGCTGGTGGCAATAAATTTCAGCAAATTGGGAGTTCGAATGAAAGTCGAGAGTTTTTTTGTATTCATTTAAAAAGTCGAGCGAATTGGTCATTGAAAACACAGCTAAGGTTCTAATAAGAGTGTAGCTTTAATGATGATGAGGATTCCTCACAGGTGATTCACAATAGTACGGGAACTTTAGTAATGAATCTTTTTTCGAAGAACCGTAAAAAATCTAATTTTATTTCCATCAACCCCATTATCCTAACTCTACAAATGATCATATGACCAAGTCGTCAAAAGAGTCGTCAATGCTGATATCCCTTTTCATATTCGTGGTGACAATGACAGAAACAAAATAAAGACTGAGAAATGATGAACTTAAATCCATCAATAAAACCATGTTTACGGTTTTCAGAAGCAGCTATAACTTTTTTAAAAGCCATGGAACCGAATCGTGATTAAACACTTAAACGTTAAGCCTTTCGACTGAAAGACAATGGATCAACATGTGACACGACACAAGCTGTAAGATTTCGTTGTGCTACTCCAACGACAATCATGTCACCGAGTGTGAAGATATTTCGAATGAGACTTTAGTGTCAGCAAGACAACTTGCCATGCAATTTGCAGTTACACGTTCATCTTACCATCATTAAAGATGTTCTCTCATAGTCCACACTACTGAGCTACTGCTCAGAAAGATTAAAGCCAAATGGACAACTTGTCATCATTGCCCGTTTCGTTTGATGTCTTTGGCTATAATTCATAATTTGTATAATTCTTTATGTGAAAAAATTAAGAAGATGCTTACTCTTCTTAAAAGGAATTTTAAGAAGAATAAAACTTAATGTCAGTTACTTTAAGCGGATGACCACACTTGTCGTTCAAACGGCCCGACTATTGCCATCTGATTGATAAAATTAATCCAATTCTCAATACCATTAATGATTCCCAATAAAAAAGGATCTTAAGCATATCGCAAATGTTTTTTCGCTTCATCAGATTACTTCATTGAGCTCATGATAAGCTAAATAAAGAGCTTGCTTATGTATCGAAATTTCTTCAGGTGTTTTTTTTTTACTTTTTGAATGCATTTTTTTTATTTCCTCATTAGAACTTCGTAGACACTAGACAAAACGGTTAAACTAGCTTATATAACTTAATTTTATTGAACTAAATTACTTGCCCTTCGCGGCACTCTAAGCTAAACCTAGTACTATATTCTGTCTTTCGACTTAAGCAAACTATTTTTATTAATTTTATTATATTAACAACTATTAAACTAAGACAATTTTGAAAAAAAAAAATAGTGGTTGGACGTTTTTATTTCTATATCTAAAGCTTAAAACTACATTAAAATTACTTAGAATATATACTTAAATATAAAAATAAGTACATACGCTTAAAAATCCACGAAAATATATAGAATAAAAATATATATATATCTTAATATATTTATAATATAATAATATTTATTTTTCTAACAAATCCTACTTACGCTAAGTATGTAAGCCGGCCAAAGCATAAACAGGAGCTTCCAGATCGGAAGTTAAAAAGAAAAGAGGCCAACTTTGCTCCATAAGGTTACCTGACTTTGAAGGGTGTTAACGACAGTGTTCCCTATCAATTTTCTAATAGCCACCAAAATTGTTGGTGCTCTGCTGAACCGGAGAAAATCTTCGGAACTGTGGGCGATGTCTGGATTGTAACCGAGTCGCCTGTCTACACCTGAACGGGCGATATGGAAGATAAGCAGCATTGCCCT
Organism: Orthonevra nobilis; assembly: GCA_963555765.1. Taxonomy (NCBI): domain Eukaryota; kingdom Metazoa; phylum Arthropoda; class Insecta; order Diptera; family Syrphidae; genus Orthonevra; species Orthonevra nobilis. Next base: position 141,358,233 of record OY743224.1, read on the forward strand.
ACTATTCAGTATAAAACCCTTAGAATCGAAGTAGAGCAAGACCTCCAGAGGGACAAAGCCACTTTGGCGAACACTCTCATGGTACAAATCATTAGGGTAGAAAGCCCCGGAGATCAGGTTGTTGATCGCAGTCATTGCTTTTGCAACATATCTTCCGAATAAGCTTAATAAGGAAATTATCCTCTCTGATCAGGTTGGCCCCATTGTAAAGGACCTCATTGCGATTGAATTTTTTGTGTTGGGACTTTGGAGTTCTCTATAAACGAAGACAAGCCCTGAGACATTGTCTTGCAAAAATCCGAATCCTTTCATTCGAATTTACTGTCACGTTGAACCACACTGTACAGCCAACAATCATTGGTCTGACAAGTGCCATGTAGTAGATGACTTTCACCCTGGCATCGAGTTGGCTGCTATAAAACAGTCTCTTTGTGATGGCAAAAGCCGCTTTGGCTTCGGCTAGAGCTTCATCTATATGTTTATTAAAATAAAGATATTGATCGAGTCAGAGCCCTAGGTATCTGACTACACTTCTGTTTGCTAATGGTTGCCCGTGTCAAGAATTTGCGCAAATTCTTTCTTGTATCCCAAGAGGCCGTAAACAGCAGAGTCCGGAAGAGAATAGACTTCGATTTCTGGTAGTTAATCTTCAACTTCCAGTCGTCATAATAACGCTGGATTTTATGAAAGTCACATTGCAATTTCAATTCTTCAGGTGGTCACGGCGTTCAAAGTGCAGTAAGCTTGCTCAATAATATTAATATGTCGTCATTATTCTTTTTTTTAAAATTGAAGGCTAAACTTGGAGCTGTCAAATAACATTTTAGTTATATAGAAGAAGCTTGATCTTTTTCTTCAAGACATAAACCAACATGTGACAAACGTTTATGCAATGACCTTTGTTTGTCCTAATCACATTCAACAAAATTATCTGGCTTAAAGGTTTTGATCAAAAATAACAATCATAATGAGACTTACTATATATCCTCTACTGTGAAATCTTAAAATGAACTAGTACATTTGCGATTTAGAAAAAGCAAGCTTAAGTAGTCCAGTATAGCCAATGCATCGCAGAAGCCGAATAAACGAAGGCATGTTTTATAGATTCAAGACGAAGTCAAAACACTAACATGCAAAGGAGTCTGCGGTATTTCTGTACTGTACAAAAATTTATGTTATTGATTCTCGTTGGCATAAGAACTCAGAAAGACCATTTGAATATAGAATCCTGCTTGCAAACCTTGGAAGGTTTCATTAGGGGATTTACTTCTCTTACTTTAGCTAAGCATTTCTCTAAGAGGGTGAAATGGGTCCACTTCGGGGAAGCTTTTTAAAATTGATCTTTCTAACGTCCTTCTCATTGTAATGCCACAAGAGCTCAATTTTGCACAGTTCCACTGGCTTTCAACAAATAAATTGCCATCCAAAGCCATAGTCTCGAAAAGACTGATTGAACGTGGGTCAATTCTGGACGTGACCATCCCAATACGAGCCGATCAATCAAAATGTCGGGTTTAACTCGATGGCTCTAATGATAGATAGAATGACCAGGTGATATGCTTATTCAAGTGATTCGAAATGGCTATCGAAATAGGTGCTATTATTTATTTGCTAGTTCAAATTTGAAAAGAATACCGTGCAGCTCTGGCAACGTATTCTTTTTACAACTCCACCTTCCATGATCTGAAACAATATTAGTCAGAATGAAGCAGATAAGCTTGCTCTTAAGAGATAAGATACAGAACGATAAGATTGAAGAATTGAAGAATTTATTATGATTCTAAAAGGCAGTCATGTTGATCCATATTCGAATAAGTAACTTCCTCCACCGCTGATGACTTTAAGGTAACTGGCCTTGAAGATTGCGTCAAAGTTTTCTGCCATAGAAAATTTTGAAATTAACGTTTGATTTAAGAAGGATGACTGGTCCTCCATAAGGATTTTCCCCCGAAATATTATTACAGATTAGGCTACTTTATAGTTACAAGTCTGAGAGCATCTTTGTATTCGTGCAGTTGTTAAATATTTGAATCAAAGTCAAGCTTACTAGACTTGATATTCTCCTACTTGTAGATTCATTTCTGCATTAAAAGAGATTCTCTAAGCCATAGCTATCAAACGAACTTGGGCTCTTCATTATAAAAGTATGTATATAAGGACCTAAAGAGCTTCCTAAGTCAAGTTATTATTTTTATATTGTTTGATGTGTGTTTGGTGAGAAAGGATGTTCTTTATCTTGTTAGCGAATGCTCAGTCTTGGACATTCGGTTCGAATCTAGATCATCGTGGAAATTTCATTCACTTTGCCTTCCTCCGGAAACAGATACTTTAAAGCAGTATGGATTCAGGAGCATTTCATGATATTTCGATGGTGCAGCTATTTATTCTGCCTACTTTATTTACTCTTTTACTAACTTATCAGGTCATCGGTGCTGATTTTCATCCTTCGAGGTCCCGAGCATGATGACTTCCTGGCATCTATTGATTGATTTAAGAACTGCTACGTCTCGTTTTCCTCTTTTCCGTGAACGTTTCACTGGATTCAAAAATCCTTTAATTTTGTCTAGACTTCTTTTAATTCAAATAATGAATCACTAAATGAACGAATTGGTATCTAGAACGACTAAAAACTCTAATATCGCTTCAACCTCTTCGCTGTAATTTATCCTTAAGAAAGCTCGCAAGAATCTTAGAGCACACTCGCTAATTAGAGCCTCCTTCTAACGCAACACATTAGCGTCAGCGTCGATGATTAATTTGAAATGCGAACATAAATCAGATTCCAATTTCTTGTTCAGACAGCAAGCAGCTGTTACGCTTTCCTTAAACTATTCAATTGATTAATTACAAGCATCATCGGCACATGCTTTTCTCAAAACCTTTAGACACCAGCTGCTGCTTACGAGCCTTAACAGCGCGTAGGAGGATCGTATTCCTTCAATTTCATCTCGATTACATACTCGTACGATGGTGCATCGTTCATCATGTTTAGCCGAAACGACCTGCTTCCGTAATTTGATTGGATTTCTGTTTCGCTGGTCTCGATAGTCCAAGCCATTAGCCGCCAGACTCATCTCATGCAAAGTGCTCCGGAATTCCCTCTGTCCAAGTCCTACTATCTCTGTGTCTCATTCGAAGTCATAACTCGCATCGGGTTCCCGCGTTCCGTATGCGAGAGTCATCTCCGATCGCGTATGTGATCGTTTAAAATTTTCGTTTGCGGAAATTGGAACGCGAACTGGACGACTTTCTCCAATCACTGCACTGCGAATCTTTTATTGTTTTTTTTTTTCTTCTTTTCGATTTTAAATCCCATCAACGGTGGAGACGAAGATGACGACAACGCTGGCGATGATGATAATGATGCCTGAGTGAAGCTGGCCGATGGCAATGATGATCACTCGTGGTCAGACATAAAGATAAAACGCGGAAGATCTTTTGCGCCATCGTACGCGCGCTCTGCAATGCATTTGGATGCAAACATACGAGTACATACATTGTCCTCTTCTCACGTTGATTGTCATTAGTTGTTACACCAGACCGACTGCGAGTGTTCAATTCTATTTGGGAAAAATCGGTTATAAATCCATGCGCCAGTTTCGACTTCCGCAGCAGTCGATACATTAACGCAGCAGCGTTGAACGAGCGAAATCCCCACATGAGTTTGGAGGCTGCTGCTGCGTATGAACTTGTTCAGTGTTTGAGTTGCTACTTTACTGGAATCTTGTATCTATTGTTGCCATAGATACGTATCTTTCTATCTCAACAGATATTTCCGTTTTCGGACTGCGAACAAACAATGAATGCGCACCGCCATTTTCACATAGAAACTTAAAAAGAATCCAACAACTTTTTTGCGCAATTTCCTTTCGTATGACCTACGGTTCGCAGTCAATGCTATGTTCTAGAAACAAAAAATACAAGCTTGGCAAGTTGATCTTTAGCTAGTCTAGATACTGAAAGATACTCTTGGTGGATCAAAGCTAAACTGAAAAATAGAACAGAGTACAATCGAGCTAGCAGATCACAGTTTCAGTTGGGGACAGCAACGTTTCTGAAAAACGATTTCTTATTTTCTGAAAAATATTAGGATTGAGGACTAAAATCGAGTTGTGCAGAGTTGTAAAAGATTTTTTTGTGAAGATAATTCCATTGAATTCATCCAGAGTGATTCGAAGTCTTTTTGCTCTAAGAGACAGGATTTTGAAGAACACAAGTCATTAATCTGTTTAATTTCTTCCTACTCCAACAAGTTCACGTGGTTGTCCTTCTTTTATCGGTCTATTTATTACTAATTTACCTTGGCTAATATCTCAAGCAAATTCTATAAGCGAACTTTCATCTGACCATCCTGATTTATATCGTCTTCTCTGTCCTAGTACTTTAAAAAAACAATATTTTCTAGACCTCGAGCATGCCAATTGGACATGCTTTTGTTCTGCAATTAGAAATAAATTTCAAAATATCCCTTGTAATTTAGAAAACATAACGAATAACAAAGATGTTGATGATATTGTCATATCTTTTTCGAAATACATAGTCGGTTGTTGTAAGCGACCCGAAAATTGAAAAAAAAAATATTTTCATGCTGAAGTTCCCGCGCATATCCTTAATCTTATATGATTAAGAAATAAGCACCGGAGCTATTGGCAATGATATCGCCAAACTGTTTCTCAAACTTATGTAAAAATCCTTCATAAAATTATTTGTAAAGAAATTCATGATGTACGCAATCAGAAATGGAACAGCATTCTTTATTTCCTGGATAATGCCTAAAAAACCTATCTGGCATATAGCAACAATAGTGAAAAAAAAAACAAAACCACAAACAAATCCCGTGTCTTATAAATGGAGTCAATGGTTTCACAACATTAAGGTGATATCAGCACAAATACCATGGCTGAAACACCGGAAAAAAAATTTGCATCCGAATCAGATGCGCAATTTTACATCGACAATTTCAACATCAAAATAAAAAATTTATGCCTAAAAATAGCTACCCAAGATAGGAGTAAAATTTCTATGTTTTATTTGAACGCTTGCCTAAAAATGCAATACTACCCGTCTGCATGAAAGTGCCTAAAATCGTGCCTATTCTTAAAGCTGGCAAGCCCCATAATAGACCCGAGTCCTATAGACCTCGAAGTTTGCTTAGTTGCTTAGGTTAATTGCTGGAGCGAATTGTTAAAGAAAAATTATTAAGATCATAGATGAACAAAACATATTTTCAAATGAGCAATTTGGCTTTAGACGTTATCATAGCACTTCCCATCAGGTTTGCAACAGTTTTAAAAGTAGCCTCACGATGGGAAAGTCGAAAATGCATTCTATTCGGTATAGCACAATGCTTTCAAAAACAAAATGATATATAGTATAATAATTTTACCCCGTTCCTATGTGAAATCGTTCAAAGTTTCTTATCTTATCGCTGCTTCAGAGTGTATGTTAATAATAGTCCCTCAAATTAAAACACTTTTATGACGGCTTGCCCCAAGGTGCAGTTCTTTCCCCAGATCTGTATAATTTGTTCACGTCGGATTTCCCAAAACTGCCAGGATGCGCATCGGCAATGTACGCTGATGATATTGTGATATTTGCATCGCATGAAATCTGTCTCAATATTGAGACGATACTTAATCATGCGATCAATCTCGTGGAAAAATATTACAAAAAGTAGAATATTAAAATAAATGTGGAAAAGACGCAAGTCATTTTTTTCTCTCGCAAAAGAAAACCTAGCTTTCTTCCGCAGAATCATTTAATATTTAATGGAACGCAAATCAAATGGGAATCCACCGTCAAATATCTAGGCATATATTTGGATTCAAATAGGCATTTAATGCAAATACCTCATATACAATATGAAAAAAATTAATATAGCTATAAAACTGTTGTATTCTTCAATAAACAAAAAATCGCCACTATCTTATAAAAACAGCCTTACTTCTATACGGGTGTCAAGTGTGGGTAGCTGTGACAAGAGTTATATAAAAAAAATTGCAGACTTCTCACATCAAACTATTAAAAATGATGTTGAATCTTCCCTGGCATCACTCTACATCAGATCTTCATGATAAACCCAATATTGAATTGATCTCTGTCAGAATTCGAAAACTCACCGATTCCAGTTGAATAACCCTTTACAAGAGTTGGACAATTTTTCATTAATAACCTAGTAATTATTTAATTACTTGTCGAAATGTTTATTTATGTGAAAATTTATATTTTTCGGTTATCTATTTATTTATAGTTATTTATTTATTAATTAATCTTTTTTGATAAATTATAGATTTTATTGTTAAATTTGTCAACTATTCATAAATTCAATTATTTAGCTATTTATTTATTTATCTACTTATTTATTTAGATATTTATATTTATTATTCTATACTTTTTAAAGCTGTGATATTTATGTTCTTTTTTTATTATTTAACTTTTGTTATTTATTTATTTAATTTTTTTTACATAGTGGGTTTTTCACGTACTTTCCCACTCAAATATATCGGGTAAATTACCGTTTTGAACATTGTAAAATAAATTGTAAAAATAGTTCAGTTGAAAGGTAATTTAAAATATTGTATCTCTGTACTGTAAATTGTGAGGAAGCAGGTCTACATAATTGTAATTTGTACGAAATAAATATCTATCTATCTAAGTCTAAGTCATCAATCAAACCACGGTAAAACCGATTAGCCTCAATCCATTCTCAGAGGTGGTGTCATGACTCATAACAGTCAGGCAGGCAGAATTAATAAATAATATGTAGGTAAGTTTCAAGAGTATAACCTTTTGCAAAGAACTCACTCTGTTTATAGAGATTCATATTCTATAGGTTCGAAGACTAGTTGCATGCTGCCACATATTAAATTACGAGCACGATCTGGAATACAAATTTTTCTGATTCGATGGAACTCTGCAATTTCTTTGCAAACTTTCCCTTCCCCAGAAATCTTTTCATTAAAATTTATGATGAGCTATCACTGAAACATCACCCGCAAATAATTATTATTATTAGTGCTATTCCTTTTAAAAGTTTTGAAACTTGTGACCAGGCTTTGCTTTAAAAGTTTTTTCAATGCATACATTGTGAAATACCGCTAATGCCAACTCCTTGTTAAATGTATTTTCGAAATTATTACCATATTAATTTCATCAAATTTGTTTGATCGCTTTTCTTTGAAAGATATTAACCATTGCTCGCAATATTAAATTTTGATTATCTATATGTCCTTTTAGAAAGGACTGAAAAATACATACACCGAAGGCGAATCAGAAGAGATGCAATAGATTTGGATTGATTTGATCTCACTTGTTCCTACCTATATTATAAAAGGAGGATGGAGATATTTATTATTATTATTTATTAACCTGAACGGCTGGGTCACTGATGACTTCAACGACTTATATAAATTTCACTGATGGCTTCAATTTGAATTTAGTGAATTTAATAGATTTCCGAAATTGATTTCAATTTTATGACTGCAAAGACTTGAATGTAGTCATTCATTTCAAGTCAATGACTGTAGTCGACGAATTTTTTCACTCGTTCATTCGCCTTCCTCGCATTCTGGACCGTAATCTATTCCACTGCCTTTCTTATCATTTCCTTATAGAAGAAGTGAGATGAAGGTCTTGATTTTGGTCCTTCAGAGTAAGAGTAGAAGCATTATAGTTGCAACGAATAGAGGAGCCCATTGAGCGGCCAATCAGCTCTTACCACAGTACCGATTATTCGTCTTCTTAGAAGGGGTTTCCTTCGATTCAAGTGACCTTTGCGGTAAGAAACTTTTAGGCAATTATTTGGCAGTCATCTGTCAGTAAATCCCTCAAATGTATGACGACTCTATTGCCAATGATAATATTTCTTATATCACTTAGTTGTCGTTCCCATTTGACATATGTTTGACAAGTCCTTGTCCCCATTCGGACCTATCTCTGACTTGCCATTGAAACCTGCTCCAACAATAAAAGCTTGAAGGCATTCACTCATTCAAAACAAAGTTCAGATGTGACATGGAGTGACATACACTTCACTTCCACGAAGACAGGATGACATAATAATAAACGTAAATTGTCAAGTGCTCCGGTTGTATGCCGTGTCTAACATCGACAAGATGTCACTTGGTTATGTGTATCAACTGGTTCCCTTCAAAAATCAGCGCGATTTGCGTGTTTGTCCAAAGCCTCTCGCTATTATCGAGAGTCTCCTACAATTGCGGTGTCATTTTTTCGCTAGAGCCGCTTACAAGAGCACAAATATTTCGGTACACAACAGTTACACAACATTCGGTATTATGTGGTGTTTTATGGAATAATCCACGAGTGGCAAAAAGCCACTAGAGATTTTCAAGGAAAGCTTCAAGGTCTTGAATATCGGCACGATGTAGAGCACTTTATATCCCACGTGGAAACCCTTCACTTGATCACTGCAAATTCTCAGGCTCGACATCGAAAGGTACACGACATTCACGATCGGCAATTGTTGTCATGCTTAGCCCGCGAACGCTCCTTTTCTGGTTATTTAGAGGGCGTGGAACATATAGCATAAGGCTCGTACCACGTACCCATAAATCATGAAACCGCGGAGCGGTACCCTCGGTTGATGCAGTTCTATCTATCGATACCGATTGCCATTCACGAGTTATAAATCGCATTCAGGGCAATTTAGCTTCTGAGACCGTTATTCTATAATCCACAAAACACATGATGACGCGACGGCTGGCCTTTGATATTCTTATGTGCTCATGTCTTACACGGGAGGTGACCTTTACGGTGATGCACGCTGGTGACGGAATGTGCACGTATCTACGATGGTTGGGGTATAAGATGAAAGCAACCTTAATGAGGATACTTCTCAAAACAATGGTAACAGGTTTTTTGTGATTTGTGGTTGGGTTTCAAGAAGCCACATTAGGTCAGATGTTAAGATCGGTGCCGCTGGAATCGATACAGTTCTCGTTCTTATTGTTCTTATGACGATACTATTGTTAGTTGGATTGGGGTCTATGGAGGCTTACGTATGATTTAAGATCAACGATGGAGAACAGTAGAAGTCAGATCGACAGATATTGTTGGGTCTAAGATAATATGATTATTTATGTAACAGGCTATGACATAATGAATTTGACTATGAAAAGATTTTCATTCATATATCTACATCGATATTCATACTGATAAAAGAGGGTCATATAAGTCGTGGCATGGATTTGACCACCCTGTTACTCGAGGCTGTGTGGCTTTAGATCCAGGATTGTCAATATTTCTACAAAAAGCATCAAAAAACCTTTTTAATGTGATACTGTTAACTCATAAATGATCGTTGGAAAAATGCCTTTTTTCATTGTTCTTATTGGAATTGCATTTGCAACCGACTACGAGCTTTTAATTTGTGCCTTTGTAGGTTTCAGAAAATCACTACCAAACGTCACAGGGCATGACAACCACTTGTCAATTGGTTTGCTCGTATATAGTACGATACTGAAAAAACTTAAATTACAATACAAAAAGTTGCATACTGTCGGGTGGTGCGGAACCCTTAGTGTGAAAGTAAACTCGGACTTGGCCGCGTTTTCATTGTGGGAGTCGTTAAGGAACCACTGAACTAGCGTGAATTATTGGAAAGTTTCGAGAACTACGAGCATGTTATAGTTGATAAAAAATCATCGCCCATCTCGAGGTACTATTGGCAAAAAAAATGTTTTTTTTTCTGATATCTGAGGGCCTATTGCATCCGTCAGTAGGATGCATGTTGAAGAAGATCAAAATCTATTGATTTAACGAAGACACAGCATGCTTGTCTTTCGGCACAGTACGGTCTATTTTGCATTTGAATTTACATCTGCACAAAAATCTCTTTGACCTTGAAGCCCATAATCCCACATGTAGCTGTCAAACGATCAGTCCATATGGATGCTTGAAGGCGTGTGGTTCCAACAATAAGGTGTTCCATCTCGCACAACAATATTTTCCGGATAAGCCACCAAGATCCATGGAGTTGTTGCAGTTGGAAAATTTCGACACTTTGAAAAGGTTTACTCATCAAATTGTGTCCGAGTTTTTGCCAGATATGTCTGAAAAAGGTCATCATCGAAAAGTCATCGATTGTCAAAATAAATTCCTGCCAGATTCAAAGAACTCTGTTTTAATATGACAGTAACAGCGCCTATCTAATTGTTTGTTTCGCTTTCTTAGACGAATGACTGCACTGATTTTGACAAAATGCTTAATGAAAATAGCTTGAACCCTACAAAGGACTCTGTTAGAACAATAAATCCGTAACTTGGATGATATAAGCAATTGAGTTAAATACCTTTAACTCTATATCTTTAAATAGGAGGAACTAGAGTAACTTAAATAATATTCATGTGACCAGGCGTCAAACTATCATCCTAAATTCGAGGTCCATACTACAAAAGTATTTTTTTACACTTCTGATCGAGGATATACAGCTAGCTAGTTAGCTTACGTGATGCGAGATGAAAGGATGATAGAAAGAACCAATTCAAGCGATACAGCATATTCACCCCACATTCAAGATGTTCTCCTATGAACAATAGCAATTGGAATTATAACTTCTCTCAGATATTAAAATTAACTTCATTCGAAAAAATAAAATCTGATAAATCAGCTCGCTACTTCAAATAAATCTTAACCAACCATCCAACCACCGTCAGCCCTCGGGCACTCAACTTGCTATTTAAAATTCATAGCCCAGCTCAAGCCATTAATGATGTTATTATTATTTTAACAAACTGTCTTCTGTCTTCTTCAAAGTATCAGTGGGAAAGTAAAAGCCCATTAATTGAAATGCAAAATAGCGAATTGGTCTATGACAGCTCCACCCGAGGGTACGTGGCTCTGGAAGGCGGGCAATTTGGTTCCCATGGCAAATCCCCAAATAGCGCGACAAACATGATCCGTCGTCACGGGTGGAAAGCAATCCATCGAGACAATCACTTAATAGATACTTTCTGCACAAGACTTGAAATCGTAAATGCACTTGAAGTCACCTGGCATTGTTTTGCCGCCTCAACTGTAGCGCATTTGTATTTCAATTGATAATCAATTTGAAGAAATATGAAAGCCTTCTGCGGAGGTCTCTTATGGTGGAGGGGAGTTTTCCTTCAAGTCATTGGCAATTCTTAGCAGGTGATGAACAAATTACTGCTTCGTGGTGGTAGGTAGCTTTTCCTTCTTCTGTTGCTGTTGTGGCTTTTCCTCCAATGACCTTGCGCCTATTCGTGCAGGAAATTCATGGTTTGTAAGCTGAATCGATTGCATATATGGTTCACAGAATTTATTAACTAATAATGAAATATTAATTAAGTTCTATGAGCACTGTCCTCGGATTAGTTGTAAACCGCTTTTGATTGCAACAACAGTTGAAGATTGCTTTGTTATTTGTGTTATTGTGTGTTGTTTTGGAGGATTATACTGATTGAGACTTTGAAGACGGATTTGCATGTGATACCAAAGAGGAGGAAGACAACCGAATGAGCTTAAGGCTTATAGGTCTCGTTCGAAAAAAAGTAGCTCTTTGAAGGCCGTTGCGGATTATTACCTATAAGTCGATATGAGTGAGTGATTTCAGATGAAAAAGTAAAGGGGTTTGAAAACTTGTAATTTGTGTATTATTCTCAATACAGAGATAAGTAGTCGCGAATTTTTTTGTAGAACATTTTCAGATCTAACATTTTCTTTAGGACACATTTGCATCATTTTTTCATCGACTTTACTTCCAAAATTGGTCGCCAAAAAAGGTTTCTTTACCACGGTGGGATAATTTATAACATATGTCCACCCTGATAGTATACTAGAAATATTTTTGAAAAAGTTTCTAAAATTGATAATCGAGATAACCTCCAATATTGATTTATATATTAAAATAGCATTCAAATAGATTAAAAAATGTGAAATAAAGATATCTAACTATCTTAAATACTTGAAAGTTGTATTGGAATTTGGAAGACTGATTCATCACCCTGCTCTCAGTGTTATGCCTTAACAGCAGACCCAATGATAGATCATCGACACAAACCATTTATTTTGACAACACGAACTAAGGATTCCAACAGCCGATACACTTACCACTAAAATAAGGATACGCACTTAATCAGACAACAATCGCTGGTCGACTTCTTCAGTGAAAGCGCTATCAATTTGATTCTAACGTCGAAAGTTGACGGGACCAGATTTGAAAAGTACATAAAACTTCAATGCTTACTCTAAAAATCGATCTTGGGATCCAATAATTGACCGTTGGTTTTGAAGAGATCGAAAACGAAATGGCCTTGAGTTTAACCCAGTGAAGTTTGAAGCGCATTTAAATCGGACAAATATCCGCCTCGTCATCAAAGTGCGGGACTGCAACCGTACGATGCCAAAGGTCCTCTTTCCTAATCAACCAGAAAAGCGTACAGGCATTGTTCCATTGATATCCGATACCAGTCTGCGAGCGGCATGATAGTATCATCATATTTTTATCTCGGCGATCTTTTGTTTTATGCTCATAAGGAGAATTGTCAACTGGAGTTGTGCTAAATTGGTAGGTTCCTTATTCTGTACAGGAAACGGTTGCACCATCGCTTTTTTCAATGCGCCGGGTAGTTGACATTATTCAGCAGACTGTTAAAAAAGGAACTGTGAATGGGTATCGCTTGTGAAGAATTCTTAGAAAAGGTTTTGTTATTTCATCCATTCCCAAAGATTTCTAACTTCTTAGATCAAGCATTATTGCAATGATTGGTGGCTGAAGACAGTTCTAAAAGTGTGAAACGATTTTGTTCAGAACGTCGTGTCTGCTGCTTCTGAGGATACCACAAAGAACACGGAAAGCCACTGATGATTCAAGCCTTAGTCAGATAATTTTAGGTCTACCTGGATAATTATATCAACTTGCGTATGGAAGTCTTGCCTAGTTCAACATGGGAGCAAGGGTATTAGAAAGAAATCCAGCAAATACAATGCTTGCAACAGGCATGTCCTGATAATAGATAGACAAAGACCTTCAATACAACGAACGTTCCTTGATCTCTAAGCCAGTTTTTTATTTTGGGGTTTAAATTTTTGTTATGCACAAAGACTTTATTCTGTTAAACTGAAACTGTTAAATTGACTATTAAACTACACAACGATCAGCTTCGATCAACTCGATCTGCTCGACCTATTTTCAGTTTCAGCACAATGTAAAGTGGCTTAAAGATCGACGTTAATCTTTTTGTTTTTCATGCTATTGACAATCGATTCTGTTTTGCGGTGAGGTTAACCTCAAGCAAAGAGATCAGAAGTAAATTAATCAGAAAATCATGCCAAAACTCATCAATATTATTGGTTTTGTAGGAGATTACAAACATCATTCATTCATATTGATTTATTTTTAAAAGCTTGAATAATAATACTGCGCGAGTCATTGTCTTGCATTATATTTTTGCTTCTCGAGCAGCTTCTCCATGAGAAATCTGTTGTTCCAAGGCAGTCGCTGTTGATTTATGCCCTACCTTGAACCACCGATTAAGACAATATAACCACAATTGACTGCCGTGTTAACTGTGTAAGGACCGTGCTTTACAGACGTTTTATTCATTCGATATATTTATGCATATCAATAGCCATCCAAGTGAGCCATTTCAACCACGCAGATTTATGTAGAAGCCTGGAAATTGACATAAAACTTTTCCCATGCCAATGTATATTATGTCCCCGTAGTTTCGCAATTCATGCGCCTTAAAAGCTCAAACAAAGCTATCTAAGTACGTAATCATGAAATACATATTAAGCAAGTGCACATTAACATGAATGACATGGCAGCTTATAAGGTCCCCCACTACTAGATCGAACGATTCAAATTAATTTAACTGCCTAGCAGCTTCTAGTTCAGCGTCATTAGATCCAGTCTTGTTTTATGCTCCCCTAGTAGCCGATCGTACTCATATATCCCTGGCAATACAGAACGTATATTTGCCACTCCCATTAACAAAGCCATTCACTTCTGTGACTTTTTGCAATAAAAAATAAATAAGGCAACAAATAAAGAAATCATTTAAATAAGTTAAACTAAAGTTTTCTGCGTTTGTGGTGGCGATTTATGCTGGCGGAAACCTTTTTTTGCGAGTGGATTGTCTCCTTGGAGTTAAACTATATGTGACCATTTAACTGAACATGTATCTTGCACGTAAAACCACCTTCGAAATCGACCGCCCCAATGGTGCAACACTGTGCAGTGTGCTGATACTTGTCTTATTTGTTGTGCACTCGTTTCTAGATTGGATACAATTAAATGCCGATAAGTAGTACTAGTATGTTACGTGGTCTGTTTTTTTTTTTTTTTGTTCTGGAAACTTTGAAGGCTATGGGAACAAGTTTGAAAAGTTGGTAACAATCGTCCGGGAAACCGGTAAATGCCCAGAAGGTGACAGTGTGTGGGATAAAAATTATTTTCAAAGTCGAGTTCTTACCTCAACTCTTTTGTTTTGCTATGTTTTATTAATATCCAGACAGACATAATTTAATTGTGAGCCATTTAATTGGTGCTTGTTTTAGAACTTTCGATAGGCTTCTGAGTTGTTTTTTTTTTATTGTTTGGTTAATTGCGAAAACTGCTTTTGGGTGTTGAGTTTAAAATTTAACATGAATTACAAGTTCACTTTCTATTTCTCGAATGATCGTCGCTCAATGAAACATTTAATTGCACTGTTAAATCGTTGAAGCGGGGAGCAAGAACTTGTGTTATAAGTTTAAACCTGCCGGTTGTTTTACTTTTGGTTTTTGAGACCTCTAAACGGAAAAATCAGCACGAAAAAAAAACAATGGAAATTTCGAGAAGAAGGATTGTAAATTCTGTAAATTTTTTGGGGAGGTAGGCGTTGTAGTTTGGGTTTGGTTTGCAGTTTATTTTCATGTTATATTCTGTCAATTGATCAAATCTTTTAGTTACGAAAATAAGAATATCCCTTTTTTGTTACAAAAGCAGCTGTATTAATAATCAAAAACGAAGTGATGGGGATGATGGTAGGAAAAGGTCAGTGTTGAATTAAGCATTAATATATGTTGTTATTATGTATGTATTTACAACAGAGATAATTGAATATTCCGATACATACAAATTTCTGATGCACAAAAACAACAACTGTTGATAATTTATTAGTCCTTTGCTTTTAATATTACTTTCTCCAAAGGCCATGGATTCTTGGAGGCACTAAGTCTTAGCTAAAGCTGTCCTTTTATTCTTCATGCTTATAAGACCAAAATTTCTATAATCCGCAGTTACTTCCATTCTTCCAATATCTCGTGAACCTGGTGGCTGCGATTCGAAGATCGACTTTACCTACAATTGCCTCCTCGTTGCCATAGCCTTGTATCCGATCGGAGCTTCCCAAAATCTCTTCTATTGTCCTTCTTATCGCTCGAATTTGTCTCCGTGCAGAATAACTGGAAAGGGGTTTTGAATGTAGTTATTTGGACAAACCAGAGTAGCATCGACTATTAAGATCAATCTCTATCGGATTTCCATCAAGTGTCCTTTGACCAGTTGATATTAATCCAAGGATACACAGACTCAATGTTTGAGCTTTTGCTTGTGACATTTTATCCCAACTGGTGCGCAGCAAATATTTTTCTTATCGACAGTCTTCTGGAACTGCGAAAGCTTCACTCGAGCAACGAGCCTGGTGTATGGTCCTGGAATTCGTTGGTTAATTTTAAGTTGGCTGTTAGATATGGATTTGGGATTTTGTTAGCAGCGTCAATCACGGATATGCCGCAAAGTTGTTGTAAGATTTAGACTATATTGCATGTTTTTGTTCTCTCCAACCTGATGATATCTGAAACCAAATTTCTTCTTTATGGCTACATGAACATCTACTTCATTGGCTGGTCCTGGATTTGCTTCGTACTCTCTGAGTTATTTTCTTGGACTCTTCGATGTCATATTTCTGGCATGCTGAGGCAACCAGGCGATTAATATTGGGCTTCCTTACACTCGCCTGATACAGTTTAAAATCATAGGACATCCACACTTCAAATCTAGCCGCTACTAAGAAGTCATCATGGTCGAGAGCCATTCCTTTTCCTAATCTCTCCGTCATACAAATTTTGACGTCGAACTTAAGCCTCTTTAATAGAGTCTTCAACTTTATCGGTGGAGTCATTTCATGAAATTTGAATGTTTCATTTTTTGATATAGGCAATATACAACAGAGTGCTCTTACATTCAAGGAGCATACTTGTTTATTATTGTTCTTCTTTCGCATGTAGTCTTCTTTGTTTTAGGAGTTTCTTTGGATAGCGATCTATTTTTGTTAGTCTTGAACAAATTGCATTTCCAATTAGTGCTCCACACACATCTTTTCATTGAACGTACAGAAAAATAAACAAATTCGTCCTATTTATCAACAAAAGAAATATAGTTATCCCCAATCAACTAACCATTCAAAGTCACCTTCTCATATTCCAGAGCAGAGCCATTCCCGGATCCAATGAATATAACTAAATTACTCCTGAACAAACAATCAGATAAATTGCAGCACTCCCTTAAATCATCTTTTACCCCGATGCAATAACCATTTCTCAGCCGAAGCTACCCGAGATGCCCGCAATAAAATTAGTCACCGTAAATTTGCTGCGGCTCATAATACACGCCTCTGCAACGATCTCTGCTGATTTGTCGCCCCTGTTTATTTGGCGTAACACCGTCCATAAATAGCTCCAAAGACACACTCACTGGCTGGGAGGTTAAAGGCATCCAAGCCAAACAAGACATTTTAATGAGACGCCTCGAGAGTGCTCTCAAGTGGATGAATAGATTTGAATCCTTCTCATACGCTGGCGCTGGACATCATCTCGTACGGCGGGCGCGCGGATAACAATCAAGGAGTCCAGCGGCGTCAATTTATGGCTCTTCAACGCATGATCAGCAAGTACTGGTACATAGCCTCTGCAGACAAAGATGATGGTAGGGAAAATGGAATTTGCAGCAAATCCCCCCGCTCTAGGTGTTAACAACATCGACAAGGGCGCCTCAACTGGAAGTGACAGCAAAAACGACCACGACCACGGCAAATCCCTTGCAGTTCATTTCGTTAAGAACTTAGATACTCGTACTCGACCGAGGAGGCGTATTACAATTGAATTCGATTCAAATGTACGATGGCGATAAATTAACGTGCTGAGGGCGGAGTAATGAGGCGAAACGACAGATCGAGTGCGTAGGACTTTTTGCCTTCAATCTGTTTGTTGATTAAAAAAAACGAGCGTTTTTTTTCACCTCAGTCTTGATGTTTGCACGGGATGGATAATGACGGGGTTCTGGCTTGGTTGTGTCTCGGTGAGGAGGTGGTGGGAAGGTCGTGCAAGTGATGCAAATGGTAATCACATCAAATGTGGGCATACTAAGTGTTGCTGATTTGGCTAGCAGTGCATACAGTGTGGTTGAAAAGAGCGATTGCACATATTTTTGGAAGATGACTTTACGAAAAATTTTGAGGGAAATTTTGTGCTCTGATATCGTTTTTATAGCACCAAACATTGGTTTAATTTGCACCACCATCTGTCTAACTTATAATGGGTGGTTCCCAAAATTTCGCTGCACGAATTTTATGAGAGAATCCCACATTTTTGTATCGCATCACTTTATGGGTAAGTTATGGACTGCAAATGATATTGGAGTAAGCGTTAAAAGGATAAGCAGCCACCTTGAAGTGTTTCTCCACAAGCAGTAATTTTTTCTCGAAAAAATGCTGAGAAGTTCTTTGTGCAGCTTTTAAATTTTGTATCCCAAGCGTGTTCGTAATATTATTACCTATGAGCAAAAGAATTAGTGAAAGAAAGAACGATTTTTTAGTGGTTTGAAACTTGGAGTTATTTTAGTTTCGATTGCTCTATAGGCGGAGTCCGAACTGGAATTAAGAAATTGCTATCGACTTTTTTGCATTAGCTTAGAATTAGCAGGATTTTGTTTAACGTTTATAAACTCCTCATTGAGCACGAACAGTTGCTTTTGAATGAACTTCAAGGCAGATTAATTCCACAGACCACGCAAACATTGGTCAGCACAAATGTCGATCAATGTCAAAGAGTGTCCAAAAAGTCTCTGCACAGCAGCTTACATTTTATATTTTGGCAACAAATAGTGATAAAGTATCCTGTTAAGGCCAAAGTGGCAATACGGGCATCGAATGCGTCTTCTCCCCTCGTCTTCTTACCGAATTCTAAGGATAAGTTTAGATCTTATTCGTTTGTTACAACTGATTAAGTAAAGCGTGTGCTAACGAACGGCATAATAAATTTTAAAGAAGTTGTTTTGTTTTTTCCTCAAAGAAATAAAAGTGGAGAATATGAACAAGCATATTTCACTGGCAATCAAACAGAGTATTAAAAAAGAAGAGAAGTATTTGGGTGAAGTAATTCAAGGAAAGAAAAGACCCCATCTATTCAATACGAGGTACAATAACAATAACCGATAAACTGATATCTGGCCATTCATAGGAGCTTGATTACTGTACGGAAAAGCTACCAATCGCCAGTGCACTAAAAACTATAGACGGAATTGTGTCCTCAGACAATAAGTAATCTATTGCATTGAAATAGATTTCGTGCTCGAGTTACCCAAAACAAGTTCTTCATTCGAACAACCAAACTTGAGTACGTAACTGAACACTTAGGGAGGTAGAATTCGTTCTGAAATCGCGTTATTATCGACGAGTCCGCGAGCGCTTGGTCTCGGGAACAAGTTAATTTTTCAACAAGAAAACGACTTAAGCGCAGATCATTTATCGTAACAAATTTGTTGTTGAATGATGTCAGAAATCAGCACACAGATCATTTGGCCAAAAAATTTCGTCAGCTTATATTATCCAACAAAACTGACCTTAAATCGATCTTACTTGAGGAATGGAAAAATTATTTTCCCGGAGACGACATTTCATGAAAAACCGATTGCGAGAAGTGAATAAGAACGATGTTGCTATTTTGGTGTTGGTGTCTACCTTAGTGGACAGTTTTAGCTTTGCACTATTGCTAGTGCATTCTTGGGACATCAAATTCATCTAAAATTTACATCAAACAGGAACCACGATAGCACTCTTCACCAGAAAAAAGTCGATACTTACTCTAAAACTACCAAAGTTCGATGGTATTGAGTTGATTTTTTAAAAGCCTCCAATATACTTTGTCATCATTCTGGACTCCGAATTGAGTTGGATAGCTTATATAAGGTTTTCGGAAGGCATGTGAAGCTTTCTACATTCGACAAGGCTACAATTGTCAGGCCTTTTCAATCCTGCGGTTCGATTTAATGGTTGAAGATACTTGGAAAAAAATGCTAGTAGATCAAGGAGTCCATGCTGTGTTCGACATTTTTTGCAGCAACTTTTGTACGCGTCCCAACAACCGCATTCGAATGCCACTTTGGTATTCGACAGAAAATTTTATAGCTAAATTTCTGGAAGGATTAAGGCGGACAGTAACTGGTGTCTTCTGCAGACAAAAGTTGGTCAAGTGTTCCTCCAAGAAAGGAGACGTCTTTCAATCCTAAATTACATCTTTTCTACAATCGGAATTTTCCATCTCCACAGGAAAATAGACGATAGAATTGATTTGACTCATGCGTCATAGCCAGACTAGCGTGGCCAACTATCTCACTAAACTACTGGCCACTTTTCCATTCGAATTTATGCGGAGCTACTTTTCGAGTGCTGCAGAGACAAAGACGGATCTCTATTCCGTTCATCATCTGGTGTGCGAATGTTCTCCAATAGCAAAAAGAAGAAAGAGTAGCCTTGCAATTGAGGACCCCTACAATTCTTATCCCAGGAAACTTCAGAGTTTTTATTCTTTTCATTATTGGATCTGATACTTGTTGCTTGAACAAACCGAAAAGTGGCATATTGAGGAGCCTTTTTCATGCTATCGTTCTGAAAAGTTCATATATTTGTTGGGCTTATTTATCTTACATCACTCAAACTGTCAACACAAGTTCTGTGAACTTCAAGTGAACTTAAACATGATCCAGACGAAGACCCAGTTGTTAGCAGATTCACAGTCAGTTTCAATTATGTTCACTGCCATTTTGCAATTCAGAGTAGTGGAAGAAGGCAAATATTTAAGTACATTTATATAAGCGAAACAAATTCAATCAAAATTAACTCCACCAGCAACAGTTGAATGAGCTGACTATACCCAATCAAGGTCTTCCTTCCGCATGCAGCACACACTGTTGAAAAACTTCACATCTCTTAAGTTAAGAACACCCTTTAAATGCATAAATATAGTGAGGAATTCTCCCTCCCAGTGTGCAATAAAATCGCCCATCGAACATGAAAAGTCACTTTGCAATAAATCTCAACAGTCGCCCTTCCGCAAACACTTGGAAACACTTTTGAACATCGTGCTGCGGGTAGGATCTGACACCAAGCCATGTCATCCTTATCACCATAGGTTCCACAAATTTATGACCACTTTATTATCGTGGCCATAAAAATCCATCGAATGGTCGATCGCCCACCATACGAGAATGTATCTCGTTAGAACGTTTCCATTTGTGTACGACCAAGCAACCCACAAAAATAGTGAACCAAGAACCTGTTGGATTTTAATGTTTTCTCCCAAAAATGTATGGTCCGAGTGGGTATAGAATGACTGAAGACATGGTTGGAATTAAGTCTTAAAATTATTCAAAATATTTGCTAATGTAAGTTTGGCTGTGATAGTCATGCCAAGTCTACCTAGCTAAAGTGGGGCTTTGTTTTGTTGGTTATACACTCGTTTAAAGAGAAGCGATTTCATGGACTGATCTTCAAAAAATCAAGCATTAATCCAGGCATTGTTATCAAATAAGACAATAATATTTTTTATGTATCTTTGCTTCTTGGTGATGTCACAAACGAGAAACTCCCAGGTTCATTAAAGTAAACATGTTGTCTCCGAAATTTGCAATTATAATGTGGAATACCCACAACCACAAGAGTTGGCTCAAGATCCATCAAATGCCGCAAATTTTAATGACGAGTAATTATATGCGATGCAGTGACTAAGAATCTGTTCTAGAAGATCGGAGTAGATTCTCTTTGTTTTAACAATCAATTAGTTTTCGTTTTAATCACATCTTATTTTGACGATGACAGCTAACATGAATTTAAAAATTGCTGAGAAATATGGCAATGCTAGTTCCAAACTGGATGCTGTATTGCCGAGGGTGACGCATTATCCAGATTCAATATTACTTGCGGTCACAGGATATTCATTAATTAAATGGTCAATCACACCGATGTTGAGAAGCTCATGCCCTTTTATTGACAGATCCAAAAGAGCACATTAACTGACTCGGATTTCAACAAACTTGTGAGAAAATACTGGCATGCTACGAGGCAAACACAAATACGGTGCACACTTCTAATTTTTTGCCACATATTCGATTTTTTTTTTATACTGTGGTGGATTAAATTTTTGTAATTTGTGAAACTAAAAACGAGATACTAAATTTGTGATTGTAAATTGTAATTTGGTAAAATAGGCGACTGGTGTATGCAAGTACGTGAAACTGATTTTGCCGTCCACCAAAACCCTGCACTAAATGGAGAATGTGCCCTTGATTCTGCGAGCCTTAATGCTAGGAGACCATTCATGTTTTCGCAGTGGCTGATTTAATTGACCATATTTAGGGACTAGACAAATCTGGTTTGGAATTTTCAAGTTTCATTACTGGCCTATTTTTCAAAGAAGAGGCATGATAGTCGATTTTTTAAGGCCAGAAATTGAGGATTTGTTCTTTGCTTGTGGGGTGGGTTAGAAATTTTTTAACTCACTCGGCTCGAAAATGCTGTAACCAGATGTGTTTTGTTGTTGCGTTGTTCCTAAGCTGACTAGTAACTGCGATTAGGTGCCATTATATATTGACAATTGGTTTGACGGGATGATCCAAGGCAGTTTTTTGAATGAAAAAATATTTTCTTATAAGTCTAATGGTTTAACCTTTCCAATCAAGTATTAAAAAATAAAAAGAAACAAGGAGAGTAGGCTACTCTGTATATATAAAGTCAATATGTAAATAAATATTATCATTTTCTGCATATTAGTTTTGAATGTCAATTAAGTTCGTTATGATATTGTTATCGAAATAAATACAAACATATTACTTAACAATGCGCCTGCAGTCGGGTCATGTGATCATAAACGGGTTATTTTCTGCTACATCATCGACGAACACAGCCGAGAAGTGCAATTGTAAAAAATATGTAAAATCAGTTTTAGAACTTGATCCTCATTTCTCTGTAAATTCTGCAGAATATGATTAGTTTTTTGTATAGAAGTAAAAAGCTTCTTTTAAAACGCTTATTTATAATGCTGCACAGTATTAGATATTCTACCGGATGTGTGGCTTATAATTGAATTATCAGTTCTCACGCTATTTTAAATGAAAGAAAGATAGCCTCTATTTTTGGGCGTTTAATTAGGTTTCCATCTGTCGACAAAGATCTTTAAAGTGCTCAAAACAGATTGAAAATTAAATTCAATAATGGAGTCAAAAGCAGGGTATGTATGTTTATGTAGTGGCTGGTGTTTCTTACAATGCGATCTGGCCCCCGACATCATCAGTTTCACAAAATCGTTTTTTCCATCAGTTTCCCACAAAAAAAAACTGTTTTGCCAACAACATCAGATGACAAGAGCATTCTGGTGACAAAATTCGCGAGTCAACAAGTGAAATTTTTTTGTATTGGATTCAAAATTTAAAATCACGGCATTTTATAAATCATTTTAAATAGTCTAACTCATTTAATTTGTTTTTTGAAGAAGTTGCAACAAACCGCTTATTTGTCATCCGTTTCGTTTACTTATATGCGAAAGAGCATAGGGCTAATAATTGTCCCTTGTGGGACCCCTACAGAGATACAGAAAATCTTTGAAACTGAATTTCAATATATCAGTTAAGTTCGGTTTTGCTGGCTTCAATTTATAATACCGAACTGAACTTTTTCTTACTGATTTCAAATGTCAACTAGAATGTATTGCAGGCAAAAAAATCATTATATTAGTCAACACAGCAGATGACCAGTTATTAAGATTGACTTAGGCATGATTATTTCATCTAAAAAATTTATAATTTCCTTCGTAATTTATTTCCCGATTCAGATATTATTAATTTTAAAATCAAAAATAAACTGTAGGCTTTTTGATTTTGAAGAAAACTAAAAAGATTTGCCTGACGCTGTTGTTTCGGCTTCGATAGAGCTTCGCCTAAACTTGCGCCAAAACAAGTCATCATGCTTGCATCTAAATTAGCTAAAGGAAGCTAAATAGACTTATTGAATTTACACTTTTCGATCGTCAAAATTTACAATGAATAACTATTGAATTTAAATGTTTCTAAAATAGGGAACTATTTGAAGGTTCGTGCATGAAACTACTACAACATGATAAATTGCACTTGGCTGTTTTATGAAAATAAAAAAAAAAAGAATTCGGTTCAATGTCGAGAGACTGAAATCATGAAATACCCCTTAATGAAGAAAGTCCTGTGACTTCGGTGGCCACTGGAAGTCGCCGAAGCCGGTGATTGTTTTCGCATTTTGCACATTCTAACGCACCAACTGAACCTAGAAACTGATAAAATTGTAAGTCTTTCTTCAAAATTTTTGTGATATGTGGATTTTTAAGAAAACTTCATTTCAACGCCTGAATATCATCGGTAGCCCTTGATGATATGCTGAGGGGTAGTTGTCTGGTGTCAAATCATATGAAGTTGAAGTCAACAAGAAACTGTTCGACAAAGTAAGAAGAATAGCTGATCCCCTCATAACATTGATGGCTCAAAATTAAACACAAATTTGGAAGGTGTAATCTTAATCTAGAACTCTTTTTACGCATTCCAGATCACTGCAGTGTATTTCAAGCCGGAATCAATGCCGCAAAGTGGCTGCTGCGTAATTATATTTCTACAAAGGATATATTCGTGCTGGTGCTGTCACTACATCTAAACTTGTTTAGAATGCCGTCTCACCATTACTGATTACTAGCAAATAGATGGACATCCACGGAAATTGCAAAGCTGATGAGCTACCCCGAATGGGTACAATGCATAACAATAACAAAGCCTGTAAGACAGCTTCTAAAATTCAATTATCCATAAAAATTAAAAACCTAGGAGCTTACGAATTGAAAACAGCTATATATACAAATAAATTATCGACTTGAAAGATACTTTCTTTCCAATTCATTTCCATCGACTCTTCATCGTCTTACCTGCAATAAAACAAAAAAAAAAATACATTTTAATAAATTACATTTCCATGAAAGTTGGAGTCAAAAATACTGTTCATAAGTTATCAAATATAATTTCTAGCCACCACTTTATGGCATCACAACATTGACCCTAATACTCCTAACCATCCGAGTGGGTGCTTACTCTTAGAAAACAGGATTCTGCATGTCAAAAGCTTTATTTGTCTTCATATTCAGATTTAAAGTCTACCAGTTTCCCGACTAGGTCAATGGTAAACTTTTCTATGCAAATCCATCCTCCATTACCATCGTCGGCCGTCACGCAAACAATTCATCCTCTAGACGTAAATATACAAGCAAACACCCACAGCTGGAGAGGAGAAGAGCTCATCCCAATGCTCGAACAAATAGCTGAAAGCTGGTAGAGGAGTATTTTCGTCTCGCGAAAACTTGCTCTTGGCCAGCTTCTTTAGGCACATCCGCCGCATCTCCGAACCAACTGGTTTCGGTTGCTTTCTTTTTGGTTGAAAACCTCTTCGATTTACATGCCTACTAATGATGTCGCACTAGTGACGGTTTGCAAGCGCCGAAAGATGCTCTTGGCTAGAAGTGAAAATGCAATCGAGAGAGAAGAGAAATGCGCCCGAATGATAGATGAAAGTGCAAGCAAAATGAAGACGAAATGGAAATCTTCTATCGTTTGGCCTTTCCCAAGGAAGACATGTGCTAGCGAGCTAATTAGATTCTCGCAAGTAGGATGAGGGATTGAGATTAAGAGTAAAGAAAATGAAATTTAATTCCCTGGAGCGTGTGAAGTGATCTTAAATGGATGTGATGTGAAAAATGAGGCTGTTTTTGTTTTTTTATTCAGTTGTAGATTTGAATTTGAATTTGATAATATTAAACCATTTAGAGCTCATGTTATGGTCCATGAAGATACTCGACTTCTTTTGGATGGCAGAATGGTATCAGTAGCAGTGCCTCCCTTTGAACTGGGACAATTGATTTGAATTCCATGATGAAAAAAGTTCATCAACTTCTCTTTGAAATTTTCACTGTTCCAGAGATATTCACTTTTCAAGGAAGCCAGGCCCAAACCTTTTCTATGATGTTGAAATCCGTGCAATTGGGTGGCAATAGCAAAAAATTTACGTTTTCGGTTACCCTAGAGAGCAGAATTAGAGCGCTGTCTTGTAAAAGCAAACGTATGATCCTCAAATGGTTCTTAAGCTTTAAAGACAAATGACGTAGTAACCAAAAATATTTATTTATGTTTACTACAGGAGGAAAAAAGACTAAAATTCAATGGGGTTTTTGTAGATATTGGGTCCCAACATCATCACGACTGAAAGAAAGAAAAACAAAACTTTTTCACTCCATTAGTGTTACTTGATAACACAAGCGAATTTTGTCAATTTAATTTTAATAATTGTCGAAGTAGAAATAGTACAGTATAAGTATAGTAAGCAGTTACATGTCAAACTCATCGACCAAAATCGCTTACCGTTGGGTTAACTTCATTTATGTCTTCCGTGCGGAAGTTTTGCGCCATTTTTGAGGGAGACAAACTTGACAAACTAGCTCAACCAGGTCAGTGTTTCACGGATACCTTAGCTTAAGGCTTTAATCGTAGATGAATCAGCTAACGAACTAGCTAGGAAAAGATCATAGAATAGTGAGATAAATTTTGTCAGAAACCTAGAATTCTTGTGACTTCAGGAATAGGCAGGGTAAGTGAAATCACAGACCAGATATTAAGGGGAAAAAAAACAAAAGCATCAAGTGACCCATAATTGATGAACTTAGTGGCAGAGTCTTGAAGCTGGCTTTTAGCTCCCTTCGCAGGACGCGAATATTGACCTCCATTTGCCCCCTTCGCATATACGATATTGTTTTTTTTTTCAAACGAACATAGAATCAAATCAGTAATTTTTAGGGTTCCGTACCAAAGTGGGCCAACAAAAACTTATTTAAGTCTCCGCTGTCCGTTCGTCTGTTCATTTGTCACAGTGCTGTTTCTTCTTAACCGTTATAGGTTGACTCTTGCAACACATAATACAAGCAAGATAATTAAAATGATAATTCGTTCGGAATTTTTTAATTTGCAGTCGAGATGTATTTTTCTGATGAAATTGTAACAAAAAGTCGGAATCATAGATTCACATATTTCGGCAACAAGTCTACATCAAAAATCTTTCAATTGTAATACTTTAACTCATAAATGATCGTTTAAAAAATGTCTTTCTTTAATTTTTCTCATTGGAATTGCATTTGATTTCCAAAATCACTATCAGACGTCGCGTCGCATGACAACATTACTTGACGCCGATGTTGTGAGCGAAGCTTTAAGAAAACTTAAATTAAAAAAAAAAACAAAGTTTTGCTTACTGTAGGCTGGCGCGGAACCCTTCGTATGAGATCAAACTTGAACTTGGTTCATTGTGTTCTGCCTCAAAGTTGAAGCTTTGGAAGAACCTTCGATGAATTATATTTTAATCGATTGGTGGCATTCCCTTCCGTAAACAGGAACTCTTGGTATTCCCTAGCTGTGGAGCAGTAATAGTTTTTAACGACATATTGACGTTAGAATATCCAGAGGAGTACCTTGCGTCTTTCGCATTACTCATAATTTTTGGTTCGGTCTGGTCTGGTGAATGGAAACGTTTCCTCACCATCAGCCTAAGTCACTTGTTAAGCTGTTATTTAGGTAAGGCTATTTTTTCTTTTACACAACCATTGAAATGTACACCGAGTACGATTTCAAGATCATTTTTGAAGCATACAAGTTCGCAAACTTTGTGGAAAATGGTTCCAAAAAAAGAAGCTTCAACACATATTGATTTTTTTATTTTTTGATTCGCAGTATACAGTATACATCAGTATTTCCATTGACTTATCTTTGAAATGAAGGATCTTTCGTGAGAGAACTTCAACCCATTATCCAATCGATAACGCGTAAATTAAGTTTGCATCCTTCAACGCTTCACAAATTTCTGAACCAGATTCCATCACGCATAGCTGATCTTTATTCAATTCAAAGCTCGAGGACCTATCCTTGTATTTTGTGTTCCTTTCTCTTGGCACTGTAAACTGGTCCAATCACCTGTATCGTGATTGGCCTCATTAACTCAGCTTGTAAAGACCCTGCGGCCTGCTTGCTCGTCCCCAGTGCACTGTGACGATTGCAACTTAATTTTATTTAAATCATTCGTTTCTGTAATTGCATCCACTTAGTGCAGAGCGACAAAAAAACAAACGTGTAAATTGTTGCATTCGTTGAACTGGAATTGCATCATCAGTTGACGGTTAATATTTGTGCAAAAACCCAAGAGAAAATACAAGAAATGGAAAACTATTTCTTCTGACTGACAGGTTGTTTTTTTGTCAGGTGCTGTGGCTGAGAGAGCTTCTTTTTTAAACGTGCTATTATCAATCATAAAAAAATGTAACAGCTTCAGGGGAAGGAATTCCTTTGGATTCACATCAACCGTGAGAATCGAATCGAAGTTTTTTTTTATATACTATAGATCATTCCAAGATGTTGTAAAATGCGATGAAGTCTTTTATCACAGTAATTGCCTCGCTGTGGACTTTTGGGGACTTATTAAGTACTTTCAATACATTATGTTGCTTGAAATCTAAAGAAACTTATGAATAAGTCTTTTGATTGGCGCATCCAGATCTCTCTTCGTTCATGTATTTTAGGAATCAATTCCTTAGAAATATCCTTGCAAGAAAAGTTAAATGTGGATTTTTGACTTTGTTATCGGTATTTCATTATTACCAGACTTCATGCCATGAACTTGAAATAAAACTTGTGATTTATGGGCTGAAGTTTCAATTACTCGCTTGAGGCTTAGCCTTCAGGACTTTGAGTCTCTTGAATTGTCAATTTAAGATTCCTAAAGTGTACTTTATTTTCTTTATTGTTTTCGAAACATTTTGAATGCCTTTACATCAACGTTCTACAATCTTAGCTTGGTGTAATCTTCTACAAGCAAAAGACTTCAAGAGGTCTTTAAGGAAGAGATTTTTCAGTTTAAAGATTTTTTTTAATCCTGTTTAGCTCATTGAATATAGACCTACCGATGGACACTGCAATTTCTCACATTGTATACATACCTCCAAAGTCGAGATTTTGAAGGAAACTTAATTTGATAATATAGAGATTAAGGCTCATACAGTACAGTCTTCGAGATACTCAAACCAGGGATGAACCCCATAGAACAGTAAAGAAAGAAAATATACATAATGATGAAACCAAAAGAAAATAGTAAATCGATTTAAATATCATCTGACTTGGTCATTGTAAGGGTCAGAGCACAGAATATTTGATTGGTTCCCTGATTTAAGTTTTAAGATAATAAATTCTTTTCAACTTAATTAACTGTTGAAGTCGTACAATTTAAACTCCTTAAAACTCAAGAGCCAATTCTATTGGTGTAGTCCTTTCTCACTTTTTTAATAAGCAAGCCGCTTATAAATAGAAGCTTTTTGAGAAGAAAGTTTTTCCCAATTTTTTCATCAGACCAGTTTTATACACGAAAAGGAACACATGTAAATAAATAAAACCAACTTGATTAAAAAAATCGTATAACGAGTCCACTTGTCTATCTAATAAGTCATCGTGTCTGTTCCATGTTCCTCAAAAAGACAGACGTACCTGCAAATCAGCACAGGGAGTGATGAAAAGCGTTAAGAAGTGTTGGCAGTTAGCTTTTTCCAAGAATTACCCTAGGCTTTCATCATAAATAGGTTGACACTTTGAACCCCGATGAAGAAATGCCTAACAGCAGAATTTTGAACTCGGGAATTAGAAAAAGATCGCCACTATATTTATCTCCCTGAGTGGCGTCCTCATATTATAAACAATTTATGAACTCACACAATGAAGTAAAACATATAGTGACTTATTGAATAGTTTCATCAATGTGCAGCTGAATGAAATCCAATGACCAAAAACTATCTGACTTGCTTGTAAAATGCATTGTCGAGAAAATATTGGCCTTGCAACCATGAACACTCCATGGGTTACTGCGTTCATAAACTAAGGTTGGCAGAAACAAATTTATAAAAGCTACGAACACGAACTCACTAAAGGCAACCGGCTCTTAGTGAACAAGGTGAAATGATGAGTATAGTACATTGACTATCTCTCCTTGGATCTATGACAGTCATAAGGGGTTCCTATAGGGTAAGGCTATCTTATGCAAAGAAACGGACAAACTTAAATTCCTTCTTGCGGAAAAGTTATGGAGTAAAATTTCTACCTTCAATGATTTTAATATCATGTCGCCAATTGCATTTCCAAAAATGATGTTGATGATCAGATGGACTTTATCCTTATATAAAGCAGGACTTTTTTTGGAAGCTCTGCGAAGTTCTGAGTGCTTCAAATCACCAAATACATGATAGAGCACCGAAATTCTTTCCCGGTTTTAAGTATCTCCGAATAGAGCAATTCTCCCAGTGGTAATGATGAGGTACCCTCATTAAGTGGCCTTCTCTATTAATGCTTAACCAAACCTTTCTTTGGTATTTTTTAAGGTTCCGTATCTCAAAACGAAAATCTTGGATCACTGTCTCTCTGTCAAAATCCCTTCTAGCGCAGAGATTTAAAGTTGATATTTATTTTTAAATTAAAAACTTATTCGCCACATTTAAGAAATAAAGCTGCCAATACCGCATGTTTTGGAACTGTCAACCGTTACAATAAAGCACAAGTAAAGGAAAAACCCGAAACCTATCATTTTGTAATAAATTTTTTGCCAAGAAGTAGGCTTCGAGAACTTTAAAGTTAAAAAAAAACCTAGCAAAATTTACAGTACTACGGAACCCTTTGTGTCCTCATCCGAATCGTATTTGAAAATTGAAAACAAAACATTTTTAACCCAAACCGGCATTTATTAAATGATTTCACCATCAAGAAGCTTGATAATATGTCAAAGTAGTTTCGAAGACTCAAGAATCTATTCATTTAAACAAAGACTTTGTTTCGAGTGGTGTCGACAGATAACGCTTTTCAACAAAAGACACCACTCCGAAGCATCATCTACTCACAATCTCATTGAGCTTAAAAAGCCTTCTTGTCTTGATATTTTTTTTTTGATTTTTTTCAATTTGTCATTGTTTACTGTCAAAACGATCGGCCGCATTGCTACTGGTCGAAAGCAATTATCATTTAATGAACCGCATATTTTATTTTGACAATAAAACCACTTACGCTTTGTGGAAACTAGTAATAAAAATCCCAAAGTCAAGGTTTAACGCATTCCAAACAAAGTCGTATTTCTTTGGTTCGACATAAACAGGTCTCTCGGATAAGCCGACTGTGATCCAAAGGAATGTAAATGCTTAGACAGTAAAGACAAAACAATTAATTACGATGAGATTATGCCGAATAGTATCATAGAATTGGCGTAAAGCTATAAAAAAGCTCACTCAAGGTAAAAACCATCAAAAAGGTGATAATTAGTGGCGAAGAAGTTGTAAAAATGAATAACGTTGAAAAGAGGACGTGTGCCTAAGAAAAAAGGCTTTGTCGAAGGTGAACGTCATGGAATTTTTTTCAGTGCATTCCGTGCATTCCTTACAAGGAAAGGCCATCTCGTCATCAATTTAAATACAATCACTTCCTCTGAAGTGCATGCACTCCTGTGCCGACCTTAAGCCATCCGCAGCGGCAGAGTAGAGTAGCTCGATGACACCTCGCTTTTCTTGATTGCCTGACCAAAAACCAAGGCTCATAAAAGTCTTGTTTAGTGGCATCACAAGGCGACCAGGAAGGAAGTCCGCATCGACGTCAATTAAAGTTCAACTACCTTCTCGCAGAGAGATGCTCCCGAGATGGATCAAGAATCTAAATGTGGACGAACGGCATGTGCGTAAGTCGTCATCATCTACTCGTATGCGCGATAATTTCCTCCGAAGAAGCCCGCTTAGTTAGGAAGTGAATGCCAAAGTTGGCAACTCTCAGGACTGGTATTCACCATTTGGAGCTCTCACTCTTCATGTGACAACAATGGCACATCATAGATACGCAGCGTTAAAGATACAATCACAGAAAAATGCGACGACGGAGTTTTAGTCAAGCAAAACAACAACAAAAAATTGTCACCCTGGTTAATGCAATTCGAAAGGTAAGCTCTGAAAGCCTGTCTACACAGAAAACTAGACACCAGCGCGGTGTGTGTTAATTTAATTATATTAACCCAACCTCCAGATGCTAGGCCCGATGATCTTGATGATGATCTTGCCCCGACGCCAGCCGCACGTTGACCATGGATGACCTTATCAGTCCGCAGATGGTCAGGCTTTTGTTTCAGTGCGACTGATGCGACGACGTTGGTGATATTTCCTTGGAACGCGATGCAATCACTTTCGAGGTCTACCGGTGAGAGGATGTTATGGATGCAGCAGCAGGATGCCCTCAGTAAGTGTGTGTGGACATCCTTTTGGAATGCAATCAACTTTTACTTTCGGCGGCCGTTCTTATGCCAAGGCAGGCATAAATAAACAATTCAGGGCTTTTGACGTTTACAAATTGCCCTGGTGGTGTTGACTCCTGGATGGGTCACAAGGGGAGAGGGGACAGTCATAAATTTGCAAAAGAGAGATTGTATCTGTGAAGTGAAGGAGATGTTTTGATTTAATTGGCGCCTGGCTCCTTGCAGATGGCTAGTTATGTGTTTGACCGGTAGTTGGCCTCCTTGTGGAGCAAAAGTGGGCTCTTGAAATAAATTGATGTGTGACCTTGCGAGGCTCCCATGTGTGATTGGATTCGAATGCTCGAATGGAATGGAATGCTGTTGAGGATCTGTACAGATACATTTTCTTTGTTAAACTTGTTCATTATGTCATCCCGGCGGTATTGGGTAATAAATTGTGGCTTATCTTTGGTCCGAGGTTTTTGTTTTTTTAGCTGTCACTGTTTCGCGTTTGTTGTTTATTGATGTTTTGTTGTAGATTTATTGAACATTCAGATAGGTTAGGTCAGCTTATTTTCTCGTTTTTAATGGGCAAAAAAAGATGTTGGGTAGAATGCATTGCGTAACGCGAATGGAAAGGATCAGAGAGGAAATAGAGACAAGAACGCATGCAATATTGGTTTCTGAAGCTCTTTAAATTGTAATGAGA
Source organism: Orthonevra nobilis (assembly GCA_963555765.1). NCBI lineage: Eukaryota > Metazoa > Arthropoda > Insecta > Diptera > Syrphidae > Orthonevra > Orthonevra nobilis. The sequence continues at coordinate 141,390,582 of OY743224.1, forward strand.
AGGAAATACCTTAGTGGATCCATTTAGTTGACTATTCGATTGAAATTGGGACTGATGAGCATTCCTGATGAGATGAGTATTACAGTGGGTACAAGTAGGAATTCAGATGGCTTTTTCACCAGAGCACTCTTGATGAGAACAAGTGACACTCGAAAAAAATGTTACAATAACTTTAAGTGGGGTTTTTAAATAATAGATTTCCGGTATTTTCTTGATCGCTTTAGTGACAGTAGGCAGTATAAGGATACATTAAAATGCGCTCTCAATTCCATGGCTAAGATATGAATTTGCATTCGAATGTGAAATAAAAAGGGTCCTGTAGTCTGTGGAAGAATGAATTGAATGGGAAGTGCCGGACCAGGAAACATATATGAAAATGGATGAATATGCAGTACAAAAGAACTTGAATGAATTAATAGCTCATTTTTGATCCATTGAATATTAAAATCGTCGCTATCTTATGCCTGCATTTTCGATGAAAAAAGCCTGATGAAAGATTCCGTCGAAGGCCTTTAAAATCTAACGTAACAATATTTTTTTCATCTAAGAGATGCAGATGCAGATGTAAATTCACACTATCGGTCAGTCTGTCAGTTTTCTTACTGCCATATTTTCATAAGCTACCAAAGGAAGATAGTGCAATGGGTCGGTATAATATAAATAACTTAGAAGGAAATTACTTACTCTCTTGAACTAACTCGTATGGCTGAAGTATCATCAAGTAATGAGTGAATTGTAGTAGATGTTCCAACAAACTGAGCTCTGATAAACACAAGCTACAAATGCGGTGATTTATTGAATCGAAACTATCTAAATGGGCACCTGAAAAGATTGCTCACCAAGTCATCGATTTTCATTATTGTCCTCATTTGCTGTAAAACAAACTTTTTCAAATGCTCAAGTGCAACTATGTTTGTTTCGCCGGGGATCAGAGTACGAGAATTCATTTAAAAATAGTTTAGTATCAGCGTTAAATTTAGTTTTCAGATGCCTTTCGCATACCTTCGATTCTATTAATGCCTTGAATATTTAATCATTGACCAAAAATGACATTAATTTCAAAAACCTATCTGAAATAAATATAATTTAAAGACTCAGTTGCTCATGCAAGCCATTCAATTTGCCATTAATTTTCCTGAGCCCAGGCAACGAGCATCATTTTCAATCATAGTTCACATTGAAATGTTCTGCATTCAATGCAGACACAACAACATCTTGATTACTGTGGCTTTATAAATTAGCGCTGGGGAAATTAACAAAAGCGAATTTCCACACTCCTAACCACAACAATGTAGCCCAAGAGTATAAGTGTTAACGCCATCAGCGCAGCATGGCTGCAAAGTCGAATGCGACCAAAAGAATGCAACAATTGCAGCGGCAACTACCATTGCCAAACCACGTCGAGTAATGCTCACGAGAAATGACTTTTATTATCGCATTGCAGTTTTTGTGGCCATTGCGGCTGACTGGACTTGTTTATTACGCGTAATTTCATTTTTTTTTTTTATTTAGGATCGTACGGCTTGGAAGGAGTTGCAAGTTATTTTGAAATTCAAATAAATGAAAGAAAAAATGTTGTTCAAAGATAGTGATGAATTTTATTTGTGAATTTAACATAGATACATGTATCACACTTTTCTGTCGAAACAACCTAAGGTGTCTTCATCTGTTTATGAAAGTGAACTTGCCCCTGCATTTGTATCAGGATGGGGATCTAATAGAGCGACATTATAGTTATTCGAAAGAGGACTTTACTTAATTGTTTTCTTAGCCCAAAGCAACTGCGATTAGCAGGAGGTATTCTTCGTTGGATCTCAGCGCTTGTTTTAGCGGAGCCAAGGTAGACAAAGTCCCTAACTACCTCAAAATTATAGCTGGGTATGGTAACGTTTTGACTAAGACGTCGCATTTGGGTGTTCTTTCTTGATGACAACATATTCTTCTTTGTGCATACGTATACAGCCAAACTCATCTTTTCCGTTTCTGTCTGAACACTCGTAAATGTACTGTTGACATCGAGTTGCGTTATCCGATTATCTACAGACCTTTGAAAGATAGTGCCTTTGGTGTTGAAGCTGCACTTTTGGACAATTTTTTTTCCAAGTACGATGTTGAAGAAATCTCATGGGAATGTATCACCTTGTCTTAAACGTTGGTTGACATCAAGTGCTGGGTGGCGGAGTTGGTAGAGCGCCTGCCTTTCAATTGATTCAATTGATAGGTCCCAGGTTCGATTCCTAGAGTAGTGGTCTAGTTTTTCCAATCTGGTCCAGTCACCATTTGCCATTGGGATCAAGTTAATGGCACTATCACTGGATTGGTCGACCAGTGATAGAAGTCTGGCTAATGGGTGGCTTTGTTGTTGTGGTTGTTGTATCGGCTTAGTTCCTAATTCGTGTTTTCAAAATAGCTCTGTTTGTGTAGATTGTGTGTAGATGGCTCTGCTGTGAAGGCATAACACTGACAGCGGGAGTGTCTAAGCTAAATCTTCCAAACTTTCAAAGTTGTTGAATGTCGAACAAAATCCTGTGAATTAGGTTAAAGTTAATAGGTCGATATCAAAATCCTCCGTCCCGTTTCGGGCTCCACCCACGGAAGTGAGTAGAAACCAATTACACCTGAGTTTCTCAAACCACTACACATTCTTCTCCTAATTCTTCCGCTCGCTCTGTGCTACACGCATTATAAGAGTCCTAATATCCTCTTGAAGAGCGAGAAAATAATTAAAAAAAAAAAATAAAAATGACTGGAATTCTACTATGATGTTATACTTTGAACTTTGCAGGCTTCGGTGTGGGTTTGTAATTAAGAGATAATTATTTTTCATGTTGGTAGAATTTTCTAAACTAAGATTCACACTTCTGTAAACGTGTATCATGAAAAAGAGCAAAAAAGAGCACATCAAAATATAAAAGGACCTTAACTTAATAATACTGTTTTAGTCTGTAAGTAAGTTTTTATCGTTTATAACTAACTAAATTTAGTCAATTGACTAAAAAAACATGAAAGAGAGTGGGCTGTAAAGAAAGGTTCCTCTTGTGTGTAATAAAAAACACCCCAAAAAAAGAAAAAAAATTGTAACAAACTACTTACAAAAAGAAATGAAATCCCACCAAAAACATTTTCATGAAAAAAATGCTGCCAAGATGAGACCATATAACTCGCACTGTCAAAAAGCTTTCGGATCTCCTGTAGAGCCAAGCTTCTAACTCTACACCCCTTAACTCTACAAGGCCTTACTTCACAAACTCTGCACCTTAGTCAAATTATGTGGCTTGGCCGGTCCTTACTTCAAGAACTATTGTAAATATAACAGAAAAGTAATGAACAGTGAACTGATTTTTCACCTTACGCCTATGTGAATGTAGCGAAATGGCCAAGCCACATATTTTGACTAATGTGAAGAGTTAGTTTGTTAGTGTAGAGACATTACATATTATTATTTACTCAAGCAAAAACAATTTTTAAAAAGAAAATATAAAAACAGTCAAAATTCGTAATCGTGGGGAAGGGACTGAGGAAAAGGAACATAGAGTGGATAAATTTATTTTTAAGGGCAGATAGTTCCATTACCTTATGGCTCGAATTAAGAACAATTTGGACGTATTGAGATATCATTTGAAGGGTGTAATGAAGTTTAGTGTCCTACGGGATCGAGGGATTTCAAGCTTGTGAAACAAATAAATTCTTAATGAAGGTAAATTCAAGCCTTCTCCTTAAAATATTACTGTAGGTTACAAACTAATAGATTCCTGTCACAAGCGGGAATTCGGCCAGATGCAACCTATCACCCAGTTTATGTGGTTGTACCCAAACATGCTACGATTAATGACATATCATAGGGACGTAATTTTTTCGAAAAGGTCTAACTTGTTGTCCGAGAGACAAATGTGTGGAACAACATTCAAACTAAAAGATCTTGGCGAAATACCTTTATGAACAGTCCACTTTTTACCAACCACTCATTGATGGCTCCCAAAACTTTGTTAAGACTGGCTACTAGGTCATATATCTTGCTCATGTGGTCGGACCGGTAGAGTTGAACAACGCCTGCATATATGAAAATGAATCAGCACATGCTTTCATTCCAAACGTAGGTCTTTACTAAATATGCATAACAATATTGGCTCTAGGATAGAGTCCTGCAGTACACCATGAATAAGAAGTCTTAGAGTCGAGCTCTTACCCTCAACAACAACTCTGCAAGGGATATGTTGGTTTACTTTGTCGAAGGGCTTTGAGAATTCCGCAAGGCAAGGCACAACAGAACAGCTATGATCTGTTATAAAATCAGGTTGAAATGGACTTTAAAAAGAATTGATTTAGAAAGGGCTTTTAATCTACTTCGACAGCACCCTTTCAAATATTTTCGCAAGTACGGAAGAATATTTGTAGTGAAATGTTTGAAATATTTGAAGTTTTTATGATTTCTTCATGTCGCTTTTGTAAATTATGTCGAAAATTATTAAGTTTATTTTGATTCATTTAGAACCGTCTTTAGTCTGAATATTAATTTGGTTTAAAGATCAAGTGATAACACTTCATTTATAGATATTGCCGCTGGAGTTCCCCAATGAAGGGTCCTTAGACCTATATTGTATTTGCTTTGCACTAGAAATATTCCTCGCAAAAAAAAATACCACTATAACCATGCTTCCATAAGATAATTTTTAAGCAGATGTTCCCTGGAAAACTCCAAATAAGGAAACACAGTTGTAGAGTCACAAAGCAGAGAGGTTCTCTTATAAGTGGCCTGGATGATAAGCTGCCAGATTTCCAGCTTCACGCGCTAGAATTTTTTAAACAATAACCAATCTTATGAGCCTAAATTTCTTGAAAACGCCTTTAAGCAGATAATCGCCGTTTACCGTGTTATAAAATTGACCTCGGTTCTTAAGCCTTTAAGGTGTGCGTGAATCGCTTACATGTTTTTTCTGGTATGCTGGAAGATAAGTATCCATCTGGTTATTTTGTGAACCATTTTAAATCAAATGTTGGACTCATATTCCAAGGATGAAATTCATAAGATATCCATAGCAACCGACTCAAACTGTCGAGGTTTCCTTTCTCTTGTCAAGTATCCCAGCCAATCTTTAATTATCTACCCTACATAACCATCAGTTAAATGTTACAAAACCGATGTCACTTCTTGTTTTAGATACAATTTCACATCAAAAACCTACGCCGCCTTTTTCGGTCTTCAGAAAGCCCTTTCAGTTTTGTCAACGCGCAATCTGCAATGTAAAACATTGTCATTATGTCAATCTCGCTCCGAGCCGGGGCGGTGTTCAGTGTTCACTCCATTCCACAAACGTGCCTTACAATTGCATTATAAACATTTTACTTCGGTTATCTGTCGCACGACACCTTGAGATACTTTCATTTTTGAAATGATTGCGCGCATTAAAATGAAGCCGATTGGGTAGACGACTTGACACATTTACTTCCGCGACTTGTCGTACGCGTTGCTTTGACCACAGAATGTGATCGTCATGTCTTGAGGTGGATGGATAGATTTACTGTTCCTCCGCTCAGCTGGACTAATGCTTTAATGACGTCGTCGGCCATTGTGTTGTGGTTTGAAATGGTAATCTATCTGGTCAGTGACAGTGCGCGGTGACTTTTGTCCAGAGTGCCGAGCAGCTTTGTCACACGGACAAGAAGGAAGTGATTGAATGCTTTTGGACTCGGGTGTATGGTTTCCTGGTGTGGAGTTTGATTTGAATTTTCCAGCGCACGCCCAAAAGGTTCAACTGGAATTTATCGACAGAGAAATTGTGTGGTCTTTTTGGTGAAAGGCATCCAACATAAAAATCGCACGACCTTTTGCTGTCAATCATAATTCAATTAGTGTCTGATATTCATGTATGTAAAGGCGGGTTGGTCATAACCGATTTTTCCAGTCATAAATCGCCAAATGCACGGAAATTCTTTGAAGGACAAATTTGTTTGCGATTCAAATTAGCATAGTTTAAAATTTTTTTTGCAAATTCGAAGGCCAATGACACACGTAAGCATATATTCTCTTTGGCCATGTGAAATACGATTTGAAAGACAAAACAAATTACAAGCTTTATGGTAAGTGATGATGACGGAACTGTTTGAAAATTGTTCAACAAATGCGGCCCTTAAACTGAATCTTAAAATATCTCTATTTCGTCATATGAGGATAAAGATAACTATGTACCGAGCGATCCTGTTGAAGACTTCGTACTAGTTTCTTCTAACAGTGAGTTTCCATAGAAGTAGTTAGCTAGAGGCCCTACTTCAGGTTTGTTCCGAGATCAGAGACAAAGAAATAAGTCAGGGTTGTCAATTGACTAGAGAGTTGGGAACGGCGCACTGCTGTCAATAAAGCCTGGCAGGATCTTTGGTCCTAAAAGGCCAAGTGTCGAGATAGACTATTATGCTTAGTTTAGTATACTTTAGAGAAGGTCATTAAATGAATATTCTACATCGGAAATAGGGTTCTGTCTGCCAGGAAAGCCAACAGAGCAGAATGTATAACCACGAACTCTACGAGCTGTTCAATGATGTGGATACAATCAGAAATAAAAAAAAACAGCAATGTTCCAACGATGTGTGTCTTTAAATGCCAGCCACCATCTCATGATAGGAGAGGCCGTTCTTACAGTGCTAGAAATTACCAATCATCGATGCCAAGGTGCTGCGCCTTCAAAACCGAAAGCAGCCTGCCCGTGTCAGCGAAAGATGGAAAGCAGGTTAAGCTCAGACTCAGATCGTCCAAGGAATCGATGGTCCGATAAGGAAGTAAGTGCAGTATGATTTTTTTAAAGTAATTTTATGCAAAGTTTGCTCAGGTGAGGGAAGGATTTAAGTTCTCTTTGCATTCCGTCCAAGAACATTCTCTTCATTTCAGCTCATTTCTATCTTTTAGCTGTCCGTTAATTGACAGTTACCGACTTTTTTATGAAAACGATGAAAAAGGTATAAGACAGCAGAACCCCGTGAAAGTTGCATGGATATAGAAAGGATGGAAAGCGATTTCAGAGTTAGCTGTAGTTTGGTTTCGACAGCTCCATGGGTCGACATTACTCATCATCTTGTCTACAGTGTTATGCCTGCACAGCAGAGCCACTGACAGATCACCTACACAAACCATTACTTTTGACATCACAAACTATGAAAAATTCAGCAGCCGATACACTAACCATAACAGCAAGACTACCCACCCAGGTTTAGGACAGGACTTAACGAGGTTATAGGGCACTGGATAGCGTTTCTATCTTCTTCCATCTTGGCGGTAAACAAGTCTTACGCTGCAGTTTGAATGGGAGAAGAATCACCCTCTCAATGTAGGTGCAAACGAGACGGCTTTGTGGCCTTAGTCATGACATTATTCTTGGAACCCGCAAGCGGTACTGTGGAACAGTTTTTATTACTAAATACGTTTTCCAACATATAGTATGTACGAAGAAAGACATTTGCCAGAGACGGCCTGTTTTATTGGATGTTGGCAAATATATTATGACTGATGGAATGTTAAAAAAGGAAATGTAGGGCGTATGTGGAATTTTTTTTCATACCGAGCAGTTCTTCTTGTCCCCCTGTCAATCAGATGGATCAATAGCCAGGTCACAGGTTTGAGTCCTTATGAAACTCTTCAGCTTTAATCTAGTTTTCGGATTTGGTCACCATTTGCGTTGGGATAAAATAAGCAGAAGCAACCTACTGCCGATTGTATTCTTACTTATAATAAGTTTGATTACACTTTTTGGCTTTTGTATAAATGATGTCACTCTGACAGCTGACAGCAGTGTGATAGCTGCATTTGTAAGTTTATCACTGTATGATGAAAAAATACTGCGAATTGAGTGATTGCAAATAAATCGATGTCAAATTTTCCAACCCTATTCAGACTGCAACCATCCATAAAATACATCTGAATTTCAAATTATTACACAACCTTTTGATGGTTCGTCTATTCCTTCTGCTCGTTCTGTGCAAAATGCATCATTAGGGTAGACATAGGCCCTTAAAATTAAGCAAGTCACAGCATTTTTTGTTTTTTCATTATTAAAGTGAAAAACAAAACTATTTGTTTCTCCCACAGATCCGCAACTAAAATAAAAACACTTCTCACTCGCATCCATCGCTCCACGAAAAAAAATAACAAAAAAAACTGTAACAACTAATTTAAAGTGTACAGCTCATTTGGGTAGCACCGAAGCTCAACTCATTGCAGCATCAATTATTATGGTTACACCGCTGCAGCAAACCAAGCTCCAGGCGGATCTCGTGGACGTGTTTAAATCCGGCTCTTTTGTTACAGCGCCGCCTAATTTTCAACTTAATTTGCCTCCAATTCATCTCTCCTCTCTTTTCATCTTTCGAGCATCTTCACTAGTTTCTTTTTTCTTCTCCTGTCTTCAGCTTTATGACACATTAAGTCGCCTTCATCGTTGTGTTCACTCAAAAGCAAGGCAAATTAATTTAATATCCATCCCCCGACCCGGGCCCCCACTTCATTACATAATTATTTGCCCCATTCGGAATCAAAGCGAGATTCCCTGCAAAGTGTGTGCTTTTTGGCACTTTTCGTGGGAAGAGAGTGTAACGAATTGCGTCTAAAGCCAGGTGGTAAGATCGTCTTGGGGTACACTACCTTTGCTACTTTGCTATCTAGATACAATTGGGCAATGAAAGACGACATGCTGCGTAATCATTGATCTAGTTAGACTTGTTTTTATTATTTCCTTATCATAGGGTACCTTCAACAAGTAACACTCTGGGAAGGAAAGCCTTCAACCTTGAAATGAAATTTATTGACTGGAGCCGAAGAATGCATTTCTGAGATGGTTTGATTGAGTAATCTCATTTGGAAAGCTTTTCCCATTGTGAATTATTTCCCGGCGAATGCGATTGACAAATGTGATGGTCTAGCAATGGTTTCTTTTGTTATTAATAGCGCAGCAGTTAGATTTTGACGTGTGAGGAGAATTGGAGAAGATTGATGGCAGGGCTGAATTTTTGTGGTCAAACTTTAAGTGAGTTACTTACGATTTTGAGGTGAGTTGAATAATTTGGAAGCTTACCTGAAAGAGACAAAAAAGATTTATGTTAACAAATTATGGCTCGTAAATTGGGAAAAATAATTTTAAGAAATAAATGGAAAATTTTAGATTCGGAAGGTTAATCATTTATAAAGCTATATAAATGGTGAACAGATCTATCAATAAGGCGCCAAAGTTTCAAAATTTTAGGTGACATATTGCCTCAATTCCTATTTGGCATTAAGCTGTGGTAACTTCGATTGAAAAATAGGGATGACGTATTTTAAGAACTCTTAAACGTGACAACAATGCTTAATGTTTTCAACGAATATTTCGGTTTGTATCACAGGTAAAGACAATCCTAAAATTAGGGGTAAACATGAACGTTGGTCATAAATTTTGTTTTTGAGAGGGTACGGTTGTGTCATGCTTTTTTGTGCTAGCTTTGAATGCCAAACTTTGCATTTTTTTTTCTTTTTGATGGCTGGGTAGCTCAGCGTGCCTTTGAATTGAATCAAGTTCTGAACTTTGAGAACAAATTAACTCCGCTTTTACTGAAGTTGCAACCTGGCGTTAGTTGTCTGACTAAGCGAGTGGCATTTTCGTTGTGGTATCCCAATGGCTGATTCCCGTGTTCATATCCCAAAAATATGCGTAACATGATGATGTAAGCTTACGAAATCCACAAATTTATCTTGTGGTGAAAAAAATACTGCGAATTGAACGAATGCAAATAAATTTATAGCATAGTCCTCCAAACCTACTCAAATGTAACTTATCTAGCAAAAACTCAATCTCAAACAGTCATGAGATTCAGACCACTAAACATACTAATATATCTCTTCCCATCCTTCTGCAATGCATTCTAAGGGTAGGCAATATTCTTTGGGAGCCATCAAATAAAAACAAAAACATACTTTTCGATGTTGATATTCGGGTCAGGTAGTTTACGTGTCCAGATATTGTTTCGGATACAGTCTGCCTTTAACTTCGATAATCAGATCAAATCTAGATGACTCTGGTTCATGCCATCAATCTAGAATTGTTCTTACTTCATTTGCGCCGCAGTCCACGGTAGACTTGGGTATCAATCAAACATTCTACACATCCAGTTCGATTCCCAACTAGCTGCCTCCAATTGTGTAAGCAAGATGAGGGATATTTTCATTTTCACATGCGCATGCGGACTATGCACTGAAAACCATGTTCAAGCTATTTGTGAAACTGAATTCGAAACAATTGACAGCGTATTTACAAATAACATTTAAGGACTGTCAACCACCAAGTGATATAGCCTCAGGAAATATTGACTGATTGCAGTTTTTGTTTCTCACGATTTCAAATAGCTAAGCGTAGCGTGACACCTGCCGCAGCAGCAAAATAGAACAAATTAATTGTTATGTATGAACCTCTATGATAGAAATGCCTTTAATTTATATATTAAAAGCAAACACGGTCACTCTAGTAACTTATGTGCTCAATCGGCAACAATTTGTTGACAAAATTTTGAAGCACATACAACACATATCATGAGACAATTCGCTTGATAAAATTGGTGAACAAATAAAGACTTTCTTTACCTGGGTTTCCGGCCAAACTTTGAGCTTCATATGAGTTACTTTAATTATTTTTTTGTGCCGTTCTAACGCACCCGCAAAATTCTTTCTTACTTTTACTCAGACGTTGAATAGATCTTAGAATTTTCAAAAATTTTCGAAGCGTTATTTGGTGAATTCTTGCTCCGGATTTAATATCCCTACAGCGATGAGGCTCATTTTTCACCATTCCATCTACAAAAAAGTCACGGTCTATTCTTATTCAAAAATGAGTAAAACGATGCCATCACTATGAATTGTCATCGCTATAGTCAAATGTAAGTCGATTTTTTGGCCTCAAATCAAAGTTATAGATGTAGGGAATACATGGTTCCAACACTTAAGCTTACACAACATGTGCCGGTTTCATTTAATCGAAAAATATTTTTTTCGGGACTAGTTATTTTATGGATGGTTGTTTGGCACGTAATCCACAAAATGTTGAGGATATGTCAAGATACGAATGTGTACTTGGCCGATGCAAGTCATTTAAAATTACCTTGTCACAATAGAGTAATTCAAATAGTCAATGGATCTTATTTAAATTTACTGTCGAAACTACAAAATGGATGATCCTTTATCAACAGAGACCTAACTCGATTAACGACAAACTCATTTTTGAATGTTGAGGGCGTACTAAGACATACTTAACTCAAGACTTATTAGCGGCCAACTCTATCAGTATGGTGCACACTTCTTCGTCCTCAAACAATTGTTAATCCCTTGCTTTAGTCAAATTCGGAAAGTTTCTGTCATTTAGCAGAGATCCGGAGGTTCAAGCTTTGTTAATATCGCCAACAAATGCCACAGCTGAAACCATAAGCTTTTGTATATCCTTAAGAATCAATTGTCCTTATGGGAAGTAATGCCTTAAGAAATCCTAAGCCTTAAAATTAAACCCATTTTTTAAGGGCGTATTTTAGTCTAGAGGCATGAATTTCATGTAATTTTGAAGTGTCATAAAAGAAGGCAATTATTATTTTTAGTATCCATTTTTTTATGAGTTATTTACTAACATAACAAGAATACAGAAAAAAATCATAAAATAAGAAAGTTGAAAGTTTCAGAAATTAGCAGTTGATGAACCGGCACATGTTGATGAATTGGCGCGTAACCATACCCACGATTTCAACCCTCCTAGCAATTTGAAACCAAAAAACTCCGAAAATGGTTTGAATTTTGAAAAATCGTCTTGTAGATATATTTTTGAACAGTTAAACTTTGAAAATATAAAAAAAAACGATTTTTTTAAATACCCCCTTAAGTCTAAAATTTCCTTAATACGCGAAGACCGAAGTTTATGTTACAGAAACTCAAATGGAAACTTGGTTTCGATAGCTCTTTGGGTGGTGTCCTACCTGGGACGGAGAGTTTGGTATCGACTTATTTGATTTGACTTAATTTTACACGATTTTACCAGAAAGTTGTGTTTTTGGAAGATTGATTTACCGGTAATGTCAATAGAAATTAAAAGTAGAACAACTGATATTGGTGCGCGAAGATGACACTTATCCTCATCACACCTTAAGCCTTAAGATTGACTTCATTTGATTTGATTTGATTTGACATTGATTTTGGTTTGACTTTAGTGATTTCAGCCTTGTAAGATCTCATACGCAAAGTGAAATAGTTCTATTCCCAATTGTCCTGAGTAGTCGAAAATATATTCTGCATAAAAGCTCTTCAGCCCTTCTTATGCGAACAATTCATTATCACTATTGTCATTCGAGATTTAAGGCTTCGCTGAAGAAATTTTTGATGAATTTATTTTAAAGAATGGACTCAACTTTCATTGCAATTCCTCTTTTAGCATGAAGTAGCCGGGAATCACTCTGCTACTCGAAATGCTTCACTTAGAGTTTCTCTTTACGTGCAGAGCTGTTTGTTGTGTGCTAAAATTGTCACCTTCACCTCGATAAATCAATCAGGGGATTCAACTCTGACACTTTTCACACTTCATAATCACTTTCGATTTTCACTCCTTTTTTATCCTCGCATTTCCTCCGACAGTAATTATTCACAGACACTTCACGACAGGTGCTGTCGACACCTCGGAATCCTTTTAAAGCCGCCGATTGACTTACCAGTCTCTGGCCTGCTTACCGGAATACCAATCGCAGGAAACCTGCAATTAAAATTCCCTTAACCTGCGCATTAAATCCATTTCACATTGTAGACACACAAAAAAGCCGCCGCCGATTGTCTCCTGATCTGCTACAAGACTTGATGGCTAAATTCCTCGCCTCAACATCAGATTCATTTTCAAGATACTCGAATCGATGAATTGCAAATGCAGCGAGTTGAGAGTATCTGCAGTCCACTCCTCTGCCAAGAATGATCGAGTTTGCCAAAAGTGCGGCCAGTAAGCCGGCCTGCAGCGACTGATTGATGCGATTGTTTCGTACACCTCCCATCAAGATGAGCCACTTACCGACCACCGAACAGTATCTCATAGATACAAAAAGCCAAATAAAGCAATAAAAGATCCAAAGCACGTCCAATTTTCACCCATAATGATGGCATGAGTAATGAACCCTCGACTTCGACTCATTGGGAGGCGCGACTGCGTCCCCGTCTCCGGTTTAAGCTAGCGACAAGATTTCCCATCTCATTTGGACATCATGGAAAAGTATCTGTATCTATGGGAAGTTCTGTTGTCGCTTCGATCGACGTGAACAAAATTGTAAAACCACTCGCATCATTACTGAATGGTTGCTTCGCTGTGGTACTCTCTGGTGGCGACTTGTTGGAATTCCACGGAATTTTCCGATTTCCTCGTCACTCGGCGTCCATTGGCCACAGTCGGAGATGAATGGTGACATTGAAAAATGCGGCGCATTTGGCCAGATACTCCATGCGTCGGTCGATTGACTTTTGTATCTTGCGTTTTGAGATAATTGTGATTGATTGTTTTGACGAAAGCCGGAGCTAATAATGATGGCGATGGCTCCTGGATGTTGGCACGCCGCTGGTGAACGTCCACAGATGAAAGTTCCGTTTTCTTTTTTGCATGATCTATGCGCGGTGCTTATGTAAAGCTATGAGCCAGCAAAGTGTGACCAATGATATTTGATGAAAGATAAGGTTGGGCCGCGCGAGCACTTTATAGGATCCCCTTTTAGAGTGTTGCTCAGGAATGTTTTGGAACTATATCACCCTTGATGATGAATGGGATTCGTGTTGGCATGAAGGAGGGAAAGTTGTGGTGTCAGGATTCACGCTTTTGCTGGTAATGGTCAATTAACGTGGTGATTTGTCGGCGACAGAGATAACTAAATCCAACTGATTTTTATCAGATCCCATGACATAAGCATAGTTTAATTTTATTATTATGTATTTTGTGTTTATAATCGTGACTGAGCAGTTAAAGTCTGAGTATGGTCTCTAAGATGTGCAGATTGCCTTTGCTGAGTCTTTTCAGCGTACATCGAGATCTATAGCAAAATTATTTTATGTTAGCGGTGCAAAATATGTCGTCTGTCTTCTGTTTTGCGTTACCATACATGTGAAAAAGAGTGATGGTACTGTCGACCATAGCCGAGAAATCTGAACTGACAGGTGGCCCAATATGCATCATCCTATTGGAAGGTACCATAATATCATTTTTATTTTGATGTTTTTGAAGTTAAAAAATCAGAAAATATGTCGAAAAGTCATTTTATTGCGCGGCAAATTTATGAATAAGAACTGTAACCACATGTAGTTCCAAACGGACACAGCAACCATACGCACAACTATTGCAAGACTGTGCGGGTTGCATTTCCGTTTGGCGATCTGATTAAACTACTCCAGACTCCACGAGAATTAGCCACTGACTTTGACTTGTTTTACAGAAAATATCCGCCAACAGCGTGAGAAGTTTAAACCTGATTAAATAGGCGGCATCAAGAACTCAAACTAATTAACCATGACGGTTGCCCACTGCCCTCATTTCCTCAAAAGTTCCAGATCTTCTAGTAGGGGACATATCCCATCCAATTTGACTTTTAAAAGTGCATATATACTCTCATATATCACAGTTAAACAATTAAACAATTCTTTCCAGTAAATTGGAGTCTGTGGTGTGTGCCGACTGTGTAGACTATACAATCATGCTTGATTCAAAGAACCTTTATGAAGAAAACATGAAAAATGTTTTATACCAAGTCGGTTTTCGGATTCGTGTATGTTGTCTAATTACGTACCATGCAAAGACTTGATTCGCGTTCTGCGTATCAAACTTTGGTCAAAATGTCTTCTGAGCTGCAAGTATGCAGAGCTAGGGACGTATAATCTGGTTGATTATATTTACCCAACCCGAATTCGAACTGTACGTATGGGAGAAGCCAACACCTCTGAGGAGATGAGTACGAAGGGGGGTCCAAATTTGTCGATTTGACTCCGTTGTCAGCAACTGCGACACTAACAACTTGGAATATTTTAAGAATAGCCTCTATTTGTTAAGTTTGTTAACCTGGTTCAACAAATTAAGTCAATGGATCATCGTTAATGATGCAAGTTCAATTATTATCCATAAATAATCAAACTTGACGCGTTTTTAGCACAATCCTGCCGAAACTCTTGAGACCCTATTACGTACCGAAAAATCGCTTAAAGACGCTGTTTGCTATCCGAGGTATAACATGCTAATTTTTTTGTTTAATGAGAATATGATTTTAATAAAAATCTTCTAATATCATGGTGAGCGAATAATAATAAAATATGGACCTTCGTCATACGAATCGATTGATATTAAGTTACTAGCTTATGCTGAAAAATCAACTACAATTGACGACTTGACACCTTATCGCTAACATAAGGCTGTAATTGGTACAAAATTTTTCTGAAACATTGCCTTCATAATTGGTCACTTGTCAGAAATTGTTTTCAATGACTATATGCTATATAAATTGCGAACCAACAAAGCCCAAGTATTGATCATTTTCTTTATTTTTTTATAAAAGTAAAGCCACCCTTAATTTTGGGAGAGATTAAAAGTTTCTAAGTTTTTCATTGTTTTAAATAGAGAAATATGTAAAAAAAAATGTGCAGATTCTGTATTGAAGCACAGTTCTACGCAGATGTTATGTGCGTACACACCTTAGGCTAAAAATTTTTCAACAACCAATCCTGAGATTATGGAAAAAGAACTTAATAGTGATCTTGCAAGTGAAACCACATCTCTTTCCATCTTTTTGGCGATTGAGGGAATATTCGACAATTAATTAATTAGATTTGAGGCTAACTTGCCATCGACTATCTGCTTAAACAATTCTTTATGGGTATATATTTGAAGACAAACATGAAGAAAAAAAGAGGACAAGCTACCATAGAGCATCTCTTCAGTCTTTCCTCAGAACGCATTTAATTCTACCCAGTTAAATAAAATTTAATATGATGGTCGAATAATAATATTTGCCGGGCACCAGGTGTCGTAAGCAACGTGTAAGGATCGACAATTTTCAGCTAAAAATTCAAACAAAAACAGTATTTTCTTTCATAGAGACTCACCCTGTGAGATGGCATTTAGTATCGCGGACTAAAAATGAATCCTCGTTATCACAAATGTGTCCATTCTTAAATCCAACAATTTCTCTTTTGGCAATTTTTGTTAAAAACATTCGTACCCTCAAATGTAAGACAAACATGTCTTAAGCAAACGAAAAAGTAGATTAACAAAGGTCGGAGAAAGGTGATTTGGTAAAACCTTATGAAGCTGAAGTTTATTATGATATTTTTATAAAAGAGGTATCCCTACGCAATAATTTAATAACTAGATATTCATCACTATAATCGCTCCAAAGGCTCTGCAAACCCACAAATGATGTAAACCAGGCCTTGTTTGGTAACACGCTTTAAATATACTAACGTAGTATCTAGAATTTTTCTTTTGTAAGAGTAGCTAGAATGGAAATGGGACATCCTACATAAACAATGTCCAAAAACACTTAATACCAGTCTATTTAAAATAGGTGTGGCAGCTGACAAGAAGCAAAACTTCCCACCTAACCTCCCTAATAAGTCGTCATAATCAGCCTCATTCATTACTAAACTCTTGCAAGATAAAAAGTATATTTTCTTGGTGCCTAAGGGGAAAATTACCCGCGATTATCATCAACTCAAGACCACAACATGCAATTACACTTCAGTCCTACATTATTAAATGTGATAATAAGTACCCGTGCAAGCACCTGACATAACAGAAACCACTTAACCACAGTTCTACTTTTACTTTCTTCAACATTCTATAACCTCGTCTAGAACAGCTTTGATCTGATTAACATTTTTTTTTTTCTACATCTGTGACTGACACACAAATCGGGGAATCTGAAAATCACATCTGCGAGGTGCACCGCCCAATCAAAAGGGAAAACATGCTGTGAGCTAATAGCGGTTTCTCATAGGAAAATCGTAAGCTGCACCGTGTTCAACCACTCTAATGTTGCGTGAAATGGCTGCTGAATTTTCTCTTAAACAATTCCACTGGAATGGGAGCAAGTCAAAACTCCATTACCATCAAAAGATATCGGTTAATTTTTTTGTCTTTCTGTGTTCTTCTCAGTTGATTTCACATGATTTGTGGGAACTTAACTTTTGTGGTGGGCGCGGTAAAATGCATTTCAAATTTAGAAATATTGCCGTCAGTGGTTTGTCAATAAAAACAGCTAACACGATTCAGACTTTCATGTTCGAAAAGTGTTTTTAAACCAATTTCTATGTTTGTTAAAATTGCCGGTCGAGAGTCTGAGAGTCTGAGTGAACAGACAAAACGATGGTAATCGGAATGAATTAGTTAATTAAAGGTGATTTGTAAGATGGAACTAATGCCCTTATAATGCGTTGCCGCGCCATTTGGATGTGTCATTGGGAAATTTTTTGATTTGATTTTTCAACAGCAATTGGAGTTAAAAGCCATGAAGAGTGTTGCGGTTGCTTGTGTTACTTCTTTTACTCGTTTCACGGCTAATTAGGTGAGATGTGTTTGCTTTTCATCTTAAGCAAATATTAATCAATAAATGTTTAGGTAAATAGTTACACATTTGGATGGGCAATTTCACTTTCAAAGCAAACAAATCAAACAATTTGCAAAAATTTGGTAAGACACAAAATTGACAACTAAACTCGTAATAAGTTCGTGCGTCAACTCTTTTGATTGTTTGTTGGTTTGCATTGTTATTTTTGTTGCTAATTTTGTTTGACAAGTATTTTGAGATTGTTTGCTTGTTAAATGAAATAAGTTGTTGTTTGTTTTCATCAATCAATGTGTAATCATTTGTTAAGTAGGTAAGTGGTGGACCAATTTAAGCATTACGATGGTTGGAGATGAGTGGGACTGAGTCAAAATTGGAAGTCCTAACTCGATATAAATAGGACATTTCAATTAATGTTTTAATTTAAGTTATTATGTATGAAAAATGTTAAGCAATTTATCTCCACTGTTAGACCAAAAAAATTAATGTTTTTCTCCTTTTTTTCATTCATTATTATTAAGTTTTATTCAAAATAATACGAATGCTCATAAAAAACATAAATATTTTACGAAGTAAAATTATTTCAAATCAAGGTTTGGAATCGGTAAAATGTCAGTAATTCAATGTTTTGCTGAATTCAATACTGTCCAAACCCACGTGGTATAGAGTACAAAAGGTTCTGACAACGACTTGAAATTATTTAACGCCAAGCTTCCTGAACACCCCTCCAAAGCTGTTGATTATTTGCTAGTCTGACATCGGCAACATACTTTTAAATATCACCGCACAAGTTTTCTTTTGAATTCAGGTCGAAGGCTACCTTACAACCTAAATACATTTTATCCCAAACCGTTATTTTGCCCTTTTACTGATGTGTTTCAGGCCGTTATCATACTGGAAAGACCATAGGAGCAGGAATTCGTAATACTATATAACTTCTTCTATGATTTTCACATTGACATCTTGATTCATAATGCGATATAACAGATGTATTAGTCCTACTTTGTATTAAGATGACCATGTCAAAACGATGACCTTCGCAGCTCCATGCTTAATGCTTTTTACCGTGTGCTGAAGCAAATATTCTGTGTTGCGCGGACGACGAGCGTGTTGTCGGGACTTAATTTCACAAAGTAGAACTTTTTTCGGCATGACTTTCAGAAAATTCGATGCGAACTTGTTGATGTTTCCTTATCAGGAGTGAGACATAGCCCGAGCTTTTGGTGAATAGGTTAATTTCTAGAAGCCTTCTACGAATGGTAACATCACTTCAACTTGTCTTGCTTGACCTTAGAAGATGCCGCTGGATACGTTTCGAATTTCTGGCTATCAATTTGTTATCAGCCTTGGAGATCAAGCGCTTCCGCTTTCGTGGCTTTCCAACAAACAAACAAACTTTCTTGAGCTTCCTTGTAAAACTTACCAATTTGGCACAGTTTAAAAATAAATTCTCGTGCTTTCCTTGTCCCACTATGATTTTGTATTCTTCAATTTGTTTCCTTGCTTCAAAGCACAGTTATCCTAAATTTATTTGCGTTTTTGGAAAAAATTCTATTATTTTCAACAAAACATATTAGGTCTATGGACAAAACAGATATCAAAAGGTCTTTCCAAGTAATTTTTAATGAGTTAATTATTCTTTCAGCTTTCTTTATTCAGAATTTAATTGAAGAATGAAATGTTAGCTCGGAAGTTTCACGTTTTAAAACTAACCTGCAATTACAGGCAGAATGTTTTGATCAAACAAGATTTGCTCGAGGGACTGTACAACATGAGTTAAAAAAATGTCAATCGTCGCTTATTACGAAGTTGAAGTTGTTCGGTTTTCAAAAGCTTATTGGATACTTCCAGTTTGTGAATTTTCCTGAAATTCTAATTCACAATCCACTCCAATTTTGAGCTCAACATCTTCTTTGTTAAACTCGTGGTCATAAAGCATGAAGGACAAAATTCTATAAGTTGTGAACTTATAGATGCTTATTGTAAATTTTTAATATCTGGATCACGCAACAGGCTAAGCGCCTGCCTTCCAATTGGATCTTTCGATAAATACAAGGTTGGAAACCTAGTGCAGTTCAAGCCAGTTCTCGAACTATGCTCAGTAACTATTGGAATTAAGCTGGAGCATTCGTCCAGCTGTCTAATAAACTGGGCGTACTGAAGCGATTGTGATATCTAATCAAGCTGAAGTTTCAAGTTCGTGTCCTTAAAATTATAGATTGTGGCGATTAAGTCACTGGCTCTATTGTTAAGGCATTATACAAAAAATGTACTGATGGTTGAATTCAAAAAAGTCGAAACCTGATTCTATGTCTATATACATTTGAGTGCCAAAACATTATACCATCTTACAAATCTTCTCCTTAAACTTTTGCCGGATTTGTGTGTTAAAAAGTCCCTCGAAAGACTTTCAATTATAATCAGTGTCCTTCAAAATTATCGCAGTTTCAATCGGAAATAGTCCGTTTCGTAAGATTCAGTCAGTTTGCATAATTTAAATAATTTAAATCCTTATAAAATAATTTACTTTATATCATCAAAGAAAAAAATTAAAAAATTGTATGTTATAAAAAGAGTTCTGGTTAAAACTGTTCATTATTGAAACAAGCTGGTACCATTTCTAAGCCTTTTTTTTTGCTTCCTTTTAAAAAGCAATTGACATTTGACAAAATATATTTTATCAGCAATTAAAGACAAGTTTAAATTCTACCGGTTACAGATCTGTGTGGATTACAATTGATTAGACGATAATAACTTATCCAAAATGACAGTCAATTAAAGAGGTACTTCAAGTTATTCAGGTTATGTCTACAAGAATAACCGAATTAAGAATTAAAATAGAGATTTCCAAGATTATGTGATTATTTTAGCACGTGGCTTGGACTTCTTGACAAGTCACAATTCAACGGGATGACTTGATGATTCGAGCATTTCGTCACTTAAATTTTCATAACAAATTATTTTAGCAAAACTTCATTCAAAAAAAAAAAAAACACTTCAAAAGAGTTGCCCATAGCATAACCGAAATGCTGTATAATTAAACAAATTTAACACGTTTGGATCTTCTCTTAATTATTTAATGGATGAAGCTGTCAATCACCATTCTTGATGATTTGGCGCACTCACCATTGGCAATCAATTAAAGAATAAAACCGGATTTCGCGGGGGCGAAACTAATTGCCAGCCATTCACTGCAATGATGTCTCAATTAAGTTTCTGAATGTCCGAACCAGCTCATCCGATCATAGGTGTTGGATAATAAAACCAGATCATAGGCGTATTATGTTCGCAATTTGTTATGTCGATGACGAGACGTCCTACTTCATAAGACTTTCGTGAAAGAAAGAAGCAACACTGCCACCGGCGAGCATTTAGAGACAAACACCAAACAGCAGGGAGTAAGGCGCTTTGTAATTTATCCGAATTTGCATTTTTAATTTAATTTCTCCTAAAAGTTGTCAAGCAATCATTGAATTTCAACAAAGTCAATCCATTCACTTTTGATATTTTGTTAAGCTCGCTTGCCATTGTGGACCTCAGTGGGAAATAAGATTGTGCTAAGCTTCATGCAGTTTAATTACCTTGATGAGTCGCAGCTCTGGAAATAGTTGTTGATTTGTTAGCCATTAATTAAACAGAATCTGAGCTGTTGTCTTATATTGAACTCCCGAGAGACGTACACTTTCATCAAAGACTTTCAACTTTCTGAGAGAGTTCATGGGACCTCCCCTTTGTAATTGACGTCACCAACTGAGGTCGGTCACGCAACTTTTACGTCGTGAAAGGTTGTTTGATGCTCAGGCTTCCCTAAATCTTCGAACGTCTTAATTCATCAAGCTTTGTTACTCCTGATTTCATACAAATCATCAATATTTCAGGTGTCGCTAATTCGCTCTCGTTCTTCTTGAAATTTTTAACAATATGAACAATGTGTAAGCACCGGAGGTGTATAGCTGTAATGTGGAGGCTTCTTTCCAGCTCAAGAAACTTTTTTCGGTCACAAAAGAATGAGAAGCTGCTTAACAATTCATTATATAGGTATATCCTATGTACTGGTACTTTTCACTCTTGGAAATAACTCATCAAATAAATATCTAGAATAAATCGGATCAAAGCACGGGCAGCACACATTCTCATATAAGAAAGTTTTGTCCTCTTGCATGATGACTGAATCATTAGCAAAAAATATGTATCTATGTATGTATCTTGGATTCTCCCACGTTTTCTTCAAGCAGATAATCGAGGATAACAATGAAGACCAAAGTGCTCAAGACACTCCCCTGCCGGACGCTTGTACCTATGATAGGGAACACTTCGGTAGCTCCATGGCCAAAGCTTCATGCACCCCTCCTTTTTTTTCCCCTATAGAAGAAGCTCAAGCATTGGATCAGCATCATAAGTTTGAAGATTCGAATTAGAGGCCATCTAGACCTGATGTCTGTCATATTTTTCAAAAATTCGTTAGTTATTTCGTCTGCCACAACCGCCTTTCCTATTTTTGGACCGGCTTTCGAACCTCTTCGACTTATGCATTGCGTAGTTCTGTATAGAATGTTGCCACCATCAGCAAGACACTGACCTTGAGGATAGCTCTAAAATTTTGGAGAACGAATCTCGAAAGTATTTCTCCATCTCTGAGCTGCCAGTTTGAAAATGGTTGTGCCCTTACTGCTTTTCGCTGATTCTGGACAAGCTGGTTTGTACTTCAATATTTTTTATTTGGATTTGAGCGTACTTCTTGTTCGCAGCACCCTTGCAACTTCTGTGAACCACTTCAAGGCGATGTTTTTATAACAGCTATCAAAAGGGCCTACTCATTTAAGTTGCGAAATCACTGTGGAAACTTCACTTCTTTAGTAAATTTGGCTCAAAGCCATTTAGCGATCGTCTTTTATGGCAAATGTCAACTCTGACCACTTTTATTGTTACCACCAAATTCAGAGCTCGCCTTTGCAATGGGAAAAAGTTGAAGAAGCGACCAAAAAAGAATTTTAACATAAGCTATAACCTACAGAGAGCGAAATGCATGTTGTACTAAAATTGGACATTTACATATATGTGGCCGACACCACTAGAGGTTTCAATTTACACATAATTTGAGTCCACGGCATGATGACAAATGCTTTCCTCAGAATATAATGACATAAAGTGGCAAGGGCAGTATGGCAAGAATATTGAGCTACGAGAGGGCAAACGAAGAAGAAAAAAGAAAAGATTCGTTAAACAAAAGAGCGTTTGGCTAGCAGAAAGATTATTCCACACGGAACTTTATCGCTCACAAGAACTACCAAAGAGTAACCCTTCAACGGACTTTTTTCAATTCCGAAACCATTTTGCTTCCTGATCCTGATAAGGCAAGTCCTGAAAAAGACCAACTAATTCTTAGCCGAGACTAATCATCTCTTCATCGACTTCAAAGCCACATATGCTGGCATTCGTTACAAATCCAGTCTTACAAGGATATGACCAGATTCGATATTCCTTAAAAACTGATCCAGCTGTGCTGAGTGATGCTAGAAAATACGCGGCTTAGCGTGTAGTTTGAAATGCGAAACAAGACAATATGACAATATGCCAACGACATCGACTAGAGTACCGTCTTAGAAGCTTTTACGACAAATTTGGTATAGGCGAAAGAAGATGACCTTGAACTAAGTTCATGTTGCGTCCGCGTCCGCGTCTACGATTAAACATCACTATAAGCAACAGCACATTTGAATTGATTGCTGTTTACAAGCAGCAAATCCACGAGAGGGATCTCAATGGAGATTCGGAGAAGGCTTGTTCAATAAACCCGCTAGTACATCGGCTTAGGTAAAGAAATGAGCTTAGAACTCTTCACTCGAAATACGAAATCAAGACTTTTGAAAGAAAAATTCTTCGCCGAACACAAGGACCCGCAAATGAATAGGGTAAACTCTTTGAGTACCAATATTTCAATGTAGTCCGAAAAACAAAACTATGTCGACTTCACTCGCTCTACAATGTAGCGCGAGAGGGTAATAAGAAAGGAAGGTCAGATAATCGGCAGTAGTGTGCTTGGAATCGAAGAGAATGGAATACTGCTGAATCTCGGACTTTTCAGGCTTCAGATGCTCATCAAGAAAAGTGAGTCGTAATTCCTCCCCGCAGATTTCTAAGGCACTTGAAAAAAAAATTTTATAATTGAAAAAAGGTACAACATTGCTTGGCAAAGAAGAACTAAAGGGTCTTCATAAAGGGACTTTTGCAGTTGAAAGCGGCCATATTGTTGAAGCTAAATCTGTCAAATTGGCTGTTATATGTTCATTCCGTTTGGCCAAATCACTATGGACGGATATAGCGTTCAACAACGTTCGGGCAACGTTCCACGTGCTTCGCCCATTTTACGGTCACCATAATCATCATTCCGAGAGGACTATTCGCGGTGTAATGGATAAAATTAAATCCAATGGTTATGTGTAGACGATCAACCAACACACCCACGTTGACGAAAAGCAAAATCTGCCGAAAACATCGCCGCTATCCTTGAGAGTATGCAGGAGAATCTAAGGCAGTCGATTTAGCATCGCGCACAAGAACGCAGCCTTCCGCAGATCACAACTTGCGAATTTTGCGTGGTGATTTTGGGTTGCACCCGACAAAAATTCAACCTACTCAGAAGCTAAAGGTAAACGAGCATAGACAACGACGTGTGTTCACTGAATGGGTTCTGGAGTAGTTGGAAACTGACCATTATTTTCATCGAAAATCATTTTCAGCGATGAGGCTCATTTGTGGATGATGTGAAACATTTGGGACGATACCAATTCACTTGAGATCCAAGAGCGTCCAACGCATTCTACATATTTCTTGGAGACCGATGTTTGCCAAGCTATCACCGTCTAAGGCGAGCGCTCGATGATTAACAACTTCTTTTGGCCTACGAAATGTGGTTTCAACAGGATGGCATTATGTGCCACACAGCCCACCCACATTGTAAATTCTGCACGAGCGCTTAAACGACGTTTTAAGGCTTAGAACTATACACTAAATAACTAACATTTAAGTCAATAGTTCGCCAAAAAAATTCATCTCAGTTGTTGACATTATACTGATATAGGTCAAGAAGGATTTTCTCTATGTCCAACTCATTTCTGCATTAGAAAATTATTTTTAAAATTTTTACTTCCAAAAAGAATCGCATTAATCTACAAGACCTCACGATCCCGGAAATATATAGTTCCACGTGCCAACAACTTGTGTACATAACAAAGGTCTAACGACTGATGAATGTCAAATATGAGGAACCATCTAACGCTAAAAAGTCATAAATTCCGCTCAAAAAAGACTATTCAAACCCATTCCGATGGTTAATGACACCTTTTTACCGACTTTCATCGCAAACGTCCAATCCGCTTCATAAATTAAATTTTAATTAGTTTACCTTTAAACAACAGCAGCAAAAGCATCGTCACCATCACGGCTCCACCTCGCTTCGAAAGGTTGATTTACATGACATTTACCCGTCCAATCATCTCCCGCGAGGGGTCAACGCGAAAGCAGCTTTTGTTAAAAATTTTACGACTTTTCTGTTATTTGAGATTCGACGCGTCCAATATACAAACGAACACTCACTCGGTCCACATTTTCAAAGGTCACTAAGTGGATTCCAATGTTCATTTGATGATCTCTAAACTAGTGTCATATGCCGCCGACCAGAGAGAACTGCTCTCATGGGGGTAACCCAATCCGATGGATAGTTCTCGAAACGATGTCAGAGGCGCGTGAGTATCTGCTCTACTTTTGGGGCGGCATGTAAACTTTGTGTCACCACATCTCTCAGAGGTTTTCAATTTCACTATTCCACAATCCAAAAACAAGTTGAAGGCTTCTTGGAGCTTTAAGTAGAACACTCTGTCACCTAAGACGATCAGTCGAGGTGATGATACTGCCGACGAAGACGACTACTGTCCTATTTGATGCGCGCCGTTTAGCTAGTACTAAATTGAGCTTTCTCGTATTGGGCTCAAAGCTTTGTTGTTTTTATATTATATAAGACTACTGTAGCTCTGCTCGTCTATTTATTGAAATAACCGATAGTTGCGTAAAAGACACAACAATTCATATGCAAGAGATGAGTCGAACAAAACACAGTTTCGAATGCTAAATTCGGTTTTAATCTCTTCAGCGGCGAGGAAGCGGGGCCTTACCTATCATCACGGGGAAATGGGTATGCGGCAGATAATTGTCAAAATGTATCCAAACATAAACAATGAACAGCTTAAGCAATTTATCTTGATGAAGGCCGAGTTAAGTGATATTCGGTAGCCGGGCTATAACACCAATTTACCATTGTTATCGCTGACGAAGACAATTTAGCGTGAGCGTAAGCGTGAGGATGTACGACTCTCTTAAGCCGGATTGACGTTGGCGTTTGAAGTGGGGCCATGCCTCTGTCTCATGCGCATACCGATTGACGTGTGTTAACTAATTTGTGCAATCGTTTGATTAAATTGGTTTAAATATAAAAGCTCGCATTTGAATGTTGAATTGACAACAAAATGATGTAATGCGCGCGATTTTGGCATTTCAGATGGCTTTTGAGATAAGATAAGTTTGATTTGAGCTTTGTGTTTTTATAAAAAATTAAATTAGTGTTGAACTTTGTTTTATTTTCGAATGAATGCTGAAAGGAACAATGGCTATGAAAAGCATAGAATAATGCATAATGTCAAGCAATACAAAACCCCTTTCTTCTTTTAAACTGAACTATTTAAAAACAGAATTGGTAGATTTCAATTAGAATCGATAAGAAGATTAGAATTCTCCACGGGTTTACAAGTATATAAGTATATATGCTTATATAACCACATTGTATTGTATTGTTTTTTTAGTGTAGCTGAAATAATTTACATTTTTTCATTCTAAAGGCTTTATTGCACAATTTACAGAGATTTAGTATAACTCTACTTCACTTCTGAAAAACATAACATTATTTTTGCAAGTATCACAATTTAATATAATGAAAAGTATTTAACCACATTGTCAAAAAGATATACCATGAAAGAAATCAAACACGATCTATGAAGCGAAAGTTTTTTTTTTGTAGCGCGAAACTACCAACGGTTTAAAGACAGGGAACTCTAACGACAGGTTGTTCGCATATGAATGTTTGAATCTCCTTAATCTTAACAGAGAAGCGATTGTCTGAGATCGAAGCTTTACTTCCTTGCAAAGGAAGCTGTTTCTGTCGAATTCTTACTAACATTCGACTACTTAAAAGTAATGGACTTAAAAATATGTTTATTTCGATTCGCATACGACATTAGCATGTGCAGAAGGTACAGGTTCTTGTGTTTTGGGATATTGTGCAATCACTTTGCTGTTAGTGTTTTAATTTTAAAGCAGAACCAATGATAACATCCAAACAAACCATTATTTTGACGACATGATCTTGGAACTTAAGAACAACAAGCCAACTGTGTAATCACTAAAGCAGTACCATTCTATAAATAGCGTCGTGAATTTTTTCTTCCCAGTGGCGCTAAAACTTCAGTCTCCCTGATTGAAGGATAAAAATAGCAAAAAGATAAGACAGTAGATCCAGCGCAGAAAAATGGAAAAATTTCTTTAAAACTCTTAACTTAACTTTACAAATAAGCATTCAGAAGTCTGTGGTTGCAGTGCATACGAATAGAGACCAATCTTACAAGTGAAAGTCTTGATGTCATGGGCAACCCACGGATCTCAGGAAACATGTCGGAAGTTAAGTTTTCGAACAAACTTGAAAATATTGAACCACAGAACATACCCTGTAGTATACTGACTTCCTCCCAGATGAATTCGGAAGCTCTGATAATGTGACATCAAAACGATTATTTAACTAAATGTATATCGAGTAAAAAAAACTCCTTGGCTTTTTGAATTTCTGTCTATCTGAGAATAAATGATCTTATAATTTCGGTACACAACATATTTGTATCAACGATCAAAGACTGAAGGGAATTGGCATAAGTTTTTCCGTATAATTTTCGTAGAGTATGATCGATATTCTATCAAGTTTGAATAATTACGGCAGCTATCTATACTAATATTATAAAGAGGTAATGTTTTCAAGTGTGTACTCATATGTATGAGATAATATCTGAAACTACGACTCGATTCGAATATAGTATTTTTTTATCACTGTTCTTTTTCTGTTTCTATGTTATTAGTAAAGTTATTGTTCCTAATCTTAATTTCACATCTGGTAAGGATAACCCTGACTAGCCTCCCAGGATACGTTGCCTTCATTCTGAAGGTCCCATTGTAAATGTTGAATTGTCCAAAAAAATTGTATGTAGATAAAAATTGCTTTTAACACAACATTGTTCGGACAAAGAGAACAATTTTGTGTCAGCAAACGGCAAGTATGCTTTTTTGACGCAACTTTTCTACGTTTATGTTTATATAGAGAAGTGCATAAGAAAAGTTAAAATTCAATTATTGAATACAGTTTTTGTTTGCGTGTTTTTTTTTTCCAGAATTAACTTTGAATAACTTGAGAAATTTGTGATGAAAAGATTCAGTAAAGAACATAGAACCAAAGAGCTTCAATTTTATTTTGAAAGTCGACATTCAAGTATTCAAACACAAATATTATATCGAAATTTCTTTCATGTTCTAACAATTTACCAATCAGTCCCTCGTTTTCAGCTGTGTGATCTTTCGCATGCTAGAAGAACTCGTACAGTTCGAAATGATGTGAACAATGCTCGGTTGCAAGGAATTATTGAGGAAAACCATGAAACTTCCACTACGCGATGTTCTCAGCAGTAAGTGATGTCTAGGCGGTCTTTGAAAAAAAAAATCCAAATAAGATTCAAATGGTTCATGAGTTGAAAACAAATGGTCCACAAATGCGCATTCAGTATACTCGGCATTTTCAAGACATGTTCCGAGAGAATAACGCGTTTATTCACAACTCAAAATGAGTGATGAGGCTCATTTTTACCTCAACGGTAACGGGAATAAGCAAAATTGCATATGGAAACAAATGCACAGTTTGGAATCATTGGAGCATATCTTTCGAAAACGAAGAACAATTTGCGCTCAACGCGGATTGCTTTCAATACCGGGGATGGATTGAAATTTGTTTAGAGTCAGAGGTAGATAACAATTTAGAAATGTGGTTTCAACAACTATGGCTGAGGAAAATTGTTGGTGATTTTTTGATTTTAATTTAAGTCTACATTTTTTTCCCTTAGAGCTATCATAAATATAAATTGCATGTCAGTTAGCCAGGAACAAAACCACAGCTTATGAACAATATCCGAGAAGAAGTGAGGACGCTGGGTCCTGAAATTCTAAGAAAAGGAATGGAAAATGTTCTGTAAAAAACACGTCAGCTCGAAGCAAAAAATGGGCACCATTTGAGAGGTATTATCTTTAAAACATAATGTATAAGTATTTTCAAGCCACAACCTAAATTTAAATAAATGCCAAAGTTAATTTAAATCAGAAAGAAAAATGTTATTCATTAAAAAAATCTTCAAATTTCTTTTGCTCCACCCTGTACAACTTTGTATATCACTGAACTTCTCCTTAACGACTAGACCGATTTTGATGTAATTTTTTGTGTCTTTTTGAGTGGAACCTTAGATGGTTTGAGTTTATTTTGTTAAAATAATTCATATTTGTTTTTGTATCATAGCTGGCACTGATTTTACTCACGTCGCCGTAGAAAATCTATAAAATTATCAGTATTAAACTCACTGTCAAATGTCACTTAGCACAAAGTTTATGGAAAACTTGAGCATCGAACAATTTTTTGCTGATCCTGCTTTCAGAAACTTTCTGACGCGACGACGTCTTTCAGG
Source organism: Orthonevra nobilis (assembly GCA_963555765.1). NCBI lineage: Eukaryota > Metazoa > Arthropoda > Insecta > Diptera > Syrphidae > Orthonevra > Orthonevra nobilis. Next base: position 141,419,960 of record OY743224.1, read on the forward strand.
CCCGCTTTTATATTTTAATAGTTACTCTGCATTGTTCCAAGTCATGTTTCCACATTGCGATTATGTGCTTATTCGTAGTTATAAGAAAACATATTTTAAAATTCGCTAGATTTTTCTTTAAGGGCGGACTAGGATGTATTGTCTTTCACTGAATTTTCCGGAAAGTCGCGGACTATCGGAGGACACTATGATTGTTTTTTCCTAAAACATATTCGGGGGAATCGGAGTTAGATCTGCTTTGACGAGTGTAATTTTCACTAGGTTCTGCTTTGTACTGATCAGAGTTTCTGAATTCTGAGATACGAGTTGCAGGATTCTCTTATGAGAACAGTTCATTTTGTTTAAATAATAAATTAACGTATAGAATTATGTACGTAGATATTATATTATAATTTATATATTAGACGTGTCATTGAGATTTTAATATTATCTGGGAAAATACCATGCAAAGACTTCGTGCAAGAAGTCGAGACTTATTTTCAAAACTCACTTCCTGTGCGTCAAACTTGAGGAGTACAACACAAAATTTACAATGCTCATAATCAGCTTGCTGAGCAGCTTATACACAAAACAATGGATATATTTACCTAACAAGTCCTCATACTACACTGCTACCGAAGAAGCCGAGGCGATGTCTTTAAATGAAAGTGAAACCAAGAGCCCCAAGTAATCATTCTCAGCAACTCAGCCATGAAGAAAGATCTTGGCCTACACCCATTTAACAACCAATTGGGGCAGAAATTGGAGCCAATTTTACATCGTTTTTGTGATACATTCGCTTATTGGGATGAGATTGAAGAAAAAAAAATCAATTCAGAATTTTTAACGTGAACTCATATTCACTGATGGTGCCCATTTCTGGTTTAAGCAAAATTGTCATTTTAAAGGTAAGCACAATCCTTAAGAGATAATGTGTATCTTTATATTCCAAACAAGTCGCCGATGATAACTTCTTTGAACTACTTTTCTTCAAGTCATTGCCGAAATAGATCCGGCTATGATGTGGAAAGTTTGACCGAAAAATGCTTAAGAGATAATAAATCCAAGATCTTGACAATATTCTAGCTTTAAGCCGTAAGGAAATTCGAATGCAGAATTTTCTACTTGAGGAATAAGATTTAATTAACAAGAGCTCTTACCCTTATTTTGTTGTCCATCAAATTCTAAAGTTCTTGCACCTAAGCCTGAGACTCAATTCAGACGAGTCAAATGATTCTTCTAATTATTGAACCTTAATATTTATTTTTCTACAGCAGATGAAAAAGCACACGTCATGTGAAAGACCTTCAAAAGTTCAGGAAATTCAATTTTATTGCACCTGTTCGAAGCGCCAACTGAATGTCAAATATTCATCATACTTAACAGCAAAATGTTCAGCTAATAACCCAAATGAGTTGCATCCAAAACTAAAATTAATAAACAATCATTTGCATCCGACTTGTATCCAAATAAGATTATATCTAAATTTATACACTGACCTTGATTGGCGTCCTCAGCCACACCGCTTCGCAGACAAATAAAATAAATATAAATACAATCGACCCAATTGATCCTAAAGTGAAAGAAGCACACAAAGACTGCATCCCAAAAGTTGTACATTGTAAAAATGAAAACAACACCAAAAGAGAAAGAAAAAAAAAATCAAACAAAAAGAAAAACATGTCAAACAACCTGATGAACGACTTTCTTCGAGTAGCTCTTCACAGCGCAGCCTGTTGTCATCGAACAACAAAAATTGTATCTCGAAATCTTTTATTCAACGCATTAAAAAATTTAGTATGGATGGATTTGTGGTGACCCGTCATGTTTCCATAATCGCCAAACAAGTGGCAGTCAATGAGTTTGCCCATCATGCCCAGACCACCTTCGTTCCACCATCTTCAATTCGATTCGGTCCGATCCGCTCTAGTATTCGATCTTTTCCCCTCGTCCATTTTTTGCCATTTCTTTTGTTTTCTTTCATCACTTCTCACAAAAGAATGCTATGGGAGGAGAAAATATTCCAAATACGCCCGCTCGAATTGTGTAGAGAGGAAAAGTGGGAGATTCCTTAACCTCGGGCGGATTGCAGTGTATCTACTAGGCGCCAGGCGCTGGCGTGATGCTGATGATGCTGAACTTTTGATGGATGACGGGAGTGCAACTGTTGTGCTTGTTATAAAATGTTTAACGTTTGTTTTTCTCTCATTAATATTCATATGACGTTTATTGTTGTTCTTTTGTTTGCTTCGTTTTTTTTTTTTTTTGGTTCGTGTTTCACTCTTACTTTTGTTTTCGGGCGGTTGTGTGCTGTGGTTTCGGAGATAGAAGAAATTGTTGTTAATTTTCTTTTCATTTCTTGTTGTTGTTATTTTGTTTTGTTTTCTTTTTTTTCCAGTGAAGCTTCTTTGATTTCATTTTCATTGAGGCGTTGAGGTGAAGATTGTTGGTTGTAGTTGTTTTGATTATGGGAGTCAAAGCGAGAGACAGAGAAATGAGGGAAAAACTAACAAGCTTGGAAGATGTAGATTGTGACTTGATGTGGTAGATTGATTAATTAGCGGGTTCAATGGCATGATGCCCTCGCTGATGAGAGTGCTCACACGAGATGGATCTGTGAAGATACACGTGCGGTTAAGCCGGAATTAGGGCTATAAACAATCTTGGAAGAGATACGAACGGGCAAAGACTAATCTTTTCGCTGCAGATTTGTTTGGTTTACATTTGTGACTAAACAATTTGCATGAAATAAGATAATGATTCCATTGAATGTCAAGCGTATGGTTCATCTAAACGGTACAATCTAATCAGAGGGTTCTTCTTAGAGTAGAGTTTGAAGGATTCAAGATATTTAAGAAGGAAACGGGTGACCTATCAGACCAAAAAGATGGACTATCTTCGCTGCTAATTCTTTGGTATATACTAGACTTTTCCAGGTATTTAGTTTATTGATATAGTGTTTTCAACTTGGTCTTGCGATTTCTGAACAATTTTGAAGTTAATCATCCAGATGGCGTCGATTGATTAGATTACGTTTCATGAAATGGTGGCGAAGCCTACTCTGCAGCTTTAAGTCGCACATTGGCTTGAATTTCGCAGTTTTGGATAATATATAAATTGATTTGAAGTAAGCTGAGATGAAAGGAAGACTTCATGTCGAATTTTCATTTCAATCGATCAATAAAGGAGTGATCCGAAACCGAGAGTTGAGACGAGATTTCGTTTTACTCAAATAAACAAACCAAATCTCGGACCGGTTTCATAGACTCGATGACAGGACTTTTAATCAAGGTGAATCAGATCTTAACTTAGGGAAATCGCATTCCTTTTGTGAATCTAAATGTGAAAGATAATTTTGAGGGAGTGCTCTAGCAAGTTGAAATCTGCTTCTCAAATGTTAAGCGGTCGCAATTTTTTTTTCCTATGTGAAACAACACTCCACATTCGAGCCTTATTTTCTAAATAGCTTCCAGCAATTTCTAGGCTTCGTCTCCAAAGTAAGAGCGTGTAAAAATGGCTTACAGTTTTCTTTAAATCTCAAAATATGGACGCCATAAACTTTTATGCCGAACTTTACACTTTGAATTTCTCAAATGTAGATGAAAATGGTCATTACCATCGAGACTGTTGTTTCGCTTGAGAATCAAAGGGATAAAGGTTTCGCCTACTTTAAACAATCTGTTCATAACAGCTTATTCAAAAGTATTTCGTATCATCGCTCTAACTGACTGTTCATATTCAAGTAATTGTATTTTCGAGGTGATGTTGCAGATACATAATTATTTTCACTATTATCAGATATCGTTTTCACAGTTTTATTACTTAGAATTCAGCCCCCAAAAAAGCACATTTAGGATGAATTGATTTAATTTATTACGAGTGCCTCGAATACTTTGGAAAGACATTCTGTTGAGAAGTTTCCTTCAAATTCAATGGCTGACAATCCAACAAGAGACCACATTATTCAGAGTTCCTATTTTTTTGCACAGATGCTCTTATATGCTGCCGGGCATCGATACCTATTGAGGACTCAGGGTCTTTGTATTCGATGTTTTATTAAATTAACATGTTCTCAATTTTACTGGACATAACATGCCCGTGAAACAATAAGTGTTGAAGATTCTCCGACTTCCGATGGCTTGGCTAGCTTTAAAAACATTTACGAACTGTTTGTCCTCTTTTATGCAGAAAAACAGAATGGAAATAAAAAATCATCCTACAAGACAGTGTCAATTTTCAGACATTTAACTCAATTCATTGCTAAAAAGTTGTTCGAAAACTTGACACATTTTTATTTATGCTTCAGTTGCTTCAACGTTAGAACAATTGCTGAAATAAGAGAAGAACGTGCTCACATAGAAATATGGAAGTGGAGTTTTATACATGAGCAGTACAAAAATACACGCAAAAGTCTACCTTTGCATAAAATTTCACTCAATGATTTTTGCCATCGCTTCTGGGAATGAAAAAGCAATCATATATTGCTCAGTGAAAATTTCTTGGTAACATAATACTTTTGGAGGAGTGATCCTTAATAGCACTCAATTGTTACTCAAGGTTTTTATGTGTAACCTCAACTTCATAGACAGCTCACCTTGACATCGACTTAAACTTTCCATGAAAATTGAAGCTCAACTCATTGCTTAAAATAAATTTGATCCAATTTAAGGAGTGTCTCTACACTGACTTCAACCTAACACTTTATTCGGCCTGAAGTCATAGTCCTCAGTAAAATGAAACCTAGAAATTCCAACTAAAAATCATTGAACTCCTAATACCACTCGGCTATTGCCTGACGCAAAAACCTTAAAACGCATTCAAATAAGAGCATACCCATACGTCTAGTTCTAGTGTTAAGCTAAACTAAGGCAACGCACATCAAACTGCTAAATATGGTTAAAACTTGGAGCTCTTCTTCAGCCACTACACAAAAATGTTACACTTTTGGAAATATTCAAGTATTTTGATAATTCCTAAGATGGATTCGCCCCTAGCAAAGATATGATCGATTGCAAGTATGAAGCACTTTAAATCAAGCTTGGAAGTGTCCATGAGAAATCTTCAATCAAACCCCCCTAGGAATCACCTCGAACCGAGAAACGAGTGCAACTTGTAATCCAACCAAATAAGTAACTTCCTTGAATTCCAGTTCAGTCGTTTAACGATAAAAAAAAACAATCGTAACAGAGACACTGTGTCATCGTGAATTTCATAAAACAAAAAAAAAACTAGCACCAAAAAAACACAATAAGCGTGTTTGTGTTTCATAAATGGAAAAGTTTCCCTTTCTACCAGGCAGCGCTTAACTAAAACACAAAATTCCACTAATTAGCCCAGCTGAAGCGTCTCTTGAAATACTCGTCGTTGTCAATTCAACGCGCACGCCACACACAGCTAACTGCCAATGTGTGACACTTTTATTTTTAATTAAACGTCACGTACCAATTGAACTACTTTCAAATATTTCTGGTACGTAAGTCAACAAGACTGTGTGTTGAAATATAACAAAAAAAAAAAAATCAGTGTTAAGGTGAAGGAAAGAAGAAGAAATAAGTGAACAACAAAATCAAAAACTGTCTAGTATTACGAAAGTTTTGCTTCGCTACCTTTTCCATATAAGTTTTACATTTTTTTTTTTTTTTTGTCATCGAGAAAGTACTTCCTATAAAAATGTTTCGCAATAATAATATTTTTTCCGAGAGTGTGTACGGTTTTTGATTTTATAAGTGTTTGACCATATTTGTCCACGCACAGGCTAGAAAGAAATGAAGAAGAAGCATTTCTTCGTTGTCGTCGTTGTGCCTTGGTTGTTGCGATTTACTACACTAATTTGGCATTGTGACAGAAGAAATACGGGCGGGTGGGTGGGTGTTGGGCCATTAGTTGGGGATTAGTTGGGTGCTTTGAAGTGGATTTACATAACTTTTGTTTGTATTGAGAAGTAGTTTTGAAAAAAAAAGTTGAATGACGTTGGCAAGGTTGCGAGCAAGTTGAGTGTAGCAGAGAGAAAATTCGCAAGTTCTCATGACAGCTCTTTGGTTTGGTTGTATAATTGGATGGATTTTTTGGGGCTGTTTTGCTAGTGCTGGAATAACACTATAATTCTATTTGAGTTTTTGTGAAGGAAGTATCACAATTTCTTTATTTGCAACATTTCTGGGAGCTGGGAGCTGGGAGCTATGACGCAGGAAATCAAAATAAAACATGCTTGTAAGAGGATTCAACTCCAATGGCATAAAAGGGTTCAAACAGGGTAATATGCTGACTTGAAGTGGAAGCCAGTCTTAATCTCTATCCATGTTAGTCGAAGATATCCAGAAATCACGTCGCGCCACTCGAAACCTTTCTTAGCAACCACTGAATCAACTCGGTCCATATATGTAGGTGACTTGTTTCTCGTTATGAGAAATAGTGCTATCTCTGAGACCAACAGCCCCAAAGAACGAAAGCTGCGATTTTCGAAAAGGATAACGTTATATGAATAAAGTCCTTGAAAGCTAGTACATTTTCTTAGGTGCTTCTTAAAAATTGGAAACTATACTCAGGCACTATAAGGCGTTTATCTCAGATTGTCAAAATGTCGAATAAATCGGCAAAGTACTGATTGACGCTAGACACTCGCCAAACACATTTTGAATGTCGACTCTGACTACTTTTTTTTAGTCCGGCTGTGCGAGGCTTTAAAAATGTACCAGACAACAATCGATGCATCCAACACTAAAGACATCAGCATACGTGGACTGAGCATAAAAGAAGCATATCAGCGAATCATACTGCTCACAGTGCTGCACTTAAATTCAGTCGCCACAACTTCTGAACAACCATACTCGCCAATGAAATTATGGTATTATGTCAAGTGCGTGCAAGAGAGAGAATTTCGAGCAACAAGGATACACTACAGACCCAGACGAGGAAAAGTGAAAGAATTTTTTGTCAAGTACCTAACTTGTACGGAAGACTCTAGGAACTGATATATAACAAGTAATTTTCTGCATAAAGCGCACAGTCTCACCTTAATTGGAAGGGAAATCAAGTCATTAATTTGCAGACAGTTGTTGATGCATTAAAGCAGCCCTTCCGGCAGCTGCTTAACTATAAAGAACCCAAGGCATCGATATCAAAGCCTCAAATGAAACTGAACAATAAAAAGCCATAACCGAATTCAGGATATGGGAAACAAAGATCTCCCTTTGTCGCACAACGCTCAAATAGGGTGTACAAGTTGGACTAAGGACCTCCGAATTTTTCCACAACTGCTCTGGATCTTGACAAAGATATAAGGTGTCATAAGTTTTCTGCGCTTAGTTATTGAACAGATTTTGCGACTCATGTGTATCAACATGGTAAGCAATATCTTTTCCAAGTATGACCAGCTGTTAAATATGCTGACGATGTTGATATCAGCGACATCGAGAATATAGAACTGAAGAGTTGATCTTCAAATAAATGAGATTAAAATAGTAATGCCACAAACGATACCTTGGTGTAGATCCGATACAAAGACCCGTCGCAGACAACCGAAACTACTTCGGTTTACTCAAACAACTTGAATTTTAAGTTTCCTAAATCGAAAAACAAAAATTCTTCTCTGCACTGATCTTGCCAGTTCTTCTTAATTAATGAAGGCGAATTATATTCTGGTCCTTCTACCAAGACGCTAAATGGAGGAGAAGTAAAAACCACGTGTTTTTTTTTACTCAATAAAAGAGTGTCTTTGAAATGTTAAAACGAAACTTGTGTCTTACCATGGAAAGCACCTTAAAAACCAGCCCAAATCCCCCAAGATCGAAAAGTAGAGCAAACCGGATATATTTCACGATTAACATTTGATTTGTAATTATTTTCAAATAAATTCTAAGAAGGCTCAATTGGAACAAATTGAAACCACAACAGCGGACAAAAAGAGTCAAGGATACCATAATTGGATTACTTTTTTCCGCAAAGCAAAAAAAAAAGTGCTAACTTCTTGTGACAACCAGCTATAGAAATGATTAATGTGCGCCGTAGGAAATGTACTGTGACAATCTGATTTAGTTGACAAAAGACTTAAACTCTAAGAAGCGACGATAAAATGGGTTCATAAACCATGATTTATGACACCCACATAGATCTTAATTTTATGCAAAATAAAATGGAGCGAGCTTGAGTGGCGATAATTCTCGCAATGCCAATGACATTTGGTGCGATGACTTATAGCGTTTTTGTTCTACTAAACGAATGAGCGCTTTGAGTGGGGAAAAATATTGAAGCAAAAGACTGCGTGTCCACTTTATTATCATAGTCTAAATTTAAAATGCAGATTATACTTAGAAAATCTGCTTTTAAAGTGAACCTGATGACTTTCCAATCATTGTGCTGGATTAAAGTTCTACAACGATATGAATTAAAATACAGAAGAAAATAAAGTAAGGCCACAGCTCAAGAGAAGTACAGTGAGAGGCGATGATTATGCACATGAACGCCTAGCTCATTAGCATCAAGAAAACTTTCGAGAATTTCCCTTAGTCTCAAGGCATTTTATCGGAATGTCGTTTCCATAATTCTGAAACCAGCTCAAGGCTGCGAGACAAGAATTTAAGAGAATGAGGGGGGACTTCACAAACAACATTCTTACGTGATTTTATTTTCACTTATGATATGATATTATTAAGATATTTAATTACATGTATTTTTACACGTTAGTAAAGGGTGGGCCCTTCTGCTGCGTCGTTTTTGAATCATATGTTATTTTCAAGCTGATAGAAGTCATCATGCGGTCAAATAAAGCATGGATCCGATGGCGTGTGTTGCAAAGCTTCTTTCAAAAACGTCAACGACGGACGTTCAATATTGGTTGAAATATTGCAACAACTGCAGCTTGTTTCCGCGAGATTGTAAAGAAAATTCTTGACTTCCGAACATGTTTCCGTGTTCGTCCTGTGTGCTCAACTTCGGAACTGGACATGAGCCCAAGGAAAATTTAACGTTTAGATCTCGTGCTATTCGTTTTCGAGACTCACTTGAATTCTTTTTATATCGCGTCTCTGTTTGGGCTTCGAAATAGCTGAGTCTCGCATTCAACTAAATGCCTGCCATTTCTCAGACATTTCTCAGAGTAAAAAACGTAGAGTAAGTTTTAAAGTTTATCAAGTTTCCGAATGTGGTCCAGTCGCCATTTGTCATTGGGATCAATTTGAAGCAGACCAATACTTGATCGTCTTATCACGTATTGACTTTGCTATGAAGGCACTACACTAACAGCATTGTGATAACGCCATGTGTAGGTAATAACGAATAAAATACTGCGAATTGAGTGAATGCAAATTTGTTGATGTAAAATTCTTCGTCCTTACTCTCACTCCACCCATGGAGTGGAGTGGAAATTGAAAAAAAGCTTGAAAATGAAAAGAATTTTCACCCAAAAATTTCACATCCTTAGCGGCTACGTAAGCGAGTTGATATTGAGTAGACAACTAAGTTTCAACTAAAAGTGTCTTTGAACCCCAGCCACCAGATGCACGAAAAAGGGAAAGATCAAGCCAACCAACTAGACCAATATGGCAAGGATGAAGTGCTAGTGGATAACAGGAAGCTTGTTCTTACCACATAGAAGCAGCGTTGCCGGATGCCATGTATGTTGGAAAGCAGCTCAAGCTTATTCCACGATTCGTTAATTGAGCTGTGAAGACTAAAAGGAACTTAAAGTTGTTTTTATTGAAAAAATGCTATTAGAATTTAACGTCTAGTTTGGTAAAAGCAAAGGTCCCAAATGCCGTCAAAAGCAGGATATTTAAAATATTTCATTTTATCCAAGAACATGATGTAAGAGTTAAAGATGCAAGAATACACTGCAAAAACTTTCAGAAACAAAATCCTTTCAAATTTATATAAAAATACATTAAAAGACAAATGCCATAAGCCTACGGTAGTCCAAGCCCCAAACCTCCAAGCCTAATAGCTCCTGCAAGTCCACTTCACTCAACACCATTGTTGAAATCATCAAAAAAAAGACTCGTAACAATTTAACTTCACCATCAGTCTAGTACTAAGTTAGAGCTCATTTCATCGCCACTTGGATCTTTTTTAAAATCCTCCCTACAATCGGGCTTACATCAACAAAATTCCAAAATGAACAACAAAACAAACACTTTCGCATCGCAAACACTAAACGTCAGATTAAACTCGTTTTCCATTAAGTTTTTAGTGCCAACTTAAGACTCAATATCGCAGACAAGGCTCACATCTTCTTCTTTTTTTTTTTTGGCCCGTCTAAATACATACTAAAAGTGTTAGCGCACAGTCAATAATTTTTCCTATCGAGAGGTAGCCAAATAGACACCTCAAGTTTTATCTCTAACGATGACTAATGAAGATACCACGCGTTAATTTATTCGAAGCCATCGTCAGACAACGCGTAGCGAGCAGAGGTGCGAAGCTAGTCAAGATGCAAATTCGTTTGTTTTTTTTTCCCGTTTATCGACCACAAAATTTGCACCAAAATTAGGAATTCCAAATTGAAGATAAATTATGTTATTTTTGGCAGATTATGCAATTATTTTTTTTTTGTTGTGCTTCTTGAATGTTGTTACAACAATACGGTTTGGTGGCGGGTGAAGGTTGCGAAAATAAATGAAGATGAGAGTTGTTTAGGCCGTTTGTTGGTCGTGACCGATTCCAGTTGATTACGTTTTTTTTTATTTAAATGTTCGAAGGTATTCGATTGGATTGTTTGTTTTGGGGATAAAGTGCGGCACGATGTTATTTGTATATTTTTATATAATTAGATAAGCCGTGAGGACTTAACAAAGTTTCGGATCTTCCGGGGCATTAAATTTAAGTTGTGGTTAAAAGAAATTTGTGACACACAACACGTTCTGTAAAAGTTTGAAAAAGCAAAATTCGGTTGGTAAAATGTTAAACGCAATCTATTTTAAAAAAAAACGTGGGAAACATTATTTTGGACAAGACCCATAAATGAGGGCATCTTATATGTTCACAGCATGCGGCATTTAGAAGACGAAAAAGAATGTCTGTTTCCAAAGCAGCATCGAGTGAACTTCGTTTTTTCTTTACTATTTCTTCACTTGAAAGCGCTGACTATTTATCAATCAGCGAAGCCACCAAAGTTTTGAAAGTCTAGTTTTAAACCTTCGACAGCCTCTCCCTTATTTCCTTCATAACACTTTGTATCGTCGAAAAATGTTTCCCATGCAAGCAAAAAATCGTATTTACGTGAGGACTTATATTAGACCGTGTGGGAGACAGGCCTGACTTCACAATTTTTTTGTAGAAATTATAGTTTTCGCACAAGTGTCTGTGGTTGGATTTACATCTTTTAAACCATTCAGAATGCCCACAGAAACTGTTTGTGTCACTCGCGAGAAGTGGGCCATGAAAATGGTCTTCGAAAGCCTGTAATTGACAAACACATGTCTCAAACACAACTGCATTTGGGTGCTATGCTCAAAGAGATTGACAAGGCAACTTCAGTTGATAATTTTATAAAGCATCCTCTCTGCTGATTCGTTTCTCTCCACTTAGTCAGTCGTAACTAAATATTCGTTTTTCCCGAATCTTTTTTTTTAAATACTTTTAGCAATGTTCAGGACCACCAAACCTTTCAGCTCCAAAATTTTCCGATTAAAAAAAATCTTGAGATAATATGGTTTGAAATGTTGTCTACATGCAGGTATAATATTCGCAAGAATATTGGGCAAGTCAAGTAACTCGCAAGGCCTCATTTTAGGAACATCGACTCACGTACAACCAATAAACTCCGTTTAATGAAAAGCCTTTGATTATGAAAGCCTAAAACCACAACTCACACTATCTTCAAGAAATGCGAAGTTCTCAAAGTGTGAAAATCTGAATCTTTGATGTAGTTGTTCTTGGCAGAAAACAGAAACAGATTGTTGATTTTTGGACGATATCTTCGCATGATCTGCTTTAAAGTTTTCAGCTTTATTGTTAAGAAATCGCAGATTGTTTTACTCTAAACTGTTGCTTTCATGAATTCCTTAAGACTGCTCCAGATACCCAAGAGCTGTCCTCTAATCAATATTAATTAAATGGCATTCTTTCTGACTTATTGTGAATATGCACTGAAAAATTTGAATTATACTTTTGTGTTGGCAAATTTGTACCAACGAGTGACAAATTGAGGCTTTCGGAAATATATTTAACAATTATTTTAAACATATTGGTCATGACTGTCAAAAATCCAAAACTACCTCTTTCGAAATGTTTGATCCACAAAATGTAGTTGCCTGCAAATGAATGTAAAGCAAGAGTCATCGATGTCGTGTTTTATGAATCAAAAGCGACTCATCCAAATTTACAGCAAATTATGTCAAAATTGTTAATCGCAAAAAAAAATACGCGAAATCAGCATTGTTAATGTTGTGCGTTGATCAGCAACTGGGAATTTTCATTCAATGATTCATTGGATGATTTTCGTTCAAGGTTTAAGTTAAATGAGAATTTTAAAACAGGAAGTAAATAATGTGATAATTATTTATATATGGAACGAAAAGAAAATACAAATGTCACAGTAATTAATTTTCGTCTCTTAAGATGAAAAAACTTGTTGTCTAACATGAATGGAAATTCCAATCATAAAGACAACATGCAGAACTTATGCTTTCATTATAATAAAATTGGAAAGGACTCCATTTGAAACTCTATTCTGTGGTAATGGATCTAATCGGAGATATTAAATTTACAACTAGAATTTACAAAATGGCATTTGATCGAGTACGTCCTCCATATTATTGAATCTCTTACATATAGTTTAAAACGAAGAATCAGACATTGTTATGACATCTTTCTGTCCAAAAATGTTTGCGGAATAAAGGCAAAATATAATTAACATCAGACTCAGTCTTACAAAAATGTCCTGCAATTCTGTCAGACTGAATCTTGAGTCTTTTGCCAATGCTAACATAGCCAAAAAAATACATTTCTGATTCGCCACAATTCAGCTCTTGCTTAGTTCAGTCTATATAAAACCATTTCTATTTTCGAGTAAGGAATAACTTCTCACGAAACTCAAGTATTTTAAATAGAATTATGGATATTCAAACAACAAACAACAACAAACAATGTTAATTTTTTGCAGAAATTTTATTCAAGAAATCAGAGATAAGCCCGCAAGAAAGTTTGTCAGACAAATCTGGAAAAAGGTACATTTTTGAAAATTTAGTTCACTGATTTCAATCTAAAAAATCGTACAACGCGCATCAGTAATTAAATTGTGATGAAAACGAATGATAAATGTCGGACGAATATTGTTCGGAATTTGGCATCTTTATTTTAATTATTACCTCAAGTGCTTTAAATACTTTTTAATAGAGAAATTACTAGTCGGCTTCGGCTGTAGTCAAAAAAATTAATGATGATTAATTCACGATATGCCATGTGGATTGTGGATTTGATGTACTAGAATTTGTTTCTTTTATTTATTTGCTACCCATTTCAATAAGTATGTAGAAACTTAATGTAATAAATGTTCTTTTAAAATCGAAAAACTTTCAAAATATTTTTAGGAAAATCCAAGGCCATGTTCCATCGGTTTTGCCTTCAATTCATAGAGTGTGTAAGAAGAAAAGTCACCGGAGTTCTATCCATCTGAACCTCTTAAAATATTTGAGAATTTTTCATTTATTTATTTTACGAAAAATATCCAGAATTAAATGATAATCTTTTTTGCACATGTACTTCACACTCTTTCTTCAAAGAAGGTTACAGATGATTTGAGATGATCGCGAATCCGTGCTAAAGCTGAAATACAAGAAATCGAGTCTTGTACTCTTATATAACTTGACGACAGCCTGGTTATATGGAAAGTGGCATTGAGATAAAAATTAAATGAATATACGTACTGAACTTTTCAATTGAAGTTTCCTCAGATTTCTTGGGATGTACAAGAAAAAAAAATGCTATTTTCGCAATGTTGCAAAGTTAACGAAACTAATCAACCTTGAAAAAATTTAAACAAGGATATTATTTATATTTTAAGTCGTTAAAAAAAATCCTCAAATGCTTATGTCGATCGAAGCTTCAAAAATGTTTTATTTCAAATAACTAATGGAATTTAGGAATCTAATCGCGACAATTCATCCAGAATAGCAACTATTGCTTGTGTTTACTTGAATATCTTAAAATTAAACTATTTTTAATTCTTTTAAATTAAAACGAACAAAATAAGTAATACGCTTTAAGAGGCTTACTAGTTTCATTTTGAATTGAAATTTTTCTCAGTGAGTAAATTAAAAACAACAAGTAAAGATGTAATAAAAATATCTCATTTAAATAACCCACATTTTAATTTGGGTCATTTTCGTATCATCAAATATTTTTTAGACTCCATGCATTATTCCAGAAAGAATTGGAAACATATGTTTACATTTTGTTTTATTTTTTATTTATGTTCATACGTTATTAAGCTTTAAAAATAAATACCATTTAAATTAAAAGTCAATAAAAGTCAATTAAAATAAGCTAAAATGCTAAGGAATTTAAATATAGCAACATTTTCTTTATCAGATACATCTTAGTTGACAAATAGTGTTAAAAAATGCCTTACAATAATATTTCAGCAGTTCGTACAATGGAGCAAATGTTGTATCAGAAAAAAAAACTTATTCTGCTTAACATAACTCTTACTAATAAAGTTGACCTTTTTCGGCTCCAATGTGCGAAGCGTTCAAGTTTAATTTTATTAAAATAAATAATAAGTTTCTTGCAAATTAAATAAAATTTTAAAGGTTTCTTAAAAGGTGTCAAAATTTGCAAAAACATTTACTTTCAATTCTGAATAAATCTCTAAGCGAGATTTAAAATAATCCAAGGTTCATTCAAAACTAGCTATTGAATTAGGTGTACATTGAATTAAATCCAAGCTGAGCTATAAATCAACTTAAAACAGAGAAGAGTTTCAAAGTGATAAATCATTTAAATAAATATCCAATGGCGATTAAGAATTAAATAAGGCAATGCCAAACCAGTTCTTTATTATTTTTATTATAATTTGTTTCATCTATTGAAACAAACGAATTTCGTCATCGTCAAGAATTAGTGTCGCTCTAGCAACAAGAAAAACTGAGAAAATAATCATATTAAAAGTAACAAATCACTCAAAAAAAAAAAGTTCCAATCATTGAACAGACAGCTTTGCATTTGTAACAAACCACTGCCACCTACTTACAAAATAATAACAATGGAAATTAAAACAATATATTCGTTTTCGGTGTAAGCCTAATCCGAATTAAATTAACGAAAGACTTGTCGCAAGCTCCACTCAAATGCATCAAGTTCGGGCAACAACTCTTTTGTATTGTATTGAAATTATTTTACAAAACACCCAGTTTTATGTTTGTTTTGTCAATTTTTTATAAAATAACTCACCTGAATTGAGAATCAATATTATTCCAAACACCCAAAGTATTCCATGTAGCAGACCCATGTTGAAGTCCTTGTAGGAGATCCTTTTCACCTACCAAAATGTTCGTGTACTAAGTATGTCAATCCTTTTCAATTCTTGTCACTTTTTATTCACCGTTAAAATTTTATATATCTCCAGCTCTCTCTATACAAGGATTTTGAGGATATTCTTATTTTTCAACTCTTGCACTTCATTTGGGGCACTCAAATATCACCAATTGCCGAACTTATAATTTTTTTTATAATTTTTTTCTCAAATTTCAAAAATAATCGAATAAGCAACACAACAGGAGATAATCGAGAGAAAACGACGTCCAGCCAAGATGTGTATATTTATGGATCAAAAGACTTGATGAAGAAAAGACACAGATTATGAACAAAAAAAAAACTTATCAAATGAAAAGAATGTACAAATCGTTTAACAGCGCGCCACTCTCCGATTTAAGTGCTGTTCGGACGAGCACTTTTCTTAAACTGCGAGACTTGATTTGGCCACAAAGCAGTTCAAAGTGGAACTTGAGTTTCTTTTTGTCCAACCAGAGTAACTACCTGACTATGTATGTTGTCTTGCCAAATGCATAGCAGTTATTGGAATCGGAATCGTGGAATAGAGTGTAGCGCACGGTGCAAGTTTAGATCGTGGGCTAATGGCTTGCTGCGGTGCATTTGATTAAGGCCGTTGAGGTAACAAGCTTTTTCAGCAGTCCATTCCTCAATTGCTCTTCTCATGAGAAGCTTTTTTTTTATATGGTTTCTCTTAAGAGAAATCCGTGGCTTAAGAGACTTGAAGGTGATCATTGCGTCCAGGAGGTCTTATGAATGAAAGCGGGAGTGACGAGGACCCCTATGAGAGAGTCTTGTTGTCGTCAGATAAGTTGGGGAAATAGTCTTAAAAGTAAAAGTGTTTGGCTTGCTCTCTTGCACTCTCTCTCCATCTCTGTTAAAATGGAGCGACAGGTGGGGTCTTTTGATCATTGAGAGAGCGTGTCTCACAGCAAGTAAGCTTTAAACGGTACCATAATAACTTGGTTTTGTTTGGCTTTGTTGTCTTGTTACTTTTGGCTTAAAGAGCTCGGCCGAGTGTTGTTGTTTCTGTCTTCTGTGCTATGTGAGTGACGGCTGTGTTTTTTTCCTCTCATCGTGCTATTTACAAAGAGAGCAGTTAGCTGAGCGATCTTATGGATGTTTGTTGTATCTATAAGATAATGTTTGATGTCGGTAAACAGCCGGTACCCCTGCTATAGCTACCGCTGCTGTTCGGTTGTTGTGTTGTGAGGTGACGGCGTTGGCATGGTCTCATTTAATGTGGAAAATCATGAGCTGCGGATTGTCTTGTGTGCTAGGTGGGTCGCCGTAGCCGTCGCCATTGCCGGCATGTTCTGGTGGATACTTGTGCTTGGATTGGGAAATTTTTGCTGATACAGATTTGTAGCTATACGCTCTAAAATTATACGTTTTTTTCTGTTGCGAGGTTAGTTAATTATATTATCTGCTTGCAGTGGGTAATTAAGGAAGGCAAAAAAAAAATCAGATGTGGGCTGTTACAAAACGTTCACTTTTTCGCTTATGTTCTGTTGTTTTAGTTTTTGTTTTTGTTTATTTGTGGAAGCGATAAGGAGAACTATTATATAGTTAGGGCGGAAATTGGATAAAAGTCGTGATTTTGCTTGCAAGGACGAATTATAAAATACAATTTTTTTTTTTGGTTTACATGGCGGAGAGCAGAGCAGAGATTGATGGATAATTCAACGCCTTTGGGTGTTTAGTTGTGAAGGGGTATTGTGTGCGGAATTATGCAATATTTTCGGACTGGTGGGTGAGGTTGAATGGATTTTCTGTTAAAAGGTTTGGGTTTTTTTTTTCTTACCAGGAAAAATACGGGTTCGACCTAGTTTTTTCGGAAAATGAGAGATTGATCGATTTACATTGTTTAATTTTATTTAATGCATTGGTCGAGTGTTCTAGGAGGCGATTTACGGTTGGCTTTGTTATAATTGCATCATTTAATTCAGCACGTAGCTGAATGTTAACCTTTCCACGAAGAGAATGGCTAGTGGAGAGTTGGGCTACAATATAGCGTGCCAGTTATTGAAAAGTCAACACCTTGTGTTTAAATTGCTTATGAAAGGGAGTTATTTGCAAATAAATGGTGCACTTACTGCATGGTTTTGAGTTAACTTAATTTTATTTTGTAACTGGTAATCAAAGATGTTTAAATGAATACGGGAGCTGCTAAGATTGGATTGGAAAATGATAGCGAGAATTTGCCGAATTTAAGTTAATTTGAGATCGAAAATTATAGTCAAAGAAGCAACAACTAGTCCCCATTTGAAAGAAGGACCAGGAGCATCTGAATGGATGAGGAAGTAACTAATTCAATATGGATAAATCATATTCTATATCATATTCCCGCGTTCGTCCCTTGCGCTAACCAAATAGTACTGGAGCTGTGGGCGAAAGTGTGGTAAATTCGATGACATCAACACGTGCTTTCAAGTGCATTTCCATCTCATCGGCTACGCTAATAAGCAGAGCGCATGAGTGACTGTTTGATCTGGTTTTTGGAGTGGCGGCTTTATTAGCCTTTTTCTCCAAAGCGATGGTAAATGAACAGTATCACCGAGGCATAATAAACTATTTTTTACGGCCTGAACTTAAAAATTTCGGCCTGACCTATCTGCGGTTCCATCAAGATGCCATCCAACAATAAATTTATTCTTCACTGATTCGTCCAGGGACCATTCAGGCAGGAGAACTTTCATGCAGTTAGTTATAACAATATTAATAGAGCTTTTCATGAAAAAAGGTCGAAACTACTGAAAATGAACGAAAATATTGTTTTGACTGAATGGCTATATATTGATTTTGATCGAAAGCTTCTTATTAGATACAAAGACAACTTGAACATGTCTTTTAATTCAACTGAAATTAATGATAAACTCGCGTGCAAATAAAACAACTTCAACAACAACAACAAATATCAGCAAAGAATTCACCCGAAAAGTCTTGATTAAAAAGCTGCTTTCAAATAACAAAATAAAAGTCACAAAAGTTACAGTAGTCTTAAACACGAGAAAATCTTCCAATATGAAATGAAACATCTGACGAATGAAATGATTGAATGAACCCTTCTAAGCTAAACAAAAAAAAGAAGAAAATTGCTCAAAAATTCTGCTGCCAACGATTGCAAAAGGAAGTTTCTTTGGGTCGAATTAGGAAGCCTTCCTGGTCTTCACCAGCTTTGATAGCGAATTCTTCCATGACTCCAGTAGACGGTCTTTGTGATGCGTACCGTAATTCTATTCTAGCTCAAATTACATTAGATTTCAGATCTCTTAGATCTGACATTAATAAACGGGCCTTTAAATATTAATTAACTTAAATAAAACCTTGAGGTGTGAGCTAAGTTTAAAATTTTTGCCATTGAAAAGATGATGAAAAGAAGAAAGACAGTTTTACTGTGGCCAAAACTTGTACAGTTATTTTTCTTTTACACAAAATATTGATTGTATGGAGATTTGGTTAATTTACCTTTCAACGAAAATATTTTATAAATTTACTTAAAAATATTTCACAGAACAAAAGTTATGAACAAAAATGTCACTTGAAAAACGCCTTCATCATATTTAAATTGCCAAAAGTAAGAGAGAACAGGATTCAGATCAGTTGCTAGGAAAATAAGAACTTGATTCCAATCAAAGAGTTGGTAAACAAATAGATTTATGATTAAATTAATTAATAAATAAACAAGTATATAAATAGAAAAACAGATTTATTAAAATATATAAATAAATGAAAAAATAAATGAATAGATAAAAAGATTCATTTATAAAAAAATTAATTAATTAATTGAAAGAAAAGTAACCAAATAAATAGACTCTTGTCATTCCGGAATTTTCAAACCAACCATGGAACAAAATCCCCAATAAAGGACAATTTACAAAACATTGTAGTAGTCGCTTGAGTCCGTAGGCCTTAGAACATAAGAACCTGGAAACGATATTCATACTCGTTGACTCAACTCAACTTGAGTCTTCAACACTACATTCAACTTCGAAAATAATTAAAATAAAAAAAAACGGGTCCTAAACGACTACCCTGATGTACACCAAAGGGACGAACAGTAGGTTTGGATCCTTTTTTTAAAAATATGATTAGAAAAACCAATGGTTCTTTGCCTTGAATAAATGCAGGCAGAGATAAGGATATGAATTTTGTAAAGCTGGCTTTACATTTTTATCTCAGAAATATTTCATCAGTCTATGCTTTCTTGTGAGCAGGCGAGAAATTTGGGTTTCCATACTTAAGGAAAGACAGATTGTAGTATGACCTACATAAATTGTTTCGCTTTATGTTGTCCTAATATCAGGCTTTTTATACATAGCTAAATTTATTTTGATGAATTTTAGAAAAACGCATTACACACATTGTTATTTGTTTGCACTATAAATGGTTTTGTGCTGGAATATTCGCATTCATAGACCTTTGACGACGACTACAATAAGCTGCAGCAGTCTCTTAAAATGCTTATTCTTCATTCGTTTTCTATTCAAATTCCACAACAATGAATCATGAGAAATATTATCCTTGATCTCAATTTAAGATCGATTACCGCTACGGATAACATCGAAAACCAAGCTAATCCATGCAAATATAAATGAAAAGTAAAATTTTTTCAAAGTAAACAATGAATTCGGCTTCAGTCATCCAAAACACGTCCTCAATCCATCAATATGCCACCGCCAAACAGCTGGTCAAAACGAAAATTCACACCACACGCATCGGATTCCAATTTGTCATCGTTCACGCGGATCCAAGCAAGAAAAGAAAACTTAGAGGCTAGATTGATTGCTCAATTTCAAAGCCTCACAAAAACGCATAAGAAAACCGGAAACGCAAAACTCAATTTCTCAATGGTATCGGCGTAAATCTCTTAAAACAAGGTCATCGGACTTGTGTTTGGATACCTTTCTTTCTACCTCTTTAGATAACCATCGACGCGACGCCGAATTTCTCAATTAAACTCCACGTAAATAAGACATTAATTTACATCAAGATACACGAATATTTAAGCACACACTTTGAAAGTAATTAGTAAGCTTATTTATTTGTCCAAGGGGCGCGATGTCCTTCGGCCAGCGGCGTGCACGGAATAATGAAACGCAACACGACCTTGACTGCAGGGTGTGTATCTGAACAATACAAATCGATTAAAATCAGCATCGCACAGCCCACAATTCCCAGATACGAGTATCAATTCCAATATCAATTCTTTTTCCAATTAACAAGTCCGATCCGAGTGGTGGACGAAGAATACCGCATGGGACATGGTACGGATCGGCATTGTCCATTTCATTAGGAACCACAATCGGTTCGTCGGTGTTGTGGGATTGAACTTGATACAGATTAAGGTGGCAAACAGTGTAGCCTGTCGAATTGTTTGTTCGATCTTTGTTCGGTAAAAATACCCGCGCCCGTTTTTGTGTCCGAGACATTAAACTTGGCCCGCGGCTAATTAATTTTTTTTTTTGATTTTTTTTTTGGTGGGCGAAACGAAAAGGTAGTGGTTTGGGGAAACCGAAATTAAACAACAGCCAAACCGTTAAACTTAACCTTGCAACATTTGTGTGCGGCTAACAATTATGCTCGAGAAAGATTGGTTTGCTTTTTCGTGGAATGTTGTTGGTTGGTTTGTTTTTTTTTTTGTGAGTTGACGTCAGAGTAATTAAAAGCTAGTGATTTTTTTTTCGTTTGAGAAAAATTGTTTTTGAATAAAGAGATCAAGTTGCGAAAGATATGAAAGAAATTTCAAATCCAAATGAAAATTTGAATGGTCAGGGCAGAATTTTGAAAGCGTCTTTCCTACTCTTGGTTTTTCCAACTTTTTTATACCGGATTAATCTATCAGAGGATATGTTTTGGTTTAGTGGGTTCCTGTTAAACAAATTCCCAGTTCGGACATCTCTCCATGTTCTTTTGAGCAAATAAAGTGACTTTCGAATGTCTTCCCTCGTTAGACTTATCAATTTCTCTAGCAAAACATCAAATTTGGGGCTGGAAAATTCTAATCTCCAAATTCGGCCATAAATTTGGTATTCCACACTACTGTATAAAAATTTTTATGTGTACCGAAAAAAAATTTCTTCTGAAAGTGTAATGTCCAAACTTTTCCAATTTGGTATAAGTTCTGCCTTTCAGAAGCAGGGGGTCTTTTAGCAGAAACTCACAAAATAAATTTCCTTGATTTAAGAAAATTTATCATAATCTATTGGAGGCTATCAGAAAAACTCTTTTCAAAACTTCTGACGAATGTTGCTTTTTTGAAAAGAGTAAGGCTTTCGATAACATTCTACCAAGCCACGAACAGCTTGACTAATATCTTTGCAAAGTGATGAATGGTCTCTGGATTGCTTGCATATAATCGGTTTTAAATGACACCACTTATTTCAGTCATAAAATACATAAAAAGACTACAGGATTATTGAATGCTTGTTTCAATTTTCAGCCATGAAAAAATATATTTATCATGCGTTGGTGGCACTCCGAATTGAGAGTAACGTTTCTTCAATGGTCATCTTGGAAGAAAATTGGTGTATTAATGCCGCCACTCAAAGTAGAACAAGCAACAGTCACACGTTCAGGACATTCAGTGTGCTCAAGGCCCTATTTCCATTGTAAATATCACTATTCCCAAATGCAGAAAATTTTCATGTTCGAATAACCTGGCATCCCATCATAAAAGAAGTTTTTTTTTTTTTTTGAAGCTGTGTTCGAGCGAGTCAACTATGACCAAGACGTCGCAAGTAGCTCACCGGAGACTATTCGGCCAAACTCAGTCGTTGGTGCCCTTCAGGCTAAACATACATAGCACGTCCTGTCAGCCTTGGCTTGTAAGTAAATATTAAGTAGTTTTTAGTGGCATTTTAAGTTAGATAACTTTTTTAGGGTTCCGTAACTCGAAAGAAAAAAACGGAACCCTTATAGCATCACATTGTTGTCCGTCCATCTGTCTGTCAAGAGCCTTTTTCTCAGGAACGCGTGAAGGTATCTAGCTGGAATTTATATCAAATACTTAAGTCTATTGTCCCTTAGAGCTGTGAAAAAATGAAACTTCTAAGCCAATGCACCAAAAGATATAGCCGCTTGATTACGTTTTTAGGGTTTCATGCCTCGAAAGGAAAAATTGGAACCCTTATAGGATCACTTTGTTGTCCGTCCGTCTGTCTATCCAGAGCCTTTTTCTCAGGTACGCATGAAGGTATCAAGCTGGAATTAATATCAAATACTCAAGTCTATTGTCCCCTAGAGCTGTGAAAAAAACAAAGCCGTTTATGCTGCAAATTTCCGCAAAATTTCGACACTCCCAAGGAAATCAAAACCTAAAGGGTACTTCCAGTCGACCCAGAGACTTGAAATATGGCTTGAAGAAATGTTTTTTTTTTGTCATGATGGGTGAACATTTACTTACATACCTACAGGTTTGTACGGAACCCTTGTTGCGCGAATCCGGCTCGCACTTGGGCGGTTTTTTTCTTAGGTTTAAGATTAGTTTTTAGTTTACATGTTAATTTAGTTTGTAGGCTTACTTTCAAATAAAATAACCACATAAAGTCCTGTTACTAAGTTTTTAGCATATATTTTCTTTTTTAGAAATGAATTATATAATTTAATTTAATAAAAAATTCATCGAAAGATATTTTAGAAGTCGTTAGGATTAGCTTAGAGGGACAACATAGGGCCAGTTAGTTAGTTTATATATAAATAGTTTAGTTCATTAAGCCAGATATAAGCATTTAGCAAATGAGTTAATGTATAAATGAATAGAAATGCACTGAATTGAATTGAAAATTTTTTTGGGTAAAATTTTCGTGAGCTTCGAGGTCTGATGCCCGAATTGAGAAGCGAGACCGATGCAGTTGGTCATTTTGCTTCGATTTCTGAGAAATAAGAACTTGTGAATATTTCCCAAATTATATGTTGCCAATGTTTGAAGAATGTTTTGTTCAAACTGAGTCCAAGTGTTACACCCCTGTAATACAATCAGATATAATATCCGTAGGCTTTTGTTCATGTAAATTATAATTTTCTTCTGGCAAATTATCCGATTTTGTGTTATTTCACTGGAGTTTCGTTGATTCCTTATTGAGGTGCATGATGAACGAATAAATAAATGAATGCTGGAGTACCACGAGTACGCTGAAGATGCAAAAATGTTCTTGTCTTTTGAGAATTTACCTTGTTCTGGTTAGCTGCGAGTTGACTTAAATAGACTGAGTACTTAGGGTAAGCAAAACCAAAATATTAAAAAGTTTAAAAGGGTTGGGGTCATGTGCCTTAATGGACAAAAATTCTGTATGCGATATTCTATATTAAAAGTTATAGAGAGATATCTTTATTATTGTAAAATATGACAACACATATTTTACATTACGGAGAATCGATTTTTAGTTATCTTGCCACTGAAATTTTATTTTTATTTAAATATTTTTATTTCTATTTTAGTATCACGAAGAAAAATTCGAAAAAAGCTCAGACACAAAAAGTGGACAGAAAAAAATGTCGAGATAAAAGACTTGTTATCTACTACAAGAAATATTTTCCTTTTGTTAAAAATGATATTATAATGCAGTAATTAAATAAATAAATTAATAAAAATTAAATGATAATTAAATATACTGTTATTAAATAAATAAAAAAATAATTTAATAAATAATTGAATAATTAAAAAATGATGTGTTTTTTTAAATTCTGTTCTGTTCTAAAAATATTTAGATTAAAAAAGTTGCATGTAATCGGTACTAGACACACATTCCTGCAGTCGAGATTAACATACCTTACAAATAGACCAAAAACCTAAAATAAAAAGAAAAAGAAAAAAAAAATATTTTCTTTTAAAGAACTGAAGTGTTTGCACAATATGGACATACATGTAATCTTATATATTGCTGAGAAGGAATTGTTTATTCTTTTTTCTTTTCATTTATTTATTATTCTATTTTGAAGTTATTGAGTTTGCATCGAGTTACTCAATTACTTTACATCCACGATGGATCATATGCAAGTTTGAGACCTGCACACTATCAGCCCCAAAAAAAGTTTTTCTTCAGAACAATTTCACTTCGGCCAAATAATTATTTTTCAATCTATTTTATTTTGTTAGATGCTTGTGATAATATGGATAATTGGAAAAATTTGCACATCAAATGATATATAAAATTAATACGTCAGTCTTCGTTGTTATTTTGATAATGATATTGACATTGAAAAAATTGCAGGTTGGTTTAAAAAATTGTTATATTCATGGTAAGAAGACCTTGCCACGATTTTAGTCGGTGAACGATAATTCGCATAAAGGAATGGAGATATTCCCAAGGACCCGGAACCTCGTGGAAGCCTTGTATTAGTAGGGCGAAGCAATGTCTGTCTATATATGAAAATAAATGCTTAGTTTAAGAAAGAGCTTATATTGCCAAAAGCACAAGTGGAGAGGGTTCGAAATGGGGAAAAATTAGCGAAGAAGCGGAAAAAAGTCAAGAAGACTAATAAGAAAATCGAATGGAAAATTTAATTCGGTTTTGATGATATTTTTAATTTTTTTCAATTTTCGAAACCCAATTTGTTAGAATAGAAATTAATGCCACTTTTTTTTAAAAAATTTATTTAAACTTTTGTAATTACAGAAAATGCAACGAAATTATTTTACAATTTTACATTAATTTACAGAATAATGTAATTCCAGAATTTCGATAAACGGAATTTTGGAAAAACACAATAACGACGGGCTCCCAGTGTAAGACTGTATTTTTGGTTCGAAATATTATAGAAACTGTAGCAACTTAATCAGATTTTCACCAAAATACTTAGATCCTTTTATTAAAACATATGATAGAGGAATTCGAAATATACGGTCTTTACCTTGCATCTTTTTCCGAAAACGTTACTTTAAAATATTATTCCAATGGTTACTCAAACGCTTCATTAATATAGTGGCTGTCAATTCAATGACTTTTTGCCTCGGTTTTGTGGTTGACATTTCTTTTAAATTGAACTTGACGTCTTACTTGCCTCAATGGTTTATTTCTATTGCACAACCACTTCCGCAGTGGTTCTTTTTTTTAACTTTTAATTGTTAATAATTGACTCTACTCGCAGGTTGAGTTGAAAAGATTGGCAATTAATAGTTAATAAATCAGCGGAACGAATCGTTGAATGAAATCAATTCAACCAAATTGTACTTACGAACAAGTCTTTACGAAATGCTCTTTATAAGATACCTTGATAACTTTAGCTGGAATCTGGTTTAATTTAATCCATATCAATGACAGAATCTGTCCTTGCTTATAATATGCATGTCAATTAACGCCATAGGATATTCTTCAGTTTAAATTAAATTTAATTTTAAAGTGTACTGACGATCTTGTTCTATTTACATTTTACTTAGTTTCGCGACAACAATAAGATCCAATGTGTGATTTTAGTATCAGTCTAGCATTGAGATTTTTCAACACTAATTGACCGAATGATATAAGCCGGTATACAGTTACCCTAAATTGTTCGCTCTTTCAGGGCTGGTTGGCGCAGTTGGTTAAGCGCCTTCCTTGCAATTGGATTCATTGATGTGTCCAAGGTTCGAATCCTGAAGGAATCCCTTTCAACCACAATTTGCCGTTGGAATGAAATTTGCGGTGGTAGCACTGGAGTCGTCCGATAGTAGTGTGACGAGGTGGGTTGGCCTTGCCCTAAAAGTCGCTGCTGTTAGTTTGTGTTGCAAAAAAAATTGATTTCAAGTTTAAAGTTATGCAAAAGCCATTCAAAAGTAAAAAATTTATATAAATAATATTGCTTTTCAGCTTTAAACTTAAATAGCTTAGTACATTCTGTTGTCAGATTCTGACGAGAGGCATAAACCTGATCAATTTATCGACGGGGATGCAATTAAAGTAAAAAAATAAAATCAACTCAAACAAGAACTTCAAGGTGGGAAGTTAAAATAAATAGAAGTTTCATAAAGTGAGTTGAAAATGAGTGATTTACAAATTTAAGAAAGTTAAAGCAATAATAATTACTTATTACAGCATAGCATAAAGAAAAGAGCCAATTTTGTAATATTCTTAAGGAATACAGATTTTTAGACTTGCAGACATTTTATAAAATAAACCAGGCGCAGTTCTATTGTTTATTGTATTGACACGAAGATTGAAGTTATTGTTAGCCCTCGAAGAATATTTTCGGAAAATGTTTTTAAGACCGTATAAAAATTCAAATGCCTTGAAAGTAGAAATCCAAGACAACTTAAAACTAAGAATTTGACAGTTTACCCTGCATGGCTCTTAGTTAATTGTGTTGATTAAATAACCATTTAATATGTTTTTGGGTTGGAGTATTCAATTTTATTATTTTATTTAATTCATATAATTAATTTTAATTAAATAACAAGTTGATGGAAAAGAATTAATTCTATTTGACGAGTGGTGTTGACCCGATGATTCTCCGAGGAAGGTCTAAAAAGAAGTGAAAGATGGTTGACAGCGAAGAATGAATGTGCCAAACATTATTATGGCGGACACAGACGGAAACTTTGCTGGGCTACATCTAGGTGTTGAAAGACGGATCGAATTCTTTCAATTAATTTTTAATTAATCCAAGGTACTACCTAAGTACTAAAGAATGCGTACATGCTCAATTTCGAATTTGGGTATACTTTCATCGTGTGCACAAAAATTAAGTAAACTATCAACACAGATTTTGCTTATTTTGTTAAAAAACCAATTAATAATGATCAATTTATGAAGTTGGAAATTCTTCGCAGCAGTTTTAGATCAAAGCAGTGTCATCGACTAGTTTTCAAAAATTTAAAACAGATCCTTGTAGAATACCTGTGTTGATGAGAAATTTTGGCCATCAAACAGTTCATCTAAGTTTCAAGCCCCTACTGAATCTTTTCTCATTCTATGCATCAAGCCTTACAAAAGCATCCATATTGTTATTGCTATGCTTACTGATGTAAGTATGATTATGTAAGGAGGTTAAGTCAAACTTTTGAAAACTGTTGCCTTGGAAATCGACTTGGAGTTCCACTTTGATGAAGGCAGCCGCAAAGTAATTCACCTCAAAATAGCCAGCCAGGATGGACCGCTAGAGAGCCAAGTATTGTATTCATTTTAGTTGAGATGATTGACCAGGTCTTTTATCCACACAGAGTGCCATTTTGTTTTTTATTTTAACGTTTTATTTTAACACTGTGACACTCACTCAATTTCGACGTTTAAGTTTTTGTTTTTCCTAGGTTTTTTGAGATGGAATCCGTGAAATGGGCTCCGTTGTTGGTGAAAACTGTTGATGAAAATTTTGACTCATTTTAACGCATTTTCTCTTGTTTAAACTTTTACTTCGAGCGATAACTTCTAGCACTCTCTCCGTAAATTCTATTTGTGAGAAAAGAGACAATACAAAAAAAAACAAAACCCCCAAGCTGTAGGGCTGTTAAATTGACTGAACTTTATCGCCACCAGTCACAGTAACCGAGCTACCCATGGCTTCGATCAAAAAATGACAGTGACTTGAAGTGAATGTATGGATGAGTGGCCCTTAGTGAATGACTCGTGGATTCTCAGTCATCTAAAAGCGCAAATTTTATATGTTTACATATCCGTTCAGGTGAAAATGGACCACTTTTTGACGCGATTGACGATCTTTAGGCAATAACTTTTGGACTATCTGCACTTTGAACACCTAAACACCTGCAGAAGCTAACAATAAATTAAGTGATAAGTTCACAGTTGATTTATTATTTTAAGGGAGAACTTTATCCTTGAAATTTTCGAAAAATCAATTTTTTTTATTACGTATTCTGAGTTTACATGTAGGTAGAAATAAATCTGTCGAAGCGTTTCCCGGATTTCGAACGTTAACGCTATTTTAAACGCATTTGAATTTGACCGACGCAGCTAAAAAGGCCCGGATTAAGCAGCGGGTGATGTTAGCGGCTCAAAATGAGCAGCTAGCAGAAGAAGAAGGATTATTATAATAACCGATTAGCGGTTATTATAAACACATTCGTGCTTACAAAACTACACGTTTTTCTCGAAAATATGTTTTTGAAAATGGCTGACATTCTCCTGACCGCTGTAATTAACATGTCGACCTGAAATTTTGAGAGCATACTCAGAAAACATGTCTTCACGGAATGACGGGTCGATTTTTCGATAGAAACATTTTTGCATTTATTATTTTATCTTTTATCTTTTTATGCGAAAAAAAAAATGCGAAAATTCGATTTTTTTTTCATTGCCGCCCTTTTTCGATATTTGTACGAAACGAAAAACCCATCCGTCATTCCATGACCATAGGGTCACAGAATGATAATATGCTTTGAACTTTTGTTTCAGATTTACAAAGAGGGGGCGGTTATGTTATGAGTTAAGCACCTTTTTTTTTCGCGGAGATGCCACGGCGGCCATTTTGATTTCTGTATATCATGAACAAACACAAGAAAAAAACCGGACTGAAAAAGCTTTTCTCGTTTCCTTTGAAAAAAATAAAATTTAAACACCTGAAATATGGCACTCCAAGAACTAAGTCGCCCTGGAGACCAGTGAGAGATACCTTTTTCCCTTTACGCATGCTTAAATAACAACTTAGAAAATTCTTTATCTACAACGAGCCTGAGCCTGAGCGGAACTGCGGCATAAATTGCCCAATGGGACTATCTCTGTAATTTTTGAAGCACTTTTCTCTTCTTGCTTTGGCTGTTGAACATTTTGAGTGTTTGGAAGATTTTGGTGGCATTGCCTTTATCGCCGCGAACTTTCTGCAGTCTCAGCAAATTGACTTGCCATAATTCTGATTGGATCAAAAGAAGAATGCATCAAACGTTCTCTTCGCCGTATAAGCTAGACTTTTCACTTAATTGAGGCTGGTGCTGTCGCGGTAGATTACACAAGATTTTTGTATGGTTCATCTACGACTTGAAACAAGAGTAATGACACTTTTTCAATAAGTCTGAGGTCTGGGATCTCTTTCCAAAGCTTGAAAGAGTATATATTCCCCTTTCGCGTACCCATTAGATAAGTACCCTTCAGCGCAAGATCGGATTATATCGCGCTGATCTATCAAGAAACTGCAAAGCACAAGTTTTAGGTTTTAAGCTCACTTAACTTTGTCATAAATTTGCAAATCTTGACAACGAAGTCCAGCTAATTTTTAAAAGCTTATTAATCAAGAATTCTAGAAAACAATCGCGTTCCAAGGTCACCTCAGTTCCAGGAATAAACAAAAACAAAATTAAGAACTGACAATTGAAAAAGTGAATGGAAAGTCCAAACTGGATGCATCATCCTCCAAGGGGCTTAACACTATTAAGCTGTCACTCCGTCGCATCGGCCTTCAACCGTCGAAAGATACCATTTTTCACTGCTATCCGAGCTACAAAACTGAATCAATCTATCGATTATTACGAATGCCAGTACACCAGCATGCCTACACCTGCCTCCGAATCGACATATGCCTAATTAATTGCCATTTGTCTTGAGATTATTGTTAATCTGCACTTACCACCGACACCCGCCAGGACTTGCCAAAGTGATTGATGGCCAACACCAAGTTCAGCTACCCGAGTTGAAGGACAATCACCATTCGCACACATGAAGACGTCAAGTGTCCAGAGTTGACCATACAGCAAAACTAGTGTTCAGCAGCTATCGAAATTTCGAAGATTAACTCGGAATGAAGAGCACAAGTAATTTCTTAATCAAGTGCCAACAAAAGTGTGACGAATCGATCGACACACTCAACAAGGTGTCCGCTAGCCTCCGTGGAGGTTCCGCACCACCCTTCAAAGCTGCATCAATAAGCCTCCACGAAGAATTCGATTAGTTTCCAAATCGACCCAAGTTCCATTATACCTCGGTAGGTGGCTGGATTAAGTCTTAACCGTCTCAGCTGTCCATCGTTGCATCATTGGGGCTTGATATAATTCTCTAATTAAAGGCTTTTATTGATATGAATAAGAAATATTTATTATTGCTGCACGATTGGACCCGCGCTGCGTCGTCGTCGTGAAGCTTCCTCAAACCATCAGCGAACGATTGCAAAAGTCATAGATAGTCTCGTGCTCGTGCTGCCAATGGAACAGTGTTCACGAGCCAATCTAGCTCAGCCACGGGCAAGTACGGTCAATTTAATGTTGTTGTTTTGTTATTTTGGTGCTGTAGCAATAACAAATTGTAACACCGAATGATATAAGAGCTGAGAGGTTATGCTTGGCTTCATGCCGAGACAGCAGCAATTACAATTGTTTTCGCCAACTCGACTTAACCAGAAGGTGGCTACGACTACAGTAGTTAGTGCGACTATCTGGGCATGCATTAAAATTAATACTTTTTCTGCGATTGATACTGGTACTAGCTCGCCTTGTTTAATTACCAACCAGCGAGGTGGTTGACATCCCGGGCTGGACCCACTGGTACACTTGGAGTTCTTGGCGAGGTGCTGCTCGAGCTCTTGTACTAACGTGAATTAGCTTTAGGCGATATTTTATAGACTTAGTCTCAAACTAATGTGAATTTGTATCTATGGGCAGTTCTTGTGACTGATAAGATTTATTTTGATTTATTGCTGGCAGTTTTATGAGAGGTTTGTGGAGATTGCTGGCTTAGCATTCGATAGAAGTGATATAATTTGAGCGGCGTATTGCGCCAGATGTTGGCCAAGCTGGTGCATGTACTTCAAACCTGGTTCTTAACGAGTTTCGGTATATCTGTGAAAATAGAGTTAGTTTTCATAGTTGCATACTAAAATGCTACAACTTCATTCCAACCTACGCGGAATTTTCTTACGGATATTTCTTACGGCTTTGTTTCTATGAATGTACTGAATTGAACATGAAGCGTGGTCCATATTGCAAGAACGTAGCAGTCTTAATGACAATTCAGAATGACGGAGCTCATGACATTCTCTATGAAATATAAGACCCTATCAAAATGCAACTAAAGTACTTTGTACTCACAAATGACCTAACACTCTCCTGGAAAGTTTACCTAGCCGAAAGACTCCGGGAAGTATATCTTCTGCAATCTTTTGCTGGAAAAATGGAGAACTTAAAAATAAGCCGACAAGGAAGCCATTATTTTATGTGGAGCTCGCAATACTGCCTCTCTTTGACTTCTTCTCTGCACTTGATAAAACGCTTACCTTTCAAATTTGATCAGTGTACGAATCCAAGATTAAGTCTTGAACTTTTGTCTAGTCTCCGACTCTAGTTCAGTCAGTATTTTCCAATTGGATAAAATAAATGGAGCTATTATCGTATTCGAAGAGCGTATTGTCAATGCTTTGTGCCGAAGTAATTATGCCTCAAGCAGTGACGACAAAAATACTACGAATTGAGCGAATGCAAATAAGTCTATATGAAAATTCTTCGACACCGCCCGGACTGCGACCATGAAAATTAAGGTTTTTTTTAACAGGGACGCTACAAAAGTAGAGCGACAGGGACAGCAAACGACGCCACATTTCTTGCCGCTCTTTTGACATTTCTCTTCAGTAAGGTTTGCCATTTCATGATGGAGAGATATACGAGCCAACAACGAGTCAAAATTATTAAAATTTACTACCGAAGTTCGGAGTCAGTGGCCTCAACGTTAAGAGCGCTACGTCCAATTTATGGTTGTCATAATCGTCCTAGCAGATCAACAATTGAGCGTCTAGTGGAAAAATTTGAATCCACAGGTACAGTACAAAATGTTCCCGTGCCCGTAGTAACGAGAATATTGCTGCCGCTGAGGCTTCAGTTTCAGAAGGCCCAAATGTATCTCTCACACGTCCTTATCAAGCGTTGGACATCTCTGTGACGTCGTTGTGGCGAATTTTGCGAAAAGATCTTAGCCTACGTTGCAAGCGTCGTATGTTCGTGAATTTTCATCGAAAAATCATCTTCAGCGATGAGGCCTATTTCTGGCTGAATGGCTCCGTCAATAAACAAAATATGCGGTATTGGTCAGGCAGCAATCCACACGTACTCCATGAGTCATCATTGCATTCCGATAAAATTACGGTTTGGAGTGGTTTATGGGCCGGCGGCGTATTGGGCCGTACTTCTTCCATGATGATCAAGGCTAGCATGTTACTGTGAATGGGGATCGCTACCCTTCAATGATAACCGAATATTTTTGGCCCCAATTGGATGATAGGACTTGGAGGACCTGTAGTTCCAACAGGACGGCGCCACAAGCCACACAGCGAATGTCACAATCAATTTTGTGAACGTGTTATCTCACGAAATGGTCCAGTCGCTTGGCCGCCTCGGTCGTGCGATTTGACGCCGTTAGACTATTTCCTGTGGGGCTACGTCAAGTCTATTGTCTATGCCAACACGCCAGCGACGATTGATGAACTTCGCTCGAATATCGAACGTGAAATTGCAGCAGTATCGGCCGATTTATGCTTGAAAACCGTCGAAAATTGGGTTCAACGTCTGGACTTCGTGCAAGCGTGCCCGTGAAGCCATGCAAAAGAAATCGAGTTTCCTACATAATGGCATCAAACGTACTTTCACAGGAATAAAGAATTTCATTGATATCCAAACCCGTTTTTTTTTTTATTTAAAAAAACTTTTGTAGCGCTCTTATTGAAAAACCCTTTACATACATACCTACATCTGAGTTCCGATACAATATATATTCTTGCAGTTATTCTTTAAATCCTTCAAACAACTCTGTTGAAAAAGGGATATCATTATTTTTTGAGAGTAAAAAAATAATTCAAAATAACTGCAGGGTTTGTATCGATGAGACTCGATGGACTATCAAGCATTTGATCCTTAAATAAGGATATTCTTTCTTCATCTACTATTGATGGTCAGCAAAAACAATTTCCCAATCAACCCAAAAACTCGCTTCCACTGATAGACCGAGATTGAATTAGAAAATTATTCTTTTCGAATAAAATCGAGATCTCTAATTAAGCTGAGTTCATCAGTAAAGTAAAGTAAAGTGAGTTTCATCAGTAAAGTTTCAATTAATTTCCTTGCAAGATCAAATCTTCATTTCTTCTCCCCTCATATGGGGATCTCATCTCTGCTACGGCCAGTCTAGGCTAACAATTAAAACACATCCAATTCGCACATTGATTCTGGGTTAGTGATGAGGCATCGGCATCGCCTTTATCTTACTCGAGATGACTTTAACAATTTTCTGGAGAACTTGTAGTTTTACATCGTCGATAGCCATCGATGCGATTGCCACTGCCAATTTAGTCATAAGAAACGTTCTTCTTGGTATAAAGAGCCTTATCCACCCAACGCAGGGTAAACATGGGGTGGGACCTTTACTCTTAAGAAGCTATCAGGTTCAGAGAGTTGAGTTTATGGACTGCTAATGAGAACTGAGGCAAAGGGTTCTCCAATGTCCGAAGATAAAGTATTAAAAAGACAAACCGACAGCACAACGACAGTACAACAATGAAATTTTAACTGAAAGGGTATTCAAAATTTAGATGCCTAAAGAACCAAAGTTATTGTGAAATTGATTTTTCCGAAACTGAAATAAGTTCTTCTGATTTTCTGATGATTCAAATGCTTTCACAAGCAAAGTGACGTAAAGTGCTGACGTTCATTTTAATAACATAGAGGCATCCAATTCGGGGTCCAGATTTCACATGCCTGTTGAACCGAACTATTATCCGAGACTATATACATTTAGTTTAAGGTTTGGAACTTAACCCCTTACTGAATGATTTTTTTTTTATGAAAAAAATATGTACACCGTATGATAGAAAATGTTATATAAAAATAAAACGTTTTTTCAGTAATTTTAATTTTTTTTAAATGAAACCGGAAAAATTTGGGGTTTTCCGGTTTTGATCGTACACGTGCAGAAAACGAATGAAAAATATCTCAATAAATTTTGTAAATTATTTATTTTAAATATTATGTTGTGTGGAATGTCTTGAAACAGTTTCTATGGTCCACGAGACTGTGCGCCTTAACGACCTTACTCCCCCTGAAGCGTTTCTCTATTTAGATAGAAAAGGCTAGGATAGATTAGCGGTACCGTTAATTTTCCGCGTTGGTCGAAAAGCTGTGGACGGGCGAGTCAACTATGACCAAGACGTCGCAAGTTGCTCACTGGAGATTCTCAGGTTTAGTAGGGCGGTATCAGACCACGACAGAGCGGACTCCCGTGGAGAACATTTGAATAATATTGTATTCCATTGAAAATGTTATCGCAATTCTAAATGTGTTTTATTTAAACTTACATTCGGACTCACAAAATGGTTGACATTTTTTCTCGTCCGATATCGCTTCTGACGAAAACTCTTCATCCGAATATCTAAGAAAATGTGACCATCATCCTGAATGTATATAAAGCCTCTATCAAAGCGTGTTTTGAAGACTTAAGGTATAAGCCACAACAGGTTTCTTCGTAATCATTCTGTTGAATAATAGAAACCAATTTTGTTAAACGACTCTTCAGTGTTGAACACAAAACATTGTTTCGCTACTTTTAAAGATATTTCTGCCGGAGTTCCAAAAAGAAGTATCCCGATATCGTATTGGTTGTTTACCAGAGATATGCCTTGCGAAAAAGAAACTCTTGCGGAAGAAATATCTAGTTACCAATTCTTTAGTCGAGTCAGCTTCTTATTATGTTCAAAAATCCTGAAATACCATTTTTGAATGGACAAAGACTTGACAAACTAAATCTGGTTTTAGCAAATCTTGTTTGTCACAATTGCTTGCTTTAACGCATAATTTAATCTTTTGACAATAAAGTCCTACGAACATAGACACTGCTGCCTATGAAGGCAAAAGCTTGTAAGAGCTTGTAAATTTAGTATCTGTACATGGCCATTGAAACAATTCTATTCTCCTGTATGAAACCGAGCTTTAAGTCAGACTTAACAAACTTCATTATAAGGCTTTAAAATGAAAACCGAATCCAAATATTCAGTATGACTTTAAAAAAATTATCCCTCCTAAATCGAAAGGTTTAAACTTTGTAACTCTTACAGCAGGAAGTCGCCATCTCGAACATTAGTGGGTTAAACAATTGAGTTTGCAACCAACGCATTTTTTTACTTAATTGTTAAGCCGGACTTTCCGTCTACTTTCAAGTCCAAGGCCAAAGTTAAACAGAAAAAACAAAGTTTCAAGCCGTAAATCTTACAATTCAGTTGCAGTTCCTTCCAGTTATGTCTTTGTCCGATCCAATTACATTAATTGAAAGTACCAGTTTTTTTTTCTTACACAAAACCAACCCTCCAAGCTTATATCCGGAGACCATAGACAATGCACTTAATTGGCAAATTTGTCTAGGCCCAGTTCAATTGTTCATTTGCATTGTTTGCCATGGCTCACGTGAAGCCGTTTAGTCACGATACCCTGTATTGGTCACCCTCAATCTCTGAACCCTCATTATGACTGTTCTGCAGTGGAGCGGACCTCTTACCCAATCTCCATTGAATGCAATTAATCGTGGCACTATTTGCAATTGCAATCCGAGTCTTTAGAACGTAATTGTAGCGCAGCGCAGTTCTCGAATGTACCCCGAATACTTGCATCTCTTCCGCCTGCATTAAGGTGGAGTTTCTTGGCAAAACTTTTCAGTGCACTTAATCAAATCGCACCTTTCTAAGTGTGGCTCTAGTCAAGTTGGACCCATGATAAAGAGGCTGTTGCACACAGTGCACTCCTTTCAGTCGACAAGGTCAACCAGTTGAATTGCATCTAGTTCAGAATTGTGTATCTGGAATGAGATTTGTTGGCTAGAATCGTAATTTCCGACATAGAAGTCGGACTGGCTGCATGCAGAGATGGACGTTGGTCTGAAGGGTGGTGGAGTGCCAAACAGTCAGACAGTCTCTTACTATATATGACAAGGCGCATTCGGCTGATTTGATTTATGGTCTCAACTTTTGTGTGTGTGTCTGTGATAATTGCAGTAAGCCAGGCTTGGATATAATTTTCCTATTGACAGCTTTTTTATGGGCTGGTGTTGGGTTTTTTTTTCTTTTGTGCACTGGAAGTGGTTTGGCGAAGTGGAAATGGATAATTGGAATTCAAGTTTAGGAACGGGTTTATTAATAGCAAAAAGTCGATGGCATTAGCATGGTGGATTGGGAAAATCTATTCTGACTTGTCAGAGAGACTTTGATGTGTTGGAGGGCAGTTATGAGCTCGAACGAAGAACTATATTGATTCGGTCACACCTCAAAGTTGTGTGTCCGGCTGGGGAGAATGTTGGAAACGAGTGCACCTTTTATGGCTCTGATATGCATTAAAGTGTTTACATTGTATGCAGAAGAAGTAGGTGCAACGCAGGCCTAAGATCGCAGGTTTAAGGTCATTCTGAGCTGAGTGAACAGAGAGTCAAAAAACAGAGTAAAAAAAGGTATTCGGAGAAGCAAAGTTACTAAAATTTAAATGGAAAATGTAGAGATAGAGTCCATCAATTCTGCTATGGAACGGTAAAAATATATGAAATGAGATTTAAAAAAAAAAAAAAACTGTACCGAAGAATAACAAATTCCCCAGATCAGGAGAATGCGATAAGGACAGCATGGAAGGTTGAAGAACTTATCGGCGCTATCAGAAGTTTTCAACCACATAAATAGCCTGGCTTCGGGCGGAGCCCTGCCATTTATTCATCAGAAAACTTCAAACAATACAAGGCAAACAAAGTCTTAGAGCAGTGGACAAGTAGGTTTTTAATTCATACTCAAAGCGTGGCAAAAATTTATTTCTAGATGAGAAAGAGTGTTTGCACTTTGATGAGATATGAAAAGGGCCTTTCAATGAAGAAAATATTTTTATGGTTCGATGAGAAACTAATCTTGCAGAGCCGGCTTAAGTGAATTTGTCTTAATTTTTCGTCAACTTAAGTTTAAATGCAAACGATTTTAAGTTTCCGGCCTTCAAAAGGAAAAACGGAACCACTTTTTTATCACTTCGTTGTCCAACTGTCTAGTTTCAAGTTGAATTAAATATCACACAGCGCCAGAAGCGCTGGACTGAAAATTAACATTGCCAAGACAAGGGCCTTGTCTATATGAGAGTCAGTTTCTGCACCTCCATCTCCTCTAACAGGTTAGGTGCCTTGCATCTTGAGCCGATTTTTATCAGCCTTGTCTTGGCGATGTTAATTTTCAGTCCAGCGCTTCTGGCGTTGAGGTCCTTCGCGTGTAGGCAGGCAGATATCGTCGACGTATTCGAGGTCGTGGACTTTCTTTAGTAAGGGACCATTGGAGACGTTTGGAAACGACGTTGTTGGTGCGGTCTAGGACAAGGTCAAGGACAATGCTAAAGAGCAGGGGTGATAATACTCTTCTGGTTTTGGTGAAGGAGGATCTGTCTTTGTTCTTGAAGCGCAACTTGTAACACGCGTCCCGGTAGATCACCTAGATGAACTCCAATGTTCAGATGGCTTCGAATAGCAAAAAGATGGAGGAGTTCCATTCAACCAATTATTCGATTATCATAGGATCGTGTTGATGTGATCAATACATACGGTTGGACAGTTGGAGAATTTTGGTGCAGGATCGCTTCGCTAACTACTCGCTTGGCAACGCCTGGAGGTATAACCAACTTTCAGATATTCAATTCCAACGTGAAATTGCTCTATGGATGCAAGGAAGGCAACCACCATCATTGTTCGATAGCTTCAGGTCTTCGTCAACAAATGCTTGAGAGGAATCCTGAAGGTCTTCCGGCCAGAATAGATCACAAACAAAGAGCTGCACAGCAACCCATCTTAGCACATAACTAACGTCAAAAATGAAGCTAAATAGGCCACAGACTGCGTACACCAGCAAATCTTGGTCGGAAGTGACAAGGCTAGGCCAAGACAGAGTCGTATATAGTATTTGACTTTCATATCTTTCAATCATTTCATTAAAATCCATTTCTAGAACTTGAGTTGATTTTAGAGCATTTTTGGACAAAGCAAGTTGGGGATTAGTTTACTTTTAAAAGTGACTTTAATACACTTTTTTTAGCCTTAAGTTGAATTTTTCAAAAATGTTTAAAAACTTTGTTTATTATGAAATTAATGGGATTATTGAGCTGAGGTATTTATATATTCGAGAACTGCAGCTGCTCCGTTTTGTTTTTTGAGTGCTGGGTTGATTTATTTATAAAAAGCGACAATGTTTTATTGGGAATCGGATTTATTTTTAAGGAAGGAACACAGAATAAGTGTTAGGTGTTATTCCTTGACTTGTGCTTTCATTTACCCTCAATTCTAATAATTTTTTTTTATTGAAAATGTACGTACAAAAATATATAAATTGTCTGACCGCTACTACACAAGATGTAGCAAATTAGATAACGTATTTGACTCCAATCTAGCAGTATCAGATAGCAACTAAAATAGATATATATTTAGTCTAATATTTAATCATTTATTTATGTATTTAATAATTAATTTATTTATTTATTTAAAGTAAAATCGTAGTCCCTAGAATTCAGAACGTTGCCAATAACTGACTTTCAGTTTGTGTATCGTAGTTGGCGCTGATTTAATTCAAGTCATAGTTCTATAGAATCTACGGAGTGTTGTTACGTTCGATTTTCCTCGCTCCAAGATAATAAGGGCCGACTGACCTAGTGGAAACGGTCGTGGGAGAATTGATATAAAAATGGGCGCCACGCGATTAGCCTTATTATCCCGAAATGCCTTCCCGGTGGAACCGCGACTGCCAAGGAAGGTTCCGCGAACCGTCAATTGAAACTCAACCGTTCAAATTCAAAATCTTACAAGTTTTATTTTACTCTTTTTCAACTTAAGCTACATATACTATAAATGAAACAAAAACAAAGGAAAACAAAAAAAAATCAGAAAGTCCCAGAAGGGGATAAGAACAAAAAAAGAAGAAAAATAATAAAAATAAAATTTGAGAAAATACCCAAAAAAAAAAATTATAGAAGAAACAAAATTGACTGATACCTCTGGGTTTGAACCCACACCCAAAAGAGCCGCAACGTTGAATGAGGTCCTCAATTTTTCAATTTTCAATTTTTATGCATTTTTATTAATTCATTTAATAACCTTACATGCTAGACAAAAAATGCTTAAAACTAGCTTAATTAACTTAACTATTTTATATACTAACTTACTGGCCCTCTGCGGGCGCTCTAAGCTAAAATTAACAATTAAACCTATGTCTTTCGACTAACTAATATTTACGTTATTTAAATTTAAGAAACTAATAATAAGACTAAGAAAAAAGATTACTTGCAAAAACTTAGTATATGAAATTTTTATGTTTAAATTAAAACTAGACTTAAATACTAACTACAAACTACAAACTACAAGCTAATCTAAAAAATAAAATCTTAACCTAACTTACAATAAAATTAAAACTACTTAGACTAATTAAACATAAATAAGCCGGCCAAGGCTGACAGGACATGCTATTTTTGCCATAAGGGCACCCAAGATATAAAACGACGATGAAGTTCATCCTTCGTCCAGCCACCAAAAGTGTCGATGTTGTCTTACGACATCAGCTCTGTCGCGGTCTGATACCGCCCTACTGAACCTGAGGGTCTCCGGTGAGCTACTTGCGACGTCTTGTTCGTAAGTGACTCGCCCGTCCACAGCTTTTCGACCAACGTGGAAGATTAACGGTACCGCTAATCTATCCTGGACCAGACCTTTTCTATCCAAATAGAGAAAAGCTTCAGGGGGAATAAGGCCGTTAAGGCGCACTGTCTCATGATGCATGTCATTGGGGTAAAAAGCCCCAGAGATCAAGTTGTTGGTCGAAGTCATTGCTCTTGCAATGTGACTTCGAATAAGTTTTATCAGAAAGTTGTCCACTCTGATCAGGTTGGCCCCGTTGTACAGGACCTCATTACTATAGAATTTTTTGTACTCAGACTCTGGAGTTCTATATAAATGGAGACAAGCCCTAAGGCATCGTCTCTCGAAAACCCGTATCTTTTCCATTAAGCTTGTTCCCACGTTAAACCAAACGGGACAGCCATAGGCAAGGACAGGCCGAATAAGGGCCGTGTAGCAGATCACCTTCACCTTGGCATCGAGTTGACTGCTGTGAAACAGTCTCTTTGTCAAGGCAAAGGCCGCTTTGGCTCTGGCCAGAGCAGCATCTATATGTTTGTTAAAATATAGATATTGATCTAGCCAGATCCCAAGGTATCTGACAACACTTCGATTCGCCAATGGCTGCCCGTTTTGTCCAACAATAGAGAACGTTCGCCACTTCTTTCTAGTATTTCTAGAAGCCCCAGACAACGGAGTCCTGAACAGAATGGTCTCGCACTTTTGAAAATTGATTTTCAACTTCCAATCATCGCAATATCCCTGTACCTTTTCGAAGTCACGCTGCAAGAGACTTACAATGACCTCGATCTTCGGACTTGACCTGTACGCGATCAAGTCATCTGCGTACGCTATGGATTGGCGGAGAGATCCTACAAGATCACTTGTGAAGATCGTAAATAATATCGGCGAAATAACTACACCCTGTTGTAGACCGTTTTTAATTTCGAAAGTCCCAGCAGACACCACACTGCCATTTTTCACAATAAACTGTCTGCTGGTGAGCATATCTAAGATTATGTACAGCAGCGGTTTGCTTATGCCGAGCTGATCAAGCTTGAAAAAGAGCCCCTGCAACCATACAGTGTCAAAGGCCTTTCCCAAGTCAATCAACAAGGCACCCGTGCATTGTTTCTTACCTTTGTTCCATTGGATATCCGATACCAGTTTAGACGCGGCATGTATACAATCATGCCCCGCTCTGAAACCGAATTGGTTATCCGGAATAATATTTTTGTCCTCAACCCACTCGGTCAGGGCTCTATTGATTACTTTTTCAAACACTTTGCTGATGTTGGGAAGGAGACTTATCGACCGGAGATTTGCCGGATTGGATGTGTCTTTGTTCCGTTTAGGAATTGGTTGCACCACCGCTGTCTTCCAATGAGCTGGATAATGTGCATTATTCAGCAAATTGTTAAACAGGGTGGTGTAAATGTTTACCGCTTCTAGAGGAAGGTGTTTGAGAACAATGTTTGGTATTTCGTCGATTCCCACAGATTTCTTACTTCTCAGTGAACCGAAAATGACCAGGAGATCTTCCTTTGATATGAATGGAGGGTGAATCCCTTCATTGGCGATGACATCATTTGCCAAATTATCGTCATTGAACATGGTAAACCCAGTGTTCTCCGATCGCCAGTGCTCAATGTCATATCGCAAGTAGAAGTTGTGCAATAGGACACGATTTTCCAAGATATGGTTCGGGCGAGTGCTAACATTCACCTTATACACATCCTGAAACGTCGCACCTATCACTTCAACTTTCTCCTGAGGATTTTCGATCACAAAAAAGTTGTCATCTTCGATCGCTTCTATTGGATCTATTCCTGCTGTCACAAGTACTTGTTCGTTGTCTGTAGTTCGGGGGAGCTTTAGACACGGAAGCTCATTCTGATTATTTCTTCGAAAGATTTTATTAATTTCCGGGAACATACTAGGATTACTAGCTTTAACAGCCCGGATTTTGTTATTCCAATGCGAATTAATTACAGCACGGTAATTTTGCTGAATTAATTGCTGTAGGTTTTTTAACTGTGATTTCAGTGTCCTAACCTCCGAGTTTTGTGGGTCGGTGAAACGTCTGTAGAGGAGTTTGAGTCTCGTCAGTAGCCTACTCTTTTGTCGGTGAAGAGCGTCAATCGTAGCATTGCGGTAAATGTTGACATTGTCAGTCAGTTGGTACTTAGGAATTGTTCTGTCCATTGTTTGTTTTATTGTGTCGTTCATCCTTTTAAGGTAAGTGTCGATCTCTTCGTTCGACAAATTCCTATTGGATGGTGGGTTGAGCAAGTTCGAAGAGAGTGCTCTTGTCATTGTTCCGGAGAAGCGTGTCCACCGCGTCCTACTGTAATTGTAAGAATGCGTTTGAACATACTCCTCTAGTTCCGCAATTTCGTTGGGAATTGTTACTACGGCACTAAATCCGCAATGGTCACTGTCGTACACGAATGTGTGAAGACAGTTTATTGTTTGTCGGTCCATGTTAGTTAGCTGTATCCGTTCGTCAAACAGCATAAGATCTATATAGGAGCCTGATCTGGGATAAGACGGACTGTCCGTCGCTTTTAAATCGAGTCGATACTCGACACTATTCTGACCCCACCAATTGAATAGTAGGTTCCCTCTAGTGTTTGGTGATTGATTTCTCCAATTACTATGTTTGGCGTTTAGATCTCCGGCCATGAGGTAATAATTCTCCTCCGAACCCAGACGTAAGTATTGAAAAAGTGTCTCGAGCTCTGAGATAAAACAGGTTTGTTGAGTAGCTTCAGTTGCATAGGCTGCTATCATATACATCCTCTTCCCACTACGGAGGGGGATGCATATGATGCAAGCCTCTAGCACCTGGAATCTACGCACTTCACCGCTGTACATAACCTTAAAACGCAGATTTTTTCTAACAAAGATAGCGACGCCACCAGCCCCATTGGAGTTGGGTCTGTCTCTTCTTATAATATGGTACTGACTGTGCCTCAACTTGTGCCTCTGAGAGAGCTTGGTTTCGCTAACCAGAAGAACATCGGGACTTTGGTCTTCTAACAACTTGAAGAGTACAGCTCTTCGTTCGATATTTATTAGCGAATTTACATTCACTGAAAGGATCTTTAAGAGTTTCTCCACCAGCGAACACATTACGACTGGAGGCGCGTTAGACTCGGCAACAAAGTGTAGATACGATCTACGCGTGTCGCCTGTTCCTGAATTTGCTGTTGCAGCTGACTAATTTGCCCCTGAATAGAAAGCAAAATAGCCAGCAGATCAGCATCACCACTAGGTGCTCCAGGTCGTGAGGCCTGAGGAGCAACCTTTGGTGCTTGTTGTACCGTACTCCTCTGACCGGCCGCCATTTGGGCATAGGTCACATTGGGAGTTACGGCTGGAGTTTTAGGAACAGGTGGGCGCTTCACCTCCACCTTCTGTTGACGAGCCAGGTTTAATTTCCTAACATATTGGTAACTGGAACAACCCCGATAGTTAGCGGTGTGTCCCGAGTTACCACAAAGAATACACTTCAGAGACGTGGTATCATCAACCCTATCCTTACCTAGAGGACATTCCTCTGCACTGTGGTTCAATGCACACTTAACGCACCGAAACTGCATTTGACAGTTCGCAGCGGCGTGCCCGAACCTCTGACAGCGAACACATTGTAAAATGTTATCGCTGCGATTTAATTTTTCCCAACTAATGCATTGATAGTCTAGGACTTTAATCTTCCTCAGACTATCTATTTTGCTGTTGGGAGTCAGCTGGACCAGGAAGAACGGTAATTTCCGATTCTCCCTTCGGGCCTTTGCTGTAGTGAAAGGCTTAACACTGACGAACTTAAGATCGTCACATTCCTTCGCTTGAAGCTCCTGAAGGAGCTCCTCGGGATCGGTGGACGAATCTAAACCACGAAGGAGCATTGTCTGCAAACGCTCACTTTTGGGAGTGAATGAGAAAAACTCCGTCGTCGTTTTCTCTAATAATTGTTTAATTAACTTATGGTGCTCCACTGTGAAGCAGTGGATAGCATGCCTGTCTTTACTTAGTCGTTTAATAATGAAATTATCGCCTATGGCCGACTTACATATATTGATGGTGTCCTTAAGCTCCATCTTGTAGGTGTTTATTGGAGGCACCTTTGGCCTCACTGTCGTCTGCTTCTGCTGTTGTTTCTGTTGTTGTTGTTGTTTCTGCTGCTGCTGCTGTTTTTGCTGCTGCTGTTGTTTTTGCTGCTGCTGTTTTTGCTGCTGCTGCTTTTGCTCCTGTTGTTGCTGCTTTGGCAACTCTGGATATTGCTGCTGTTGCTTTGGCAGCTTTGTTTGTTGCTGCTGCTTGGACAGCTGTGGTTGTTGTTGTTGTTTGGCTGGCGCTGGTATTTGGCTTATTTCTGCCAGT
This sequence comes from Orthonevra nobilis, assembly GCA_963555765.1. Taxonomy (NCBI): domain Eukaryota; kingdom Metazoa; phylum Arthropoda; class Insecta; order Diptera; family Syrphidae; genus Orthonevra; species Orthonevra nobilis. The sequence continues at coordinate 141,464,305 of OY743224.1, forward strand.
TGCTGTACATTTTTTTGGGCGCTTGTACTTGCTGCTTGCCGCTCCCTTTCACGGCGTGCCGTTTGTTTGGCCTTTACGGCTTTTAGCAACGACTCGAGTTGGCAGATCTCGTCGTCTTCGTCATCAGTTTCGGATGCCGCTAGAGACATGAACGAGTTGCTGTCCCCGGTGTAGCGACCCTCACCGCCGTCGGAGACATACGGAAAATCCTCTGTTGTTGTTGTCGATTTTTTTGCTTCGACTTTTAATTTTTCTGCTGCTGCTGTTGTTGTTGCTACTGTTGCTGCTGCTGTTGTTGATGGCGCCCGATCCCCGGCTCCAGTCGGCAGCTTTTCAGCTGAAGCCGACAGGGACGGGCGCTTTACGAGGTTTGGAGTCGGTCGCACCCTCCTCCTCCTCTTCCCAGTCATCGATGATGATGACGACAACGGTGGTGGTGGCGGCTTTGGGTCAGGCAATGCCTTCCCCGCTCCTCCCCCAGGTTTGTGAGGCGACGATTGTCGCTCACTCATGTTTATTATGAGTTTTTCACTTGATTAAATGAACTTGATATATAAATTATCAATTAAAATTTATTGGCCCTTGCTGGGAATTGAACCCTAATGTGCGGATCAAAGAGTCCGGCACACAACCACTGCACCGGCTGGTTAATTATCAGTGCAGTAGCAAAGAGAACACTTGAAAAAAAACTTGGTATTTGCTTTCACTAGTAAATCAAAAGCACTTGTTCTTCCTATGAAGGTTCGTGAACGAATGATTGAATGAGGTCCTGTACAACGGGGCCAAACTGATCAGAGTGGACAACTTTCTGATTAAACTTATTCGAGGTCACATTGCAAGAGCAATGACTGCGACCAACAACTTGATCTTCGGGGCTTTTTACCCCAATGATTTGCATCATGAGACAGTGCGCCTTAACGGCCTTATTCCCCCTGAAGCTTTTCTCTATTTAGATAGAAAAGGTCTGGTCCAGGATAGATAAGCGGTACCGTTAATCTTCCACGTTGGTCGAAAAGCTGTGGACGGGCGAGTCACTTACGAACAAGACGTCGCAAGTAGCTCACCGGAGACCCTCAGGTTCAGTAGGGCGGTATCAGACCGCGACAGAGCTGACGTCGTAAGTCAACATCGACACTTTTGGTGGCTGGGCGAAGAATGAACTTCGTCGTCGTTATGGCAAATATAGCATGTCGTGTCAGCCGTGGCCGGCTTATTTATGTTTAATGTAGTTTAAGTAGTTTTAATATTATTGTTAGTTAGGTTAAGATTTTATTTTTTAGATTAGTTTGTAGGTTAGTATTTAAGTCTAGTTTTAATTTAAACATAAACATTTCATATACTAAGTTTTTGCAATTAATCTTTTTTTCTTAGTCTTATTATTAGTTTCTTAAATTTAAATAACGTAAATATTAGTTAGTCGAAAGACATAGGTTTAACTGTTAATTTTAGCTTAGAGCGCCCGCAGAGGGCCAGTAAGTTAGTATATAAAATAGTTAAGTTAATTAAGCTAGTTTTAAGCATTTTTTGTCTAGCATGTAAGGTTATTAAATGAATTAATAAAAATGCATAAAAATTGAAAAAAAATTGTTTTGTTTTGTTTTTTTTTGTATTTTCTTTCGCGGACCGGAAAAAAAAGAAAAGGAAAACCTCAGGTCTTACGGATACCTTGGATGCCTAGATTAACCTCCACGGCTCTATTTTTTTTCCTTTTATGGATTTTTGGGGTTTTCTGCACACTCTATACACTACGCACACTATTCACACCCTTATTCTCGTACATTTTAAGTAATTATATACTTTTTCAAATTTAATTAAATTTGAGTTCTCCTTTTTTTTTAAATGATACTTCCGATCAATAAAAAATATAAAATTCAATCACTGGTTCAAATTTCAATCGCTTTTTAAAAATTCAATGTTTGTTTCAACTTTAAAAACTCGCACTTCACGCATCCGCACTCGACCAGAACTCTCAACCGACTCCCCCTACACGATCACGGGTTTTTCCTCCTGCCACAACTGGTTTTTCTGTCTTTTTGCCCTCTACGTACCTTCTCAAGTTCATTCAGAAGGAGCGTAAAGGTTAAAAGAAATTAAAACCAGCCGCCCTTACCGAGATTCGATATCACGACCCCTACCTCAAAATGTTATATGGTCGGCGCGTGAACTAATTCGGCTGAATCTGACTTACAATCCGCCGGTAAAAATGTTATCTTAGGGAAGTCATGATGAAGTTCCTCATTGTGAAGAGAAAACTTCTCAACTTGTAACAGTGTCACGAAGAAATATGTACTCAATGCCAACTGCCATGCATACCGGCAAAACGTCTTCTAAAGCCGCTTACAACAGGCAAACCAAGATTCGGGCATGACAACTTCTGCCGAGTTCCCTTTTTTATAAAAAATTGTTCTCAATTTTTTTTTTAATTTTAATATTTTGTTCCCAAAAAAAAAGTGTTTAAATAACGAAAACTATGATAAGAATTAACGTTAAGTGCATTTTTGCCAGTGACTAATTAAAACTACTACGTGCTCTTTATAAAAAGTTATTTTATAATCAAATAGAACATTTGCTAGTGCCAGGCTCTTTGTACATCATATATAAGGACAAAGAATTTGATGGATGTCTCAGCCCGGTTTTCATCTTGACAGCTCTTACAGAAGTTAAGATCTCACTCAAATCGAAAAATTAATTTTTTACCAGGCTTTTTTTGGATGCCTGACTTATCATCCACTTTGGAACTAACTCGAATATTTTTAAACATTGTACAAGTCAAATTCGATCCATTTTTAATTTGAACCAGAAGACATATTCTATAAAAAATTAATTGACCGAAGAAAGCCCGATAAGAAGGTCAACAAAGTTCATTAAAAAAAAAGCAACTCAACTGCTTTGTAATAAAATTGTTCTATTTTCCCTGAAGGCAACAAGTATGTAGCAAGTTCTTTTCCTTTTTTAAACCTTTCTGCCGTTTCCGCATTCCAAAATTAAATACAATTTCGATCCAGTAATTGTCGCACATAGTAGTTAAGGCTCTTGTTTCTGATTCGGCTCGAATGTAATCACGTTAAAATCAAATATATCATAACAGCCGAAAAAAAGGGTCGACGACACTTCAAGGTCTATCGATGCATAGCTATCGCACGCCGAACCCAAATTATTTCGATTCCAATTAAAAAACAAGAACTCAAAAACTTGTACCTGCCAGGGAACATGTTCCCAATGACAATTCAAAACAAGTTAAATGCTACTCCTTGGCTTGTTCTCGTGTCTAACCATAGTGGGTTCGTCAGTCGCACTCCCCAAAATTTCACTTTTTTGTACGAAAAAAAAACACGCCTGCGGGTGACTAAATTTCGTTGAAAAAATTCAAATTGAGACTTTAAATGTCAACCATGTTTGCATAAAAATTTACTAAGCCTCGTGCAAACGGAATGATCTGTCACTTGCAAACAGCCAGTGCACTTTGTCATATTGGCTATTGTTTTTTTTTTCTGATTCCATCAGTGGAACGGTCACACCTTTTTGAATGGATTAACTTGTTTGGCTAAAGTGGTCGCAAGGACATGTGATACCCCGGTCGAAGACAAAAGGTTTCGTCAAAGACGGAAGAAGTATTTTCACACTCAGTCATTAGTTTCACCTTTCAAATGAAAAATTAGTTGTTAAAGACTGATTAATCATGGGCGGCAATAAAAAAAATGCATCCAATCTATTTTTATTGTGTAAAATTAGTTAGTCGACTACAAGGCCGAAGAATAGAAATAGAAATATTTTCTTGATAGAGTTTAGAAAAAGGTTTTTTGGGAATCAAAAGTAAGCTTAAAAAGAAACTTTTTTGCTTAATCGCGATCCAAGGAACTTTCGTTTCACAGCTCAAGGCATCATTTCGATAACTTCAACTCCAGACGTACGAGGAGTTGGAGAAGGCTTATTTTCGCACTAGTTGAAAAGCCATACGCATTTATATAATGAATTTCATTATATATATTTTATTTTGCAAGCTGTACATCGGGGTTAAAGTGCCCAAGCAGGGGTTACTTTGCCCCACCGGCGAAAAGAGTTTTTTATTTGGTTGGCGCCCAGACATGTGTCGCCCTGCATATCAAAAGATCTGACACGCTCACATAGAAACATATACAATTGCGAGGATGTTCATTCGATCATTTATCGTGGTTGGTGGAAACCAATTGACGTGTTTAGTTCCTTGCACAATTTGGTGTTGTTTTAAATATGTCCGAATAACATACTTCCAGCTCTTCGAACACTGGTGCTATATCATATTTTCGAATGGAGCAAAGTGACCTCATCCCTTGGACAACTTTGCCCCAATCTTCGGCCAAAACAAAAAAACACTATTCAATTGCAGGAAAATAACTTTAAGGTCATATTTATATTCTCTTATGTCTGATTCAGAAGATAGAAAGGCGAAAATAAATATAAGATTTTTTTTTTCGTTTTATGAAATGTACATCCAGGGACATAGACCGCCTTCCATGTGTTTTCTGTTTTATTGTTTTTTTTTAATTTAGAATTATTTAGCTCATAGCAATTTTCTTCACAGTACACATTTTTTTGAATACAGCGTTTTATGATAATATTTTGTCCGAATCTGAAATTATTTTTCCTCGATGTGGACCTTGTTTAATTTAAATTTTCAAGTCACTTGCCCGACGAATTCTGGAAATTTTAACGTCGAGTTGCCCATTTCTAAATACTAATTTAATTCATAAATAATATTTATGTCCCAACTTTGATCTCCGTAAGGAAAAATTGTGGATAAACCATTGGATCCAAATGTGGATCAAGAACATTTATCCTCTTAGTTTTTGTTTGATTTTGGTTATTTGGATCAGATCAGCAGTCAATCAATAAGTCTCAATTTTTTTCATTAAGTCTTGGTATATAATAGCGTCTTAAATCCGAATTTCTATCTTCTAAAATTGCCATAGTTATATTTGGTGCTTCTTTTCCATGCAATGTGAATCTATTCAACGTCATACATCAATGTAAATGCGCTTGCAAATTGATTACTGTTTGTAATGAAAAAGTCTTGATCGGCAGCTGCAGCAGTATCCAAAATATGAACATATTCTTTGTTCAGCAATATTGAGATATAGAGTTCCAGTACGATGATTAATGTCTTTGTGAGTTCTGAAACAGAACGGGCCACATACAGGCGTTGCCGCAATATTTACACCCCACGAAGCGAAAGCCAATAAGCTGATAAAAGAATTGACATATTTTATAAAATGTCGAGTATTTCAACGTTGATGGGATTTGGGTTAAGGCCTTAATTTGAACCCGCTTTGTTTTTTTTGCAACACTTATTCACATCAGATTATCCTGATTTTCAAATATCCCATAGCAAAAAATAAATATGTGCGGCGGCTTCTGTCTTAATATTCGCTAGTAACAAAGGTTACAGGACTTCACCTTATTTCGAAGCATTTATGTTTTAATTATAAAATTTTCCAACTGTTAGTTGAAACATATCTAAACGGAAAACACTTACATACATGAGAACTCACACTCAAAAATTTTGACAACTCAGTCAAACATTTGCATATTTTCGATTCGTAAATATTTATAGAGCCAAACAATGTACATTATTGGAAAATTATTTTTATAAAAATGATAAATGAATAATAATACGTGATTTTTGATTTGTGGTAATTTCATAAAGGCGGATGTTTGCCTGTATTTAACATAATTCAATCATTACTTCACACACCTGGGACACAAAACCTGCCGAAAAAGGCCATATTTAATACCCTGATCCTTATTTTGATCTTGTTGTTCAAAAATTATTCCTGTGGCCGAACGACCCTTTGTTTTCATTCTAGTTACTAACATCCATCGTATGTGCACGATCGAATATTATAATCCCGTGGCAAAAATCACGGGTAAATTATCCCTGCGTAAATATGTTTAGATTCTTTCCTGGCCTAGTGATCATGAAGCTCGCTTCATTTCACCTCGTCGTAAATCTCCTTGTAATCATTCGCCGAAGTTCTTAAGTGTTTCGTAGTCGCTCCTTTTTTCGGTTTTCTTAAATCTATGCGTCCCTGACATAATGATTTTTTGTTTCTACGACAAATTTCATTACATATGTAAGTGTATATTTATGTGTATTCATGCCAATTAAAAATGAAAGTAGTATTGCGTAGAAAAAACGCCCCAGCCAGATTCGAACCTGCAAACTGCAAAAGAAGTCATTTACGATCCAACATTAGTGAGCCAAGGAACCCAATAATTTTGATTGTTTTTTTCCGTTGACATTTTGTAGAGGTGTGACTTTTTTTTTTAAGACAGGTTCAATTTAGAGAGACCTCGACATTAAAATTCAACCTTTGGCATTTCTACCTAGGAGGAATTTATACATCAAGCTTTCATTATCTTTTCGAAACGCGTGGTAAAAGCCTTGAACTGAAGAAATAATTTTCAACTCATATCCCATTTTATTCCTTTGAAGCTTTTTAACAATCCCAGTCCTCATGTCAAGTCTAGTCTAGAGCTCCATTTCTATACTTGACATTTTATTTTGCAAACTTCAGCTAACGAGTTGATGGTCTACAAGTGGGCGATGGTGAAATAATGTAAGAGAGATGTTTGGGTCTATAGACTGCAGCAAACCTCGAGCAAGAGAAATTTCCATCCTACAGCCTTCAATGATTACCAAGCAAGAAGCCATAGATAGCTTCCTTATTCCTTAACAAATCTCGGATGTGGTATCCACTCGTCAAATATCAATCAAGTATTTAGCAACTCGCGGACTGTACTAAACAATGGTAAAAACTGCCGCTTAATATTCTGATGTTTGTCCTTGTTTCCATCACACTTACCAGCTCTCATAGCAACAGTTTTAACAGATCAATGAAATACGAATAACAAACCCAAAACCATGTTTTACTTTCAACATTTCGTCACAGACTGTCAGATTTGCAAAGTTCCAGATTCAAGACAGCCAACCGACAACTGTAATTAGGTGCGGTTACTGGATTATTTAAGAACAAGCATTTTGCAAAAGTTTCCACGAAAGTAGCTCAACTGCTCTGTAACCAGTTAACTTCCAACACAGAGTGACGCACGCCAGACAACCACTCGAATGCAACCACTTTGTTCGCCAAGATACATTTGTTCTTTTACTTTTCTAGAACTGAACCGGATTCTGTCGCAATTCTTCCAATTGCAGCCCCAAGGCCCCTAGCCCAAACCTTAAATTCCTTGTTTTGAGGTCGTTCATCTGATTTTGGTAAACGCTGCTATCAAAGTGACACAAGTAAGAAAAAACCACCTCCATCGACCGTCGTGGACTGCACCACCACTTCAGCCGTTGCCATGTGGCAAAGTTAAGACTCAAGCCAGACAACGCTATCGGCCCATGAGTCAGTTGGCATGCAAACCGAAACCAATAAAGCTCAGTGTCGCAGGGGGCGGAATTAAAATTGGCTCATAAATTCTCCGTTGTTGTATCCGGAAATTGGAAACATTCAACTTGAATTGGATCGTTCATTGCGGTGGTGGCGTGGCCGGCGGCGCCCGGCCCGTTCGTGTGTGTCTTAATTCCGCTCTTGGTTCGAATGCTAAGGAGAATGGTTGCTCACCTCCATTTAACCATGTCCAGTCTTTGTGTTTAATTTTAATTGAACTAGTTAATTGTTGTTATTCGCTTTAGCCCGCAACAATACCGGCATCCTGTTTGGCTGGTTTCGAATCATGTAACTGGAGTGTGCTTGCTTGAAGTCCTTTCTCACCCAAAACCAATTCTTATTTAACAATCAGAGCATAAGAGGGAGTGTAAGTGTCCAGCGCAATTGTGATGACCTTAAGATACACGCCACAAGGCCGACTGTTGTGAGTGAGCTGTGAGGCTTAAATGGCTGATGGCGGTTTTCCGGTTTCGCGTGCAGATTCTTTGCCAGCTTATCGGGCTTGTGTCAATATTTTGCTGAACAAAGGTAAACACTTTACATTGAAGCCACGCGTAATTGAAGTGCACAGAGGTAGATACCAATTAGCCAAGCATTGGGCGGTGAATTAGACTAAATTAGTAATTTGCAATTGTTGAGAAGGCTAACAGGCAGCTTAACGCCCGCTCTTAAAGCGCGCAATTAGATTATAAGCGTATTTTTTGAGAATGATCTTAATGAGACCCGAGGGGCTTGTGCCTACCCTTGAAATTGTCAAATTCAAGCTCAAACAAAAAGAGAGAAAAATAATGAAAAGACAAATGGCGACAAAGGTTTCCATTGGTTTTGGACATTATTCACGGCAATGAAGAAAAGTTTGGCTTCTCTGATCTGTAGTAAAGTGACCTGAACCGAAATAGCGTAAAGTATCTCAAAAAAGATAATTTTGAAGTTTCTGTTCCTCAAAAGAAAAAAGGAACCATTAAAGAATCACTTTTTTGTCCGTCTGTCTAATCCTCTCAGGAACGCGTGGATGTGTGAAGTTGGAATCGAAATCAAATTCTAAGGACTGCGGTCCCTTAAACCTGTAAAAATTGATATGGCTCTTTTTCCCGAGTTTTTGGTTAAATGCGATCTCAAGTGGCAATGGCTGGAGAGGAACCTCACAAGCCTTCTTATGTTCTTCTTGTAGAGTTAAAGGATTCCTCTGTAAGTGAAGGGATTGATTAGCAATTTAGATTGTCTGAGTTCCGGTAGATCTCGCCAGTGGGCAATGCGTAGCTTGCTTTCCAACTTATTGGTCAGACCTGTGGCTGTAGTCCAATTTCACTGCCTTGGATTCCATGATGACCTGGTACCCATCCTAACCTAACTTTGTTACGTCGGGCTAGGGATTATAAGGCATCGTAACAGCTTCTCACACATTTGGATTCCATTAGATTGAATGACAAAGCCTTGAGCGCTGCTTGGCTATCTGAATATATTAGAATTCTGGCTCCTTTATGGTCTTTTGTAAGGTTTTCTATGGCACAGGGTTCGATGGCTAGTAGTTCAGCCTGGAAGACACTTGGATGTTTTCCCATGGGTATGGGGATTTAGTCTTGGGTCCATAAATACCGACACCTACTCCACTTGCCATTTTGGAGCCATGTTTCTGGGGTCGGGGGCAAGTGTGTTGCTCGACCATTGATCACGGCTAGGAATGTCTACCTAAAAAAGACGCCCAAAGCAGTATGCTGCCTTCATACAATTTGGGATCCAGCAGAACATGTCTTTATCCATGATGATACTACATACAAACAAGAGCGGGGGAACTATTCCAGACTCGATTTTCGTGATTCCTCCTTGGCGCAATGTCAGCTTTGTATGTAGAAAGGCTCCACCAACGAAGCTCAAGACTATGGAAGAGGAGTTCTACGAATTCTTGGAGCCTGTCCGGAGTGCGACTTCAATGCTAAGCACAATTCCTCTTTGGTGAAGAAAAGTTTCTACAAAATGACAATAGATAATCGCAACTAACTCATAGACTTTGCGGCAGCTTTAACATAATGCTTAAACAGAAATAAGTAAAACGGCACTAAAAGATTTCCTCACTTCTAACTGACTCCGGACTATTGAGCCTTCTTCCAATTCAACCACGTTCTGATTGACGCATGACGCTCGGCAAACATGCGAGCATTTGGGTCTGACATCTTTTGTTAAGCCGTTGTAGCTCCTGACTTTAACTGGCCAATGCAAGAAAGCACCACACCGCAGCATAGGGGTAAAAGCGAAGGACTATTTCCATAGGGAAAGGTTAATGTTTTCAAAGCAACTTTTTTCAGAATGTACAGGCGCATTTAAAAATATCAACAATTGCCTGAATCGCGACTTAGAAAATAGCGAACTTTCCGAAGCTTCCTGCCTCTGCATCTATTCCTTACAATGGTGATCGGAGAACCTCGTTTTTACAATGTTAAGGGAAATTAATTTGGCAAATACAGCCGTCGCTGATGACCTCGCCATTTATTTCCATGGCAGACCTCCAGGCGGTCTTCAAACTAAACGACAAATTCTATAGGAATTGATGGGCATCTCCCTCTGCAAGCTACAGATTTTTTAAATTTTTTGTTTTGCTTTTTATGCTTTGGATTATGCACATTATCCGTTGCCCCGAAAACCAGATACAGGAAAGCCTATTCCCCTAACGGGTAAAGATGACTCTAATCTGGGGAGCTTACGGATAATTGGTCTCCTTTTGGAAATCTGTAAGGAATATATCCACGCACATAGTTCAATACTATAATTTATTATTTGAACAAAATGGACTGTTCTTATAATAAAATCTTGCGAATCTTATCTCGGAATTCAGAAACTCTGGTCATTCCAGATCAGAACATATTGAAAATTACACTCGAACTTAAAATATCGAAGCAGATCTAACTTTGATTCCCCCCGAAAAATACATACAGTCAGAAAGTTGCTAAAAGTAGGATGAGCAAAAATATCTTCGACGCACGCGCTTTCGAAAAACTTTGTGCTAAGTGACAGTGCGTGTATTGCTCAGATAATTTTATAGAATTTCTCCGGCGACGCGACGTGCGTAGTATCAGTACCAGCTATGAAACAAAAACACAAACATGAATTATTTTAACAAAATAAAAAATATTGATGAATGAACTTAAACCAGACAAGGTTCCACTCAAAAACACAAAAAATTACACCAAAATCGATCCAGTCGTTAATCAGAAGTTCAGTGACATACACAGTAATACAGGGTGGCGCATAAGAAACGTTAAGATTTATTAACTTCCCATCAGGAAGTTCTTGTTTTTCTTTCTGAATTAATTTAACCTTGGAATTTATTAAAATTTTGAATGTGGCTTGGAAATATGTACACATTATATTTTAAAGATAATATTTCTCAAATAGTGCACATTGTTTGCTTAGACCTGACGTGCTCTTTAGAGAGCATTTCCCATTTCTTTTCTTAGAATTTCAGGACCCAGCGTCCTCACTTCTTCACAAATATCGGCCTTAAGCTGTTGTATGGCTCTTGGCTAATTGGCATATAACTTATATTTTTGATAGCTCTAAAGAAAAAAAATTTAGATCCGTAAAATCGGGAGAACGCGGTGGCCAGTTAAAATCAAAAAACAGCGATATTATCCGATCACTGAAAAATTTCCCTCAAAATTTACCGGTGGCTCATCTTCTTAACAACAATTCCAAATTGTTATCTACCCTTGACCTTAAAAAAAGTTCAATCCATCCCCGGTATTGAAAGCAATCCGTGTTAAACGCAGCTTGTTCATCATTTTCGAAAGATATGGTGCAGTGATTCCAAATTGTGCATTTGACGTTCAATAATTATTTGCGGATTTTCGATGCCTCATATTCTGCAATTTTTTTTATTCACGTGAACGTTGAGTTGAAAGTTTTTCATTATGAGTTGTGAATAAACTCGTTGTTCGAGCATACTTAATGTGAGTTTATGGATCATTCGTTTTCGACTCATGAACCATTTGCATCTTATTTGGAATTTGTTCTTCAAAGACCGCTAAAACATCACTTACTGCTGAGAACGTCGCGTGGTGGAAGTTTCATGGTTTTCCTCAATAATAACCGAGCATTGTTCACATCATTTCGAACTGTACGAGTTCTTCTAGCATGCGGAAGATCACAGACAGCCCCTTGTTGCTGAAAAAGCTAGACTATTTGGTAAATTGTTGGAGCACTGGACGCATTTCGAACATGAAAGAAATTTCGATATAATCTTTGTGTTTAAATACTTGAACGCGACTTTCAAAATTGAACCACTTTTGTTCTATGTTCTGTGCTGAATCATTCCATCTTGAAAGAAAATAAAACAAAAAAAATACATAAACAAAAACTGTTTTCAATAATTGAATCTAAACTGTTATTATGCGCCACTTTGTATTTGTACATATGTAAAAAACGTAGAAAAGTTGTGGTATTCAAAAAGGCATACTCGCCGTCCGCTGACAAATTTGTAATTTTTGTACAAACAATGTTGTGTTAAAGGCAATTTTTGTCTACATACAATTTTTTCGGTTATAGCCAAAATTGTTTCGTAAGAATTAAGATTTCAAGAATTATCATATTTCAACATTATTTATAATGGGACCCTCAGAATTAAGGCAAAACCGTCACTTGTGAAGTTGATTGATCTGGAGAGGATGCAAAATATTGGATAATTGGTAAAAAATAATAGAGTGGGAAAAAAGCGAGGATTCCTGACGAATCCTGTGGGGGTTAGTCAGGGTGGGAAACATTTTTCCTTGCCAGATGTGATATTTAACATATTCGTCATTTTTGGAAAGTGTTGACTTTCTTCTTTCATTTGAACAAAAAAACCGCGACTGAAGCGTATCAAAGGCTCTGGAGAGCCTTACAAGAATCCTGCTCCCCTGCACAGCTAAAAACTGTGATTTCGATTTTGATGACCGTCCGCATGAAGGAAAGCCAAAATCCTGTGAAGAAGCTGAATGAGAAGCATCGCTCGATGAGGATCCGTGCAAAAACGGCTTGCTTCAGCATAAGGATTTACCCGCCAAGCTATTTCCAAATGATTCCATGAGTTGGAAATGATTCAAAAACAGAGAACTTATGATTTGAAGCGTCGTTTTTCCGCTTGTGACCAACTTCTCCAACGGCATAAAAGGAGAGATTTTTCTCATCACATCTTGACAGATGATGAAAAATGGATTCATTACAGAAACCCAAAGAAAAGAATGAAAAGAAGATGCTTTGTATTCGGTTGGACCAGGTCGGAGTCATTTATTATGAACTATTGATTGAACTATTGAATTGAATAAAAAATTCATGTTTTCCAAATTAAAAAAAAAAAAACCAGGTGCTCATCCCACCACTATCATTTAGCTGTACCGGTCACACTTTTGCATATTTCTACCTTCAAAAAACAACATAGTCACTTTGTCATCTTAAGTCGCATAGCACAGAAACAATGATTGAAATTTTTCCTTGAAAACGAGCTGAATGGTTGAGTCTTAGCTCAAAGATTATCTCGGAAAACTATTAACTTAACTTAACAAATAAATTGTTTCGCATGAATGTCACAAGACCCAAATAGAAACAATCAATATCCTCGGCAATTAACCTCAATTTCCATTGATACCAGAGACCACACACACACATCCTCCTATAAATAAGATAAAACTTCTTCAAGCTTCGCTGCACCTTGCCACGAGCCTGTGCAACAATCACACTCCCATCCAAAGGTTAGGCTACAACTAAATATCTTTTTTACAAAATCTTTAAATACCAAAACATTTTCTGGCAGATGATGCTCATTTGTCTCCCGTGGCCAAATCGCCTTAAGGGCAAACTGCATCGCACGCTGATCCACGCACAAATCTCTTGCATAACCCGACTCCCCGACTAACAATGACAGCTTTATCAGCGATGCTGTACACCATTCCAGCCAACTGTCAAAGGAGACAAATGTCAAACATTTGCATTGTTATCCGCCCGTGAACAATTTTGCAATTATGCCCGAAATTGGTTTCTTTGAGCGAGAAAGGTCGCCTTGGCTGGTGACATAACATACTCGTAGGTCCGACGGCCAGTACAAGAACCAATTAAACATATAGAGCACTTGTATACCGTTATTGGGGTCACTTTCGTTACTTTTACTTTTTGAGACTGGAAACCTCGACTAAGACAGCCTACGGGTGGCGGCTAACAGCAGATTAACACAACCGTCAAGTACCTGATTAGGTGACACTTTTATCGGTACAGAAAAAAAAACAAGTGACAGCATTGTGACATTTCAACTTGAAAGTGTCACACGATAATGGAGTGCAGCATGGTTTATGGAACCGACTGTTTGATCTTAAAAGGTTGTCGTGGACATCGTAATTCATTGTTCTCTTTTCTTCTGTTTTTTTGATTCAGTTTCTTTTTTTTGGGTGTAATATAATTTTGAGTCCACATGTCGGTGGTCTTGTTTTGTTTTTTGACCACAAGGTGGCTATTAGCTTCAGCTTCAGCGTTTTGTAACAACTTACGGTGGGTGAGAATGTCAACGAAACGGAGAGTACTTTCGGGTTGGAAATTCGCCTTAACATGTGTCATGGACGGTGATATTTGGTTGCACCCGTAACTGACTGGTTAGGTTAATTGTGTTTTATAACTGATGACCATGTTGAGTTAAAAGTTAAGGTATGCCTTCAAGAGTTGATGGAGAACATTCTGTCTGTAAGCTTTGGAAACAATTTTGGGTCCACAAGAAGACATGTGCGCATTCTTTAAATACATTTTAGATGGAAAACAAGCATTGTTGGACGAATGGTCTAGCAACTAGCTCCATTAATGTGTGGATAAGAAATCGGTTACCGTGCCTTAGTATTTTTCTCCATTCTTCCAAAGTCTCCATGGACTACGTATGAATTTTCGGAGCCCCCACTACAAAAAATTTTTATGTTTATAAAAATGAAAGCGCCTTTTTTTGAGCTCATCTTAAACTTGGATAAAATTGAGGGTGGAGTGATCCTCTTGCTTCCATCTTTGCAAGCGAGTTCTTTGTGCAAAATTGTGCTTTAGCGACTGATGGACAGTCGCTGAGATTGAGGACAGTCGCTGAGATTGAGATAAAAGATGTTCGGCCAAAGCTGCAATATTCTCCAATGGGCGCAAATAACTGACATGGGAATATCCAGTCTCACTGACTCGACTGACATTAAGATGTTTGCAAACTGGCCAAGACCAATATTCAAGGGGTCATTGAGACCCGAAATTCTAACAGGAGCTAATTTTTGAAGTATCCTAAAATAGGCAATTAATATTTTTAGTATTTATTTTTTTATAAGTTATTTATTAAAATAACAGAAAAAAAATCAAAAAATTAAAAAATTGAAAATTTCAAAAATTAGCAGTTTATTAAGTGGGGGTCCCAAAAAATGGGCGCGTAACCAAAACCATGATTTTAACCCTCCTAGCAATCTGAAACCAGTCGCAACTTCTGAAACTACGGTTAAGTTGGAAAAGATTTTTTTTCACAAAATGGAGACTGCCTGAAAAAAAACAATTTTTGTACCACTTTTTTTTACTGTTTCGAATTTAAAAAAAAAGTAATAGAGATTTGAGGATAGGGATAATTCCAGACATAGTCTATAAAGAAGAATTTCTTAAAATTTTAGGTAAATCGGTCCAGTAGAACCTAAGAAATCGTGGATATTGTTTTGAAAAAGACAGTTTCGAGAAAAACGCGTTTAAAGTTTCGCGTAAAGTTTTTCGCGGTCTAAGTCATCAAATGATAATGTAGACTTACATTTATTCAATCTGCCATTCCTGCTTCATACATCGGACCTTCCCTGACTTCGAAAAAACGATTTTCCGCGTTTCTCTCTTCATATCGAGCAGTTATGGCCTCCTTTGATGCATTGGATGCTCGTATCTCGGAGCGGTCAATCCGGGCGTTGTCTCGTTTCACAGCAAATGAATGAGCTTCCGGGGCAATTTTCAGTCCCATAAGCTCTATCATTTTTAAAATAGTTTTTTTTTATCCATTTTATTAAAGAAAAATATTTCACAATATTTTTATTTCACTCACAGCACATATGCACGTCCATGTGGTCTGAAGGTTAGAATTCAACTGTTGGCAGCTGGACGTAGGTGAACACTAAACATAAAAGATACAAGTCACCTTATCACCTTGGGTTCTTGTATTTCAATATATACAAAGGACAAAAGGTTTTACTGAGAAATATCGATTCAGGTAGACGGAGAATCCCTGTCTTTTGTTCGATTAGTTCCGGCCGAGCCAGTTTGGATGCCGGGTCAGCAAAATACCGATATCTCCGAAAATAGTTTGAATTTTGAAAAATCCTCTTGTATATATACTCTTGAATAGTTAAACTTTGAAATTAATAAAAAAATCGATTTTTTTAAATTTCTAGACTAGAATACCAGTTAAAAAGGAGATACTAAATATCTGTGTTAATGCGCGGAGTCTGCCGGAAATATTTACCTTAGCTAGATTGGCTACTTTAGTCCCGGAGAGGACCATTGTGTTTTCATGTTTCCACTGAGTACTACCAGCTCAGCACCGCTGCTCCTAGAACCATTTGGATTTCTAGACGAATAGCCTTATTTTTCTGACATCCATTTTGAATATGTCCGTAAGTTCATTTAAGACAGATGCTCCCAGTGTTTCCTTACTTATGAAGTCTAGAGCTGGACAATTGCAGAGTAGATGTGAAGATATCCCCTTTTCCTTTTTATCCAAGCATCTGCAACAGTTGTTATTGAATAGTATTCCTAATCTTGCATTGTCCAGTGAGGACTCCTTGTAGTTTACTCGGATTACTCCTGCTAAGGCTGAGGTTGGCTGTGGCCATTTTTGGCCATATTTGCCAACGTCATGACAGGTGTTGAGCTTACTTATTTTCCCAAAAGTCTTGCTAATTGCCTGATATAAGATTTTGCTTTTCAACTTTTCTATGGGCACAAAACCATTGGAAAAGTTGGGTTCATTAATATTTGTTACCTTTTTGGCTTACTCGTCTCCTACAGTTGGGACCTGAAATATCCCTATGTCCAGGTCCGCAGCACACCATAAGGCAGCATTGTTTCGATGTATGATCTTAAAGTTGGTGATTCGTGTGCCTTTATTGTTGCATGACTATCGGTGTAGATTACGCTGCTCTCCCCCAATATCGTTCTCATCAATAGATCATTTTTGCATATGATGACTTGTCAGTGCCGACCACTACACTAGTACTACACACAATAGCATGGGTCTTATGAAGGTGGTATAAAGCCATGATCTTTGGTGTAATGCCCCATTTTTTGCATACGGCTTACTTACATGCGGTTAGTGTAACTGTATATTATTTTTTTTTGCCTTCTATTAAATTAAGCTTTCAGTTCAGCTTCCTGGCCAATATTATAGTAAGATCTTTGGCTTGGTTTGAGACGATCTGTAGAAGACCATTGAGCTTTGGTGGATCGATTGCAGGCATCTGATGGTTTTTTTATAAGACTACCAGTTCAGTCTTTGCTGAAATTTTTTTTGACTTTTGTCTTCGATTTAAAGACTTTAAGTTGGTAAATTTATTGACCACTTTTATTGCAAGCGGAGGAAGTTCATTTTGATTTTATTGTATTTTTTTCGCTCGATTTCGTGTGAAAAATATAGCTTTTCGTTTTCTTCTTGGAAGTTTCCTTTAATGTCCTACTAGCTTATTGAGCAAGAGACTCAAGCAAGAGAGTTTCTACGAAGAGTTAAATGTCGAGGATGAAGTTCATATTAATTTGGTGAGCATATGCTTGAAAGTAGCATTATGGCGGTGTCAGAAATATTTTACCTAATCTGATCTGCACACTATTTTTAAGGCTTTCATTACAAACTGGAGTATGACTTATATTTCTGGGCACAATCCAAAGTGCATACCAAGCGCATGCTTGGCAGAGCTCAATTTCGAGCGATAAAGCTCATAGGAGACAAAATATATTGCTTAGTTAATCGATGCAAAGCAGAGAAATTTGTAACGTCTTCCCATAACAAAGGCACCAGGGAACAAGCCAGTTGGATTCCTTCCCTTATCAATTGCGCCGTATCACTTGCTTCGTCAGGAATGCTCATCAGTTCACGCTAAAGACCAATTTTGGTCGTACTATCGGTACAATTAGAATGTGGATCGCTCTCCCAAACTCGGCAGGAATGTAAATTTCTTCCCTGATCCCTTTTACCCACGTGAAGACATCTTATTACAAGGATTTTCATAACACCTTGAAAAAATGTGTTAGCTGTTTATTTCGTTATATTCTACAGTAGGTATGCGGGGGCAGAACCATACATTTACACATACGGGGGGCCTTTATTAGAGGGAATAAAAAATTAACTTATAAAAAAAAACAAAGCTCTTTCTCACTTCGTTCCGACTAAATTAAAATTCCAGCACAAGTTCAATCTCACTTCTCATTTAAATCATTTCACTCACAATTCATCACACTTATCAAGTCTCGCCTTCGCCACACATTAAATTGCAATTTTAATCCAAATCCGAAAAGCAAAAACACAATAAAAACCCCATAATCCGACTTTCATAACAGCGGAACCCATTGAACATGTTATCGCCTCTGGGTGCCCCAAAATATATATGTACATCGGACACTCAATTTGATTTATTTACTGGCCAAAAGTCGATCGATCCAGCAAGAGCTCTCTTCACCTCTTTGCAAGAATAAAAACAACAACAATAAATACCCAACATCTGGCCAAGACAAGCCTCTGGGGGGGACACAATGGGATGCCATAAGACTCATCGCGCGAATCTACTTTCGATTAAGTTCGATTTTTCGGTGCCCGATATCGACTTCCTCCATCGTCTGACCACCAGCTTGTTCCCGGTCCCGTATTGTGCAATAAGCCGTCTCTGTTGTTTGTTACCAAATATCCACGGAGTCGAATGTTTCCGGCACAACAATGGGATTTTCGAATGGGAGGCGCGAAATTGCTGATCGCCAGCGATAAAGCCGATCAAACATCAATTACGCTGAATTAGAGCGATTGACATTAAAAAGAAAAAGCTATGATCAGGGTAAGCCGAGAGGGCATGAAAGCCTTGACAGATGACTCTGATGTTGGTTTCTTTCCACATCCACCCAATTTTCCATGCCATTCAAAT
Source organism: Orthonevra nobilis (assembly GCA_963555765.1). NCBI lineage: Eukaryota > Metazoa > Arthropoda > Insecta > Diptera > Syrphidae > Orthonevra > Orthonevra nobilis. Next base: position 141,482,867 of record OY743224.1, read on the forward strand.
GAGTGGTTTTTGATGTGGGAAGGTACCTAGTTCGGTCCATCGGTTGGGTATGGTATTTGGAGCAACAAGCTGCCTCAAGACAGGTGGAAATGTGTCAACCTTATGTAATAATTGGCTCTTGCGGGTGTGTTGTTGTTGTTGTTGTTGTGCGTATGTGCAAGTGCACGAGAGTGCGCGGTGGTAAGCCCTACAGCGGTGGCCTTTCAAGTGAACAAAGCTTTTAATAGTGATTTTAATTGATTTATAAATAATAAATCGATAGACAGTTCGTTTGATGTAGCTCTTGTCGGCTCTGGCATTAATGGTACTTCAGCCTGAAGTTTATAAGACAACAAACCCGGCTTGTTTGGTCCATTGTGGTATACTCAACGCTATGGTTGCGCCATTTTTTGAGAAGGCTTACGTGCTGAGGGAGCTGCTGTGTTTTTTTGATGTTGGGCGCCTTGAACAGTTCTTAAGTGACAAGTACCTCAATTAGTCGGTAAGGTTGCTACTGATATTGCTTGTTAAGCGGATGATGTGGATGTCAATTGCGAAACGTCAATGCCACAAGGTACATTACATTTCCATCGTGGATTTAGATATTTCAAATCTGCATGTTTGCTGATCTTTATCGGCGCCTTGACTTAAGATTAGGCCGAAGCATTGATCGCAACAAATAAAAAAACAAAACTCCAAAAATATTGACAAAATATTGACCTCGTGGTGTCTCATCTTTTTGTGAAGTTAGTCCAATGGACAAGTCGGATTGTTCTTAAGTTGGCCGCAACTTTGTTTTAATTCTCAAGTTTAAGGGAATTTCTTAGCTGATGAAAATTTTTGAAAATTAACTGTTTTCAGTGAAAATTATCGAACGTATTCTTGGAAGGGATATTTCAAATGCGAACGCGAAAATAGCAGTAGTTAAAAAATTTAAAAAATATTGAAAAGTGTGAAAAGTTTCTTTACAAAAAATTGAACTATTCCACAGAGTGGAATTTTATTAAGGAAAAGTTAATTTAACAACAAAGAGCTATTTTCATGAATTTAAAAAAAAATCTATCGTATCAAAACGGTGTCCCCGGAGCGGTTTTTTGAGCTTGTTGAACAGCGAGAAGTCCCACGGCGCCAGATCAGGTGAATACGGTGGTTGCGGAACGATATCGGTTGAGTTTTTGGCGAAATGATCACGAATTACGAGTGCGGTATGGGATGGTGCATTATCGTGGTGTAAAAACCAAGAATTGTCTTTCCACAATTCCGGCCTTTTTAGGCGGATAGCGTTACGCAAACGACGCATAACGTTCAAATAATATTCCTTGTTGACTGTTTGGCTGGTTGGAAGGAATTCATAAAGCACAACACCACGATAATCGAAGAAAACAGTCAACATGACCTTGATTTTTGAGCGACTTTGGCGCGGTTTTTTTGGTCTCGGCTCTCCTTTGGCACGATATTCGCTCGATTGATCGGTTGTTTCGGGGTCGTAAGCATAGATCCAAGTCCCCTCGCCAGTTATAATGCGATTCATGACATCCTGGTAGTCGGAAAGGTCTCTAATCGTTAATCGATGGTTTTTCAACACCAAATCTTTGATTTGTTGGACGTGAGCTTCATAGGTTGAGGTTGATGGTCGCCCAGAACGCTCTTCGTCTTCGACACGTTCACGGCCGGCTTGGAAATCACTATACCACTTGTAAACATTTTTTTTAGACATAGCCTCATCATCAAAGGCTTTCTGCACCATCCTCAACGTATCCGCAGCAGAAAATTGATTCCGCAAACAAAATTTAATGCAAATTCTTTGCTCAATAAATTTCGAAATCGCAAAAAACGAAAAACCCACATTTAGCAGCTCACAAAACGACGCGTATCTCAAACACTATGAATAAATTTTGACACGAAATTTCACATAGATGTCACTGACAGTACTACACAGTAGTATTCAATTGTAACATTAAAAAAGCAGTTTAAGTTTTAATAAGATTCATTTCACTCTACGTGTGATATTGCGCAATGCCAATAATATACAAATAATTCTGAGCGGTAGTACTTTGGGGTATAGTTTTTATCCGATTATCAATGATAACCTTACTACGCCGAGGCATGGAGTCCTCCAAGCAATGGCAACGCTTCGACGGTATAACGTACCAACTACTTTGGACTGCTACCCATAACTGGATTCTATTGACTGGCTTGACATCATGAACAAAGGACTAGCCCGGCCAGTCCAAAAGATTAAAACCTTTGATCAGATATTACTATTTGGCTTCCAACTAGCATTATTGGCATTTCTTTTTAAGAGTATAGTAACATAATTTTTTCCAATACGTAATCATAATCGATTCGATTTTGTTTATTCGTCCGATAACATAATCCGTAATACGAAAAAAATCCACAAACCACAGTGATGAGCAACTTTGTTGAGCGTTTTTATTGTGTACATTGGTCAGTAGCCAGGACCACTTTACATAACAAAATTGGACTCACTCGTCCACGAATTGTTTCCACCATTTCTCTACAGAAAATGAAAAAAGTTTTTTTAGCATTGAAAAACGTTTGCGTTACGTTTCTTTTGTTACAAAAGACAGTTTTCTTTTTTTTACAGTCGAAATCTTACGATGGGTCTATCATCCAGACATGTGGTCCTCTTCATTTCACCTCTGCATTCAGGCTTTTTTACATATTTTTAAGCATATACTATAATTTTGGCGGATCATGAATAAATACGCTGGATTTCTGCACAAAATTTGCATTCTTTTGTGACAGTATCGACTTTCTGCGCTTCTCAGTGCAATATTTACACGTAGGTATAAAAAGCAAATAGTAACTATAAAAGCACATTCCTACTATAATATTATTTTATTTTCTTAAGAATTTTCCAATTAAACCACCAACAAATCAAATATTCACCAATGACTGTTATTTTAACGTAACCGTCAACAGCTAAAGTATGTGTTTTTCTAAAATCATGATTAGTTTTCTATAGTTTTCTTTATTTTTCCGCAGCTTAAGATCTTTGCTTACGCTGAGTGTATTCATTTTGAATAAGCGCATTCCAAACTTAAATTATTCATGCGGTTTAGAGGTTCCATTCCTTAAAGACTCAATCAAAAGATATGCCTGTTTTTGCCTAATATTTGGATACTCAAAAGGGAATCAAAACCAAAAGGAAATAATTCTTCGAGACTCGATTTTCGTGATGCACGAACTGTTTACAAGTTTGTACGGAACCTTTGTTGCGCAAGTCCGACTCACAACTTGGCCGTTTTTTTAATTATTACAACAATACTGCGCCTTCGTAGCTGTTGTTATAAGTTGAACAGAATTAGCTTCCGATTGCTTTTTGTACAATTGCCTTACATTTTTAAAGATTTTTGTTTTTCAAATAGCAGCAGTCGAGACGGCCTTTGACTTCAAAAATAGACAAAAACGTGTCAAAAATAGTCAGTCAAAGTCGAACGTTGAGATCTTGTTCAAGGGCATAATGCCATGAGAGTTTGATTCAAATTTTGTCAAAATAGGATCGACGATTCGGGAGCTTGTTAACAATTTTCACCGATGATTTGCAAATGATACAAGTCAGTGCTATGTGTGTTCACAGTGACCCTGAAAAGTAAATGCAGATTTCCGGTAAAAGGACACGTCAGTCGAAGTCAAAGTTAAGATCAAGCTCGCAAGGCGATATACAGAAACAGAGCCCAGAAAAATGATACACATCGCTTCTTAGACATTAGGAATATTAAAAACAAAAAGGAGCGACTTGCTTTTTGGAAGTTCATTAAATATTAAAATTGATTTGGTTACAATTTTGTCACCCTACATCATAAACTTCTTGTCTAATAGTTAAACTTTTACCGTGAACCAACATTGAGGATAAGGCTTGAGAAAAAATTGAGACGAGTGCACCTCACATCCTTCTTGGAAAGAGTTATCGGCAGTATTAAGGCACATCTGTAGCCAATCACTTTTACCGATAAGATCGTGAACTAGTCGGTGTGCGTGTGTGAAGTGACGCAGTAGCTGTAGACATATATCATCTTCAAGGTAGATCCGTCGTTGTGGACTATTTGCCAGATGCGTAGCATAGTTGTATAGAGCCTTTTTAAGTTAGCGAACAGATGGTGGATTAATTAGGGCCCAACGGTTTTTTTTTGGAGTGCGTAACTCATTGATTACATTGTCGGACTGAAAAGCACAAAGTGTCGGGTTCATATCGAGGGAGCAATGGTCTTCGTCTATGGTCATTCGAAGTCAACAGCAAACTGTAGGTGTATCCCCCTACCATTTGTTCAAAAAGTATAACAGATACACACAGGACACTGAAGGACTTAGGTTTTCAGAACTTTGTGTCCCGTTTTCAACTAATGCCTTTTCAATAGAACTTTGGAGTTTTTAGAAATTGATACGAAGGTTCGTATGCTCGGACGGAGAGAGAGAGAGAGAGCTTATTTTTGATTCTTGTAGCAGTCATAGATAGATAGATTTTCATACTCATTTTCCCAACCCCTTATTATTTTTTCGTAAGGATTTGAGAACCCTGATGAATCTGATCCTTCTGGTTTACTTCCATTTTCGGTGAAACGACTTTCTGAAGATTATTTGCTAATATCTGAGATGCATAGCTTAGTCTTCCAGCAAATTTTCGTTGTAGTTACCAAGTTTTTGTTACTCAAAAAGCAATGAAGCTTATTGAACTAAAAGCTGCAATAATCTTTCTGCTACAGGCTCTCAATACTCTGTCCTTGGATTTAAAACCTTTGTCTCCTTTGCACAGCGAGCTTTACCCTCTCTCTTATTCTTCTCTGCACTTTAGTATAACCTGATGGACAAATACAATTTGAGTAATTTACTCTTCAGCGCTCGACAGAATCGACAGAAACTCTAGGGTATTGAGACATGGTACGAAATGGATCTACTTACGCTTGAACAACGTTGTCAAACCAATGAAGATTTTCGAGAAGAAATCAATATGAGGTGAAATTTGTACGTCTGAGCCTGAGAATTTCAATGTGCCAATGATCCCAGAAGCGATAAATATTTACACGACCCTCTTCAACAATGCGGTGAATACTGCATATTATCCAACGCATTGGAAGACGGCGGTTGTGCAGCCCATTGATGAACGGGGCAAGGATATTTCCAATCCGGAAAATCTCCGGGCCATAAGTCTTCAGCAAGTTTTTGAGAAAGTGGTATATAGAGCCCTGCTTATTTGGCTAGAGGACAAAAATATTATTCCGGATAATCAATTTGGTTTCAAGGCGAGGCTGGAAATTAAAATTTACTTTCGGAAATGCGAAACTATATTATTATGGACGCCGTTGTCTGAGGCCTCTACGGATTCCATAAAGAATTGGCGAAAGCTCTCAATTATGGAACCGCATGGGTAACCATTAAAGAGTCAAAATGTAGTTCGATATCTCTGGATTTGGCTGGACCAGTATTTTTATTTCAACATAAAAATAGAAGTAACCAGCAACTCGATGCTAGGGTAAAAACAGAAGATTGTTTGATTTGGCTCTGATTCGGCCTAAGCTCGTCTATGGATGCCCCCGTGTGGTTCAACGTGGGAGCAAGCTTAATGGAAAAGATTCGGTTTGAAAGGCAATGTCTTAGAACGGCTTTATTCCCCGAGAGGCCTTTCTCTACCTAGACTCGATAGGTCTGATCCAGGACAGAGTAGTGGCGCCGCTATTCTTCCACATTACCCGGGATGTCGCCAACAGTTCCACGGAGGTTTTAAATTTAAAACAAAACGCATTTTCACTAAGTTTTAAAACTTAAATTTCTTAGTTTATAGTTAGCATTTTTAAGGAAATTTAATATACGTTAGCTTAAGTCGAAAGACATTATGTAAGTAGTAAGTTTAGCAAAGAGCGCCCGTATAGGGCCAGTAAGAAAAGAACATTTAGTTTGTTTTCTAAGTTATTTTTTCTGGCAATTAAGTTATTCATGTTATAAAGTAAATAAAAAACTAAATAAAAATAAAAATGGCTTAATTATGGGTCTTACGGATTGTAGCAAAATAACCGCCCGAATCTATAAATTACCTCTTCAGATGATATGCAATTACAGCTCGACGGCGCAGTTGGTTAAGCTCCTGCCATTCAATTAAACCACTTGAAAAGTCATAGTTTCAAATCTAAGAGTATGCCCAAAACTTTTGTTTTTGGATTTATTCCAGTCACCTTTTAACGTTGTGATCAAAGACGGTACTATGACTTAAATAATCGACCAGCGATAGTAGTCTGACCAATTTGTCTTGCCGAATTTGAAGTCCAAGGTCGTCTTTTCAGAACAATGTTGTGTGTGTAGTTGGCCGGTCATTGCCATTACAGGGAAAATTCATCTTCTTATTGTGATGAATAAAATACTGTGAATTAAGTCAATGCAAATAAGTCACCGTCGAAATTCTGTATTCTTATGCTGCAACCCAAAACTCATCTGAGTTTCAAACCACATCATAATTTTTTCGATTCTTCTCTTAATTCTTTTCTTCACTTTGTACTTTAAGGATAGCAGTAATCTCTCTTGAGAGAGTAAATTCATATATGAAATCATATCTGCGGCTCAGTTAGCTGAGAAAATCTGCCGTAATCGAGGCTCGTTAAATCTTTACGAAGCCAATGCGTTGTGAATCTGTGACTTTTTAATCTGGTTTTTGGACTGGCATCGTCATTGGTCAACAGAAGAAAAGTTTAAGTCAACAGGGAGCTCTTATGATCAAAAATTGAGGATTTGGATATAGGTGAATTGTGGTTCCAGCAAGATGGAGCTTATTTCCACACAGTCTTCAATAATCATGAAATTTTAACTATTTCAAATGTTTTGAATAACAGGTTCAGATTTCTGCCGAGCCATTTTAGAAAGAATCTAACAGATAGTCATATATTATTTGAAATTTTTTCAATCACAACTGCCCTATTCGCCTCCTGCTTACTAACTTGTAACTTTAAACTTTAATAAAACATTAACACTCCTTTACTCCATAAATCTGCTTAACAGCAACGCCATGCTAGAACCAATAAGCCATACATCAATGGGACACTTTCGAAAATCCTTATCGCGCCAAACACACACCAGCTGACTTCATAAATCATTGAGGCCCGACTCCACCGTCGCTCTAATTGCACTTTCACACACAAAAAAACAACGTCAATGGAAAACGTTAAAAATGTTAATTGATAAAATTCCAAGCCATGCGTTTTCGTACGAGTACACTCCAAGTCGACTTGCTATCGACCACAATCAAAATTAATACACTCTCCGTTCGCAGGCATTAGGTCACCATAATAATTTATTGATTAACTGCACGCCAATATCGTGGGCATGGCGTCCTTCTTTAAGTGTATCACTGCTGCGCACAACAGTAATGCACTCACCTCTGTGGCCAGTCCACAAATTCGCCGTCTTCTCTATCTGAGTGTGCATTTGGTCAAATTTAAATGAAAAATGACTTGGAGCCAGGCAGATCTTAAGCCTCGTGTCAACGTTGCGCACTCCGAAAAGGCAGTCAGTTTTTATCTGGCACGATGTTGTCGTTGTGCCTCCCATGGTAAGTGACCTTACGAAGCTGTGCGGCAGCGCAATAGGACACAGTTGCACGCAATCCATTTGGGGAGTATTTCGTTCCAGATTACAGAGCGGATAAGACAGACAACAACTCCTGCTGTAGCTGGAGGGTGCCTCCAGCTCGTAACATTTGGTGTACAAGCTGCCGTACGGTTGAATTGCATTTTTCCAAATCTACCTCTTAATTCCGATGTCGTTTCGTAATAATGGCTATGAAATTGTTGGCGGCATCCAATTTGGATTTGGCCAAAGAAATGGTCAATTCAATTTCCTGTTGAGTGCTGTTTATCTGGAGACTTGCGAGATCATTAGGCGTTTGCATGAATTGATGCACGAATCGTGAGGAATTTCGGTGTTGAGTGCACGTGATTGTTTGAATGTTTGAATTCATTTTGATGTCGAAAAAAGTGTTGGCGGCACTCCTAGAGTTCAATTTAAATAGTCTGGAATGTATGTTTATTTCTGATGATTTAAGTTTTCTAGAGAAAATGTATTTGGTAAAATAAAAAGGGGGAAGCAGCCCGAAAACTGACAAATTGGCACGTGTGTTTCTCTTATCCTGTACATTCTAACTTATGAAGTCTTATTTGAAAATCTGCCTTCGAAATCTGTTTTCGATCCATTCTGTCAAGCTCGTGGCAAAACAGTTGTATTTATGATAGTTAAGGGCAGAGGATTGAAGAAGACATTTCATATTTTCTAGTGCTCCCTTTTATTGATCCAAGTGGCTCCGGCATAGCTTAAAACATTTGATCTTCTTCCATTTGTCTGCAACACCAGCGGTCTGATCATTATAGAGCTGCCATTTTACTCGACTGCTTAACCGAACGTTGAAAGTCAATTCTGTTTTTGTTGCCCAAAAAAAAATTTATTTCGACTCATTCGTAAATGAGCCATTCGAACAGTCCATTTAAATCCAATTCTAGTGCTTCGTTCCCCATACGAGCCACTTGGCTTTGTTTTAACATTTTAAAAAAGGTGTCGTATTTTTTTCGACTGTAAGGACTTGAGCCAAACGCTTTTAATAGTTTGACAAAATTTGGGAAAAGAATCTAGGCGAAACCTTGAAACAGAAAAAGCACAGTGAGAGTTGACTCTAACAAGAAGGGTTCCGCGCCTAGGCCATATTCGATTTTTTTTATATAATATTTCCCATTACTTTGCCTAAAAACGATCACGAACGATGAAAAGATTTTAGAGCGAAAGATTGTTTGAGTGAACGATCTTTTTCAAAATGTTTCTTTTTTCATTTTTCTTATTGGAATTATGGATGGATGGGATCATTGTCTATTTTTAGGTGTTAAGTTGAGCTGCGATTTTATGAACCGCCATTCATATTTAACTTATACCATTATGAGTATTTGTTGTTGTATTATCAGTTCACCTTCAGTAATAATTGCAAGTGTCTTCTTATTATGGTGTAGGAGATACAGCTCTGTGACAGACGTTGAACCTTTTGGGTGCAGAACCCTAAAAATTAATACCAAATGACGCTTTATATACTTTGCAGAGAAGAGAGAATCACTTCTGTGGATAAATAATGTAAATTCACTGCACTGAAGATGTGCATTATATATTTATGAGTATACTCCGCAAAAATAGGGATATCGAGCTGGAAATTCCAACTCCGCTTGAAAACTATTGCATTCCTAATAGCGTTACTGCTTATCGCATAGGTAGGAAAGAGCGGAACCCTCACAGATTGAGTTATTCCTTGAAATTTAATATATATAGAGTCTCTTGGGGAATGCTTAGTTATTCCTACAAAAACCTGTAATCAAATGAAGGCCGAACTGCCACTATTTGTGACAAACAACAAAATCTCGAACTGTTTTCTTACCTACATGGATATATGAAAAGAAGCCAACATTTCCTTGGCGTATTACTGGTCATTGGAGGAAGTCGTCCAAGTCGTCAAGTTTTCCGATAAGTGCTTCATTTGCATCTTATCCTGCTGGGTGGTTCACTTGATATCTCCCAGGTTCGAATCCTGTAAAATCTTTTTTTTCGAATCTGGTCTAGTCACAATTTGCCATTGTGATCAACTTAATAACACTATCACTGAAGTTTTCGACGCAGCGATAGTAGTCTGACTTTGTGGGTATCCTTGCAGTAGTGGTTCATGTATCAGCTGCTGGAATTCTTAGCTCGTCTTGTGAAATAAAAATGGTTTGTGTAGATGTCATGCTGTGAGGCAAAGTACTGAGAGCAGGGAGATGAACCAATTGTCCAAAAGCACAATTTTCTAGCATAATAACTAATGTGTAATAAAATCCTGCGAATTAAGCTTATTAGTTCATACCGAACTCTCCATCTCAAATCGAACTCCATCCAAGGTGATAGCGAGCAAATTATAAAGAAAATCACTGCTAAACGAAGACTATCGCCTCGAAGATCGCCTCTTGGTCACACCCAATATGAATACGGCAAAGTTATTGAAGCTAGGCTCTCTAATCCCTTTCGATGGAGGAAGGAAGAATAAGAAAGTTTGCAATCTTGCAAGTCGCGGTTCAGACAATGGGAGCACTTGCATGCTGCATTTCCTGTCAAATGGCTTATTCAACCTTAAATCTGACTTTCGATCACTAAGAAATTTTCATCTTCAGCTGCTCTTATTGGATCTAGTAATTTGCGCACAATAAGCAGGTTTCATTCCTTTTCTGACGTTAATTGGATCCTAATGTGATGGCCTTCGATTAATCAATGTACACAACCCTACCGGCGGTTGCTTGCTTAACCTTTTGCAAATGGCGGAAACTGTCAGTTTCATTTTGATTTTTGTAATACTCTTTCAAGATCGTGGAACGCTCTGGACTGTTTTTTTGTGGAGATTTTCCGGTCTTCGTACACCAACTAGTCAAACCCTTAAATTGTTTTGCTGCTTACAGACTGGAAATTCCTATGACAGCAAAGATGAAAGAAGGACATGCATTTCTCGCTCCGATGCAAATATCGCCGCTGAAGCTAAAGATTTGGCATTCTGCACGGTGCACCATTTACGCCGGAGATGTCTTCGGACCTCATTTTTTCGAAGACTCCTTGGGAAGCACTGTCAATGCGACTGATGAGCGGTACCAAACCATGATCAATGAGTTCCAAGTGTCGCAAATTCCGGGCAAGATGGTGCCACGGTGCACATTGCTTGCGCGACAATTTAAGGGTGCGTATCCGGTCGTCAAGTGTCTTATTTTCGCAATTTGCGCTGCCCGGTAAAGACTTTTTTTCTGAAAGTCACGGATCTATGAAAACAAGCTGCAAACTTGAATAAACGACAAGAGTGCGAGCTATATCGCCCGAAGTTTGCGAAAAAAATATTGGGTTGGTTTTTTTTTATGTCGTAAGAACATACTATAGATAAATACATGTACAGCGTATTGTTATATTGAAAATTCAACCACAAAAACAGTAAAAATATCGCAGATACGTTTCGAAAAGTAAGTACCGATTTGAACCATTTTCAAGTGACTTTTCTTACAGCTAAAGTAAATTATATTAAGCAATTTTAACGATTTTAAGCGGTACACGGCAGTGTCGGCTAATTTATATATTGCACCGACTTTGCAAAGGATTTTGCATAAAAATCTTGGCCTCCATGGTTATTAGGTCCAGTTGACATAGAAACTGAAGCAAGCTGAGAACATACCATGCCATACCGTCGCTGATTAGAAGCTTGAGATGAATTTAATAGTTGGCATAAAACTGAAACTATTATCCTTCAAAAAATTTGTCCGCTGATCTCAAAAACCAGCGTCTAATCCTCTTCAACCACGAGTGACAGTATTACACGGTTATTGTGCCGGCAGTATCATTCACATATTTTTCGAAAATAATTCCGATGCCATTTCAGAGAATAGTTTGCGTTTTTGAATGATGTTGATTGAATTCTTTTCATTCTTTTCATCCAATTGATTGTGTGAACATAAAGGACCTTTTTTTAACACAAAGGAACAACCAACAATAAATTTGGCGAAAAAGGTTTTTTTGCGCCTTCATTATGACGCCGAGATCTTGCGAATCAACACCATTCGACAATTTTTTATTTTTTTCTTTGAGTGCATCGGTCCTCGGGTGATCAGAACTTCATGTCAAGCTGTTTTGATTCCTTCAAGTTCCTGGCAACCGCGACTGCTGGAGCATTCTTATTCATTCGCTCACTTTGACCGAGCCACTGTAATTGACGGATGTTCGCCTACCATTTCACTGTTCAGCTCCCAGAGTTCACAGTGTTCCTTCTATTTCTTTCTCCCTCCTTGCAAAAAACACCGAATTTTAATGCGATGTGTCATTCTAAATGAATCATCATTCCCTCATCCTTATTAGGCAAACAGCTCGAAAACAAAGGCCAGAAAACGGCTCCTGGCATCAGGCCTCATTGACAAGCTTCGACACTTTTTATTGCGATCTCTTTGTTTTTGGGTATTTTCGCAGTCCTGAAGAATGCGAAGAACTCTAAATCAGTCCCTGAAATAATAACCAACAAGTTGGAAAACAAAACTTAAAAAACCCAGACCTTTGTTGAATTATCCAAGCAAATTTATCCTTCGTTGAGGACTCACTTCCATCGAAAAGGAATCAAGTTTCTCAAACAATGCCTTGACTTTTCCGCCCTTCCAACCAACATACTCCTTTTCTCGATTTATGAAATGCAACCCTTTTTTGCCCACAGATTTACCCGCACGATTGTAACAATTGGCATACCAAACGTTAGACGCAGGCACCATAACAGCAGACAGAGAGAGATCCAATGCAATCGAAAATCTCACATTTCAAAGACCGTAAACTTCCAAATGGTCATTCGGCATTCGTACTAATGTCCTCGTCGTTGGCCAATGCGATTTGAGCCACGAAATTAACCCGATTTCCTCGAGACCGCTTACTCATGCATACCGAATGCGCCAAATTGCAATAAAAGTCATCGATGTCGTTATAAACGTTTCAAGCCGTCGACTTACGAGTGCAACGCCACAATAGAGCCTCCGACACCGCCATTTGGGACCTCCAGTGTTCCAGCTCGTAATATATGTAACGAGACCGCTTTTGTGGATTAGAAGTGTTTTGACTGCTTTTTCGGCCGCCGTTGCGCGCCGTGTCGACTTTTTGTCATATTTGGGCGAGGCAACGATGTGAATGTCCAATTGTTGCATGAATGCCGATAGTCGGCAGCATGGGATCAACGGGGAATGGTGCATAAGTTCAAATGGATCGAGTTTGTACTGGTGGCTGCCGAGGAGGTTGAATGAGTGTTCTCGCTGCAAGGGGGACCTCCAACTCGGTTGTGGCAATAAGCTGAAATTAAATAGTGTGTCTAAGCTGGGAGGGTTCGTTTGCTATTGCACACGAATCTCTGGACAGCCAGAGAGCGTAATACGTTCCGTAGGGTGATCCAAATTCGTGCAAACGTGACTATGATATTTTATCAAACATTTGTTTCGTTTTTTTTTTGTCGTTTTGAAGTGAATCATACGGCGAACAGTTATGTGGGGTATTCTGTGAGCCAGTTTTTGTTGGTGGCTACTTCGAGGATACAGTATCGCCGCGTGTAATTGTTATGTGGAGTTATGTAATGAGGGCGAACGGCTGTAACTGTGCGGCGGGGATGGCTTTGCTCAGTTCGGAATGCAGCTCTTTTAATTTGGCCACAATCGATGGAATGAAGCAAGTTGCAACTGAGCCAGAAGGACTTGCTAGTAAAGAAATTCAAACTCGGTTTGGTAGTCGTAAATCTCAGACGGGCTTTATCTGGAAAATCAAGCTTTTTTCTGTAATTTCGCTCTGGTTTGAGTGTAAGGACTCAAGCCAAGTCATAATTGGAACACCTCCTCGTGGTTATCGGCCATTCGGAATCAGTTCGGCGTCAATTTTCATTAAAATGAAGTTTAATTTTGCGACCTTAATGAAATGAGTGTACATCCCAAATATATGCAATGTTTTTTCTTTTGTTTTTATGGAAGATTTTGGGAAAACTTCTAAACATCTTTTAGGATGAATTGGAAATAATAATCGAAGTATCATTAACTCGCGATGCCGACCATTGGAACCATTCATTGTTCCACCACGTCTTTGCAATCGAACCGGACACGCGATGAAGAAGATGATGAACAATGAAACGCGAGTTCCAAGGAGAGATTTCGCTTCTGTCACGCATTCCAGTGATACCAACATACGCTCCATTTGAATTTAAGTGCCCCAAATCAACAAAGCTCCACGACAATTGTTGCACGTTTTTGGATTGGATCTGCAAAATCCATATAGCCTATTCACACTTTGGGAAACTTTCAGAGGGAAGAAAAATCACAAAAACTGACAGTGACGTTCAAAATATTTTGGTCAAAACTTTTTTTTTTCGAATATTGCCAAATAAAAATGTTTTTTTATTTTAGGTACCTGTCTCATTTTCAGGGATTTCCATCTATCATCCTCTTGAATTTATTACATCTGCACATCAGCGAGACGATGATTCAGATAGGTATGCTTTTCCATGTGCATGCAGGTATGGTGTTCCAAGTCCGGATAAATATTTTTTTTAACTTCCCATCAGGAAGTTCTTGTAATCGGTCCGATTTTCGAAATTCAAAATTTTTACATTTCTCCACGATTGGCGGTCCCAGTAGTCGGATTCCATGATTTTTAGAAAGATGTCTGTGTGTGTGTGTGTACGAACGTACGTACGTACGTACGTTTGTGCGGATTCTTTCGTACAGCCTAACTCCAGAACAAATCAAGCTATCGAAGCCAAATTGGTTTCATACGAAGCGTGTGTGCATAAAGATCACCTGAAAAGCTTTTGGTTAAATTTCACAGGGTGGTTTGAATTTTATGACGAAAAAACTGTCAAAAAAAGGGACAATTTGACTTCTTCAATTAAAATCAATTTAGTTTTCCAATAAAAAAGCTCAAAATTAATTAAATTTATAGTGTACAGCTACCTTATCAGATAAAAAAATATGCATAAATATATACACTGCCGTTCATAAGTTTCCGGACAAATTCATATAAAAATTTTTTTTTTGTTCATTTTTAATGCCAAAAGTCTCATCAATATTATGTTTATTTAGTCAATTGACTAAACTAAGTAAGTTAATAACTATAGAGACTACCAAAAAGACTAAAACAGTTTTTAGTTGAGGCCATTTCATACATTGATATGCCCCTTTCTCTTTTTCCTGATCCAAATTTCCACGGAAGTTCTTTGAAAATTGTTTCAGAAATGTGGATCCTGTAAGTCTTTCCCATTTTTCAAGACTCAGAGTGACGTCTGCAACACTGACACATGAAAACATCCTTAGAAAATTATGGAGCCACCAGTTTTTTTGTTCAAACCTGCTCGGCTGTAGCTTGACGCTTTTTTATTGTTATAATATATTATCAAAAAGAAGCTCATGGCGCAAATTACATGAGGCAATTGAATTTAAAGCAAAAGCATCGAGAGAAACCTAAATGGCAAAGTTAAAACACATGGCTAAAACTGCATCACTCGTATATTGCAAGGAAGATCATAAAATCTGATTTAGTTTGATTTCCCCTGTTGTGGTGTCTTATCATGAACCCAATCCTAGAGGTCTTTCCAGAAAATGACACAGAGATAAAAAATCTCTTGGAATCGGCGTGGAAAATCCTATCAAAATCTGCAAAGAAAACTGGACTGAATGTGATCTTCTTTAAGCCATATATTTACCAGATAGAAAAAGATCCTTTGCTGAGCAGTAACCAGCTCGGAAGGAAGAGGCGGTGGAAATCTCTGGATTGAAACTATGTACTTTTGAACCCTTTTAAAAAGGACATAAAGTTAATCACGCCTTAATATTCCGAGTAGAGGTTAATATCTTCCAAAGAAAAGCAATCAAACAAATTTGATTGATTAAAAATAATTCCAGAAATACATGAAGTTGAGATAAGCAGTTGGTTCTCAAACTTTTGAAATAGAATCCCTATAAACAGAGTTCTTACAGAATATAATACTTTTGAAACTTATAACACTTTATTGAAGAAGTTGAAAAACAACTGCCAAAAGCAAATACAAATTCAACTTCCAATGTTAAAGTTGTTGTTATGAAATCGATTTTCGCAACTCTAAATTTAAAATATCTTAGCTTCACGTTGAGTTGGATGCTCTAGGAGGGATGACTGGATCAGATTACAGACGAAAATGCTTTCATTGAGTCGTTTAATGCAAGCCATGGACAGCCAGCCAGCAAAAACAATTATCTCAAGGTTAAACACCCCAAACCGAAGCCTACAAATTCGAAATGGAAATATCATAGTAGAATTGCATTCAATGCTGAGGACATGGAAGAACCAACAATGCCATCTACCTGACCTAGACGAAGTACAGATAGCAAGACAGAACTCCTTAAAGCGGCGTCGATGACTTAGTTGGGAGTATGCAACAACTCATCTGAAATACATGGTCAGAAGAAAGCATGCGAGATGAATGGAATCTCAGTATTGGTTGCCCAATCCTGAAGGAAGGAAGCCAATTATAGAGGTATCAATCTCCTCAAAATTTCCTTTAACATCTTTTCCGCCGTATGATGTGAACATCTGAAGCAGTTCGTCAACATCCTGATAGGTCCGCATAAATGTGGTTTTCGACCAGAAAAGTCCACCATAAACCAAATATTAACATAACGGCAGATCTTGAAAAAAAACCCAGGAGCGCCAAGTCAGTACGCACCACCTTTTCATCAATTTCAAGGTTGGTTTTGGTGTCTGTCCACCACAGAGACGAGATTTATGAAGTCATGTCTAGGTTTGGCATCCCTGCCAAGCTCGTACTCTTGAGCAGGATGGCGATGGAGATATCAAGGTGCTCCATTGAGGTCGGCAAAGACGTCATCGACCCCCTTGATGTCAAACAACATTTTAGACAAGGTGATGCGATTTCTTCAACATCATACTTGGGACAATAGTGCAAAAGAACCTTGTCAATGCCAGAAGGCAAAAAGAGGCATATGCAGAAATAAAGAAAGACCAAACCCTGATCAGAACGTTACCATAAACAGCTATAACTTTGAGGTAGTTGGGGCTTTGTCTATCTTGGCTCTGCTATAAATACAGATAATAACATCAGCGCTGAGATCAAACGAAGAATACCTCTGGCTATAAAAACTAAGCCCTCTTTCGAAAAATTGAAGTGTCGCTGTATGAGACCAATATCATCCCCGTCCTACTATATGGTGTAGAAGCATGGATACTTTCAAAAGCGGATGAAGGCCCCGTTGTTTCGAGAAAAAAGTGTGATCTTTTGTCCCAACTGCATTGACGGTGAGTAGAGGAGAAGATTCAGCAACCAATTGACTTAGCCAAAAGCATAAAATGCCAATCCTACGTGGACTGTAGCGCCACCTCAAGTTAATAATTAAATGATTAATGACAAAAAAAGTCCAACCAGCTAACATGTTTAAAAAAACGGTAAAAATTAAATTATTTCTGCAGTCAAACTAAAAATCTAATTTTCCTTTAGTATCATAGAAAGGTAACTCAATCAGAAAAAAAGTATTTCCAAATTGAAATATGTTAATCTATCAAACTTTTCAATCTTGTGCACAACATTAGACAAATGTTACTAAATCAAACACGATTGTTTCCAAATTGTTGTCCTGATCACTTAAAAGAATACTTTCGTAAGTAAGTAATTACCGAAATGTTGTATTAAAATTATGGTTGAATACTCAACATTACTTTCATAGCAGCTTACCATTCCCCTACTTATCCCCATTTCAAGTAATAAATGTGATTTTAATTTTATAGAATTTTAACTGAACTAGATAAATTTGCTAATGATTCAACTGAATTATTATAATCTCATACCTTATATTTCAACATGAATTTGTTTTAATTTAGATTTAATCTTTATATTTATTTTTTTAATTTATTAGTCTAATATGTTTTAATTCAATTTAACCAACGTTTTCTGTACATCGCTAATCTTTCACAGATTTATAAGTATTTCTTACTGTGTTAGCATGTACATAATAAGTATACCCTTTAATCTATACTTTCGATGCAAATCGTATTTTATATGATTCAAAGATGCGAAAACAAATATAAACTTACGGGGAGCTAAAAAAAAATGAGTATCTTAAAGTTGATGTTGGGAGCAAATTAAATAGCACCTTAATGTTTTTTTTTATCATCAGATGGGAAGTTCATGGTATGGGCAGGTCTACTCGCACCCAAACCAATATTTTTTTGCAGGTATTCAATTGATTCTGGGAGCTTCTTCGCGAAGTTAAAGGGATGGTAAGGTTTTTAAGGCGAAAAAAAATATTCTTCTGATATTTTTGGGGCGACATGAGTAATAAAATTTTATTAAATTTAATAACATATTATTGTACAACTTTTGAATTATGTCAGAAAAAAATAAAAATATTGATAAACAAGCCGGTGACGTTGAATCTCCAGAGGCGCCTTGAAAATAAGTTGTTATGCGGTGAACGTTATAACTCGTTATTGGATCATCTGAAACAAAAAAATTGATTTACATTTAATGGGTGATGTATTTCTTGACGAAATTAGGAAGGTTTTTTTCTATTCTATATTTTGCAGCACTTGGAAGTGAGAAACGCGATTTTAGCTCAAAAAATCGCGATTAATTTGTCATTAAAAAATAGTGAAAATGAAAAAAATTTCGTTTTCGGAAAAGTCGATTTAATGTTTTTATACGTGAAAAATCGAAATTAATCATCAATAAAAGACCATGAATTTTTATACTTACATAGAGTCATCAATGCCAGCTCCATACAGTGAAACACTGTCAATCAGCATATCCAATGCATCTTTTTGCTCTTGTCTACGTTGAATTCTACCCTCTTTTGTTGCACGTTCACCTTGTGCATTTGCTCGGGTTATTCGTAGTTCATAAATTAGGCGCGCCAAATAACTGCCAATCGTGCTGCCTTATATAACCTTTATTTTGAAAACAATTCTGATGTCTGGAATGTACCCGGATATTTGGAAGGTGGTTAACATCTTACCACTTCCCAAAAATGCTAGAATAGATGAGTTTAGGCCTATTGCCATTTTGCCTTTTTTATCTAAGGCCTTCGAGAGGATAGTTCAAAAACAGATCAACGTTTATTTCGCAGCCAATTTAATGCTTACTCTAAAACAGCCCGGTTTTCGTTAGAAACACAGTTGTATCACGGCACTCTTGAATGTCACCGATGACCTAAGGCAAGCTTTGGATAAAGACGAGTTGACGTTTTTGGTTTTACTTGACTTCTCAAAGGCTTTTGATACCATCAATCACATCATTCTTTGTAAAAAGCTTAGACAAAACATCAACTTCTCAACTGGTGCAACTAGACTTATCTATTCCTACTTAAGTAATAGAAGGCAAGCAATGCAAGTTGGAGACAGACTCTAATTTTCTGCAAAACGCCACTGGTGTACATCAGGAGTCCATTCTTGGCCCTCTTTTATTTTCGGTGTATATTAACGAACTTCCGACGAACTGTTCTATCAATATATACGCGAACGACGTACAGTTATACTTCAGTTGCCCTCTTGGCCTTATTGAGCATGGAGTCTTTTCTGTCAATGAGGATTTAGTGAATGTGGCTAAATGGTCTGAGTCAAATGGCCACTTCTTAAGCCCTAAAAAATCGAAATGTCTTGTCATATCTAGATAATTTCTAGCTCTTGTGTATATGCCAAGTATTATATTGAATAATGCGCATATTGAATACGTGGAAACCGTAAAAAAACTCGGAATTACTTTCAACCGCTTTTTGACTTACGATAACCATGTTAATGGACTCGTCCTTAATGGACTCATCGGCAAAGTTTATGGCTTCTTGGGAACACTTTGGTCATTCCTATCCTATTATATGGTTACGAGATCTTCTGTTATTACAATTACATTAGCAAGCGTAAACTTAACGTTGCATTTAATTCAATGATTCGGTATGTCTACAGTTTTCGTAGATATGACAGCATATCTAGTTTTACCACGTACCTCTTGGGTATGCCTCTTGATAAATATCTCGAATATCTTTTGATCTTGCTTTCAGATATACAGTTTTCTCGTCAACCACAGTACTGTTTTGACAGGATAAAATCTGTAACCTCGCATTGCCCTCGTCAACTTTTTGTTCCTCGCTATGCATTCTTAACATCTGAGCGTCAATTTTTTGTTAATTCTGTCCGTCTATGGAACTCTTTGCCACGGAACATTAAAGAAAACCATCTTAGAGTTTATTAAGCAATCACGAAAATAAAAATAAAATAAAGAGAAAAAATAAAAAATGCACTTATCGTTGAAAATACTAACAGGAAGTCTATAATCCTGTAAAGTGACTCGAAATTTTCCTATACATGTTCATCACTGCTAAGTTTTATTTTTGTATGCGACGCGAAGGACGCTTCTACACTATCATTTCCACGTTTTGGGAAAATTGAAAATACAATTGAACGATTGAAAATACAACTATAAACAAACGAACAGAAACGAAAATTTGAGAATAATTTCGAGAAAGTTTTAGCTCTGTTACAGTACACAAACGTTCAGCAGAAAGTGTGCCAGTAAACTTACTGTAAATATACAATATGTACTAGGTTAGTTTACATCCTTTGAAAGACCGAGAAAGCGATTCGGGAAAACAAAGGAAATTGCACCAAAAATCAGGTATCACGGCCGGTCGTTTGAAACCCTGTAACTCCGTTAGTTTTACTCGGTTTGACTCAAAATTTGTACACAATATTCTCGGCAAAAAAAAAAATGCGAAAAAATAATTTTAAAACCTTAATGCAGCGAGCATTGTTTTGTTGAAAATCAATCTGCAAGTGTCATTTTCCAGAATTTTTGATTGAACAAAAATGGGCAAAAACAAGACCTGCACAAAATATATAATTTTTATCTCTATAGGCTCTATGTTCTCTATCATCCTTTTTTCAATCTTAGGTTTGAATGTTCATGTTCAAGTCTATGTATCCTATTGGTTGTCCGAAACTTGTATATGAAAATTTGTCGCTTTGTCTATTTGGATCAGAAGTAGTGTTGACATTTTGGGTGTATGCTGTGGATCTTCTTCCTTCTATGTTTTCCTATTGTCGCTAACTTTTGGAATGCGAGCTCCTATTAAGTTGTTGGTCTGATTTAAAATTTGCATTTTTTCTATAAATGTTTTGTCTGAAATTATTGTTTCCTATATTATTATTATTAAATCTTGAATTAGTGTTAAATTTGATGTCCAGAAGGAAAGTTTAATGAAGGTTGTTTGCAAAACTGTTGCTTTCTAAAGTTTGGCCTAAAAGTTTGATTTGTATTGTTCTGTTGGTTGCGCCTATTTTTGGTGAATATGTGGTTCGTTCTGAAAGTTCTGTGAATAGGTATGGTTTTGGTCTTGCAAACAAAAATTGCCCTTGCCCAGTCTGTAGCCGCACCGTACATGTTGAGAGCCTCGTTTGTTTGACCAAAAACTTTGTTTCTAATTGATCTTACAATTATTTCTTTGTAATTTTTATTTTCATTGAGCTTATGTACCAAACTCAAAATTTCTTCCGCATTGCTTTAGTCAAAAAGAAATCGCGGATTGACATCAAATGTCGGCACATCCTTAACGGCATCCGGAATTCGGAGAGCCTTAAAGGCGTCTATGGCCACATTAGCGGTATCATTGCGTTTGATACCTGCTCACTAACATTAACCGCAGAGCAATTTAATGGACAACTCTCAAGATATGCCTTATAACATTTTGCTTTAAATTAACCTCTTTTTCCAACTTTTGATGAAAAGTGGACCACTTGATTTATACTTTTGAGTTTTGGACTTAAGGTTAGGAGTCATAAGGGACCGATAAAAGAAAAAATCAATTTTGGACTCACCTTGTAACCACGTGTTCTGACTCTGGTGTTCTTCCTGCCAAAGGGTTAGAACCCACCAATCCGATAATCAGTCGAAATGTGCACGTGCTTTCCAGATTCAGTTACAACTGCCCCTTGGTGTTCAATT
Source organism: Orthonevra nobilis (assembly GCA_963555765.1). Classification (NCBI taxonomy): domain Eukaryota; kingdom Metazoa; phylum Arthropoda; class Insecta; order Diptera; family Syrphidae; genus Orthonevra; species Orthonevra nobilis. The sequence goes on from OY743224.1 coordinate 141,504,375, forward strand.
AAAAGAATCCCGGAATTCTGGATTCATCCTACTGACTGCGCAAAATACATAGCTTATTTTTATCGAATGTGAGCTTACAAAAAACTAGTCTTTTAGAACTGCAAAACTTTATTTATTTGAACTTTAAATAATATTAATTAGATTCCAATTTGACGAGTCAGCGGTCTGTTCCAAAGTGAAGTGTAACAAAAATTCCTCTAGCAGCTTTATGTTAAGCTCTTAGAGCAACGTATAATGATGTTTCTCTCCCTCCGTTCTTGTCCAGCTGATAAGCGAGTGTGGTAAGTTTGCCGATGGTCTGCAATTTCTCGTCACCTTCACCTCCGCAGATTATGGTACCGCAACTCTTGCAGCACGATTAAGATAACAAGTGTGTGCCGAAGAGAGCCAGTTATATCAAAAACTAGTCAAAAACAATGACTTGCAATTGATTAATCTACAGTGAGAAACATCAACATACGAAAGGTAGTGAAACGCAAAAGATCGCGTAAGACAGAGGACATAAGAATCAGTCGAGTCAAAGCCAAAAAAGATCAATTTATGAGTTCTTTACATATTCAAAAGGAAGTTTTTGTTAAGGACCCGAATGCCCTTTCAATACTCTCCATACGGGAACAATTGAAGTGAGACCAACTTTTTGGAACGCGAGCGAGTGAGACCAACTTTTTGGAGCGACAAGAGAAAAAAAACATTAGTTCCTGAGTTAGCCTTTGCGAAGAAATATAAGGATTAGATGATTTCTAAGCGGAACAACATATTAGGGAGTGATGATGGTAAATGAAAGTCCGGCGTCTAAAAAATGCATTCAATCCGGTTGCTTTGGAGCAAGGAGAAGGAAGTGTAATGCTTTGAGGACGCAGGTCATTCAAAGGAATCGAACTCTTATAGCAAAAAGAGGGAACAATGAATTCGGAGTATAATATAAGAAATTGTCATGTTACCTTATAATGAAGAAAACCTGCTCGCTAATTTAACTTAAAACCGAAATCGGCATTTGAACGATTATTTTAAAGTCAAAAGAACGGTTTGGCTCAACTTATCAACCAAAAAATATCGCAATTTTCATTTATGCCCCGAAATCATAAGGCCGCGATCGCGAGTTAAGGGTTTCCTTCTAATTATTGAGCCAGGGCATGAAAATTCCGTTAATAAGCGAACATTTTCATAACGTTCCTAATTATGTCGCCAAACATTTCAAAAATGTAATTGAATTTGAATAAATTCTTCCGTTTATAACTTATATCTTTAAAATGAAATGTACCTCGATTTCTTGACTTGATTTATAATTATTTTTCGTTAGTAAATTGCAAGAGACAAAGAGTTAAATATAAATTACTCTACCCTTTATATAAATTAATGTATGTTTACTTATATATGCAAGCTAGACAGACAGACGTTGTCTTATCTTATCGGGAAAATTCGGTCTTGTTTTATTTATTTTTTTTACAAAAAAACGACTCACAAGATAAAAAATATTAATGGTTATTTTTTATTTGGTTATTTTATATCTTAAACACTGGTGCGCCTATATATAATACATAATAATAAATAAACATACGTAAATATACTAACATATGTTCTATTTTTAAAATTTTTTTAAAACAATTATATTATATTAATTATGAACTTATCTTATAAGAAAATTAATTTTATTTTTAAAGACCGAGTGAAACTGATTGTTTTTGGCAATAAAACTAAAACCACTAAAAAAATTCAGATGTTTCTTATAACAAACAACTCATACACAGGCACAGACATCCTTCTTAAGACACCCAATTCTAAGACCTGAAAACGTGAATTTTACAGATTTAAATTTACAAATATAAATAGAATTAACGCCGGAAATATAGAATTTTGGCTTACATTTTTTTACCGCGCTCAAATTAAATTTAATATTTTTATGAATATACTACTGTGTCCAAAAAATAAGGTGACATATGAATTTAAACTGCGCGCGTCGAAGGATTTGGAAATTTTTCTTTCTTTTTAGGTTGGTAGTACTGGCAGTGACATCTATGTGAAGTTTCATGTCAAAATATATTCATAGTGTTTGAGATACGCGTCGTTTTGTGAGCTGCTAAAAGTGAGTTTTTCGTTTTTTGCGATGTCGAAATTTATTGAGCAAAGAATTTGCAAAAAAACCGCGCCAAAGTCGCTCGAAAATCAAAGTCATGTTGACTGTTTTCTTCGATTATCGTGGTGTTGTGCTTTATGAATTCCTTCTAACCGGCCAAACAGTCAACAAGGAATATTATTTGAACGTTATGCGTCGTTTGCGTAACGCTATCCGCCTAAAAAGGCCAGAATTTTGGAAAGACAATTCTTGGTTTTTACACCACGATAATGCACCATCCCATACCGCACTCGAAATTCGTGATCATTTCGCCAAAAACTCAACCCATATCGTTCCGCAACCACCGTATTCACCTGATCTGGTGCCGTGCGACTTCTGGCTGTTCAACAAGCTCAAAAGACCGCTCCGGGAACACCGTTTTGATACGATAGAGGAGATTCAAGCCGCAGCGAAGACGGAACTGAAGGCCATCCCGGAAAGTGACTACAAACAGTGTTTCAAAGATTGGAAAATCCGTTGGCATAAGTGCATTGCATCGGGAGGGGATTACTTTGAAGGGGATGAAATTGATTTGAAAGAATAAATAAAGAATTTTCAAAATAAATACAATGTCACCTTATTTTTTGGACACAGTAGTAGTGTATAATGTGATTAAATTTCTTTCTTCTTCTGACCAAGCTTATCCCTAAAATAAAACAAACGACATGTACTTCCCAACAGCTAACGAAAATAATTCAAAACATTTCTTTTTCCTTAAAGTTTAATAACATAGACCTTTAAAAACTTTTCTTGCAAAGCGAGTTTAATCACAAACAAAATTTAAAAATACTTTCCGACACTACTGTAATATGTACACTTCATAAAGCGCACGATCCAAGGCGCCTAATACACCCATTAGCATCCCACAACTACTACATCTGTCCCCAACACCTCATTAAAGGTACCTACCCGGACCCGGGTACTGAGATTATTTTTAGAATTTGAATGTGTGTTGAATCTCCAAATTCAGCAAACACATACACACTCAAAACGGCAGCTGATTATGGATATAGCTCACACACATTGAAATAACTACCTGTGGTGGTGGTGAATTTGCACTCGAGTTCTCGCATTTGCATTGTCATTGACAGATTTGGAATGTGTGTGACAAATGACGTAGTTGAGAGAGAACTTCTCAGTCTCACTCAGAAACAGATTGGTGTGGCGACTAGAAAGTATGTGTGTGTTGGTTTTGCAAATATAAGACTGTATGGAAGTGAGAGTACACACACATCCAAATCACTTGAGTTGCAATTTATTTGGGGTTTAAATTCAAATTCATTACGGTCACAAGACAAACAGTAGGGTGAGTTTGGTTTGATTTAATTGCAGCCGAATTAGAAATAAAATGTTGTTATGCCCGCGAAGTGACATCATAAGTCAAACCTCAAGATAATAGTATTCTCAGATTTTATTTATAAACAAATACAGTTTTTATATTTAAATACACATTCCTCTCAACATACTCTGTCAATCGGGCTCTTACTTTTGTGCCGACGGGAGAGCAAAATCAGCAACTTAACGGCGGATATTTTGTTGTTATGTCTGAATTGATCGGAGATTGTTACTGTAAACCTTCGACTTGGGTATACGCGCTTCGAATGCCCTCAGTCTCTGCATTGAATCTCTGGCTGAGTGCGGAATGGCTCTTTCTTACTGGAATTCTTTTGCTTTTTTTTAACTCGGGAAACGACTGCATTTGCGGCAATAACAGATTTTTCTACAGACTGAGGTTTGAGCTCTCGGCGGCAATTACGGATTGTTTTTTTTTCGAAAGCTATCCTACACAGTTTAATAAGATTTCTATACCACAGTTATCCGATGTCTTGCAAAAAGGCTCCCACAAGACAAGATCCTAACAATAACTTTTCCCCTTTGGCTTTAGTGAACATAATGAACATTCAACGTGTGGGTACCGTTGTGGGATTGGCGACCCACAACCAGTAAAAACTGCATGTGTTAAACTACTATCCCAAGTCCGAATGTCCGAAGTAAGATTAATGGTCCAATCAACAATTTATAAGATCACCAAATTGGTAAAGACATTTTTTTATGGGAGAAACTTTCTGAAGAGTAATGTTTCTGCAATGAAGTGACTGTATTCAAGAGGTCTCACTTTCATAACTTCGAAACTAAAAACCTTGGGCATGAACATTGTAGACTGTAGTGGACAGTGAAATGATAGTACGGCAAAATTGTCTCGTAAATACAATGACTTACAAGCTCTAAATCCAAAGCTGGGCACATTTTGCTTCTATCGTTTCTTGATCCTCCAACTGCTGAATCTTCCACAGTAGTTTGTCGCTTCTTCATGTTGCTCCAAGAAATCTTAATTTTATTTTGTAAGTTCGACACAACATTGGAATGAGTGAAATCGGAGTAAGCATCACATCTTAGTCAGTCAGAGAGAGATTCTTGGCACCGAGGTCTTAAAAATTCGAAAATACTGCCACCTACAAAGAATTGACAAGATTTCCATTGAAGTTAGAACAACTGAAATGGCGTTACTATTTAAATTCGTGCTTCTGCGCAGACTTTATTACTGTAGCCGAAATTTTTAATCTCTTCGCAAGTTCTCTTCGAAAATTTCAAGTAATTCGAAGAAGAGCCGATCAAATTAAGCATGTCGAAGCAGTTCACCAAAAAATATGGGAAACAATCGATTAAGAAAAGTGAATAGCCTCACGTGATTCTTTCAGGGATGACACACTCTTCATTGGCTAGTTCAAGGCTAGTTTACGAATTAGAAAAAAGGCAGGAGACCTTCAACAAGTGAGTGAATTCTCGTCAACAAAAGCTCTTTCCTTGGGAAAAATGTATTCTTATGATTATGGACTTTAAATGCATTTTTTTAAAGCTTAACATCAAATATTGATCCTATCTTGCACATCTTCGTAGATGCAACAATTTGTTCGGAAGTAAAAATTTTGCAAACGACAATTCCCGCGAAAATGTAGGCATTCTAAGAAACTATCATAATGTAATTATATTTATGATAGTATTTTTTATTTAACTTTTTGCAAGCACAATAAGAATGATAAATTCCATTTACCGAATTTACATTATGAAACCGCCTATGGCTGAGCCTTAATAAGCTCAGAAATATGCAAGCACTGTTGTTTTTGGACCTTGCAAATGCTTAAACATGCAGTTAAAATGTGCTTCGTCACTTACATATATTTCCAAGCGTTCAAAAATGTTTCAGTATCTTTTCTCTGATGTTTTTCCTAAAATTAATAACTTTCGTTGACAAACTGCATGATTTGGAATTCTTTCTGGCGAAGCTTAAGTAACCTTTTCGAAATTATGAGCACTTTTTCTATACACCCTTATATAGGCCAACGCATGCGCGTAGTACCGCATTTTAAACAAAAAGACTCATATAAACTGTTTTTCCCCTAAATTCCCCACCCTGTTTATTTACGCGCAATATGTAGACCGTGGAGTCATTTGACCTCATTATGATTTTAGCCCAGAAAAATAAGTTTAACGTGTGATTTCGAGCATCACTCGAGTGGCCCAGAGGCCACGGAGAACACCTAAGCGAGAAGGGGCGCATACTGTCTCTAGGCAGACCTCAAGGTCTTAAAGGCTTCGTGGCGTAGTTGATAGAGCACCTGCCTTTCAATTGAAAGATCCAAAAGTTCGACTCCTTAAGTGATCTAGTTTTTTCTTATCTGATTCAGTCACCGTTTGCCATTAGAATCAAATTAATCACAATATCACTGAAGTGATCGATCAGCGATAGTCGTCCGACTTAGTAGTTGTGTTTGCTGTAGTGGTTCATGCATCAGCTGCTGGAATTCTTATTTATAATAATATTTTGTGTAGATGATATGCTAGGCTCTGGTGTGAAGGCATAATACTGACAGTAGGAAGATGAACTTATCTCCCAAACTTTCAAGACTATCAAAGAATCGAGTAAAATCATACGTATTAAGCGAAAATCTTATATGTCGATATTAAATTCTTTGCTCAATTTTGGACTCCACTCATGGAGCAAACGAAACCAAAAATATATGAGTTTTAAAGCCAGTACGCAATCTTTCATTCTTTTCCTAATTTTTCTGCTAGCTCCCCAAAACATGCATCATAAGAGTAGCAATAATCTTTTGGAAAAATATCCGGAATAACCAAGAAACCGATATCTGCCTTCAACTCCAGAATACAGGTTCTTTAGGACACTGAAGGAAAGCCAATAACTGAAGTGCTAGGAAAAGAAGATGAAACTAAACAGAACATCCAATGGGCATTAAAAAAAGATGAAAGGGCAAAAAGCCACCTCTCCCAATAATGATGGATCTGCTATCGAAAAACTTAAGCGCGCTGACTCTGATAGTCTACTAGAGTTTTTTTTTCCAAATAGTGGCGATATTCTGAAAAAACATCAACCATGTATGAGTGTATGAATCCATGACTGGATTCTCACATCTAAATGCCCGATCTCCAGTAAAAGTGATCCTATCTCTCGTCAGAGTTTTACTCTACTGCTTGAATATTTGACGAATTTGAGGTTCTCACTCACCATCTCGCATTCAAATCACATACCACTGCATTTCACATCGATATCTCTACAAATGCGGAAATTGAAGAAGGAGCGAAATGAGTTGGCCTTGAATTAGATAAGAACAAATCTCCCAAGAGGTTTTGCATGATCTTAATGATTTCGATCTTGCCAAGACAGCGAATGAAGCTGAGCCGTAGACGACAAATAGGAAAGCAGAATAGATATTGGGCAATTGCGAGAGAGACTTTCTTCCCATTTTTACTACTCGTTTTCTTCGCACAGAAAATACTGTAACCTGTTCGAATAGTCAAAATACGGCAACTTCAAATTAAACAATTATATTCCAGGAAGATAATTCTTTTAAAAATTTGTATTCGATCAGCGACAATTTTAATTTAAATTGTCAGATTAAGTATCTGATTCGTCAAAATCGTCTGTTCATGCATGTACGTCAAAGTGATGAAACGTTTCCAGGAATTGGTAGACAAATATGTAAATATTTTTTTTAGGATTTCGCATATAACATGTGTTTTTGAAAAACGTTTCATAGCTTTCCGCAGTAAGTTTGAATATTTTTTGCTGCTCAGAGTTTTAATGGCTGAAGAAATTTCGCGGTCTTTGAAAACTCGAAACCTATTTCTACTTCACTGTTTTGCACTTTCTTTTAATAAAACTAAAATGAGGGCACTTTTTCCCTTTGCATCTTAAAATGCGGACGAAATAACCTTATAATTTCTTCGATGTCGGTGGAAACGTTCTATTCCAGAGCGTAGACTATTGTTTCGACTCCGGATCAGGATAGCTAACTAGCGTTAGCATGGTAGTTCTCAAAATATGAAATTGCTGTGACTTTAAATGCCTGATCGTCTCTCTGTGGATGTTAGACTATTTACACATTTTCTCCACTGTGAAACGTGAATGGTCGTAAATGGTCTTCCTTACTTTCTCTTTAGGCCTTCATCAGCCGGGAATGTGTTTTTCTTCATGATCATGAGTTTTTGTTAGAACAAGCATCCGCGGAACTTAGATCTTCCCTTCTTTAGTTGTCCATTATGATGTTTTGTTCCAGCTGCCGCAATCCGATGTTAAACTGGAGTTATTCGGAGAATCTTTGTGCAAGCTACACAGGATACACATTCCATGATTCCGAATTTAGTCATCACATCGGATATAAGATTTTTGAGATTGTGAAAGAGTCAAGAGGTGAACTTCTTAATTTTTATTTCACACAACCAATTTCAAGTAGCCTTTGTTACCCCAATGAAAAAGATCATACACATATGTACATATATATAACTTTACTGAGATATGTTCCTTTCTTAAAGCTAAGTAATTGGGTTACGGTGGTAAAAGTGAACGGGCACGACAGAAATTAAATAACTGAAGACGAAATTCGGAAGTTAACTAAACTTAATAAAGACTCTTCATTCTTTTCAAATCCAAGTTAAAGTTTTCCATTCCAGTCCTTGTATACATATAAATTCGTCGAGTGTGCGGGTCACTTTTGGGTCTTACTGTATTTTAATCCTGCATCATTTAGATCATCTCTGATTGCAACCCCATGCGCGGAGTCATGTTTATTCACCCTAATCAAACTACACACACACACACACCAAACTTCTTGAGTGAAATTCTATTTCACACGGGAGAGAAATCGTATGTCCCGCTGAAAGGATGCACAAGCGAGCTTCTGTTTCACTGTTTCAAGCTTTTTAAGGAAAACTCCTTAACACCCCCTAATAATACTTTACCCTCTTCCTACATTTTGCTTGCCTTCAGTGTCATTTGGAAGTGTGTTGAGCGTTTGCACACAATCATACACGAGTGACCTTCAAGCATGTAATAAAACACACGTACAGATTGCCAACGAGCCTACTGTCACTACCTGCACAGCTCACCCTTACAATTCCATTCATATTCGTACACATGCATCTACATATGTATGTGAGTATGTTTCTATCCAAATATACGTTTACACTCACAATTTGCTTCTCTGAATTTTTGGAATGCTTTAATTCCGGAAATGATACGCGAATCCTCCAATAAAGAAGTGCGCATACGCGGAAAAAAAAGAAAAGTATCTACACACGAAAAAACGCGTATCCATCCCTTCCAGTCAATATGCACAGATACGCACAGTTTGTGGGGATTTTTTCTGCAATAAACTGGTTCTGGGTCAGAAAACTTTCAAACTAACATGCATACGCGCTGAGTATGACTATACGTTATGTGCGTGTGTGTATCTACGAATGTATCTAAAACTTGATGAGAATCTTATTAAATACATGTAAGAAACTTAAAAGGTAAGAAAATTCTTCCAACGCATACATTGAGAGAATCGTAAATGACGTAGTGTGTTTGCATGTGGAAGTTTGCGTATCTATATACAGCATAAAAAGTCCCATTTCTCATGCACACTTGTATTGAAGTACACTCTTTCGTAAAGCTTAAACGCAAGTTTTTGCGATTTAGCTTGAACACTTTTCTGTAATTGTGCAAGATGACGTTCAAGTTTAGCGCCATTGTTTGAAGGTCATTTAATTCTCCTTAGAACTTCTAAAGCTTAATATAAATAGTTAAGTAAAATTAGGAAAAAAGAGCAACTATGTCTTAGTAGTCCTTAAATCTTTAAAAGAAAAAAAAGCCTGCTTTACCCTTTGAATTTGAATTCGGATGGAGAAGGTACCGCCGCGAACTCTACGAGGTATGAAATGATGATGGATCAGGCCCGGAAGACATACTGCAATGGCTCGGCCACATTGAGCGAAGGGTTTATACAAATTTTGTAAGGCTAAGAATCTCTTTGACTCGCAAGCCACTAGTTTTACGTAAAAGGAAAACTCATATCAACTAATCGCAGAAGCCATTAAGCTTGGTCTAACCAACGGAAGCAACATGTACGAAAGTTCAGGTTCCGACCCAAGTTTCTTTTCCTTTAGGGCAAGTCAGTATGTTATTACAGTACAACCTCGCTAATCCGGACACTTCAGCAGTCCAGACATCTCTATCTTTCGGAAACTAATAAAATTGTACCTTCACCGTCCGGACAGAGTATTAAGTGAATAAAATCGCAACTCAACTTAACATCTAACAGCAGACAATGCGTTTCATAGACCAACATATCAATTTTTAAAAGTAGGCAATGAGTAAGTCAATAAGAAAAATGAAAAAAAAACCCATTTTTCAAGTAGTAGAGGGAATGTCAAAATGTAGAAGTTTTAGTGCGACTTGAATGTTGTATACGTACAGCTTGTTACCCAACCAAACGTGTTGTCCATGTATACGTGTTTTGCTTTCGTGGCGGCATTTTTCTCAATCCGAAAAATGTAATTACAATGTCATTTTCTAAAAATATATTATACAAAAATAAGTATTTCATGTGATTTTGATGTGTGTTTGAGTTATGATTCTCCCAGCATTTTAATAAATCACTTAAAAAAGAGGGCTGAAAAATAAAGAAGTAAACATTGAACAACATTGTGTGTGTTGATTTTGCATCTAAGGTACACAAGAATATTCAATGTTTTCAATTATTTCTTATTTTCGGATCCCTTCTTTAAATCAATTTCTTGAATACGTTGACAACTATTACTTAATAATTATTAATTATTCTTATAATTATTATAATTAATAATATAATAGGGCTACCGGTTGAAAATGTCGTTTTATTTTCGAAAATCAATGCTTTATTGGGGAAAAATAGATATAAATTCAATATTTAAAGTAATGCCCATCGCTAGCCACACATTTTTACCATTTTTATGGTAATTCATGGATACCCGTTCTGAAAAATTCGACCGTTTTGGCCGCAATCCACGAATCGACCAATTTTTTGACATCATCGAAATGACGGAAGTGCTGTCCAGGCCATGTTGCAGCGATCGGAAGAGATAGTAATCGGATACGGCGGGTGGGGTAGGACATCCCATTTGAGCGTTTCAAGGTAAGTTTTGACGACATTTGCAACATGTGGCCGAGCATCTTTATGTTGCAAAATAACTTTATCGTGTCTTGCGACCCGTTTCCGGCCATTTTTCCTTCAGTGCTCGACTCAAACGCATCAATTGTCATCGGTAGACCTCGCCTGTGATTGTTTCATTCGGTTTTAGCAGCTCATAATACACAACTCCCTTCTGGTCCCACCAAATGCACAGCATAACCTTCAGGCCATGAATATTCCGAACGGCCGTCGATGTTGAGGCATGTCCATCCATCCATACGTTGCCGGACGTTTTGGATTATCGTAATGTACCCATTTTTCATCACCAGTGACGATTCGATGCAAAAAAGACTTCTTTTTGTGGCGTTCAAGCAGCATTTTGGACATGCAAAATCGGCAATCGACGTCTCGTGGCTTCAATTCATACAGCACCCAATGTCCTACCTTTCGGGTCATTCCCATTGCTTTCAAACGATCGGAAATGGTTTGCTGAGCGACGCCAAGTGATTTTGCAAGTTCTTCTTGCGTTTGTGACGGATCTTGATCGAGCAATGCCTCCAATTCATGTTCTTCAAACGTTTTCACCTGGCCGGGGCGTTCTTTGTCTCCGATGTCGAAATCACCATCTTTGAACCGCTTAAACTACCGCTGACACATTCTAACGTCTATAGTATAGCCCGGGTAAGCTTCGGTAAGCAATTGATGCGCTTCGGTTGTTTTTTTCTTTAAATGAAAGAAGCATATTAAAGCTTCCCGCAAATGTTGTTTTGATGGGACGAATGTAGACATTTAACGGCTTTACAAAAACTTGTGTGTTTTCACCAATGACCAATAACCTAGACTGAAATAATTAGATAATGACATGAAGTTTCTGATGTGACAGCTGTCATGGTCAAAATTCACCTCAGAGTAATAGATATGAAGTTGTCTGCAATAACGACATTTTCAACCGGTAGTCCTATTAAATTATTAGAAGTAGAAATAAGATATATAAGATGTTAAGTACTGCATACTGGATCTGTCACAGTTTTTTGTACCCTTTAAATTAAGTAATGTTTAAGATTTTTTACTCCTTTATCTTAATTTAAATTGATCGATTATGAAAATAAATGAGTTAAGAAAAAAAAAAAAAAAATAACTTAATATGCCCCAGAATCACATAAAACAATTGTCTTTGATTATTGTTTTCAAGAAAATACCATTATATTAAATATTTTTATTTGGGATAGAAAAACACATACACGAATGTGACTTGGTTATGGTAGGTAATTGGAGCTTGCACTAGCACCACTGCATTTTGACGTCAGAATTATAAATTCACGCATTTCTACAATAAGTTATTATTTGATGCAATAACCTTTTCATTTTGTGGCCGTTTAAAATCCTTATTCTTTAACTTTTTATTTTCCAATCTGCATGAAGGGAATCAATGGGCTGAACAGAAAAATGTACCTCAAATGGATATCCTTTTTTTTTAAAGAAGCAACGCAAAAAATTCAAAAAATGTTCTTATGTAGTAAAGCGTTCCAAGCAGAAATAATAACGTTCTGTCCTGCTTTTTATCTGAAATTTCGTTTGCCCGCATTATTTTTTTCTGTAGTTCGGAATCGAAACCTTATGTGTCCGGGATATCGAGTCTGTACTGTATAACTAAATACTTCTGCTTCTATCCCTGTCCCTATCCAGAATAACACAGAGATGTCTTGATTTTTGGGAAAGATTAAGGGCGATCCCTTCGAAAGTAGTGATGTTTAAGCGCTCAATTTTCTTTTTCTCCAAAGTGTTTGTATGTATGTGAGAAGGTATTTGAGGGTTAGGAATATGTTAGACAGAATTGGGAAAGTAAGTTTCCATTAAGAAGTTCGACTCGCATAAGAATTTTGGGTTCCTTCGAAGTTTGGCGGCTTCGTTGTTATTTTCAATTCACTGAAGATTTTTCACGATTCTCCGTTTGCAGCTCTTATATCTCCTTAAGCTTGATTATGCATCAAAATCGGTAGGCTACACTTTTACTCTGACCTGCTATCATACTTCTACCTTCCACCATTTGCCGTGTGTAGATATAGTTAAATAATTTTGGTCAATTTGTTTGTAAACAAGTAGACTTCGGAGTCAATGGTTAGTTGGTTAGGATTTGTGGATTACTTGAAATCAAAAATCTGTCTGGCTATCCATTTTCTGTTGTTCATCCTGTATATTCTGGCAGGGTGTCTGTATGTGCAAATCGTTAATACTTAAATATGAATGTTGAAAGTAGAGTATGAAATTTGCTTTTATTCATTCCAGTTTTCTTACTTCTATGACTTCTTACTTAAGGTGAGGATTTCCCGGACTCCAAGAATCCTGGTAGTCATACTGAAGAGATTCCATCTTGAGGTTGCAATTACGATACACAGCATAAGAATTTTCCGATATTGTATCTCAATTCTAATTCAGGAATCACATGACTTTAAAATTAAGCTGAAAAGATCATCGGCCATACTTATTACAGCCCCAAGGAAAAACGTTTTACGCAGACTTATTCCTGGAGAATGGTGGGCGATAAAGTTCAGTGTATTAAACTGATATGAGAAATGAAGACGAATGTGAAGTGGCTTTATTACAAAAATTACTGCGAGTTGACTTCATCAGATTTAAATACCAACTCTAGTTTTTGACTTCACCAGAGGGGGAGAAAAGTGTATTGGCTGTGTTGTCAACATGGCCATAAAAGAAAAAAAATTCATTATCATTCAAATTTTTTATCCCGTTAGTCGTATTGCATGCCTTCAGTTTTGCAAATCCATTTCAATTGTTCAACATAAAAGGGAAAAACAAAAGTCAGCTTCTCAGCTTCTTCCGAAAAATCCCTTGCCAGGATTCAGCTCTTGAAGAAACGCTTTCGAATGGCTGTACCCCCTTTAAAGAATGAGATCTTTTTCATAACTATCTAAGCATTAAACTTATATTTCAAGCTTATGACACAGGATGGCCAAAATTATGTGTTATGTGGTGCGAATAAGAGCTCCAGTTTTGACGATTTGAACCGGGCAGCAAGATTGCCAGACCTATTCCATTCTGGCTTTATGTAATATCGTGTTAACTACATCAAACCACAAGCCATGGTATTCACTGTATGATATTACTTTTGTCAACCCTGTAAATTCTGTTAAAAAACGAACATTATGACAACTCCCCAAACGACCCGAAACGTAGTCACGTCAAAAGGTTAGGTCATTTGAATTCGGATCATCGAGATATAAGAAAGCACGGATGTTGAAGCAAATTTTAAATTTTGAAATGCCTTTATTTTTCTGAAAATGAAGCCAAAATAAAACAAAGGCAAAAAATGACAAAGTAAATCCGCTCGTGGTTCATTTAACCCCCGCAGTTCCTGATCGGTCTTTGACTCCTCCCTCACTAAAGCTCGTCAAGTTTTCCATAGGCTTGACCTTTGAAATGCTGTAGCCAACTACATTCACAAATCCGCAAGTCCAGTTGATGACAGCTGGGTGGCGAGGTTGGAAGAGCGCCTGCCTTTCAATTGATTTGATTGATAGGTCCCAGGTTCGATTCCATTCCATTCCATCGATAGAAATCTGACTAATGGGTGGCATTGTTGTAGTGGTTATTGTATCGGCTTAATTCCTAGTTCGTGTTGTCAACATAGTGATTTGTGTAAATTGTGTGTAGATGGCTCGGTGTGAAGACATAACACTGACAGCGGAGTGTTTAGCTAAATCTTCCAAACTTTCAAAGTACATTTTTCAAACTAATGTCGAATAAAATCCTGGGAATTAGGCGAAAGCTTAAAGGCCGATATAAAAATCCTCCGTCCCGTTTAGGGCTCCACTCACAGAAGTGAGTTGAAACCAACTCCATCTGGGTTTCCCAAACCACTACATATTCTTCATTCTTCTCCTAATTCTTCCGCTCGCTCTGTGCTTCACGCACTATAAGAGTATTCATTTCCTCTTGAAGAGCGAGCCAATTATAAAAAAAATAAAAAATAAGAAAAAAATATTCTTCCGCTCTACCAAAACCATTGCGTAAGCTTTTTCGTCTCCATTATACGTTTGGTGTAAGGCGAATCGTCTTTTCCCTCCAACTTTTAACCAGTTGCGGTTACGTCCTTGTTTTCCAAGGTCATGGAAACGCTGATAAATCGTCAGCTTATGAGATTTCTTAAAGTCGAAATGACCGGCAGATTAACTGCTCTCAGATTCTGATTCTTGGGCTTGATATTTCAATGGCTATTGGCCTGCACTCAGGCTCTTTTGTATTGAAAAATCAACGAATCTACTCTAACTCAATGGAATTGAAACTTCATTTTGTACTGTTTCATTCAAGCAGACAAGGAATCAATGCTGTAATTCAACAAACAAATGCTCATATACCACAGGGCTCCGTTTTTAATTTGCATCAATGATCACGTCGCTCTTCTCGGCCGTGGAAAGAATAGAACTAATTTTTTACTTCAGATTTCATCGTCATATTCCTAAAAATCAGGTCTGTTTTGTTGTTATAAGCAGTTTTCCGTATGACATTGCTTATAGCTATTTCAGAATGAAAAGATGAACTTCTCAAATATGTCTTTTCTTTTGTTTTCATGCCCTTTTTTAATTATTTCGTTATAATCCATTTCCAAGAACTTGAGTTGATGTTTGAGTGTTTTTGGAAAACGCAATTCAAAACGTCGGGACTAAATGTGTCTTCAGAGTGTTGTGGAAAATAGGTTTTCGATTTCGATCGATTTAATGTTGGTCAAGGAACCTCTATTGTTCGTAAGGTAATAAAGCCTTTAACTCAAGGTAAGAACTGAAGTCGAGTTGAACAAACACCTCACGCGTCAACACACTTGCCACGCAACACGATTTTGTAAATTTCGTGATTTGCGCAAAAAAATGTCCCCTGCTATTTCCGATTGCTACGGTCTGCATATTTTGGGTAAAGTTTGCATTTCGACTCGGCCCTACAATTAAGAGAAATCCAAGATTAATGAACATCAGTTATGTAGGTGTTAAAATCCTTCCAGTTTGTCACATGTTTAAAAGTGTTAAAAAAGTTGTTCATGGAATCTTGTAACCGTTATTTTCATCTTATTTCAAATAA
The DNA here is from genome assembly GCA_963555765.1 of Orthonevra nobilis. Taxonomy (NCBI): domain Eukaryota; kingdom Metazoa; phylum Arthropoda; class Insecta; order Diptera; family Syrphidae; genus Orthonevra; species Orthonevra nobilis. Next base: position 141,520,026 of record OY743224.1, read on the forward strand.
TAATTTACGGGGAAACTCCCTCTGTCGATCAGGGCAATATCAATACCTGGAACGTTTATGAAATGCACTAAAATGTGGATTTTCGGTATTGACTATGTTGGTTTAGAATCTCTAATTTCTAATATTCTGGTATAATTTTATCTTGTGCTTTTTTTCTTTTTGTTCTCAACAATTGCTTTTGAATGCATTTAGTTTTACATTTTCCATGAACTAACTAACATGAACTGAATTTTTGATGAAGTTGCTTTTTAAGCGTCATCCCACATTAATAACACATTTGTTTATTTTATTGTATATATTGATTGACGGGCATTTGAAACTTTTTTTATTTTAAATTAAATTCCATTAACTTTTCTTATTTCTTTTCCTGTGAAAAAACAATAGTGCTCCCCCCTTTGAACCGAAAACAATTAAATTGCATCTGTCTAACCAAGAGCCCTAGAGGCCAAGAGAATAAAACGGACTAGGTTATTTGCATTGTCGAAATTGTCTTAAAATAGCTGAAGAAAATTTAACATTTAAGAGGAGTAGGGTATTCGGGCCTTTTAAAGCCCAGAAATTCTTACTCCGTCCAAACCTTAGCCACAGTATCTTGTGTCATAATTTCACAGAAGCCTTTAGGTCCCAAAAGCGGCTACAATTTTTTGTTCAAATGTCCGCATTTCAAGCAACCAAGCAATTCTCCAAAACGGAGTCAAACACACTATCCTACTATTTCTTTGTGGCAGCATACTTCTCGTAGTTCCTGTAATAATACGCTGAGGCTCCTAAATTGCACACCAGCATCTCACTCAATACATACACCCAACGTCAACGAAATTCCCAATTCTAAACAACAAATCACACACTAATAAACAATCAAATACAGCGCAAATACACACATCCACCTAGTTTCCTCGCTCGGAGCTCCCATTTTAAATTTACACACACACAACCAAACGATTTGGATTCTGCTGAATATGCCCGGCAGAGTACTGTGTGCTCCAAATAATGCCGACGTTACACTGTAACGCTCACACTTTGACACACTGTTGGCGCAAAAATAAAGAAATCAAAGGAAAAGAGAAAAAAAACAATAAATAAAACTGCAAAGAAACTTGCTCGTGTATATTGTTTTTTTGTTTTTTTTTTTATTGCACACCATAAAACCACTGACAGGAGAGCAAAGCAAACGAAAAAGCATAAACAGCACACAAACACACACAAAATTCGATTCCTACATTTCATGAGCTGCCAGTGCGTTTGTATTTGTATGGATTTTTATCATTCTGTTTCTCTTTCTGTGTGTGCGTGTGTGTGTGTGTTTGTGCAGAAGTAGAGTTCGAGTGTAACATTTGTGCGACTTGACTCGCTGTCGCTGCTTGTCGTGTGCTCGTGGTAGTTTTAGTTATTAGTGCGATCTCTTTTGCGAATGAAGTGAAGAAGCGCTAAATGAGGAAACAACAAACCGAATTTGCCTCTAAAAATAAAACAAAAACACAAGCAACTCATTTTCAAAAACAGAAAAAATTCGCTTGTCAAACCGTAAAAAAAAGGATCTCAATTTCAATATTATATTTTCAATCACGTCAAGTCAAAGAGTGTAATGCATAGAAAGTGAATAGTGTGTGTATAGTGCGAAACGGGTGGTGGACTGAAAATCACAAAAAAAAAAACAAAAAAATAAATAAATAAGTGAAAGAAAAACCTGCTACTATATGGAATCGAGTGGAATGGAAAGCATTCAACACTTTTGTCGTGTGTGTTCCGCGAACACGAAATTAACGAAAACTAAACGCGAAGATGGGATTAGGATTAATTCGCACTTGAAAACGCTGCTGGAAAAGTTTCTGCAAATCAAGGTGAGTTGTTGAGAAAGGCGGTAACACACACATTGGATACAGAGAGAAGGACTCGGTTTTCTTTTTAGATGGGTTGCCTCCTGCGCCGCGCCGTAGGGATGTTTTTTGTTTGCTCTTTGGGGTGGCGGATGTGTTGTTACCTAGTGGGTACATTTTTTTCTCGGCTTTCATCTTCCCACAATTTTGTGTTGTTGTTTTTTTTTTTTTTTATGTCGTAGGGGTGTAGGGGTATGTATCCAAAAATATACATTTTACGTCCGCTTATTTTCTTGTATGTGTGTGGTTGTTGTGTTTTCGATGTATGTGTCTGCGATATGAGGCAGATGCGTTTTTATTGTGAATACAAACAAAATTGTCTCTGAAATGCATCGCCAACGTTTGGGGGCTGCGCTATTATAAGTGAGGTGTGCGCGAATAGTGCAATTTAATTTGGATCTGGTCAGTGGCGCTTGCTGGTGGTTGTGTTTGTGTGTTACTATACCAAGTGCATGACGTGCGTATGGTCCATTGGCAAGCGTAACTAACACCTCCTCCTCCACCCGGTTATGGTTCGTGCGAAAGTTCAATGCTAAGAAAAAAAAAAACAAAACAATGTTTAAAGTTTCGCGCATTTTTGTTTTTTTAGTTGCAAGTGTTTGATTCACTTGTTGTTTTGATTCAAAAGTAAATTTCTTAGAACATTGATTGTAAAGGCTTTCGCTATGAAACATGCGTCGTCGTTTTATGTGTACAGAACCCTGTTTTGTTTTTTTTTTGTTTTTGCTATTTATGCTGCAGTGTTGCATTGCACGAATGAATGTTGCAGAGCCAGTTTGGGGAGCTGCGCAGATTTGATGGTATTGAACTTCTGCGAATAGTGGAAATGATTGTGTATTTGTGGTAAACTTTATGTTCACAGATTTTGTTAGTATGCATTTAATAGCAAAGCAAAACAAAAATAAATAACCCACGGGATAAACAGATTTTTGCAACCACTGAGATGAATGGTGCATGTTTTAATACAACATCAAATCGAGGAGATAACATTCAAGATTTTTTTCGAGTATAACAACTAGAAAACAGTTTCTAGGGCCGTGTGAGTGATTAAGCGGGGAGTCATGGGGCCCTCACAATTTTTGCGAAAAATATATAGGCACACACGCAAATGGTGAAGCTGGGCCCGGGCTCCAAAAGAGTTATCCCATCAACAATTTGTATTTTTTTTTTTCTTGAAAAATGAGCATGAAAGTATGCGTGTTTTTTTTATTGTTTATTTTTCGTATATCCTTATAGGGTGGGTCATCTGTAGGGCTAAACAAAAAAAAATACCTGAATATTTTAGAACGATTGTCATTTACTTGAAAAGAGTTCACCTTTTGAACAATTTTTTATTATTCAGTTATTCAACTTACGTGGCCCGCTTAGCGGAATACCATACTGTTCCACCAATTTTTCTACATCTTTTGAATTTGACGAGCTCTATTTCACGAATTGCTTCAACAACATTGTTCTCGAGTGCCTAAATTGTCTCTTCATTAAATTTTACCTAGATCACAAAAAAGGTCAGTGGAGGATTTGTCCCCAGGCACAGAAAGCCCGGGCGACCAATCGTGGCAAAAAATACACTTTTGGTAATACGAAATGATTTTAAGTTAATATTATAAATTCGTTCCCAAGATTATGCTCGACCTCTACAGCGAGCTTTGGAGCACTGATATGGGGGTTTTACTTTACGAACAATCCGATTGTAAGCGATTTTCAATGCATGTATGTGATACATGAAGCTTCTCTGCAATCTCACGTGTTGTACTGTGACGATCCGATCAACTTCACCTGGACGACCAGAGCGTTTTTCATCTTTGAGTGAAAAATCACCAAATTTTGGCAAACCAATTTTGACACTGCCGTTCTTTTGAAGCTTCGTCACCATAAACAGCACATAACTTTTTGTGAGCTTGCGATGCGTTTTTTTCCATTCCGGAAATAAAAAAGCAAAATTTGACGTAAATGTTCGTTTTGATTTTCCATTATTCAACAGACGCCAAACAAAAACTACACAACCGGTCACAAATTTTTATTTTACTGATTGACAGTTGAAGTACCAACTATCAAATAACAAAATGTGTTTGACATTTCGATTACGTCAGCAAACCTAAAAATTCAACTAAAGTCATCAATAAGTGAAATCCGCACTTACTTAGTTGCCAACCCAATATTTTTCTAACGTTTAATGACATCAAATACTTTTTTTGGAGTCTTTTCTACAAAACTTGCTATCTCTCGCACAGTCTTAGAATGAGAAACTATGAGTTTTCTGAACCCAATTGAAGTTTGAGGATCTTTAGGAACCATATCGATTATTACATCCTTCTTAACACTTTTGAAGACCGCAAAAGGATTTCAAATTCTTGTGGAGGTTTTCCCTGATTACGTACAACTAATTATGAAGTTTACGCAAAGATCCTGGGTGTGTTCCATTTTATCTTTGAGGTCGTTTTTTTCAGAATTTGTTATTGATTGGTTCATGACTGTAAGAATAATTACTTAAAATACTTCCTATGTAATTTTTTTTAATGTAAACATATATAACAAAAGAAAAATATGTTATTGCTCCGGGAATTACTTTCCTTTACTAAAATTTTGCCAATTAAAATTTTAAATACAGTTTGCCCCATTTTAATTTTGAGCTACTGCATTAACTGATAAAGAAACCTTAAAAGAAAGCCAGTGTCGAAATTGGTTTGACAAACTTCGCTTCGCAGAATTTTTACTGAAAGAAGACCAGATGATCAAATTTATAATCGGGTCGGATCGTCATGTTACAGCGATTAAGAAACATTTATAATGTATGGAACTCGCTAAAAGGTTTCATATTTTGGTAGCACTTGATTTGAAAGGAATTCATTTAACGAAGCGTATAAACGCTTGGGATTGGCATCGAAGACCCAATTTTTTTAGGACCCTTTTTTGAAACGAATCATCATTGGCGATGTTTTTTTTTACAATACTGTCAATCGAAAACGAACCTGAAAAATCATCAATCCTCCTTGGCCGTAAATCTTGGCATTTCATCGAACATAGCTGTATCTCATAAAGCGCAATAGGGAGGCACTTGAAATTTTCATAGAAAGTTAACTGTTACTACCGCGACAACAGCAAATTAAATAAATCGAGTTCACCATACTAAAAAAGAGTTTAAAAAGAAGCAACTCAACTTAACACCTAAAAGTAGGCAATGATCCCGTTCATCCAAAACATTGTAAAAGCTCGAGTTTCAATAAGAAAAATGAAAAAAAATTTAAACATTTTTAATCTCGTGAACGCTTTTAATCCTTATTTTTTTTACTCTAATTTTCCTATTTGGAAGTTCTTGTTGTTATTGGAATTATAAGTAAACCGATGTCGAGCTTTTACTATGTCTGGCTTAATTGTACATATGTTTATTTGGGCGTTGCTATGCGAAAACTAAAACTTAAGAAATTTTGTGTAGTAGGCGCGGAACCCTTCGTGAGAGAGTCAGCATTCACTTGGCTACTGTTTTAAGTCCGGTTTTTTGTTTTGATGTTAGTTCGGGTATTCTACTTCACTTTCGCGTCAAAAAATCATCAGTCCATTTTGGTATTTTTAGCTTATCTTCAAAAGCACACGCAATACACTTTTATGCCTGCGAGGTTTATATGCAACAAAGTTAAATTTTACATTTCATTTGTTCCTTTTTTTTATTAGAAAAAGACACAGCTTTTCCAAACAAAACCGAAATTGCAGTTCCTGGTGTAATATTATACAAGTCCAAGTCCAATTTATTCCCAATTAAATACAGTTGCACCAAGATTCCGCTTCTTTAATGCAATCAAGTTAATATTAAGAAATAAATTAATGAAAGAAAAGCATACATAGAATAAGTTAGAGCACCTGCACAGGGCAGGTGTTTGTTTAATTAATTCGAATTCAGAAATAAATAAAAAAATAAAAATAAAATAAAATGAACTCTTAAATTACTTCAAGAATGTCCCATTTCGTCCCTAAGAGAATGTGTAAGAATTTAGTTTGCTTTTCAATTGGAGCGATTGTCGTGCCACGGGTTCCAACTCTGAAATAAATCTTGACTTGAAATTGTTTCTATCCAAGCCACAAATTCACGGTGATATCACTGGAGTGGTCCACTAGCGATGGTAGTCGCTCTTGCTGTTCTTGTTGTAGGTTGTTTATTAGTTCTTAGAAAACCTCGTGATCTGTCTGCGTTATAGCCTTGCTTTGATTCTATAAAGGATATGCTTGGATCTTAGACGGAAAAAATTCTCATACAAGTAAAGAATCATAAGCCAAAAAGTTGATAACTTATATTAAGTTATGGAAATTCCAGTAGAAAAAGGATGCAATGCGAAACAACCTGTAGAATGATGGCAATATACTATATGACAAAATCTTAAAAACTAGAGACAATCGGTATTTCGAAAAGGACACTCTACCAAGACAGCACTGGAGTTGGTTATAAATGAGTGGAAAATGGAAATGGATAATGGAAACTCGGTATTGAAGCTACTATTAGATCTAAAGAAGCGATCGAAACTCTAGACAGAAGTGTATTGTATAATAAACTATTTAAATATTGAATCGAAAAATAATAAAGCACTAAATATATAAGTATGTGTGTAAAACACACATATACCGCTGGCCAACGGAAAAATATATTTTAAGAGTTATCGGACACGTTGGCGCTGTCGGTTGATGCGTTGAGCACGTATTTTTGCATTTTTCAGTTCCTGGGTTCGAATCTGGCTGCCATTTCTTCTTTTTTATTCCCAATACTCCTTTTTTCCTTTCGTTTTGCATGCATACATATTTCTTATTCTGATATCCGAAGTATTTTATGTGCAATGAATATAATGATGTCTTGTCTTGGAATCCAAATATACATTATGGAAGCGAACGGAAAAAGGGAGTGACAAAAAAAATATTTCAGACCTTCACAGACGTAACTTGAGGTTCTTGAATACTAGGCAAGACAACGCTCAAGAATATTTGAAGAAGGATAATTTACCCGTACTTTTTGCTTTTTTCGGAACAACAAAGTCAAAATAAGGATCGGGGTAATAAAAAAGGTATCATAAAAATTGCGTAACGTAATACTGGAACGCACCCTGATGTGGATATGTCTTACAAAAAGTAAATTAAGCGGGTCCGATTGAAAACTTTGATCCAAAACCCACTTTGAAAGACTAAAGCACATTGTAAAAAATACTTTGTTAATGTTTTTTTTTTGCAGGCACTTTTTTTTTTACCATATTAACATTATTTGAGTCAACATATTCCTAGTGTGGTTTTGCCTGGTCAGTGAGACAACGGATTGGTCGAAGTGCCGAATATATCGATGCCGTTCAGGCGTCCAAATCAGTCAATTCCAGGCGTTCTCAAGAATTTGTCAAAGCTCAGACCACATTATGGCGTATTTTGGGCAAGCATCTATATAAACACCCATACAAGATCAAGCTGACTCAAGAATTGATGCCGATGGACCATTTGACATTCTTTCACCGATTGGGTTCTGGAAAATAATGCCAAGATGATGAATTTCATCACAAAATCATCTTCAGTGACGAAGCTCGTTTTGGTTACTTTTGCGGTAAAATCCACATTCGCTTCATGAATCACCACTTCATCCCCAGAAAATAAGTGTTTGGTACGGTTTGTATGCCGGCGGCGTTATTGGGCCATATTTTTTCATCGACGATAACGATCGTCACGTTACTGTGAATGGCCAGCGTTATCGCGCCATGATTATTTCTGGCCCGAATCGAAAGATATGGACTTGGACGACATGTGGTTTCAACAGGATGGTGTCATAAGCCACATAGCACACCTTACAATCGATTTTTTGAAGAGTAAGTTTGATGAGAGTGTTATCTCAAGAATTGGGCCGCCTCGTTCGAGTGATTTAACGTCTCTAGATTATTTTCTTTGGTGCTACTTTTATTAATTGGTATGACAACAAGCCGACGACGTGGTAAGAGCTCAGAGCCAACATTTAACGTGAAATAGCAGCCGTTTCGGCCGAAATGTGTGGCCGAATCATCGAGAATTGGGTCCAACGAATCGAACGACGTCGAGTTCGATTCATAATTGCTTTGATTGTACTTCGAGCCGATAGTAAAGTTTTGATATACTATATCTCAAATGGTTTGCGTTTTATTTGAAAAAAAAGTTGTCAAGCCCATATTGGCAAACCAATAAACTAAAAGAAAACTGGATAAAAACTAAACTACGTATTGCCAAAGCGACCTAGATGAGAAAATGTTCACCTTCAAAAACAATTTAGACAATTTTTCCAACCAGAGCTTCTTGGACGGACGGAAACACGACAAGAGACCCTGGTGTTATCACAATTTATACGGATGGTCCTTACTTATCGTCTGGATCGGGAACAGGGATCTACTGTCCGAACCCACCGAAAGAACCATTCGTCACGGTGTTTCAAGCAGAAGCTCACCAAACTCAATATACGGGAGAAGCAAATACTCATCTCTCCAATAGTACTGCAGCTATCACAAAGCCTCTCAGTACACTGGTAAGGAAGTGTAAACACAAACTTAACAAACTAGCAACAGTGAACGATGTCAGTCTAACTTGGGTCCCGGGACACGAAGGTGTAACGGGAAACGAAAAAATGGACGAACTGGCTAGGAAAGGAGAAGGAAAAGGAAATAGGCGTCTCGCTGACAAATATTAAAAGAGTAATAAACAAATGAGCAACCCAGAAATTCAGAAACCACTGGGTGCAGAACAGCAAAATCGATAATCGATAAGCCGACTTACAAGGTAGCGAAACGAGCTCTGAACTCCAACAAACGGAATCTAAGGCTAATGGTGGGACTGATAACAGGGCACATTAACCTTAACCTCCACTTACATCGACTCGGACAAGCAGAAACATCAACATGCCAAAGCTGTGAGGAGGAAGATCTGCAGCACTTCCTCTGCCTCTGCCCAGCAACAGCGAGACTGCGACTTAAAATACTGGGGTCAGCACTTATACTGGATTTTGCACACCTCAAAGAAATTGGGATCGGTGAGATCATGGATTTCCAAAACGAACAAAAAGATTTCCCAACCATTCAAATCAAAACACTCCAAAGTAATCCCTCCGACTTTACCCCTCTTTAACTACAACTTTCCCACTTTAACCAAAATTTTCTCCAAACAGAAAATAGGGGAAAGGGGCCTAAATAGAGGTCTACGTGAGAAGCTAACAAAGCCCACCCTAACAAACTAACCAACCAGGATAAAAATAAATAAATTTTCTTAAATGGTCCGCCAAATAACTTTTGAATAACTGCTGAAAATTTTCTCAAATTTCTTTTTTTATTTGAAAGTACAATCCTTCCGGTTAATAATGGAAAATAATTTCATTCAAATGGCTGCCTCGGCTGGCACTGCAGTAGCCTACACGATCGGTCCAATTTTTAAGCACATTATCGATTGTGTGCAGCTGTATTTCACCAATGGCTTCACGAATATTGTCCTTTAAAGCGTCAATTGTCTCTGGCTTGTCGGCGTAACACTTATCTTTGAGGGCACCCCACAAATAATAGTCCAACGGTGTCAAATCGCACCTCCGACGTGGCCAATAATGCGTTCTTCAAAAACAGGGCGCAAAACATAGAGTGTAGCCTCGGCTGTGTGGCACGTAGCGCCGTCCTGTTGAAACCAAATGTTGCCATTATCCTCCTCTTCAATTTTTGTGAAGAAAAATTCGTTCAACATGGTCCGATAACGATCGCCATTGACTGTAACGGCCACTCCTTGCTCATTTTCGAAGAAAAATGGCCCAATTATGACTCTGGACCAAAATCCGCACCAAACAGTGACTCGTTTTGGGTGCATCGGCTTTTCAATGTATGCGTGCGGGTTTTCTGTGCCCCAAATGCGACAATTTTGCTTGTTTACATACCCGCCAAGATCAAAATGAGCTTCATCTGAAAAGATGATTTTTTTGGCAAAATCGGCATCTTCTGTAAGGGCCCACTTAACGAATGCGAAAACGCATTGGATGGTCAGTTGGCTTCAACTCCTGAACCAATTGGACTTTGTATGGCATCATACCAAGGTCTTTATGCAATATTCGTCTCAATGTTGTCTCCGAAATGTTCAATTGTTGAGAACGACGGTGAATTGATGTTGATGGCGCTTCACGCACACTTTCTGCAACAGCAGCAATATTCTCGGGTATACGCACTGTTTTTGGCTTTTCACGCTTTGGTTTATCGATGAGGATGCCAGTTTCTTTCACTTTTTTCACAAGATAACGAACATACGGAGCTGACGGTGCTTCTCTTCTTCCAAAATCCGTACCCAATTTTCGCACACATTCTGCAACATTACCATGATTTTCAAAGTAAGGTCGCAATATTTCCCAGCGTTGTTCAAGCATATACACAACCATATTCGTTCAGCGGAAGGCTAAAACTAATTATCCGTCAAATCAGACATGAGCTAAGTGTTACCATTCACGAAATAAGCACTAGTTGAAAAAAAAACGTTAGATGGCGGACCCTTTATAAAAATAAGAAGAAAGGTTTCGAGGAAAAGCACAATTAGTATTTATGATACGATAATGCTACCACATTTTGATTATAAAATTTGTCGGAAATTATTATAATTTTAGAATATGGGTGACTTTCGCGTCCCTTTTTACTGACGAACTAGTTCACCCAACAATATTTTGCATATTGGAGGCAAATTATTTAATAGAATAGACCTAATTAAAAACAACTATTTTATGTTTCAGAAACAAATAGCTATATAATATATATTGTGTACTTATATTTAGTTGTTAATGAATTGTTGGAGTTTTTCGAAATTAATAAAGAATTATAACAAAATATTTAATTACTCTCGGCACTCCATTTAACTCAAAGAGTAAAGGTCAGAGAATTGAACCATGTGGCACTCCATATTCTACCAGCAGGGTGCACAGAGTTCGATTAGATCTCATGGGAAATACGATCTGAGAAAAACAACAATTGGTGCACAGAAAAAAAACTGCAGGAGGTTCAAATAGACACAACATTCGTTAAAAATACCTTTAGTTACAAATGCAAATGACTTAATTTATAAACCTTACCCTAAAGCTTAAAAAGTGCTTATTGTTCATATTATTTCTTTCAGGTATCAGAGAATGATCCGCTGCCCAAAGTGATATGTCAACATTGTTTTGACAAGCTTGAAGCCATTGATGTCCTCCTAGTTATTGCTCAACGTACGCAAGCCTGCCTACGCGATCTCCTACAAAACACCGAGAGTAAAGTAAAGAAATAGTTCCTCAAATTTGCTGCCCTTATTAATTGTCGCTTCTATTTTTTTGTTTTTCAAATAAAGTTACCGAATAAGTTCCAAAATGAATACAAATCCTTTGCGATTGCCAAGGCCACTCAGCGTCAGCAAGCTCGCAGCGATGAGGTCGTCGTCAACGTCTCTCTGTCGGATCCCTTAACGAAGGACTACAATAAAAAACTACTTGTAGCTCAGAGGAAAAAGGAGTCTCTCGATAAGGAGTTCACCCCATCACAAGTTAATCGCAATGCGGTGACGAGCAGTCCAATCGTTCCACCACTAACCATTATCCATCAAATGCCAAGCAAAAAATGTAAACCTGATCCAAGCCTCATAGAAAAGAGGAAGAAACTACATATGGAAATGACAAATACCACAACAGTTACACTGGAGAATCAACACAAAGTTCCAATTGTCAGGTCGTTCAAAACGGTCCCGAGGCCAAAAATGCCACCTCCCGCAAAGCCACTGCGACCAATATCCGAAGCGCCGCCAATGCCACAAAAAGTCGAAATCCATCCTGTTATCTCGGAGCATAATCAAGCCTTGGGCCAAAACATTACGCTAGGCAGTATAATTAAAGACGAAGACCTCCTTAAATTGATTTTAAAAGCCTTGAAGTGGCCAGTCAATAATCAAACACTTGGTATTCAAATTCAAAGGCTAAAGAATACGAATTTCAGCGATGTCATCGTCGATCCGAACCTCTTGCAAGACGCCGATCTGATACAAATTCTTGGACCCCTGATAAATCCAACATTGGTGCCGACCCCAGCGATACCTCAACTGCAAACATATCACATCACCATTCCGCAAGAACCAGTGGCAATACCGCCCTCGACTATATCCTACAAATTGCCAGCGGAGACTTCTGTACAAATCATAACGGTTCCCCCGGAGGAAAGTAAACCATTAAAACCACCACAAAAGCCCCCATGTGATGTTATGATTAGAAAAAAGCGTCGCTACAAGCCGATAGCCTTGCGTCCGACGACCCAAATGCAGACTATAGTTGTCTCCGATGACAGTGAAGACGAGTCACTCAAAGAGCTCACAGCGACCGAAGAAGTTCAACGCTTTGAGGTGCAGTTGGATCCGGCTCTATATCCAGGCATTGGCGAGAACTCCAACAGCAACGAGACGATGCTGGCTACCCTGAACCGTCAACGCGAGGCCATGATGCGTATGCACCGCAGCAAGCGGAAACAAACGCTCTTGGCTTCAAATGTGGAAATGGTTGATGACATAATGATTGTCGACGAAGGAGTCCAGATGAACGAATCCTATCCAGAAGTTGTGTTGGTAAAGAAGCCGCGAAAAGCTCACATCATGGCACCATTAAGCTCAAATCGATTTGCTAAGGCAGAACCAACTAAGAAGACTTACGAACCTCCCCCTCCACCTCCTCCTCCTCCTTCAATACCAGTGCAGGCGACAGCAACTTTACCAGCTATGCAAAAAATTTCTGTAAAGAAATCATCTCAAATTTTGGCAAAACAAACCACAAAAGAATCAAGTCCGACGCTGCCAAAGTTACAGCGCGTTGTTACCAATGTACCCCTACCAAGTAAGAAACTGCCATCAAGCGTTAATAATACCACACTGGCTGACGCCGACTCAACAACTAGAATTGTGATAAAGGAACCGAAAGCCCCCAAGGTACACAAACTTTCGACAGACATCGAAGATCAAATCGTTAAGGTGCGCATAGGGAAGCAAGTGCAAAAGCCTGCAGACGCTTTACCTTCAACAAACAAAGATGTAGTAGTTGGCGTGGCATGTGAAAAGAAAAGCGAAGAAGAAGCTAAAGCGGCGGAGAAACTAAGGAAAGAAGTCATTAGTGCTGATGCGAAAAAAGTCAGCAGTATTGAAAAACCAAAAAGTGCGGAAGAACTTTCAACTTCTTGTCCCGAGTCTAGTAAAGAGAACGTAATAGTTGACCTGAACAGTAGTAAGGAGGAACAATCGGCATCACTGACATCGCGAACATCACCCGCGAAGGAACAAACTGATTCATCAACAAATTTCGAACTACAAGCGATTGAAATCAAAGAGGAGGATGAACCAGACATTGACATTGACAAAAAACATATCAAAGAGTAAGATTGCCGAAAACTTCATGAAAAAAAATCTGTTATAATTTTTTCCCCTTCTAGATTGGTTAAAGAAGAGAAAGATGTGGAAAATGATGAGAAGAAGGAGGATAGAGAATCGCCAAGGACGTCCTCGAGGAGTTTTGTTGCCAGCCGAACTTTCAAAAATACTCAAAAGTGTAGACTTACGCGTTCTAGTCAAAAGCGAAAAGTCGAAATAAAGAAGGAAATCCCAAAGGCTGTCATGTAAGCACTTTCTCATTTCCAATACAATAGTTTTTTATAAAATGGTGTACTCTGTAGAACAACCTTTCGGCCAGCTCGAAGGAGTAAAACTATGTCAAAGTACTACAAAGGACCACCGACGCCAGGTTCGTCTAAAAGATCAATGAGATCGAGGTTTGTTTAATAAAATTCTGCCGAAACATATTCCTAACCAAATCATATTACAGATCTTAAGAACCGTGCTTGGATCACAAAAGTATGAAACGTTGTTAATTATTAATTATCATATCAAGCAATTAGAATACTATGATCCTTGCAAACTTTCGTTTCGTAAATTCATAATTGACACTTACTGGGCAAATTGAATTCATATGGAAATAATAAGAGCCCCAGTGATGTCTCAAACCAAGTCTACGAAACCAAGAAAAGGATGAAAGGAACCTTCTAGCAATATAAATATTATTTTAGTTAAACTGTTAATATTCTCAACTTTCATACATGTAATATAGTTATTAATTAAATCGTTAAATTAGATTAAATTTATTGAACAATTTTTGAATTTTCTTGTTTTCTTTGGACAAAGATTATGGTATCGCTGTTTTGTCAGAACATCCGAACTGTATCTCTTTTATCTTTTCAAAACATCGGGCCAATCTATGAAGAAGCATAAAAAAGATCTGCGCTATGAAAAAAGTCATGCTCAAAACGCACGGTCGTCATAATCAACCTACTGAGCAAGCCATATTGACCAAATTTTACCACCAATTTCATCAAGCATGGAGTACGTACAGAGTATTATATTACTGCTGTATCCGCTTGTGCTAATGAAGATTGTGATTTGTTCATTCGTCGCCGCAGCAGTTTGGTTTGTATTACTCAACTTCGTAGATACGCAAGGATATTGGTCAAAATACGAGCCATGTGCAATAAAGCCATAAGCCTGGAAGCAGGTTTTAGGAAAGGTACCCATGTAACCTGGTTTCTGACTCACAAGGAATAGTGGATGTATTCACAAGCGGACTAAGTGGGGCGGTCCACTCAGACCGATCATTCGCTTGCGGTCTTGGTTTCGGCCAGAGTTTCGGTTTCGGCAAAAAATCGGTAGCTTTCTGGTTCTCTGTTTGTTAAGAGGTTGCAGGTTTGACTGTGGATGTTGCAAAAGGATTGATGTATTTTTTTTTTGCTTTGTTTGACCGCAGCTAATGGTATGTCAATATATTGTGAGCTAATGGTATGTCAATATATTGTACTTACACAGGCAAGCTCATCTGCTCTGCAGTTTTCATGGATATCCCTTTGTCCTGGCACCCCATAAAGGTGAACTTTAAAAAAGTTCGTTATATCCTTAAGGGATACCCGGCGTTCCTTGACAAACTTAGATAAAGATTTTATGGCAGCTTGGCCGTCTGTCGAAATGAATATTTCCTTTGCAGAAATGCTTTCTATACAGCAGCGATTTTGCGGTCGTGGTAAAACATGAAAGGAGAATTCTAGACTAAGATTACTACTCTATCGTTTTCGTGATGGAGCCGGCCGATGTCGGGAAAATTGTATTTGAGAATATAAATATAGTCTATAACTGTTGGGAGGAAAATCTACTCCAAAGATTGAGGACTGACCAAAATCAACTCTAGGGCATGGTGAGATTGCATTGAGTCTTACCAACACAAACTTTATTTGTTGTTTGAACAACACGCTTCGTGTGAGTTCTTGGTCCGTGAGTCATATGGTCACCAGCTGGCCGGCATGATTGTGCTGAATTTATGTTTTGTCTCTTTCGTGACGTGTCAGGTCACAACGGACGAGATAACATTCTGCATGTGTACAAATACATTTAATTTAAATAATAACAATAACACAAAATTTGTACAAGTAAGTCTTATCTATATAACTGACTTAACTTTTCTCACTCTTCAAGAACTCTGAACATTATGTTGGAACTCATTACCCTGAAATTAAATTGTACGAAAAAAATGCATGCTTTTGTGATTTTTTGACGACGACACGGTTAAAATCTCTTTGACTGTTTTCATTTGAAGAATATTGTAAAAACATTTCGCAAAGAAATAATGATAATAAAAAATAAAATAATAAGAAAAAAATGCGGACGGGTCTCGGGAAAAAGTTGAACAGCGGTGACGCTCGTAACTTGGTGCTGAAATACAATAAATCTAAGTTCATTCGTTAGATAATAGTTTTCCCAAGCAATGCTGGGAGGGATTATTCGAAATTCTAATTTTTCACTATTTTGGAATACTTTGAAGGGAAAATCGCGAAAAAATCGATTAATTTGTTATTATCAAATAAAAATTATTGATAAATTAAAAAAAAAAAAAAACTCTCCAGCGCTACCTCGTAAATTATGTACAGAAATAGTGTTCAAAATTTCAAAAGGATCGGTGCATTAGGTTTGAAGTTATGAGGGACACCGGCTTTGAAAACGTGGGTTGTGGGGAAAGCGCTTTAAAGTTTTGAACACTAAACAATCTGGTATAAAACGATCATTCGACAGGTATAAAAATGTTCGATATTGTCGATTCAATTAAAAATTAAAAAAAACAATGCAAAAAAATTTAATACCTTAGCCCCCCTTAAATATCTTCCAACCCTTGTCCAACTTACAAATCAACAAAATTAACACAAGTTTTTTCATGCTTGTCCTCCATCTCCCCATTTTACTTCTCTCTTTGAAACTACCTTTCTCCTATTAAGTTAAGATATGTTTTTTCTTAGTTTCAATTATAAAAAGAAAAATTTATGTAATTTTCTGAAGCGAATATTCTAAGTACCATGAAAGCTAATAATCTTAATGAACAAACCTTAAAATGAAATAAATGAAATGAAAAACGCGACTATGATACAACAATATTATTTATACTATACTTCTAAGAATGATAAAATAATAAAAGATAACACGATTAGCTTCTCAAAAAACATTTGCGCAAGTATGTCGTTCCGTTCCGTTTTTGCCGAGAATTGAGCCTTCCATCGGCGATAAAACACGAGTTGAATCGTATTTGTCCAAGAATGCTTAAAATGAGTTTATTTGTCATCAAGGGAATGAAGCCAAAAACAACAACATTTGAGTGTCAAGAGTTGCATATCGATCAAATGATCGGAGTGATTAGATGTTTTCACTTCCGGGACCGAAAAGTTGAAATGGGGTTCTACGTTATATTTAGAAAGACTACCACTGATGACACTATTTTAAGGCATTTAAATGAAGATGATCTCGATAGTTATCTGTGCCGGGCTCAGGGATATGATAATGCTGCAAAAAACTAATTCAACAAATTATCCTGAAGCTTCATTTACGCTCTGCAAACCATCATCACTCTCAGAGAAGCACTTATTTGGAACAATAGAACCACTATGTTCAAATGAAGGCTTAGAAGTCTAGAGATTTGTCCACACCAGATGGAGCGCTCAGCATGTCGCTTTTAAGTCAGTTGCAGAAAATTTTTCAGATATGGTACCAATTCTTGACCTCCTTTGTGATCCCGAAAAAGAAAATTGTATTTTCATCAAGTGCTAAGTGACTAGAGAAAGTGATAGTGATGATGAAAAAATCCCAACTCGAGTCGATGAAGAAGTCTTAACACCAAGAATTGAGTAAGTAGGCACAGCTTTCCGAAAGCAAAACAACAACAAAGCCGCAGGCTCAGTGGGCCTCCCATCCGATTTCCTCAAGGCTGGCGGTGATGTTCTGGTATAGAGCATGCAGCAGATGACAAGCAGAATGTGGAAAGGTGAGAGCATGCCCGACTACGGGAATAACAGCTCTCCCCACAAAAAGGGAGATCCCACCTCCCGTGCCAACTATCGAGGAATGTCGCTGCTTTATGTTGCCTACAAAATCAGCGAACGTTTAAATCTTTTCTGCACCACATTTATGACATGTACCATTGAGGCTTCCGGCCAGGCAAATCGAATCAGATCAAATCTTCACACAGATAAAGCCTGAAAAAGACTATCTTGCCACTGCATGGTGTTCAAGATCATTGCTGGCGCCTCTTCAAATGGATACACCTCTTCCACCGGTTGTCGGCATAAACGTCCACATTGCTGATAGACTGTTTCATAAACTCCTGTATTTCAAGTCACCATCGGCTTACACATAGAATCAACTTCCTCTTGCTGCTGCTGAATTTCGGCAACGACAAGCCATGATGCATCAGTATGCACCTCATGTGCACTCCCCGGGATGAAAAAAACGTTAACACGGGAGGATTAGTGACTGCCACCTTCAGCTTCTGGAACACTCCATTCTGCCGCTCTGTCCTTTCATATGGGTGAGATTTGTCAACGGACAACGGACTTGTCCATTATGCCCAAAAGTCGCTCTTTTTAAATCATTAGGAATCAATTCCTTTTTCACGCTGCCTTCCTTCAGCTTTAATTATTACCTCTATCACATCATGGCGAAAACTCAACTCGAGGTGAAATCTAATCAGCGCATTCGTACGGATAAGAGCCCCAAACATACGATATACATATCGTAGGTACATGCCAGGTGTGATATGTTGTTCTGCTGCTTGTGTGAAAATACATGCAGTACACATACATATTTACATATACATACATAGCGAATTTGATTTGATTCACAATTAAGCGCTACGGAGAACAAAAAAAACTTTCCGCATGAATAAGAAGGGAACTGGAAACAAACAAGACCCCCGCATATGCCATCAGTACAAGTTTCAGTCAGTCAATCCCGCCAAAACGTCAACAACAACAACAAACCTACTATAAAATTGTTTCTCTATTTTGAATATTTTACAAAAAAAAAATCTGCTCGTAGATCGTTCTCAGAATTCAGCTAAAAAGAACTCTCTCGCCAGTCATCGTGGTCGTCTCTGTCAGTCCAAAAAACGAAAATCATGCAATCAGTCGCCACAGAAAATTCTTCAAGCACAACGTTTTTAATATGACAAAACCAATCTGTGCACCGAGGTGAAAGTATCTAAACCGCACTCGCGCTGATAAGGTTGCTCCTCAGTCAACGCGTGAACGCTGCGTTTGCAAACAGATTTATTTTCGTGTCTAATTGAATTAAAGTTAACACCCGCGAGATCAATCTAGCCGTGGGAATTCCTCATAATTTTCCCAAGTTCATCATAGCTATTTTTTTTTGTCTTTCTAACGAATTGTTTTTATTAACTGTGCTTTTATCTATTTTCATTGAGTGAACTCACACGCCAGCGATAAAAATAGAAGAAAATATCAACAAAATAAATAAATATGTGCAGAGTGTATATAGCTTTGGAAATTGATAGTTGACTTTCGATCCTGTTGAACCGGGTTCTTGTTAGACGGGGTAAAGACAACTAACGAAAGATGCCCTGCTTCTATAAGAAGAAGAAACACCACAAGGACTCCGACTCGGACGGCGAAGAAAAGGAGAGCCAAGTAAGTACTGGAAACTAGAGACTATTTGCTGGGCAGATATTCGTATATTTTGTTAAAAGCAATATGACATTGAAATGAACATACTCAAATTAATGTTGCTTACGATGTGGTTCTACAATTATCTTTGCCAAAAAAACAATTCATCTAATGAATAATTCAGTGTATGATATTTGTTTATACAGTAGACGCTTAACGATTTGAACGGGGCAGTCATTTCAAAAGTTGAACTACCTGTTTCTTTATCGAAACTACACTACAGAGTTTTTCAAAAATGCTCACATGAGGTTTTTTTTTTTTTTTTTTAATGAAACGACGTTAATTCAGATATGTGTTTTTTTCCGTTTTTTTATTACTTTTTGAAAGTGCATCCGTCCAAAGGACGCCGCCATTTTCAATGAACCTTCAGGCTCTTCTTCCGCATTTTGAAACGTAGTCTGGTGAGATCATGAAACATTAGGCAACCCATAAACGAATCCTTTCCCAGTTCCATCATATCAATTTGCGGTAATAAATACTCGATGATCATGGTTGTGTACCGCTCTCATCAGTCACATAAATTTTGTGGCGACAAGTTTTGTGCACGTTATTTTTTTCGCGGAAAGACGAGTGTTGAACCCAAAGACTATAGTCGATTTTGAACGTCCACAGATTCGTTATGTTGGCATTTGTACTCTTCGGATGATTGTCAAACACTCGCATGAGGTGGGACTGTGAAAAAAATGACAAACGTTCTTCAGAAACTCACGGTCAGCAGCCGACCGGGGAGACAATTCAACATTCTATCCGAGAAGATAATAAAGAGTCCCTTCACTTATCCGTTAGTCCGTTAGTCCGAAATCGTGTTGAAAATTATTAGTGAATCATTTCGTTTGTGGGGGTGATTTCTCATTGGCGTTGATGTGAAGCCATAACACTGACAGCATAGCAATGAGCCATCTACCAAAACACAACTTTCTCTTATGTTTAACTTATGCCGCGAAAAGTACTGCGAATTAAGTGAATGTTAACAAAACGATAATAAACTTTCCCTCTCTAATGGACAAACTAAGGTCGCTATTCATCGTGTTGAAGCCCAAATTCATATTTATTGGCAATTCAATGTTGATCGTAGTTACTTGATTTGGGTCGTCTCGACAGCGGTGTCTATATTTTACTTCAAGGAAGCTGTCGATGACCGATTTCCAGGGTCATAAAAAGGATTTGAGCTTAAACTGTAGTCGTGCCTAAAGAATGGAAACTTGAACGTCCGCTTAAGTTTATGTGAGCTCATCAGCAAAACCTTGCGCTGTTTTTGACATTCACAACACAATCTCAATTTTGCTATGCCTTCCCAAATCGTCTTCTAAGACACTCTCCGACTATCTGGATGTTCAGAATAGATTACATCCGCTTGGACCACTATTTGCTTCCAAATAGGCTTCTGAAGTTTGTACAGTATCTATCAAACTCATAAGTCACGTAAAGAGTTTCAACACTGACAGGGAAAATTCACAGATGAAAACTACGATTCGAAAAAGAGTGCAGTCAAGCGCACGCAGCTAAGCATACGAAAAGTGGTTCCGTTACAGAAATGAAGTTCTTAAAACATGCCAAGGTTGCAAACTTGAATTAGAAGTGCTAGACTGAGAGGCGAAAACGTTGCAACAGAAACAATACGGAGTGCGGCACAATGCAGGGGCTGTCGTCTTTCTGAGCTCTTTAAATCATCTGGAGATAGCCTGGTCAGGGACCAGAGCAGAGTTCCTGATCTAATTCTATACTCGTACATTAAAGACATCCTTGACATTCTCTTCCTGTTGTGCACGCGTGTTGGTCCGTCAGCATGGTAACTATCTATTTTTTGGCACAACTGTTAAGAATTAGACTCCGCGAAAGAAATTTTTGAAACTCAGAAGCAGATCCTTCAGAATTCCGTGCAGCTCATTTCATATGCAAACGATATTCACATAACCAGACGAATACATTTAGCACACGGTCAAGAAGAAAAATCACACCTTCAACCTCCTGCTCGGCAAATCTTTGCGAAAACAATGACAATTTGAAACAGAGCGTTCCACACCCTTACTACTTGGGCATATGCACCCATAAACATTATAAATAAAGTTATACCATTGATTTGTCTTCTCAGAAGCTAATCAATAAATTCTTATCGATAAATAATAATTGATAAAAAATTTTGTCATAAATGTTCTTCTTTATTATACACTGCGAAGCAATAGAATGGGTACAGTGTTTTGCTGAAAAATAAATCGACTTCTCGTTAGATTGGAATAGGTGCATATATTTCAGTTAATTTATTTTTATCGAGATCGTATTACTAATATACCATAGCTTAGCTATCTGAAAATCTAGATTTTGTCACCGTTTCCGTAAAAATGGAAAAAGTAATTTGTTCAGTTTTTTATTTAAAAAAAAAAATTTTAAGAGCAGGAAGATTAGTGTCGAAAGTATAACAAACTCATCATTGAGTCGTGCAAAAAATCGCGCGGAGGACAATACTTTTTTTAAATCTTTAGCATGTTTCATTTTTCATTGAGGAAACGGCTAAATTTCAAACTCGGAAATGTGGCTGGAGGCTTTGTCTTGTTGGAAAATCGAAAAATATCCTTAATCCTCGAAAATAAGCGTAAAGACAAACTTTTGAAGCTTATCCGTTCATTGTGACAAAGTAGGTGATACCTTCCCACACCATGACACCTTATATACGGCTATGACATCTTGAAAAAAGATAATCCTTTCTTCTATAAAATACAATTGTGGCAATCGTTGCCGTTCACTGCTCTAACAGACATGGTCTCTTGCGAAATTCATATGAAGCTCGAACAGGTTTCTTTTTCATTTTACTGCGCTGGAAAGTAAAACTTTTAAACTATCCTTTGGTCGTCGTTATGATAGCTGATAGTCCATATCCCGCCTCTGGATCAAATTTCAATCGCTGGTTGAGTAAGAATTTGGAGCAAGCCTCAGAATAAACTCTTTTACTCGGCATCCTTTGCTATTTGTCCAAAATTCTTAAAAGTCTTTCCTTTTTATGTTGCTGCCAACTTGTTTCCGGAACCCTTTTGTGAATCATGTTAAGTACATTCTTAAATTACTTAAACATTTGTTGAACGAACTTATTCATGTGAAATCCTGTAATGCAATATTCGCAATCGCCTTATTTTATTGGTTCGAGGAAATTCTAACGGACTTTCCTAATTAGTCCTAAAGTTTTCTGTCATTACTTTACATTTTATTTTTAATGCAATTGTTTCCGGGCAGAAAAATTCTAACAGCTGTTTGTATCGCGAAAATAATGGCCTCATCCTAGTGATTCGCAGTGTCAACCCAGCTGACCTTGCGAGCACGCACTTAACAATTGTCCTCCTATCTGCAATTGAAATCATAACAAGGTAGCTTGAACTCAAAATTCACTTTTAACTCAGCATAAAGTCGAAAGGTGAACATAACTTCTCATCGCACACAATCCCGCCGCCGATTTAGTGTTGCCTAATAAGCTATTCAGCAAACACATAGTGTTCAAGTCGCATTACTTTTGTCACACACAACCATTTTTAGCGCTGAGTTGACAGAACACACAAGAACAAAAGAACATAATATGTATCTACTGTAGTGCATTGTATCTGTATCTAAACGAAAACTATTCTGCGACCTATCTAACACAAACACACACACTGTGATGGCTGCTTTGACGTTTCTCGCGTGCAATGCCTTTCGGGAGATCTACGCGTTTTCTCGATTCTTTGTCGGTTCGGGTTTCTCGTTCAATCGCGGGCTGCTGTATTTAAGGCTAAAACGAGATCGATACTTATTCCAAAAGTATCGCGAGGAGTTATGGGACAATCAGTGCAGTAGTTGCAACAACAGTGAACAATTGTGCAGTGTAACGGGACGTTCGTCGAGTGACATTTGCCTCAAACAAAAACAATTTCGCCAGCCAAGTGCCAAAGAAACACTCGGAATCGGATTCGAAGACACGGTCGACATGAGCCGGGAGATTGATTTTACCGCTGTCGAGTACACCGAATCGGAATCCGGGGGAAGGTGGCCGGATGATTTCGGTGACATTGAAGTATTGGATGGGCAAGAGGTGACCGATGGGGTATGTAGGGTGTGTTTTTTTTTTTTTATTGAATCCATCAATTGATTTGCGGTCATCGGTTTTAGTTTTGCGATAAATATTTTATCAAACTACACAATCGCTTTGATTGACGTTTGTTTGTTTGAAAGCGAATGAGTGTGTGAGAGAGCGTTGGAATGTTGAGAGTGTTGTGTCATCATTCGGCTGTTTGTGTTGGTGAAAAACAAAATGATTTCAAAACAGCTGACATACAGTCGGTGCCATTAAAATTAAGCCAATGGCAAGTAAACAGTTTGATTGTGCCCACAATAGGGGTATGGGAGTTTTTCTTGTTGTTGGAAAGAAAAAAATCACTCACGTGAGACATCCTCTACCTATTTGCCGGGACAGTGATCTTTGAGACGAAAACCCCCTTGGCTACTTTCAGAGAAAACCCCTTCAGTTCATTTATAGCCTGCTATGTGTTGACGATGTCCGCAGAAAAAGGTTCAAAGAAAAGCTGTTTGGATGCCGAAAAGTCTTCAAATCCACATGGCACCAAGGAAGAGACCGCTAGCTTTGAGATCTTCTTCTTTTGTTATGATATGTATGTTCACTATCAAGCGATTAGGAATAATCCTTCTGTACAGAAGGATCTGAAAGATTAGAACATGAGGTGAAAGATTGTTTAAAATTCAGACGTATTTTTGGTCTCAACTGCTCCATTAGTGGTAATATTTGTATTCGCATGATTCACAGTATTTTATAAGAGACCAGTTGACATCTTGGCAGTTCTACATACATACATTGTGCCGAATATTGGACAGTAGAGTAGATTCTAACGCCTTCGAAAGAAAATTTTTCCATCGGATACGATCAGCTCAAAGAACTTGTTTGAAAGGCAAAAATTCGTCGACTACAATTGTCGAATATGCAACAATGGTTCATCTAAGAGTGCATTCAAATTACAGCCTATAGCTGCACTAAAAATGAAGTACCGAACCGGAGTTCAACGTTTCAGTTATTGCTGAAGCTGGAGAAACTATGTAAGTCGAAGCAACTGGAAACAGCGTGCTCGTATCATGCTCGCATCCTTTAAGGATCGATGGAAAGATAGTTAAGAAAGAAGGTGTCATTCCAATTTATATTTTCATAAACGATGCCAGTACGACGGTGTAAGTAAATGGTTTTTGTGTTACCGAATTAATTTGACTATTTCGTTTCTAAAACCTTATTGTTTCTATAGCGAGGGCCATCTATCGGTTTCTCTTAAAAAATGCTTTTAAAAGCATTGTTTTATATTTTCCAACGATTCTTGCTTTATTGAAAAGGAAATGAAAATTAATTACTTTCCTGTGAAAAGCTCAACCGGCTCTGGAGTAGGATATCCTCTCAATCGAAACTATTTTTCCGAAAATAAAATCGATTGATGGAAGATTTGTGTGACACATTGTTACATCCTTCTGGGCTCGCCCATGTCTAAGTTCTCAATTTCTGGCTTTAAAAAAATGTTTTCACGTTGTTGTAACGTTTCTTCCCGTATCACCTTGAAAGAAAAATAATGTCAATGCTGCCACTCAAACAGTCGCGAAGTGGTTCCCATGCTTGTATGACTGATCTTGCGTTGCCCTCGTACTTTTAGATTAGCAATGAGCACATCAGTTTCAAGAATTTTCTTTTACATTTTCGTTTGAATATTACATCAACGACAATGCAGGCGAATCCTTTAACAGACATTTATAACTAAAAAAAACCCTATCGGTTTCTACTGCTCCTATTAAAAACTGTTCGTCGTCATCATACTGGTATGTTCCATTTGCAAATAAATCATGCCTTATTTTCATGCGGCCATTTGTGATTAAAATAACTATCATGGTATATTCCGAACTTTAAGAATCACTGCGTGACAAGTATGCCGTACGAATACAGACCAAGCTATTTTCTGACCCTAAGCGCTTCTAAATATTCAATGATATATCGCACACGTGTTTCTAAAATATAACAAGTCAAAAACTTTTATTTTTTATTTTTCTTCATGTAAGCATAGGAGAAACCTTCATCTATTTCCAAAGCCTACCAACATAACTACAGAGACTGTCCGCTAGAGTGCTTTTGTATCACTCTTGTTGTCTCGAAGCTTCCCCCTTACTTAAAAGTTTTTGGCATTTTTTCCCAAATCAATAATTTTCTATTTGTGGTGGAAATACGATGTATGGTATATGCTTGAAGAAAATCTTACTCTCACTCCCCAATATTGAGATAATTCTTCCTAAGATCGATAACCGATCATAAGTCGTTGTCCTGTCCTAATATTTGTTCTCAATCGTCGTGCAAGCTTCTTATACACCGATCTACCGATCGATGATTTCGACGCAAAAATCAATAGTCTGAAGCACGACTTCTCTCCCGGATCAGGTTGCATTCCATCTGAAAAATTAGCTGAAAATTCAACTTGAATTTCATAAAGCATGCCGTTATTAAACCTTCTTACATACCTAAGCTCTTTATACACAGTTCAATTAATGAAGTGCACCCCAAGGAAGCCACTAAGGTACTATTATCTTCTTATCTTTACAACTAACGATGTTGAACACATAAAAACTAAATCTGATCTGTTGAACTAATTAAACCCTTGTTTCACAAAGGCTTTTAATATAACTTAGTCGGTTCAGCCAATTCTCGAATTCGTTAGTCAATTTTGGTCTCCCTTTTACGCTCTATTCCCAAAAAATTCAAGCTGTCCGACGTAGGTTTATACGTTTTGTACCACAAAACCCTTTACCCTTAAAATATGCCGGGATGTTGTCGATGTATTATTTACTCAACGAATTCTCTATCGAGCTATCCTCCAATTAACCTCCATCACCACAGATCAGCGCCCTTCTTTCGTTTCGCTAATATGCACTGCAAATTCATATTTAGATTTATTTAAATAACATTACCAAATCCATTATAAACCTCAAATATTATTCCCTCCCTTCATTTAGGTACATATGTACATGGATAAATTAGTTTAATTTTTTTTATACAGCTAATAAGGTTCCTCCAACCTTTTCCACCCCGTTAAATTGGTTTGAAAAATCGAACCCGTGTTGTTCGGGTTTAACACAACGTTAAACGGTTCTGGATGCTTAAATTCAAGTGGGATAGGGTAATATTTTTTTTAAAGAATATTGTAAGGCTGGATATCTTGTAACTTTTCAAGACATTTAGACTTATTACTGACTTTCAATTAAGTGACACATTTTGCATAATCACTCGTTGCTTACATTCACTTGCAGAAATATGATTGTCTTGAAATCCAATCGCCTCTGGCTATCGGGTTACTTTTTCCATCTTTGAACCAAATAAAACATAACCCAACATTTGGTTAATCCAAAATAACAAATAAATAAACTGGAAATATTAAAAGCCGGTTTGAATTCCTAGGAGTTTGCAAATCAGCGAATCTGATGCCTTTTTTTTTGTATTTAAAAAAATACCCTCTCTTCAAGGTTGTTAGTGGCAGTAGTTAAAAGCTTCTTTGTAAACAAATGGAGCTTAATTCAAAAACATCCAAAACCCAACTTAACAGCTGTTCAATCAAGAGCTTAACTATATTTGCTCTCTTGTTGTTTTTGTGAATTGATAAGGAAAAGCTTCGTTGCCAGTGCTCTCGGCTTTACAACTATTAGGGAATTAAAGAAAAAATACACAAGAGTTTATAAATTTCATAACAATTTTAAACCTCAAACTGTAATGATTGTCTATTTATGTTCAAAGAGTTACACACCCAAACAATATTTAGAGATCGTGAATTTTATTTTTTCGAATTTCTTGTTCTGTGCTCCAAACTTATACGGCCATGCGCCTGGTTTACGGTGCTCGTAATCATTCATCTGAGCAGCTTATACACAATTCTAGGGATCGATTTACATCTACATATACTTTTGAGGATAATATTCATTAAACACGAGTTAGTACTTTGCGGTCCGATGTAGAAGACGTTCTCAGCAATTCGGGCCGGTTCTCAGCCTGCAACGATATTAGATCAAAAAGGTGCAGCAATTGAGGTTAATGGACATAAACTTAATGTACTGAATATCAATATCGAGACCGCGAATGTTGGGTGTTGTGGGCTTAATTATTTTCACATGCTGAAGATTGAGCTAAGAGAGATGGTTTCTGGAGAATCAAATAAAATGCCAGACACCTGGTCAAACCACCACATCATTATTTCAAGAAACGCAAACAACTTCTTTTTGTGGGGGTGCTATTACAGTTGATGACAGCCATTCATCCTCTCGGCCCGATTCTGCCCCGCTTTTTCCAGCATATCCTTGTTCGGGAAATGCTGGAAACTAAACGCAAAAAAACATGCAAGCTAATAAAGTCAAATGTTTTCGAACGATTGCGTTTTTTTATTTGTGTATGAGTCTTACAAGCTTTTATTGCTGATTAAATCGTTTCCGGGAAGGCCGTTCAGACGACCCGGCGCACGCCCTGGTCGCCCACTTAATCAAAGATAATGAAAACGCGGAAAAGTTAAAGAAATTCTTGTGAGTGATTGCTGAACCATAATCAGAGAAATCGCTTACGATATTCACATAACATGTAGATTGGTTCAGGCCAGAAAAAATTATTAAAATAATTCTAAAATTCATAAATTTCGAGCGAAGATAGAGGCGATTTTTGGACAGAAATAAAATTGTACATGTGAATTTTTCTTAATTTTGCTGAGTTGCCGAAACTGCGAGAATTTTGAATTGCAATTTCGTTGGAAATGTGGTTCTAACAGGAAGGGGAAACGTGCTACAAATGCCGTCCAAAAATCGACTGATTGTGAATTAGTTCAACAATCGTGTAATCAATCGTTTTGATGGGTTTCATTTAAGATCGACGCTTTTTGAAATATTTAATTTTTTTTTGAAAACATCTAAAATTCTCATGCCTCATTCTGTAGTGCTCAAATAGCTAGAGACGAATCAGGCTAATTTACATGCGATAACTACAAATTCAGCAATAAACACAAAAATTCGATTACAGAAAAAAACATAAGAAAATAAATAGCAGTGAAATGAAAAAAAATGGACCAAGTGTGAATTAGACCCGTGGAACGAAGACTCCGTTCAAACATGAAGGTATGTAAATAGTTCTTCATCAAAGAAATCGAGCCTCGAAAATTTTTCCCACTTTCTTTGTATGTTTTCTATTTCCTCCCAAAATCAGTCCTCAAAACGTAGGTATAATCAATACAGGTGAAATTGTGGTTAATAGAAATTCATACTTAAATTCAAAATAAAAGTTATTTTATAACTTAAGTATTTAATTTGAACCGAATTTTCAAGTGATGACTGAAAAAGGATCGAAGTTGGAAAAAACGTTGTCTTTAATTGTGTGGGTTTGGTTGGCATTCCCATAAAGGAGGAAATACATATTGGGGATTTGTCAAATCTACAAATGTTGAAATCTCTGATCTACTTAGGTGGGAAATATTACCATTGAACGTTACAAAATGTATACACTCACTCAAAATATGAAGCAACACTACATATTTTTCTAAATTTTTGCATACTCTACTTCTTCTTTAAGTGATCCTATAAGGAACCTTACGGAAAACCATACAAATTAAGATAGTAATGTAAATGAATAAAAAATAACAATCAGAGATGATGTTATTAGATACATTTTAAATATAGGTAATCATGTAATTTCTTTTATATTTTCAAAGTTTAACTATTCAAGAATATATCACCAAGAGGAGTTTAAAAACTCAAATTATTTTCGGAGATATTGGTATTTTGCTGACCCGGCATCCAAACTGGTTCGGCCGGAACTAATCGAACAAAAGACATTGGGGATGATCCGTCTACCTGAATCTATATTTCTCAGTAAAACCTTTTGTCCTTTGTATATATTGAAATACAAGAACCCAAGGTAACTTGTATCTTTTATATTTAGTGTTCACTAACGTCCAGCTGCTAACAGTTGAATTCTAACCTTCAAACCACGTGGACGTTCATATTTGCTGTGTTGTATTTTTAATGAAGGCTTCATTCCTATTTTAAAAATGATGAGGCTTATGGCAATGAAAATTGGCCTGGAATCTTATTCATTTCCTGTGAAACGAGAAAACGCCCGGATTGACCGCTCCGAGTTATTAGCATCCAACGCATCAAAGGAGGCCAGAACTGCTTGATATGAAGAGAGAAACGCGGAATATAGTTTTTTTGAAGTCGAGCCAGGTCCGATGTAAGAAGTAGGAATGGCAGATTCTACAATATCATTTCATGACTAAAACTTTACGCGAAACTTTAAACGCGTTTTTCTCGAAACTGTCTTTTTCAAAACAATACCCACGATCCCTCAGGTTCTACTAGACCGATTTAACTGAAATTTTTAGAGAGTCAAAAAAAGTGGTGCAAAAATGTTTTTTTTTCAGGCAGTCGCCATTTTGTGATAAAAAAAATTTTTTCCAACTTTTCCGTAGCTCCAAACATTGCGACATTATTGAGGCCCCCACTTCATCAACTGCTACTTTTTTTTTAAATTTTCAACTTTTTTTTTGAATTTTGTCTGCATTCTTATTATGTTAATAAATAACTAATAACAAAATGGATGGTCAAAATATTAATTGCCTTGTTTTTGACACTTCAAAAATTACACGAAATTCATGCCTCTAGACTAGAATACCCTCCTTAAAATATATTTGAGCATTGAAGAGGGTCTAAATAATTGCTCTTCTTTGTTTTCAATTATTTTTTAGAGTGCTTCAATTGTTATTCTAAGATCCAACCTAACTTCGAATACCATATTGTAACTTAGTCTGCAAGTCCGTAAAAAAGCATCAAAAACATTTTCTTTAAACATTGTGCTTTGAGGAGATAAATTTTGCTAGTCACAGACTTTTTTCTTTTAAAATTAATAAAAAAGTTCATCTCCCCAGTTGGAAATTGAAATGAGAACAAAAAAGAAAAGAAAATTCATTCCATTCCATTCGACAGCACTGTGCGTTCAAACTGACACTTGTCAAACATTACTGTGGCTGGGCTATCGTCTCTAATCGCCTTTATTTAACTTGATATGATTACGGGAGCGAAAGCTCTCGCAACTAGCGCCAATGTCATTGGACGTCCCCACAAAACAATGCCATTAAAAAATAAAAGCACAGCGGCGACGGCACGCAGGT
Organism: Orthonevra nobilis; assembly: GCA_963555765.1. NCBI lineage: Eukaryota > Metazoa > Arthropoda > Insecta > Diptera > Syrphidae > Orthonevra > Orthonevra nobilis. The sequence continues at coordinate 141,550,131 of OY743224.1, forward strand.
CTTGACTCTGTTGATATACGTACCGCGAGCGAGTAGACAGTTTCTCCCTGTCACACAAGTTGCTGTTGCCCGTTTTTGTTATTCCTCGACTTTTTTTCGTTCAACATTTTTTTCATCCGCCTCAGTTGTAATACCAATCGCGACGCGACCATTTACATCCGAGCTATATTTACAAAATCGATTTACTACGAATTTTGCACAACAAAAAGCAAACCAAAGAACCAAAACAAAACGTAATTTTCGAAATCTTTTTTTTTTGTCTCGAGAACTGTTCACAAAAAATCAATTGCAATCGTAACAGTTACATTGAAATCCCTGCGGAACCCTTTCGTTCTCGTGAGTCCAGGACTTCGCCGCGGCGCCTTTAATCTGCGACAGCCACTCTTGGAATTTTTCCCTATCTGTGATTTTGAGAGTAATAATTTTTTTTTTGCTCAACTTGTGACTAGTTTTAATCGAAATTTAATTAATTTATTGCTCAAAAATTAAAGTTTTATTGTTCGCATAACGTACTAAATGGAACAACAGGGTGTGTTGCGCTAAAATAAATACTAAATATATTTTTTCCGGTCGGGTAATCCACGCAGTGATTCATTTTTTGAAATAAATTTAATACACAAACATTCGACTATTGTTTGTCTAATGTGTCCTTGCAACGGGGAATTCCTTTTCACACGACAAACATAAAATAGACCTCGATGCAGTTGCATTGCAGTGTTGCTGCCAAATGACGCATTACTTTGCACTTAACAGAAAATTGGCTTTTTACCTATCAAATTGTATTAATTCAAGCTGACTGAATAAGGATACAAACGGGTGCAGTGCATAGGATTCAAGAGACAAGTATGACCGTATAGCGTGTTGAGGAGTAGGCCCTCTAAGAAACGGATAAGCATTGAATAGTTATGTGCTTCAAAAAGGTATTAAAGTACCTCTTATGCTGTTCATCGACCAAGCCGGATGGATTGAACGAGGTAAGAACAAGGAAACTAATTAAGACGTTTAAGAGGGCGGAAATGGGTCATACACTATAAGTTTGCCGGTGTTAAAAGCTCTTTTTACGTCTGCTGCCAGTGATTCTGTCATTGGCAATGATGACGAAACGGGGTGGAATTTCTGTTTTACTTCATGTAAACACGACTCAAGTGCAGCAAATTGGAACAAATTTAAATAAGAGCCGGCCACCCATGGTGACCTACGAGTTTGCTAATTGGGAGGCTTATGTGTGCCTCTTTGTTTTTATAGATCAATAAGTTTTTTTGTAAGCTTTTGGCAATCCACATGCGAGTGGTTATGAGTTATGTCCTGCAGTGTCCTTGATTTGTTTTAACCAAATAGATTTCAATACGATTTACAAAGCCAATGGTAAAGTTGTTATCCTTTTTTTTCCTCTGGGGATTGGATGATTGAACCTACGTGCTACATTCTTTCGGTGGTGTTACGAGTGTTTTATCTTTTATTCATAGGGTAGACACAAGCACACATAAATTATGAAGGCACGAATGCTTCTGCCATTCTTCTGATATAAACGTAATAAGTCGAATAGATGACAGATAATAAAGGCAGGCAAAATAGGGTTTAAGGACTTCAGTTTCTGTTGTAGTAAAAGTCAAGAAATTACGACCTTCGAAATGGAATTAGAATTCCTTTCAGAATTTAAAATTACAATGTTCATGTCCCTTGTGGTTTAACACTATGGAACTTTTGCCCAAGAGGACTATAAATGACGTTAAGTGTAAAGTTAACTTGATTATTATTGAAGACGTGTTATGCTTTGAATACTTAAAAACTAGTTCCGACCGGAAGGTTCCTTTTGGGGTTAATGTGGTCGGGAGCTTATTTCTTTCGGGTATCGTTGTGGCTGGTGGTAAAAATTAAACCACAATAAAGGGGGTGTACCTAGGGGAAAAAGCGTAATCGGGGCATGAACGTGTCAAAGCACAAAACAGAATTAAACTGTGGTATTATGGAAAAGTACGGTTCAAAAGGAAGCCACTACCCCACCAAGAATTATGAGTAGAAATGTTTTAGTTAAAATTATTCGGTTTTCGGAGAAGGCAAATTAATGCAACGAGAGTTGAAAGTATGAGCTATAAGTGATGATAAGAAATCACGTGGACATCTTGCGTGTTCCTCAAATTACGTGAGGAAACATTGGAAACCGGGCAAGTTCCTTGGACGTTGATGTATCTACTTGTTCCGATCGGAATAGGGTAAGAGCTGAGTCGCTATAATTCTTATACCGAAGCTGTTTTATTATGGTTCTGACGGTTCGACTTTGACGTTCGGCAAAAGATGCATTTTGGCTAGATTTGCACAACTTTCCAAAAGAAGGATTTTTGTCGAATTAAGACTGCTATGGAGGTGCAAATAATATTAAATACCATATTTACCGTGCGAAAACGTGCATTCCTTGTGGTAGTCAATTTCATATAGCCCAGCGTAAAAGATTACAAGCCATGCAGTTGTGCAGTGAAGACGACGAAGCTCGTGAACACGGACTATGCAAATGACTCTCGCGTTAATTCAAGCGTATTTCATGAAGCGCCTCAGTCGAATGTTTGAATAAATATTTTCTTCAGCTGATGAAACCAGCCAGGCTTTTTCCGTGCTCCGACAGCTGGACGGAAAAAGAAATGTTTAGTGGATTCGTTCGGCAAGTATCAAGAGCAACACACAAGACCAGACCAATTTTTGGATAACGCTTTTTTTAAAGACTTAGAAATAAAAAAAACGAAAATCGGTTCGGCTAGAGTTTTGGGAAAAAAATTTAAGACGTCGGGTCGAAATGGATCCCATCTGTTCGCTTATGAAAAATGGTCTAATGCCTTATCAATGGAGGAAAAGTTATCCCTTGTACGATGATATGCAAAATAAATATAAATTATAAATTGAATGTCCCACGCCTTAGAGATAATTTAGCTAGGGAAAATAATATACTCGTAGCGAAACCCCTAATTCAAATAAGTAAGAACCATATCGGAAAAACATGGGGAATCATTAATAATGATGGACATGTAAAAGAGAACGAAGACAAGAGTCAGATGCCCCGCCGGAAGTTTTCGTTTTTTAATTTGTTCGGTCTCTTGAGATTGTGGCAAGTCTTATAATACAGTTTTCATAGAGGAAGCAAGAGGATTGGAAGAAAAATTGAAAGACTGTGTAGTGGGTTTAAGCTCAGATTTATTTTTGTTTCGTTTGCATAATGGGTTGAATCCAAATGATTTGAATTTCATACTGACTTATTTGCATTCTCTCAATTCACATTATTTTTTTCGACATTAGGTGATCTACTAGAAAGTTGTGTTTTTCGAAAATTGGTGCATCACGTGGTGCGGTCAGTATTATGCGTACACAAACCATTACTTTCACGACACGAATTTGGAATTTCAGCATGAAAAGACGATAAGACTCAGTCGACAAAGTTATTGCGCCGTTCGTTCATTGAATCCCGACAGCAGACGGGAAATTGGCAAAATGCGTAAACGATATATTGGATTCTTTAAAAAAGGCATAAAAAGACACAGTAGATCGTTCTGGCGACACACATTACCCCATCTTGCTGGCATCATGGCTTGGCCAAGTTCAAATCTGTCCATAAAAAATCGATTATAGGTAGTGCTCGCTTTGATTGTAACATTTCTTCCACTTTCGTCGTGAAAGAAAAGTGCAGCTACTCTAAAAACCACAAAAAACAAGTTCACGACAACGTGTACATTTTACGATTTTCAAATGTAGCAATTTCGGTTGTTAAAGTAGTCACCGGAATGGAAATGCGCCACATCTGAAATGCTTTTCTGAGCAAAATTGTCGTAAATTTCGAGCTTCCGTAAAGTCGAAACAGCAAGAGGGTTATCACTTCTGAGTTCGTTGAACTTCGTAGGCGAATAATTCAAAGTCTTTATGCTAAATTCTTCTTAGTCTAGCGCAATAACCATGTTTTCAGAATCATTTGTTAACGATGTTCAAGCGAAGTGAGTTTCTGTCCTTCAGATAACCCACCCACTGTGTGATAAAAGTCGTCATATCTCTGATAAAATCATCACCTTCTTTATGTGGTTGTGTTGGTTGCGCTTTCAAGCACTGTCAGCTTAAAGGGGTATAGGTTGACCTGACTTAACCCACCGGTTGCTAGGGCAAATTGCCGAAAGAAATTGATGTTGAAACTTTATTATTATTTCGTTCATGCAACATTCCAAGCCTTCCATAAAATGAGCGCATGAAAATCAAATCCTCGTACGTTTTTACTGGCAATTGAAAAAAGTGCGAAATAAAATAAACGATGCCGTAAACTTCGATTGGTTCCATAGCTTGTGACGATTCAAAATGTATCCCAATTGATATGGCAAAAGCTTGGACTGCTTTTGGTTACCCGGCAAAATATCAAATAAACAAACAAATTTTGAATAAACACTTTTTTTATGAGATCACATTTTTTTTAACAGAATTTCAACAACATTTTAAAACTTAAAGACTTAATGACTTAAAAAGTCCTTTCACTGTGGCAGCGAAGAATTTCATGATTATACCAAACACAGCAATGTCCAGGAGTCCCCGTTTCGATCTATCACCATCAGCTTCCAGCGAATTGGACGAGGGATATGCCACACAAATAGGAACTAAAACTAAATTAAACAAACAATTTCTTCAAGTGTACTGCACAAATAATTGTTAAGTGAAATTTACTTATCGAAAGTGCAAGAGCTACTGGCACTGCATATCTTGACATGGTTGACTACCGAATAATTCGACTTGAACGCGTCTTTCATTCAAACGAAAAATCTTTGCATGCAAAAATCTTTTATCTGATGGCTCGTCGAAACAAATCAGTTAAATAGGTTAGGTAAGCAGTTTTTGTTTCAATGTCGTTGGAAGTATACTTTAACCTTTAGATTAAAACAGCGATTTTAATTCAAGTTGGTTTGTAGGCTGATGGCACGCTGAGCACGTTTTTGATACACATTTTCCAGGTAAACCGATTTGTACGAAAATAAAACGTTGGGAAATGTCATAGAAAGTATGACGTGGTTCATTAATTATTTTAAGTCTACATATGTTGTAAGCAAATTGTTCCAAGTCGTTAAGATTCCAAAAATACACGTTCACTCAACTGCATGTATATTCCAACGAGATAAGGGGCATTCACTTTCACTCATACATGACAACTTTTAACATAGTTTAACTTAGTTCGATGGCGCTACAGTCCGGAGTGGACCTGCGCCTCAACCGAAAAGCCAGTAAAATTTTTGACTTAAACTTTCCACTTGAGTGCACAGCGTGGTGTCCCTCTTCTTGCCGGATCGCTTTTGTTTATCCTTTCGACACACGCGAAGTCACCTGAGTCGATGAACGTTCTTCTGGTAAGAACCATAAGCTAGTGTAGCCCGAACACACTCCATCCAATGCAATCAAACGGGAGCGAACGTCACGGTTTAAGAATTTTTCATTTTTATTTGAAAAGTTTTGTTCCTCGACGTAACAAAGCTCGATGATAAGGTGAGTTAAGTCTACAGAGGTTTTGTTTTTAGCCCAAATAAATAAAGAGTAAAGGGTGAATCTTCATTTGACCTCTGCCATGGCGTCATTGCTTGAATTCGTTGGTGATATGTGTTTCTATTTGTTGACGCATGTATTTCGTTTTGCTTTTGTTTACACTGAGTTCCATTTATACCGCCTGGGTTTTGATACTTGCAAACGCACCATTGACTGCTGGTGGTGTTCCTCCCATTGCGTAAGCAAGAAATACGTACTTTATTGGATGCATTTGAACAACAATACCAAATCTTACCATGACTCTTACCAGGGTGATTTACATAAGCTGCCACAAAAGGCTAGAGCGAGTTAGTTGAATGAAGACATGAAAAAAAAATCGTGTGCGAAGGGTGGGTGGGTCTATCTCCCCATTTTCTGAATAATTAACTTAAAACGGAAAAAAAATTACATAATTAATAATTAACGAAAGGATATTGGGTATTTCTTAAGCCAAAATACCACTCGTAAATAATGTTTTTTTGACTAAAATTATTTGAGTGTATGATTTTTGAGAAATAAAATTTCAAGGTAAAAATTTTGACAAAAAAACTATTATTTTTACAAAATTTTGCATTATTAAGTGATTTTTTTTCTCTTTTTTTTTTGCTCTTATAAATATTTGAACAAATACCAAAATCTGGTGGCTAAAGGATCCTATTTTTTAAACTATTGAAAAAAACGAAATGTATTTTTTTCCCATAAAAACACTTTTTGGGATTTTGCTTGATTTATTAATTAATGTGCTGATAACTCTAATTTAATTTTTATCTATCCTTTTGGCGAGACCGTGGCTGTCCACACTTCCCAAGATTAACTTAAGCTTGTCATCGTTTTTTGTTGACGCTGTGACATGCAATATTGAAATAAGTTTCCAATATTTTAGTTTAACAGAATAAAATATGAAAATATGATAAAACTTTTTTTATTGGTTTTAACAGGTTATTAAATTGAGCAAGTGTCTCAAAAAAGGATAAATTTAAATTTAACCTGTTAATTTTTTATTACTTTCTAATAAGACTGATGATAGGCAAGGAAAAATAGAAGAAGGGATAATCTGATTTCACAATTAAATAAAAATAAATAAAAAAAGCTTTTCTGGGAAAAAGTATCTTTCATTGTTTTTGAATTTCTCAAAAGCTAAGAACTTTGAATTTGGCGAAAAATTAATAAGAAAATTGAATATTGAAAAACAAAGTTCTACTTAATAATGCAAGATTTTGTCAAATTTAACATGAAAATCAAAAAATATTTTTCGTCAAAATTTTTTTTCTCAAAAATCATTTACTTAAACAACTCGAGTCAAAGATGTAATTAAGTAATGAGATTTTGGCTTTAAACAAAGCTACATACTAAACATTATTTCATGTCCTTTCGTTGAATTTCAATATATCTTTTCCATTTAAAGTCAATATTACAGAAAATTGCTCCTTCCGCCTAAACGGCGCATACGTTTTTTTCTTGTCTTGATATAACCCACTCGCTCTAGCCTTTTGTCGTATCTTATTTAAGATGTTAGGAAGGTAAGAATGTTATGACATTTTCTGTCCGAAAAAAGCAGTGGTATGGATAGATCAGGTTGCGGACGACGAGCTGTAGTCCTTCACACAGTATGCCAGAAAAATCTTATATGCGACTTTCGACCAAAAATGAAGTTAACTTTCTGATTGAACCTAACATATCAGAGGATACATCTTTGTTTGATGCTGCCAGTCACGCTGAACCTCTTCATGCCGGCTTTTGGGTTGCTCTGAGGAAATCCGCGTTCGAACTGTGACTAAAACTGTCGAAGTTCAGACATCGGTGGGAATGATTGAAGAGTGTCTTGCTTTGATCACAAAATGATCAATTGGATTATCGGCTCGTTCATCTGGAATAACTTCCGAAGTGACAACCGAACATATTCGTGGGTTTGCCTTATGAACCGAGAAGCTCGGTTCTCTACTGGCTCCAGTAACTTGAAATCAATGCATCCCGAAAGTGAGATTGTTTGACTGGTTTTTGTTTCAAGGCTTAAATGTAACCAATTTTTCAGGACTCGTACGTGGGCGGGATGTGGTCCCAACAAGATGGGGATACGTGCTAATAAAGCCTTCATACAATTTATTAATTGTGTACTTATGTTAGTTCAGTAAGTTTATGTTTGCGATTTGATTCATTTGCGAGTCAAGCAATCAGGAAAAATTTTTATTTAAAAACAACTGTGTTGAGAGAATGGCTTACTGACGTGATTTAAACGTTTAAAGAATATTTCGTTGTTATTAATCGGAGAATTTGGACTTTCAATAAAGCGAAGAACAGGAGAAAATATTGAACTGATAATTAATGATAGTGAACAAATAGTAAAAATTATTCGGAGTTAGAAACGTCTATAAGTTGGCTATGAGATATTTAAAAACGAAATTAAATTATTGAACAGTGGAATGGAATCCCTCATGTGCGTGTTTGACTCGCACTACCCCGCTTTTTATAGCCTTTTTCGAATCAAACCAACAGGTGGCCAGCCTTTCCCCAAAGCAGCATTATTTGCTATTTGCTAGATTCAGTCTACGAAATTATTTTTTTTTTGTCTGTCTGCAGCGAGTCTAGAAGCTTCTACGGTTTCTGCAGTTGACGTACAAAGCTACTTCCACTTCTTGCTTTTATTGTAAGATTGCCAAGATATATATGATTTCTAATTTTTCGTTTTTTGTAGTCGTCACAGGATAAAGAGTCTGCTTAGCGTTTCATTACTGCTTTGGGCTTAGATTTGGTCGTTTAATAGCTGGTGACGTTATCATATTTCTTATTGCGGCCATAAACAAAATTGACTTCTGCACTGGACGCATTGAAATCGGAACTTTCGTAATGACAATATATAAATAATAATTTCTTAAAATTCTAAAGCTGGAGAGTTTAAACTTCAAAGTGCAAAACGAACAATATAAACTGGTTCTGCAATATTCCTCCAAAAACCTTATCTCAAAACATGATCTCATAAACAAAATAAATAAAATATCATTTGAGTGACTCATTTGCTTATCTTTTTTGGCTGGAAGACTGACAGTCCATTACAAAAAAAAACAATTCAAAATGTGGCAGTTAATCAAAATTCAGGTCTATAGTATTACTACCCGCTGTCGTTTAACTATCTGGCCCCTAAAAGGTAAACCAACTACCACCTTCAAATTTAAACTATTTTGCCAACTTGAGCCAAGACCATCGCCACTGTAAACACTTTCGGCAAATATTTATTTTAAAATTCGAATGAAATCACTGTTGACTTTAGCATGACAGAGCTGAAATCGAGATGCTGGAAGAAGTACACGATGGAGGGTACTTGATAAGCGTTTAATTACTTTTAGATAGTCAACCGAAAACAGGTCTTGTAAAGTTGTCTTAATAACCGTCCTCCGTCTTGTAAGTATATACATTCCAGGAAGATTGTTTTATAAACAAATTACTGTACCAACACGGGTGGAATGCACTCATTTTAAAGGCAGTCCACATACTCGATAGAGATAAGCAACAATTGACCCCAGACTAAACCCAAGGCGATAGTTGCTCAAGTTTTTGTGTTTTGTTTTCATTTTGTTCGTAATGTTGTTGATTTGGAGAAAACAATTAGCTAAAGTTTATTTTAATTGCACTCGATGACGTAAGGCGGTGAAAATAGATAGACCTCCTCCACTTAGCATGCAGGTCTCAACTGCTTTGTTGGTGCAGACGTGTGAATGACACATTCCAAGCCAAAAACAGATGAGCTTATTGAAAAGCCAAAAAAAAAAATGGGTTGCGTTTGAGTTGTTTTTGTCTGAACTTGGTCAAAGCTTAGCTTGGGTTGCCTTACTGCAAACCGATCGGAATTTGGAATCACCTGCTAAGCAATGCGGTGAGTCAAGGAGAGACTTAGTTGTTGATTCAACCGGGCGTGGCTATAATTGGCGTTGTTTCAATTCTTTCCCAACGGGAGTTCAATGATTTCAGCGCGCCTTCAAAACCCCAATTCAATAGTAATACTAAAGTCTTAGTTCCTCATGAAGCAGTCATTTTGCAAAACAATTTGGCAGGATACCTTCCTGCAAAAGCATCTGTGTTTTCGGACGCAATTCCATTATGCAGTCTTGCGCAAGATCGAGCGGTTTTGGTCGTTGAAGGCTAGGAACGAGCTCAAACATTTTTTGAATAGAATTATTGCAATGCCCTGGAAGAAGCAAATAAAGGTTATGAGCAAAGCTTCTTGTTTCAGCTTCAACGATAGCAATTTTTAAACTATTAACACAATTATTGAATACATTTTCATAGGTTTCGGTCGCTATTTCACGAATAGCTTGTTCTTGACTGTAAATGTTACTGTTACAAAGCAGTGATGGATTGGCAGCATACTCTTGGAAGGCTGAAAGTATTCAGGTGAAGATATCGAGTCGTGCGAAGGTTGCTTAAAAGTATTTCCAATTAAACAAAAAGAAGTATTTAAGTCTAAACGCAATATTGAACAACTTTGTACAGCCAAAGAAGCCAAATGAGCTAACTTTTGAAGAATTAGTGGTAACATTAAAAAACCATTAAGTTCTGACGGCCAACAAAGGGACAGAGCGCAACACGTTCAAAAAGCCGTGTCAGCAAGAGGATGAGCGTACCACGCGATTTCATCATTCGTTTAAAGGCACTAGCATCTATCAGGTTGGCAGCCTAGTAATTGTGGATTTTTTTAGAAAATAAAAGATAATTTTTTCATGGGACGAAATAAATTTATTCCGTAACGTATTGTCCATTTTGAGCAATGACCTTTTGACATCTTTCAGGCAGCATCATAATTCCAGGTTTATTAAACTTCTGGTTTTTATCTGCAAAAAACTGAACCAGGTACGATTTGGAAGCAACATTATTATTGAAATTTTTACCATTCAAGGAGTTTTGCAAAGATCGAAATAAAAAGTAATCAGATGGTGCAAGATCAGGATTATATGGTCCAATAATTTTTGCCGAGTTACCAAAGATGTCTATGGCCTTGCATTGTCATGATTGAATACAACAACTTTTCGATTTGTCAATTCGGGCCGCTTTTCTTCTACTGCATTGTTCAATTTTGTTAGTTGTTCAATGTAGACATCTGAATTGATCGTTCGGTTGGTTGGTAAGAGTTCAAAGTAGACAATTTCTTTGTAATCCCACCAAACTGATAACATAACTTTCTATTGATGAATATCAGCTTTTGATGTTGTTTGAGCTGGTTCACTTGGCTTGCTCCACGATCTTTTCCGAGTTCATGAGGAACCTACATATCGAGTTTTCGTACGTAGCAAAGTTTTTTTAATCGGTTTTTAATGCATGTTTTTAATATATGAAGCTTCTCTGCAATCTCACGTGTTGTACTGTGACGATCCGAATCGTTTATTGCTTTGATTTGGTCGTCATCAACTTCAACTGAGTGAAAAATCACCTGAACAAAATTTGGCAAACTGCCGTTCTTTTAAAGCTTTGTCACCATAAACAGCACATAACTTTTTCTGAGCTCGCGATGCGTTTTTTCCTTTCCGGAAAAAAAAACAAAATATGACGTAAATGTTCGTTATGATTTTCTATTTTTCAACAGACGCCAAACAAAAACTACACAACCGATCAAACATTTTTTTTTACATTGACAGTTGAAGTACCAACTTTCAAATAACATAATGTGTTTGACATAACGATTACGTGAGCAAACCTAAAAATTCAACTAAAGCCATCTATGAGTGAAATCCGCAATTACTTAATTGCCAATCCAATATATGTGGTTTTGAGCAGTATTAAGAGGAAATACCGTCTGTGAAATGCTGTGAGTCGTAAAAAGCACCTTAAGTCTTATCCCCGCTACAGCAATAGACGATACAGCAACAGATCATTTATCGCTGCTTTTCACTCCAAAGAAATTCAGAAATTGTTTAACTCTAGCTTTGAAAATGTCTCGTAAAGAAGCACGCGCTACGTATCCGACGACATGGGTCGGTTGAGGGGTGTCATCGTCATTATCCAAGATAGATAATCGCTAAGCAAAGTAGAACAAACCCGCGATTGCGTCGTTACAAAAAAGTGTTTGGCACAGATATGGAAGACAGCACATTGCCCTGACAGAACATTAAGGGACTATGCTCGTCTATATTCCACCGTTGAATGCTGGACCAAGGAGTTAAAGTTGGAAAGAGCATCCACTGAAGATGAACATCGCGAATGACGTCTATCCACGTCTCTCACTGACGACAACTGAAAAAAAAAAGAAGATCGATGAACATGGACATGAAGCTAAGGTCTCGTGTCCAAAGAATCCAACGTTCTACATTTGAAGAAAGTCTTTGCGCATTGCGTTCAGAGAGTGTACCACGAGCAAAAGAAGAAATGAATCGACATTTCGAGGGTGAATCTGTAAATGTTCCAATCAGATCCTGGATCCACCGTTTTAATCAATAAATCAAACAGCAATCAAACACCTGGAAGTGAAGTGTCGAGCTCGGCAGGGAAGGTTATGGCATCAGTTTTTTGGAACACTGAAGGCTCTTAGTACGCAGACCAGATAAGATGTTTTTTGGGAGGCTATTATTCGAGCCTGAGTGCTGTTTAATCAAGGCAACGCACCAGTTCACAACACTGAAGTTGTGATAACTGCAATTCAAGAACCAAGATTTAAACTACTTGAACATCCATACTTTTCGCAAGATCTAGTTCTCAGTGACTTCTACCTCCTTCCTCGGCTTAAAAGATGCGCACTTTTGAGGAGTTTTAGAAGAATCAAGAGAAAATATATTTTTCTTAGGGTATCCTATGTTTGGAAAGAAACCACGTTTGAAAGCTAAATATTTTTTTTTTGAATTTATCACCTTGTTTTATATTCGTTATAATTTTTTTTGAATCACCATTCGTAGGTTCTTTAGCTCTTAAGTATCTTCAGTTTTTTCAGTGCTCTTCTGTAAGCCAAAAATATTGCACTTGTTTTTCTTTGTCTTACTATCTTTATCTTTAAGAAACTATCGAACTTCTTTGAATCGTGTTAAGCTTCCCATCTGAAAGTTCTTTTTAAAAATATCTGTTTAAACTAACTCCTTAATCTTAATTCTGTTTTTTTTATTTTTCAGTCGACTTTTTACGACTACGTCGAAACTTTGCCAGTATACTCGAACAGCAGTTTAGGTGATATTAAGGAGGGTGTCAGCTTCACAATTGCCGGCTATATACTCCTCAACTGTGAAAGGTTAGTTTGGAACATTTTTTCTAATATCCCTCATGTCATTATTTTTTTTACATTACAGATTCTCGATAAATTTAATTCTCGAAACGCCAACTCGTGATGTCGCACTTCATGTCAATCCGCGCCTGCCACAAAACTACATCGTTCGGAATTCCCGCGTGAAAAACGTTTGGGGCAGCGAAGAGGTATCCTCGGCGCTGCCCTTCAGTCTACGGCGCGGCTCGAAATTTGCCATTCAAATTCTCGTCACGGACAGCTGTTATATGATCTCCGTGAATGGCAATCATTTTGCCGAATACAATCACCGTTTGCCTTATAAATCTGTGGCGTGCCTTGAGGTGAAAGGAGATGTGGATAGCATCAGTTTTAATCGTACCGAAGCGTCGAAATATCCCGAACGCTTACCCGAGTCAAAAGCCAAAGAGATTCAAGTAAATCTTGAGTCCGAAGGACAAGGTGATCGTAGCACACCGCCCGAATGGAAGCTGATCACTTTGAACGGCAAGAATGATATCGGCCTGCAATTGCCCTATTATGGCTTGTTGCCACCAAAGAGCTTCGGCAGTGGGAAATGCCTACGGATAGAGGGTAGAGTGAAGCTACTACCTCACTCATTCTATGTGAACCTTCAAGGTGGGCAGGAAATTTGGCCACATCCGATTATCGCGTTTCATTTTAACCCGCGTTTCGCCAAGCAAGGTGGCGGTATTGGTAAGCATGTGGTTTGTCGAAACGCCTGGTACAATGGTACTTGGGCCAGTGAGCAGCGAAGCGAGCTGGCCACAGACTTTTGCCCGGGTAAAAGCTTTAGCTTAGTTATTGTCTGTGGAATGGCTTCGTATGAGGTGTATGTGAACAAAAAACTCATCACAGAGTTTCGATTTCATGTTGATCCAGAAATAGTTGACACCGTCTATGTACAAGGAGACATTAAGCTGTGGAATGTTGTGCTGGAGAATGTGTCGCCTACGAATGGGATTGAGAAGAGAATATACCAAAATCCTGCTTACCAAGAAGATATCTAAAATAGCTCAAGTGCAATGTTTTTTTTTTATATAATTAAAGCGCGCCTACTTCTACCAAGGTTCACTTAAATCTAAGGACTATATTGTGGTAGTTTTATATATTTTCTCTAAGTTAGAACATTTTGGTTTGCATTTCTTATCAGATACCATTGCGTGTTGTTTTTGTATTCGAATTTTGTATTCTGTAGATGTTTCTGTTTTGCTCATCTTGAATGGTTAAGGACAATAATGTTGACTCTATTTTAAACGTTGGGAAACAATATTACACTGTTGTTAAGCAAAAGCGTTTTTTGCATTTTTCATGAAAGCTCTATATACATAAATAAACATGTTTATACTTCTTTAAAGTGAAATTTAAAATTTAATAAAATATGTATTTAACACTCGATATTAATTGTACCATGTAATGCCACATTTGGAATACGACTAAATAAAGTTATTTGAACTTGTTACACTCCTAGATTTCGTTCTGATCTTTTTTCGTTGATCCTAAGCATATTTTGGGAAATAAACGGAGCATTCTCAAATAAAGGTGTTTCAGTTTAATTCAACATTAGAAGCAGGTAAGATGGACTGGAGTAGCCAGAGCCAGAGTGTGAATTTGTTCATCAACAAACAGTTGAGACCATTATGGCTCGCAAAATACCACCTAAACAGAATTCTTGGAACAATGATGACAATGAACTTTGGGAAAATCTGACAAAATGCTCATCCAAAAACGATGCAATTGCTTTGCATCATCGAAGACAGTACGTGAAGACTAGCGAGCCAGAGAAAGGGAAGAGAAGAAGATCCTGCGTAAAAATAAAAAGGCCTAAGTTGTCTTCCAGCCCAGTGATAGTGCTCAAAGGACTGGGAGTACCCTTGAAGTGATTGTTTACAAAGCACGAGCAGAAGGAAAAGTAAAAGGGGGAGAAAGAAGGCAACAATGCAGATAAGTTTTAAACTGTTGAAGGTTGCAGTGCGGTGGAAAATTAGAGCGAGGTAACGCAAAATGTTCGACCTATAAAAGAATTTCTAAATTTCAAAGTACGCTCCAAAATAGGCGTAAGGGGTAAACTGATTTGAATTCTTTGTATTGCGGGTGTTGCGAGTGAATTGTTGAAGGGATGGATTAAAAAAAGGTAGTTAGCTGGAGCATTGGTGGAAAAACAACGATAAGCAAGAAACATTTTATCGATGTTTCAGCAAAGTGCATTCATTTCGCTTTGTTGTCACCGTTTACAAGTTTTTCGTACGCGTTTGAATTGCATCTAGAAAGTGCAAGGTGGTTTTGAGAGCACATGCACCTATTTGAGCGTTGTACTCCATTTAAACCGAATAAAAGCCTTAGAAATTGTAGCTAAGTTAGACGGCATATAGTATTTGCTGCATCGGTTAAGGAAATCTATGTCCTATTGATATCCTGAGCCTTATGGGAACACCAGCTTTTATATAGTGAATTTCAGACTTGAAACCTACTGTATTGCATTTTATGATTCGAAAAGACATTTATTATCCAACGAAGAAAAGACTCACCGATCGCATATCGTCTGCACTCATTTTCGACAAAAGAACCGAATTCCAAACTCTGTCAAATGCCTTTAAAATATCAAGTGCAACTTTTCTTAATATTAAAGACGTTGAGTGCTTCCTTGAAGACTCTGATTTGTCAATTTTTGTCGATGAAACGAAAGTTTTTAAACACAATTCTGCTCCAATCGATTAATTTAATGAAACTTTTTAACTATTAGCGTTAGCCTCAACTTCCAACGGATTTCCTGTTCCATTTTTCGATTCGATGCGCGATCTTGATATTGTTTTCGTTAGAGACCTCAATTTTAGATCGCACATTGATCTTATCATAAAAGCTTCCCTTGCATTTATTAAATGATTGTCGAAAGAGTTCCCCTAACCATTTGACTCTTCGTATTTTAATATCGCCTTTGTACGCCCACTTTTCGAATCTGGTATGCCCATCATGGTCATCTTATTAAGCAAGTTCATCCTTCTTTGGGTTGATCGTAACAGCCTCCCACTTTATGAAAATCGGGTTAAATTGAAAAATCATCAATCACCAATCCGCGCTACCTTAGATCACTCTCTCTTCCATGTGGCTCTCCACCGTATGATCTAGAGCGAATGCTACGGTCAGCTTTTGCCAAAAACCTCTCTTAAAACTTCTTTTACACACTTATCAATTTTCCACACCTTTCAAGAACCATTTTAATTCAAAATCTTCTCTTCTTTTTTTTTATTTTAAAAAATTTGTTGCTTAGTTTAAGCTTATATTAAACAATGTCAAAGAATTCAAGCAGTCTAAGAACATTGCAATCTTTTGCTTGCTTTGCTTCAAATAAATCGTAATACGATGATTTTAAAAAATAATTTTCACAATTTTCAATACTAAAGGTAGCCGCCACAGCTAGTATATTTATTTGTTTTTTTTTAATTATTTGCACAGAGTGAGCGGAAGAATTAGGAGAAAAATGAAGGATTAGGGAGTGGTTTCAGAAACTCGGGTGTATTTGATTTTAACTCATATCCGTGTGTGGAGCCCGAAACGGGACAGAGGATTTTGATAACGACCAATTAGCTTTCACGTAATTCGAACAATTTTATTCGACATTAATTTTGATACATGTACTTTGACAGTTTGGAAGATTTGGCTAAACACCCCACTGTCAGTGTTATGCCTTTACAGCAGGGCCATTTATACACAAACCACTATTTTGAAAACACGAATTAGGGATTAAGCCGATACAACATCCACTGCAACAACCACTACAACAACGCCAGCCATTAGTCAGACTACTATCGCTGGTCGACCAATCCGGTGATAGTCCCATAAACTTGATCCCAATGGCAAAAGGTGATTGGACTAGATTCGAAAAACTAGACCACTCTATGAATCGAACCTGAGACCTATCAATTGAATCAGTTGAAAGACAGGCGCTTCTTTAGTGTTCTATTGCCTTTTAAGATGTTAATCCTCTGTCAAGGCATTAAACATATATAGTATTTAGATAACGAGGACACCAAATTAACTGATCTTTTGGTATGCACCTTACTGAACAGTGTAGCTTATAAGCTTATAGCTAAGTGTAAAGAAAATCCGCAAGAAGAGATCGACTATTTTCACAAACAGAGTGGAGCGGAGATAAAAGCTGCGATAAAGAGGAGAGCAAAGAAAATGGCTAGCCAGAGTAAAGAGCAATGAGCCAGGAAAGGTCGAGTTTAACTATTTTTCAAAATCTACAATTTTCGCTTGCTCGTGAAGTCAAATGAAAGCTTTTCCAATTTCATCAGAGGGTAGCTTACGCTTTTGAATAACCATGGTTACCATGGTAGTTACGTCAGACAATCTTTCCGCAGGGCATAGGGGCGCAAATTGATCTTGCAGGAATACAAGGCTATTAAATACTACCAAATTTTTATAAACTACTGTGATTAGGATCCTTTCGACCTCCACTTTGGCTAACTTTTGATTATTGAATGAATTAAATTTTCTGAATAAAAATTAAAAAACATTCTGAAACCAATCCGGGTCTAGTGAACACCCAAAGCGTCGCTCAACTCTTGTGTCCTTGTGTCTGCTATTAAAACTATGAAACATTTTCAGCACTTTTAACTCTAGATCAGGACGATTGCCGAAAACTCCACTAGTGCATTAATATTCCAAAAGCATGCGACGCTTAAACTGCGACTCAATCAGTTTCTCAAATCTTTTCAGCAAGAATATACGAATGGCCGCAGTTTCTTTATATCTGCTACTAACTAGGACTCTAAACAGAGCTCTAGAGCTGGTTTGGCGTTGAAAACTATTGCAACGTTTTCGCAACGGGAAACAAAAATATATTTTTCCACTTTACCCAGACATTATTTTTTTAATTCCTTACTCGAATCAAGTAGCCGCATAAAAATGAATTCGTTAAGAAGCTTAATACGAAAAAGGCTCAATGCAAAAAGAGTACGTAAAATTTCATCCTGTTAAGTGTCCTGTGAACAGGAAAATCAAACTTTCCTCAATAACAACATGAATTGGTCCTCGAAATCTTCCACATCGATGCGACTAAACGTATAACTAGACCATACAAGTTTCTAGCCCTTTGAAGTCAACAGCTTTATGAGTGACCTTTTTTTCTTGTATTCCAGAAACAATACTACTACTACCATAGAGATGGTGGTCTGGTTTATTGTGAAAACAACGTTGGAGATGTTAAGGAAGGTGTAAGCTATACAATCACGGGTCACATGTCTCTGATTTGCGAAAGGTTTGCGTTGCGACACAATAATGAGTTCTTCAATAATATTTTATGTAATCTTCAGGTTTTCGATAAGCTTGGTCCATAACAACACAACTGCTGACATAGCCCTACGCATCACCCCGCTATTGCCACAAAATTACATTGTCCGGAATTCCCGTGTGAATCAGCGTTGGGGAGTCGATGAAGAAGCTTCTCCGCAGCCCTTTAATTTAAGACGTGGAACGGACTTCGATATACAAATACTAGTGACAGACCAGCGATACATGATCGCCATAAATAGGTCCCATTTTGCTATGTATACCCATCGAATTCCTTATAAGAAAGTTGAACGTATCGAGGTTCATGGGGATGTAAGCAACATCAGCATTGAGCGCAGAGAAGTGACGGAGTATCCAGAAGCCGTTTTGGCCAAAGAAATTCGTATAAAAGACAATTTCGGCCTAAGAAGTTCGGTACCGAATTTCAGTCGTTATTCCCTGCGTAGAAGTTTTATTACTGGCTTACAACTGCCATTCTATGGCATATTGGAACCACGTAACCTTGGCTATGGAAAACATCTGATAGTCAAAGGGCGAGTAAATCTTCTTCCCTGGGCGTTCTATATCAATCTTCAAAGCGGTCAAAATATTTGGCCCCATCCGACAGTTGCGTTGCAATTTCATATCCATTTCGCAATACATCGAGACTATATAAATGAGAACGTGGTCACGTGCTGTGCATGGGTGAACGGTGATTGGACACATGAAGAGGCAAT
This sequence comes from Orthonevra nobilis, assembly GCA_963555765.1. Lineage (NCBI taxonomy): Eukaryota > Metazoa > Arthropoda > Insecta > Diptera > Syrphidae > Orthonevra > Orthonevra nobilis. The sequence goes on from OY743224.1 coordinate 141,568,887, forward strand.
GACATTGACAACTGACCTTTCTCCAGCAAAGACCTTCGACTTGGTTATAATAAGTAAGACAAGTTCATACGAAGTGTATGTCAATATGAAATTTGTTAAGGAATTTCAATTTCGGATGGACCCTGATATTGTTGATACTGTCTTAATTTTGGGTGACATTAAACTTTTTGATGTCAAGTTAGAGGATCATAATGAAGAAGATTTTACCCGCATCAATCCAACAATTATCAACAAAATTAAAATTTTCTATCCCTTTCAATTGTAATTATTATTTAATAATAAAAAAAGGAATTTGGTTCTATGCTTTCTTCTTTTCTTTTTTAATTTAACAATTATTTACAATTATTTACATGCACCCTGCCGACACAACAGTGTGTCTGTAAAGAAGGTGGCCCGAAATGTATCACCCTTTCAGAGGATTGCATAACTTTTGCAAATGGCGGCAACTGTCAGTGAAGTTAACTGATACAGCAAACTGCTGAGCAAAACTGTCAGTCATAAATAGATGACAATACTTCTTGATTTCTCGGATTATTGTGACAGATGAAAAGCCGAAAGGCCTCGTATTGCTCGTTTCGGCGAGTGACTGATGATGTCGCGAAAGAGTCGTCAAAGTCGCCGTGCCACGCTATGACACGCAAATCTCTGCAGCGTTTTTTAGTGAAAGAGTTGAAGATGTTTTATTACAAAGAGCTGACAGTCTAATGGGAACTACATGCAGATCGCCGATCGTGTCTAAACTGCCCGTACGCTCTTCTGATGCTCAACAACGCATTGGATTATCTTCGGAGTTCTTCGTGACCGACGAGGACCAATCCCATTTGAAATTTGCGCTGCGCGACCATTACCGAAGAGTCATCACCTCCGGCTTTGGTTCCAAAATGGAAAATTCGCAAAAAATTCAACTTTACTTTTTTTAATTAAAATGGCTTATTCTAAGAAATACTGTGCCAAAATTTTTAGTTTTCGGTTTTGACTGCTATGTGGAATTATTTTTCTTATGTATGATGTAATGGCCTTCTTAACATGAATAAAAAGTCAATGGGTAAAGAAACTATTGTAACATCAGTGAAGCGCCATCTACGGATGAGGACAAGCATGACCTGGATCCTCTTGATCTGGCAGCACAAGATCCAGCTGAATAATGAAAATTCACCAGACGCTGCGCATGTGTTGAAAACGAAGAAGGCCATCCAGAGCATTAGCGACGAAACCAGGAATTAATGAAGACGTCTTTTGTGTTATCAATTATATTCTTTTAAATTTAAATAAAACGTAATAATTATCTTTGAGTTTAAACTATTATTAACAAAGTAATTAACAAATAAAATTTTTGAAAAGAACCTAAAAGTCTGTTAATTTTCGAGGTAAATTCCAACGTGACTTGACATAGGCGCCTGCCTGGCGAAAAGGACATAACCTGAGCGAGGCAAGGAAGTCCCGTGTGTGTGGACGGACTACGGAAAGAAGGTTGAATACCCTTTTCCCCCCGCAGCGGATTAGCAGGGTGCTGTTTTTTTGTCCCTAACTTGAATTCGTACCAAATGAAATCCACTATAAAGCTTGTGTTCAGAAAATATTCGAAATACGGGTTTGTGCACAAAAAGATAATCATAGCGATCCTGATAATCCGTTCGTGGCCACCGATGGAACTCACACTCAGAGGAGTCTGAGTAGCGTGTTATAAAACGAGAATTTTACAACGACAACTATTCAAACAATTTCACTGTTTGGATATTTGAGTATCATTGGAGGAGACTGACAAAAAAAAAAAAAAAAATAACAAAGATCCTTTCGAGTAGCTAATGAAAGCCTTTCTACATGTCTACGGTGATTTCAATAGAAAATAATCTGTATTATCGTTGTTTTTTATTTAATTAAAACACTCGCTGTGTTGTTCCTTCTCACTGTTAACAGAAGAGAAGCACGAGAATAGAAACACGATAAGAGAAACGCAATTTAAGACATAATTTCGAAGAAACAAACAACATTGTTTTTTGTAGTATTATTTACTTCCTCCCAACAGATTTCGTTTTTTCTGCTTTTTTACACTCAAAAATCAATAAATAACATTTTTTGCGAATTTTCCATATTTGAAACCCCTCAACTCAAAGTCATTGCGTGTCATTTCCCCGTTTCTTACGAAGACGTGTAGTAACTATAGTTATTGTGTCTGGTGAGACAAATTGCACCATTATCAATGAGTATGGATGATGTAAAATATTGGGGAAAAGGGTCTGCAGGACATGTGGTCCTTTGTGCAGAATGGAATCAAAAGAATTATACATGAATGCACATTCTCTGACTATCAGATCACGGGATGTCTTCCTGTTGGAATAGATCGTATCCAGATTGATCCTCCACATGGATAATTGCCTAGACTATTTTAGTATATTGGTAGAATGCAATTTTAAATGTAATTTTTATTGTATTTTTTTTTTGTAAATGTTTTATGTGACATTCGCAATGACAGCTGACTGACTGCGACTGCCGTTTGACATTTCTTTGTAGAAGAAGAAAATGAATGCATAGGGTGCAACCGAAATTTTCAAATCAGAAAGCGTTTAGCAGCACTTTGAGTAGGAGTGGTATTGGTAGACAAACAATAGATTCGTAGATTAAGAAAACTCAAAAAATCCTGTTCGAAATCGGAAAATACTGTAGCCCTTTGAATATTAGTAAGGAAAACTCCACTACATATAATATATTGCAAGGAGGGCGTTAGTGGTTACACAAAAATGCCCGTCTTCCAAACATCCAATGCTTTTCGTGCAATGCCGCTGCTACGCCTTAGAAAATGACGTTATATTTAAAAGTCAAAACTATTGTGTTTGGCAGATATTTTTGCGTATTGTTGCCCTTCGAAAATCCCTCAAATTTCTTTATAGCAAAGCGCCACGCTTCGAAGAACTGGCATCTCTCAACCGACTTGCGCTTTGCACTGCTGGAATGTGCGCAATATCAAATAAGATATTATGCTTAATTTTTTTTTATTAGTCACAAGTTTTATTCGAATATTTCAATAAAAATTCAGCCCATTTATAATTGAATAATAATTTAATGTGTTCAAACGAGGTCCAATTTATTTTTCGTTAAATAATATCAAAGGTCCCTATTTTATGCAAATTTTGTCCTCTACTTCATACTCAGTCGAATAGATTTCAAAATTTAGATTTTTTGTCGACTCAACCCGAAACCTGACTTCAGTGGAGTTCGTTCTCCCGACGAACGTAATTGGGGTGAATATAACTGAAAGCAACGTTGTAAGCTGTTATGTGGACAGGAACGAGGATAATCATTTTTTTGAATTGACTTCCAGTTACCATCTTTTCTAATTTCCCCAAAATTTCCCTTCTTAAGTTCGATAAACATCTGCGCTTTAGAGCTGTCATTTAATGTTTTCAATTTTCCTGAAACGATGTCATTCTTTGCCGTCACTTTTGACATTCTTTATATTAATAAGAAGCTGTTCTAATAATTCCTGGACGCAAAATACATCGAAACCAGTTGCAGTCGAGCAATCGATGAAATCAGAACTGTGAAGTACTAAGCATTTTCGAAATTGCAAATGGGATTCATTGCAACTTCAAACGATGATTGTTTTTTTCAAGTAAAACATCATCGAACCAGAATATTTCCATGGGTTTTTTGTTATAATCCTCAACTGGAGAGAAATGAAAGTTCCTTCATTAAAGATATCTATATTTAAGTTCTGAGGGCAACCAGATCCAGAGTCCGTGAGCTGACGGAAGTGATGTTGAAGCAGAGATCATTTGTTCTGGTACACATGAGAAGAGCCAAGTGTATCCGTCAGACGCTCCCATCGAAAATTTCTCGACGGTAAAGCGGGTATAAATACGACGGCAGGCTTTGAACGAAGAAACGTTTAATTTAGATTGGTAACTCAAGTGGTTGAGAAAATCAGATGAAAATCTTTATTGAATGTCGGTGATTTAAAACGGCAACCAGTTCTTTAAAGAGAATTGTGTTCTTTAAAATATAATATTTTATATATATAATTAAATATTATCATTCGGGCCCTGGATTCAGTTTTCAATATATAAATAACCATTTGTTTCTTAATTTTACATTTATCAAGTAATTTTGTGCGACAGTTTCCCTTGTTTGAGTCGCTGTTCAAAAGAATGGGAACTTCTTCAAGTTTTCTTGATGAAAGGCAATATTGTCACAATCATGCTTATTTTGTCATTCAAACGAAAAATATTCATAGTAGAATTATTGCATAAAATGAGTCTCAATGAATTAAATTTTCGAAGTCAGGTGTTCGAAACCCTTTTTGCATTTGTTACTTGCTTATTGTGCGAATTTATTCGTCAGAAAAACATTTACTAAAATTATGTAACAGTCGTTTCAAATAATTCGTAAGTCGAATTTTTCTTTTTTTCGAAAGATAAATGAATTTATTGTTGCAAATGCAACAAAATGCAAGTTATTCGTACTTGACTTACTTTTGCATGAAAGTGAATTTCAAAATCAGGCTGAATATTTAAAGCTTGTAAAGCGTTCACTTTATGGGTCTTTCCAGGATTCGTCAGCAAGGAAAGCATTACAACACCTTTCTATGTGACGAGTAACAAACAGAAGGGTTCCACAAACCTTTTCTTTCTTTTCTTATTTGAAAGATTTGAGATTAATAAAAAATCATATATCCTACGGATACTTACCCGTGATGATTTCGTTCTTCCTTAAAAGGTTCGAATTCGTCTTGCCATATATATAAATTTTTAAGCAGATTTTTCAAGGGGATTATGAACATAATTTAAAAGTTTGCTCACATCACTTGGTTGGAATACATCAGAAGGGAAGAAACAAGAGGTTAAGACACACATTGTTCTTAAACTGTGTTGACATAAAAAGATACGTTGCGACGTTATTGAAATGCTTCAACTGAATAAGCAATATTATGGTGCGCTTTCAGCCTTTTCACTCGATTTTAAACCATGTGCAGCGGCTTACGGTGGTATTTAGAGAGCGTGGCCAGACATGAGAGCTATATTCCAGCTTAGACCGCAAAAACGTACATGCAACGAAAACCATATTGCCATGAGAATTTGAAAAACGGAATATTATCTGGATCATCGGATTGTGAATGTCAAGATATATTTGAACTTTTGATACAGTACGAGTGCGAAAGTGGATCCGTCCCATAGAATATTTAACACGCTCAAATACAGTTTGCGGCAAAGCCTGGAGTGTAGAGTTTGCCGCCAAGTGGTTAACCATTTTTATTATAAGTTAATAACGAATGATCAAGTATATTTCGCGGAAGAATTTTGCACTTGTTCATACATTTTTCGGTATTAATGATATTAATGAAGCCTTGATACTACTGCTCAAGTTAATGACAGATTTCGGAAAAAGGTTGTGGCTTTAACCATATATCTGGTGTCTGATTCACAGTCATAAATATAAAAAGCTAAAGCTGCGATAAGAAGAACAGTCTGAACTTAAATTTATACTTCATTATATCCCAATAAACATGTTCATGAGGCTATAGTTAAATATGAATTTAGATGGCTTGGAAAAACGACTTAGTTGGCTCCATATTAGGATGTACCCGATTAAACACCAGAGTGCAGAAAAGGACCTAGTTTTGAGCCGATTTTCCGTTGAGGTGTGTCTCACGTCAGTACAGAAATAATGCTTCTCTTTCATAATTTATATTCCTTTTACTCTCATGTCGAATTTTACGTTTCAATGTGGTTGTCTCTCCTCTGTTTTCGAGTTAAACAAATTAAAAATAAAATATATATATTTTTTCAGAGATGGTTCAAAAATTGTTTCAAGCAAGTAGAACTACTCAGAGAGAATGAGTCTGTCTCTCTTTTTACTCATTTTTCGTACTTTGGTTGTCTATTTCTTTCTTATTACATATAAACTTTTTTCTGTTCATGCCTTCGAGTTAAACAAATCAAAATTGTATTTCTTAAACATATATTGTTCATCCTTTTTTAAACATTAACAACTTATAAGTTATTAAACCGAGAAAGAAATGAAAAAAGATACATTTTTTTATATTTTCATTGTTTAAATTAGATGTAACTCTAGTTGAGATTTTTTTTTTCTTCAAGGGTGGGATTATAATTTTTATACTTTTTTGCATTTTCACTTTATTTATATCATTTTTATTTTCTATAAAATCAAGAATAAAACTTAAATCAATTTAAACATTTTGTTTTTTTTTTCTAAATATACAATCAGACAATAGTGGTGTTAGTTGGTGTTTTTGTGTACAAAAAGGCATATTCTTTCCAAAAAGGCTTCTTCTCTTTTAATCAATCACAAGTTTTGGGAAGGGACGCGTCCAAACTACAAATCAATGAGTTACAAAGAAAGCATTTATTTTCTACAAACATAAAAAAAGCATTTTCAAGCTTTTAATAAAGAAAACTATTTACACAATATACAAACTATAAATTCTTAGCTTAAAAATAAGGATAATAAAAAAAGAAAAATACAATTGGAAATAAATTTTGCGTTAAATAATTACTTAAGTTTAAGGTTTTTTTTTTTTTTGTTTTAACAATTCCTTTTTTGGCATTCGAACGTTGTGTTTTCTGAAGATTATGCGTTAAAAAACAATGTTTTCGTGGTGAGTTTGTGGTGTCTTGTCTTGTATTGTTTTTGAGGCGCGAAAGATACAGGAGGATGGATAGTTACAATTCTATGGTTATATGGATTTTCTATTTGTTTATAGTTTATGACTTTTACCGTCTTATGCCTAGACTTTATATAAGTAACATTTATATATGAATATATAATTTTTAGTAACGAACTTTAACTATACTATTTTATTATTATTATTATTATTTCTATTTAGAATTTAGACTAAACTGTTCGAATTTTACGGAGTTTAGATGTTTTTATAGAAAACCTTGCGAGTTCAGCTGTGGCGGCATTTAAATCTTTTTGTGGCCGCCTTAAATGAACACCAGTAGTTAGTTGACAGCAATCCCGAATGGTAGTTTGCGTAGCCTTCAGAGTGGCATCAAGTCGGACAAGTATGTTTGAGGTCCAACTTTTAGTAGGTCTTAAAATCTCCATATTATGTTGCTGTTGGGGAGATTTATGGGTAGGGTTACTGTTGTTGCTGGATTTGAAACGATTATTCAGATGCGATTTCGATGATGACGAATGAAGAATCGAGTGATGGAGTGTTTGTCTATCATCACCTGACGATTTTATGGTGCTGCTTGAGGCTATGCGATTGTTGAATGTGCAGGTGCTGCTAGTATTTATTGTGGTAGTAACTAAGAGTCAGACTTGTGTTAGCTGTTAACTTTCTCGGTTTGGTAACTTTGAATGGAAGTTTCGTGGCCATGGTAATGGCCATTCGTATTGGCGTGGCACAGGTCCCCGGACGTTTTTCTCAAAGTACTTAAAATATGTATACCACCATTCTCGACCAATGTAATTATTACTGCCAGACTAGAAAAAACAAAAAAAAACATTATACTTTGATAAGAACTTTGTAGACAAACCCCTGCACTAACCTTAAGTAGAAAATGATTATTGGCTAGAGTATGGTAGGTCCAAAATAGTCTTGTCGTCACATAGTATGCAACAATAATATCAATCGTGTAATGTCCATGTGCCAATAGAACGAATAGCACCCCAATAAAAGTCGATAACCAAGCCATCCAGTGTAATACGAAAAATCTTCTTGGTGAATCTGTAATGTAAATAAAACATACCCAGTGTTTCAATTGAATTTGATCAGACACACGCCACATGTTAAAAAAGACTGAAACAAGGGTTGCTAATGGCAGACGACAGAAATTTTCGAACTTACACTCGGCTATGATGAGGTAACCTAGTACTAGCATCACAGTATGCCCACTGTAGATATTGTCGCCACAATAAGTGTGCTTTCCATTAATGGACAATCCAAAGCCTGAAAGCAGTTGGAATACCCTTTTTGCGATCACAGCTGGTGTGGTGGAATTCGATTTGGGACTACAGTAGTATGTTGTACTGGAAACAGGTAACACTGTGACGTACATCGTTATTGAACGCATGAAATAGAGGACGGCCAGGATTAGGAATATCCTTCGCATGACAATGTATCTGAAAATATAAAAAAAACCTTTTTAGAGTACAAAGTTTCTGAAATTTCAATTGAAAATATTGCTTCAGCAGATTCAGAAATGGAAACCATTAAAAGATTTGTTCGTTTAACTTATAATTGCTTGTAAATAGACGTTTGACTTTCATGATCTGCGGATTTGCAATGAGTCATTGGTTGGGAGCACACCATACGTTTGTAGTTCTTATTCGGCAATGATTCGTCTTTGATTCATCGGTTCAATCACTTCAATTTTCAATTAGAAACAGATCGACCGAGCACGTAACTTATCTGGGCGTGTTGGAGTTAATATAATTCGCGACCAACTATTTCGGCAACTGCGGCAGTTCCTGTGGTTTACGATCGAGGCGGGATTCTGCGCAATCCGTGTAAAACGATAAAGATTACGACCTTTACCGGAGTAAGAAAAAACAACAATGCAAATGAACTAATGTTTCACAAAATGCAAAGTCGATCACATGGTGTGCAATTTCTGGCGTTGTGATTATTTACCCTTATATTATTAACCAACCGAGAGGCAGTCCCAATTGGGCATGGCAGTTATTTTCCAGAATACAATTTAATTTCATCATTGCAAACGGAGCTAAGATTGACATATAAACATATTTTTACCGAGGGGATCTAGGAAGAGAGCGGCATTTAATGTCCCCAAAACACAATATTGTCTACTGTCTCAATAACGGCTAAGTTAACCATTATCCACGTGAGTCATTTGCCTCGACTTTCCATCCGCGGGATATGCGTCAAGAACATGCTCAGTTGCAATGCCTTTAGATCTAATACTCGAATTACCTAAACACTTCTGAGGTGGGTGTCATTTATAAGGATTATATTCGCCTCAAGCTGGATTACAACTCCCTGTATGGTTGAGGTGCTCTAAACCCTAACTACTACTAGACAGGGTCAAATGTCAAGTGATAAAGCTTTTAGGAAATAAATATTAATCACTAGGAGCCAAGTCCAGTGTTTGTGCGGGATGTTCGAGGATTTCAAAACCAGAATCTTGGATTGCTGTCACGGCAACTCTTGACTTTTGTGCCGGCTCGTTTTCTTGATCACAAGGAGTCATGTTCGCGAATTTTTCTCCACGTTTTAACCTGTTACGCAAGTTTCTGTAAAGTGCCAGTGCCCATGGTCTTAAGGGACGATTTTGTCATGAATTTCTTAAGGGATGGAAACAATGGTTTATTCCTTGCCTTTGATTGTTGTTTTATCTTAGGGTCACACTGCACCACTGCCATGTTTCAATCATTGTTATGAATCGAGCCAAAAGGCGATAGGGATCTTTTTGAAAAAAATTAAATGAGCTTTTTGAAATTATCAGTAGCGGTTCTAGGTACCCAAAACTCCGATACCTTGTAAAATGAGTCGAAATCTCCAAATCATATGTGAAATACAATCAACACGAAGATCGTCCAATATAATTTTGTAACGTTTTTTTTTTTTGTAGCATGATCGTTGTCCATGGTCGTTTATGTTCAGCTCCTGGATCAGTTCAATTTTGTACGTGTGAAGGCCAAAACTCGACTCAAAATTCGCCAAGTTGTGGCCTGTGAAAGGCCGAGTTTTTGTGAGCGACACGAAATCGACTGCCGCTATGTTTTTTTTCGCGAGATCCAGCGTTTCTTCGACGAACATGTGTTGGTTGAGTGTTTACTGAATGAGTGGACTCAAATTAATCCATCACACTGCGAATAGTCCTCTCGAAAGGACGATTATGGCGACCGCAAAAGAGCGAAGCGCGCGGAACGTTGCCCGAACAGAACACCCATTTTTATAAAATAATTTTATTACTGGCACGCGTTATTGAATGCTTTATCTGTTCACCCTGATTTGGCAAAACTGACTGAATAAATTACAGCCAATTTTACTGATGTAGCTTCAACAATATGGACGCTATCAACTGTCGAGGTACAGTACAAACTCTTTGAATATATTGCACAACGCAAATCCAACCATGTGAGACCTGATCAAGTCAAAAAATTAGTTTAAAGTTTTTAAAAAACACAATTTTAAAACATCTTTCAGAGTTAGAAAAAACCCTTTTCATTGAATTGAAAATGTTCTTTTTAAAAAAAAAAAAAAACATCCAAACAAACATTTCTGTTTGGTTCATTGTTTATCCAATTGAATTTTAATGGTTTCTCGAAACATTCAAACTCGTATTTGTTTATTTTTATCGAATTTATTTACCCGCAAAAAAGGAAAAAGAAATTCTTGAATTCGTAGAAGGCATATCTAAACAATAACCTCTTGAATATGACCGAAACCGGGGAAACTATGTAAAATTACTTGTTTTCTAATTCCTAGAAAATTCCTTAGTCGCAAACACAGTCCATAAACATTATTCAACAATAGAGACGATTAATTGAGGTATACGCATTTCTATTGGCAGCCACAAATTGTTTATGTCCTTCCTGTAGAATTCAGTAAACAGAAGCCAAAGCTAAATTTATTGTGTTTCTCATTTTTCACTTTTAAAACAGATCCGCAAACTGAGTTTATTTTTAGCCCAACATACATCCAATGAGATGATTTAAAAATTAACATAGTTCGCCAGTTCTAATTCCTTCCTGGACGAAATTGGTTGTTAACTTATCCTTTAGCTACAAATCGAGGTCCCACAGTTTGACACGTGTCGTCGTAATTAATTTATGCCCTGAGACTGACTCGTGGTTACACTGGAATTAAGTAGGTTAATAGAGTGCTAACTAAATCGTCAACTGTATTTACTGTTACATCACCCCTTTTGACCTACTCTGGCAAACAAAGAGGCTAATTGCCAAAGGTGTGCGACGCAAATTGTGGGAACGCTTCTTGTGTTATATGCAAAAAGGAAAAGTAAAAAAATCAATACATCTATTTAGGACAACAGCTTGGATGGTTCCCATAAAAACTTTAAACTTTTCAAGTTGTCCAATAGAAAAGCTACAATCAATTCCACTCCTGGTAAGGAACAGAAAAATAAATCGGTTGAGGGACACAGTGGTATAAGCTGTCGGCATTTATGCTGCCCATACACCGCCAGTTCTGATTAGGTAATTAAGTCAACTTAAAAGCTTGGCGAAGTTTCCCCTCGGTATTGAACTGGATGAATATATCCTACAGCCATAGTATTAAGTACATAGAGGAACTAAATTGGAATACGACTGGATCCAATAAGTAGTTTTACAATTTTTGTAATACAAGTATACATTTTTTCGAATGCTATTCAATGCTCCTTTCGTGAAACATGTTCAATTGTATTCGATAACTCACTAGAGCCACCAGTCAGGTCTAATGTCTATATGGTATCGGTACAGGAGTGTTCGCAATTGACATGAGTGGCTCTAAAGCTTACGCACTTTCCAAAATCGCTTCAATGCAGCCGCTTTAACACTGTAAAAATGGTAAGAGCAACGGCGCAGACTTCAGTCGCATCAATTATTATTGATTTGATGAAAGGCTAAGCGTAGCACTTCCAATAAATAAGAGGCAATTTGAAGTAGCCCACTCGCTGGGAAAGATGAAATGACTCAAAATCGTCTGCATATCAGCTGGGGTACGCTCAAGTATTCGCTTGAAGCATTTACATGACAGTTTGCATACGATCTATTCCCCCTTTTTTGCAGCAGTTTTCTTACAGTTTCCATCTGATGCCTGCCATCGTCTTCTACAAGCACCCGTACTAACCATATCATGTCGAGTTTGGTTAGTAGCCTTAGCCAGGCTTGGTTCTTTACTCGGCGATGGTTCATTTCTTTTGCATTCACGCTTGGTGTAGTTCCAGGCTATTTCCTGTGTGCTGAGGCTAAGGCCCAATGCTAAGTACTCTACCATAGTACACTAATCGCTAATAAAAAGTGGCCATCTCTGGTCTATAAATTGTGGAAAGTTTGGCGATTGTCTTGCGTCTGTTCGACCATCTGCGGATAGCAAGGTGTCTGTGTGGATCTGTAAAGGGAAGTCTACAATGAGAGGTCGTTATCTATTGTGATATAATGGAGACTGGACTTTCCAACCACTCTGCTGCATATTTGTTCTAAATTGACTTTAGCAAGTATCCAAGAACGTTTTTGACGTCGTACCTCGAACTGCCAAGATATTGTAGAAATCTCCATCCATAGGACCTTGAGCTTGATTGTCGGACCCATTTCCACATTCAAAACTGACATTGAACATTTTTCCCGCGATGCGATTTACAGCTAGACGACAGTTCCTGTGTTCATACTTTCCACGAGCATACTCGTATATCGCAGTCTTTCTTTGTATCTTCGTCTTAAGGTCCGTTGGTATCGCAGACATCTTGCTCGCTCATAACACGGTGTCTCTGACGTGGTTGGGGTTTAACTCAGAGCACTTTATCATCAGGAAATAAATTATTGTGAATTGGTTCAGTCTAGTTTAGACACTCAAGCATGTTATTATCATCGAAAGATTAACGATTATCTTATTGCACCTAACCAACTTGTTAAAGTCACATGAGTTATAACCCTTTCAGGCAGAAAGTACTCGAATATCATTATACACCATGTGAAACCACTTTTATTAACGTTATACCGTAAAAATAGGCGTCTACACTCAAGTCATAAATGTATCTCAAGAGCTGCTTACTAACCTGTGTTTGTGCAACAGTGTCAATAGTATGCACGTGTTGACGGTGACCATGATAAGAACTTCGCTAACATTTAATGCCCAAGCTTGTGCTCCAATATTATCTAAGAATACGTCCGGCAATGGACGGTAACGCTCTCGGTCTGGCAATCTTTCATGCACCAGAGATAAGGAAACTGTTGCCAAAATGAAATTTACTAATAGTATCACAAATGCTGCAAGAAAAAAAAATTCAAAATCAACAAAAAAAATCTTTCAAAAATAAAATAGTTTTGTTTTTACCAATAAATGTTTTCCATTTCTCTTTAGGAAATTTTGGTTCTTCACGCAAAGGCACTGGAACTTCTAGTTTTAGTATAACAGCTTCTCCATTATTCGAACCGTTCGAGTTCTGGTAGGGCAGGCTGTAATTCTCTTCAGGTACTTCCTGGAATTATTAAAAACAAAAAAAGTTAGTGCTTTTTTTAACTTTTTTTTAAAGCATCAAAAATATGCTCCTGCTTTGAAAACACAAGTCAAAAAATTGGGTCTATTAGTAAGTGAATTTTTTCTAACTTTCTATACGTCGAAAAGTAAACAGAAATTTCGTGTTTATATTAAATTGTGTTAGAGGACCAAGTTTTTTTTGCGTCACGAAGTCTTAAAATGTCTTTCAAAAGTTGCGGTGATTTCGTTAACATAAGAGCCAACAAATTTTAAAATCTGTAAAGCCTATGAAGGTTATTTCAAACTTTCCATCCTCATTTCTCATGTTGGAACTGCATAGACTCCTTTAAACGGTAAGAGAACACATCATCACTTTTAAAGAAAATATATTTTTAAGACTTATTGGAAAAAAGTAGCGAGTCGGAGACGCTGACGAAAGGTTCCGTATTATTGTTCATAAATACATATTTTTCTAATTGTAAATTTCTGATAGCCTAGTTCTTAGCGTAGAATTAGTTTGCAATTTTTAAAACAATTTTTTTTTTCTGATATAACTTCAAATTTTTTCTTTAACTTATGCCATAAGATAATGCTTCTTGTGAAATTTCATGATTCGGTTTATTTTCAACTACTTAGAAAACGGGGCTTGACAGACAGAGAGTATTCCTATTAAGTTCTGTTTTTTCTTTGGAGGTACGGAATCCTAAAAATGAAACATTTGTTAATGAATGATGTGAATATATGATTCTTCCTTCCTAGTTTCGAGTAGAAAAAAGAAGCAGTACCAAGAATATGGAGGGACCCCACTGATCACACTAATGATTGCTACTTTTGTGTAGTTGAGCCACGTAAGCTTCGTGGTGGAAAGAATGCTAAAAAGATTCAGTGCCCAGATCTATCATTAATGTGCGGTAAAGTACTTCACATTTTCTGTGCCTTCCCTTCCAAAGCTAAATGAACACCAGTCGCTAGCACAAATGTCTAGTAATAGCGAAGGGACTTCTTGGTCGAATGGGAGTCTGTTGAACAACATCCCATTAAAGGTGAACAGTTCTAGGTTTTATTGGTAGGTTTAAGCCTGCCTTAAATAAATGCAGAAATATTAGCTCAAGAAGGATGTTAAAGTGATTAAAGAAGAGGTCATGAAATATTTTCTTGCATTTTTACGAAGGAAAGACAGACTTTATAATTGATAATGAAGTGAAAGGCTTGTTTGATCCATTCGCTGTTCCTAGCATTCCTTTTGAATGGCGTCTACAAAAATTTCCATTTATTTCGCTGCCTCATTATGTAATACTTAAAGAACATAACAAAACTGCTAATACGGTGTTTCAAACTTTGAACTATGACGAGTGTTCGTGGCCAGTGCAAGGGGATTTCAAGATGGTCGGTTTTCATGCTACCTTTGCTTATGGGATTTTAAAGCCGACTTGTCTACTTACTGTTGTTGTATATAAAATAAAGCTTCATAAAATCATGGTGTAAATGTTTTTGTCATTAGTCTGAAGCTTTGAATTTTGTTTGCCATAATAGTCAGAGGTAAAAAATTAATGCTGGTATTATCGTCGGTTTTCAAACAACAAATAATAATTGAAAGTGAACTGAGAATGAACTTCCAACAACGTAAAACAGGCATGGTACAGCCTGTAGGCTTCTTTGGCTATTAAAAACTGAAAGTTACTAATAGCTTATTTCTCATCTATTGCACAATGCGTCTTAAAGTATCATGTTTCAGGATCAGACGCTATAACATCAATTGTATTTAAAAAAAAAAGTGCCGATTACTTGTCGTTTCCGCTTTCTGTGTTGTTTCGATAATGTCGTTAATCATTCCACATTTTAAGAAGGATAAAAAAGATAAAATCGAAAACCAAAAATTTCAAATTATCGGAGGCTATCCTGTACCAATCCTTACAGTTTTATTTTAAATCAATTCTAATCAACATGGGTTTTCCAAGGATTGGTCAACAACCACCCATTTGCTTGAATTTATGCAATCCTGTTTTTATTCCTATAAGTTCATAAAACATTCAGTTTGTTTGCGTTCTTATAGATTTTAGAAAAGTATTTGATAAGCTCTCGCATCGTGTCTTACTTTAAAAGCTACTTAAGGTTGTTTAAAGTACTTTGGCTTAGGTTGTATCTATTAAAAAGATCTTGTTTATTTTTTAACGAAAGCTGTTCTGTGGGGTACTTCACATTTAATCAACGGGTACCTCAAGGTAGCCATTTGGGTCCAATTTTGTTCACATTGTTTATAAATGAAGTGTGACCGTAACTATTTTTTTTTAATTGTGAAAAAGTTATTTCCATCCTTGCTTGCATGAAAAGAAAATCGAAGCAATTTAAAGACCCTTTTGACGCCAATCTAAGTTTCAATAATCGAATATGCTTGTCAAGTGTCAATTTCAGAGAAGATTCTTGAGATATGCTTTGGGAGGATTAGGATGGCTGTTAGCTCCCTCCTTATTTAAATAGACTTACTTAGCTTTGAGAACAACCGGTTGTATTTGAGTTTCTATTTTATATTTAACTGAATTTAAAATGAGAGTTTTTTCTTAAAATTTTAAATGTTGCTCAGTGCTTCAAAAACTTTATTAGATAGAATTAGATAATCGTTAGATATAAAAATTTCTCGTCTTGACTTTTGGAATCAATTAAAATAAAAATAATCTGTGAGAAAACAATGCATGCCGACGCATTCCCCCTTTCTCACCGGTTTTATTGATAGGTCAAGCACTTAGGTGCAGTGTCAGCTTAAGGTTACTAAAGGTCTTTGTATCTACATACGAAGCTACTTGTTCACTGTGCGATTACAAGCGCCTCATTATATTTGCTGTTCTCATCACAAAAGGTTTTTTTTTCTTCTTGTTGTATTCTCATGTCTTGAGCATTCTTGACACGATTACACTTATAGCGCGTCTTAAATAGTGGGGACAAAGATATCCCCTTCAAATGGGAAGGGGAACGATTCATCCCATAGGCTCTAGGCTGATTATGACGACGCAATAGAACGTTAATTAGAAGTGCAGTCCATATGTATACGAGTGTTTGTAAAACTATAACCACACTTCTGCCAAGTCAGTTCGAATAAAGTCATTACCGGGGGGATGTCTTTTGTTGCGTTCACTCAGCGTCGTCACGTCATGGTTTCAATGAACTTCCTGGTGCTCTTAATTTCATAGGGTTTCGGATTTCATTCGATGTGCTCTCGAACAAAAGTAAATATGCCCCGCAATGAAGGTGTTTCTAAGGTGTTGTAGAATGCCATGAGTTCAATGAATCGGATCGATTGCTTTGAAGAAGTTGCGATGTTAAAGCACGTTGTCCTAGTTATGATTTCGAGCAGAGGAATCAAATAATGCGGAAACATTTTGAAAAAGGGAAGCGAAAAATGGAAATATGATCCCTTCGGTTGACCGTTATGTAGGTTGAAAAGGAAATTCTATACAATTAGGGTCCGGGTTATTTACTAAATATATTATCTGTCTTTTTCTGTTTTTATCATATGTTATTTTGCAACTGACAGAAATTGTGAGCCCAACAATATAAAAGAATTATGTTTTGCAAATTTTCGAAAGTTTGGGTTCTAAATTGATCATGATTTAAGAAAAAAAAAATTAATATGTGCAAGGTTCGAATATAATAGAAAGTCTTGAGCTTTTATCTGGTTTTTGAATCGGGTCCAGTAACCTTTCGCCATTGGGATCGCTGGAGTGGTAAGTGATGTAGCGATTAATAACTAAATTCGCTTGACATACTGCCGTTCAAAGTTCATGTTATCAAAATAATTATTTGTGAAGACGATTTACTCTGCTCTAACCACAATTAGACTGACAGGCTTTCTTGTACATCAACTAATTCCAAATAAAATACTGTGAATTAAACGAATGCAAATAAGTCGATGTCGTGTAACTATTTGGTGTGATTTTTGAAGTGGTAGCATAATTTGCCGCTCCTTGCAATGATGACCGCTCCCGAGGCACAAAGTTGTTCTGATGCATCTCATTAAATCTGTTTCCTGAAGTATTTCGACTGTTCTCAAAAGCAGCTATTCTTGGTTTAGAGAGCTGTCTAAATACTCCCTGATGTAATTGCCTTTCCCCCGTACTTGCGTATATTTTTACTTAAACAGCTTCAATGAAAATCTACTACTAGGTTGTGGAATAGATGCTTGCAAATTCGAGATAAAAAAAAGCGTTTACGGTTTAGGTTTACCTTAATTACAACTTTTAAATCTAGCGCTCAAGTGCGGAAAAGAGCACCATGATTGGATATCAATAAACAAGATGGAATTGGAGGCTTCCGGACAAAACAGGAGAGAGAGAGAAGAAAACATCTTTTGTTTTCTTTTTATGGCGTTTCTTTTTTTTCGGTATAAAATTTAGGCCAAATTGGATTCGATCGATTTCTTTATTAAAACAATGGATTCCACGTCCGGGGACCTCGAAAGGTGGAAATATTCGAAATTTTTAAATCCGAAACTCGGACTAAAATATCTCCAACGTGCTTTTGAGGTTTTATTTTAAAGAATAATCTTTTAATGAAAATGTAAGTGGTTGAGTCTTGTCTTGAGGCCTCTAATTTTTTCGTGGGTTCTTTTACTAAAAAGAACCAAGACAGTTTTTTTTACACGAAGTTTTTTTTTAACTATAATTAAAAAAAAAATTCAAATTTAAAACTTAATTAAAAAAACTATAAAAATTTTGAGAATCATCCAAAATTCAGCTCAGCTAGCTTAGAGTCTAGTTTAATGTAAGCATATAGTAAGTACATAAGAATGTAAATAATATACTTCTCTGGGTTGGAGAATTTGTGTGCTATAATGATATATTAATTTAAGATGGAAGAATGGATGATTCTCTGCTTCATTGTCAGTATTTAAGGACCTTGTGGGTGATTTTCTTCTTCGCCTAAGCAGTGCGACAGCAAGTTTACTGGTATGCTGTAAACTAAAGGATGTTTGAAGCTAGAAAAAGAATGAAATGAGAAAATAATAAAAAAGAAGAATGCGTGCGAGTGATATGGAAAAGGCAAGCAGTTGTAAAGGATTACATGCGATTAGTAAGCAAGGGACCTTGGCATATTTTACTCCTCACGAAAGGGCTAGTTTTCAGCAGGAATATTAAGGGTACCAAAAAAGTATTATTTCAAGTATAGTAAGTTATATTTAAGTTCATTTTGTTCCTTTCAAGTTCATTTTGTTCCAGAGACTTGTTTCGCGATCAGGATCATGTATTAGATTTTTTATCAAAGAACTGTTGATTGACTAAATTTAAGCACAATAACGAGCTTTTCTTGAATGATATGAAGGGACTTTCAACCTGTCCAGCACCTTTCATACTGTAAATAATCGATGGAACTATTGATAATGTCCCGAGGACCCCCTTTCCTTCAAATGGCAGATTGTGTTACGCATTCATTGTCTCCATTACGATATAAGGAGTATTCAACGACAAAGTGGATACTCAACACTCACCATTAAGCCCAAAAAAATGGCATTCATTCTCCTTCCAGCTTCCTTAATCAAAGGAACAGAAAAGTTTTCACGTAAGGGTTCAGGACAATAAATTAGGCTTGATACTCTAAAAGCGTTCTATGCAAAATATTGCTGTATAAAATTGTGTAATAAAACAAGCATCAAAATGAAGTTCCTTCTTCTTCTTTTTGAATGCACATTATTAGCATTGGGAATTCCCTTTATTTTACTTTACATTATTTTTAAAGCATGATCAACATACAGAAGAACATTAGAGGCTTGGTAATACAGTTCCCTTAAAATAATTTCTTTCGTTCATTTGAACGACTTTACAAGTCATAGTTTTGTGACTTAACTTTACTGAATATTGAAATTCATCACATTCTTTTAAGAGAAAAGCAAAGATGTAATTTTTTAATAATGACGAATAAAATACTGCGAATTGGGTGAATGCAAATGAGTCGATATAATATTCTCCATAACTATTCGGACTGCATTTGATGGAACAATCAACACAAAAATGCTCTTACTGGTTTTCTACACCCCCCCCCCCCGCTTAAGGACCAACATAGGGGTAAAAAATGTTAAGAAAATAAATGTGTAATGACAATCTTACACTATTAGTATCCCGCACGCCAATGTAATCCGCAGATTGATACCCACACTCATACCCAATACAATCAAAATCATTCTTCTAAATTCGTTATCATTATTGCATTACGTAAACAAACTCTGAGGGTTTTAAATGAGATCACATGTCACGTATCTGATGTCATCTTTAGGTAATATATAACCATGCCGACTTCAATCAACAAGACGGCGGCGCGTTACTCGTGGCTTATCAAAAAAGCCAGAGGAGCACACCTCACTAAATGTTCATTCTGTCGGATTGTTTGTTTGTTCTTCAAAGTCTTTACCTCATAACAAGATTGTTTTTCTTAAAAGAAGAAGTGTTATTAATCTCCAAAGGCATTAGGCGACTAACGTGCAATAAATTACGCAAGAGTGAATGCTTTACCTGGCTTATGGAAATTTCTAGCCAGCGACAGGTTAGGTGTAATTAGCTCTAATCAATTGCATCCGCAAGCATCTAGTTGGTTACCAGCTGCATTGTGCAAGGTAAACAACGAGTGACTTAAGGTAAATAACTAGTTTCCACACAAATAGATTATTCTGGAATATTTCCGCTAGAAGATTGAGATACAAATAACATACTTATTTATTATTGCAATTCGGTAATAAATTGGGGAATTTGTGGTTAGACTATAAACGTGTTCACACTGAACAGACTGCCTCGAATCGACACATCAGTTATTTATGCTATTTTTATTATAACGAGGTGCAGAAAGTGCCTACGAGAGGCGTTTAATCACATTTGCATGAGAGTACTTCACTATTTTTAATGAATCACCGCAAATGATTGTCGACGAGAGGCAATGTGTTCTCGTTTGAAGGCGTGTATCGAAAGCATTCAATTCGATACAATTGATAAGACAATTGAATACTCATATCATCGAGAAGTATTCAACGAGTCTACTGATGTACATTTCTACCCGCAACTTTTAAGCAACTTTTAACTGCAACTTCATTTTCAATTAAATTTTTTTTTTTCATTTTGTTTCATTTTGAAGTAGTCGGCGCATGTTTATCGAATAAAATATCAAGTTTATTGCTTGCATGGCGGAATTAAAAAAAAAATTGCCAATTTAACATAAAAAGAACTGAATTAAAGAAAAATTTCAATCTGATTGTTTACAGGGTGTTAAAGAATCCCATATTCAAGATGGCTAAGAATGTGTTCACCACATCGGAAGATGTTTTGAATTTTGAAAACGGCGCCAGCTGTCATTTCAAGTTTGACATATGTGACGTAAACAAATGCAGAACTGCCATCGACAGGCGAAGGAGCTGCGTACTCCTCAAGACTCCAGACAACTCGTGACTATTTTTGTATTAATTCGACAGTGGTTCCGGACTGTTCCAGATTAGAATATTGCCACTGTGCTGAAGATTACCACTCTTCAGTGCATTCGGATAAAAGCGTTGAAGATGTTCAAGTGTTGACAGTCCACCAGCAACTATCTGTAGCCTGTCAAATGCGTCTTAACATGGAAGTAGTGGACGATTTTCGGTCAGAATCTATCATGAGGCGCCGTTTCCATATCCATTTGGATGAAAACGAATATGAAACAAATATGCGCTTTTGGAGAACGTATTCACGTCACTACATGGTATGCTTTTTTACGCCGGAAGTGTCTTGGGCCTTAATTAATTCGATTCTTAGTTATGCAAATTATCAAACTGCGACTAAAGGGCATGCGGTTCCAACAGCGCGTTGTTTGAATTACGCGTCTAATGCTATTTTGGCACTTGCACCGGTTGGTTATATCGCCCTATTTGACCGTCATCGGCTTTTCTATTTAAAATGCGATAAATAAAATGGCAAAACAGGTCACCGATAACGGTGGAGCTTACTTAACCGATATCGTTTTCAAAAAGAAGTAACAACAATAAGCCCCAGGTTTTCAGTGCCGAGTTAGCTCTGATTTAAACTAGAGTTAACTAACTCTAAATTAAAATTATTTTAGACTAAGCTTATGAGTCGGCCCTCGCAGAAACAAGAAGAAAAGTTGTGGGCAGCCTTGAAGATCAAGCGAACTGAAATACCAAGGACATCCTTAAATTTCTCTAAACCACCAACTGGTTATAGAATATATATAACAATGTGGACGAACGAGATAAGTAGGTCAATGAAAAGTCAGGAAGAGCCGACAATGTGAGACATATCATCTCTTCGGTGCAGGATTGATTTTAATTCCAGGCGTGGTGATTTAATTCAATATTACTGCGATGTCCTCATGATTTATCGATTGATTTGTCAGAAAACTATCTTAATTTATCAATTCTGATAGCTCTGTTGCCAATTGTTAAACTCTAAAATACTGAAAGCGGATGCCTTTGAAAGGCGAAATAAGCCGTAAAAATCCTTTTTTTCCAAACAAGAAAATTTTTTGGTCGTGATATTACAAGTAGTTTAGTTCTTCAAATAGTTAAACTTCAAAATTTCGAGCAATTTCGAATTCATTGGATCTGAATCAGAATCTGAAAAAAGCGAAAATTTATCTATTTTCCTTATCAATTATATAAAATGTTGACACCAGTAGAAATGCAATTAATCTGTTCCCTTGCTATTTCAGTGTTTGTCCAAAAAACATCAGAGCTAACTCACCAAATTTGTTGGGTTAACTCGAAGTTGACTCAGGATTAAAATTACATTTAAATTTGTATGAAAAGTAATTCATCGAATGCAACATCAAGTAGGCTCTGCTTAAAAATAGTCATTCTTTTGAGAACATCGCCATCGAGCCAATGATTCACAATCTGTTATCATCATAGTTTTTTGAAGCAATGTCAATCAGTAAATCAAACTGTCATTCAATGTAGATGTGGAGCTTGGGTTTCACATTTTTGTTTTTGTTTGCTTACCAGGCCAAGGAAATGAGTCTTATCATTGGAAATATAATGGATTCAATTCTAGCGACAACTGAATCTCAAAGTTGTCCTTTACGAGACCTCGTGACTATTGAAGTCGGCAAAAGATATTAATTAAAGATCGAAAAGTAACTTAAGGATTTTGATTTTTTTGCATCTCATAAAGAAAAAGACTTTCTATCTTCTAAGTCACATTCCAACCTATTTGGCCCGTAAGATCTGTTTTCCTACAAACGCTTTTCACAAAAATAGAAGCCAGATTGTTTTGGAAAAATTAAGCCTCTAGATTTCATGGGTAAAATTGTTGACGAGAGCACATTTTATTCTTGAGGCTAGTTGAAGGAACTGAATGCGTGATACGAAAGAACTGCCTTTTCTAACTCAAGTTAACAAGAAAATTAGATCTTTTTCTGTCGACAGACGTCGAAGCTATCCTCTGCCATGAAAAGAGCGTTTGAACGGATTTATCACTCAGAAAGATAGGTAACCTTTCAAGCTCATAGGTAGTTCACTTAATGCTGCTGAATGAAGCAAGTATTCCAATTCTTCATGCCGAAAAGAAAATATTATCTACCTCTGGCAACAAACAGCGCAAATTACCTCCGCAACTTTTATTGTCATCAAGATAGGCGCCATAACTCCGAAAAGCGCTGCATTTGATCTTTAAAGAATGAAAATACAGACGATCCAAGGAATTGGCCTAACAAATGTGAAATAAGCGTTATAATCGTATATTGGGTTTGACTGAAGAGTGTTTTACTATAACTGTGAACCTCTCCCGTTCTTTGCGGATAATAAAACAATAAAGGCGAATTTCAAATGAAAGCGCGGTTCTTGCCTTGTTGATTTTAAGAAGGCGGGTGACACAAAATTATACGAGGGCGTATGCGACTCGGGACCGAACATTCTCTCTGAATGTGGTCACCTGCTAAGTTTTATTCTTGGGAATGGACATGATACTTCTGCTGTGAGATTAGAAATTATCTTCGGTCTCCAAAAGGGCTTAGCATTTTTGAGTCCTTAGACTGTTTTTTCAATGAACCAAAAAATATTTATAACTCGAAACAAATTGCAGATCCAATCCCCGCCATTTGTGGGAAAAGTGTAATGCGCAAATGCAAATTGTGAAGCTGGAGGACCAAAGAGGAACTTATCGTAAAAAATATCGTAAGCTCGACTACTTTTGCAATAGGCAACTGATTTGCTGTACAGATAACAGAAGAATAGACGATTGGTATACTGACCTGAAGGCTCTGTATTGGGGCCACTACTTTTTAACCTTAAATCTCAAGATCATAAATATTTATCAGTTTTTACTGGCTAGAAAAAGTGGAACAGACCCAAAGTAAAGCTCCAAAAACTGGCAAAAGAAAGTTCGTCTTAAGTACTCAGCTGGCAAGGCAGAAAAGGCAAACCACTGCTATGGCTAGGAAGACGCCAAATCCACTATAGGCAGAACAAAGGAGGCAACACTCAGAGTAAGTTGGACTTCCCGAACGACATCTCGTAAAGCAGTGTTAAAAGTGACTTGAAGGTTCCTAAAACTATAAGCATAAGAAGCACAATCTCACTAGCAGATCATCAGCAACAACGTCAACCATGATGCCACCAAGGACGAGAAATGGCAGCCAGGACAAGCTGTTCGGGAACAAATGAAGACGTTGAACGTATCTTTTTCCATTGACAGTTTCAGATCGACATCAAAGTTCTGACACAAGGATTGTGAGAGGTTTGAATTCTATAATAACAGATCAATCAGGTGATTGCAAACACAAGGAGTCCAGAAGTCTCATTCTAAACAAGTCTTGCTAGTCAATCAAAGTAATGCCATGAAGGGTGGTTGCAGAGAATGTACGAGGGGAGTGATTTATCACGTGGGCGCCAACTGGTCAGCTACAATAAGTCAACTACGTGACTTCTACTTTGACGCATTAAAAAGCCTAGTCAGTAATTCTCTTATTAAATTTAAGGTTGTATATTATTTGAGTGGCGCAGTTGATTTTGTGCAAGCAATGGACTTCCTGTACAGGAGTTTTGTGTGAATGACTCATCTTGAGAGAGAGAGAGAATATACTTCACAGGGGTTCGTTTATTAGATGCACAACAATTATCGTTTCACCTGCGATATGTGCCATCATAATAGGGGTATTTGTAACCCCTTGAATGCCCCTTTAGTTGGCAATGAAATTCACTTAAAACCAACGCCGCTTATGCGAAAAGAAAATTGTGTAAACGAGCTCCTAGGTTCCCAAAACGAAGTTTTGTGCCTAGATTTTGTATCCAGAGAACAAAGACTCTGGTTTGTTTTTGCATATTTATTAGGTTGCACAGCTCTTCGGCAAAGAAAACGTTTCCGTATTGCAAACCTAGTTCAGAAATTGCAATGCAATAATGGGAGCAATTTTCTATTGAATTGCATAAACTCAATGCAAGCCACTGGTTACAGAAACATGTGTGCAATTTACATTCAAAAATAATGAATTATTCAAGCAAAGTTGCTATTAAAAAAATTCAAGATGCTGCCGCAGCCGCACCGTAAAATTGTGATACGAATGCTAATGGAGCGTTGAAAATGCCGGTTCCCAGACAACAAAAAAAAAAAACAACATCACCGACTTGTTTTTGAATCCCATGAGATACTATTTCACCTTGAATATTTTTTTATTGACTAAATTAACCAAATTAAAATATAAAAAAAATAAATAAAAAATCTCGCGGAATTCAGCAGTCAATCTACGAGTGCTCTATATGCCGCAATAGTGGCGTACAACAACAAATCCCTTCGATTGTAATGTGTTTAAAAAAGTAAGCCTCATTTTTATTATTTAAACATTCGAATTGGAGCGCTAATAAACATTTTATTTAGCGTACTCGTGTGGAGTAAGAGCCTATGAATTGTGTGCTCACACTCAAGCCCTAAATTCTTCCGCCTTTAAGCATCAAGACACACATTAAAGCAGAGCAGAGCAGAACAGACGTGATTCATCTGCAAACTGACAACAAAGATGATTCT
The DNA here is from genome assembly GCA_963555765.1 of Orthonevra nobilis. Lineage (NCBI taxonomy): Eukaryota > Metazoa > Arthropoda > Insecta > Diptera > Syrphidae > Orthonevra > Orthonevra nobilis. The sequence goes on from OY743224.1 coordinate 141,593,997, forward strand.
ACAAATCTACAATCACTTGTTTGCCTCGGCCTCTGGCCCGACCTCTTCACGTAGATAAAATATCTTTTAGGTACAGTCGCACTTAAAATGTGAGCTCATTTTTTGTTTGTTTGCAAACTTGTTCTTATTTTTGTTTAGAAAATGAAATAGAAACCAAAATTAGAAACAAGAAACACGGAACATTACAAATGAGTGTGTCAGTCGGTTGGAAAAATATTAACGTCAGAACACTCGTATGCGTGACGCAATAATTGATTGACATGAATTAGACGTGAGTGAACAAATGCGTGATGTGACGCATTTGATTGACACGAATTAGTCTAGAAATACTTGAGGTGTTTGTCTTCCAATCCACCGAATTGGAATTCATTACTGCCCAGCCATTGGCATTGATTAGCGGCCGCTTGCTGGCCAGAGCTACAAGTTCGTCATTCTTATGGTTCATCGTATTGTCATCGTGTCATGTTGTCGCACGATAATTGTAGCGTCAAGTTAATATATGTGATTCATTTGGTGGGAAGTGGGCCCCCCCCCCTCTTATGCTGTTTTTGAGATGAAAATATAAACAATTCTATTTTGGGAAAACCACGATAACAACAAGAAATCCTGATGTGTGATTCTGTAGTCTTTAAAAGAGTTTGTTGGTATGTACTTTTTTCAGTTTTCAGTACATCCGAATTTTTTGATGCTTTTATCAGCCTTTTCCTCTAAATGTATATTTTTGGATTTTTTTTTTTAAATATTTATTGCTTTAAGTTTATCTTGGGGGGCATGCCGTCATTGAAGCAACTATTTACATTCATTTTTTAAGAATTAAATGTGATGCAATGCACAACGAAAGATTGATTTACTTTTTGAATTCGATCGAAAAAAGGACGTGTTAGGAGCATGGTCACGCTCTTTTGAGCCTCAACGACTCTTTACAAAATGTTTGCTCGAAATTTAATGAGACCCATCTGCATTTGAACGAGAATTGAATAAATTCCGGGCCTCCTTTTTTCGAGGAGCGAATATTTTTTGCCCCAAATGATGTCCCTCGAAAATCCAAATGAATGGTACACACAGCTTACATGGCAACGGATATTTGGAAGTAAGTATATGTTTTCGCGTGGCCTATTGCACTGGTCGGCAAGATCGCCCTCTCTGACCGCTTTATGGGGGTATTCTAGTCTAGAAATTTACAAAAATCGATTTTTTTTTTATATTTTCAAAGTTTAACTATTCAAGAATATATCTACAAGAGGATTTTTCAAAATTCAATTTTTTTTCGGAGATATTGATATTCTGCTTACCCGGCATCCAAACTGGTTCGGCCGGAACTAATCGAACTCTCGCTCCAGAACTACTCGATATGAAGTGAGAAACGCGGAAAATATTTTTTTCGAAATCGAGGAAGGTCCTATGTATGAAGCAGGAATGGCTGATTGAAGAAATGTTAGTATCCAATATCATTTGGTGACTTAAACTGCGAAAAACTTTACGCGAAACTTTGAACGCGTTTTTCTCGAAACTGTCTTTTTCAAAACAATACCCACGATTTCTCAGGTTCTACTGGACCGATTTACCTGAAATTTTTAGATACTTGTCTATGTCTGGAACTATCCCCATCCCCAAATTTCTATTACTTGTATTTTTTGTTTAAAAAATTTCGAAACAGTCAAAAAAAGTTGTACAAAAATTGTTTTTTTTTTCTGTCAGGCAGTCGCTATTTTGTGAAAAACAAATCTTTCCAACTTTTCCGTAGTTCCAGACATTGCGACATTATTCTAGATTAATTACTTATTTTTGGTTTCAGATTGCGAGGAGGGTTGAAATCGTGGGTATGGTTACGAGCAATTTTTTGCGACCCCCACTTCATCAACTGCACATTTTTGAAATTTTCAACTCTTTTTATGTTTTTCTATATTCTTGTTATGATGAATATTAAAAACCTTAATTGCCTAGACTAGAATACCCCCTTAAACTTATTTCTTTGTGGTTTTTTGAAGTCGCTGGTTTTTGAGAACAAGCCACAGATTCTGAACTTAACCGGGTATATACGGTCGTACATACGAACCGTCCCGAACGTTGTCTATAGATTCCATTTCTGATTGCCTTGCCTCAGCTTGCAATGACCTTCGACAAAACCACATTCAAGTTTTAAGCTGTGTTAGAGTTTAGTTATTCCTTTCCCCTTCTGTCTCCAACTTAGCATACATAAGTCGCGGGAATGATAGTTTTATGCCCTGCATACCAAGTCAATAACAAATGATATGTCGCCATTAAGCTTGTTTTCTACGCATGAAGCTGAATATTGATGAGCCGCTGTGAAAGGACTTAAGTCTTATTATCACGCGGGCATTTTCAGAGGCCATTCGATGTCATCACTGAGTTCAATAATAAAGTCGCTGATTTAAAATGCTTCCTCAATAAAAGCCGTACCCGAAGTGAAGTGCAAAATAAAATTTTGCATTTTAAAGTGCTGAAGAGCAATCATGTGATGTGAAACGTGATTACAATAAACTGACAGTGATCAACTATTTTCGAGGGTTATAGTTTCGAGAAATGCGCCAATTTATTCAGAGTGCATTTTGAAGGTATAAATAGGCGCTGGTTAACGCCTCACGGCAATGCACGACTCCAAATAAAGTGTTAAACAATTTCGCAAAATTATCGTGAGATCATGATTAAGGATCCACTTCAGGGGTACGAAAAAGGGTGCAAGCATAGGTTCAAGCCTTTATTGAATACCAAACATAATTTATTTCAAAAATATAATTCCGACAAGTTTAGTGAACTTTCGACGAGATCATGTTTGAACAACATCTTCTTGTGTGAAGAGGGCATTGAACGCCCGTTCCGATGGCCTAGTGATGCTTCCTTGGAGTTAAAATTTTCAGATTGTTCTTCGCAATCCCTTTTCACTGAAATATTAAATCTACTGGTGCTATAAAACGAATGAGACTTCTGCGTGTTGTCAAAAATGTAGGTAAGAACGGCCTGTTTTAATATGACTGTAAGATTTATCAATAAGCAGTTAGTTATCGAAGCCGATGCCTATCCTCAAAAGGGGACAGAAGCTGAAAAATGAATACTGTTTTGCAAACACCAAGTCGCCAAATTAAAAGTAAAAAAAAAAATACTTTATAATATATACTTTTGACAGTTCTTTGATATTTGTATTTATTGTTTATTTAACCGAGTCTCGTTTTAGTTTCATCACGTTTTTGGCTGTTTTGGAAGGGAATATCAGCCCATGTTTGCATTTTCGCTACGACTTCTGTGACATGAATAAGCCGATCAGGTACACACTCTCTTGGCACAAGTCGCGAAGGTCAGATTTATGTTCGAAGTCAATACCCTTACAATATGCGCACTCTGATTGGGTTGACTTCACTGCGATCAAATTGTATGTATTGAGACTCTTGAGTTTTATGTAATATAAACGGGGAGGGGGACGTGTTATTTAAGGCCAGTTTCATCCCGAACTTTCGAGCATCAAATTTAAACTAAGAAATTTTCGTTTAATTAACCATCTTGCATCATTTTTTTTTAAATTCAGCGTCTACGTAATGTTTCCATGAGTAATTAATTCAGTCCATGCCTGTAGTCGAAAAAGGTCCCGATGGCGCAAAAGTGTCACTTCTGAAGAAAGGGATATACGGAAGAGGATCTTGCGACTGAACAATAAACACAAAAGCGTGCTTGCAGCAATGGCCATCAAACTCGTTCGCATTTTAATTTATTAAAAGACGCTCACAGGAACCAAATGAAGTTCAAAAAGAATGAGGTGGTGAATTAATCACAAGCATCATGTAATTAAGCATATATTTATTGATGAACCACAAATTATACCTGTTGTGGAAGTTAATAGTCGGCTGGGAACTGGTGAGATTAAACCCTATGTACCCAGAGGAATGTGCCATTATTTGACCTACAGCGGTGCTGTATCATGACAGTTCACTCAAATCATTCTTCATTAAGGGGGTATTCTACTCTAGATGCATGAATTTAATTTTTGAAATTTCATAAAAAAGAGGCATTTATGTTTTAAGTATCCATTTTTTATAAGTTATTTATTAACATTACAAGAATAAAGAAGAAAATCAAAAAATAAAAAAGTTGAAAATTTCAAAAATTTCAAAAATTAGCAGTTGATGAAGTGGGGGTCTCAAAAAATGGCTCGTAACTATACCCACGATTTTAACCCTCCTAGCAATCTGAAACCAACAAAAAATAAAATATTATTAATCTATAATAATGTCGCAATGTCTGGAACTAGCGAAAAGTTGGAAAGATATTTTTTCACAAAATGGCGACTGCTTGAAAAAAAAACAATTTTTGTACCACTTTTTTGACTGTTTCGAATTAAAAAAAATAGTAATAGAAATTTGGGGATGGGGATAGTTATAGATAGGGATAGACATAGAAAAGTCTATAAAGAAGACCCTTCAGGTATATAGGTCCAGTAGAACCTGAGAAATCGTGCGTATTGTTTTGAATAAGAGAGTTTCGAGAAAAACGCGTTTAAAGTTTCGCGTAAAGTTTTTCGCAGTCTAAGTCATGAAATGATATTGGATACTAACATTTATTCAATCTGCCATTCCTGCTTCATACATCGGACCTTCCTCTTGGATGCTCGGAGCGGTTATCCGGGCTTCCGTGCCAATTTTCATTCCTATAAGGTCCATCATTTTTAAGATAGAAATGAAGCCTTCATTAAAAATACAAACAGCAATAAATGTCGCTCTCTCAATCATCTTAGATCCGGAATGAATACTTTTTGGATCGAAGGTCCAAATCAAAGAGTTTAGAGAGAATTCAACTGTTAGCAGCTGGACGGAAGTGAACATTAAATATAAAATGAGAATACCCCCTTAAGGTTTAGAAACTGTTTTTTTGCAGAAACTTCCCTTTTTCTATATTAAATTTAATTTTTGATAAAAGAATTGAAATTTTAACCATCCCGAAACTGGACCAAGCACCTTATCGCATGAAAGCGCAATGGATGTTATCTTACTATAGCGAACCGTTTCCATGACTCAATGAAAATTGACTTTGTGCTCCTCTTACGATCTCCACTGTTGTCCTCTTTTAATTGGTGCAGCTTTTTGTCATTTAACAATCTCAACGTTCGACACAACGTTCGAATGTTCGACGAGTGTCTAGATGCCGCAAAATATATTTGGCTGTAGTTTCCGATCACTCTGCCAAAAGTCGATTTCGACGTCAAACCTCGAGCGGGGGTTTTAGCTTCGTTTATGGCCAGAAAAGTCTACAAAACATTTAAAATTGAATTAAGAAACATTTAATTGAGACTGGTCACGTGCAATGATTGTTCAATTTTCAGATCTATCTTCAAGGCCGACTCCAAACTTTTCCTTTGAACTTTGTCTTACACGCGAATCATTCATATAAACAAATCTTAAGTGCTCGGTAGTCAGCGGAACCCAAACAAATTGCGGAACATAAACAAACAACCACCTGTCATTATCGGCATTCAATATTTGGGTAGATAACACTGTTATCCGCTTCGCCGATTCACTAACCTGAAACGTCCCTCGCATAGCCTAGACCCCAAGTGTAATCCAGTCGGTAAGCTACTTAATTTATTGACATTATTTTTGGACACATCGACCATGACCATGCTCACTTAGCACGCACAATCAGCGCTCAATAATTATGTCAAGTAGCCGCGCTCAGATGGTCATCATTATAAATGCATAAAGACTTAAAGTCAACCAAAATAGTATCTCAATAGAATTGATAATTCTATCCATCACAACCGACCGGTGACGCGGCGGCCGGCGGCGGTCAATTGATGGAGGGAATTCTAATGAGCGCTGATTGAATGCAGGATTGCTCAAGTGAAACACTTTAGTCGTTTGTTTGCTAGTCATGAGATTTTAATCGAACCAACAATTAGTTTAATAAACATTAAGTACCTAAATAATGGTGAAGCCCTTGTTGTGCACCAAAGCTCAGCAATAGCAGTCGAGCACCTCTGAAGGTCAAACCACAATTTCATAACGTTTAATTGTATCTAATTTTATAAGTCGGCCGTCAGCCGTTCTCCCCACTGCTTGGTGTGTTTCGTTGAGACAAAAACCAGTTGCGGACCGATTGTTATGTATATGAACGTGTATGATGAATCTACGGATGAGTTTTGATAAACAAACCAATTTGGCGGCTCGAAATATCAACAACATAACAGCTGAAAAACGTGGAGCTACAAGTATCTAAACGCAAATAGATACATTCCTTAGTTGAAAGTTCTATGATACTCTTAGGCTTTTTTTTTTATTTGCATAATTTCGAGAGATCGATCAAGTTTAATTAGTGACTAATCTTGCTGTTCGATCGGAGTTAATCGAAGAACAGAATTTTATCGAGCCTTATTTTTTGAATTAGTTGCTATGAGCTTTAGGCTAGGAGTTGCCTTCATAACGCTTTTAATATCTCAACAGTCAGATGATTAGTTTTTGTTACTTAAATAGAGGCTCATATAATTTTTATAATAATAAATACGAGAGTCTCAATCAGGGGTATTGTCTAAAGCCGCAATCCGTAGACCTGCAACTTGGTCTATCTTCGCAGAGAATGTGCCAAAAGTAGTTGTCCTAAAATCCGAAGGGTAGGAGTGGGTCAGCTAATCCTTCTACGAGAGCTGTTTGTCAAAGGAAGCAAGCCTTATTGGTGTGAAGGCACGACATTCATTCATGACATGCTAAGCAAGTTTGTCTTTTGAATGCAGCTCTTACATAGCCTCGATCTTTAAATAAAAAATGGTTTCAGGATATGCATCCTTAGGATATGCTTAGTCATGGCACGCACGTGCACTAATGAGCATCAGATTATAGACGGTTTTGAGCCAATTTCAACGGTGGCTGAGCCATTTTATTACTCCGGATGTGGGAATGTTTAAAAGCCCAGGTCAACGTCTCACAGTTGAGTTAAATGATCGTCTCTTACCAATTTTGGCAGATGATTTTTATGAATTAAAAAGGTTTGAAGCAGAAAATATTTGCGGTTCTATCCTTAATTTCGATCGAGTCTTTGGTATTCCAAACAGCTCCGTCAATCAAGTAATCATCCATATATAGAACACTATCATCTGACTTGAAGCGCAATTATGTGATCCCTGAGTGTCTTACCATACCGCCATACACAACTTCTGAACAAGCATACAAACAGCATGCGTTCAGTTTGATACAAAGATCAAGGTTTGAGCTTCGCTGGCATTTGAACAAATCCTACCCACTTAAATACAACGTGGCTCTCAAATAAGCAAACATATAACTGGTAAAAGAAAATCCAAAAGCTAACACTTAAGCACGTGCTGCCTAGAAATAATGTTTAATTCAAATGGGGATGCTCCGATTTCTGCTAATCAGAGAATTTTCACGGATTTGAGAAATGCCTGATACACACGGATAAGAAAGTTCTACCGTCCACACGACGGATACTATGTATTTGCGAAAATGCCATATTGAGGAGAATAAGTATTTGCGAATTTCCGACTTGTAAATTTGTGTGCACGCCATGGCATCACAAAAATTACCAGTTTTTGAAACAGACTAAACCAAATAAATTACTGAGCAACTTTTGAGCTCAAGTTTCTTTTTCAACTCCGAAGCTTTCTCATTAAAGTTTCAATCACGGAAAATTGCCAAGGACTCGCAAGATGAAGTGCAGCCCGATCACTGGCTTTCTACTCTTGACCATGACCTCAAACAATGTTGTAAAAGAATTAAATAATTACGAAAACAATTCTTAAAAGAATTCGGTTTAATGACTCATCAATTTTTAACAATAACTCTCATTCTTTTGCATTACATGCATTCTTTATTATAAGGGATGTTATACCAAAGTGGACAGTCCGTAAAATTCTTTTTCCATCAAGATCGTTCCTTGATGTTTGTCGTGAGATTTAGTGTGAATTAAGGACTTTTTTTCTCCTGTCGCAATATGTCTGATGAATCGCTTGGGAACTAAGATCCAGATCAATTCAGTTTATTGCGAATAATGTGAATAGTGAATGCAAATGAGTCGTAAATTTTTTAGAAAGTTCCTAGTAAGTAAATGGTGATTGCATTCACTATCTTTCAAATTTAAGTCAATAACTGGTCAATAATCGTAATTAAGTGAATGCTTTGTGACAAATGCATCGCAAAATGACGAGCACCAACAAGTTCAGGGCACCAATACCCATTTTTTTTATAAAACTTAGCTGGAAAATATCCAACATTAAGTCAAGGAATAGGCTTGAGAATGGGTGAAGAAAAATAAAGTGCCAAGCAAGGCAATGAAATTTGCTTTCAAATAACTTGTCAAAATTGGATTGTATTATAAAAATGCTTCTGGGGTTTAGGATTGGTAATTTGTTCGGTCAAGGGCTTTAATAAAATCAAGTTCATTAAGTTTTAAAAAATACTTTTGTTTACATTTTACTTTTTGTAGCATTAAAAAAATACTTAGCCTCCAGGGAAGAATTAATTTGAGTCTTGCTATGGTCATTTAGTGAGATGGTTCATTAGTAAGAAAAGTCCTTAGTAAGATATGTTTACCAACTCCCCCGCCAGAATCTTTTCAATACGATTTTTAACAAGAAACTTACAAAATTCGACGACTTTCGGTCGACAATGGAACAGACATGGCTCAGTTGAATAATAAAGAAATATCTTAAATGTTACATTCTGATATGAATTCTAAAAATGCTTTAAACAGCCTTCAGGAAGTTCCCCACATGCTATGGTCTGTAATAAATGCGTATGTTCTTACGTAGGACGTCGCATTGGGTTTCATGACATTGGAATGTCTGCAGGGATTTTACAAGTGTTTTGTTATCGAATTCAACTTTTACCAATTTGGTTAGTCACACACGGTTTTTCTCACCACATCCGATAGGCTCTGTATATAATGAAACCCATATTGTGATATGGTCAATCCTAAAATTTTCATATTTTTAGGCGAATTTGCTTTCACGGGCTAGTTTGTTGATACGTGAAAAATTGTATATAACTGTTCTACTGTCGTCAAAAAATATTATCAAATGAAAAAAAGAGTTTCTCAAACATCACCGGTTTTATTGTTTATAAGTAGTTCCCACCAAAGATATAGCAATACAAGAATGTTTACAATTTTCAAACAAGCGATTGAAGAACAATTTCAGAAGACATCCAGATGCTGAAATCCGATGCGATATGTTGTGAAGTATTTTGAAGAGTTTTGTAAGCGGTCAAACTCTATGCTTTATATTCTTATTTATACAAAACAAAAATTTAATCAAACAAAATTAAAAAATGTTTTTAAATATTCAAAGATTACGAGGCCGTGGTTTCGTTATCAGAAGTTTGTTTAAAATACAGACAGACTCATAAAGAGGATATCATTTGATCGATCGGAACCGGTCACTGAAGAGTTAATTCCAGCACCGTTTCACCGCAATTATTTAACCGCTTTTTAAGTGTCCTTTTTTGGATGACGAAAAGTGGCTTCAGTATAGTTTTCTAAGATGAGGCAGTATTAAATAAGATTGTTAAAGGAATCCGATCCCGGGATTGCAGTTTGAAGTTCAGAACAAACATGCGCAGTATTTTTCAAGGAGATCTACTGCATTTTTATTTTATTCAATCTTATCATTTCACAGAGTGAATACTATACTTTTCAAATCGCTTAAAAAAAAAAGGAATGCCATCGACTGGTGAACATTTCCAGTTGTAAAGCAGTTAATCTACCACAAAAGCTACTTACAAATTTCCCACAAGCATTTACTTTAAAGATCATATTTATGGTTCAAGGAGACAAATATCTTGGACGTTAGAAACGAGCAAGGAGCGTGCTTTTGAACGCAGGTCTATTTAAGGCTCAGTTACTTCCAGGACCGCTGACCTAAAAAATACGTATGGAATTCCAAAGCCGACATATTGATTTCTTAACAATAGATCAACTAAACAAAAACATCCTTCTACATTAATTATTGCTTCCGATTTGTAATGAAATATTATTTCATTCTGTTAACCCAATTGTTAATACAATCGTATCTTATTCGGATCTTATTCAACGGAACAGCTTGTTCAATATTGATCTTGAGTACATTTTCGTGGCGGCCAAACAACATCACCATAAGAACTGCGCAATAAATCGATTTTTGAACAGCAAGTTTACTTGTTTAAGTAAGCAGGATTATAGAAGCGATAACAAAGCGAAGATCATCTTACTTCAATTTTTGAGTCCATTTGCCCTTTCAATATAATAATCCGACATATCTTTCCACAATTTTCCACAGACTGATGGTCAGCTTCCGAGATCTTTATTTGATGTTGGTTCATCTACTCGGATTAAAGTACATACTTTTTGCAATCAAGAAACTGCAGTTATTGAATTATTTCGACTAAAATTTCCTTTCAGAATTTGCACGGTTCCGGCAACACAGAATCCACTTTGGAGGTTACTTTGTGAATTCATTTCTAACAGCGAAAATATAATCCTAACATTCTGTCTGTTGAAAATTTTATTAAAAAATAGACCAATACATTGCCCACCCTTTTAAATTTAAAAAAACCGTATCACGTTAATTGGTTTCAATTAAAATCACCGTTTAAAACGCCACATTCAAGTACACACTTCATCAGAATGCAGGCCAAATGCCCTCATATGCAAAAGCGTTTACGTAAATAAATAAATTAAGATAATTTATAATTAAATTTTTATCGTTGCCAAAATAAAAGTAAATAAACCAAATTAGGTTTGCGGTCGAAGGCTGATAACATGCAACTTTTATCCACCTAATATATTTCATTAATTTTATACTTGGTTTAGATAACGATTGATCTACGGGCTAAGTATGATGGCACTTAAACCCTGAATGCAAATAATAGCACTTGGCAAAATACATGGTTCAACGTTTTGCAAAATGAGAAGATGATTTTGAAAAATGAATCAAAAATCACAGTTGTCATTTATTCTAAGCCTTTATTATACAAACAGTCACCAAAAATATTTTGAAATAACAAAAGGCAGACAATTTTATTTACGGAACTCTTATCGCGATCATGTTTTCAACAAATAATGTAAACAACTCTTGTGATTATTCGAACAACAAATGAGAGGCGTACGAGTAAAGATAGTTGCTTTAATTAAATGCATAAAATGTCTTGCGGGTTCATTCAATAAAATTGGTTACAAGATAAGGGCAGAGTCTCTTAACTATAGAGAGGGTGTCCAGCAGAAAACGTTCTCGTTTACAATTGAATAAAACACTCAATTTGGTTCTTAATGTTAATGTTGATTTAATATTTTGAAGACAACATCACCTGCAACCAAACAACCAACATTTGCATAAATATGAAACAGGAAAATTTGAATGCGGTCGACTCTACCGTACGATTCTATCATTACTTGTATTGTAAGCGTTTGATTTGAAGTATTCCGTATGATTTGTATTAATGTCCTTCATCGAAGCTCAAAAAACGTACGACAATACAATTCAGCACTTCTTTTTTGCACCCGTTTTAATAAAGCTTTCATGATTTACGCCAAGAAATAGGATAGAAAAATTTAAAAATTGAATCTTGGTATTGTTATATAGTATATTGTTCGTTGGTACGGAACCCTTTGTGTGCATGTTCAACTCGCTCGCACTTATTATACGTGGATTGTAAGTTATTTCGTCTTGGTTTTGTCCAGCTGTTCTGGCATTCCTACGTAAACAATGCAACGCTGTAGAAAAAGCAAGAGTGTTACTCGGCTTCTTAGAAGGAAAAGAAAGACTAAATGTACAGAGAGAACTACCTCAGGACTGACGTTCGTAAGTCTTACCATTGTGTAAGACCGAAAACTCAAGTCTGTAGAGATGAAGAACACATATTTTCTATCGAAGTGTGCTAATGCTTAGAGCTCTTAGTTTTGTATAAGACATTTATCATCCCGGTCGTGCAGCTGCCTATGGACCGATTTGGCTGGAGAGACTTGTCGGTGAGGCTTAGGTCCCCCTTGGACTGTTACCTCGCTGATGATATTGATGGTCATGGAGAAGATCTTTTGCTGATTGCCTCTTCTTTGATGGACCTTTTTATTTTTCATGATGTACGCAAATACGTAGGATAATGAAGTGAGTGCAAGAAGGATATACTTTCGAGTGCTCCTTGACTAATCATAAATGTGACGCGGAATTATATTCGATGATAAAGTACTTTTGTAGAATTGTCATTAGGTTGTGTAGACCAATTGCCATTGGTTTACCATATTATCACTGAATTTGATTTTCGAATGTTTGAGAGTGTATCCAGACAACCTTTGCAATGAACTTACACCTGAACAGTCCTTCTTAGAATTCAATCCTTACTTCTATCAAATCTTATCATGTCTTTGTACAACGCCTAAAATGACGGAACTGCTAGTGTTCTTGGCGGCAGTTTCTTCGGTCAACTGGCATATACCAGGCTCGTGAAGCTTTAGACAGCTGACGCACCCTTTTGGCTCCAGTCGATTCAGGGGAGTACATTTATTCGAACATTGGATTGAAGATGCTCCTGTTTTTTGTTCCTCTAAAATTTCGAGCCTTACAATCTGTTGTGGGCTGTCACCTATAATTATTGTTTTTAGTAATGAGCCTTGCCCTATTTTACTCGGGAATCATTGAATACCTTTTCTTCGGGGCATAAGTTTCCGACTGTACTTTTAGCGGAGAGGGCTTTCCTTGCAACCGCTACTGTACTCGTTTGTGAAGACTTCTGATAACGCTCTGTAGCAATTGTCGCTGTCAATGTTTAATTAGCATTTCTTTTTTTTTATTGTCTCAGAGGTTGTTAGTTTCTTGTTATTGGGCTTGTCAATGCGGTTATCGGCGTTCCCGTCATCATCAGGAATTGCGAGTTAATTATTTCTCATGATTGTAGACTTTTTATTGTTTAAGTTGATTTTATTATTAGATCTCTTCTTTGCGCGCAAAGATTGAGGTAAAGAAACCCTGACTATTGCCCTCACAAAGTCCAGAAACTTCTTAAGCACCTCATACTTGATTACACAACGACTTTACAGTCGCCTCAACCGTTGGGTCTGTGATTCGAAGAATCCACTTGTTGCGGGATTGTTATTTTCCATTTGCATCTTGGAACAGTTCATAGAGTAAAAGTATTTGATCCTTTCAACATCCCACCTCATTCACCACAGTTTCCTGTGTCATATTTAATAAGACAGTGAAAACCAAAAATAGTCAACTCTGTTAAAGGCCAATAAAGATTGTCCCAAACCAAAGAAAAAGTGGAAAAGGAGGTCACATTATCTCTTGAACTAGCTCTGCTATTTAGGGTCCCGTACCCAAAGGGTGCTAACGGAATCCTATTACTACAACGATGTCCGTTCGTCCATGTGTCACAGGGCTGTATCTTCTGAACAATAATAGATAGACACTCGCCATTTTCGCAGAATGTGAACAAGAATGGCCACTAAACAAAGAATATTAAAAATTAACCAAAGTTAAAAAAGGGGGTCCTCATACAAAAATATGGGCCCTAAAATCTATTTAATGCTTAAAATAGGCAATGATCTCCTTTCATGGTGCAGTTGACGATTGGTATGTTGTCATGGGATGAGACACCTGCCGGTGATTTTCTAAACCCATCTGAACAAACCCCATTCTATTTGGCGGACTTGTATTTTGTAATAGATTAAATAGTCTATTCGACTTATATTGGCATTTCGTATGTCATTCAGCGGGCGGGTCTTGTAGAGGCGTAAGCAAAATGCTAAACGATTACCACAACAAGACTGGTTCTTAGCGTGTATGGAGTGTTTTCTTTTATTTTAATAAATATATAAATCAAATCAAATTAAAGAAATATAAAGTGTTGCATACTGTTTCTTGGTGCGGAACCCCTCGCGTGAGAGACAAACTCTCACTTGGCCGGTTTTGATTTAATTGCCTCACGCCATGCCTCACAAATGAGAAGAATTAATTTGTCCTTTGAAATTGTAACTCTAACCCCAAGGAAACGAAACACTTTTAAAAATCACGCTCTGATGACTGACGCACATGACACATACAGTGTAATCACCTTCACCCAATCATCTAACTTTGTTTGTTTTCTCTGCAATCTAAGCCTAATGCGTTGCAGGTAATGAAATTAAGAGACTCAAATGAGTGTATTTTATAAAAATATAGATAACATTATTATTATTATTTAAAAATAAAGATTTACGTGTGATTCGGTTTGTGCAGATTTCAACCGTTCGCATTCAAAACAGATATCTCGTTGTACAATGAAAAAGGCGTTAAGCTTAGTAAACCTTCACAAAAACATTTGTTAAGAGCTCAAAACAAGTCGAGCGGATGGATTGAATTCGCTATTAACCGAATTATTAAAAGCTGGAAGACCGATGACTCGAAATTTGAAGTTTTTAAAGAAAAAAGTAGCGTAAAGTTAGATGGTCTGCCGAGAATACTGGTCTGACGATAAGTCTATTTACCGGTTTTGAAGACCGTGCGAATTGAGAGCTGAATATCGATTTATTTGCATTCATTCAATTCGAAGTATTTTATTTGCCATTATTTGATACGTCAAAAAGTACAGAACAGTTTTATGTGGAACTATAGCATGACAAGGCGATAGAGCAATCACTTTAGCACTAAGATTTTAAGAAATGGTTACTGAACCAGATTCGATCCTGTAACCCATCAGCTGATTACTGACAAGAGATAAATTGACCTGTACTAAATTTTCTATTAAATAATACGGCTTTGAAAATTTCAATTTCCTAAGGCACAGTTACTATTAATTCAGGTTTCACGATGGACGTCTTTGTGTCCAGAGAAGTGAGTCTACAATTTCATGGCTAGATTTCATTTGCTGTCTGCCTTTCTATATTTGGTCATCTTCACGTAGGAGGCTGTTGAAGGATTAACGAAGAGCTAAATGAGGTGCTCAGCGATATGGATCTTGTCTGAAAGAAAAAAAAGAGGATATGTGCTCCAAAATACACTAGAGGGACAATGAGGTACGAGTAAAAGCAAACTCTAGCAGAAACAATTGGAGGCAGCCAGTTAAAAATCGAGCAGGCTGACCAGAATTGTTGATTGAGACCAAGTCTATCATGTGATGATTTGATTTCGAAGTAAGTTGATAAGCCAGGATTTTTGTTTGCAGACAAATTTCAAAGCATAACAATCCGTTGAAACTTATAAATAAGGCAACTCTGGGTGGATGGAAATAAACTGAACTGACACAGTGATACGATGAAGGCGTTGAAAACAGCTGTTACCCTAAATATTGAAGCATTATTTTCATTTCGATCGTGCTTCCGAATCAGAAGATCAGAAAACAGCGCCTTTGGCATGAGTTCCAAAACCAGAACATAAACACTTACTCGTCTGTTTTTTTTTCTCTCAACCTTATTCCTTTTTCTTTTCTTCTCATTCTCTTCATTTATTTTGAAAACAACAAGCATGGAAAGATCGTTGATTCCGATCTTGGCGTATTCTATGCGCTTCATCATACGCGACTACCATTGAATCTTTTGTTAGGTTATGTAAATGAGAATTATTTATAAGGGAATGGGACGGAAAGCAAAACAAAATTTGTAATAATACTTTAATTGCACAACGTACTTCGCTGAGACTAACCTCGTATTCCCTTCGTTTGGATGTACTCGTGCAGCTCAAGTATCCATTGTTGTTGAGCATTTTTACGAAGTCTCTTCGTATCTTGTTTGGCGATGCCATGAATTTGAAAATGCCTCTCAGATGTTTTATTTTAAAAAAAGTTTTGTGTTGTATTTTGTTTTCCTTTATTTATCTCTACTGCTCAAAAACACTTGAATCATTTCCTTTCTTTGTCCGTCGCTGTTTTCCTCCGTCTTGTTTTCTTCGTTCTTTTTTTCCACTTAATTTCAAAAACCTAATCACTTTTTTGGCACTCAATTTGATTTTTCTTCTTTATTTGAAAATATAAAAATACTTTTGATTACTTTTAACTTTTAAAGCATATCACTCTTCCTCTTTTTCACAGCGTGTTTAGCGGTAATGTAACACAGGGTGTAGTTAATTCAAACAGTAGAAAAAACAATTTAAAACTAGAAAACTGGGCGATGAAAACGAAAGGTTATTGCTTCGGTGGCTTGAAGTTTTTCCAAAAGAATTATAACACACATACACATGCACACGCCTAAGAGAGGCTAAAAACGTCCACGGCCTCAATTAACACACGTCGTCTCGGATTCAGGTGCAATGAACGGCCCGTACCAATACTACACACGAGCCGAAAAAGAAAAACACGGAAAATTCATACAACAGCGCAGAAAGAAGAGGAAAATCCCCACCACAGATGATGTGGAAGATTGGAAAAACTAGAGGAAAAATAATTTGGTTTTTTTTCTTTTTACACACAAGGATGACCAATGACGTTGGTAAACGACGGCGAAGAACGGATAACAACAAAAACACAAGCCGACAAATTAAAGCAATTAAGTGACTGTCCGACTGACTAGCGAGCGGCACTGCGACGTGCAATCGAGGAAATCTAAACAACGACTGGCGAAGGCACAGGCCACGGCAAGTCGCATCGCCCGCCGCCGTTTGGTTTACTTCGGTGTACGCGTCTCGTAGCCGTTGCTCTCAACTGTAATTGAAGCTACATAAGTACCGCGTAGTGCGAGTTTCTGAATTTGAATTCAGTTAGAGCAGAGGTTTTCCGGAGTGTTTTTTATGTGTATGTGTGTGTTTGTTTTTTGTTGTTTGAATTTGATTCAGCACTGTATTCAGGCAAGTGGCAGATGGCGCTGAATTCAAAGGAAAAACCTGTTATTTGCAACAGCCCAGGAATGACAACAAAACCTGGAGACTAGTGTGGGTGGGTGTGTTTGTGTGCATAAGAGACACATGCAAGTAGATATGTTCGTATGCACGCTAATTGCAGTTTGTTTATAGAAAAAGATGGGCGATCCGAGGAACATAAGTGCGCTGCGGCGCGCCGTGGTAATTGTCTGTTGCCTACACGCGCGTTGTTTTGTGTTCGATATACGAGTAGTATTTTGTTAATGACGTGTAGGGCCGCAACAGCTGTCAAAATTTGCAGTTTGTTTTGCGTTTTATTTTTCTTTGTTTTATTATTTGAATGTGTGAGCCAATGTTTTCCGGAGGAGATGAGATAAGTAGAGAGATTTTTCCTTGAGCACCTAGGAGTATGCAATGAAAAAATTTCTTATAAATTCCGTGTTTCTTATGATCACAGGGTGTTACAGCTTTTTCATTTTTTTTCTTATAAAATGACATGCGTCCATGGCAAGAGACAACAAGAAAAGTGATACCAAAGTTATTAAGAACATTTCCTATGAAGCTGGGACTTTCGTTTTAAGAGGTTTTCTTAGAATTTCCAAAAGGGCTATCTCTATAATGCACAGAATTAAGGCCTAACCATAACAGACTGAAGCGGGATTAATCTTATGTCAAAATACGAACAAAATCTCACTAAAGGTTTATCAAACGCGTATCTTGCCTACAGTAGAATTCAGAAAACGTAAAGTCATTCTTCACAGACTAGCATGAATCCAATAAAAGTTGACCAAGTTGAACTTAATACTATTATGGGTAAAACAACCTTTGCGTACTATGGGACACTTATCAAAGACTACTTAAGCTTATATTAGTCTATTATGGTATGCTCTTTATACCATTCGCGTACTGTGCACCAAGGAAGAATGGAGAACATTCTTTCATGACAAGCTCAAACAATTTGTACCAAAGAAGCCTTCGGATCTGGAGATGTGAATGTGAATGTTCTCAGCAACTTGGCCTCTGTCCATCCGTTCATTGAAGACTTTGAGAAAAGATCTTGGCCTTGACACGTATAATATCCGAACGGTGTAAGACTCTACTCTGCAATCTGGAGGGATTAGGTTTCCCGACCTTAGAAATGAGCATCATCAGGGTGTTACACCTTTTTCATTTTTTTCTTTTTTTATAAAATGACATGCGTCCCTGGCAAGAGACAACAAGAAAAGTGATACATACCAAAATTATTAAGAACATTTCCTATGAAGCTGGGAACTTTCGTTTTAAGAGGTTTTCTTAGAATTTCCGAAAGGGCTATCTGTCAAACTTGCTGTTAGACTGTCAGGCTATAATGCACAGAATTAAGGCCTAACCATAACAGACTGAAGCGGGATTAATCTTATGTCAAAATACGAACAAAATCTCACTAAAGGTTTATCAAACGCGTATCTTGCCTACAGTAGAATTCAGAAAACGTAGTCATTCTTCACAGACTAGCATGAATCCAATAAAAGTTGACCAAGTTGAACTTAATACTATTATGGGTAAAACAACCTTTGCGTACTATGGGACACTTATCAAAGACTACTTAAGCTTATATTAGTCTATTATGGTATGCTCTTTATACCATTCGCGTACTGTGCACCAAGGAAGAATGGAGAACATTCTTTCATGACAAGCTCAAACAATTTGTACCAAAGAAGCCTTCGGATCTGGAGATGTGAATGTGAATGTTCTCAGCAACTTGGCCTCTGTCCATCCGTTCATTGAAGACTTTGAGAAAAGATCTTGGCCTTGACACGTATAATATCCGAACGGTGTAAGACTCTACTCTGCAATCTGGAGGGATTAGGTTTCCCGACCTTAGAAATGAGCATCATCAGGGTGTTACACCTTTTTCATTTTTTTCTTTTTTTATAAAATGACATGCGTCCCTGGCAAGAGACAACAAGAAAAGTGATACATACCAAAATTATTAAGAACATTTCCTATGAAGCTGGGAACTTTCGTTTTAAGAGGTTTTCTTAGAATTTCCGAAAGGGCTATCTGTCAAACTTGCTGTTAGACTGTCAGGCTATAATGCACAGAATTAAGGCCTAACCATAACAGACTGAAGCGGGATTAATCTTTTGTCAAAATACGAACAAAATCTCACTCAAGTTTTGTCAAATGCTTATCTTGTATGGTTTACTCCAATTTAGACTACTTGCGTGTGTTTTGACTTTGAGCTTTGGGAAGAGGTTGAAGCTCTAAATTCTGCTTGTGTAAATAAGTTCCGTTTACCGGTAGTGAGATTGAGGCTTTTTGTTTTTGTACAGATGTTTAATGTTGTTTCCATGAGACCTTGGCTTTTTTAAGAAATCGGAAAGACTCTACTCTGTGATCTTATGGGGTTGCTAAATGTTATCGGACCGTTTCAATATGGTTTAACTGAATGAAATACTTAAAATCGCAAAGAAACCTCAGATTCCAGAACACAAAAATCATCCTGGGCACAGAGGCTGCGTTCATTTTTAAAATAAGGATTCTCAAATTTGATTGTGTATCCGAAATGGACTATTGTACTGTGCTGACGATGCAAGTGACTTACTCGATGGGTCGTGGAACTTATTATGGGGCTATAGCGGAATTTGATGCCTGCCAAACACAATGTCACCCAAGCAAAAAGTAAACCTTAAGCTATGATCCATGAATGACGTGCATAGCTGAAGCTGGAAGACTTTTTGTCCTCGGAATGTGTTACAAAAAGAATCGAATTTCGAAAGACCACATAAACAATGTTGCCAAAAAAACCCACAACTAAGTTTCAGATTTACATCTTCGGCTTTAATGATGTTTCTGTCGTTGCTAGGATTTATGTTTTGGCACATTTTATCTTAGTGTGTTTTATAGTTTAAAATACGGGCGTTAAAAAATATATATGCCCTTACATTTGTATTCGATATTTCGATGTGATATTTTTTTTAATAAATTTGCACAAATGACTTTCAACTGACATTAACAAATGAAACTAATTTATTTTCCCTAAGATTACTATTCCGAATTGTGTGCGTGACACGCAATGTCCTCATTTTGAACAAAATTATTTTAATATCCGGATATCGACTGCCAAGGTCTTGATAGGATCTAGATTTCTTTGAAGAATTAAGTGACGCTGCTGTCAACTGATGGTTGAAAAGGTTAGTCTGATAAAGCAAATAAGTGCCGCACGTTCATCACGAAATGCTAAAATTTTCGCTTCCTATAACCCAGCGCAATTAAAAGTCCTTAAATTAGAATAAGAAAGGGGTGGGAAAAAATTTCGAAAATATAACTGAGGTATTTTTTGTTTCAAGAGACATAAACAATTTTTAACTTTACGTCTAATGCTTAACAGAAGTTAGACTGCAAAATATGCACGACCATCTGCGGAGTTTCATAATCGGATCCCAAAGGATATGATGTCAATCCTTCAAAAATGAATCGAATCTGCTACCAAAAGGGTAAATAACAAATTATTTACTGCGAATTTTAAACGAATGGAATCTAGTTGACAGGAACCTTTCGATTTTCTTTCGAACGCCACCAAACATGCCCGGTCGTTAAGGAGTTAACTCACATTGAGTATTAGTGTGCGCATTTTGACAGTTCCTGCAGGGAAAGAACGTTACCTGTGACCACAATAACTAAGCAAGCGAGCATCTAAACGTCCACAACCACAAAAACTTAAGTGAGCGATAACTTCTTGAATGAAACTATGTATGCGAGACGAAAAAAAAATGCGAGACGTATGTACATCGTTGCATAGTCAATTGAATCTAATTCTGAGGACCTGGAAACGTGGGGTTGTATCAAAATATTCCAAATATCCTTTTACCAGAATTTCAAAATGGAAAATCAATAACAAATTTTTGGTGTTGCTTAGTGGACTTCTCTGTCTGCCGCTTTTTTATGGCGAGGATGTTTTAATCTGCGTAACTCGTCTTGACTTAGTTCGTTACTGTAGGATGATTATATCTATGCTTTTAAAGTTTCTGAGTGATTTCAAGTATATGTACGTACGTCGATAAGTTATGTCACTCGAAATGGTCTATTAGCCGTCCTCTGATACCAAAGCGTCGTGATTGTCCAAATAATGTTACAAAACTTAAACTACCCTGAGGGATCGAAATAAATTTTTACAATTGTGGTGTGGATTAACCTTCACATAAATTGGTCTTTCTTCGGGGACTTTTTTTTAGAACTTTTTCTGCATATAGAATGTTTCTATAGAAAGTAATAAAAACATCTCTTACCATTAAGGCAGCTAGTAACTTAATTGGCCTCCACGAAAGACGCTTTTAATTCAACGGGTTAATATGTAGTCTATGTTTATCCTGAAGGCCCATTGAAGATTTTGGTAAAATAATTTCTGAAATCGGATGAGAATTTTCGAAGATTACCTCATACATACAAACTTACGAAAATTTCCTCTGTATGAGTAGATTGTGCAATCGCCATGAAGTCTTTCTCTCAAGAAATATTGACCACCCACCCTGAAAGGTGAAGGACTTTTGTAGTGGTTTGAAACTCTCATGAATTTCAGTCCACTTGCGTTCATTAAGTCAAAGTTCGCAGTAATTTTTACGCCATAAAAAATAACTCTTGCAATTTCCTGGATATTATGCATCAGAATATAACCTGAAAATGCTCCATTGGGTTAAGATCGGAAAACTCAAGCAAGTTTTTGCTAAGACGTCTGCCTCTGCAAGTGCTTTGTTTTTGATGCTGATTGCTTTAAGTATTGCAAGAATCTTATTCATCACAGCTACCGTTATCAAAGGTCCTCTACTTGCTCCATCAAAATGACAATACATCCATTAATGATTTTCTTGCGCCCACTTTATAGTTCAACAGCTGCCAACCGCACCCTCTAATTTTGGATGAGACAAGTGACCTTCGTGATTGCAAATATCAATCCAAATGATACCTTTGATAATGATCTCTTGCAGGCAGTCATGAACTCCATTGGGTACAATTTTTTCCAGGGACAGATGTACGACAATAAATTCTACTCGCGTTGCAATATGTAATTTGCGATAGTGCAATTGCTATCGGTCTAATGTTTCATGTAATGAGCAAACAGTTCATGAACTAAATGTCATTTTTATCTAGAATCTAAACATGGCATAGCTTTATTACCGTGATAACAAATTATATGCAAAGCGATATCAGAAACTAATTTGTATAATTTCCAGTTGCAACTCTTTGGTGTGAATAATTTGCGTTGTTACTTTTATTTATAGATTAGTCCAGAACAAAGTTGACCATTTAGCAAATCTATTTTAGTCTATGAAAGGGAAAACGAGGTTGACTCACGTTGGCAATGCATTGAAAACAATAAATTCGAGTATTTTAATCTTTTCTTTGCAATTATAAATACCAAAACACATATTTTCCTGTATACAGTCTCGAACATTGATTGCTGGGAATAATATAATCTGACATCACAATAATGCGAATCAAAGTCCAATAATATTTAAGCAAATCAAGCTCATTAAATCCAATGTCGTTTCGGATACCATTTCCAATTTAATCGGAAAGAAACGATTTGTTTCGATTAAGAATTATTTATTATAAAATTATATTATATTATTATTATAACTACAATTTAAAAATAAAAATACTAATAATACTTATTGTTTTTTTTTTTACAAAAATTATGAACTTGACATACTTAATCTATAACTGAGTTTATATCCAATTTTCCAAATATTTGGAAAATTGACTCTGAGGGAGTTGTTTTAAAGAAGAAAAATATTTAAAAATTATACACAGTATCAACCTCTGTAGTAGTTCCTGTTGGCGTTAGTGTAGAACGAGGTCCAATCGATGATCTCTTAAAAGTGTTCATCGATTATTGTCCGTGTGCTGAGGTAACTTTAGGCTGGTTCTATTTCCTGTTTGCTGATGATCCTGATCTCTTCGTTAGGATGGCTTGCTAAGCCTTCGATGATTTTTCTTGACAGCTGCAGCCTGTCCTTAATTGTCGCGATCCCAGCGCTTTCGTAGAGCGTTGTGTCACTAAAGTATTTCCACGTGTTGAATTTCCAGTGGTATATCTGAGGATTTTCCTTTCCAGTATCCGAATTTTCTTCATTGATGTTAGCGGCACCGTAAACCATATTTGGAAGGCGTTCGTAATTACTGGTCTTATATGTTGTTATTAAACCAGTAGTTTGGTGCTTTAATGCAGTCGAAATTGGCGTTTTGAATGGCCTTTTGAGTCATCGGAAAGAAATGTTCGGATGATTGTCTTTGGTGATTTCCAAATCACTTCACATCACATCACCACAACGCGAAAAACGGGTCGTGTCACGTGATATGAGGCACCGCCTTGTTGAAACCACTTGTCTCCCACATCTTCGATTATAGGCCTTAGTTTGACTTTTGTTTAACGATGACGGTTTTTCAATACACAGTCACTTTTTGTGCATGGAATTGGGTTCAAAACGTCTATTTTCGCATTCTTATTTGCGCTTATTTGGTTTGCTAACATATCCACTGAATGAATAATTTGCCAGATCGTTGAAGAAAATTTTGTGTGGAAATGTTGCACCCAATTGACGCGTCGTAGGTTCTACGTAATCCTTGGTTTCCTGGCTTTAGGTTTTGAGTGAGTTGAAGGGTTATGATGTTAATTCAAATGCAAAGTACACCATGAGGTGCCATTAGACAAATAGCCCAAATATAGTGCTCACCTCTTAATCGATGGATTTGGATCTTCTTATAGCTTTTATAATAACTTAGCAAGTTCGCACAAGTTCAGCGATTTTTAAATGACTGGTATTGTAAGATGTATGTTAAAACCTTAAATTAAACATTTACGACTTGTGGATACATTTCGTTTTGATGTATGTGATTGGAACGGACCTCGAATGGGGTGACCCTCATCAATATTAAAAATCAGTCAGAGAATGGCCACCAGCCTGGCGTTATAATACACGCAAAGATGTTCGCAATCTATTTACAGGATGCCCGATGGCGGTTCCATGTTTCAAAATTCCAAAAAGTCCAAAATGTTGTAAGTTGTGATTAAGGCGCATAGTGCCGCAGATGTTGTGAGAGCATTCTGCATTCGCTTTCGAAGCGTTTTTTAGGAGGAAATTGGGAATTCTTCCATGAGTGCTCGCCGACAATTCTGTTCACTTTACAATGTCGCGTGATTGAGAGACAGATTGGCTTACATCAGTTTTATTTATGGCTAGGAAAGTTTGTTGTTGTTCAGACATTTACACCAGGGAAGATCTTGAACCAAAGTCCTCTTTCATAACCGCGGTATTAACAGATATGATCTCTATTGAACCATGCTTAGTTTTGGCAACCCTACTAAACTAATCAATTTTCTCTGGATGGAGAATGCTTGCTACTCCGTTTGGGTTAGTTATAATCTCTTCGATAACTTTGATGCGAAAAAAAATATTGTGAACATCATTCTCCGAAGAATTGAAACCAAACGTTACAATCTACGTCGTCTACTGCGGAGAATACGAAATAAAAAAAAACCAGCATAAAAATTGAAGGTAGATTCAATCTAGCCAACCCAAATTGTTTTGACTTAAGAAGTAAGTAACATTGAGTAATAAAGCCCTATGTGGAATGACCATTTACCTATACAAGATCCTATTAATTCCAGTAGTGCCATAATGTCCTGAAGCTTGGAACTCCTCAAAAGCAGATGAAGATGATCTTTTTCGTCTCAAGTGAAATATCATTTGGGTGATCTTTGCTTTCCGAACGTTTTCAGGCAAAATATCTCAACGATATCTGCTACGACATGCAAATTGAATGCATATTCATGTTCCTCCTAAACTTTGATTCTATAACAGATGGACGGACGACGCACACAAATGATGCCAAGAAAACGTTCATCAAACAGATAGACGTGGAGACGAATGCAATAAAGTCTACGACACAAAGATATTTATAAATGAATAATCAGCTTGTTAGCTAAAAACAGGTTATAAGGCTTAATAAAAAATTGGATGGGAGGTCCTTTAAAATTAATTCTAAGTAACCAAAGCTTGAAAAGCTGATCTTTCAAAAAACATCCGTCATGGAGGAGGTTAGCTTCGTTTAACTAGATGCTTGTGGCTACCCTTTTGGTCACAACAATAACTACTTGACCCTTCCCTTTATAAGTGTATAATGTTGGAACTCTTTTCTCATACTCGTATAAAAAACCAATCAACATTTACCACCGTCATGAACAGCGTAAGTATAGTTGGCCGACAGTATGACTACATTCCTGACCTAATGTCTCTTATTCGAATGCCAGATCCTTAAATAGATTTACAAGGTTACATGGCTTGTAAATATAAAACTTTTATAAATCAACGGTTCGAACAAGAATCCTGTCAACGCTAGCAAATATAAAACAATCAGGACGGGTAGTAATTCACTTTTTTATGACTGTCAATAACGATGTAAATTTAAAGTTGCACTTAAGTCCTCCACCGACAGGGAATGCCATTATTGTTATATTTAGAAGTCCAACCGGCGCGACGCAACGATAGATTCTGTTAATGTGGAACACCACCAGCCTCGTCCTCATCTGCATTTTTATATAGGAAACGTGTGCGTGTCCTGATGTAACCGATGATGGTGTTACCATTTTACTACCGGGCCATTAAATGCCAGTCTCGCCCCCATAGGCTGAATCATCAATTCGTCCTGTTTTCGTTTCTCCTGAAAAACAAAAAACGATAAATGTTTTTCAGGAGAAACTGGGTCGGTTGAGGTAGATGTGATATCGTTAACGTTGCGTTGGCGTGTTTATGTGTACATGGAATTCGTAGATCAGGTAATTTTGATCCGATCTGAAGGACGAATATGTTTCCCTAAATACTGAACTCCACGTTTCGGTTTGCCACTGGCTTTACATTTAATTTGGATATTTATGGGATTGTAAGTGAAAGTATCCTTTAAGTGTTCTGGCGGCACGCAATTTTCACAAATTCGCAGTTTCGCGGGTATGATTGCCGCTGGGAATTGCGGTCGATGAGAGGGTTCAGAAGCGGTCAAGGTTGGTTCAAAATATCATAATAATTTTGTTTTATTGCTTGCGGTAATTTGAAAGGAAGGAAAATTTGTTCGTATCCGAATTTCTATATACTCGTTTATCAAGAGGTAAATTTAAAGTGTTGGGTAGCTTGGTGCAAAAAATGAGCTATCTTGGTATTCAAAGTGCTCAGGTGGCAGCAAAGTATTTGTGATAAAGGATAGGAAAGAGCCACATCGGAAGAGGACTATAAAGAAATTTAATTTTTGTGATTTTTCCGAAGCACTCTTCAGTTGTTCAAAAAATTAAATTTAAGTGTCTGGAAAAATAATGCGATAATGTCTAAGAGCATTTGGCATGAAAAACCAATACCGAACCCAGTCGCTCATAGACCTCAGTTGATAGTGCACGCGTTACGGATCTACTTTCATAGCATTCTCACAATCAGAAGTGTAAAGTGGCTAAAAAATACAAAAAAAAAATTATAAGTGTTTGGCTCAGTGGCAGTGCATCCAGCTACAGCGCGAGTGAACGTCGGTTCAATCCCGCGTTGGGGGCTTAATTGAAATTTTCAACTTTTTTCTGTTTTTCTTCGAAAAGAAAAAGAACACAGAATACCTAGAAATAATCACGACGAAAATTGAGTCGGCATGAGTGGCCGAGAACGGTCCCCTCCTCCAGCTGTGGGAGTAACGGACGAGGGAAAATCACGCGACAAAAATACGTGTACATCAGGCCATCCAACAGCAATGGAAAAAAGCGCAAAACGACGAAAAAAACCAACAACAACAACAACGAACATTGTAAAGCGCCCCTTACTTTCAACCTCAGCGGAAAAGTTGTCAACCGCAGCCGAGAAAAGGGTATCGGCGACAACAGCAGATGAAATTGATTACGTTTCAGATGGCGGGGAAGGCCGATATGAAGGAGGCAGTAACTCCTTTATTTCTCTTGCCGCGACGGAAACAGATGATGAAGATGAAGAAATCATCGCGATCAGCAGCAACATTAAGGAAATGCAAGCGATTTTGGAATCCATTAAGGCCAAACAAATAGCCAGAAGAGAGAGGGAGAATCAACAAAAAAACCAACAAACTCGAGAACAACAACAAGGACAGCAGATTGAAAGCTCAGAGCAACAACAAAAGACCAAACAGCAACAAAAGGATCTGCGAGTTCCAAGACAATTACAACAGCTCGATAAGAGGCAATCTAGCAACAAGCAACAACAACAAAAGCAGCAGAAGCTACAACAATCACAGCAGCAGAAGACAGCAAGAACGAAAATACCACCGATTCATACATATAAAATGGACTTGAAGGATACCATCAATCTATGTAAGTCGGCCAGTGGCGAACATTTTTTTATTAAAAGAATAAATTCAGATAGACATGCTATAAAATGTTCCACTCTGGAGCAATATAAAATTATAAAGAATTTGCTGAAGGAAACGACGACGGAGTTCTTTTCCTATACCCCGAAAGGGGAGAAGTGGCAAAATGTGCTACTAAAGGGATTGGAACCGTCCTCGGATCCGGAGGAGATCCTTAAAGAGTTGAAAGCGAAGGAATGCGACGGCCTCGAGTTTGTAGGGGTCAAGCCGTACACCACAGCTAGGGCTAGAAGGGAGAAGCGGAAACTTCCGTTCTTCCTCGTTCAGTTAACACCCAATAGCAAACTGGATAGTCTAAGGAAAATTAAAGTTTTAGACTATCAAGTTGTATCATGGGACAAATTAAAAAGAAGCGATAGCATTTTACAATGCATTCGTTGTCAAAGGTTCGGGCACGCCGCGTCGAACTGTGAAATGCAGCCACGATGTGTTAAGTGTGCACAGAACCACAAATCAGATGATTGCCCTCTAGGTAAAGATAGGATTACAGATAAGAGCCACCTTACTTGTGTTTTATGTAGAAATACGGGGCACTCCGCTAGATATCGGGGTTGCTCTAAATACCAAGACATAAAAACATTAAATTTGGCTCGGCAACAGAATGTCGAAGTGAAACGAACACCCGGTCTTACTAAAACACCAGCCGTAACTCCCAAGATTACCTTCGCTCAGATGGCGGCAGGGGTTGGAAAAACGGTACAACAAACACCGAAGATTGCTACACAGGCAGCATCGTCTCGAGCACCTGAGGCAGAAGCTGATCTGCTGGCTATTTTGCTGTCGATTCAAGGACAAATTAGCCAGTTGCAACAGCAAATACAAGACCAGGCGACACGGGTGGATCGTATTTACTCGCTTCTGCCGAGTCTAACACGCTTCCAGTCATAATGCGTACGCTGGTGGATAGACCCTTACAGATCACTGCGGTCAATGTTAACTCCATTATAAAAATTGAACGAAGAGTCGTCCTATACAAGTTGCTTGACGATCGAAGCCCGGATGTTCTTCTGGTTAGCGAAACTAAGCTATCACAGAAACACAAACTGAGGCATAATAATTACAATATAATACGAAGAGACCGACCAAACTCAGATCGAGCAGGTGGTGTCGCTATTTTCGTTAATAAAAATCTTCGTTACAAGGTTGTGTATAGCGGTGAAGTGCGTAGGTTCCAGGTGCTCGAGGCATGCATCATATGTATCCCCCTCCGTAGCGGAAAGAGGATATATGTGATCGCAGCCTATGCAACTGAAGCTACTCAACAAACTTCTTTTGTTTCAGAGCTCGAAACACTCTTTCGATACTTACGGCTAGGGGCGGAGGAGAATTACTACCTCATGGCCGGAGATTTAAACGCCAAACATAGAAATTGGGGAAATCACTTACCAAATACTAGAGGGAACCTGCTATTCAATTGGTGGAGTCAGAACAGTGTCGAGTATAGACTCGATTTGAAAGCAACGGATAGTCCATCTTATCCCCGAACAGGCTCCTACTTGGATCTTATGCTTTTCGACGAACGGTTACAACTGACTGACATGGACCGACAAACAATAAACTGTCTAAAAACATTTGTGTATGACAGTGACCACTGCGGATTCAGTGCCGAAATAACTATTCCCAACGAGATTGCGGAGTTGGAGGAGTATGTCCAAACATATTCTTACAATTACAGTAGGATGCGGTGGACACGCTTCTCCCGAACCATGACAAGAGCACTCTCCTCGAACTTGCTCGACCTACCGTCTAATAGAAATATGTCAAACGAGGAGATTGACACTTATCTGAAGTGGATGGACGACACAATTAAACAAACAATGGACAGAACGATTCCAAAGTACGAACTGATTGACAATGTTAACATTTACCGCAACGCTACGATCGACGCTCTACACCGACAAAAGAGCAGGCTATTGACAAGGCTCAAACTACTGTACAGACGTTTTACTGACCCACAAAACTCACAGGTTAAGACACTGAAGTCTGAGCTTAAAAACCTACAGCAATTAATTCAGCAAAACTACCGAGCTGCAATTAATTCGCATTGGAATACCAAAATTCGGGCTGTTAAAGCTAGCAACCCTAGTATGTTCCCGAAAATTAACAAATTTTTTCGTAGAAAAAATAAGAATGATCTTCCGTGTCTTAAGCTTCGGCGAACCACCAGCAACGAACAGATACTTATGACAGCAGGCATAGATCCATTAGAAGCTTTCGAAGATGACAACTTTTTTGTGATCGAAGATCCTCAGGAGAAAGTTGAAGTAATAGGCGCGACGTTTCAAGATGTGTACAAGGTGAATGTTAGCACTCGCCCAAACCATGTCTTGGAAAATCGCGTATTAGTACACAACTTCGACCTCCAAAATGACATTGAGAACTGGCGATCGGAGAACACTGGTTTTACCTTGTTCACTGACGATAATTTGGCAAATAATGTCATCGCCGTTGAAGGGGTACATCCCCCATTCATATCGAAGGAAGATCTATTGATTATCTTCCGGTCACTGAAAAGTAAGAAATCTGTGGGTATAGACGGAGTTTCAAACATTGTTCTAAGACACATCCCTCTAGAAGCGGTAGACATTTATACTACCCTGTTTAACAATCTGCTTAATAATGCACATTACCCGGCTCATTGGAAGACAGCGGTAGTGCAACCCATTCCTAAACGGAATAAAGACACATCCAATCCGGCAAATCTCCGGTCGATAAGTCTCCTTCCGAACATCAGCAAGGTATTTGAAAAAGTTATTAATAGAGCCCTGACCAAGTGGGTTGAGGACAAAAATATTATTCCGGATAACCAATTCGGTTTCAGAGCGGGGCATGATTGCATACATGCCGCGTCTAAACTGGTATCGGATATCCAATGGAACAAAGGTAAGAAACAATGCACGGGTGCCTTGTTGATTGACTTGGAGAAGGCCTTTGACACCGTATGGTTGCAGGGGCTCTTTTACAAGTTGGCCGACTTAGGCATAAGCAAACCACTGCTATACATACTCTTTAATATGTTCACCAGTAGGCAGTTTATTGTGAAGAATGGCAATGTCACTTCTACTGGGACTTTTGAAGCAAAAAACGGTCTGCAACAAGGTGTAGTGAATTCGCCGATTTTATTTAACATTTTCACGAGTGATCTCGTAAGCTCTCTTCACCACGCTATAGCATACGCAGATGACTTAATCGCGTACAGATCAGGTCCAAAAATCGAGGAAATTGTAAGTCTTTTACAATATGATTTCGATAAGATTCAGCGATATTGCGACGGTTGGAAGCTCAAGATCAACTTCCAAAAGTGTGAAACCATTTTGTTTAGGACGCCGTTGTCTGGGGCCTCTAGGGATACCAGAAAGAATTGGCGAAAGTTCTCTATCGTTGGACAAAACGGGCAACCACTGGTGAGTCGGAGTGTAGTCAGATATCTTGGGGTCTGGCTTGATCAGTATCTATATTTTAATAAACATGTAGATGCTGCTCTGGCCAGAGCCAAAGCGGCCTATGCCATGACAAAGAGACTGTTTCACAGCAGCCAACTCGATGCCAGGGTAAAGGTGATCTGCTACACGGCCCTTATTCGGCCTGTTCTTGCTTATGGATGTCCCGTGTGGTTCAACGTGGGAGCAAGCTTGATGGAAAAGATTCGGGTTTTTGAAAGGCAATGTCTAAGGGCTTGTCTTCACTTATATAGAACCCCAGAGTCGGAGTACAAAGAATTCTATTCTAATGAGGTCCTGTACAACAGGGCCAACTTAATCAGAGTGGACAATTTCCTGATAAAGCTTATTCGAAGGCATATTGCAAGAGCAATGACCGCGAACAATAACCTGATTTACGGGGCTTATTACCCCAATTATATGTACCATGAGACTGTGCGCCTTAACGGCCTTATTCCCCCAGAGGCATTCCTTTATTTTGATCTTAATGGGCTGATCCAGGATAAATCAGCGGTGCCGCTTATCTTCCATTTTGCTCGAAGCAGTGGTAATAGGCGACTCAACTACAGTCGAGACGTTGCACGCAACTCAATGGAGAGCCTCCGTTACAGTAGGGCGGTATCAATCCGTGATAAAGTAGATGTAATAAAACAACACCAACAATATTGGTGGTTGGTACCAGAACAACAAACTCCATCGTCGTTTCCTTAACAAATAACCCCTTATGGGTCTTCTCTATGAAGTCATTCTAGCCAGGCCGGCTTACTTAGATTAAGGTAGATTAAGAATTAGACGTTAAGGTATAGATATAAGTTCTGTAAATAGCACAGCACTTAAAAAAAAATAAAAAAAAAATACATATGTAGTTATGTAATTTATTAAAATTAGTTTTTTATTATATTTAAAGTTAGGCTTAGGTAGTGTAGGTTTAGTTTATATTAGTTTATATTGTTTTAAGATAGTTTAGTAGTATAATCATAATTTCACTAAGTTTTCTTTTTTTCATATATCATTTAAGCAAAACTTTCTTAGTTACCCACGTAAGCTTTAATTATAAACAAATAAATAAGCTCATTTGGTCGAAAGACGTTAAAAAAAGAATAAAGCAAAAAGTTCGACTTAGAGCGCCCGCATAGGGCCAGTAAGCAATATTAATATATAGTAATTAAGCTAGTTTAAGCATTTTTGGTCTAGCATATAAGATACAATGAAATGAATAAAATAAAAATGCAAAAAAAAAAAAAAAAAAAAAAAACCAATACCGAACGAATTGCTGCTGATTCAAGAAGATATTGAAAAAGCACTCAAGGGCTAGTCGAACATGCACACGAAGGGTTTTGTACCACCGTACAATTTTTAAGACTACACATTTTTTAATAGTGAATTTATAAAAGAAAAATTGAGTTGTGATTTTTAGAAAACACACACTTTATATTATTCAAATTATTTGTTGTTATAGCGGCCATAAAGTACATATTCTGTGACATTATAGCTCTGTGACGGTCAGGTGGACAGACGGATGGATGCAAAGTGGAGGCTTAGTATTGGGGTTCAGTTGGCAACTTTGGATATAAGACCCTTAAAATGAATGACTTTAGCGAGGAAGAATTCGTGATAGGCGTTGATGAAAATTTGTTCCAACGCAAAGCAAAAGGTTCATCAAATGCTTACGAATGCTTCGCAGTCGAAAGATTGGCAAAGTTTATCATTTTCCTCCTTTAATGTGAAGTTTTAATCCAAATTCTATGGCTAAGCCCTTAAACATATCAACAATCCTGTCGGTTTCGGACCTCTTCGTCATTTAAGCCAATTAGAGGCGGGACTTTTTCATCTCTTTTCTCTTTTTTGCTCCTATTTCGCATTTTTGTATGTTTTCATTCATTTAACAACTGCTCTTAAGTGTTTCCTTTCAGTTAAGGGGAGGCAATTATCGACCACGGAAGCATTGGGGCTTTCTTTGAACAAGATCTAAAAAAGGGCTTAGAAAATCTGTATGGAGCCGAGTGTAAGACGGTAACTTAAGCAACAGTTCCGATTTTGGGGGCTTTCCAAAGGAAAATTCTTCATTGGAGAATTGCTGTATGCGAAGAGGGCGAACGAAGGAGGATAAAGATCATACGAAGGTAAAAATCAGCCGACCACGATTCCTCGGCGAAGCGAATGGAAAACAAAGCTCTAGCTAAGAGTATCATTGAATCCCTTGGATGAACAGAGCGTGCAATCGGCCTATTTCACTACTGTGCTGAAGAGTAGAGTCGGTACTACTGAATCGTTCAAAGAAAATAATACCTTACCAACACTACGGGTATAGGGAGAAGCACTCAACATTACATCATCTGCTAAAACTGTACAACTACATTTCCTTTTGACTCACCAAAAAAAGGAGTCAGAGATGGCCTTTGACAGTGTCTAGTTCAATGGCCTCATTTACCAGCTGTAAAATGGAGTTTGCTCGCCACGAAATATTTTTTATTCTACATGTCTTTGACGCTTTTATTCCATGAAGCCTCTAAGACGAAATGTCCAGTAAGAAGGAAGAACATTGTCAGCCTTGTTCAATATCAGCCAGGGAACGACCAGTAAAGGAAAGCGAAGGTAAACCGTCAACGGAAACCAGAAAAGACGCCAATTTGCAACTCACTGCCACAACAAAAAAGTAATCCTTCGGGAGAGTACGGAAATTGTATCACAAAACTCAATCAACTTCAGTGAGCCGTTTAAATTAAATCAAAATTGTTGCCCAGCATGACCCGGTTGCATTTTGTCCAAACTTAATATTGTAATATGTTAAAAATGACCGTCACCACAAGATGGCGGATTGTGTATATTTTGGCAGCCCTGTTAATATGGGTTTCAAATAAAAGAGCCAGTCACGAACTTTTTTTATACAGATAAAATTTTATTCTTCTGGATACTGACTCTGGAACTAGATGATATCCAGCGACTGATATTGGAGCCAGAAGTTAGCACCCTGGATGGGTTTTCTGTAAAAAAAACTCACCAATCTCATCTAGTCTGGGTTCGTCTGATTCATTTTGAAAAGTCATTTTTTTTTTGATCTGATGATTTAGTTGGTCGACTCTTACTATATGTTTAAAAATAAACTTTTATTAATAAAAATACTTTAATTAGACGAGAATTCTTTAATTAGTTATTTACCATCATAAACGCTAAGAGTAAAAATAAAAAAAGGAGATACAAATTATTTTTAAGCCAAACTATAATTAGTTTTAAAAAGGAAACTAAAAAGTTAAAAAAATTATAAATAAATAAATATTAAAGCATGTTATATTCTTACAGCAGAGGAGAAAAAAGGAGTATCTTAGAATCTTTTATTTTTATCAATTAATGATAAATTTCAGTATTTTAGATTTTTTTTACAATTTATTTAAGATTGCTTTAAAAAAATTGTTTTCTTTTTAATTGTAATCTTTTTTTCTTGATTTTTTGCTTGACATCAAACGGACAAATGAACAATCAACAAGGAGTACGAAAAGATTCTTCACATGACTAAGCTGGTATTTTGTTGCTTTTATTGAAAACAATTGCGTATTGAAAGTCCCTTTCTAACTTGTAAGTTTAATATGTATTTCCACGCAAGTACGACTAATTCGATTTGATATCAATGATTATATTAAGTCTTGCTGTATCCTTACTAAACAGCTCGGTCTTCTTTAATTCAATTTGCTTACAAACACCTCAGAAAACCATAAAAAAAAACAAAGTTAATTTTTTTAATCCATCTAAGGCACTCCCACGTTGAGAAGTTGGCATTTAGCTTTTAGACTTCTGTTGCACGCGGATATCTTAAATGCCAAAGCATTTCACGAGCAGATCCGTTTAAAGGAAAAGTGTGTTTACAAATAATGAAACCGCGCCTTAAACTTCACACATGGCGGTAATAATTGTGATTTATGCAGGCATGCAAGGTCGGGCACTCCTTACAGAAGCGAGCAAAATAAAAAAAAAATTAATAGACCTTACTTTAAACACACCCTGTTTTCTGCACCATACACGTCAATAGTTTTCTACTGTGAATAGTCCCCAAAGGAATAGGACTTCCTGAGGACCACTGGTTGAGCGTGAACTTTTCAACAAAGTCAAACAACGTCTAACAATGTTACGGTTCTGTGCGTGTAAAAGTATCCTCCCACTTGCCTTCATTTCTTACATAATTGGCCTACCAGAAGGAAGTGACAGCTGAACAATGGCACCCCCCTTGGAATTGGACGTCATATTAGAACACCCCCACAGTTAGACATTTCGCGTCTGTCGCTCGTTGTGAAATTGAATTTAAACTTCATCTATCTGCAAATGGCTTTCAATCAGGACGAGTTTTCTTTTAGAATTTATGGGCAAACTTTCCAGTAAGGACATTTACAAGATAAAAAATAAAGAATTTCAATTCACAAACTCGTGAATAACGCTCATTCCGCTTTTGTATTGTTCTCGGAAAGTAGGCCAACCAATAAGCCTGTTAAACTTGCCTTGCCAGACCAACTACGAGTATATGAAGATATAAAATATCCTTCTTTGACCATTGTTCTGAAAGTTCTATACATACTATATATAATTTGTCCTTCTTATTGGCGATTCACGTCGAATCCTTGTCGCAATGATTTGCCAGCAAACAGAAAAAAGAGTCCGCTCCCTCTCTACGAATGTCCTGGGTCGCTAGTGTTTTGGATGCCAAAGTCTTTGGTATCAATAAAACATCCGACTGTCGCTCCGTAGCAAGGACAAAGGCAAATATGTATGTTGCTCCCAGAGGGTGGACATTGTGATGTCTCCTAAATAATCATATCACGTTTGTCATTGACCGCTTTGCGGTTATATGATTTTGTCCGCCTTCTTGGCTAAACATCCTTGGAACATAGGCGAAGCATAATTGAGGTCAATGAGGTTGATGTTATGAACGAAGCAAGCGGAAGAAGTGGGAGAAAAAGAAAATCCTTAAGCATTAAACCAAGCCAGGTGTTCTTTCGTCCTCGTCGCAGTTGCATTTCGCTACGAAGTTGACTGCAAAATAGTCGCTTCAAAGGATATCCCTCTTTTGAGGGCACCCAACCAGAATAGATATTGCTTTAAGGGTGTGCTGTACAAGGATCCTGAGAAGCCATTTTTCATTGCGTTACGGTTACAACTACAGTTTGTTGTTGTGTGCTTGCATTCGAACACATCCGTTTGCATAACGACTTGTGCAGGGCAAAAAAAGACAAAGTAAGGTTCAGTGTGTTATAAATAACAAGGACATGGCAAGTGGTTTAATATATTTTTGTTCCTTTACTTGTAAGCAACAGTTGTAGTTCTTTATGCGATAGTATTTGTGTGCCCTTTTTTTGCCGCATGTCAAGAATTACGAGTATGAGAAATTCCATTCACGGTAAGAATTATGAAATTCTATGCACGTCCTTTGAGTTTGCATATTCTTTCACCATCGTTGTTTCTCATTATCTTGACTGTTTTGGAGGACAAAGGCGAATGACGGAATGTGGCATAGTGTTGGTGCTTTGGAGGAATTAGATGAGAAAATTCCAAGGAAACGTGTTCCTCTTGGATCAGATTATGCGTTATTTTTTTTTTTTTGGCTAAAAATCGTTTGATTACTGATCTTTGTGTGGAGGAAGGAAAGCCGCATGATGGCATGCAAGATGGTTTGAGAAAATTCTCAGAAGAAAGAAGAAATTTCCATAAATTTAATAAAGACAAAGGACCACGTCAATGTGAACTCTTCGAGCAAATAAGCGATATCCTCGATGGAAACAGCTTAAGATATTTATAGCCCCGCA
The DNA here is from genome assembly GCA_963555765.1 of Orthonevra nobilis. Lineage (NCBI taxonomy): Eukaryota > Metazoa > Arthropoda > Insecta > Diptera > Syrphidae > Orthonevra > Orthonevra nobilis. The sequence goes on from OY743224.1 coordinate 141,630,386, forward strand.
TAAAGAAGCCTATGAAGCCTGTCCAAAATCCGATGTCAAACTGTGGTTGAGGGTATGAATGATCCAGAAGTCCAGACTCCATAAATCGGGGAAAGATAAAGACTTCCGATTAACAACCTATGCGGCTGCCAGGAATACGGCGTTGAGCAGCTCAAAGGGCATCTAAGAGAATAATCCATTGTCTACGACTAACGTCAAAAACAAAAGAAACGGAGACCCGAAAAAAAATTGTGCTATGCTGATGAGTGCATTCAGAAAAGGAAAGCAAGAGATGAATCGCATAACAGGCAGAAAAAGAAAAACTCGAGTAGAAGAAACAAAGAACCAAGAAACTACTCAACCTGAGTCCCGGAACACTGCTTTTTTGGAAGATATGCAGAAAGTCGTGCAGTCTTACGATTTGTGCGGAAGCTGCTTCTCAGAGGAGGAAGAAGACACGATCGTTGTACTCCTCTTTGAATGCCCAGACATATGTGTAGATAGGTAAGATCCAAAAAGCCTTCGAGGTATCACAGTCAAAACGCTGGCCGAAGAGTGTTCTATGGAAGCTACCGATACCTAACCTAACCTAACCTAACTTTGCTGCAGGCTCCAAGACTGCGCACAATCTCTCTGTTATTTTGAAGGACATCTCGTCACCGATCCACAGGGAATTGTGGATGTATTCAATGATCAAGAAAATCTGAAAGGGTGTGAAGAAAACCGAACCCCAGCAATTGGGTCTCCTCATTGTAGAGAAATCTGTGGCAAAGGTTCTTAAAAATGACGGAGATAATCTGGTACGGAGTATGCATCAGATCATCTGTAAGGTTTTGGAGGATACAAGCATTTCCGACAACTGAAATATTATATCTATTCGTTTCATATACAATAATCACAACTATAACAAGCGTCGCTTACAAGAGATCTATCCATGGACAATTCTGAAGCCGTTTTGCAACCAGGTTAAGAAAGACTAAATTTTATATTTGCTTGATTTTCTACTTCCTTATTTTGAATAAATTTATTTAAACATAAAATCTCTTGGTCATATTCTATCTTTTTATTTTATTTGTCCTAAATTAAGTATTATGTGCTCATTTATAGTTTGAAGATAATGTAAAAGTTGTATTTTTAGATAAAAAACAAAAAATAAAAGAAGAGAAAAAAAAAAACACTTTTTGTTCTTACATTAAATTTATTATAAGCTTTTAGCATTAAATAAAAATGAAAAACATTTTATTTTCATAACATTTTCTTGGTTTTTCTTTAAGTTAAATTTTGTTAAAATGCCCCAATTATTTATAAGCTCTAGTTAGGTTCATCGACAGATATGTGAAGGTCTAGTATCGTGGTTAGCTTTAGGCAACCTTACACTTAATGTTATAAATTCAAGCTAGTGTTAAGTATTTTTCTACCCAGTAACATTCAAAATTGAATCAATAAAACAAAACTATAAAAAATGGAAATGGGGCTGAGACAAACGAAGCTTGCCTGGAGAGCAGATACTGTGGCTGCTGTTCTTGTGAGTGATTTTGCTGTTACTGCTGCAGGTTTCGATATATCCTTTAATTCTGCAGTTGATGTTGGTTTTGATTTGTTGCTGCCTCTTTTGGAATATAGTGCGGGCAGAAGTAGAAAAACGGTATCATTTTAGGCTCACTCTCTGTTCGACTGGTTCTTAATCGGCGCATTGAAAAGATACGGCTATTTTTGCCGTACATATTGACATTCGTAAGGGAAATCAAGACATATGGGGTCTTGACCTGCAATCATGAAAATAAGCAAGAAGCAATGTGTTCAAGCACAAGTAAAGGTGGAAGATCCTAAACACTGAATTTGTACTGACATCACATTTCTTTTATTTTTCATTTTTTAAATTGCAACTAAATTTTACGTCAGAAGAAGGCGTAGAAGAAGTTTGCCGCATATTTTAATACTTGCTAGGGGAATCAAAACCTAAGGATAATTCCAACAAACCAAAGCGGGTAAACTCTTCGAGACTCCATGAGATTTCCGTGATGGACGAACTATTTACGTACCTACGGAACCTACGTTGCGCGGGTTTAATTCTCAATTGGCCGGCTTTTTTTTCAAGCTTAGAACCTTCTATCTATGTATGTATCATTTCACTTTTGTTTTATTTCAAATTTATTCCCTACAATAAGTCCGCAATTTTCGATAATATTTTTATTGAACATAATATATACAATTGTTCTTGAACCTAATTTACAATGTTTTTCTTAAAAAACTGCTGGCTCAACAAAAGGGGCCCAGCGAAATACATTGGTTTTTAAATTAAAAACTGTTGATGGTTGAACCTCGGGTTGTTGATTTCTTGAGTGTTGTTATGCGGCCTCATCCGCGGTGGTGGATAGTGTCTACTTCATCGTAGAATGCTGCTGGTCCTTCTTCGATGTCGAGAGGGAAGAGGGCCTCTTGCAATATCGCCATTGCATTAAGGTATTTGTGCTCCTCTGGTGTTTCATCATTGGCCATGCTGCTGATGTTGTTGTTGTCGTGGGTCCTTGCTGCCTCGAGGAATTTTTTGAAGATCCGCGGCATGTAGACGCTGAGCGGAGTTATCCGGGCAGCCGCATAGAGCTCGCTGTTCTTCACGTGTCTCATGGTGTCTTTGTCTAGGTGCAGTCCGGTGCATACACGGGGAATCTTACGTTCAAATGCTTCCAGCTTCAGCATGTATGTTTTTGATGCGGTGAACCATACCGGGAACCCGTATGTGATTACGGGTCGGATGAGTTGCTTGTACAACAGTAGCTCGGTCCGTTGGCTGAGCCCGTTTTGTTTCCGCATTAGTGGATGGATCCGGTGGAATGCAAAGTTGGCTTTCTTCAGAATGGAATAAGTCCGCAATGCAGAGAATATATGTATATATATTTTTTTATTAAAAAAAATTACTTGCGGTGTAAGAAGAGGTGAGAATCAACACGAAAGCACACATAGCTCACGGCTCGATCTACAATGATTTATTCCTTGATTTCTGATTCAAATAAACTTGAAATACGAGCCAAAATAATATCAAGTGAAAGCCTTTTTCCACTGGCCTAATCAATTCATGAAAACATGAGTTTATTTTTAACTGTCTATAGACGTCACAAACGAAAATTGTCTACAAAAAAAGGTGTGAATGGGTTGTGTTGACATTGACATTGATGTTCCCCATGTCTATATGTGAAAAAGAACAAGCAAGATATCGTAATTGAAACATTAGTTTGATTAATTCTCAGTCTTACAAATCGGGCTTAATGCGTTCTAAATTCAAATTGAGTATTCCAAAAACAGAATGATTTCCATCAACGTATGGTTAGTGCGGCATTCCTATAAACCACAGGTGTCAGGTTAACAATTAGATAAATAGTGTGGCGGGTTGCCCAAACAAGGCTAGTATTTATCAGTTTTAGATGCCAACTGACTACGTAGTGAGCACACTCGCATGCAACTTATTTAAAGTGATTGCATCAGCGATTGGAGTCGTATTTAGAACACACTTGTATCCCAAGCCCTCTATCAACATTCTATTCATCAGCAGCTAAATAAACATTTTTTTCCCAAATTCCACAGTTTGCGCGATTGTGTGTGAGATTCCTTAGAAGTTTTTTTTTCCTATTACCTCAATATTTAAAAAAAAAGCAATGGGTCATGTGATGTGAGAAGCCCACAGCCCACAAGCCACAGTCCTCTTAGGTGCTGCCTACTTAGCCAAATTATTACGCTTAACAACCGAAAATTACCATTCGCCGAGTGGAATTAAATTTCCATTCGTGTTAATTTGTTTACGATACGTGTACATGAAAAATTAAATTAGGTCAGCGTAGGGGGTACCCTTGAAAAGTGCAAATCGAGTCATACGTCCGAATCTGACTCATGGCACGCAAGCCCACTACCCCCTCCAGTTCAGGCGAACCTAATGTATTTAAATGGAATTCAAGGAAAATAGGTCAAGCGAGGCCCATTGCATTGCAAGGAATCGGGTACCGTATGCAGTTGGTGTTAATGCTCAGACCCGGATGGCTATAAACCACACGTTCGTATTTGGGTATCATGCGGGCTTTGCTTATTGCTTGGCATTCTTAATTGGTTTCCCTGTGGAGAATGAAGGGATAAAAAAAGATCTGACAAAGCGAATGCGGTACGCGAGTTAAATTAATTAGAGAACTAGAAACATTCGGGATGAGTTACCACAGTCTTGGGATATATACATGCATACATGGGCTATTGTTGCGATAGCGACGCATGATATTCAATTAGCTGTCGCATCCACGGCATTGATTTCAACGAATTGCTTAATTGAATTATTTTTTTTTTCAGAGCCAATTGGGCAAATTAGTTGTTTTATGGTGTTGTTTGAGTTGAACTCGAAAAATTGAATCACACTGTGGAGTAAGGGGATATAAAGAGGCAGTTGTGTTGATTTCCAAATTCTGGTCGAGAAGAATTTGATGTGTGTACGACTTTTTTTTTAGTCAAAGTGATACTGAAAAACTTTCGTTTACGAGCTCAAGAAGGTATGAAAACAGACGAACGATGTTCGTTTGACACCTTTCGACCTTATTGTGCTGTAAGCTTGGCACCCAGTTTCATTGAGTTTCTTGTTATGATACTCTGATTGCACTACCAGAAAAGATCAAACGAAAGAATACCTAAAGGATAAAACTTTTGTCCTAGGCCAAGAAGATTGACGAGATTCAAGGTATTACAATTTTGGAGCACATTCAATTATGGTGAGAAATCTTATTTGCCTTTTCAAACCGAATCTGTAAATAAAATTCGTGACTTATTTATTAAGCATGACCGATCACCGTCTATACACGAGCTGGCCATTTTATTTTTTAAATATCAACCCCTGTCCAAGTGGCGGACGCTGTGGTCTGAAAGAGTAGACCTTTTGTTAATTGGGGAATTTGTTAAGGCTAACAGGCATTCCATTCTTCTGATGAAAGTCAGAATGTCTTTAGCATTGGATTGTCTTATGTCCAATGGCGAGCATATATCTTTAAAGAAGATACGCCTTCTCAACCAAATTAGAGCTGGACATTTACAAGGAATGTGTACAGCCGTTTCGTCGTCTTCCAAACAGAGTCGGAATTCGGTGGTTCTCAAGCGGCAGTGGCCTGAGACGAAGCTCACGAGCTTTCTAATATTCTCCTTGCTGAGTTAAGTATTTTCATAAGTAGTTTAGATTGTCTGAGTTCAGGAAGATTTCTCCTGTGGGCAATTCGCAGCTTGTTTTCTCACTTATTTGTCAGACCAGTGGCCATAGTCCAGCTTACGCCACAGAATGGTTCTGGACCAGTGAACGCGGTTTTAGAACCAGCCCTTGCTAGTTTGTCCGCAATTTCATTGCCTGTGATTCCATGATGGGCTGGTACCAATCCTTACCTAACTTTGTTACGTCGGGCCAGGGATTGTAAGGTGTCGTAGCAGCTTTTGACACACTTGGATTCGACTAGATTGGATGACAGTGCCTTGAGCGCTGCTTGGCTCTCTGAATATATTATAATTCTGGCCCCTTGGCCATGATTCGATGGCTTGTAGTACAGCCTGGAAACACTTGGATGTTTTCCCATGGGTATGGAGATTTAAGGGTTGGGTCCATAGCCACCGGCACCTACTCCATTTGCCATTTTTGAGCCATCGGTATACCAGATTAAGTTTCTGGGGTCGGAGGCAGGTGAGTAGCACGACCATTGATTAAGGTTAGAAATGTGTACCTCAAAAAGATGCCCAAAGCAGAATGTTGCCTTCATACAATCAGGGATCGAGTAGTCCATGATGAAATTGATTATTTTAAAGTGTCCCGTTTGGTCACTTGGTTTGTATTTCATTGCAAGTTGCATCTTAAGGGCATTTCTGGCGGCTGATTTCCTTAAGAAAATGTTAAGAGAAGGCAGTGCTGGTATTAAATCTTCTTTTCAAATCAATCCTCAGGTCACCAGTCACTTGATTCTCAATCTTAAGACTTTCCACCTCGGTGCGAACCTGGTGGCTGGGAATTCGACGACGTTTAAAGCTACCATTTTTGTCAATTTGCTCAACTTGACCGAGCCAGTCTTGGTGATTGGTGTTTGCTCATCAATCCTCAACCATATCTTAAATCGTTAAGATTTGCTTTCTCATTCTTGCAGTTTCGACCAAGAATATTTTTCGCACAAGTGGCTGGAGTTGGACTTCACCCAGTCCAAGAAACTTGTATTCACAATATATCATTAACCATCAAAATTTTCCCAAGCTTTTATTCGAACTTGGAATCTTTTTAATATTCCAAATGCGCTTAACCAACAGCCTTAATTTTTTCATTTATTTCATTTAAATGCAGTTTTATTTGATGATTCATTTTTCTTACATGCTAGACAAAAACGCTTAATTCTAGCTTAATTTATTCACTATTTATAAACAAACTCACTGGCCCCCCGCTGGGCGCTCTAAGCTTAACCTAACAATTAAAAATATATCTTTCGACTTAATTCTAATTATTATATTAACATTAAACTAATAAATTAAAAAACTGAGAATTTTTTTTTCAGTTAAAAAACCGGACGAGGCTTACTGGATTTTTTTTTGCTTTTAGAGCACTCAAGATAAAAAATGCATATGCAATCTACCCTGAACCAGACCTTTTCTATCTAAATATTGAAACGCTTCAAGGGGAATAAAGCCGTTGAGAAGCACTGTCTCATGGTGCATATTATTGGATTAAAAAGCCCCGGAGATCAAGTTGTTGTTCATTGCTCTTGCTTAATCAGAAAGTTATCCACTCTGATCAGGTTGGGCATGTTGTGCAGGACCGCGTTACTATAGAATTATTAAGTCATCTGCGTACGCTATGGAGTGTCGGAGAGATCCTATAAGATCGCTTGTGAAAATCGTTAATAAAATCGGTGAAATAACTACACCCGGTTTTAGACCGTTGTTAATTTCAAAAGTCATAGCAGATGTCACACTTCCTTTTTTCACAATAAACTGTCTGCTGTTGAGCATATCCTAGAATATGTACAGTAGCGGTTTGCTTTTGCCGAGCTGGTCAATCTTGAAAAAGAGCCTCTGCAACCATACAGTGTCAAAGGCTTTCTCCAGTTCAATCATGAAGGTATTGTTTCTTACCTTTGTTCCATTGGATATCCGATGCCAGCTTAGACGCGGCATGTATGCAATCATGTCCCGCACAATATATGGTTATCCGGTACAATATTTTTGCCTTCCCAACAACCCTATGGACATGGGCATGTTAACGTCGAGGTAGATAAACCTCTTTACTTCCTCTATTTTTTGCAATTTCTTCTAGTTGTATTTTCGCTAAAATAGTGTTCGACGGTGCTTCCAACAACTCTTTCTCTTTCTTCACAGCAACATTCAGCTGATCGTGATTTAACAAAAAATTTCAAAAAGGCGAGAGCTTACTCATAAGATCGTTAGTTAAGTGGCGGTTAATCCCAATTAAAGTTGGTCTAGCAATAAGAGTCTTTTTGAATCTGCCGATGGTGCTGGTATTTTTGACAATGACAGAAGTGCTAATTCAAATCACTGTTCCTTTCCACTTTAAGTAAATGGAGATAGATCCTTACATCTACATAGATCCCTAAAAAAAAGTACTATATCCTCCGGCTAGACTTCAAGTAAACACCTCAGCTGCCCCGGGTTGTGGGTACCATATGTGCGTAACTTTAGTTATTTCCTGCCCATATGGACCGAACTTATCTGTGTCGCAGTATACAATATATAAGTAGTTCGCAAACGTGTGACCAGCATTTCTATAAAAAACCGTCTAGGATGCCAAGCTCTTTATTGATATCGATTTATTTTTTTGCATTCCCTCAATCCGGTCTGGTGTATTTTTTGTTTGCCTACTTCTGGGTTTCTATAAAAAGTTGTTTCATTACTTTTAAAATGTTTCGTTGGCAGAAACTATCAAATATTCAATAAAGGCGTAAGCTATTTGAATCAAACAATTTATTTCCTTTCTTACTTGTTTATATTGAAAGGATCCTTTAAATAATCTTTATTGCATAAACTTTAATTTCTTAAGAAGGTATATACTTCACATAGAAAACCATCTGACTGAACTAAATCATAAAAAATAATTCATTCGACAAAAAAAAACCCGCACTTCTTTGCTGATTCTCAAAAGCGCAAACACCTTGACCTAGACACTTGTTTGCATACGTTTTAGATTCCGTCATTGACAGTGACCGTCACACAAAATGCCAGCGGAAAACAATTAAAAAGGAAATGAACATATACAAATGGCAAGCCAAGACGACAAGATACACCGCGCCTGTTTTAAGTGCACCCCAACCCCCTAAGCTACTTACGTCAACTCTAACATTTATATCGATGAGTCAGAATCAGCCCTGATGTTCGAGAGCTCGCTCAAAGTAAATTCGCTCACGCAAAAAACAACAAAGCAACTGCACTTTCTAAAGGAAGTGCATTCGTGATCTCATTCGTTGTTGCTGTCGTTTCGTTGATGTTTTCTACGCCTCACTGCACCCACATATCGATTCTTCAAGATACAATCGCTTCATGGCCAGTGTCCATAAGGAGGCGGCGGCGGCGATGCATCAATCCAAAAACAGATGAAGACATGGAAATAAATATAATTCATCTCGCGCTCGAAATCTCTAAAGGATGTGAATTAAAAAAAAGTGTAGAAAATCCGAAGGTCGCTTGGCAACATGACACTTATCGTCCCCATTTAATATGACAACAACAACAACAACGCATGAACCCAGCATCTGCGTATAGCGTATTGTTTTGATTTAGCCAACAACCCTTCCAACCCGGGATAAACAAAAGACCGTTCGAAGAAAGAAAATTCAGTAAAACCATATAGACTCCCAGAATACCACCCACTTTAATGAAAATTGAAAATAAAAAAAAATAAACACTCACATTATCATCGCTTTCTTTGTAAAAGGACTCTCCGTCCTCGGCTGCCAGCATCGCCATTGTTGTGGTGAGTTTTCGCTCGGTGTGCCTGCTCTGATGAGTGCAGATTGCACGGATTTTGCTTAATAACCTCGACAGGATGGCAGAAATTTAGATTTTCCAAATTCTACACGAAATATTGAAACCGAAACCATGAAACATCATCGTCACTTTAGGCACAAGGATAACACAACATAACACAGAAAAAACAACTCTCATACACAAGGCGACTTTTGTAAACAAAAAAAAAAAAAACAAAAACACAAAACTGATGCAAGTGAGAGAAATCTTCGTCCTTATTTTTTGCAACTCGAATTCACCTTTGAGTTTCACTGTATATAAATTTTAACTTTTTTTTTTAATTTCGTGGTGTGTCGTACCTTCTCAAGGACACACCACAATCAACCGATAAGGATATGATGTCGCTTCATTATACGGATTTTGGGTGAGTGGCTGCACAGTTACCAGGATATCCATGACATAACATTACCATTGTGGTTGTTATCGCGTCAAAAAGGATTTTCCCTCTGATTCGTTTGTTATTTTTCCGAGGGGATGGGCCGCGTATTCGAGTAGAATATCCTGCGTTTCGTTACGATTGCGGGAAATTTCAATATTTTCACAGAGAGAGTTTTTACTTTAAAAAGACTTTAAATAAGGACACTAGTTTAGTTGAATACAAATAAAAATTCAAAACGGAATGAAACGCGAGTTCCAGGTGGAGTGAATCTATCTACAGTCGGCTGAGTGTCGAATTTCGTTTAATTAACGCGAAAATAAATGTTTTTTTTTTTTAATTATTTATCATTTGTAAAATGTTTGCTTTTTTGTTATTTCTTTTGATCTTATTTTCGGTTTTTTTTTTGTTTTCTCTTATTTGTGTTTACGAATGTGCACCACGTCTATGATTCGTGAAAGAAAAAAACACTCTGGCATGGCAAAGGCCATGATATACCAGCAGCTGCGATGTTAGAGGGTGTTTTGGCTGAAAATAAAAGCTTCGTCACGGTAAATTGGCAATGAAGCTTTCGCCGTGAATACAGTGGTGGTCAAAAGTTTCTACCAAATTAATATATCTTTTTGCATTTTGCTGAATTTCCAATACGAATTTTACCGGTCAAATTGACTTCGTTGTCTTTTTGATGTAGTAACTAAAAATGAAAGAAAAGACAGCTTAACAGATAGATTCGCCAAGAAAATTAAGCCGTACCAAAGATTAGTGTAAACAATCATTGACCGGTAATAGCAAGACCGTATTGTGATATTTGGTTTATAGTTCAGTTCAAGTTTTTCTGTGTTGCCAGTATCCGACCTTCAAAGTAGAACACAAAATACAAACTTACTTTTCAAGCCATCGATCCTTGAAGGAACTTAGCCTAAGGTAGAGCTGGTTTCTGTGATTTACATGGTTTACTGATGTCTATCCTCTCAATCTGGGCGAGCTATAGAAGTCGACCAATTCTTTGCCTCTCTGATTTGATTCGATCATTGTACATCTGTTAAGATGAGTGTTTTGTAAGCCTTAGTTTTGTTCCTTGGATTAAGGAATTTTAATTATGAATGTTTGAATGTTTTTGAGTTGATATTCGTTCTGAGATCAATGTTATTTAATCCTCATTAATTTGAAAAACATCTCTTGGTGCCTCTTTTTCAATCACAGTTAAAGTAAAAATCACATTTTTTTTTATATCTGCCCCTGTCCAAGTGCGGTCTGAAGAAAAATACCTTTTGTATCTTGGGGAGTTTGTTTAGGCTAACAGACATTCCATCCCATCTTAACCTAACTTTGTTACGTCGGGCCAGAGATTGTAAGGTGTCGTAGCAGCTTTTGACACATTTGGATTCCACTAGATTGGATGACAGTGCCTTGAGCGCTGCTTGGCTCTCTGAATATATTAGAATTCTGGCTCCTTTATAGGCTTTTGCAAGGTTTTCAATGGCACAAGAATCAATGGCTTGTAGTTCAGCCTGGAAAACACTTGGATGTTTTCCCATGGGTATAGAGATTTAAGTGTTGGGTCCATAGAGACGGGCACCTACTCCATTTGCCCATTTTGAGCCATCAGTATACCAGATTAAGTTCCTGGGGTCGGGGGCAAGTGTGTTGCTCGACCATAGATGCCCAAAGCAGTATGTTGCCTTCATCCAATCTGGGATCGAGCAGAACATGTCTTCATCCGTGATGAAATTGATTATTTTCAAGTGTCCCGCTTGGTCACCTGGTTCGTATTTCATTGCCAGTTGTATCTTAAGAGCATTTCTGGCGGCTACTTTCCTAATCAAAATGTGAAGAGGAGACAGCCCACAGACAGCTTCCAGGGCTGCCGTAGAGCAGGTGATGCCCAAACAAGCTATACGTTGGACTTTTTACAGCAGTTGTTACTTCTAAAGTTTGGGGCCACCAAATATGGCTGCGATTTGTTCGCCCGGTAGCCATACTTGTATCGTCCCATCTGCATCCATTCATTAACAGGTCACTGTGGATCTTTGGAAAAAATTTCATGATAATTCTGAAGACCTTGGGTGCCTGTTTTGTGGGCTTTGAGCTGGGGGATTGCGTAGACTCTTCTACACATTCATTCTTCTCTTCGACTTCTAGCTCTGTTGTATTCACTTGTAGCTCGATTTTTTCATTGCAGCGTCTTCTAATATACCTTATCTCTTGATTCCCCTTGTAAGCACACGCCACCATACCAGACATTTTTGTCGGGGTTGGTTGTTAGCCTTCAATGGTTTTGGCTACTTCCTGGATTATAATGCCGCATCTTGACCAAATATTTCTGGCCTTTTTGTGGTAGGAAATGGGTTCTATGTTGGATCTGGTTATTTCTGGTGTGCTAAGCTATCCAATGTTAAACCTTCTTATTGTTGCATGAGACAGTCGAACTCTGGAGCTCCCACTTAAAAGTGGTGAAAAGGCTTGAACATTCAGAATGTGGATGGCATTCGATAGTCTAGGAATGACTCGGTTGCTGGGTGAATCTCTTCATGAGGATTTCTTGTGATTTATTATAACCATATTATAAGCTGTCGCAGCAAAAACGATATATGCATGTTTTCATTTACTGGAGGCCTTTCCGATTTTAGCATTGAAATCCCCAAGTGCGACGTTGAGATCGTATTTCGGACAGAATATGTATGCTTTGTCAAAGAGTTCGTATAATTATTCTTTGGTAGAGTCTAAGGCTAATGCCGTGCACTATGCGGCATGCAACAGACCGTCAGGACTGCAAAAAGCTGAGTGGCAAAGAAAAAAATTGTATGGTTGTGGCCACGCAATTGCTTAGTGACAAGCGAGGGTTTGAGCGATATAGTACAGCTTTCCAATTTGTTCTATCATTTTAGTGAAGTACTGAGCAGGAAATTTCTTGGCTAAAACAGCCAAAAATGCATTTAAACTGAAAACTGAATAAAAAACTGTGCTTCTTAAATATTATAGAACCCATTTTTTTTTTGTAAGTAAAATATGAGTAACAATTCATTTCTGTCCTAAAAATTTTCATTTCCACTGTATTGTAGACAAAAGGCAAAAGCTTTTCAATTGTTTGATTCGCCGCGGCATTTGTGTCATTCGGACATCAACAACATCAACGACGGCGACGCTCACAAAATGTACAGAGTATCTGGAACACATGCGAACAGAAAACGTCGCGTGAGAATCTGTCAGGTGATTTGGCGGATGTTGTGGCTAAACGTAATCTCATCCAAATAGTTACTCTGACAGCTCATTTAACTTTTAGTGAAACAATGACGAAAGATACAAAATCTCACGATGACTAATGATGACGACATGCAGTTGGAACACTATGCCCCCCGTTCCCAGTGGACCCTATGAATCAATTTTATGACATGTCGTGCGCCTAACCGCCCGTGTAATTACCGTGTTGTGTGTTCATAGATATTTAGTTATGCAGTTGATTAGGCGGCGATGTCCGACCAGAAAGCAAGCGTATAGTTTGTTTACCCGACCCACCAGCACGAATGTTTATTTGTTTTGTTCGAGATTGATGACTGCTTTATTCCGGTTGAGGTTAATTCTGTTCCGTTCTATAATTAGCTTGGAAAAAAAAATAAAATAAAATCAGTCTTCATATAATTACCGCGCAATTTTAGGATTACGTGAAAGTTTCTATTAAGAGGAAGGCATACTGTAGAAGTCGGGTAGGAAATGCATTTTTAAACGTTCGACGTGCGATTGCAGATGTTTATTGTTACTTGAAAATGAATTTAAATTTTTATTTTTATTTAAATTGCAGTGAGTGGGAGAATTTAAGAATTGCTAATGTGACTTTTATATACAAAAATAAAATCAAGATGGTTTCACGTTCGTATTGATTTGCCTTATGCAGTAAATTGCCACAACAAATGTAATTAATGTGGGATTGAGTCAGATGCATTTTCTGCAGGCTTTGTGGTTTCGAGGGGTGGTTTATGAGTTGGGGTTAATTTGTGTAGACGTCACTAAACATGCTAGGAAGTTGTGGAATCCATATCGAAAGAATCAAACAACAAATCTGCATTGTCTGAGCTACTATCTTATTACTTACGAATTATGATCAGAGCACTGAACTGAGTCCAAGATTGTCAAATGTATTGTGAGCAAAACCATGGTCTTTTTAATTTGTTGTTTTCGTAACAAAAAAAAAAAAAACAAAACGACGGTGAGTGAATGAAAGTACGTCGCAGAATGCAAATAAGTTGATATGGCACTTTCCGTTAGATTTCGGACGAACAATCGAAACCAAAAAATCAGTTTCAAACCACTTCAAAGATCTTTCATTTCTTCTCCCAATACTTCTTCGGGCTACTCAACTAAGAGCGAGGAAAGTAGACAAAAAAAAGTTGGTCGTTGTGGTAGTTTGCTTCTCGATACTGGTAATCGTACAACGACAACTGTCTTGTGACCGTATTTATACGAAATGAATTGATTTTAAAAATTTTTTTTATGTACTAATTTTTTCTATCTTTTCTATTAACTTATTGTACATTTTTTTTTATTCATTAAATTTATATATTGCTCTGTTAATTTATACTATACATTTGCTTATTATATTTCATAATTTGTTATTTATTTATTTATTTACTTTTTTTTATATTTTTGAATAGTTTTGTATCTATTAATATATATTTTTTTGGTTTTGGATATTTCATTATAATTATTATTGTCTACAATTACTTGATAGTTAATTTTTTTTTCTGTAATTAAATGGAAGGTTTTTCATGGCATTTTCCTTTCGATTTTCAATATTTCTTTAACATATTTCTTTTTTAACCAGTCACTGATTCTAATAAGATAGATGTCAAACATAGTACATCAAATCTCTTTTTGTAAAATGTGCGGTTGCAGCCAACTTATATATTTTGTATGCCAAACAATAGCTTCCTGATGTCATACAAAGTAACTACCAATGTAATAACCAAACATAAACCTGTTCGTCCTGTGCGCTAAACGAAGAATATTGCACCTGTTGCCGAAATGTGCTCCCAGGGCACCAGGTTCATTGTCAGTGCTTAGTTTTGGTTTTAGAACAGTTTGACATGGAAAAATAAAAAAAATATAATCTTAAAGATGTATGTTCATCTCTATTGCTACGCTAATAAGAAATACTAAAAATCGGAGCTCAGAAATTCTGTATTCTGACCATCTGACTGTTTCATGTGGTTTTTGTATGGGCTGCATAATTGTCTCATTTCTCTTCCGAGACGACAATGGAAGTAACGCATCGATAGAATGGAGAGCTTACACAAGCTCTCACGCTTCTCGTAAAATAGGGGCCAAAACCAAAGAAATTGTAAAGAAAAGTTGACAGTTGAAAAGTTTAAGCCACCGGTCGCGGTCATTTCAATGAAATAATGTTTTGGAGTTAATCGAAAATCTATCTCGGTGAAAAATATTGCATTGCTTTTTATAACCTTCTTAAGAAGAACCCAGAAGTATTCTCTCTTTTACAGATAGTAAATGGCAGGGGTATATCTACAGTTTTTTTTTTTACTCCGAACGGCTTCTGAAGTTTAAGCGATGGCGATGCCAGATCTTCCTTAACGGATTCCAAATTGAGAACTCCTGCTCAATGCCGGCGCACTTTCCATTGTGCGGCGGGCTACCACCCGTAAAGAGTTCATTGTGGTTTAGTTAATTTATTTGGGAAGAATATGATGGGCTATCAAAATGGATTTTTCAGACTCCAGTGTTGAGGAGTTGTTTGTTAAGATGAGGAAGAAAATTAACTCAATAAGAGACCCAAGCTGTTACAATCGACCAGTTATGACCTATGGTATCCCCATTTGATTTCGGACCATAAGAAAAAAGATGCATCTATGCATGAGTCCAGCAACAATTAAGATCATCAGAATCCATGTGTTATAGGAGACATCAAACACTGCACTGCACGATGAATATTTAGCAATAAATGCTTTAAGGTTTGAAAGCCTTATTTTAACGAGTAAGACTTTCTTTGTCATGGTCATGGTTCAGTTATGAAAGAAAAGAATAAGATAGATTTGGTCTGGCAGTTGAGTTCTTTGGAAGGCTCAAAGCTTTTCAAAAGTTCTAGAAATTCCGAATAATATAAAAAGCCAAGTCAAATGTCGGTAATACTAAACTTGATGTTTTTCAATATCAAATTTAATGAAGAAATCTTGTTATTGGTTTTTAGTAACGTGTGCTTCATTTCTATATCAGTATCTGCTATCAAATCAGAACCATTAAGTGATTATTGATGTATCTTTTTTTTTGGGTTTTTATTTGGTAAACAAAATTGTAATAATATGACAGGGTGGTCATATGATTTAAGTTTTAACTTTTGATTTCAAAAGCCTATGTCAATTTTCATTAAATAATGAAAAAAAGAATTGATTAGACCTTGAATTTATCAATGAGAAAGTTATGTCAAATTTGTGATGAGTGGAACTCAATTGGAGACCGATGGACCTATTGCTCATCTTCATGACGAAGCACGAGCAGATACTTAAGAGATAATTTCTCACATGCTGTAGATTTCTTTAGATTAGACTTGTAAGTGCCAGTGTATCTTGGCATTGCTATGTCCAGGAAGCCAACACAATTGGATGTTAGTTAACAATTGGCTGCATTTCAATGGAATTAAAATCTATCTATCTAGTTTCGAATTTGTCATCGTATGTCGTCGGTATTATACGATCAACGAGTCTGCGGTTGTACCCATCGCTCCTGATGAAAAAAACGTACGCCGGAAATGGATGATATATATTCAAGCCTCAAGCCTGTGAAGTAGGCTCTTTGAAGAAGTAAGATAGTGAGTGGGCAAGAAGACAATACGAATCAATTCAATAAAACCCCCAATATTAAAGAGAGATATGCTCGCTCATCGAGCTCTATTTATCTCATCTTGAAGATAGGTGATACTTTTTTTTTCGTAAAACCATACAGCAAGATATGCTGTTTAATGGAATACTTAATAATGTCCTATATAATATACTATATGAACGTCTTGACCCTTTCTACGACCAGTAATGCTGCCGGCCCAGTAGATCGACGACCGACCAAATTTTCATACATAGCAAGTCCTGGAAAAAGACCACATATTTTCATATAGGAACTCAACATCTCCTCATCGACTTCAAGATCTCATATTGAAGCATTCATCCTTATGGGCTCTACAAGCTGATAACCGAATTCGTGATCCTTGCAAAAAAACGCAGTTAAATTGATAATTTTAAAAAAAGGCGAAGAATGGGCGACACGAATATGCTTTGCAGTCAATCCTAAAACGTTGTGATCGAAAACAGGGAAGCAACTCTATACCGCGCATGTCAAAACCCCACTGCTGTCAGCACAATTATGGAGTGGTAAACTCGGAGGACGCAATGAATGCACTACAAAACAATGATCCAGCCAATTCTTTTATATGGAGCCAAGTGCTGGGTGATAAGCTGGGAAGAACACTTGAGACAGGAAAATTCTCCGGTTCCGTGTACGAAGAGTGTGAAGAGTGGAGAACCTACAACTGCCAACGCCATGAGGAGTTCGAAAATCTGGAAATAGTCCAAAATGCCAGAAGAGGTCAACTACATAAACTCAAACGAATGGACAAAAATACCCCAGCAGAGGGTACCTTCGAGTCACAATCCACAGACTCGAAGCGGCAAGGAAATCGTGGATTTAAGGGATCAAATTATAATGGATGTAAAAGTGTGTAGTATACAAAATTGGAAGCAGTTGTCTAGGATCAAAGAAAATTCGAAAAATCACCGTATGAATAGCTCGGAATGGGAATAGCACACTTTCCGTAGCACATAGAATTCGAAAAGGACTTCAATCAACTTCGCGTACTCATTTTAGTGCGTATCAGAGAGCATAAGGAGAATCGAGTTAGCTTGTGCGATATGTTTGCTGCTTTGGACTATTGCGCTATCGAAGTAAGTGAGTAAAAACATGTTTAAAGAATTTTAAATATCTCCATGTTTTTGTTGTTTATAAAGATCTGCACTAGATAAATTTTAATCTAAACAATTCATACGCTAAATAATTTGTTTTCAAGTCGCAATCGAAGCAAATGTTTAGAGAACAAATTCAATAAGATCTCAGTGAATAAATCTATGACCTTGCTCTCCTCGTTATAGTAACGAAAAAAAAAATGCATATCATTTAAATTGCCTATAAGAGTTAGTCGTACATTCAGATCTTTTCAACAAAGCATTGAAGGTGACGAAATGAACTGCTAAGTTTATCTTTTATTTAGCACCAGCTAGCGAATAGTTATTCATGGGTTCATAAACACTCAAAACATCCCATACAGTGAAAACAATTTTTATTAGTAAATAAAATGTTTTTCGTTTACTGGTATAGTAAGCAACTTAAAGCAGTTTTATGTTTGCCTTGGCTTTCAGTCACTCTGTAAACGAAATAAATAAAGAATAGGAAAGCTGAATATTTCGAAAATAGCACTGTTTGCTCAGATGTTGGTAAAACTTTTTTCTGTATGATAAGATTTCGGCAAGTCTTAGTGTCAAGTTCAAGTTTTTCGAGTTTGTACCTTGGTAGGTCCTCGTTAATTTTTTAAATAAAATTGAAACGCTTTTTCGTTTGCTGTTTCCAACGCCTACGTTACATGGTCAACATTGTAAGCTTCCTCCAATATGTTTACTTTCATCATATTTTATGAACCAAGTTGTATTTAGTTCAAAATCCGAAGCAAATATAATTCATATAATGCCATTATCAAAAAGGCGAATTCAATTCAATATCGCTTCATTCATTGCACCAACAACCCTTTTTTTCAATGTCATGCAAGCGCTGACAAATCGTCAGTGTATGAAATTACAAAAACTTCTCAATGACAGATAGTCTGCTTTTGACAGTTAAAGATTTGATGGTATACCTCGCGGAGAAATGGAACCAATCTCTACATTTTTCAAATGAAGAAAAGATTTCAAAAATATGTGACAATGTCTGGCATCAAGGTTATTCTTCGAAAATGCGTGTTTAAGTCAAACGCCTTTCGAGCTTTTGAATTCAAGTCTATAAATTACTAAATTAATGCTTGTATGCCTCAAGGCTCTGTTTTACCAATTTTTTTTTTTCATTTTCAAATTAGCTCTTTTCTGCTACGTCTAATCCAACTTACTCTTTCGGGGATGAAACTTTCACTATTTCATGTCCAACATTTTCTGCGTAGAAATGGAACGTAACTTAAACTCACCAAATTCAAATATCAAAAGAAAGGAACCATTAAACCTTTTTGATGACCGAGCACCACATTTTAATGAACTGAAAGCAGTGAAAGCCAAATTCTAGTTCAGTGAGGCTGCAGGTGCCGATAGACTTCCTGCCGAACTTTTTAAAGCAGCTGAATATGACCTGGTAATCAGCATAGACCAAAATATGTCCGTTGAGTGGAAACTCAGTATCGTTTATTCAATGCTAACTGCGCCCACTACAGATGGATGCGTAATTTTAACATCACCCACAAAATTATTTCTGCAACGATAAGTGGACTCTTAAAACCAATTGCCAACAAACGGATTGGTCTAAATGAGTACGGCTTTGTCGGTAAACGGAAGGCTAAGTACAAGTCCGCACCCAAGATTTTCGGTGAAAAGTTTGGAGTAATATCGAAACGTATAGTCGTCTGGTGCTGCCAAGCTGCAATCGACCTCAATATTATCACTGATCTCTGTTGCCTTCCAATGTTACATGTTAGAGGTTTGGAATACTCGCCTTACGGTATTTTATCGTTCGTTTTATCTTAGCTCTAGCATTCTTCGGCACTAAACTTTTGAAGCTTATTATATTATTTTCGATGTAGGTCAAAATCAATATTATGAAAAAGAAAAAACAGGTCAAAAATTCATGGACAATAGCCAACGAACGGCAAAAGAATATGATTTTTTATTTTGTGTTTTTATATGAGGTGAGTAAAAACTAGTTAAATAGCGAACTCAATCACGAAAGATGAAGCCGTGAAATTAAAGCCAGATGTTTACTTTGGATCTGAACGCGGATCCTCACGGTCGGCAGCCATTGCGGTGACTAGGGGTTCATTGGAGCCAACATTCTAACTTGCTTCATTGAAACTATTGTTTATAATTTCACATCACAAATTCAAGAGAATTGATGTTGCAGTGCAGAATTCTATGTTCGAACGCTACTAATTATGCTCCTAAAAATGCAATCCAAAATTTGAAGTTTCGTTTGGAATGCAGCATATCAATTCTCTTCTCAGTAGTTTTCCTTCTTATTGATTCTCAAATTTAACTGTCCCATTTCTTCAATATGTTTGCTGCTGCACTTTGCAAAGGCAATAATTATTTTAAAATAATAAATAATCACGTTGAATTAAAAAAGTCAAGTGTGCAAAAAAAGGTAGCTTTATAATTTATGGCAGTATTTTTATCAGAAAGTTTTGTGTGGTGAAATTAAATAGAAAATTTTAAAGCACCCGATGAATGTACCATCAGAAAAGCTTTTCGTGTTGAAAGTTCCAGTGAGCTTATTGTCCCATAAGATAGATGGCGTTTACTAAGTTAAAGTGTGGAAGACTTGAACGCATAATGTCAGGAAAATTAAGCATGGCAAATAGATGAGGAGATGTAAATATGTGAAGGAATTGATTGGTTTAAATAGATTTTGCAGCAAACATTGACGATTTATGCTTGATTTGACATAACACATTAAAGGGGATACACAAATGGAGATGGCCATTTTTATTGTTTTACTTAGATAGTAAAATAACACGACTTATTTGCAAATTTTTAGGGTTCCAAATTTTACAGAAACGGTATTCCCTCTATTCACAATCCGGGCTCTTATACAGCTCACAGATATTTTCACAAGAATTGTGTTTCAATTCGTTCAACTTTCCATGCAGTTCGCCGAATTTATTGTCAATATCAACTTCAACATGAGCTTTTTATTTGAATAACCATAATATTAATTCTTAGTCAGATGAGCAAGATGAAATTTTCTCGAATTTTGACTACAGCACTTTTTCCGAGCATACCTTAGGGCCTCAGCGAGGCTTTTTTAATGAATAAACGATTAAACGATAGAGACTAAGGCCTACTGACAGACAAAGCTCTAAGTAAAGGTCTAAAAAGATGTTACCTTATAAAAACTGAATAGATTTCTAAGAAATTTGTAAAAAAATGATACAGGAATATAGGAATAGGTTGCAAAAACAGCTTGTTGAAAATCCAACATTGGCTTATCTTAGACAATCGAAACTACTTCTGTTTGTCAAAACAACGAGGCCAAATGGAGCCCAATGCCCTGTCAGTTAAAGATGTGAATATAATCCGTAAACTACGAGACACGATTTCTAGAATACATTGGACGATAGGACACAAATGCCGCAGCTAAGAGTGTTATCGAAATCTAACCACCAACTTCAAAGCGTCAATCGTGAACACTATGAAGCATTGTCTCACAAATGATCATGAAGGCAAGTCCTACAACCGATGGCCTAATAACTTAGTGAATATCTTGCGAAAAGCATTGCATACTCAGAACATTATTTTTTGCATTTGTAAACCAGTTCATTCATACTATTAAGTTTTGGGTCAAAAAATGTCATTTTGAAAGAAAAAATTCTTTCAAATGAAATTACCATCCATGATCAAAAGGCAAGTTGAAGAAAATATGCCGCAGCTAGGGCTGAAGGACCAAGCAAGGCATTTCCCTCTTATGGACACTTTATAAACACATAATAAAAAAGTTTGGTCAAATTATTCCTTAAGAAAAGCAGGCTGACACATTAAATTGGTGAAACTCAAATTTTAATTTCGTTTTGTTTTCATAAGGAACAAAAGTTCAAATAGAAAAAAAAATTCACGCGGATTCAAGATGGCATACGAAAATCCATCGCACCATTATAGTTTGCCAGTCCGAAGCACGAATTGGCAAGTTCAAATGGAGTCATTTCCCGTTGACAATATCAACACCAAAGTTTGTTTAAAATTAACAAATTTCTTTTTTGTTCTGTTGATTAGACATTTCCATTTCATAGTCTTCAGGATTATCTCATTATCGAACATTCGGGCTTTCCGATTCTACAAAGGTGCCAAAGAGTACAGCCCAAGAGCTGATGGAATCGCAAGGTGGAGCTCCATTTAATGAGCGTCATACTTCCAAGGATATAGTCAATTTCGTTTCGTATCCAATGCATGAGTTAAATATAAAAAAACGTTTTTAAAAAGATCATTTAGTAGCACTTTTGAATTCTAGTTATCGCTTTAATAAGTTTCAAGAAAAGGAATATTTAGACTACGAAGAAAAATGTGGATTGACAACAACTTACAGAGACTTGCATAAAGCACCCAAGCCTCTTGTGGTGAAAAAGGACTGCTGCGAACCACTTTTGGACCCACTTTGGAACCGTCGTTCAAAGTGCGATTTCGAAATGGTACCCTCGTCGCAACACAAATTTATGGACGACCATTTCATGTTGATTAGCGAGGGTAGAAAAAAGATCAATTTCTTCCGACAAATACGGTACAAAAAAGGAAAAGATATTTTTAATTTGTATTTTTAAATTTGATTCTTTTAGGGACGCAACTTTTATATGGGACAGTAACCGGTAAATGCTTCAGCTCAAATTTCATTTTCATTGAGAGGTAAATTCACAACAAAGGATTTTGGTTCCTTCAAAATCACTATGCTCTTTTGTATTTGAGACCCATCGACGTTAAATTTTGGTAGACACTTGCTGATAACATTTTTGTAAGTTTCTTAGTTTTTTTTATCTCAAAATAGTGCGTTAACAAAGTTTTTTTCATTGCAGTACAAGGAATGCACGTGTTTTAACTGGCCTCGAATCAACGATCTATTAAATAGGAACCTTTATCATAGTGTATTTTTTTTTAATTTTTAAAGTCTTGATATATGGCAAATGAAGAAAAACAAACCAAGAAAACTCGCTTCGTTTTTCAATTCGATTTTCTAGTTTGAAGGTGGACATTGTTGAAAAGTTAAATGGCTCCTTAGACTAGAAATTTCCTTTCCTCAACTTGAATCGGCTGATTTAAAAAATTATGGTCGTTTTGTTCAGCTGCTGAAAAACCCTTCAAGGCACAAGCTTTTAACCTCAATAGTATATTTCAGAAGGTGAAAGCCTGCTTAGTTTATCTTTATTGTCTTTCGAAGAAAAACGAATCCTATAACACGTTTCCGTCGTTAAGCTTCGTGACACTTACGACAGTCACTTGCCCGTTTTACAGGACACCCAACTAAGCTATGCATTTAGGATCACAAAAGCAACGTAAGGCCCCGATATGCATGTAGAAAGTGTCCAATATGCGTCCTCGTATTGTTTTCAGCCTTACTGTACAATGAAGCTTATGGCTTGGTTGACACAAAGAAGTCTTAGTATTCGTCGATTAGTAGGTACTAACTCTTGCCACTTGTCAAGTTGAGAAAAAACAAAATGGCTTAAAGAGACGATGTCATTTACAACTGTGAATGCATAACAATGAAAGTAGGGTGATGATGATGATTGAAACATACCAAAAACGTAATTTATTAGTACAGCTCCTTATCGAAAATTAAAACTGCGAATTGAACGAATACAAATAAATCTCAATTCCCTTTGGACTCAACTTATTGACAAAAATTATAGACAAGAACATGAAACCATGCACTCTGTTCGCTCTGCGCAAGTGCATAGTTATCTCTTTAAGGACAGAAAAATGTATGAAAAGAGCTTTAGCGTTAAATAAATATTTTTACAATATTGGAAAGAGTTGAGTGGCAGTGCCATAAAACATCCTAGAATGATTCCATCACGATTCCTTGGGGAACTACACCTAAATATTTTAATTTCAATCGAATTTTTTGGAAGGGATCCTAGTTCAAATCCAACCTCCTCTGAGCTCCGCTTGTCTACTCGTGGGTCAAGTAGCATGTGTAATGAACGAGGCAGTTTGAATTTTACCGCATAGAAGCTTTTCAAGATTCTAGGGTTAAGAGCAACATTTGACTGTCTATATATTGTCAACATTACTGCTCTCTACCGATTTCACTTGCAGCAGTCCTGCTAGAATCTCAGCATGAGGATCTGGTTTTCAGAAAAGATACCAAATCTTTTTCCATTTTGGGTCTCAGAATTATTCTATATAGGCTTGTCGTGATTTTTCCGAACTTTGCGCACAAATATTCTCAACAAACAAAGCAGTTCTGAAATGTCGGCATCAGTTTAAAAATCCAGAGGCCTACTGTGAGGCTAGATTTAACGTTTTAAGGAACGTTTTTGAGCTTTAATGATTGATTGCATTCGCAACAGAAAGCGCAAACTGATAAAGTGATTTACAAATAAAGCACAAGCTTAACTTATTTATAAACGAAGCAAAGATGAGTTTTGATGTTTGAAAAACCCTCAGATTTTGTCCATTAAATGAGCATGCGATGATCCTTCCTCTGCAGAATGGAGCATTGATTTCACTTAACTTAATTTAACACACTAACTATTGATCAATCTCTATGTTAACGTACGGAGAAGAAGGTTATCACAACTGAGGAGGCCTTAATTCTTGGACACTCAGCTCACTCACTCAGCATTAAGAATTTGGAGGTTTTTAAGACACGACATACTCTTTTATCATTCTCAGTCAAGAAGTTTTAGGCGGACAATGCAGACTTTGCATGCCTATTATACAATTTTGTGAATATATATCCATCATATTACCTGGACTGGGCATATTGCGGACCCGATTTTCAGATCTTAACTGACTGATTTAAGATAGTTTAAATAAATTTAATGTAAATCAGTGTAAAATATTGGCATACAAAACACTGCAAACAGTGCGAATGCCCTTGTCTTTGGACGCGACTTTGAAAGGCATGATGAGCCTGCGTTTTTTATTGGCGTGCATTCCCCGGAATTTACATCACAGCATCACTGAGATATATCCCTGGCATACCGTTTCAGAAGATCTTCGTTCAAACCTAAAGCTGATGGCGTTACCAATCAAAAAAATATTCTTAAATATACTTTATAAAAAAATACTTTATTAAAAAAAATGAGGCATTTTATTCTAAAAATAAAAAATCAAGCTGACGTATTTATTTAGTTTATTCTTAAATTAAATTTCGCATCGCTCACACGTCGAGCATCAATTTAAGTTAATTAAATTTCAATTATAGTCGAAATGGAATTCATGAATCCACACCAGCATAATCTGCCGCCGCGCAATTCAAATTGGCATGATCGCAACATTGAGGTAAGCCAATTCCTCTTTGTTATTATTTTTATAATGCCGATAAATAATTTCTATTAAATAGCTGTCGACAAAAACTCACTATCGTACATTTGGGGTATGGGACACATTTTTTATTCCAAAAACAACCACCCAAGAGTTACTTGAATCTGTTAAAAAGAAAGCCCGTGCAACGCGCCAAATCGCCAGAGACTTAATTAATTTTGCCTCGTTTCCAGTGAATAAGTTAAGATAGATACAAAAAAAATAAAATAAAATTATTTGGGATCATTTTTGAATTATAGTTTCCGATTGATGAAATTCCAAGAAAAAGAATCTGCCAAACGTCCAATGACATCAACTTACAGAGATATGTATAAAGCTTACAAGCCTCTGCAAGTCAAAAAGGAATGTTGCAATGTCCCTTTAGATCCGCTTTGGAACCGGCTTCCAAGGAACGATTTCGAGATGAAAGCGTCAGCGACTACCAAGTTTATGGACGACCATTGGGCAGTGCTAACCGAGGGCAGAAAGAAAATCAATTACTTTAAAAACTTGCGGTATAAAGTGGATTTTTGATTTTAAGCTTATTTATCTATTTTCTCCTTATAGGAACGCATCGTACATATTTAATGATTATGCGTAAATGCTTCAAGTCCTTGCATTCTGGTTTACATTGACATAATATATGAAGCTAGACTGCTAGTGAGCTCGATCTCCGGGGTCTGCCGGACAATTATTGCCAATTTAAACAATAGCTCAGTTTTGGTATTTCGGTGGCAAGGGTACTGTAACCGTCACATTGACCTATAATTTTTTTTTTTAAACAAAAATATCGATGCATACCATTTACATATATTTTTAGACCGTGTCTTAAACATTTTAAATAATTTCATTCAAATTCACGTATATTCCTTCTTTTTGATTCTCAAGTTCTGAGGTACCAAAAAAAGAACTTTGCAACCGTAGTACCAAAATGGCTGTTGGTTATTTTGGAACCAGAGTGTGAATGGACACTAGCAGTCCATATATAATACGTTGATGGTGGATTAACAGTCGATTAGGAAGCTTTTTATATCTGTGAATGTTATTGAAAGTTTTGGTTTGTGTCAAAATTGGGAAAGGAAATTGAAACCACTCACTGCAAATTTTTGTATTTTTATTTACTAATGATTTTTTGATTCGTATCAAGCTTAGTTAGAAAAGATTGCAAAGCCAAACGAGTTGCTCCGCAGAAGTTTAAAATTTAAGTAAGTATTTTTTATTGAAAAAAGACTGATGGTGGTTGCAAAATTACAGTGACAACATAGTACACTTGATTGCGAATTGTGAGTTTTTTGTTAAAATTTTGCGATATTTTTAAACCCTTCGCTAATATAGGAAAATCAAATTGCACTAGGAATGAAAGATGTATTATTGTTATATTGCAAAAAAATGGGATAAAGTTAAGTTGATAAATGCAACTTTTGTGACGCTTTTCCTAAAAAGGTCATAAAATTTACCTGCTTTTTTTTGTTTCACTTTATTACGAACAATAACCAATCAAAATCCGAAACGACACGACACAAAGTATACGATACTGGCTTTTGTTGGATAACCCCATATGAGCCTTATAAATGACAGCTTTATCAGATGCATTAAACACAACTTCACGAGCCCTAGACAGATCGATGTATTTTTGTTTTACACGCATCTCGAGGACAGGATATCCTTTGGTTTTAACGGTTTAAGTTAGGGCTATTCAAAAATATTGAGTCGAGGTTAATATTTTCATTTTGGAGTTATTTCACATTCACAATCACAATTGGCAAAGGAACAGAACAAAAAAAAGAGGGCTGGAGACGAAGTGGTACCCTGTGGCACACCAGCATTTGAATGGTAAATTGGAAACATGATGTTATAAAGAGTTATTTGGAGTTTCAGCAGAGCCTTAAAGTCTTCTGCGAAACCGCAAAATGCATGAACATTTAAAAGCTCAACAAGTTTACTATCAGTCCAAAATGACGGATTTGAATATTACATCAGATAATATTTTGCTATGAAAAATATAATGTCGTTCACGAGGAAGCTTTTACGTTCATGACAGCGTTTCCAAGACAGTGAAGGAAGATGAAGATTTTCCTGTTGCGATTAAAATGATGAATGGGAGGGATGTAGTAATCTTATTAGTCCGTGCATTGTTCGAATTGACATCACGAATAACATTTATTGCAGTCTTTAAAACACTACCTAGAAGGTGCAAAAATTCAGAGAAGCAAGTGCCATTATGGAAAATGACTGAGTGTTACCATTTGGGTTAAACCACTGTAGGCAGGATTTTGATTTAGAAGCACTAAATTCTAAGTTGCTGGATTTTCTCCATTGCACTTTTTATAGAGCTGCCGTTTAATATGCAATACTGAAGGGCAAGACTTTGAATCATTTAGTGCTTTTGAAAAACAGTTTATTTTAAACCCGAAAGGAACATATTGTATGAAATTTATCAGGACATTGGTCCTGAGTCGGAGGCAAAATAGTTTGCGGAGCACAGTTTTTATACAGTGAGTTGGAGACATGAAACCTTCCAACAATGTAGTTTCTAATCCAATGAATCACAGATTTCATTATCCACATTTTCGACCAAAGAGTCAAATGCCTGGTCTATCTCAAGTGCAACTACCGTGGTTTCAGTGGAACTATTGACTCCACTTTTTGGTTGGGAAAAGGCACAAAATCATCAGTGATCCTGTTGCAAAGAAAAACGTTTTCTGGCTTATTTCGAAGTTCACGTGATTCAAGATTTCGAGACCTTTGACAGGATGTTTGGCAAATGAGTCTTGTACTTGGAGGAAGAAGAAGAGCTGGGTTTTTTAAGGGATGGACTGGACCAATGCTATTTACCATCTAGCCGAAAAGAGGCCGAAAAGAGACCAGAGCGAAAAGCACAACAAGCAGATTGGCTTTGACTCGAGCTTTAACAGCAAAAGTGTCAAAAACAAAGTACGTAGGAAATTTGTCTAAATGTTTATTTATACACTTCTTTCGGACTTCTTCAAGTGGGAGGGCTTTATAAGACCGGAAGCTCAAGTGTCTCAATCTCTTTGCAGCTCGGGTCGAATCAAAAATTATTTTTTTTGCTTGTATGTCTCAATTTAATTCGAAATAATATGTATAAGCAGGGTATGTCTTGACAGTTGTTGAAAATGGGGTCTATAGAGCTGATATTCCAGTATTCTCGCATGCCTTCGTTCTAATTAAACTGACAGATGATCTGGTGGATGTACTTTACTTCTGTTTTCGCTTTTGGCGATAATTTGTCGTCTTTTTGTCAAGGTATGCATCATTTGGTATGCCTTTGAATTGTTGACCCTTGCAGGAGACAAACTCACTAAATGGTCTTTCACTTACATGCTCTCTGACGCTAAGTCGCATTGCTCTAAGAAGTGATCAGAGTCGACACAAGCCCCAAAAGTTCCATACGCAGCCTATTGTCTGATAATAAGGTAAAATGTGCTTCGGGTATTAATCCAATGCAGATGCGTTGCAAGCTAAATCAGGCACCTTGAACGGCAGTCATCCTCTTAGGGGACCCACCCGAAGCTATCCTGTTCGTATCCTATACAAGATTAAATTTGATTCGAGAAAATTATACAGAAGACTTATGACTGCCAGAGGAATGGTGACCAATTCCTTGCGATTGCTTTTTAAGGGTAATCATTATCCCTTGAGGAAAATTGAATTCAATGTTCAGGACAATCATTTCTGATGAAAGAATAGCTGACATATAATATGTAGTGTATGTTGAACTTTATTTTCACTTTGTAAATAAGCTCAGCGACACCTTAGCATTTAAAGTCATGTTCAATTAATTCAGTTCAATATGGAAATCGGAACGCGGCACGACTATGGACCAATGGTTCGAAGATCAAATTGGCAAGATCAAATGCAGTCATTTCCGGTTGACAATTCAAACCCCAATGTCTGAAGAAATCAATGAATTTTTATCTTGACCTGATGACGAATTACCTTTTTTCCACAGTATTTTGGAGGATCACATTACCGCACATTTGGAAAAAACGATCGTGTCTACGTGCCAAAGACCACAACCCAAGAGCTATTGGAATCTGTGAAAAAGATCAAACGCGTGAAGATTCGAACCCATCGGGAGTTAATCAATTTTGTAACGTATCGAGTGAATGAGTTAAGTCATAAATTTACGATTTCCAAAATAACTATTCTACTCTATATTTTTGAATTATAGTTCATGGTTTAGCAACTATATAATACAGAGATATGATACCAATGAGTCATATCCAATGACAACAACTTACAGCGACGAGTTCAAAGCACGCAATGCTCTTGTGAAGGATATTCACTCGGATGCGAAGGTAGATCCACTTATGAACCGTATTCCGAAGTGCGATTTTGAATTGCTTCCATGGTCGAAGAACAAGTTTATGGACGACCAATTGGCGGCTCCCTCTGAGGGTAGAAAGAAAATCGATTTCTTTCGAAGAATGCGGTATAAATTTGGATAAAGGACCTTTTTATTTGGATTTGACTTATATTTTGTTTCTTTTAGAAATGCTTCGAATTTATTCAAGGATGATACGTAAAAAGAACAACACACTGTTAAATAGCCCACATTCTATTTTTTATTTTATATTTTTTAGTTTCTTTTAATCTTAATAACTATTACATTTTGCATTGTTTTTTTGGAATTTTTCTTATGTGTTATACATTCGTTTAATTGCCATTTGGCAAAATAAGATCATTTCATTTGGACACATTTTTCAAAGCAGTGTGATGTGTAAAAAGCATTCATTTGATCATTTTTTGCTCAACAATTCTATGGAGTGTCGTGGTCTATGTGCCAAGAGAACTTTGGTGTAAATTTTGTTCAATGAGCCAGATGCTCTAGACAAAAAAAGCAATTTGCAGTATTCTCAAAGCCCGTGAGACTTTCAACGTATTCAGTAACGCTAATCTAGGGCAAGACCCAAGATCCATACTCGTTTACAACGATATTCACTTGTATGAATGTGTTTGCGGTCTACCTATTTTCCTGGTAGGTTTATGGTCTTTCGCACTGCGTTGGGTGACGTAGTTGGTCAGACTGTCTTTCAAATGATACAATGGGTCGAAAAAAGTACATAGTTTTTCGAATCTCTATCCGGATCAAATTTAAGGCGGTATGGTGGTAATGAATATGGTTGAAAAAATTGAAGGCGGTATTGGTGGTTATGAATATGGTTTTTGAATATGATATGTCATTGGCTCTGCCGTGAAGGATCTTCAAAAAACATAATTTTCTAGTATCCATGTTTCTTAGGAGGTTTTGTTTGCCTTGGGTAAAACTTGCGTGAGATTTTTGTGCGTCCTTAACTTCAGGTCTCTTCTCGCATATATAGAAAGCAGCGTTTGTGCACTTGGTCCTCATTAAGGGCGAGTCCTATTTTCCCCCAAACTATCAACCAAATAAATTCTTCCTTATTTGCTCTTACATAGAATCATTTAAAAACTTCAGGATATTAAATATTTTGAATCACGCGTAGTTATTAATGTTGTCCGAAAATTGAGGGTAAACAATATCATCACCTAACTTGGTGCCCGCTGTATAACTATATTAACTATCTGGCAGTGAAGTTACAATAGCATAAGGAGACGACTTTAGAAGGGTTGGAAAACTCAACTCCTCTTATGACATTAACTATTTCAAACAGGGTAAGGTGGGGATTGCTTCTAGCCAGTTACGATCCCTATTCCTGTGCAACTAAATGCAAACTTCAATTGGACGCCATGGAAAACCAAGTAGGCAATCACTTATTGATGTAGCGAACGAACCTAATGGCGGCTGAAGAATGGGCTAAGACCCCAAGTTACGAATGGTAGAACACATTTGACAAGAAGCACACAAAAATTGCTATACAATTCGGTAGCACTAGTTAATGTCTATCGCCAGGCTTTGATCCGTTTTGAGGTCACATTCTTAAATGTCGGTTTTATATGTGAACAAACCTCAACAGCCGAATCTGAAGCCTATCAAGGATGAATTCTACGAACTCGTGGGTGGAGCCTAGAAAGGTAGCAAAATGATAGAAAGACACAAGACACTCGTCAAGCATTTTGGATGTGCAAACACACACACCACAATTATCAACAAATCAGCCTACATTTGGAGAAGAAATGTGTGCAGGGATGAAAAGTGTGTGCAGAATGTAAAGTCAGCAAATGAGGCGGATAAAAAGATAAAAATATGCTGATCTGGATGAAAACTACAAAAAAAAGAAAACAGCTCTCGCAGTTTTGCGAAGGAAACCTTGATGCCATTCCTCAGGGAATTGGTAATGTCCAGCTGCCGCTAATCAATAATGACCGCTACAGTGTGATAAGGTATAAATAAAGCCCAACTCCGAATGACGAAGTGGTTCTCCATTCCTCTGTAGATGTGATGCGGCCATAAAAAACCAAAACGGGCGCAGAAAGTTGAAAAGCTGAACTTCTTAAATATGGCAGAAATGTTAAGGTAAAGTGCATGAATCTTTCTAGATTGGAGGACGAGAGCATCTTTGATGACTTCAGTAGCAGTTCTACATGCCCCACCTTAAAAAAATGCGATCGTATGACCCGCAGCAATGGTTGAGTTCAGAGCCCAGTGAATTGTGTGAACTTTCGAAGAATTTGGCCGTCCTTAGTCCTGAAAGAACAATGAAACGCAAGTCGATTCTCACTTCAGAAGAGTATTCATCGACTTCAAAGCAAAATATGCCAGACATCGCACTGAACTATACGACTCTAAGTCCCAGCCTGTTCTGGCATTGTCGAAGAAAGTTCGGACATACACGATGTACTGCCTATAGATTTCCTCGACCTTCCTTCCTACCAACATGGAAAACAATGATTTAGACCATATCACTCCCATTCAACGTCTCTTTAATGAAACTTTCACAGCAGTTGTAGAAGAGAGAAGACCAACTACGTCAAAATATAGACAGCTATTACACAACTCTTGGGACAAATATCAACTCCAAGAACGACGCCTCGATGAATATCTGAAGAAGATTCTTCCTTGACAATCGGTAATAATTCGGTTTGTTAAAAAAAAATAGATTCAACAATCCCAGCTCGAAGGACCAAAATCATGCCCTACAAAACACTCATCTTCATCATATAATAGTGCAGATCTAGTCCAGAAGGTAAAAAATTGTCATCTACAACATCAAGACTACAAATGGACGACAATTCACCAGTGTTTTCAAAAACCCGTCGCAAGGTTCACGAAAAAAGGAGAACACCGAATCGTAGATGTCAGGAAGCTAACGTTCTGTAACCGTGAATGCTGAAAAGCAGCTTAAGTCCTTCAACGGCATGATAAGTTAGAACATATTCAATATATAAGAGCTGCTTTTGTCTTTAATCCCGTGTACACACTAACCATTTAAGCCCAGTTAAAAAAATGATTTTCTTTTCTTTGCTAAACACTTATTTTTATACCTTTTTTCTTGTAAATGATACAAAAGAGTCCCTGACCAACACAGCACCAGCCATAAAGAGCTTTTCAAAAATAATTGTTTTTCTCATATTCAAAAAACCAACACTTCAAAGCAAACATTTCACTTTTACGTTTCAAAATCAACTGACCCCAATTGAGCCCATGTTCTCCAGGCAATGTGAACCTAACCAAATGTGGCATGCATAATATTTGTTAAAGATTCATTCCAATCGATCAACTTTCATTTGATTGACCCTCAAGCCTTGATACGTGAACGCCTCCGTCGTCTAGTCTTTTCATTTATTAAATATGAATGTGAGAATTTTAAAATATTCTTTTTATTATTAATTGTTGTATCGAGTCGGCAAGTTTTTGTTTCAGCCAAATTGTGGGAACGTCCACATAATGTTGGATTGGATAGAGCAGTTAGTTTTCATTTCAAACGCAAAAAGTTTGACCACAATAAAAACGGGAGGAATATATGATTACTGCTTGAATAAAATATGCTGTGCTGTTAAATCAAGAAATAATAACAAACTTAAAACTTGTATGTTGAATTGGTGAAAGCGGAATCATGATGATGATTCAGAATAAATATTATTAATAATAAAGTGTTTTTTTTAAATAAATTTTACAATTCTTTCTTACGTAGAATTCCACTTTTACTAATGGCCTTTATACATCTTGCCCAGGACCGAGTTGTTCAAAGAGAACCTTGTGTCACTAGCAGTGTTAGTGTTGAACAAACTTTTTGACTTGTTTTACAGCGCATCATAGCATATTTTGCATTTGAATTTGAATCTAACTCTTTCGTGTTCAATTCACTCTCGAATGGAAGTTAGATTGAGTCCTTCACCATC
The DNA here is from genome assembly GCA_963555765.1 of Orthonevra nobilis. Classification (NCBI taxonomy): domain Eukaryota; kingdom Metazoa; phylum Arthropoda; class Insecta; order Diptera; family Syrphidae; genus Orthonevra; species Orthonevra nobilis. Next base: position 141,663,311 of record OY743224.1, read on the forward strand.
AGCGTTGGGATGAACTACTTTCACACAACATATTTTGAACCGATGCGGATCATTTTTTTACTCTAAGAAGCTTAGCGTTGGTTCCATGCTCCCAATTCTTCTATGAACAAATTTCCGATAGCCGTAGTAATATCTACAAAGGCCAGACGATGCAGCTTAGTTACAAGCCTGCCCTTAAATCGGATCAATAGATACGTCGGAGGTTCGAATTATGAAGTAATCTTATATAAATTCCAACTTCAAAGTTCAAATGCCATAGTAAACGCGTGACTTTGTTATGAAAATCAGGTTTTTGAGTTTCAAAGCTTCTACGAACTTGAAATGGTGCAATGTTAGTTCGATAAGTGAATTTTTAAGCTTCCCTCAACAACGTCAACATACGCCATTCATGTTAAGTCCAGCCTTGCCTTAATTTATTTACGCATTCTGAAAGCCAATGCTGACTATATAGTAAGAGTGATGCGCTGGACAAGTGAAAGTCTTCAAAACCGGTTAATGGAATTTTCATTGCACCGTAGCTTATGAGCTTTTGTAGATTGGAACGATTTGGCAGTTTCTAACGATGCTATTTCAGGTCTTTCGGAGACAAATGTAGATGATTGGCAAAATAAATTCTGCGATTGTATTAGGAAAGTGAACGATAGTTTGTACCATGAGAGCATAAACCGGGCACAGACCTCGCCTATACGCATTATTTATAAAAAAAATTATTGCTAGACAGTTGTCTGACTAATTGGCTACTTTATGGGCATGGTGTGATGGAGTAACAAGTTCTTGCCATTAAAATAATGCTAAGTGAAGAAAAGCAAGTGCTTACTCTGCTGTGAGACATAACTTCGACAGCAGGTTGAAGATGTAAACACAAAGAAAACTTCACTCGCTTCTATGTCAACTAATGACGAATAAAATACTGCGAACTAAGTGAATGCAAATAAGTTGAACATAAATTGTTTGTCACTATTCGAATTAGCAAAAATAAAAATCCATACACTACACTATATTTAAACTCTTCTCTTCTGTCCTGGCGCTTCGGTGCCAGCGAGATCGTGCTAAAAATTTTGAAAAGAAGTCATAAAGTGTATTGACTGAAAATTAAGATACAAGACAGCGCATGATGAGTGTCGCGATCAGTGGATCAAAATAAAGTCGAGCTTTTGAATCGATTCATATTGTTATCTATGATGAAGTTAATTTAATGAACTGAAAGGGTAGCAGCGGCTCTTAAAGAAGCAATTGGGGATCGTTCTGTAGGAAAAATTTTAAGGGTGCGTCATATATAAGAAGAAAATTAAAATCAATGGCGAATGGCGAGTATGATGCTAACTTATTGTCGTATACTGATGGTATTTATCATATAATATTGGCCTCGTTTCAGCACGCCGTAGCGCAGATCCACTACGCGAAAAATGTACTGAGATGACAGTTCTTCCTGTAGCGAAAGGTACACAGTGGAAGCGCGCAGCTACGGGGAAATTTAAGCGATATTTGAGGGAAATTTAGCGAAAATTTCTTCGCTACGCAAGGAAAGCTGTCAAGCCGCATTTGAATTGCTGGTTAACTTGTGGTTATATTTTCTGTTGCTCCAAATGCGTAGCGGAGCAGTAAACCCGTTAATAAAAATACTGTAAAAAATGTTTAGTAAAAATTAAAACAAACTTATAAACCACTATGTTGAAGAGTATCTGTGAAACGTTTCAATTTGATAGCTTAATAACTTTTTAAGTCATTTTCGTCAGTGCGGGAATTAGTCGTGTAAAGTCGTGTAAAGTAAGAAGCAATTTATAGTTACCCAAATTTGCAATGCCAGGACCAAATTAATTATACGGAAAAAATAGAGAGAGCTTTCTGTTTTTCCGATGCTCCTCTCTTCACCGCCTTTCTTAGGGTTTTTTTAGACTATCTATTAAGCTTAAAATATTGAAAATATTTTCTTTATGTTGTTAATGAATTTTTAAAGCGAAACCTAAAATATTCCAAAAATTGAAAGTTTTGGAGGGACTTCCAAGGAAAACCAAGGAAATCAACGCGATTTGGTTGTTAAAAAGTCTTTATAGTGACACTAGTAAGTTTTTATTTCGAAGCTCTTCCTCGTGCACTGCATCTGTTGTTCACCCCCTCATATAATTTTCTGTTTTCGAACTAGAAAAAATGGCTCGCTTTGTCAACAGTGAAGAGGTGGAGTCAGCGCTTGAAAGCTATTTAAAGTAGCTTTATGTAAGCATAAGGATCTCGGTAAGGCTGCAGCTTATTGAAAGAGAGATTTTGCTTCATAATTCAACAAACTTTCTAATAAATTTAACCGCATCAAGCAATTTAAGCAAACAGCGGAGGAATGTGGATGCAAGGTCATTCGTCTTCACTCGATACTTGTCAAAATGATGTTCAGGCCTCTACGATCGAACAGAGAGATTCAAGGTGAGACATGAGTTATAAAGTCTGGAGGAAAGCGATGCTTTACGGCTTATATTGTTTGACAGCAGAAGAAGTATTTTCATATTTTTACTCAAAATTGAATATTTCGCTTCTAAAGTATTTTCGTCCTTACCGCTAATGGATTTAGCCTTCGGGAAAAATGTACTATACTCCTTACTATTGTAGCATATATTTTTGGGTTCGTTCAAACGCTTTTCCGTTTTCAAAAGCAGATGTTCGTACGTTCATCTTTGGACGTAGAATTCACTAGCCGATGTAGACTTTCCGTTCCGAACCGCTTTGGATTTTTAAGGTCACCTGCAGTGTATGTAAACAAATGTTGGTTGTTGGCGCTGAAGAGTATCGTTGATTTTCTCATCTAAAATAATTGCAAAACTAATTTTTTTCTTTCCGTATATCTTCAAAGTCCGTCAAGAACCGTATAGTGTGCACGGGTTCCCAATTCCAAATTTCGGAGAGTGTGAAAAGAGCTTTAAGATACGAACGTGAACGCCTTGAGATTCAAAAAGTATAAAATAAGAGGGTGTGCCTCTTCAAAGTATCGAAGATTCATATTCATGCTAAATGTGCATAAACAATTGCTCTGAATAACTTGATTTATGTTTGTGGGTTAATCAATTATCTTGTCACCGCTCTTCAAATAATTGCTTCTCTCGAAACTTTGAATCCTCCTGCGGTATCTCCGAATGAAAGCGCACTCCATCACACTTCAAATTCTGCTTGGCAATTTACACCTGACTGCGAATTCCAAGCTGTTAAGTCCATTCGCCATAAATTAAACCTCCACGTGTGAGCAACAAACCACGCCGACGTTCAAAAGCTATTAAGGCCCCCGCCATTACACAACAATAATTCGACCTATTGTTCCCGGCATAAACACAGACAAATTGTAGACAAATTCTTGCCAAACATAAATTCGGCACACAAACGAACAGCAGCCGTGTAGCGTATAATGAGCAAAACATTGGCAGAAGGTTACCGTCGCGTCTTGCCCGACACAGGATATTGGATGAGGAGCAAATGAAAAAGGTCGATTTGTTTTGGGTCGCCTCCTGGCGACATGTGCCAACGAACGAATTAAATCCAACTTAGATCCTTTCCCCAGCTCAAAAGTGTTCACAGTAAACAGGAGTCGACACGGTGTATATGTATTCTTAAATGGAAATTGGCTCTCGCTGTAAATAACTTTGGTAAAATGCCGACTGTAAGATTAGGACTAAAACTAGAGAATGGCGCGGCAATGCGGACCGCCAAAAAAGGAGTGAACACTTTTGGAAAGGCAACACAATGAAAAGAAAGACAAAGAGGAATATGCTCGGACTTATTGCCGGAATTGGCATCGCAAGGCAAAGCCAGATGTTCCGAATCGGAACCGCCTTTTGTCAGGGCTCTATTATTCTTTGTTTTAAATTCTCTTTTTCCTGCAACCATCTGTATTCAGGGAGACATCGTTTGGGTGGCGCGTGAGCACACACGCAAGAGACACCGCATACAGTGTTCTGTTGTCCGAAAGTCGTATATCTTTTGGTATTGGAATCGGTAGTTGGGCATCACATGTGTCATCCTGCTACAGGATATCTGCAGTTTTTTTTTCATTTTCATTTGCAATTGGAGTTACCTGGATTTAAAGTGACTGCTTTTGGCCACAAGGGGACGGAGCATGAAGGCTGGAAAGCTGAGGATTTGCGAGAGACGATTTCTCCGGTGAGACAGTTTTAATCAAGTTAAACATACATGCGAGGACGAAAGGATTCAGGATGTGTGGGCTGAATGAAATGCAGCTTGACTGCAAAGTGAAGTGAAAGATAAACATGTGAGTGATTTGTGTTTGAGGTTTGGGCGGAAGTGATTGGGATTGAGTTGGCGTTGATGATGGGTGAATCGAGTTCGGTGATAATGGAAATGTGGGACGCTCGCGGTTAAACCAAATTTATTCATGCAATTGGTAGAAATGAAAGTTAAGAGGACACAATGTATTAATTTAAATATTGCGATTTAATTCAAGAAATTGGAACGAATCGCATTAAGTTTTGAGTTATTCATAAAGAAGAAATAAAAACAGACTTACTAATGAACATGGTCATGTAAAGAGCTATTGAACTGGAATCTTTCTGGTTTTGTATCGGATAACTTTAAAGTATCAAAAAGAACAAGAAAAAGTCGAAGGATCTGAGATTAACTCCAAGAGGAACTCTTATTTTTCTTACACTCTGCCTACAGCTCGATTGCGAAATGCGATTGAGAATCGTAGAATTGAGAATTGCGCTCATTTGCAGCTCTTTAAACGTTCTTTCGCGTAAAATGATCAGAAGAATCATCAGCATATCTGAACTTACATTTTTTGATGCGTACATGGGATTGTGAAGGGTTGAAGACAGCTTTACTCAGTCTCAGATTCTCCAAGGATAAAAGATTCTGAACCTTTCTACCGTTCTAGACCCCACTCTAATGTTTTGAAAACATTCCAAGACATCAACCACAACCCGAGGCAACAATCTTAGATTTCAATCTTAGACTGCAACCCAAGATCTTATACAACTGAGGTAGAAGAATAGTAATATAAATCGACACGATTACTTTTATGGCTGGATTAAGCTGACTAAGCGCATGCAATATGCGGCTGTAAGCGTAAGATATAAGGGCGACAAGGTAGGAAGATGAAATTGGCATACAGAGTAATTTATCGGAAGCAAGCTGTTCGCCCCCAAGAACAACATCTTATAAAATACTATTCGTCATGATGACATTTTTAGCGCGTTGAGATTCTTATGTTTAGGGGCATGCTTTTGGTTATTAACTAGAAAGCTAGCCTCACAAAATTTCTACAAAACCTTACGTACACCAGCTGCAGTTAATGCATTTTTTCAACCTAATTTTTGTTTTCTCAAAATTCGTAGTATCTTTGCAATATTTTTCAACTTTATTCAAACGAAAATCGCCCTGAATAGTTAGTAAAGAAATGGACAAACAGTCCACCAATGTAAATCCCAATCTGCGTTAGCTGCATATACAAAAAAGAGTAGACCTTTAACATTTACTTTGCCCAGGCAACATATAAAGTTTTTTATAACTTCCCCTGTCCTGAACAAAATACCTTATCTCTAACAAACCAATCAAGTAAAGAAGCTGTTGGAATCAAACCCTTGATTTCGTTCTTATTTTAACATCAGCTATAACTATCCTGAAAAAAATAACCTGTCTTTTTTTTAATCTATAAAGTTTAAATTGTTGGTCAAATATATACTAAGTGACATTAAAAGTTTAAGTTTCGATAAGCTTTTTAATTCTTCGTAAATTGTATAGAACTACGACGAAAGCCAAAACAGCGCAACTACAATACAAGAGCTTATTACATATTTGTTAGTTCTGCCATCGATTTGGTTTTTGTTTCTTTCATTCAATCCTTGTTTTGTTACGAGAGCGCTGAAGGCAATGAATCGTTTTCAGTTCTCAAATTGATTACATTTGATTTGGTGCTCAGCAAATTTTAAGGACGTTATACTTTTGATATATGATCATCTAAGCAATGTTTAAATTTTAGAATTTTATCTCAAAAACCCACTTTTCGGTATTAGATTTGAGAGTGAAATCTTGGAATTATAAGAAACTCATGTCGCTGCTCGCCAGAGATTGTTCTGAGTCCAATTGGCTCCTTATTTTATATAAGAGACATTCCTTAAGATAAAGAGATAGTCATATCTACTAATTGTTAATTTATCGTTCTAAGCAAAACCAAATCAATACAAATTAATTTTACGTCAAAAAAGGCGGTTAAGTGCGAGGGTTCCGTACGAGGGTTCCGTACCGTACAATGATCTATATTTTTTTAATTTTGTTGTGATGTAACTACAATTTTTTTTTCGGAGAACTGTGGTAATTTTATTATTACAATTCTTTCGGTAAGTAGGTTATGGTTTTGGGCAATAGTTTTAATTATATAATTAATCATATATAAATAATTGTATATTGTGCAATGAGACGTACAATTATTCCCATGCGTCCCGATGGAAGCTGCCTATTCCATTCGATTGCGTATTCTTTGCTTGAGTTAAGTGGTATACAACAAACCAATAAGTTGCCTGAGACTTAAGTAGAGTATGTATGTCGCAACTGACAAGATTTAAACGTGTACACTAGCGCTCCAAACGGGGAGCAAGCATGCTTTGTTCGACAACTTATGGAGCTGCTTCTGAATGAAAGGCTGTAGTGGATTTGCATAGTATTAAGATCGAAGCGTATCATCAGGTTGGTGTTCCTATCCTACAAAGCGTTTGCTCTTTACAGGAAATCTTTCTTCGGGCCATTATGACGTTTGTGTTCCAGTGGAACAAGATATCAAAAAAGTGTCTATTTCTCCCGATACACTGAAAGAGAATGAGCCCTTTAAAGAAAACAAAAATCGTCGTAAAAGGGCTGTCCAAACGAGCGTAAACCAGGTCGACCTTAAACGTCTGAGAACACCCGTGCTGAACAACTGTGTGATGCTAATCGGCTTTATAAAAAAGGGCATCCTGGAGTAATTCAAAATGCTTAGAAACGTTATGTAGACAAACAACCCGAGGTGCATCGGGCAGCCGTTAAACGTTATGCGGATAAAAATCCAGTTACAAATGAAAGAACGTCGAAATTGTACTACGCCTAAAAAAAAGGTCCTATACTAATCAAAATGATATAATTAACAAACTTACAGACAAAATTGGAAAGCAGAAAATGTTAGAAGCTGAAGGAACTTAAAAATAGGCTCTCGAGCGTCGTACAAATATAATAGAAAATTACCATAAAGTTTTGGATCGCCTTAAAAAAACATTCCGGAGACTGAATGAGCAATTCACTCGAACATTTAAAATTTTTTTTTTTTTTAATTATTTGCTCGTTCTTCAGAAGGATAGATATTAAGACTCTTATAATGCGTGTAGCACAGAGCGAGCAGAAGAATTAGGAGAAGAATGAAAGATTCTGTAGTGGTTTGAGAAACTCAGTTGTAATTGGTTTCAACTCCGTGGGATGAGCCCGAAACGGGACGGAGGATTTTGATATCGACCTATTTTGACTTTGACCTAATTCACAGGACTTTATTCGACATTCGAAAACTTTGAAAGTTTGGAAGATTTTAGTTTAAACACCCCGCTGTCAGTGTTATGCCTTCACAGCAGAGCCGTCTACACACAATCTACACAAACAGCTATTTTGAAAACACGAATTAGGAACTAAGCCGATACAATAACCACTACAAGAACGCCACCCATTAGTCAGACTACTATCACTGGTCGACCAACCCAGTGATAGTGCCATTAATTTGATCCCAATGGCAAATGGTGACTGGACCAGGTTCGAAAAACTAGACCACTACTCTAGGAATCGAACCTGGGACCTTTCAATTGAATCAATTGAAAGGCAGGCGCTCTACCAACTTCGCCACCCAGCTTAAATGTACAAGAGAATATAGAAAATAACGTAAAAAAGACAATTAGACCACATAAACTAAGGAAAACGAAGAAAATAGTCAGCAAACATAGAGATCTTCCATAAATGTTTAAGTTGGTACTTTTTTTTGTAAGAAATATTTTATAATGAGGAGTTTTTAGCCTCCAACTTTTCTTCTCGCTCCGAAAATAATAAATTGTAAAATATCTCAAAACATCATGTTTTAGAATTAAGTCAAAGTAATTATTATAAAATTATATGTAATGAGAGTCAATGTCTAGTTGGCTAATTCAAATTAATTGTTTAAACGTTTATCTTTTTTCTCGTTAAGAAAGTTGTTAAAATTGTGGTGGAAATAAACAAGTTTAAAAAAAAGAGTTACATCGATTAAAATAAATAAAAAATAGACTTGAAATTTAGCAATTTTTTTTTCAGTTCCTTACGTTAATTTGATTATTTATTTGGGGAATTTCAGGCGCACAGTTCAAAAAGCTCGAACGCAAAAAACTAAAAAACAAAACTACAAAAAAACTAAACTACCGATAACCGACATTGTGAAATTCGTGTTTGTATATGTATTAAAGAATGCATTTTTCAAATAATGAATTATTTTGAGAGTGCATTCAGGGAGTTTAAATAAAAGATTTCAAACTTAAGATTGATGCAATTAAATTTAAAAAAATAAAACGACTGAGCTTAAAGACTTAGACTTTAATCATAATCCTTTTAAATCCAATGACTGGTACATTTAATTTTAATAAAATCATAGATTTGAAATAATTTCTGGATATCAATTGAATTCATTTTATTTAGCGTGAGGTCACCACTAAATTCATACTTTTCATGGAATTCACTTTTAATCGGTTGAAGTCAGTGATTCCAGCTCATTGAAAGAAAGCGGTTCTGGAATGAGTATCTTCCTCTTTCTTTAACTGGTCGAAATCAGAAGAAGAGCGGGAAGGCCACTCTAATACATCCCTTCTGTTCCGCGTGTAGAATTCACCAAACTGCTGGTTCTTCTAGAAGTATTACGAAAATATTGTACATACAGTGGCTAGGTCAGTTAATGCGAAAATTTTAATTTAGAAAATTCATCTCGGCTCATTAAGTATAAGATAACATCAGCTCTCTTAAAATAATTCACTGACTTCAACTGATTTTATTTGAATTCATTGCGGACTTGAGGTAAAATATCGTGAGTTCAGTAAAGTAATATAAGGAATGCACTCATTTGATTTCATTAAATGATTACTTAAAATTTAATGCACCTAGTATCGACTTCAAAAGAATGATGTCTTAGGTTTTTTCTAAATCCCAGTCTTTTCTACCAAAAAAAATGTATTATTAAATTATCTTCCTTAAAGATTTAATTCTCTTTCAACTCTGATTTGAACTTCGACTTGTCCCATTTACTGCCATCGACAATGCGCATTATTACCAAGCAGTTTCAAATCCCATTACAAACAAATCAGTACCGATATCCTGCCGATGATTGCTTCCAATCGCTTTCCTTGCGTACAAACGCATTTGTCTGCATTGCATTATAATGGCGCTCACATTTCCAACACGCTACCATACCCGAGTGCGACCAATTAATAAACACCTCCGATAGGATAAACTTCGTCGGAAGTATACCATGTCCTCACCCCCTCTAATGTCCGTGTTCAGCCAACCTCCGCAGCAATTAGGTATGCAAATGGTAGTACTCCGATGGACGCTCAATGGACCCTCCGCTTCGACCGGACCCATAATGCGATTCAATTAATTGCAGAAATTCCAATATAATGCCAACCACTTGCCGATCTGGTCAAATACTAACGCACACAATAAATCAAATTAATTGCGTACCCAGGATTTACGAGCACATGCATGCACACATGTACAGAGAAGAGGAAATAATAAAAAGGAAGAAAAACTGTTTTGTGTAATGGGCGGTCTTGGTTTAGGTCGAGATTTAGATTCAGCAGGTCAAGGCACAATCTGGTTTGCTTCATTGTGAGGCAACGAATTGAATTAGATTTCCTGTTTCCCAAGTGCTGATGCTGATGAGTCTCCGATTCTATTCAATTTCGTGTGGACAAGGATATCTATCCAGGAAGTACCAGTTCTAGTAACAATGTAACCATTCCAGTTCTATACAAATTGTGTGTGAATGAAAGTGGTGCAGGAGCAAGAGCTGGAGTCGGATTCTTTGGGCCACCAGATTAGATGCGTTCCAATTTATTTGCCTGACAAGTGGTGTCTTCGAAGGGGCAATAAGTTTCATGGGATTTACCATCTTCGAACAATTGTTGTTGCTGTGTGGCTTCCGCTGGGATCAAATCCGATGCAAATTGATGAGCAAATAATAAGCTGATCCTGTGGCTTTGGCCACACACCCTACGGATAGCAATTGTTTTCTTTTGTTTTTCCTTTATTTTGTTTTCCTGCTACTGCTATGCATTTGGCTTTGATTCGTGCTTCTTCTTGCGTCGATAATTAAGAGAGATATCCTTGTTTGTGCTAAGTGGTCAAGATACAAATAGCCTTCATTATGTCGAAGGCAAATTCGGGATAGTGAAGAGTATGGACAGATTAAAAAACTGAAGAGGTCAAAATTTTGTTTTTATCCTTTTGACAAAGGGTTGCCATGTCGCAGTTAATGTTGAACTGCTAAATTGCATTTTTACTGGACTATGGATAAGAAAAGAGTTTACGTAAGGAAAGCTAAACTTAGTCTTATGAAATTCACTTAATTTACATTTTGTTTTCCTTAAATTTAAATAACTTAAATTAAAGGACTGCTGTAAGTACCAAAAAACAGTCATAGACTTAATAAAAGTTGTTCTCGTCATGTCAAAGCCTAAGCGGATTAACAAAAGCTATGATTGCTTTCGGCAGTGAGAAGAGAGGTTATCGCGCCCAACATATTATGACGTTCGATAAGATACCAATATAAATATTAATTTTAATTTAATTTAATTAATTAATTTAATTAATTTTTTTTAAATAGTGCTCAAGTGCTCGAGGAATCGGAAGTACCCTTGAGTGGTTTTTTACACAGCACAAGCAGAAGTGGAAGGGAGAGGAAGGAGGTACCAGTGCACATTGTTTTTAAATTGTTGTAGGTTGCAGTGCAAAGAAAAAATTGATCGAGGTAACGCATTCCACGTGGGCATTGTGCGGCCTATAAAAGAATTTCTAAATTTCACACCCGAAAGTAGGCTTAAGGGTAAACTGATGAGCATTCGATGCAATTAGCTATTTCGTACGAGCATTGGTGGTAGAAAAACTGATAAAACATAGTCAAGCAACACACATTTTTACGGTGTTCCAGCGAGTGATTTGCTTTCGATATGATGTCATCGTCTATGAGTTTTATCGCTCGCTTTTGAATTCTATCTAGGAGTTGCAATGTGGTCTTGGGTGCACCTGCACAGATGTGAGCGTTGGACTCCATTTTAGGCCGATAATTGATTTATGTAGTCATTAAAAGGATGGATTCGCAAAAGTAGTTACAGTCTTTCTGTTGATGAGCATTATTCACCTGTTGAATTTACAATCCTTACCCAGATCCAAAGAACTATCAGCCCTTATCGCATGCGCATAGTGGAATAAAAAAATAAAGGCAAAGTTACCAATTTCTTCTTAAACTTGCCATTTCATCGTGCATCTTTTCATGCTTGTCGAATAAGCAGAAATTAAGAAAAAAACTATGGAAACTTCGGCTCAGTTGTAAAAATGCAAGGTGATTTTCGTCTTCAGGTCGGTCTTCATTATGGCTTCAATGTGCACGCGAAAGTTTGAGTTTGAATACACTCTTTTGGACCTAAAGCCACAAACTAGACAGAGAGTGGTGCAAAGTGCAGGAAACATAGCCACCGTTATGACTATTCTAGAAGAAGATACAAAAATGTGGATTCCGCGCCGATCAATTAAACTGGGCCTTGCCAGAAAGTCAATCCTGCCTTTTTTGCGATTGGTTTAGGCCTATATCCTAATTAAACGTTTTTTTTTAGAAGTAAACATATTCAATATGAAATAAAAGGCTTGAAGCTCATGTTCACAACAATGGTATTAGCTTAATTTAATAGATAATTTAATGCCATTACTATTTAAAAATTATTTTGAACATGTGTGCGCCGCGGCTAGCTCGAATGCTGCTTAATCGTGAAGTCCAATATTTGATATTTGATTATTAAGACAAGTGACTTCATAAACCTCCACTCTAAAGGCGTCAGATCAATGAGCCATTACGCGAAATTATGCGCTCAGCAAATGTTTCCCGCAATAACTTGATGGTGTCGCGCGCAATGTGGCATGTTGCGCCATCTTGTTGAAACCGAAGTTCTGTAACGCCAATGCCTTTCAACAGAGGCCATCGCGCTCTACATTGCCGGTAACATTTTGGCCGGCATCGTCCTTAAAGAAAGATGAATAGATGATTCCATTCGCCAAAAACAATGCTGTGAGTTAGCTAACTGGGCACTGGAAAATTCATATTCTCGGTCAAGGCCAATTCTCGTCTCAGTGGCTTTGTCTTATTCCACATATATTGAAATGATTGTTATGAATGGAGCTTCATAATAAAGTCAGAATCAATTTTATACTATATCACTCACCGTTGTGATCATTTATTTTAAACTTTTTTTTCCTGTTGTTCAAATCTGGTCACTCTTTTTATGGCAGTGTCAATTGGTGAAATGAGGTCCGATATTTTCAGCTGATGATTTACTCTGCCGGAAGAACACGAGCTGGAGCTGTCAAATTTCAAATTTATCTTAATCTCTAAGATCGATGAAATTTCGTCGTCAGTAGCTGTATAAACCCGATACAATTTTTCCGCTTTATTTTCATCGATTTTGAAGTCAAACATCAGTATCTCAAAAATGACGAGCGCATTTCGGTTATGTATGCTTTTGGTTTCAGTTTAACAACAGACATCGAAGTGACACTTGGCCATGTACTATGTATCACATTTAAATCAATTTTCAAAGTTAACAATAGTGGCAACGGGTTTGGTTTTGATTTTCGTGAGTATAAGAGAACACAAGTCGGCAAGCCATGGAACGCTTAGTCTACTGTTAAAACTATATGAATACTCGTTGCTATTTTTCTACGGAAAAATTCTTCAATGATTTTGGCACAGTGAATGCACACGGGATGAAAACATATCGGCGTCGGAAGAGCTCGTTCGAAGGAAAATAACATCTCTGTGGCTTAAGCTGTCACTGAAAAGGCAACTTAATGATGTAGTCCACAGAACAACTGTCTGGATATAGTAGATTGCGACTAAGCTACGCTCAAAATTAAAAATCCAGAACCTTAAAAACCGAGTGGCTCTCCCGTTCAAGTTAGGGTCGTCGCAGAGAATAATTTATTATTACAAATTGTTTCCAGTTCTTTTTTAGGGTTCCGTACCTCGAAAGGATAGGATCACTTTGTTGTCCGTCCGTCCGTCTGTCTGTGAAGACACTTTTTCTCAGCAACGCGTAGTGGTATTAAGCTGGAATTTATATCAAAAACTCAAGTCTACTATCCTTGAAGCTGTGAAAATATCAAACTTCTATGTCAAAGCAATCAAAAGAAACAGCAATTTAGACGCATATTTTAAAACTCTCAACTACTCGCAAGGCAAATAAGGGTTATTCCAGTCGACCTAGAATCTTGAAATTTGGCATGAAGCAATGTTTTTTTTTAATATATTGTGATGGGTAAACTTTTACTTACTATATATACCTACAGGTTTGTACGGAACCCTTGGTGCGCGAGTCGGACTCGCACTTGGCCGGTTTTTTATTTTAGTTAATTACTTTTACAGTTTTGGTTTATTTCCACCATATTGATGAACGCCATGGTTCAGTTCCGTTTCTTTTACAACAATTTAAACGCTTGAGATGTCATAATATCTAACTTTTGCAATTATACGACTTGGCTTCGAATTTTTCCTGCACTGGATGGCAGGAATAATAAAAAAATTAGACAAGGAGATGCACTACCATGTGACCTCTTAAAACTTATTCCTGAACAGATATCTTTTGTATTTTGATATTTGAAGGTTTGGTCTTCAAATAAATAAGAAAACAAAATGGACGCTGGCGACATGAACTCGTTCCGTAGACACGGGCTGGGACAAGACATTGACATGGACAAAGCATAGCTAAGAGAGTTCTTATATCCCGGTCACCAGGTTCACGAAAAAATGCGTCTAACCAACTGAAAGGATTGAGCACATTAACCTTGAAGAATTGAAAGCAGCTTTAGGTCGGGTTCGGATCCTCCAATGATCGAGGACTTGGTAAGTAAGAAAATATAAGGCTATAAGGTCTTTTATCGCCCCTTACTGGACGTGCGATTGTTCAAATGGAAAATTTGGCCGGTGTGAACATCCCTTAAAATTTAAGTTTGTTGTTACATATTTAACAGTTTCTTGTTCCTATACTATTAAACATGTAAGATAAGAGCGAGAATATGCACTTAAAGTAAACATCCACTTACGCAATTCCAAACATTTTCTGCTCATGCCGTAACGAAAAGATGCCAATCCTTCTTGTCGTGCTTCCAGTAAATTCTTTAAAATTTGGATCTAACTTAATACATAATTACCAAACTACCCAAGGTGGTGTCAAGCCTGAAGATAATTGTTCTGTCTCCTATAACACCTAAGGTGACATTTTCATTTCTGTCAGGACTCATGTTCCACTTACCACAGAATCAATCGACTTTAGGGGTTGGATTTTGTAGCTTAAGTTTCAATGGAAAGTTCTCGAGTACAGCAGGTGTCTTGACAATGGTGTGACACTTGCTTGTCTTTAATAAATTAATGAATCCAGAGAGGAAGACGCGTCTCTGACAGTGGTTTATTTTGGCGATACATTTCAGGAGCACTCAAACAGTTGTTACAATGAATATGTAATCAGAGCTGAAAGGAGCATGGTTTCTATTGCCCAAGGTCGATGGGAGCTTGTTTTGCTGAAATTGATGGATTGGCAATCGTTTGCGGTTCATCTGATCTATGGTAATCGGCAGAGAATACTTCAATATGAAACAATGAATAATTTAAGAGTTTGGCAACTTCGTAGGTGGTTTTCGGCTCTTTGCGTAATTATATGTTTGAAAACACAAAAACAACGAATAATCAGGATTCCTCGTTTATGGCCTTGTTAGTTTAGGTGAAAAGGGGAATGCATATACGACCTTCTGAATCGATGAGTCATATTTAGAGTCTCGTTATAAAAGACTGCCGATGGCCGTTCGTCCGTCTGTCCGTTTATCCGTTTGCTTTCACAGCACAGTTTCTTCTGAAACATAATAGGTAAACACTTCCAATTTTCATACTCATATGGCCGGTATAGCAACAAATAATATTAAAAATAATATAAATTAAAAATAGAAGGGGAGCCCAGTACAAAAACCATGGTTTTGTCGGCAAGTATTTTTTGTAGAACTGAACATTTTGAAGCGTGTTGCACTTGTTTGCTTTTTTTCTGTAAGGTTATATTTGAAATCAATTTTTGTTAATCATGTCACCTTTGTGATTTCGACGACTTTTCTGGAGATTTGGAATTTCCAAAATAATGTGTTTTACGGTTTCAGTTTCTTGGTCATTCAGCAAATGGCGCAGTGTTCGTTCAGTTCTCCAAGACACGAAATAGTTATCTCTAGACTTTCAAATGTTCCAAAACTCAGAGGAGAGTATGCTCCTCATTTATGTCTTTACTTTACGTTAGGAGTTACGTTTATATGTTTATTTTGTTTTGTACGAAAAGACCTGGGTTAAAGACGATCATTAAGAGCTTTGTCAAAATCTTAAAATGATGTATTGTCTATCTGGTGACTTCATAATGTTGTCTCAGAGTGACAGAAGTCCATGTCTACGTAGATGGGAATCCATTATATGATTGAGTTTCACACTAGAACTCTTCAAGCTGGTCTTTCGGTAGCTGACATCTCTCTTTTGAATATACTTCACTCACCACGAGGTCTATTGCAACTGAGTGGTACAGAATACCCTTGCAAGCTATGAGTCTTATTACCTTACATCAAAATTTAACAGTGAAATTTTATAATCTGTTTTAATGCTTTGGTTTTCCAACTCTTCAATAAGGACACATGCCGACCTGCTTTCTATCAAAAATGTTTTTGGTTAGTCGGACTATGATCTTAGCTACGATACATTTAATGTGTTTGTATCTTTTCGAAAGGCAAAGAATAACGTCTGTGCCTTCTAATATGTAATTCCATATTGTAAAATTACAATAAGTTTTAGTATTGATTCTGTTTGTTTGCCCGCATATTAAAACAGCATAACCAAGAGAGAGCAATTCTGAATTAAATATAATAAAGGTGCAAGTTCATATACCTTACGAGCTTCATAATGAAACGGATATCCTTAACCACCAGGTTGGTAGAAAACAGATACAGTGTGAGTTTCTTTGTCAGTCACGTGCAACCCTTTGGTGTTGTTTTTGAAGTAGAGGCATAATTGTCCCTTTTTTTCTTAAGGACGATATGAGAAGGATCGTTACGTCCTAAAGAGGCATGAAAATTGATCCTTTTTTACCGGCAATAAATATTTTGAACTTTGGCGAGCTATGTCTTCAGAAAGGTCAGGTCACATGCCACACAACCCATCCAACAATTCACTTATTGCACACTCAATTCAATAATAGTGTATTCAGTCGTTTTTGTTTGGCCACATACGGAGCTACAATGTGTCGCCGTTGGACTCTTCTTTTTTTTTTTTGGTTGCAATTAAAAATCGGGGTTTGGCAACAATTCAGAGCCCATACAGGTATTCAGGAACAGTATCGAAAAATTGATTAGCCAGGATGGCTGACTGCCAAGTTAGATGATGGCTCGATTTGTGCAGCCTTTTTTTTTAAAAGAAACTAACAGTTGGCCCACACTTAAGTCATTAAATATATTATAGTTTTTTTAAAGATGCAATTTCATCGAACCAAATTTTGAGCAAAGTATCCACCACAGTTTTCAAACCCGAAAAAAGTAAGCATCTACTTCCTTCAAAATCCGCTCCACCTTATTCCAACACATTCACGTTATCATCCTTTTAATGTCATAAGGCTCGTTCAATAAATCTCTATGAACTTTATGTCAATAGAAAGGACTAACCACTCCATACCCTCATTTCGAAAATTACTACGCATAAACACATCTCCACGAAGCCCATAAAACCCCTGTCTGAAACGATTTCCGGAACAAAATCACTACGAATATAAATATACGTGCACATGGGGATCAAGGCTTAAAAAGCCAAACCAAAAAAAAAACGTTTTCGAAAACGTTTCCCAACCGAAAACCTTAGCAATGATATTAGATGTGAAAACTCACTTGGTGGCTTACTGCATGCGTTATTCTTCGCATTTAATGCCTCACGAAGGATAATTTCCTTTCGAGGTAAACGACGAATTTAGGCTGAAGTAACTTTGTTTATCATACCCGCTGCGCTGCGGCTCTGTGGTATGAGCGATATGGAAGCCTCAATATGACTTAACACATATGGGGGGGTACCTACAGGTCCATACACAGGCATACACAAGGAGAAGCGCGACGTCTAATTTTATGATCGAACAACTTTTCGTTAAGCTTTTTTTATGATGAATTATACGCTCTGGACCGTGAAGATGCGGGCCACATAACATAAACAAATTTAAAACGAATGGCAAAAGTTCTCTCCGTGAAAAATTCGTAGGGTTTGCCTCTGGCGACGACGGAGCCATTAAAATATACATACGTATACTTTGAAACCAATTCACACAGTGGGGTCGTTAGGAACAAAAGAATTGTACGAATATTAAATTCTTTAAGTTTAAATTCTTTGCGCTTTAACATTTGTTTTATAGTTTAATATATGTTTTATAAAAACAGGACAATGGAACAATTGTAAACATTTTTTTGAGTTGATTTATCAATGTATGCCACTTGCTTTTGAAATATTATTCCATGTGAATGTTGACTACGCTTTAAGTATATAGTCTCCATGCGGGGGGCGTATATCCCGCTAATAATCTCTTCAAAGATTGCAATTGATGCTAGGTTTTCAGCACAGTCGAGTGATATGACAAATTCTCTTAAGAACTGTCTAAAGGCGTCAATTCACCGGTACAAAACGAGAGATTAATTGCTCACTGATTCATTTCTCATTTAGTCCACCTATGCTATGCGGCATGAATTACTTATTGCCCAGGTTCATTTCCTACAGTTCGGACAGAAAAAAAGTTTGAAATAATTGAACAATTGACAGTAACGATATCATCATGGTCCTCTTTCAATATTCAATAGTCAATATGTATTGATGGAACCATCTTCATTGCTGAATAATATTTTACTATAAAAGTGCAGATCTTATTCAAAATTCGACGCTGTGGCAGGTCGTTGGGCTTCAGTTCTTGCACGAGCCGTATTTTGTTAAGTTTAAGATCCTGGCATAAGCTCAGCAGGTCGATTGTAACGCCCGTAAAATGATGAAAGTGTTCGGATTCAATTTTTTACAGAGCATGATTTTGATAATAAAATTAATATGTTGTTATTTATTAATTGTTGGGGTGTAGTCTTTCCATGATGATATTGCAATACTAAATGAGCTAAATGATCTTTGAATAATATTGCGAATCAAGTATGAAAGTCAAAACAGCAAAGAAATCTCATTGTGACGTCTTCGAACAAGGTTTTTAATGAGGAAAACGTCCACCCTTGTTACTGGACGGGAGCTGTCACTTGTCGGTACGTTCAGTTTAAATGAACAGATTCTTCATGAGGCAGTCAGGAATCGTTCGCGCTGGAAAAATGTTTCTTGGTCCGGTGAATCCATAGTCTCTTGGATGATAAATCCACTTGTTTATCGATCAATTCAGTGCCTTAGCAAGAGCTTAAGCCAATAAATTCTTACACTCTCGTCCGATATTCTCTTGAAGATCTCCCATTATTTTGGGCTTGTTCTAATAAACCTGTAAATTTTAAGAATCCAAGAAA
This sequence comes from Orthonevra nobilis, assembly GCA_963555765.1. Classification (NCBI taxonomy): domain Eukaryota; kingdom Metazoa; phylum Arthropoda; class Insecta; order Diptera; family Syrphidae; genus Orthonevra; species Orthonevra nobilis. The sequence continues at coordinate 141,682,139 of OY743224.1, forward strand.
AAAAAGAAACTAGATTGATTTAGCCGACCAGTACAAATCGCCAAACGAGATATTATGCGTGGCATTCTTCAAAATGCCCATTGTCACAGGTGCATTTTCAATTTGCCAATGTAACATCTTATTGATCATTGTTGTGTATCGCTTACAATTCACAACAAGCATGTTACAATGACATGCTCGATAAAGTGAGTACTGATAAGAGCCCCAGCATGAGTGGAGAGTAAACGCTTTTGAGATCAACCAGTAGGCGTTAGGCAGATGTCAAATCTGATCCGAAACTTTACGCCGAAATTACTGACGAATAATACCCTAAAAGAATAGTCACGGGTATTTCTCCAATTTTTTGAGTGTAGCAACTCATGGCCTGTCGAATTGTATTCTGAATAAGTTTGTAGGATCACCAAGTTTGTCCTCTGAAAATTGAATAAACTTGCACCGTACCACGTCTGCGGTTGAACAGAATGTCTCTCGTACACAACATCATATGGTTCCTTTTCGGCGCCACTGTTCACCTATGCGTGGTAAACATTTATTTTTTTTTTATGGTATTTTTTCGTGGAAAGTGCCGAAGGATACGGACGAATGTGGCCTGTTTATAAAGCATGCATGTATAGTATGTATATTTTTATTGCGCTTCCCAGCCTAAGTCCTTGTTATCTGAGTCTAATTTGATTTATTTCCGCCAGGAATTGCCAATGTATTACCATTTACCATCCGAATGGCAATGTGGTTGTCCTCGGCAGCAGCAGCAGCAGCAGTGTACTCCTCCTCCTGCGTAATCCATCGCCAAGACAATTTATGAATTATTTTTTATTGCCATGAATCCTTCAAACTTTATGGAAGAGCTCTTCATTTTTGGGGCGAGCGAGTTATGCGCTTCTTTCAACCACTTTCAGCCACCTACATATGTATTTGGTCAGATGCTCATGCAATAAAAAATATGAAATATTTACATTTTAACGGTATTTATGCTATTTTATTTTTCATCTTCTTCTTTGGTGAGAATTGCAATTTGAGATCCTTTTCAAGGGTCTTGGGTGATTTAGAACATCATTTCGAAGGTTTATACCGATTTCGATAAGTGAAATATTAAAATTTTGTTTATTCCTGGGTCCTGGGACTAAGCAAGAATCTATAACGGCATTTGGTTTTGTGTAGAATAAATGGGCTCGGAAAAAAAGGAGACGATGGGACGGAAGGTCGTAAAGATTCGTCAAATGGTTCCATTGCATTGAGCTTACTCTGATTAGCATTCAAGCGCTATGTTGATGGTGATGGTGACAACTGAGAATGTCTCCGTGCAGGAGCAATAACCGTTAAGATTTTATAATTGTACACCAGGACGACGTGATAAGGTCGACACTCACTTATACAGTCGCAAATATGCTAATTATGGAAAGTGTGCATAAGAAGGCTTCAGATTACATGAAAAGTCATTACTCTTACACGCTGTAAAGTTTGGTTGAAGTTCCACCAGCGACAGCGAGCGACGAAATGCAAATGCAAGTGTAACATTCAGATAAGTTCTTGGGGGCTATAAAATGGTGATGTTTTCGAGCAAACACAGTTAATAAGCGTAGAGATGGAGACCAGGGACTTAGTTGCTTTTACGAGTGTGGGCGGTATAAAGTTGAATCTATCTGTTGAAGATAAATCTTCTTATTCACAGATGTCACCTTCAATCGTCCTTTGGGGGAAAATCTCTTTTAAGTTTGTAGAAGTATGAAGGCAGACAGAGCAAATATAAATAGTTTAATATGGCTTGAGACAAGGAGTAACACCAAGTAAGGTTTGTTAAGCTAAAAAGCGACCAAGTGCAAGTCGAACACGCAAGCGAAGGGTTCCGTACCACCGTACAATGCACTTCATATTTTTAAGCGTATAACTTGGCGTATAACATGGAGAAGAATTGAAAGATTGTAAAGAGGTTTAAAATCAGGATGTATTTTGGTTTCAATTGCTCAATCACGAGTAAAAAGTTTTCAGTTTTATTCGAAGGAATGCACAGCGGCCAAACGAAAGGCGCCAGTTGTTCAAGTTCAATGGCCGTAGGGAGGCTGTGTGAGGTCCGTTTTTCGGACTGATACGGCTTTACGTATTTTAAAGCTGTTCAACGGCTGTGCAACGGCCATACGGTAAAGGACTGAAGGCTGAATCCCTGCAATATGGACGCCTGTTCCACAGGCGTATTCCTGGCTAATGATTTAAACTTTTTTTCTATTTACTTTTTGCTTTTTTGAGTTGCGGTTACAAACGGCTGCTGTACATTCGTCCCAATAAAAATGAAATATTTTTACTCGGGCTTCGCCGTTTTACCCTCTATTGTAGTAATCATAGTTGGCTCTTTCGTGTGCATTTTTTTTTTCTTTCTACGCTTGTAGATACGAAATATGTACTTTCTGTTTCTGGAATCTTCGTTTGTGGATAATTTAATTCATATCCCACTTCTGATTTGTCAAAACATAAACCTTTATTATAAGGAGAACAAATAAAATGTTTATTTATGTGTAACTATGGAAAAGAACAAAAGATTATTTAAAGAGTAAAGAGGAGATGCACCTTCGACGATAGCTCAACAACAACTGACTTCTCCCTTTTCGGTTGACGTTGACAAAATTTGGACGTCGTTCACCAGTATAAACTGTCATCGGAATTTTTTCTTTATTTTAGCCGCTGTATGGCCGGGCGTACAGCCGTACAAAATCGTACGGACATAGTTTTGTTTTCTCAAGCCGTCGTATTCCCTTCAAACTGCCGCACAAGAGTTGTTCGGGCGCTGTAAGGATATCGGACATCTTCTATTTTTATTCGGGAGGGGTGGAACTTTTTGACATCGACTTATTTGTATTCGCTTAATTCGCAGTATTTTATATGAGCTGATATGCTAGAAAGTTGTGTCTATGGAATTGTCTTATCTACTACTCTACTATCAGTGTTATGACTTGACATCAGAGTCAATGACCGATTGCATTGCAAGTTGATACAGTAATGACTTAACTAAGGGAGCCTGAACGAACACGGAACTATCTTTTTCATTCGAGGATTTGATATTATAGCGTGCCTCGCAGAAGAAGTCGACTTCATTGCCAGTGAATGTCTTGAAACCTTCAGACTCGAAGGCAAGTTTAGGATTGGAGCAGACTGTAACCTTGTCTAATACCTGTCATCCTGAAATTTAAAATGAGGCTGCTCATTCAGATCCAGACTTCGGAAAATAAGTCGCTTGTCGACGTCCTTTTGGAACAAATTAAGATGCACCTTCTACTAAATTTGAGTCTAATTTTCGGTCCTTTTAAGATTCACATGCACAAGTTTGTTTCGATGTCGTCAATTCAGTAATCTTCATACCGTTGAGTTCTCGAAACTTCGTATTGATTTTAAGAATCCTTTACTGGTCGATCGGACAGAATATTGGAACAAATCCCTTGGAGGTATTAGTTTTGGCGATGTTTTTTGGGTTCCGTACCCAAAGAGTGGCAATGGAACCGTCTGTCATAGGGATGCATCTTCTGTATAAATATCTGCCATAATAGGTATCCATTTGCACAGAATGTGTAGTATTAGGGCTGCTATAACAACAAAAAATATGAATAATAGAAAAATAAATGTCCTGGGACGCCCATACATTTTTTATTTTAAATCGCAGCTCAATTTCACTGCAAGAATTAGGTTATATTCGATTATATGGAACGCATTTGGGCTCTTTTTTCATAGAGAAGAGCAGAAGCCAGTGGATGGCCCGCGGCCACTACTGATGGACCAAAGTTCAGACTCAGGTCAAAGTTTTTTTGGAAGCTTAGCTGCACAATTTGTGTAAGCTGGCAATAAAATGCTTCTGAACATTTTCCAATCACTCGCTAGAGGTGGGGCCCTGAAAAACAATGTTTACCACAGCAGACCGATGACCTAATCATTGATCTCATTGCTGTCCAAATATTCGAGTGGATCCGCTACAGGACGCTATGACTAACTGCAGTGCCCTTCTATGTTTAACTTAAAAGAAACTTAGAAATATTGTTCGATATTGATCCAAGCATTGTGCCATCTAAATATGCACTCTGCGAATCGGGTAATTCTCTTCTTCCTCTTCCTTTGCATCATGTGTTGGGCGCCAATTCACTGCAAGTATTCGCAAATTCGGCTTAACAACTTGAAAATCTATTCTATTCCAACGAACGAAAACATGATAGTCGAGAAAACCCATTACCATCTTTGGCGCAACAATTTCCACAGTCAGACCTCAGAATGGTTCCCAAATTCCCATTAGATGCTACGCCCTGCTGAGCATGCGAAGCCTCCTCCTCAAATAGTATCGCATTAACAAAACTCCATTCTCACAGTCATTAACGACACAATATCCAGTCTATCTGATTTAAATACTTGCAGGGGTCCGTATATGGGCTTCTGTGCCAGTGCACTGCACCAGTGTGTCCCAAACTTTCCAATTAAATTCCAATAAATTCCAATTCAGATCATCCTAATGTGGTCAGCTTCACACTTTAACGTACCGCGAAGTACTGTTTACACTCCTCCACCCAATAACTAATTCCAATTATACCATCCCCTACAGGTCTAGCTTGCACTACCCTAACATCCAGCAGCGCTAGCGTCAGCGCCAACGCCAGAGTCGCTTCTGTTCGTAAGTACTATTTCAAAATTATTAGTTATGTAAATTTGCTAAGGGAAAGGCCCTCAAGTAAAGGATACTTAACCACACTTTTCAGCAAACTTAAAATGTACACACACTTGCGAGGGGGCGGAGGCGGGGGCTTGGTGTTCCCACTTCCAAGTGACATACATTTGCATAATCCCACACCAGTTTTCCGGAGGGCGCAGCAGATACATATATTTGCTTATGAGATATTATGTGTGCGTTGAATTGCGGATGGGGATTGGGGTATGGGCAAATCGTTCCGCGGCCGTCATCGCTTCGGATTGCGGATTGCATTTGAGCCTGAGCCTGGGTAAATATGCAAATGAAACTTGTAACGAGCGACACAAGCTCTACACACCCGATATGTACGACTACAAGGATACGAGTACATCTCCGGTAGCTGCTAGCTCTTTTGTAAAAGTTTCCGACACGAAATTTTTCCTCTAAATCTTACTTTCTTGGCTCGTGAAGGCGGCTGCTGCTGCTGAACAAACTTTTCGAGCCTTGAAAAAGAGAGAGAGAGCAAAAAAAAAAAACGCACACATCCTCCTGAAATCTGAAGTACAAGCTGAGGAATAAGCAGGAGCAGCACAAGGAGGTGTAGCAAGTAAATTCCGGAATAAAATCTCTCTGCTTCTCGGATTACTAGAGTGGCATTCCTTTTTTTTTTACGAGTATGTGTGCCTTGACGGGATCGAGGGAGGTTTCGTGGCATCGGCATCATCATCGTGGGGAAGCACCTCTTTGCAGCTGTAAAGTAATTAGATAGTTACGTGTGTAATTTATGTTTCAAGTGCTTGAAGGATAATTCGGTTGAAACGTTTCGGTGCACCCTGAAAGTGGAAGGTGCTTGCACATGCGACGGAGGAGGTTGGGGTGGGATCTAAATCTCATTTGCATGCGTTTGCATTTCCAAATGGATTTTTGTTTGTTACGCTGACTAATTGAAATTTAGTAACTTTGTCTCGTTGTTCGAGTCGCAAGTAGCAAGTTTTGTTTTGAGTTTGGAGTGTGTCTTTGCAGAGTTAGTTGTTAAGGGGAATGATGGCCCCCGCGATGAGCTTGCTGAATAAGTTTTTTTTTGTTGTTGTTTTGTTTTACTTTATGTTTCTGCCGGATGACATCTTGAGTAGCGAGACGAATTAAGGCTATCACAGTTGGCAGGTTAGAATCAGATATGAAGTCGGAAGTGTTAACAGAGCTAGGTGGATGACAGCAGCAGCGTTGTGGCAGTCAAACACGAGGCATTATAAAAGTGCATGGCTTTTTCAAAACCACTTGAAATGCTTCAATGCAGGCTTTATTGTGAGGTATTTAAGGACCTTATGCGTATAAAGGCACTCCAACACTGAATGAAACTCTGCGTATAATACATTCATGTTTGTGGAGAGAGACTGCGTGATCCTTTGTGAAAATAAAAAAAAAGGGGTTGCAAGGTTTGGTTTTTTTTGTACCAACATAATTATCCCCGCAAAGAATACTTGTCATACGTGGCGATCACTTTGGGATATACTACTGTGTCCAAAAAATAAGGTGACATATGAATTTAAACTGCGCGCGTCGAAGGATTTGGAAATTTTCTTTTCTTTTTAGGTTGGTAGTACTGTCAGTGACATCTATGTGAAATTTCATGTCAAAATATATTCATAGTGCTTGAGATACGCGTCGTTTTGTGAGCTGCTAAAAGTGAGTTTTTCGTTTTTTGCGATGTCGAAATTTATTGAGCAAGGAATTTGCATTAAATTTTGTTTGCGGAATCAATTTTCTGCTGCGGATACGTTGAGGATGGTGCAGAAAGCCTTTGATGATGAGGCTAAGTCTAAAAAAAATGTTTACAAGTGGTATAGTGATTTCCAAGCCGGCCGTGAACGTGTCGAAGACGAAGAGCGTTCTGGGCGACCATCAACCTCAACCGATGAAGCTCACGTCCAACAAATCAACATTTGGTGTTGAAAAACCATCGATTAACGATTAGAGACCTTGCTGATGAAGTTGGCTTATCGAAAGGCTCAGTCAATACCATTTTGAAGGATGCTTTGGGCCTCAAGCGCGTCAAATCTCGACTGGTACCGAAACAAAAATGCTTTCCGACTACCAGGATGTCATGAAACGCATTATAACTGGCGATGAGACTTGGATCTATGCTTACGACCCCAAAACAACCGATCAATCGAGCGAATATCGTGCCAAAGGAGAGCCGAGACCAAAAAAACCGCGCCAAAGTCGCTCAAAAATCAAGGTCATGTTGACTGTTTTCTTCGATTATCGTGGTGTTGTGCTTTATGAATTCCTTCCAACCGGCCAAACAGTCAACAAAGAATATTATTTGAACGTTATGCGTCGTTTGCGTAACGCTATCCGCCTAAAAAGGCCGGAATTGTGGAAAGACAATTCTTGGTTTTTACACCACGATAATGCACCATCCCATACCGAACTCGTAATTCGTGATCATTTCGCCAAAAACTCAACCCATATCGTTCCGCAACCACCGTATTCACCTGATCTGGCGCCGTGCGACTTCTGGCTGTTCAACAAGCTCAAAAGACCGCTCCGGGGGCACCGTTTTGATACGATAGAGGAGATTCAAGCCGCAGCGAAGACGGAACTGAAGGCCATCCCGGAAACAACCAGTGTTTCAAAGATTGGAAAATCCGTTGGCATAAGTGCATTGCATCGGAGGGGATTACTTTGAAGGGGGATGAAATTGATTTGGAAGAATAAATAAAGAATTTTCCAAATAAATACAATGTCACCTTATTTTGTGGACACAGTAGTATACGCATGCTTCGAGGACTATTTGTTCGACAATTATTCTCTTGGCTTGAATTTTTCTGACGAAGATGTGCTGAAGAAAAGAGGTAAATAGAAGCGAATAGTGCTCCTAAAGGGATCTTAAGACTGAAAATGGAGTCACTTTATGGAAGAATCCCAAAAATTTCTGATTCTGAGATGTAGTCAAAACATTTTGTTGAAGAAAGTCGTTGGAATACACTCTCAACCGCTGATTGAAACCTCTGTGCTATCTTACATTCATTGTCCTTGAGTTGCTGCCTAAGCCAGCGAAAAAGATTGTGGTCGGCGTAGTGGGCATTGTCCTTTGTGCCATTTGCTAATTTTGGCCAACGTTGTTAGAGCCTTAAGCAATGCCCACTATATTCAGGCGTTAGACTATTACATCGTGGAGTTCGAATCGAGACAGAGATATCGACTCATTTGCTAAAAACTTATTTTTCGGAAGATTGGTTCATTACCCAGCTGTAAGTCTTATACCTTCATAGCAGAGCAATAACTTTGACGACATGAACTTGGAACTCCAGCTTGGCAATGCCACACACTTGGTCAGACTACGATCGCAGTTCGCCCACTTCAACGCTAGCGCCGGCAAAGATGATTCAACCAGATTCGGCAACTAATCAAAAGCTCAAGACCTACTTTTAGATTCGGCCATTGGCCTGTCAATTGATGGAATCGAAAGGCAGGGCGCATAATCAATTGCATCACGCAACTGTTTAAGTCATTCGTCGTCGGTCTGAAGATGGTCTTTCACAGGTCTTAGACTATTGTTTCGATTTCAGAGTCAAAGTGATGGATGCATTTCTCGTCTATTATTATGAATGCGCCCAACGACTGTCCTCTATGAAAAAGATCATGATTGAAATTTCAATTCGTTTCGTCTTTTCATGGGGGGAAGGAAAGGTACTCTGTAAGCAAGACCATTGCATTTAAGTAAATATGTTCAACAGTGTCTTCTTGGTCATTGTGTGGTCCTTACCGCCCTTGAAGTATTTTTGCAATACTCCAATCTGGTACTGGCTCAAGATTATGATTCCGGATTCATAGTAGTAACGCAGAGGCTATAACTGACCAAATGAGCTTTTTCTAAATTCATCTCTCTTTTCTGGCTAAGGTCAGTTGGAATACGAAGCGAGTCTTGCCTCAATTTTAGCTCACTAAAAGGTAAGAGTATATTAACCCTGTCAATGCTTTGATGCTGTCCATCTTGAATTTCGATTACAGTGTTGCGACTTCGGATCTTAGTTTGCGGAAGTTGGCAGAACTACTTAAGCTGATTGGCACCGTTTTCAAAGGATTGATCTAGTTTCCCAAGTCCTGGTACAAATCCTGCTATCGGCGGTGCGAGTGACCTCTTGTACAAGGGAAGTCGTCCGCATAGAGGCAACATTTTGTTGCGTTGTCTAGCAACAAATGGTCGTCGGGTTGGTCCGCCGTCCGAATATTGAATGGGAGAAGACCAACCTCAATTCCTTGTGCGACACTGGTTCTCATTTCACGTAGAAGGCCCTGGAAAAAAGAAAAGAAGACTTTTGTTGTGCGGAGGCAATTAAAGGAAAATAAAAGAAAGCTGCATGCTTTAAACCGCTTTATTTCTTATGTTACAGTAGAGCTGAATAAACAACTAACCTTACCTTAAGGATGCTGTCTCAAACTGGAAGCATTTCTTTTTTCATAACAAACAAAAATGTGTGGTGAATTAAATTTTTGCCATATTTGATTCCTGAGGTAAGACAAGATAAACTTCAAACTCAAATTTTAATTTTATAATAATCTTTTTGGAGGAAAATAAAAACATATTAAATGTTTTATTTATTTGTATGATTTTTGCGTTATTTCGTAATAGATATACTTTTTATAAATAACTTAAGAAATTAGTTTTTTTTTGTCGGAAATTGGCGAATAAATAAATAACTTATTGTAATTAAATTAGTCTAGTATTGGATGAAGCTATTACTTTATATTATAACATATCCAAAAATAAAAAGAACTTTTAACTAACCACTTTGCTTACAAAAATTTTGTTACATAAATAACGGGCTTAAAGTTTTGAATTAAAACTTCTAAAACTAAACATTGGATACACTTATCAGGTATGGCTGGCTCTTTTTTTTTTCAAGACGGAGCATAAGTCTCAAATCTTTTTTTTTCGAATTATTTCCTTAGAATTTTTCCAACAGATCATCCGACGAATAGTTTTTCGTAAATTGGTTTCCAGATTCTGCAGCATCGTTTTGAAATACTATGTTTTTTTTATTTACGCCACAATATTGGGCTCTCTGACCAGTAAAAGGATTGTCGATTTTTCTCGTCGGAGGTCATTTGATAGAACCTTGCCCAAGAGCTTTCGCCAATCTTTCCCTAATTCTTATTTTGTACCTTAAAAGTAACAAAATATGTTTTCACTAGCTTAACAATAACGCTAGTAAAGCGCCATCCTGCGTTTCATAAAAAGGCAACTTTTGTCTTTCTTTAGACTAGAAGTTCGGTGAAATTTTGAACGGCTAAAAATTGCCTTTTCTAGTGTAACCAGATCATTGGCTTAGCATAAAAAAGCCCTTGAGAATAATCATGCAATTATGTTGCCACAGCAAAGTCACATTAAAAAACATAAATTATGTATTTCTAAGACGAAAGAAATGTTTCCTTCAAAGGCACTCAATTTTGCACAGCCTACAAAGCATCATTCTTCAATGCAAAATTAGTAATTAAATTATGAAAATTCTCTTTCGGGCTTATCTAAATCTATTCACGTTTCCCTACATCGACACACTTCTGCACAAATTGTGTATGTATCTATTTAGCCCTAAGTATCTTCAAGTGCCTAATAATCGTAAACGTTATGAATATTATGGCACACAGGCCTTATATCCCCATTAGCGAATACTTTTGTAATTGCAAATTCATCTCGCTCCAGTAAAAGATACGTCACCCTCCAGGGTATCATAACACTAAAGCTTATAAGCCCTCCTATATAATATTCCCGCAAGTAGAATATCCCATTAGCTTCTTCTTCAACCTTTGCCATAGTCATTACCCATTCAAATGATAAGCACAGACTTTGTCTGTCGATAGATACTTTTAAATTCGAACAATTTAAATAATATATTTCCAGCGCTCCTCTGTTGGGTGGATTCAACCGAAACTGTCCTCCTGATCAAGTGAAACTATATCAATAAAATGGAAACATTTTTCGTAACGAACACTGAATGCATTTTCAATTCAACAGATAGGAAAAAGAAAACAGTATCGCATCATCACCATCATCATCATCAGCATCAGATGCTGATGTATCCGATCCAGACGGTGCGGTGTAGAAGTAAAGTCCTGTCAAAGGGCCATAGTATCCGTAGCTGGTGCTGCAACCTAAAGTTCGCTTATTATGGGTGCTTTGGTGGAATATATTTTCAAAGTTTATCCCGTGTACAGTGTGCAACGTCCCCACGTATTCGTTGCCGATTCCATTGCCAATAAGGACATGGATCTACGAGTGGTAAAATGGATAGACAACTCCCTCAACTTGTGTTCCAAATCAAATAAGACTGATTACCCAAAGCTGCTGTACATTTATGTACGTGTACATCAAGGATAGAAGACACTGTGACAACAGCAAAAATAACTTCAATGGACGAATTGGGAAGCTGGAGTACTAAAATCGTAGCGAATACTATGCTGAAAAAAAAATAAAGGAAAAACTCATTGATTTTAGTTCATTTTGGATTGTTGCTTTGAGTTGGGGGTGCGCTGATCTTATCCTGTTTATTCCCTAAGCGCTGCCATCAAACATGCACCCATCAACTCTAGGGGAAATGAATTGATTTCACCGCATTGCCCTTCGAACGACGACTACAGCAGTGAGTGAGTTGACTTTCTTAAAATACGAAAGGGGTTGCCAACAAAGTATCGAGCGCACAGTGGGGTCTTATTTTACAGATGGCTTTTTCTTATTTCTTTAATAATTTGAGGCACCGATTGCTGATGACATTTCAATAGATATTAATAGTTAGCCTAAGTTGTTGTTGACGAGCGAATCCTGCTTTACTTTTATATAGTGTGGACATGATCTAAGTTCATTTACCATTTGCTATCGGGCTCTAGCTAAACTGCACTGACCAACGTAAAGGTCGACCGAAAGTCCGATGCGTCTTAATTGACAGCTCGTATGAGGCGTGCAATTGGCAAATATCTAAATATCGAAAAGATGTTCGAAAAATGCACATACATGGTTGTTTTAGAGGAACATTTTTCTGAATGGAAATTGGAGGATTGCTGCGTAACAGCTCTTTGGAATCTTTGTCCATTTGAAACTACTCGACTTAGGAAACCGTTCTTCCAGCACACCTGCGTACTACTAAAAACAAATCCCAATAAAAGGCTTGAAATTATAATTAAATACTAACTTCCGAGTTTCATTGTTATTCTTTTCAAAGGGCACATCGGTAAGATTGTCGAAACAAAACTATATTGTTATAATCGAGAAGAGTGAATTCCAAGGTCATCAAAACTCCTTTGCACATCTCCTTTCAAAGCTTTGCCAGGTCTTCCAAGCTACTGCCAAGGATTTCAAATTCAAAACCGTATCCTCTCATTTATCGAAAACCTTGGAAAGACTGATCGATGCACATTCTAGACACATGCAAGCCTCTCCTATTATGTGGGCGCTAAAGTAATACTCTGCTTCTAAATCAGGAAAAGAAAGTGTCTAAAATGAAGCCACCAAAAGGGTTGGTTTAATCCCCTGGTATCATTATGGGGTCTAAACTGGGATGGAAAGATATCATCGCTGATTCTGTCATACTAAGCTTTCCAGTAAGATGATGAAAAAAAGATGCTCGGAAAGAAATGGGTCTCAGTCATTAAGTGTTTGAAAAGTCAGATCCATTTTAACCTCTTAGTGAGAGGAACTAAAGAAGAAACCCCTAAAGGGTTGTAGGGTCGATTTGGCCACTGACCACCGATCATCTGACACCGAGTATCAATAGCATCAAAGCGCCGGTCTAGTTAAATACAGCCTCCTGCATTTTTCCTATCGCAAGTTGGCGGAAAAAGACTACACTACATCATATATATTTCAGACTTTTAAAAGAAATTTATCAACAAATTATGTCGATATCGAGTACAAATTAGGATTCAAGCCGGCATCTGAATTAGTGTTGGTGTTTTGTTTTGAAGAGTAGTAAGTCCATTGCTTCTTCAGGGTCGAAAACGGCTGCAGCATATTTCTGACAAAAATCACCTGATCACAGATCATAGATATGATCTTTGGAATAAACAGTGTCGACGGAATCATAACCATCTTATTACGTTGATAGCCATTATATTCAGATAACTGCAACCAAACATCTGCCGCAAAATATAAATCGATCTCGTCTAACCAGGTTGCAAAGCAATTCGTCTTATATCAGACATAATTTCCGATTAAATAACTTAAACACATTGCTATATGAATTTTTTAAATCTAAGTTTCCTTATCTCTTTTCAATGTTAACGAATCTCTAGAAACTTTTAAAATAAGCAACGCAACACTTAAAGGCACCACTGTACACAAATGTTTCGATGCTATTTTCTGAGAAGAAAACAGCACCGAATCATCACTAAACAGATTGAATTCACAGAAAACACAGAACGTAGGTGGACGCAGACAAAGTTGCAGGACTTTTCTCAAACGAGATTTTAAGATACCATTGCGATATGTTGAACAAATTTGGAATTAACCTTTCATTTTATTCTGCTGTCTGTTGCGAAACCTGGTGCAATATCCTTGTGTGGTGCACAGAAGCTAGCATGACGTCCGACTCATTCCAACTCTCAACAGTGAACCGAGATGAACTTGAAATGTCCGGACATTATGGAGTTCCTTGCCCATTTGTATCGAAGCGAATGTAACTTAGCTCGGAATAAAATGTTGCTATTAGGAGTTTAAGATTGAGTGTGTGGGATGATCTTCTGGCAGGACGATGCTTTCTGGATATTTTACCGTAATTCAGAGACAGAACCTATGTTTCAGTAATTCCATTATCCTTTTTCGTATTCGTTTGGATTCTTTGTTTGCTGGTTTTGTACTACACTCGTACGAATGTCCTTAGGTTCTGAGACTTTTGCATTGGTTTGATTTTAGATTATTAAGGAGAATATCTCAGGATTTACTTCGTTGAAGAATTACTGATTCCTTGGGTCATTCAATTTTTTCTTGTTTTTTATTCTCATGAATGTTTAAGTTAGAAGAAAATGCGAAAAAATCGAGTGATAAAAACCCTACAGGACAACACAACAAATTAAGAAAAAGACAAAAACCACATTATTCCTTCACATCAATGTTACATTGATATATTTACCTACTGTTTCGTTAATGGAACGGTTGACAAGTATTTGGAAAAAAAAGTCTGATTTTAAGGGCTAAGAAGATACTTAAGCTATAAAGTCCAAACTCGTCCGACCTTACTGAAAAGATTGAGCTTTACAAACAAGGATAACATTTCTTACTCTCTTTGAGAGAAAAATTCTTCGCATTAAACGGTGAAGAGAATCTATCAAGAATTAAATGGAAATGGACCTCAATCCTAGCTTGGATCAACTCTGAACTAAAGCAATTTTAGAGAATTTTAACAGATTAAATATGTGAATGAATAAATGTTGGAATGAGAACGTAGATATTCTTTTGATTACCGTGCATCTTGAAACGTTTTAACGAATAAATCGCAAACACAATCTTTTCGTTATTCTTGACTCTATTTGAAGGACACTTTTTTAGAAATGCATTCATTTTTATGTAAACTTTTAAACCCATTTGCATTTTATTTTGCGTAAGCCACATTACCTTGAGCCATACCGCCAGAGTCATTAGTATCTCTGATTGAATCAATCTCTGTTAAATGCGTGTTTTTAGCTTTTAAGACAAAATACAAATAAACGTTTTACATAATTTTTCAAACAATACCTGCAATTAAGAGTTTTCGCATTTCAATCACGTAAAAAGGAAGAAACAACATAAAAATAAAAATTAAAAGCTAAGCAACTTAATTTTAACTATACGACACTCTATTTGCTTTAATTTAAACATCCAACACTCCTTAGAACAGCAATAATTCAGCGTGTAATTTATGCTTCAAGAATCCAACACAACACACACGAGTACTCTTTGTATATATACACAGGTGGAAACTTTTCCACATCCTTAAACACACATAAAAATTAGCGTCAGCAAAAGGCAACATCAACACCAACACCCAGTGCCTCCTCTATAGTCTATGAAAGGTGCAAGTCAGAAATTTGGTTTAAAGTCCTGCCAACGCACCTCTAATGCATTCATCATCCACTCCAAGGATACACTCTTTAGCTCCCGCTACTATGAATGTTATTTTTTTTCCAAAAAAGTTCTTCTCTACGCTGCATCCATCTTTGGCGGCGCCGAACTCGTGCGAAAAGTTTAAATGTTCCTCTCAACGAACGTGCCCTCTTTTCTTCGCGTACATTTATTTTTGCCTTCTTTATGACCCTCGCCATTCCTGCAGGATTCCTTAGTTAATTTAAAGCCTGCAACACCACCGTCGAGAAATGCACTCATGCAATGATTAATCGGATTAGGAGAAATTAAAAGCATAAATCATGTTGGGCGGTTGAATTTGCTTTTGCTTCTGCTTCGACGTCTGCAACGCAACGTTATTTCCTTAAGAAAGCCTTCACAGCAATTATCAAGCGCGAACTTGAACGGGAAAGTGTTGATTGTCTGAACAACAATACCCGCCTGCCCTAAATTGATAACCTTTCATTCTCCTGAGTGAACATTTCTCATCGAACTTTCTCGGTGCTCTGTTGATGAGTTCACAAATCGCACCCGATCCATTTCGGTGTTTTGTCGACCTAGACCGATGCGGCGTAAATAGCTCAATCAGGCGGAACTCATGCCAAACAATTGCCCAAAAGAATAATGCTTCTAGTGACAGGTCACAAATTTGTCCAACGAAAAAATAAACAAACCCAAATAAATTGATGTTTCGAAAAAATTCGGCCCGTTTGTTCGTTTTCGCCGCAGATAGTCTCGCATTTGTTTTAACGGAAACCGGAAGTTTTTCAATGACTCTCCTGCGAGCGGGGGCGGTTTAGGGATGAGTATTCTGTTTGGGCAAATTTCTACAACTTCACTGGGGTCCTGTGGCTAAAACCCAATATGGGCAGCTTATCGAAAGTCAAGTGGCCAGATTCGCGTGTGTGTCTATGGCGATCGAGTCCCTAACCTGCAGCATTTTCGAGTTTTGCATATTTTCAAATTTATGTAATGAATTTATCAAAAATATGAAAAACCATCGCGTGTGAGAGGGTGAGTTTTGTCGAAAGGGATTACGGAATTTACATATCAGTGTGGAAAAAAGTTTTATTGTTGTTTTTTTTTTGTTTGGTGTTCGTCCTTGCGCTTTTGAGGAAATAATATTCATGGTGCTCGAGTTGGCTGGAGTGTGCAAATGATATGACGTTTCACGTTTATGGATATAAAATGGAGATTTTCTGAGAATACATGATTTTTTTTGTCCAAAAATATGAAAATAGTTTTTGAGTGTTTTTACGAAAGGGCTGGAAGCGCGATAGCAATTGGATGGTGATATATCATTCAACATATCCCTGAAAACAACGAGATGGCGGATTAAATATTGCAAAGAAAAACAAAAAATTGGTGGTTCATCACAGAAAAATGAATGAAATGACAAAATATTTGTGTAGGGGTATAGAGTCACCGCAGCTTCGTTTTATAGGGCCATCCCCTAGGCGGCCTTTCTTGCCTTAAAGGGCATATTTGATGGCGCGCCAGACGTTGGCTGCTTAATGGCCAACAATATATATGATTTATCAACGTACGTACTATATACTATATGTACGTGTTTTTTTTTTTTGTTTATTGTATTTGTAAGTATTACGTAGTAGAAACTATATATTGCACGAAGTACAGAGATATGGTATAACGCGTCCTTTCAACTGAAATTTTTTTATATACGGGTTTTTAGATATGTAAGAAAATTTTAACTAGGAGAACAATGTTCAAGGAAAACTACAATCAAAAACCTTCATGAAACTAGCCTTAATATACTCTAGGAAGAGAGAGAGGAGAGGTTTGCATAGATATCAGAATATCTTTACAGATCTTGCATATATTTTACAACTTAATATAGAATTTTGTGTACATTAAATTACAAAATCACCTTAAGAAACATTAAGGTAGACAAGAAAATTAAAAAAAATAAATAAATAATTAAGTAAAAAAAAAAAAATAATTAGGTGTATAAATAAATAACTGAATAAATAATAAATAAATAAATAAATAGATAAATAAATAAGTATATAAATTAATAAATAAATATATAACTGAATAAATAATAAATAAACAAATAAATAGATAAATAAATAAGTATATAAATTAATAAATAAATAAATAACTGAATAAATAATAAATAAATAAAAAAATATATAAATAAATAAATAAATAAATAAATAAATAAATAAATAAATAAATGTATAAATAAATAAATAGGTACATACATAAGTAATGATAAATAATAAATAATAAAAGTAATGATAAATAACAAAAAAGAAATTAAAACAAAAACAGAGATTTATAAATAAATACATATTTGATATAAATAAGTTCTTTTAAACAGCTAATTCTGATATCAAGTCATTGTCGGATATACCACAATTCCGATTGTATTTCTCGAATAGTTTAAGTATTCTTGTAGACACTTTGTCAACATTTGCTAACCGATGTAGTTCGTTCGTAGAATAATGCCAAGGCAAATTTATCATCTTTAAAATTTTATTTAGTATGGTTTGCAATCTACGAATGTGGCTATAGGCGCAGGATCCCCATACTGGTGAGCCGTAAAATATAATTGCTTGAAAAATCATCTTAAATAGTATTATTTTATTTTCTTGACTCATTTTCGACCTTCGTTTAATAAATGGGTAGAGTATTTTGATTGTGACGTTTACCTTTTTAATGATTTCGTTTATATGCGGAGAAAAGGTAAGGGTTTTGTCAAGGTGTACCCCAAGATACTTGACACAAGTCTTCCAATCAATCCTTGTACCATTTATTTGTAGCGTGTTGCTTGGCAAGAGACAGGCCCTTCTTTTTCGAGTAAAAAAGACAGCCTGGGTCTTTGAAGCATTTATTTTGATTTTCCATTTGTTAAAGTACGATTGAATGGTATTTAAAGCAGATTGTAAATTGGTTTCGATATTAAAACCAATCTCATCTGAAGAAAAAAATGCACGTGTCGTCTGCGAAAATAGCAAAGTCAGAGTTACTAAGGTGCGGAAAGTCCGAGGTGTAGATGTTATATAGTATAGGACTTATTACTGCTCCCTGGGGTACACCATGATCTGCGTTAATATTATTTGATAGACAGTTATGGACAATTACTTTGAAGGTTCTTCCTGTAAGAAAGGACTGGATTATTTTGACCAAATATATCGGAAAGTTCAGATTAGCAAGTTTATACAGCAACCCGTTATGCCATACTGTATCGAATGCTTTCTCAACATCAAGCAACACAATACCAGTGCTTTTTCCAACATTTAAATTAGTTTTTATGTGCTTTGTAATTCGATGAATTTGATTAACTGCACTGTGGTGAGTTCTAAACCCGAATTGCTGTAAAGGTAAAATGTTGTTGCGCTCAATATGATTTACCATCTTGCTTTTTATAATTTTTTCAAAGCATTTACTGATTGCGCTCAGTAAACTAATGGGTCTGTAGCTAGATGTACAGCTGGGGTCCTTGCCCGGTTTAAGGATAGGTATTACTTTGCCAGTTTTCCATGTAGTGGGGAAGTATCCTAGTCTAAGGCAACAATTAAATAATACACACAAAAACTCTATGCCCTTTTTAGGAAGGTGTTTGAGGTAGAGGTGTTATGATACCTTTTAAAAATTAATCGGTCTGTGTAATAACCGTTCGGCAAGATAAAGTAAGATATTATTTCTACCCAAAGATTTAGGTCTTATTTAGCTGATAGGTAAAGCAATGCTTAGCAGTCTCATCTTCATATTTTTAAGACCAGCTTTTGCACATATCGAACGGGGCGCATTTCAAAAGCCAAAATGCATTTTGGTTATATATAAATGGTCAGAAGATGTGTGTTTTTTTTTTAAGATAGCACTGTCTGTGGTGAATTTTAAACGGATTTCAAATGAAAAGTCGAAGAGAATTGTTTAAAAGCAAACAACTTCCATTTTAGCCTTTGCTTCTTTCGGTCGAATGCTACTCTGCCCAAATAGCTAAAGTCAATTGATTTTGCCTTCACTTTTATTGTTATGGCATTTCATAGTTATCCCACAAAATTTGTTCTTACCTGGGATTTGACGTAATTGCTTACCAGAATGGTAACCATCAAATAGACAAGATATGAGGATGTCTCCTGTTAATTACATATTATTTATTTTCGCTAAAAAGCTCAGCCACGTCCAAAGGTCCGTAAAATATATTGGGCCCTTATGTCAATCTCTCTTCTGCATTATATAGAAAAGAATTTATTAAAAGCACTTCATTTCCATTATTGTTTTAAGTAAAGATGGCTTAAAAGCACTTAACCACAGTCGAGAGATGGAAAGTCTTCTTTTTGAGTAAAAGGAAGGGTTCAGTATGGTAAAATTTGAAAGGAAAAATTATCAAAATATGTTGAAGAATAACACGTCTTTCCAAATGAATGAATGAAATCGACAGTATCATAGCACAACCTATCAAGCTAAATACAATATTTCTAGTTTATCAGCTGCTAAAGACTTTATTTGAAATCTAGCTTTGTAAAACTATTATCATTTAATCTATTAATATATATAGTACATAATCAATTTTTTGTAATATTGTCTATTTATTTGCTTATTTATTTATTTATTTATTCACTTTTAAATTTATTTATATATTAAAATGTTTATTTATTTAGTTACTATGAACTATATTCATTAGCACACTAATTTGATTTTAAAAGAACAACTGAAATCTCTCTTTTTTTTGACACTTTCTAAGGTACCGTTCCTCAAATGGAAAAATGAAACCATCTCAAGATCACTTTATTGTCCGTCTGTCTTTTACCACCCTTTTTCCTCAGGAATGCGTGTCAGTGGATTTATGTTAATAGGTTATAATCTTCAGCCTCAATTGCACTTGAAATTTGTAGGTCCCTTATTATTTCCATTTCTTTTTCGTTTTCCACACATGTCGGTATCAGTTTGTAATTCTCATCTACATTATAAGCATGTATCATGAGTTTCTTTTCGCTAATTTGGTTTAAAGATAAGAAAGGGTTTGTCTACAATCGGGTTTCACGGTCGCATACCGGTACCAAAACTGCTAGCAGTGAAAAAAGCAACATGATTGGATAGCAGCCAACTGGTCGAGGGTCTAATTGTAAAATGTGCGGTTGTCGGACAAAAATGCAGTATTTACATTTGGCGTCCTACTGAAGAAAATATGCTTTCCAGCTGTTTGTTATAACTGTCAAGTATGGCGATGGTTTCGTTATGATCTAAGATTGTACCTTGATCGCTGGTGTTGCATACCTCATCTGTTGAAATGGTAGAATATACTATCCGGAAACTTTTTAGCGGCGGCGTATATTTAAAATATATGTTTATAAATTCTTTGAAAACTACTTGAAAATTGAATGAAAAGTAAAGTGAAAGTGTAAATTTTTCGACCGTAGTTAAGTTACGAAATTTTAACCATTTAGTCAAATTTAATGAGACCCTTATCCGGTCTTCGTTCTGCAAACACGCTTCCAATTCTAGATTAGAGAACTTTATTTATAATCAAAATTTACGGCACAAAAAAACAGCATAAAAGTATGTTCCAACGTACATACACTCACACGAAAATCGTTCGAGGACTCCCAAATGAGAAGTTAAAAGAATTGGGTTATAATGCCTCCGGTAGCAATTCACACAAATCAGTGAAGTTTTCGAAATTTTATTCTCTCGACAGCGTTCTGACTTCAAAAAATTGGAATTTTTGATAGACTTGATCAGCTTTTTATTGCCAAAAATTGAGGATCGGGTGGTTTGGTGATGTTATATTGCCACCTACGGAGCTACAATGTAACGCGATTGAAGCTTTTTTTTGTGTGGTGTATATTGGTACAACATTGGTTTATCTATTCGTAACATTGGGTTAACAAGTTTGATTACCAAACCAGTCGAGGCAGCCTTTTGAATGAAGTATTATTCCAAAGCTAAAAGGAAGTTTCACTCTTCTCACCTTGAATGACATAGCTTGTTCTCTGGACCTTAAATTGATTTCTGACCGTACCCTTAGATTTAGAAAATGAAACATTCCATTGACTCGTAGATTTTCCGAAGGCTTTTAAACGTGTCAACCACGAAGTTATAAAGCAATTCAATTTATCCAGGCCTGGTAAAGTAGGCTAAGCTGAGACCAAAGTCTTTGCAGGGATGAGAAGAGAATAACAGGGAAACACAACTGCTCTGTTCTTGAGCTAAATGTATTCCACCAAATAGAGAAAATAATTTCACCATATTTTTACCTCCTCTTCAGTAACATACCTTTTGGAGTTTGCAAACGACAGGCCCTTCAAATGCTGCCCTTTCTTGCTGCTGAAGATCAACACAAATTGAATCTTTACGAAAAACATCTCATTACTCAATCGACGACGTGACAAATGCGTCATTTCAAGTCAAGGTACACCCTTTTAAAACAGGTTTTTCAAATTGATATTTTTGAACACTTCGAAACAAATCAAATCAAAGGACCCTGCCTTCTAGATAGACATCTTCGCAATTCGTAAGACACTTGCAACAGAATGGTTCGCTGATTCGTTCCTATTTGAGATTTCATGAAAGCAAAGATTAAATGCGTCTCTTCAGGCTAAGACTTTGCCACCCAAAACACACGCTCCTCCCATTTCTTTCTTGTTTTTTTTTTTTTTTGTTTTTTTGTTAAAGACAAACCCCCAAGATCTCTAGGACACTTCAGACAATGAAAAATAAGAAAAAAAGAAAAAACCAAAATCGATTCTCAACAAGGACACAAGCAGAACTACAAGTGGAGCATACAAAGTGTTCGAGAATAGAAATCTTCACTTGATACACGAGGAGAGTGTTTTCAAGCCCAGGGTGCTGCCATACCCATGCTCCATCCTTGACTGACTCTTCTGCTCTAGAAAATTTATATAAACGAAAGGCAAAGAGAAAAATAAAAACTAGAATCCAATCTCTAAGGACGAAATGTTGGCATCATCTTCTTAGTCAGCGTGCACCCTTCGTCAGCGGGGGCTAGTCCACGAGGGAGGAATTCAATTGAATTTCGATAATAATGACAATAATCTGAAGACATCCTTATGCCATACACCCAAAGACAATCGCAGTGCAGTCAGAGAGATATAAAGTGAGAGAGATCCTTGCCACTATGTTCGAAGGGCTGAAAATGAAAAATTGTGCCGCATATAGTCGTGAGTCGGGAGATAGGAACGACTTGACTAGTGGATGAAAGGAGCCGAGTGTGGATGTAGAGAGATGCCTGCTGAAGGATTCGATATTAAAAGGATAAAATCGTTTTTATGATGAGAAGATTTTCGAGTGGAAGGATTAATTTTATTGACTTTTGATTTTCGATTTCTTTCATGGGTCGTCTCGACTCCCCACTCTCCAATTCCATCATTCTGTGGATCATCATAGCTCGTATCGCATGGTTTTGTCCTAAGTCCTTGTTCGATTAAATGTGTTTGTTTCGGTTGATCGGATGGTGGAGAGAAAACTCGAATTGTGATGAAAAAGGATTTTCCAAATTAATTGAATTAGATGCAATCAAGTGTCGGGTAAGACCTCTTCACGGGCGGTGTTTTTGGTAGTTACCCTCATGTACGGACGTTCATATGGTCAACCATTACAACAAGGATCATTCTTTCTACTTCGAATGTTAAAGCGCAAAAAAGTGGGGGAAGTAGATTTTCAATTTAGATTTAGTTGAGTTACGAGGGTGCAGGGACAGTAATGGCAGTTGGTATGCAAGTGCTGGAGCATGAAGACATGGCCAACGATTCAAATAAATAAGCCCTTATCAGTTGTAAGTAATTATGCGATTGGGTAAGTTTTTAATTGGGCCTGAAGCTAGTGACTCTGATACACAGTCAGAGGGACACTTAAAAGTAACTGGTCCAAGTGTTTTGCAAGATGTAATCGGTAATTGTTTTGAGAGACACCATAATAAGTTTGTAGAAATAGAGTCTTAGGGAATCACGTTTGCTCGGTTTGAGCACATGTTTAGCGATTAAGATTGTCTTAAGTATTTTGTTTGGTGGAATTTTTTTCGCTTGCGTAAAGGCGAACCCCGAAATTTCGCCAAAAATTAGTAACAGTTCAGCAATCTGGTGTCGAATATTGTCTTAAAACATTGATTCTTTCAAGGTTCTCACAGAAAGAAATCTAATCAAAACAGTGAAGCTAGCGTGGGGTCATGGAGTCCAGCCGATATAAAACGCAGCTTTTCTGGCATATCTTGATAACTTGCAAGTGCTACCGTTTTGTCTGCCCGAAAGGCATATGACCTTATATAACTGGGCGCTATCTAGGCCCTTAACGAGGGTGTCATGTTTCGAATTTGACATCCGTTTTTTAATCACAAAAGTGAAATCAAACAATTAATAAAAACAGTTTAGGAATCATTCAAACTTTGAAAATGTTGATAACATTCTACAAAATCAAATAAATTGTGGTGGATATAATCGTCTGTCTGAGTGTAGTCGAAGAGAGGAATACAGATGGCTTAACTTAAGGCCAATTCAGCATCAAAATGGACAACCAACAGATCATATGGTTTCCGTTCATGAAGATTTAAATCTATCGATTATATGGCTTCGAGCTTGCATATTTTTCACATGAATTTGCATTTGCACCCCTTCAAGGCTCAATTTACTCAAGAATTGGAGCCAGCTGAGCAGGGTATGCTTGGTCATTAGCGTTTCGATGACCAATTTTTACAAAACGTTTTTTTTTTTTTTTAACGATGAGGCTAATTTTTCAGTTACAAAAAAAAAACATTGTCGGGCCATATGTAAAGCGATTTTTCTGGTCTCAAATCCAAGATATAGATGTGGTGGTGGATTCAACAAGACACCATTGGTGCCCCACCGCATACGACACAACCCAACTCTGTTTTAACTTCTGTCAGCAAAGTTCAAAAATGATTAAAAAAAATTGTGGAATTCTTAAACTTTTCCAATGGTCTCCAATTTAGATTCCAGGATAAGAAATCTATAGAAAATTTTTAATAACATTTTCGCTCAAACATTTTTGGCAATCTGGATGTTAAGAAGCTTATAGCTGACTTGTTGATGTAACAAAAGCCTTTGGAGTGGTAAACCACGATACATTGCTAGGCAAACTTGAAAAAGCTGGGTTTCGGGGATTTATTCTAGACTTGTTTAAATCTTTCTTTTAAAAGTTAGGGAGTTAGCGCTTTTCAACATGGGTAATTAATATGTGTGCCAATAACATTTTACGTGGTAATTTACAAATGTTTTAAATTTTGGCACAATCGCGATAAAAAGTTTTCTATTTTCACTGTACTTCAATGTTTACATTTTTGTTGTTTTAATTTTATTTTTATTTTTGTTAGTTTAAATGGTCACCCACTGATTTCTATATTTTTGAAATTTACTTATTGTGATATTTTTAAATTGGCATTAAAATTATTTTATTTTTTGAGTAAAAAAATAAACGTCAATGTAAACAAATGATGTTTTATTCCATTCAAAATGACAAGGACGAAACAATACAAACTTAATCAAAATTTTAATTATAAATATTTTAGTTGCTTTTTTTCGGAACTGCAAATTGGATGATCGTATATTAATGCATCCTGAGTACAATGATTCGCAGAACTTAAAAAATAGATGTAATGATGTCATGAAAGATGGTGATGCGAAATCGAGAATAGCCTGATTCAGACACTTTTCATAGCTTGTTCTTTTTGTTGTGACTAGAGTGCAGTTTTTTTGTTGCGTTTTTTTTACCGGAGTGACCAAGACAATAACGTCAATATGGTGTGGAATAAAGAACGCACTATGCCAACGGCAAGTCTATGCTCGTTATGCGCATATCGCGAGCGGAGGAGCAATTCTTCAGGACCATCGCTGGCACTCCTGCCTGCCACTTTCAGCAATTACAGCAACGTAAAAAATGCAAGAACTTCTGGATATATAGTTAACAATCCGGCAAAGAACTGAAAACCGGAAGCCAAAAATACCGCTCCAGCTTTCAATATAGTATTACTGACGCTGTCGTAAGAAAACAGACAAACACACCATCGCAGGGTGTATACCCATGCTCCTGTACAAATAAACCCGGCACGAATACGAGTATGAAATCGAAAATCACATTTGCCAGTTTGTCAGAGAGGCTGGTTGAATTTTCCATGACTAGAGGATGCCTTTCCATTTGATCCATTAAAAGGTACCGGGTACGAACCCTGGCTTAAGTCCTTAACTTCAAACTGAAAAGATAACTTTATCGACTTGTCGTGTTGGAGTTCCGAGTTCACGTGTGTATCAAATTGTTGTGGGCAGATGATCTATCACTGGCATAACTCTAATAACAGTGCACTTTTCATAAATACGGCAAATTCCAATTTAAAGAATACCAAGTCAAGGCGAATAAAATACTGTGAATTGAGCGAATGAAAAAGTTACCGGTTTTAACAAGCGTCCGCTTTTCGTTTTGAATGTGATATTTGATGGGATATTAACATCAGTAGGGCTTTCCAATAAGGACTTGACAACTTTTTTTTCTTTCAAATAAAATGCAAACCATTTCAAAAACTTTATCATCGACTTGAAGTTATATCAAAACATTAATGAATGAAACAGGACTTCGTTCATATGGCCACCACAGGCACGTTTGCAGCGGTTGATTTATTGAACCCAATTTTCGATGACTGGACCACATATTTCGACCGCAACAGCCGCTATTTTGCGTTCAATATTGGCTCTGAGCACTTCCAACGTCATTCACTTTTTGGCATAAACAAATGATTTAACGCAGCCCCAAAGAAAATAATCTAGAGGCGTTAACTCGCACAAACGAGGTGGCCAATCGACTGGCCCATTTCTTGAATTAACACGCTCATCAAAATAACTCTTCAATAAATCGATTATAATGTGTGCTGTATAGCTTGTGGCACCATCCTTAGAAACCACATGTCATCCAAGTCCATATCTTCCAACTCGGGCCAAAAATAATCTGTAATCATAGCGTAATAAGGCTAGCCATTCACAATAACGTGACTATCGTTATCGTTATAGCGCCGCCGGCATGCAAACCGCACCAACCAGTTATTTTTTGTGGACGAAGTGGAGATTCTGGATCTGGATTTTCGCCCAACTTCAAATCAACTTCATGATTAAAACACAATGAAAATAAATATCGGTTTTAAAAATGAATGGTGTTTTTTTATTTGTTACGTTATTACGCTCTCCATTCCCTAATCACAAAAAGGTACCAAATCATCGAGAACCAGAGGATATAGTTAATGATTTTCAGCCCCGTTTCGTCCATCTAGTTGATTTTGACCTCAAACAACCGTCCTTTGCTTACAAAAGCGCTGTTTAAATAGTTTTTAGTCAAAATACAAACAATCCAAATATATGTCATTCAAAAAGTCTTCCTGGACAGTAAGTCAAGGTACGTGAACTATCGTTGTTGCTTTGTTTAGACTTAGTCGAAGTCTTCAGATTTCCTGAATTGCATTTCTGATCCAGCGAGCTCAATAAAATATAAAGCTTCATAAACTCTCAACATTAAATGGACTGAAAATTAATTTCAAAGAAAATAATATCAGCCATATTAAGGTTACAAGTCACTTAAATCCTCAAGTCTTTCCATTCCCTACATGGCCTCAATTGTCAAGAGAATTACAAAGTTTTCACGAACTCCTGCTGAACTAATATTTAATAACTTGTCCTCAACTCTATCACTTCCATTCCACAATGTTAATGTCAACTCAAAGAAGAATTTAAAAAATAAAAGCGGGAACAAAATTCACCACCTCATTGCTTATAACATTTCCTCTATCAAAATTCCAAGTCGTATCTTTCTGGAAAGAAATAACTTCCCGAAACTTGTGCAATATTGAAATTCGCATCCTTAATGTTATCCCAAACAGGAGAAGTGTGAATTAATTTTAAACTTAAATTAAGAAACTTGAGCACCATCCTCGGTAATCGCGAGACGTACAGCGTACAGTAATGATGCCTTGGAAAAGTCCAACAAAAAAAAAGAGAAGAGGAACGCATCTCGGAAATTTTACCAATTTATGCACATAATGCAGCTCGGGAGCTGCTCGCTGACAGATGTGGTTCTTGCGTGGCTATCACTTTCAGCTGAGCACATCCTCCTCTGTTGGTTTGTTCCGAGAGAAATTGTTTAAAATTATGCAAATTTTCCCGGCCGCAAGGCAATGCCGATATTGGACTCATTAACTGTCATTAAAATTAATGCGGTTATGAGCCTTTATTCCTGTGTTTGACAGAAACTAATTTAAGTAAATTCTCGGAGCTGAATCATTGTGGATGCTTTGCTTTAATTAAAAAAATATTCCGAAAGCGAAGCGCAGTGTATGTTTACGACAAGGATCCTTTTCATGAAAATGTTAACTTCAATTTAAAGAGCGACATGAAGTGACGTTTTTGTCGGTGTTTTGCCAATTTTGGGGATGTTTAAGGTACATGAAAATTATGCCTTTGCTACAGCCGTGGATTCTAGGTTACAAATGTCACAGGTATTTGTGATATACCCGCCTTTTGGGGAGTATTCCAAGAGAAAGTGTTCTACCGTTTCCTGTAGCTCGTGCCCTGGCAGCAAACCTTTAATGATTCTAAGGCCCCTTTATTGAGAACTTTTTAGATTCCTTTGAGTTGGTGCAGTAGTTGGCAAGACTTCCCATTTTATTTTTCATATTTGACTGCATGCTACTCAATGGAAGACAGCAAATATGGTCCTACCCGAAGAATGGCAACAGGCGCCTCTTTCGTTAATACAGTCTGTCCTTTCGTTGTCTTGAAATCCTTCCTGGCCTGGCTATCCATGGAAGAGTCATTCTGTTGTTTTTGCAGAAGAATGATATAATAGAATTATTCGCAGGCATTGAACCAATATAATACGAGTAAAGGCCCCTGAGAACAACTTGGTTGTCAGAGAGGAAGAACATCAGTTGGAACTGGGTGAGTGATTCTTCCATTGCACGGACTCCAGCGCCACTCCGCGATGTTTAGCCTTCAATGTTCTCGAATTTTTAAATTAATCGGCTTCAGTGTAAATTAATTTTTTTGATTTTTTGTGAATAACAAATAAAATGATTAAATCAGGGGTGAACTCAATAAGGATGTATAATAAACTATTGGCGACCTTCGACACTGTTTGGATTGAAAGGTTTAATAGATATAAAGCCCATGGCGACTAAGATTTTTGATACCACCAACGGTCGACTGCAATGCATAACACCGACGCCAATTCCTTATAACATTCCTGTTTCTAAAATAACAAAGAATTTGCACGGGTTGATAGTACTAGCCGACGACGTTATTCTGCATGGTCATAACTCGGAAAAAAGTGAAGAGCAATGTGATCTTCAACTTAAGGGGGTATTCTAGTCTAAAAATTTAAAAAAATCGATTTTTTTTTTATTTTCAACGTTTAACTGTTCAAAAATATATCTACAAGAGGATTTTTAAAAATTCAAATTATTTTCGGTGATATTGGTATTTCGTTGACCCGGCATCCAAACTGGTTCGGCGGGAACTAATCGAACAAAAGACATTAGGGATTCTCTGTCTACCCGAATCCATATTTCTCAGTTAACCCTTTTGTCCTTTGTGAATATTGTAATACAAGAACCCAAGGTGACTTGTTTCTGTTATATTTATTGTTCACTTACGTCCAGCTGCTAACAGTTGAATTCTAACCATCAAACCACGTGGACGTACATGTGTGCTGTGAGTGAAATAAAAATATTGTGAAATATTTTTTTTTAATAAAATGGATAAAAAAACCTCAGCGCAAAGGATTACGCATCCAGATTGACAAACAACATTGCCCCGGAAGCTCATTCATTTGCTGTGAAACGAGACAACGCCCGGATTGACCGCTCCGAGATACGAGCATCCAACGCATAAAAGAGTTCAGAACTGCTGGTTATGAAGAGAGAAACGTGGAAAACACTTTTTTCGAAGACGAGGAAGGTCCGAAGTATGAAGCAGGAATGGCAGATTGAATAAATGTAAGTCTTCAATATCATTTCATGACTTAGACTGCGAAAAACTTTACGCGAAACTTTAGACGCGTTTTTCTGGAAACTGTTTTTTTCAAAATAATACCCACGAATTCTCAGGTTCTACTGGACCGATTTAGAGTTTTCTGTATAGACTTGTCTATTACTATTAATCTAGACTAGACTAGATTAATAATCTTTTTATTTTTTTTGGTTTCAGATTGCTAGGAGGGTTGAAATCGTGGGTATCGTCATCAACTGCTAATTTTTGAAATTATCAACTTTTTTTATTTTTTGTTTTTTTTATTCTGTATTCTTATATACATAAAATAATAATAATAAAAAATCTATAGTTAAAATATTAATTGCCTTTTTTTATGACACTTAAAAATTACATGAAATTCATGCCTCTAGACTAGAATACCCCCTTGCATGGTGACCTGTTAACACGCTGCCGAGATTGGAAACTGAGGTTACAAAATGTGAGACTCAGATTAGGGACTTAAGATTGATTGAATTGGAAATCATGAAGTGCGCCGTCAATGTTGGTTAGATGGAAAATTTAGACCTGGAAGTATGCTTTCGTCATCAATGAATTTGAGACGTTTTCTTTTGAGTGTATGCTCATCAATTTTGCTCAGAGGACTGCATTAACTTATTGGCCAATATTAGATAAATTCGTATATTTTCATCGTTCATATGGGAACAATGAGCAATGAAGATGTGTGCGTCTCATGTCTCAAGAGCTTAATATGGGCTCGAAATTTTCACTGTACTGATCGTCGCTGAAATAATTATTGGGACCAATTTGATGTTCGACAATACGAGTCTAGCTTCGAGTTCCGAAGCGCTTTGTTGCTACCAAATCATAAAAAATGTCCCGGCACCAAGTAGTTCGTGAAAGGAGCAGCCTCACAAGAACAAGGCTTATAATGTAGACATATGAAGGCGTATGATGAAGTTTCATTAAAAAGCTTAAATAATTGCTTAAGAATTAATGTTTGGACTTTTTCATAATCTTCGTTGACTCTCAAGTTCAAAGAAGCGTTCCATAGCAAAAGATGTCTTGGAAGCGCAGTTTGCATTTGTCGTTGGGATCAATTTAAAGGCGCGTTCGCTGGAGTTCTCGACTTACGATAAGAGTCCAACTGGTCATGCTGAAATTCCAAATGATTTGCGTAGGTTTTTTTTCAATTTAAATGCATTTTTATTGTTTAATTTTTTTAACCTTACATGCTAGACAAAAAATGCTTAAAACTAGCTAAATTAACTTAACTATGTATATAGTATACTAACTTACTGGCCCTCTGCGGGCGCTCTAAGCTAAAACTAACAATTGAACCTATATCTTTCGACTTACTAATATTTATTATATTTTAATTAAAATTACTAATAATGATTTGTGTGGGTCTGATCTGTCATGTGATCTGTTATGAAGGTATAAAATTAAAACTCTAGGAGTATCAACTAGTTTCGAATAAAATACTGTGGATTAATAAAATGAATGCAAATAAGTCAATGTCAAGTTCTGCGATTTAATTCGGACTTCAACTATGGTACGAAGTATTGTAAGGGTAGTCGTTACCCCTTGAGAGAGACTGTATTAAAAGAAAATATCATTATTTGAACGAAGATTTCAAAAACAAGTAGTGAGAGAATCTACTCATATATCATCGTGGGTTTTGTGAAGGTTTGCTGATTTCGGTATAAGAATAAATAAAAATTAAAAAGCGCCTGCAAGATTTTATTCCAGTTAGCATATGATCCAGATATTTTCCAATCCTCACAAATTTCGATGCCCTTAAAAGTAGCAAGACTTCATCACTATAAAACAAATTCTTCCCACGTCCTTTGATGTGAAGGACAAATGGAGTTCATTTCCTGGGTCTTTATGTTTCGCAAGACTCTTGCTTGCAATATTTCTTTAAACTCCCAAAAGTTTCTGTAAACACTCGATATGCGCAGAGTTCTCGTATTCCTCTTTCTATTCCGTTCACGAAAACAAAAAAAAAAGCAGAGAAAAAGAATTAAAGCCTTAAAACTTTAACCGCTTGCAGTGGAAAGTAAAATGGAACAATTCCAAACCGGAAGACAAAAACAGGATTCAACGTCACCACTGCTACCCGAAAAAAACAGAAAATTAAAACAAAGAAGAAAAAAAAGCTCACAAACCAACTGTGCTCGCAATGAAAAACTTTTTAAATCTCATTTATCATGTCCTCCCGGCCGTCGCGTCGAGTCGGGACGCGCCACTAGTATATCCTCTTGCAGCAGATTCCCGAAAGAAAATTAACGACACAGAATGTTCAGCCTTCCCTCCTCATGTGGAACGATGCACGAATACTTATGTATGGACGCAGGGTTGCGCCATAGTGTAACTGAAATTCTCAAAGTACTCGTAAATGGGACTTCTACTACTGCTGCTGCAAATGCCATTATCCTTCCATCAAAACGAGATGAAAAGCAAGAGCATTTAAAAAATAATAAATACCCTTTTAAAGGAGCCTGCTGGTTTGCTGGTGCAACGCACGAAGGACTTAACAATGGCGACACCGACAATAACAAACCATTTATTCTGGTGTGTTGCATTCTTGCCACTGCCACCATTCAGCGTCGTCAGCTAGCAAGGACATTAAATGCTTCACTCCCTCTGGCAGACGTTTAAGTTAAAGTAAACACACTATTGTACTGGGACAGGCAATGTGACTTTCCGTCAAGTTTCCGCCGACGTCGTCGTCGTTGTCGTACTCTTTGTATCCTCCTCGACATTTCTTCATTTTAGATTGTCAAGGATTTGCGCCTTGTACAAATATGTATATGCAATATATCTGTTTCCACAGGACACACTGACCAAACAACAGATAACAACACTCACCCCAACCGATAGGAACTGTTGATATTATAAAAGTTAGGATGACATCTGGTCAAGACAACGCCTGTCCTAATAAATCAAGTCCAATGCAGAATTATGTGAAAGGACATTCCAAGGAAACGAATAACTGACCAGAACCAGCGTTGTACTGGAAATGGTTTTCGTCGTTTTCGAATCCTTTACTGGCAACAAACACTCGTAGTCGTATCTGTAACACTTGAACTGTGTCTTCCTACTGCTGCGCGTTAGAATTGCCAAAAGTGTTAACAACATGAAGGACACTTATTGTCAAAGACCGTCCGAAGGAGGAAGTGAACATTTGTTTATGAAGTTTTTTGTTTTTATTAATGACACAAAAGAAAAAGTCGTTTATGGTCGGGTTGAGATAGGCAAACGAGTTGAGGAACTTCACATTAGGTAATTCTGCCTTTCTTGCTTGAACTGTAGTTCCTATCAGTAAAACAGCTCTAAGACCAAATCTATTGTAAAAGGATACCGTTTTCACATGAAGCCCAGCAAAACAGAAGATTACGGAATCTATCTTCATGCTGTTTCACCAAGTCATTCAATAAGCCGATGTCGCACTGGTCGAGCTCGCAGTTCTTCAGATCGTTTCTGGCTCGCAGCGACTTCTACTTTTTTTCGTCGACTTCCGGAATGGTGGGTTTTATTATTTATTCAGCCAACGCATTTACTACAAAGCATCGGACACTCACACTGAAGAAACTGGGATTACACAGTTGCATCAATGCCGGCATTGAGTCCCTCAGGAGGACCAGTAGGGATCCAGCAGTGTGGGAGATTTTTTTATCTCTTGTTTCAAGCTAATAAGAAGAAGATGATTCAGCCAAATCTCTTCCCTAGACCTGTTGTGGCAATCCTTGCAAGTGAGTATTTCACTGGATTATGGGAAAAGCGTGGAGTAAATTCGATTCCTGTTGTCGGAAAGGTGCATCAACAAGAGTTCACAACTGCAGAAATCATGAACAAAAACCATGATCTCGAGCTGGCAGTCGAACGAGTAAAAGTGCGCGCGTTAGTAAAGATGGCAGACATCTCTTACGAGTGACTCAGAAATATTTTTAATCAGGAATGGAGTATAGGAACGGTGCTAGCGCAATGGTTGACACATTTGCCCAGTTTATGGATCAAGCTGAGTCGTAAAACCAAGTACAATCCGACGAACTTTATGCGTCGGTTCTTTGTTGCTGATGCAATAAAGAAACACTTCTACACATCAGAGTGTATGCATCAGTCTTGTTCTTGTCATCTAGCGAAAACGTGATGGCTTTATCTGATTCGTAAGTTATATTTCAGATCGACAAGTTTGAGAACAAAAAAACGACAAATGAATTATACTTCGCGCCGATCCAACTGCTCCAATGGCTTGGGAGATCAGAAAAATGGCAAAATGCTCATCGCTCTCAGACAACAAGAAGTTCAGTCAAAAGTTGTGCCACTGGGCAATTTAAGCCAGACTAGACCAACAACCTCAACTTCGTAACACATGTATAGGTTGGAAAAGCATCACAAAACAAATACTAGACTTCGCGTCTGTCACTTGAAAACTGATTGAAATTTGATTTAAATCCAATTTTCGTATTTGGTGCAGTCACCATTTGGGGTTCAGATCAAATAAATGACCATACTGAAGTGGTTAGTGTACCGGCTGCTGGAATTCTTAGCTTGTGTAAACAAAAAATAATGGTTTGCGTAGATGATCAGTCATTGACTGCTATATAGTATATCCGATATCAACTTTTCTTCCCATTTCTTTCGGGTGTAGCAGCACCTGCGGAAGAGCATAATATAGAACGAGCAAAAGGTTAATTTCAGCCATTGACAAAAAAAAACATCTAATTGATTGCAGAAGATATTGGTGTGGTTTAAGATCTTCAAAATCTATTCTTCGGAAGTATGAAGGATATCATAAAATTCAGTCTTATCTTTAAAAAAGGGTTTTTCTTTTTCTTAAAAAACTTAAACACCTGCTTGCCCTCGTTTCTAAGATCTCATGCAGTTAAAGGCCGGCCGGCACCACACGGGTCGGACAGTTAGAGTTCGGCTTCCGGCCCGTAAAATTGACAAATGATCGCATGTGTCATGCTAGTTAAGGTGAACGAATCTAAATCGACGTCAACCTTTATTTCGTATGAGCCTGTTTAGACGATTACTTTTGAGTGCCTCATGATGAGAGTTTTTAAGGTGAGAGGAGGGAGCGGCAAGGGAAAGCTGTAGTCATGGAGAAAACATAAAAATTGGGGTGGGCAGTCACGTTCCAAACCCGTAATGTTCCGTTTATATTCTATTTTGTCATTATGTTCCGATCGTGGAGAAGTGAGGTTGGCGGATGAACATTGGTTCAGTTGTGAGGTAAGTTTAGGATCGTGAGTTTAAATGTGTACTCGGACGATAGAAAA
This sequence comes from Orthonevra nobilis, assembly GCA_963555765.1. NCBI lineage: Eukaryota > Metazoa > Arthropoda > Insecta > Diptera > Syrphidae > Orthonevra > Orthonevra nobilis. The sequence goes on from OY743224.1 coordinate 141,716,144, forward strand.
AATAAATGCTCTATTTCACTCATTCCACCCCTATTCTTTATAAATGTAGTATAGCAGTGAGCATTACAGTGTGTAGACACAACATGACTGCTCACTACGCACTGAAAAGTAATCATCTAAACAGGGTTCTACAATTCAGTTCCCGAATTCGGGATGCCGCAGAAACTGATTTCATGTGCGTCGTACAGTTTGGTAGAAGAACAACTTCAGACTTGTATTGGCTTCCGGCGGAGGAGATGTGCTGTCGTGTGTTTTCAATAAATCAAAAATAATACGTGCAGGCGCGGTCGTGGAATAGGCAGACATATAGTATGCTCGGGTATAATTATGACACCAAAAGTTGATTCTGAGCAGATATCCGACGAGGTTTCATCCGAAGCAATCAAACAACTAGAACCAAAGCTCCTAACTGGTATGGCTGAGGTTTAAATTTACAAGAACTGGACGACAAATATGAAATTAGAGCAGATTTCGGGTTCGTTCAAAAGTAAAACCTTCCATCGAAAATGCACTCCTTTTTGGAAGGAGGGTGAACGCGGAGAAGAAGAAGAAAGTCAAATCAACCAGCTACCAGTCTCCGAAAAAAGAAAAACCGATTGGCTAGAAAACAGGCATCCATAGCTAAGGTTCAGTTCCCAAGTGCGGCGATTCCCAACTAAGTGTCACAAGAACAGCTGATAGTGGCCTCAGCTTGTATTTATAGCAAAAGTGCTCTCACACACATCTACAACTAAATTCATTTCAAAGTGCAATGAAATAACTTTCCGTTTCCACAGACTCGGAACGTGTAAATAAAGGAAAATATATTAATTTTCAAACAAAAGAAAAGCATGAAAGGACATTTCTTTCTTAAATTTGTATTCTACTCCTGCAGGAGCTAAATCTCTTTCCTTGCCCGGTCAAAAAGTGAACCAAAAATAGAAGTCCAGGCGAAACGAAACTGTCGACTGAATACATGAATAATGATAATTTGAAAATTTCACTGAATGGACCATTTCTTTGATTCTCCGGTGCATTTGTATGCAGCGGAAGGACACTCCACCTAGAAGTGTAGCAGAGTCGGAGGAAGCAATATATACGAGTATATCCCAAGTGGCCTGCTATGTGAGGTAAGTCAAAGCAAAGGATGTGGATTTCTTAGCATCAAACGTAAACAACTCATTTCTATGCGGTTAAGCTGTTAGATGGCAGAGTGGACACTTTGGCAGATGTGTAAACAAAAGAAGTTGCATCCAAGGAGATGCATTTATTTATGAGATAAGACAATGTTATCACCTTTGGAATATGAAATTGCTACGATTTGAAGAAAAGTGAAGCGACGAGTGCAATTTTTCATTATTGCAATTTTGTTGAAAGGAATGGGGCGTTATGTGTAATTGAAAATCTTATAATTAACTTTGATGACAATACAGATCTGGGTGGAACTGAGCCTAATACAATGAGTCTTTCCTTAATACTAAATTTTTAGCAAGGTTACGCCATCCCTTTCCACTTGTGTGCAAGATCAAAGACTTGCCCTCCTTTTACCGCCGGATCATTAATGTCTTTCCTCTTATAATGGCAAAGCTACCTTTCTCGTTGTACCAGGAACCCTCTAGCTAGATCCATATCAAAGTGACGATCGCTCTAATTAATTTACACGAAAGGCGCCAACAAGCCTAAAGAAGTGTTTTAACTCAAAACAACCAAGAACCTTGCGGATCTTATTATCCGCAATTAATAAGATTCACGCTTCTGGGTCACGACAGCACGACCAGAATGATAAAGGTAAGGCCATTAAGTGAAAACCGTTATGGAGTTCAACTTCGTAACTTGTCAAATTTTACAGAAAATCGTCTTTAACCATGTTGTAGCAATGGGGTCTAGCTGACCAGAGTCTGTCTTCACGAGACTATGATTCTATCACAAATCTTTTATGGAATTCGACAAGGAGCAGTTGACTTCATCGGTCGGATTTCACCGTACAGTACTAAGTTACGAGTACTCAGTAAAATATCAGACAATCATAGTTTGACGAAACGATATTTTGAGCAAATCCAGACTCTTGTGGTTGTGGCATATCTGAGCCTCTAGAAGTACCCATACATGACCCTGAATTTTTTTCACCATTCGAGATATACATACATACAGTCTCTAAGGACCAGTTTTTCAGTGCTGAGAAATTTTATTAAACTCTATATAATGTTGTTACTTAAGTGCTAGACAAAATTGCTTAAAACTAGCTTAATGTATAGAAATATTCTTATATAACTTACTGACCCTATGCGGGCTCTCTAAGTTAAACCTATTGCTTAATCTATATACTTTTATCTTTCGACTTTACTAGTGATTGCTTTGCTTTAAATCAAAGATAACTTAAAACTAAGAAAATCGAGCTTAACAATTTAAAAAAAAACTTATTTACAGAGACTTATAGTAACTTATTATCTAACTTAAAATAACTTATTTTAACCTTAATATTACGTCATATATATATGCAAAGCAGGTAGAGGCACATATGTAACTACATATATGGATATGTGAACATCCCCTGCTTGCACATGTATATTTATACATAAAAACTTAACCTAATCGACCTTATCTACCGTAAGTCAGTCACCCGTGCGAAAAACGTTCGCGTCGAAGTCGGCCAACTTTACCTCAAGGGCCAAAGATGGAATTGAGGATGGAGTTCCTTCCATTTTATTTTTAAGCCACCAAAAATTTCGGTGCTGGCTTTCGGCTTCTATTATATCGCATGAATGAGACCTACTGTATCTAGATAGAGAAAAGCCTCTGGGGGGATTAAACCGTTAAGACGAACCACTTCGCAATACCTGTCATTGAAAATGTAGGCACCGCGGATCAGAATGTTGACAGAGTTCATTGCTCTTGCAACGTGATTTCGTGTCAGCTTAATAAGAAAATTGTCTACTCTAATTACGTTCGCTCTATTGTGTAGGACCTCTTGGAATAGAATTTTTTATATTCAGACTCTGGAGTTCTGTGTAAACCTAGGCAAGCACTGAGACATCGCCTCTTAAACAACCGAATCTTGCTCCCACCATGTAGCAGATTACTTTTACCCTGGCATCGAGTGCTTAGTTTAATATGAGTTAACTCAGTGTTAGCTAACTCTGGAATATAATTAATCCCGAGTTAACCCATGGAGCAGTATTTCAGTGCAAGGTTAAGTTTGATTCCATGTTATCGATTAAGTTGCCTATTCTAACAGATCAATTGTAACTTGACAAAACAGGAGAATTAAACAATTAAATAAAAACGAATTAATTCAATTATTACCTAATTTGTTCATAACTTTACATTTATAACTTTATAACTTAATAAAATGTACTTAATGAACCAGCTTTGAAAAACAGATCATATCCGCTTTGTTTGAAGACCTTTTCCAAAAGTTTTTTATTGACTGTTTGTAAGGAACCATTCAGCTCAAAGGATTTATGTTTGCAGGTTTTATGGCTGTTATGGCACAGGCTTAACACAGGCCGCAAATTTACACACTCACTTTTGTCGTAAAATAGTCAAATTCATTATATCAAACAATTCCGCATCGCTCAGATCTGAATCAGAGTCTGAACTCGGAGCAAATATATGCATTTTCTTTTTTATCTTTGATTTGTTCACACCAATAGGAATGAAATCAATCTCTTCGCTTGTCGCTTCAGTATCTCTTAAAAAACACCTGTTCATATAATCAGGAGTTAACTCACCAAATGAGCTGAATTCACTCTGGGTTAACACTTTACTGAAAGGCACGGTTCTGGGGTTTACTCCGGTTTAACCCCGAGTAAAATTAACTCAGAGTTAACTCGGCACTGAAAAACTGAGCCTAAGAGAATCCGATTCCGATACAAAAGGGAAGAACTTAAAACAGCTGTTGCGATCTCACTACATAAAGAGGGTAGACTATTATAGATCTCTAAATTATAACCGCCCAATATCACTTTTATTGGTCTTTTCAAAAGTCTTCGAGAAGGGTACAAAAACCGTTCTGATATAAAACAAGATTCTTACTCGCAGTTTGGCTTTCGAATTTACAAATTCACTAAGCATATGTTATGCTGTGAATTATACGGCTGTTTAAATGAATCTGTAACTCCTGCTAGTATTTTCATTCGCATCACTAAATCGTTTGACATGGTGGCCTCAGAGGATTTATCCACGACTGCTTATTTAGAAAATCGTTGTCTTTTCTGAATTTTTGTAAGCTCGCTTTTTCTTCAACTTCTCAAGGGTAAAATCACAGCGATTGTTTTGTCTAATCACGGTGAGTAGTATTTTTATATGTCTTTGGACTAAAACTATGATCTTTAATTAATAGGGAGCTGGTTCAAGCTTCATAAATTGGTCATAAGCTTGAAATCGAAGTTGATGGTTTTGAATGTGATGATATGACTTTAAAATCCCATGCACCCAATTTAAATAGGTTCCGTCTGACTTATTGCTGTGCCCAAACATATATAATAAAAGTTTCTACCTGCTGAATGTTTGAAATTGAACGCGAAGGCAACTTTAAAAACTTGGGCATTGGAGGCATTTGTATTTTCATTAGGTGTTAAAACTATCTTTCGAAGTTTTTCCATATATCTCTTCAAGGCTTAGCGATAACCTCAATCAACGTGTCAACACCAGAAATCTCGTCCATTTACCAACAATAAAAATATCGCATTTTTCTTTCTTTTGTACTATTACTGCGCCCCGTTGTTAAACCATGCTGTAATTGAATCTATTAGTTTGATTTATTTAACATTATTATTTTAATTTTTTAAAATCGCAAATCATTTATACGTCATTTCTTAATTGAATTTCTATTTTATTAAAGTTGCTCTTATTTTAAAATTTTAACGCATGAATTGTTTTCATGAATCGTTCATTCGCCTCCTGTCAAAGTCTGACAACAGAATGTACTAAAGCGGAAGAAATGTATTATTTTTATAAATGTTTTGTACATTTGATTATATTTTTTATAGCTTTAAGTTTCTTAATGGAAGAAATCATTAAATTAAATCTAAAAAAATCTGACGATCTAACATTGAGCTAAATGATCCTATATTTTCCGCGAAAGCTGCTTCCAGTTGCTTAGTCTAATCTTTCTTAAACCCACGCTTTTGTTCTCGCTTGGATTCAAAGACCCTCTTAACTGGAACATTGTTGGCAATCAATCAGCTTGCAGGACACATTTAATTCGATTGAATTTCCCGGACTAAATCCACGTCAAAGGACAGCTCGTACAGTTCTTTGTTTTGGTTTCTTCTATATTCGCTCTCTTCGCATACAGGATCGTAAATCCAGCGAAAAATTTTACTTTTAAAAATTTTATGAACTCTCTTCAGCTGATTTTAGGGTTCCGTACCTCGAAAGGAAAAAACGGAACGCTTATAGGATCACTTTGTTGTCCGTTCGTCTATCTGTCAGACCTCTTTTCTCAGGAACACGTGGAGGTATCAATCTGGAATTTATATCGAATACTCCAGTCTACTGTCCCTTGTAGCAAAAAAATAAAACTTCTATTTCAACGCAATCAAAGAAACATCAATTAAAGCCGCATATTTTGAAACTCGCAAACTCGCAAGTGAATCAAAACCTAAATTTAAACTTTGAATATGAACATAATTGTAGTTACCCCAATCACCGCGACTTATATCTATGTATGGGGAGGGGACAAAATATCAGAAAGCTTGCTTGTATTGTTCCTACACTGTTTTATTTTTCAAGGCTGCTGTGTAGGTATTTCATTTATATTAAAAAATATGTGATATATGCTTATGTAAAATAAATGATTACTGAAACGATAAAGATAACTTGACATACCATTCTATACCATACCATAAATATGACTCGATTGTCATGATGGGTGAACTTTTACTTATATATCTACAAGTTTGTACGGAACCCTCGGTGCGCGAGTCCGACTCGTACTTGGCCGCTTTTTTTTAAATATGCTCGCTCTCAAGACGATACCATCATTTATGAATCACACTTGCTGCACAGATCGAGTTGACACACAAAAGAAGAATGGCAAGATTTGGTACTGGTTGGAAACTTAGATGTATTATCAATTTATTCATGGGTGTAGTCCGAAATTTGACAGAGAAACTCACATCTTTATATTATATTTTGCTTAATTCAAAGGATTTTATTCGACATTGGTTGATAATCATGAAAGTTGTGTCGTTTTTGAAGATAAGCTCATCAACGTGCTATTATTGGCAGAACCAATGATGAATGTCATATAAACAAATTATTACTGTGATCCTCAATGGCAAATGTTGATTGGGGACTGAATTATGGGACTAATCAATTGATCCAAATCAAAGCCTAATCGTCCCCGCACCATATACTATCATAGATCTTAAAATTTCGTAGAGCATGTCGGTCTCGGAGGACCTCAACCAAGGTGTCATTTGTGGTCTTGATGTGTCTCGATTGTAGTTGTCCTGAATGGTGTTCGATGGATGGAACAACGCTTTTGATATCTTCTTCGATTGCCGTAAAAGTTTCAAAAATGACACTTTAGCAGCATGCATGATATTGCCTTCCATGTTGACATTGCCTCCTATTATATCTGGTCAAGAATTGTTTTTTTTTTTTTTAAATCACATCACAGTCCACAAGTTGCTTTGCATTTTAAACCTTTTTGAGGCCCAACTGGCTTCTTGTTGAATTTCTACAGCAGTTTGAATTGCTGCTTGAATATATTCAAAGAAATACCATGTAGAACCGACAGTCGGACTCGAAATCGAACAAAAATCAACACTTGGTTCACTATTAGGTAATAGCCAAGTTGCTGCGTCAATCTTTCTGTAACTATATCTTGGGTTATGATTAATAGGTTAATAAAATTGATCGCAACATATCCTTTCTGATACCTTATCAAAAGATCAGTTGGCAGCACAGTAACGAATACACCTGCGATAACTATGCTTTTATGTGACTTTCGGTCACAGTGAAATCCCTTTGAGTGTTGATTTGAGACTATTGTTGCTTACTTAAGCTGGGATATGAACGAAGAAAGCAAACATTTCAGATATAGAGAACACAAAAGCAGCTGCGGTTTATTTCTCTCATTTGCCCTGTATTCAGCCGTCTTTTAAATGCCCATTGGTCTACGATATCTTTAATCTCCTTACTTATTACGAGTATTTTTTCTTTTTGTTTTTAGTTTATTAGTTTTCGGTATCCAGCTGGCTTTTTTAAGTCACTGAGAAGGTATCCAAGAGACAACACTTTTTCATAAATATCTTCGAACCAAACCCTTAAACAAACCGCCACGTGCTATCAATGGCTTGGGTTTGCTTTTAATTAAAACGAAAAATGATTCCAGGAGTGTTGTTCACATTTTACTATCCTCTTCAGTGGGATACTAATTTTCTATTGCTCAAAATGTTAACCTCCTGCAACCAGTGAACTTAACTTCCACCCTCAAAACCTATTCAGAAACAAAAAAAAAAAATGGTGCAAAACAACTTTTCTCCAAAGCTTAACATCGAAAGCAGGTGGTAATCATAAATTTCCTCCCCCGACCAGAAAAACAATATCCAACCACAAGCAATGTTTACAGTAATTTCTGTAAAAACAATAATAGTCTGCCCGGGAAGTACAAGTTACTGAGACCGAACCTCAAACAATCTCGAAATCAGCCAAAACAGTCAAACAGCAAGCGCCATTCCGGTCAGAGAAATAGTGCGTGTGCAAAATGGTCATGGTTTGCAATTCCAACTCAATGACTTCTCTCGCCCTCATGGACCACACTCAAGAATTCGGAACCCCTAAAAAAACAAAACTAAAGCTTAGGAATTCAGAGCTCCAGAGTGGCCAGCAAGCATATGTCTTGAAAACACGAATCCTGAATTGGCAACAAATTTTAATTTATTTTCAGTTCTGACACAGTGCTTCCGAATGGCATTCATTACACCAGCGCACCGCACTCCATGGCGTTCAGTAGTTGTCGTTTCACCACCAGCATAAGTTGATTGTAGCCTTGTAGCATAAAGCTTCGGGGGGTGTGTTGTGTTGTTAGTGACAATTACAGATGCATGCAGAAAGTGCCACCTCTGCATTTTGGCGATAATTTAGCTGGGATACTAGAACCATTGCATTGCATCTGGTCTACCAATTTGATGGCGGAAACTAAGTTAGCGGCCTGCCTGCCCAGCCACCCTTAGCCGGTCAGGGCACCAGTAGCGGGTGGTGACTTACGACTATGCGAATATTTGGAGGTTAAGCGTTGGGCGCCAGTTTATTGTTACGAATAATGCGAACATAAAATTTCCATTTCAGTTGTCTGTTCGGGTTTGGCTTTTGTTGTTGTTGTTTTTTTATGTTGCTTTTTTCTAGGGATGACTCTGCCAATAGCAGTGGAAGTAATGTAGGTTGACCCTTAACACGCATTATTTTCCGCAATATCCACAAATGAAATTCGTGTAAATGTATATATGAACATGGCAGTTGTCAGATTTTGGAGATAATGAGTGCTCGTTGAATGGGATCGAAAAGCGGAAACAATGGAATGTTTGAATATCAGTTGAGTCAGCAGTGCGCAGACAGTGGGGTGGAAAAAACATCGCACAGTTCTTATGTGGAGTAGGATGTACAGGAATGAGATTTGACTTCAACAATTTTAAGTAGTTCTGTGAAATGAAGGCAGTTTAATTTTTCGTTATAAAAGCGACTTGTTGTCAGGAGTATGAGTAAGAGTCATACTCTACGAAGCGTGAAACATCGAAAAGTCAGCAGATTTCCAACTTAAACGGAAGAATCGCATGTTTAAAGTATAAAAATATGTGTGTGCTTCTGTCAAGCTTCGGCGTTGCTTCAGATGCTGCATTTTTGATAGCACAATTGGTCTTTTTCTTTTCTTTTCACTTGTGTGCTAATGGTTTTTAATTTTTATAAATTTAAATATACAGTAGTGTGCAAAACAATTGCAAGTTTTTTTCAAGTACAATAATTCGCGTTTTTAACTGCTCTTAAGGAAAAATTTAAATTAAAACATTGGTCAAAAGTTTTACAAACATTTCAATGTTTATCAGGAAGTAAAGAAATCCCCAACATGTACCCTCGATGTTTTGTAATTCATAAAAAAAACAAGTTTATTCACTTTCAAGCTGTGCAAAACATATGCATTTTTTTTATTTTTCAATATATGTTCCAAAAACCAAACTGAAAACTTCCGCACATCTTTTTGGCATGGAAGCAATAAGGGAGTTTGTTAACTCACCCTTTGCGAACCGTTGCCTCTTTATCAGTTGTTTTAGGATTCCCAATAAGTTTTCTTAAGGGCTTAAATCGGGGGACTGTGGAGGCCATTCTAAAACATTAACTCCCCGAACCGCAAAGAACTCCTTAACGATCTTTATGCTACGGATTGTTATCTTGTTGAAACCTCTACAAAAACGGCATCTCTTCCTCCGCATATGGAAGCATGACTGTGTATAAGATGTCCTTATACACAAAGCGGTTCATTATCCACGTTACTTGGTATTAGGTACCACATGCTTGAGCCGAAAAGCAGCCTACCTTTTTGGACGATGTATAGAGGCTTCTTAACAGCTCGGTTTGCCCTCAAATTACCTCCCTTTGCACGTCTTCGCACTGTGCTTGCGTCAATGGACAAGTTGAGATCGGCAACAATTGCAACTGAAGACCGGAAAGGGTCTCGCCGGATTATATTTGAATTTTTTTTTACAGTTTGAGTGTCTGTTTTTCGGGTACGACCACCAGAATGAAGCGTTGCAATTGGTAAATTTTGTCGGAACTTTGAATTCATCCGGGAAACAGTCGATTCGTGAATCTTGAACCACTCAACTATCTCTCTTTGCTTCGATCCTTTTCTAAAAGCCTCGATTACCATCTCCTTTGTTCGTTTTTTTTTTTTTAATAAAGAACACTATTAAACTAACCTGATCTGAATATCCCGAAAGTTAAAACAGAAATGAGGAAGAATAAAAAAACTTGCATATGTTTTGCACAGCTGCATAGTTGGTAAGTTAATCAAACAAAACATCAAGAGGAAAAAAAACTTGCAATCCAGGACCAGCTTTGAATATTAAAGCATATTTGACGAACTTCATGTCCTTTTAGAAAGGGTTCAAAAGTAAAAAGTTTCCTTCCGAGCTGGGGAAATGTTTAACGTAGGATCTTTTTCTTTCTGGTAAATAGATGCCTTGAAGAGTATCTAACTCAGGCCAGTTTTCTTTGGAGATTTTGACAGTTGCTTCGAGGCCGTTTTCAAAAGATTGTTTAACTCTATGTCATTTTCTGGTAAAACTTCTAGACAGTTTACGACAGAGGTAAACAAACTAAGTCTCCGGATGTTATGATCTTCCTTGAAATTTTCTTCATGTGTTTTAAAATTGTCATAAAGCTTTCTCTTGTTACTTTTTCTACGAAAACGATTGCCCCATGTAAGTTGCGCCATGATTCTCTTTTTGCTACTTTAGTTAAACAATAAAATAAGCATCAGGCTAAAGCAGAGCAGATCTAGAACAAAAAACTGGTGGCTTTATAATGTGTGGACGTCATTAGAAGTTTAAAGATTTATATGATTCACATTTCCGGAACAATTTTCCAAGCACTGCCGTGAAAAGGTGGATCAAACAATAGAGAAAGGTGGACATTGAAATATGAAATGGTCTCAGGTTAATACTGCCTTGGTGTTTGAAGTAAGTCTTTATAGTTTCTGACCAACTTAACTGAGTCAATTGGCTAAACAAAAATAATGTTGAAGAAACTTTTGGAATCATAATTTAAGAAAAAAAGTATTATACGCATTTCTCCGGCAACTTATGAACGGTAGTGTAAATCTGATAAGGTTTTTGAAAACTATAAATTCCATTGATTTTGAACTTTTTCATTAGCAAACTATATTCATTATAATTAAGGAATAGAAATTGTTCCCTTTCTTGTCATAAAATTTAACCAAACGTTTTTCAGGTGTTCATTAAGTTCATTTACGCTTCGAATGAAACCAATTCGGATTCGATAGCTTGATTTGTTCTCGACGAATAAGTCCGCAAAAATGTAAGTCCTTTTGGCCCGGTGCTTTGATTTCCATCTACTCAATATAGCCTAGTCATCTGACTCTCAAAAAGAAATGCCGCTATCCAGACGTCTAATCGATACCACCCAATTGAAGCTAAGTGGATTGTCGTAGTTCTTCCAGACGAAGTGAAATATTACCATCACCATTACCAATAAATCCATCAATGTCAAAGAAGAAACGATTTGGTGAAATAAAGCCGCAAAGATCAATTAGAGGTCTGCGCTCATGCAATGTGCCTTCGAATAAGGTTGGTCATAAGATGGTTTTGTTCAATAGGACCTCTCGATTAATATTTTTTGTTCTTAGACTGGAGATCCAAACACATAAGAAAAACCATGATCCGTCTCTTTCGAAGACTCGATTTTTTTAATTAAGATACTTTCTTTTGTTCCAGAAAGCTGCAGATACCGGTCCAACCAGACCGCACTTCTTGATTAGACTTCTAGTGTTGCATGCTTTTGCATGATCGAGAAATGGTGTCGTTAGAGGTGTCTGAGAATGACGTTCTTATTAAAATATATTTACACTTTAAGAAGTTGGTCTTTGGTTGGTGGCTTAGAATGACATCAACATTGGCACATCTATTTCATCTTACACACGTTGAAGGACACCTACTGTACGCTTGTCGAAATAGTGAAAAGGAGAGCTTACCATATCTATTTGCAGACATCGCAATTGTGAAACTCCAAGACGGAGAGATAATTGTATTCTTCAAAATAAATTCTTCATTGAGCTTATTGTTTTCACTGTCAATTTGGTGTCAAATTCATTTTGTGGTTTAAATAGAATTATTCTTTTTCTTGTCAAAGAATACTCTTTTCTTATTCGAGCTTAGTTATTTTCAAAAACTCTGGTGCTATACATTCTTCTACCACTGTGTGCATTTGTTTAATACTTTTTATAGCATCGATTAAGTTTTCTTTATCCTTTTGAAGCCCGAAAATGTGGTTTCATGATTCCTACAAAATCCCCTGGTGATTTACATATCCACCTTAATAACCAACTCGACTGCATTCAAATTAAAGTCCTGGTCCACCATTTTGTGTGCCTGCGCCACCGAGCAAACGTTCCGGCAAAACCAACGATTCACATGTGTTTGGATGTGTATATTGGAAATTTGGTCTGCTGTCATCATAATGATCAAAATAAAGGACTTTTAATATTAAATTTCTGATAAATATTTCACTGAGCATTCCGCTTTTATTAAAAATATTTAACGAAAATAATAAAAATTCGAAAATCGTATGCAAAAGCGTTTGCAATTAAATAGCTGAGCGAATTCGGCTCAGGCTTCGTACATGCTGCACTCATCCTTACGCATGACGTTTAATTGCATTAATTTCGTTTATGTGCAATTACGAGCTTTATGGCGTTTACTTGGCTTGGCGTTGGTCATTGTCCTGCCCATGGATTAACAAAGAAATAAATTTCCTTTAATTGAAATTCCCCTGAAATCTTTAAGCTGCGAAAGAGAACTTCAATCCCCAGGCCATTATTATCATTAATTTAAATATAATGCGCATATATTGGATGACAATTCTAGTACAAAAAAAAAACCCAAAGTCGATCGGATACACAAAAATATATTTTCTTACAGGTGACGTATTGTTGAACCGAAATTAAGGGTTCATAGTAACACCATTCTTTTGAGTTTTTCCTTATGTCGTTCATATCCAACTGAGCTCAAATTCTTTTGTTCATTGTCCAACATTGTGACTCTTGCGTTTAGTCATCTTTTTAGCTCAGGGTTTCAGTAACAAAAGATTATGGAGATCTTCCGTCATTTCATCCATCCTAGTTCATTTGTAGGAATTAATAATGAAAAATAATGAAAATTATAGAAGAATAAAAATGAAAAGCAAGGGACTTATAATACTCCCCTTTGGAACTGCATCTTTGAGAATTTTTGAGCGCCTTATTTGTAGGGCCGATGTCTTCCTAATCATCTGGCCAACTGTTTTTTTTTCTTTGCTTATTTTTAATATTTGACCGCCTTACAAACTTCTTTGATTATTCAACCGGATAAGTCTTCTTCTATGAAAACTGAAGGAAAGTATTCATTTAAATGACCTTCTAAATAGTGTCACGATATTTAAAATTTTTTTTAGTCTTCCATAAGGAGATGGCCTTGACAAGAGCTTTTGAACTTTTGCGAACGAATCTCCAGATCTTTTCTCCTTCTCTGAGCCGTGTTCATGTTGCTTTATAGCAGTTAACACAGTTCTGGCTTTTACAGCATCTAAAACTCCTTTCTGACCGCACTTCTATGTATCGAAATCGTTTTGAAACCTGTTTTCAACGTAAGGGTGAGTTCTTTATTTCCTTTTATCAGAGGGACAGTCTGATCTAGCTTTGTATGCCACTTTCTTTTCTATCATCTCTACTTTTACTTTATGTCTCGTTCAGCATTTTTTTTTCACCTTTTGAATTTGTTCTTTTGGGGTTTTTGGAGGCTCTCTCCAGGCGAGACCCCATTTTTGATGTTCTTAAGGAGATAATAATTTTTATTTTATTTGAAAACTGCTTTGGCTTTTTTATTTTTCAAGGCCAAAGTTGAGGAAGCGTATTTTTTAAAGATCTTCTAATATAATTTGGATGGCATTACATAACAAAGTTAAGTGTAGTCCTTTATTTAGGTACGAAAACAAATGTTTGTGTGCTACATTCCATTTCAAAGAAGTTAAGAGTAGGATGTGGAACAGGTTTTGAATCCCGGGAATTCTCGAAACCACTAGCGCCAATCCTGTTCGTAAGGTCATTGGCACATTAAATGCTGGATGGTCTCATCATCATGCCCATAAACGCAGCCTGTGATTACTACATTTACCATGAAAAGGACAGAAGACCCAAAAAGCGGTGGGTAAGCCGTTTGAGTTTTACTAATATTTTATTGTGGTATAATTAATTTATTGTTGGAATTGTAAAAAGGATCTTAGACCATTTTTCTGTTTTTTTTTGGGGTGAGCTTAATTGCTCATCACTTAAGCCTTCGATTGGGCTCGTTGTGCCCACCTGTTTTCTGAATGGAACAAGTTTTGGTTGAACGGATATAAAAGATGAAGAGTGTATGAGGATGACTATGGAGCGGCTTAGTTTGTGTGGTCAGGAAATCGTTTGGTTTTTTTTAGCGAAGTCCATGATTTTACCGGTCCCTTTCTTTTTGAGGTGCATCAGATCTCGTGTCAGTGCTGACCCCAGTATTTTATGTCGCAGTGTCGCAGTTGGTGGGTAGTGGTAGAGGCAGTTCTCCAAATCTTCCTCTTCTTCCTCACAGATTTTGCATAGTAAGATTTCTGATAATCAAAGTCTGTAGAGTGGGGAGGTTTAATTTAAAGTTCCTTTTACCAGTCCCACCAGTAACCGAAGATTTTACTTGGTCGTACCTCTCGGTTTACTTATTATAGATCTTACCGTTCTGCTTGTGCTTAGGATAACCCAGTCATTTTTGTAGCCTGTTTCCGAACAGTAATCTCTGAGAGGCAGAATTAACTTTCTGAAGCTTCCATTTAAAAAATCTTAACAGACATGCTTACTGTTGGCGTTTTTTATCCGGTATATTCCCATGTCAAGCAGTACCCTTTTTTAACAGAATCAGGGGAATATAATGAAGTATCATTTGACGTCCGCTCTGCCACAATTTAAGCATGAATAACTAACTTGATAATAGTACTATAGGAGAAGGCCAACTTTATAATTGTAAGTTGTATGGTTTCATATTTTCTTGAAGGTACATATCGATTTGTATCTTCAAAAAAATTCAAAACGATAATGGGGGTTCCTGGCACAAATCAGTACAAAAATAATTCAATTAGATTGTTGATTAAAGGTCGACAGAAAAAACATTATAAACACATTGTGTAGTCTTTGCAGCGAAAAAGTTTTCCTGCTATTAAGATCCGGAAGACGTTTCAATTCATCGAGGATACGTTCATCGTGAGGTCATCTTAAGCTGCTTAAAAACAGTTTGCAAGAAAGTCTACCGCGCCAAATCTTATTAAAATGAATCCAAGCAAATCTCAGTTTTGATTTGAATTTTCACCAAATATGTCATCCACAGGTAAAACTGCTTTGGCTGTGAAAGGATTTTAAGCGCACAACTACAACGTGAAAGTATTCAATGGGCATAACACAAAAGGCAATTCGAATTTCAAATATCAAATTCAAGTTTCTACTTAAACGCATTCCTTTATTCGGAGCTTCCTGCATAACACTGGCATGACAAGTCTTAGCATTCCTTTATTAGACATCAACATTCGCTGACTATAAAAGCATATGTCACAAAGTACTCGTCCAGCCGCAGCACCTCTCGGATTTGCTGACACCTTCTGCTGTCAGTAGCTTCACCAATAATGCCACTCAGCATCCCCGTCATCACCCAAAAAAAAAAAAAACACGTTATAAGCCTCTTCGCAGGTCCTCGTTATCATAAGACACACCATCAACTCGTCTTCCTCACCATCTTTTGAATATTAGAAAATTATGTGATTCTCAAAAATGAAATGTGAGAAAATTTCAAAAATTTCCATTTCAGAAATAATTCTGCCGTAACAGAAAAAAAAACCTTCCCCACTTCCAATGGATAGGAAAAAAAAAATCAGTGTTTTGGTTTCTCTTTTTGCTGGTTAAAGAAGAAAAGAGAAATCTGCAAGAGCCATAATAATAATAATAAAAAAAAAGATCAATCTTCACCCCCAGCAGCAAAAAAGGGTAACTGATTACCATTTAAATAGAATTCATAATAGTATGACTTTTTCTACTAAGGGTGGCGTATAAAAGGGAAGCTTTTGATTTATCTCTGCGGAGAGACATTTTGAGGGAAAACTATTTCGGATACCCAAGTTATGAGTTAGGTTGTGTAAGCTGTCCTATACTACTTTCCAGGAAGGTATACTCTGGTTGCTGGTCCTTTTCAGTTGGTTACCTTATTTTGCTTCTTTTTTTTTTGTTTTGGAATGGATGTCACGGGGTAAATTATTGGGGTAATTTCATTTTGGAGTGAGGAAGGATATTAAGGTCGCTTTTGATTAAGGAAATATTTGGAATATGTTAATTGGGTAAACAAATACGATGCTCGAGAAATGTTATCAAAACTCAACGGCATTTGATTAAATTGTGACCAAGCGATAATAACATGTGGAAACATAGGGGATGCCACATTTGGGATTGTAAAAACAGAGATATACTCGTACATACCAAAATTGTGAGATGAAAAATGTAATTTATGCAGAGAATTTCCGGGTGGCCTTAGACTTAAGGTTCAAGTATAATGAGATGAGGTCAAGCATGCTGAAAAAAGATTTAGAACTTTGTTAGGGGTGGGAATTTGTGTAAATTATACACATGAGATGGTCAAGTTAAACAAAACAAATGTGTGTAGAGGGGGGCCATTTGCATATTTTGTCCATGAAACTGTTTTGGTTGGGCTCGACTTTAAGTTTCAGTCAGTGTTATGTCTTTTGATATACCGAATTTTTTTTTTTTTTTTTTATAGAGGCTTGGTTTTGTTATTTTATTTCACAGCTGATAGCGGCAATAAGAGTGAACAAATAAGTCAGGGGACTGCAGGATTGGAGCTTCCGTATCAATCTTAGAGAAATGGAGCTGCTATGCGTTCGAAGCTCTGTTAACTCCTAGAGTGTAAAGACGCGCCAACAAATTTCGCGACATCTCAGTTGACTTTCAAGACAGTCAAGGTAGACAAGAGTCATCAAAGCCTCGACAAGAGCTAAGTTCCCGATATGTATGCAATTCTTCATAAGTCTTGTTACGTTTTCAATCGAGTATATTCTTCGATGCATAGGTAGAAAGGACTAAACCAGGAGAAAAAGCTTTTCAACTTCAAACAGCTCATCAGGCTGGATCAGGCTGGTTATTAATTTTGTATTTCCAATATTATTAAAGGTATCGAAGACGTACCACTTCAAACTGACCACCTTTTAAAGCAAGATCTTACGCACATGAAACATCTCAAAATCAGATGACTATTGAGTGATTTCGAAATCACACACATAAGCCAGTAAGTGGTTGGATTGTTCCACACCATGCCCACGGCTTTGCGGTTAAGGGGGTATTTTAGTCAAATTTTTTTTATATTTTCAAAGTTTAACTATTCAAGAATATATCTACAAGAGGATTTTCCAAACTTCAAGTTATTTTCGGAGATATTAGTATTTTGCTGACCCGGCATCCAAACTGGTTCGGTCGAAATTAATCGAACAAAATATATTGGGGATTCTCCCTCTACCTGAATCCATATTTCTCAGTAAAACATTTTGTCCTATGTATATATTGTAATACTAGAACCCAAGATAACTTGAATCTTTTTTATTTAGTGTTCATTTACGTCCAGCTGCTAACAGTTGAATTCTAATCTTCAAACCATGTGGACGTACATATGTGCTGTGAGTGAAATAAAAATATTTTTAGTAAAAAAATGATGGAGCTTATGGGAATGAAAATTGGCCCGGAAGCGCATTAATTTGCTGTGAAACGAGACAACGCCCGGATTGACCGCTCTGAGATACGAGCATCCAACGCATCAGAGGAGGTCCGAACTGCTCGATATGAAGAGAGAAATGCGCAAAATATTTTTTTCGAAGTCGAGCTAGGTCCGATGTATGAAGCAGGAATGACAGTTTGAATAAATGTAAGTCAACAATATGATTTCATGACTTAGACTTCGAAAAACTTTACGCGAAACTTTAAACGAATTTTTCTCGAAACTGTCTTTTTCAAAACAATACCCACGATATTTCAGGTTCTACTGGACCGATTTACCTGATTTTGTATAGTCTTCTTTATAGACTTGTCAATGTCTGGAACTTACCTTATCCCTTCTATTACTTTTTTTTTTTAAAAATTCGACACAGTCAAAAAAAGTGGTACAAAAATTGTTTTTTTTTTCAGGCAGTCGCCGTTTTGTGAAAATAAATCTTTGCAACTTTTCCATAGTTCCAGACATTGCGACATTAGATATTCTACATTAATAATCTTTTTTTTTTTGGTTTCAAATTGCTAGGAGGGTTGAAATCGTAGGTATGGTTACGCGCCAATTTTTGAAATTTTCAACTTTTTTATTTTTTGATTTTTTTCTGTGTTCTTGTTATGTTAATAAATAACTAATAAAAAATGGATACTTAAAATCTTAATTGCCTTTTTTATGACACTTCAAAAATTACATGAAATTCATGCCTCTAGACTAGAATATCCTCTTAATAGCCTTCAATGCAAGCTTATAATCTGAACCAATCTTCAAAGGTTTGTCGAGGATACGCGGATAACAGAGAACAAAAAGCATCACTGAAAAATGTTTTATGGCCTGTCCCATCAGCCATCCTGAACTCAAAAGAGTGTACTTCTGGAGATCAATAATATGGCAAGCGACGGCAACTAGAGGAAGACGACAATTTGCAACACACTGCCGCAACGTCAATATAATCCTCCCGGAAAATATACAAAATGTACTTCAAGACATCACAAAATACATGTGAATCAAATTTAGCGAGCGGTTAAAATTAAATGCGCAAACCAACAACGTAATGAAAAAGGCCAACTTTGCCTTTCATCTGTTACCTACTGCCGAAGAAGTGAACCAAACTACAGGTCTTCAAGCCAGTAAAAACTAATTGCGTGTCACCAACAACCATGAAGAAAATCGAACTCATGGAAAGATGGATACTTCGGTACAGGACTTTAATGAGAATAGGATACGCTGAAATACTTTAGCAATGTGAAGGTATATGAAGATGCTTGTAT
The DNA here is from genome assembly GCA_963555765.1 of Orthonevra nobilis. Classification (NCBI taxonomy): domain Eukaryota; kingdom Metazoa; phylum Arthropoda; class Insecta; order Diptera; family Syrphidae; genus Orthonevra; species Orthonevra nobilis. Next base: position 141,734,943 of record OY743224.1, read on the forward strand.
GACGCCAATCCACATGCACATGCTACAGCTTTCTAGGAGGTTACACGATAAATTAAAGGACCATCCAAATCAGGAATATCAAGCAGCAGATCTTAGAGCTAGCGCTCAGGTACCCCAGCCCACGAACTATCATCGACTAGAGATTTGAAGACCCCTACGAGACATCGTTCTACCAAAAAGCAGACAGGCGGTATTACAGAGGTTAAGACACTGTAATTAATTTTAAAATATTAGCTTTTTAAAAAAAATCCTTCAAAATGGATTTTCAAAATGTTTGGAAAATTGGTATGGTATCAGCTATTAGATTAAGTCGCTATTGTTATGTTTTTTTGTAAAAAAAATATGTTATAAAACTACAAAAAGAAATAAGTCGGGCACTTACCTCATTTATACCTAAGTCTAATTTTAAGTCATGATTGGAAATATTTTAGACTCTTTACAATGTAGGCTCAACTTGAATTTCTCCATTAGTATGTACTGTCCGGAACTTTATGAAGGTGAGTGTAATTTCTCGGGAGATATGCTTCCCTGATTAGACCTTCAATTTTAAATCGCATATCCTCGACAGCTTCGCAGCCTAGAAAAAAGGCATATGCCATTTCTAAGATTTTAACCCGGCAGAGTTGTAAAATAATTATATCTTTAGGGAAGATAATTCTTTTGATTTCATCCCTAATCTTTAGTAATAAAAAATTCAATTGCAATTTATGCATTCAAAAAGGAGGGGCTAAATACGTTAGATACGAAATACGAAAGTTTTTAAGTATGGCTCATGATAGACTGTCTAATGTTTCAGAAGTTATCTCGCCTACGATCTTCATTTCTACCTACTTTAACTTATTACAAAATCGTCACATCGGCGATAGAATTTGGAGAAGATACTTACTGCAAAACCACAATGTTGAAGTTAATCCACCTACTTTAAATGAAGTCAAACAATTTTAATTGCATTCACCGGCCTCAACTTATTAAGAGTTAATGACTTCAAAGAATTATATTAATTCAGCTCAGAATTCTATTGATTTTCGAAATTGATTAGAATTTTATAATTTTATAAAAAATTGCGTGCACCAGTCATCGACTTCAAAAAAATATGCGTTGAGTCTTTTTATAATTCAATTGCATCAATCAAAAGATTGAATTCTTTGACTTTAATTCCGTGAATGCATTCTTTGACAACTCTTGGACCTGGAACTTAGTGCGCAGCACACTAACTACTGAATTTATAAACTAAATATCATAGCGAATTGTTTTCAAAATGAAATTTTGGTGTATGAATTTTTCTTTTCAAGGATCAAGGATCGATGGCCTTTTTCACAAAAATAAGAGTCGAATTACATATGAAATGAGACTGAGCATCAAACTTTTACATACTTCCATTTCAATGCGCTTTGCAACAAAATATGTTTGACTGAGCTTTACCATTTAAATGGATTTTAAAAGAGACTCCGATGTTGAAGTTCTATTGGCTTTTCCCCTAAGCAGACCACATCAATTTCAAATTCCATTCTATTATGCGCTTCGATACCTCAAAACAACTGAAACAGTGTAACCTTAATGTCCTTTGTTGTAAATTAAATCCAAGTAATCCCTCTGGTATCAAATTAATAGAGCTCGCCACATTCACTTACCAACTCTTTGTGCGCTCAGTATATTGATAACCCTGGACAGTGAGTTTCAACTTTCTACCCACAAGGACAATAAATGAATCCTTTCATGTCGCTGTAAAGTCGTTTGAATAAAAACTTCATGTAGCTGGCGAATGGTATTGTAAAGCTTTACAACAATGGCCTCAGTTCAGATGTCATCGTGACTTTAAACCTCCCCAAAAATGTCAAGCATCCTGACGGTGTCTCTACCAAATATACTCGTACATACTTGTTTGTGCCTTGTAAGTGAGTGTGTGCTTGCATTGTCAAACCGAAACAGCAAGTAAACAAATAAACAAAAGGGACAGGGACGGGCTGCATTCATTCCCAAACGGGAACGCATGGCTACACTGTCGTTCACAATGAAATATAATCTCGCATTTCCCGCAATACTCGTCCATTTATTCAACGTATCCTCGCTCGGTCGTTCTCTTCTTGTCAAGGATATTTTCTATGAACAAGTACAGCAGCCAAAAAGGACCAGAATTACAATCTATCTTGTGATCTTGCATTAAATAGAATATAGCAAGACCACATCTAGTGCGGCAAACAGACAAAAACAAATACATACACACACGGAAGGAGCCAAGAAATGTTATACGAACGAGTCCTCGAATAAGTATACCCGCGATTAATCAGCGTCTCATTTATACTCATTTTCTAAACAATACAAGGACACGAGCAGAGTAGAGCATTCACATTTGCAAATGCAAACAATGGCGAACTTTAATTTAAGGATGCAGGCGAACCCTTGCAAAATTTATTTCGGTCTTTGTTTAATATGTAAAGCTGCAGACAGTGTGGTGCGAAAGTGTGGATGTCAAATTGAACTCGGTAATTTTTCTAAATGAGTCTTCAGCATATTATTGTTCTTTAATTGTTTCTTAAGCCCTTTTTTATAAAGGTGGCAGATAATGCAAATTTTTGTATACTTCGAATACTCTGCAGCCTCCTGCCAATTTGATCCTTAAATTTGCTTCAGTTGAGTGAAGATAAATCAATTTTTTTTTCGTCTGTAGGGATTCGAAATATGTCAGGTTGATGCAACTCAAAAGTGCTGTGTGACGGATGATAATGTAGCTCCAAAAAACCTTATCGTATTATATTATTCGATGTACACAAATTTGTCAAGTCTCTGAAAAATGTCAACACTTCTATCCTTATATCTGGCGACCTCATCACGATATATTCTGATGTGTCAAAAGTGAATTAAAACGTTGAAATGTACAATCTTCTCGAATGATCTAAACATAGAGTTTTCGTCGCACTTTCCAGATCACTTTAGTGTATTTCACGCCGAAAACGATGAGATTTACTAGGCCCCAAAGTGTGTGCTGAATAATAAAATTTTGGCTAAGGATGTAGTCATTTCCAACGACAGACAAGCTGCCACAAAATCTCTCGCTTCTGGAAACACAATATCTAACTTTATCGAGGAATGCCGGTCATCCCTTATCAGATTATTGCACGGTTCAACTCTACAGGGTACTAGGACATCCACGAAAACTGCAAAGCATCAAACAACTTTAACCAACTGGCAGACAATACCTGGTCTGGTGAACAAACGTGTAACATGACCAGATAATCTGGCGTATCCTCAACAGACATGAAAACAAGAAGCTACTTATTCTATCTGATTTGCACCTCCTTACGGTTTCTCATAAAAGACACATTCTTTTGGCAACCATGCAGTCTAACGATTTCTTCAGAAGTTGCCGATTAGGGTAGGAAGAAGAAACCGTAAAAGTATTCTTATCAGAACTCTCTAGGCAGAAAAGGTTAAGTCCTAAAATTCACGTGGTATCACAATGGGCTAAAACACTCTTACAACTAGATAGGGAGAGGATTAAAGTTGTAGTGCATTTGGATGACTTGGTGATTCTTGTGTCTGTAACATTTTCTACCGTGAACAGCGAGATCATGGAACTTGCTTTGGAAAAGTTGACATCTGGGCTACAAAACGGAAATGATGCTTTTCACCAATAAAAATTTGATTCCAACCTTTAACCTCCCCCGCCTAAACTCCTTAGGATGCTATGACAGTCATGATCCATCTGTTGCCTATAGATCTCCACATACATAACATAACTACACATAGACTCAGAGAATCTAAGCCATATATCTCAAAACCATATAGACACAGCTGCATCCTAGAATCACTACCGAGGGAATTAGCACCAAATCAGACAGACTATACACCAACTTATCATGATTTTGAAAAACACATTGACGTCGTCCTTCCGACAAAAGAGGACTGTGATAGTGGACACTTTAATTTCATCTCGGATGTGAGAATCTACATCGACGGTTCAAAGATGAACTGCGGAGTCAGGGCAGGTATCTTTTCAGAAGAATTGAATCTATGTATAGCCTTGAGACTACCAAATGACGCCAGTACCTTTCAGGCAGAATTCTTCGCCATTAAGGAAGCATGTCATCTAATCAGATCAATCGAACACAGGCTCGATACAAAAAATAGCTATTCTCGTTGAGAGCCAAGCAGCCATTAAACCTATAGTATCGACCACTATATCCTCGAAAATAGTTCAGGACTGACGCGGACAGCTGGCTAGTATGTCAGAATGATTGAAGGTAATTATTATTTGGGTTCCCGAGCACAGTCACATTTTAGGGAATGATTTCTGATGAATTAGCCAAGCAAGGTTCTGCACTCAACAGCTCGCAAACCGCAGAGGTGCATATACCATTAGGACTAGTCAAAGCTTAAATCGATACACATTTCCAGAAAATTCATAACCTTAGATGGTCTCAACTCAACACATGCGCAAAATCCAGGAAAACATGGCCTTTATATAATTTAACACGGACTGATGATCTTCTTAGTCGGACCCGCGCTGACATCGCGTGAATAATAGCGGTCATCACAGGGCACTGGCCGAAAGGAGACCACGCAAACAGACAAAACATTTTGTGCAAATGTCCCGCGCTAGCTGTAGTCAGACAGCAAACATTAGGCAACCCCTTTTTCGAGTCCTTCGATGAAATATCCAATGAAACCATAAAGCAACTAATTACCTTTCTAAATGCAGCACGGTGGTTGAAAAAAAAACTGTAATAACTTACGTAATTATACACAAAAAAGAGCTGTGGTATCAAAACGGAATATAGTGCTAATTGAGTTCTCCGAATACCGCCACTACACAGACACACATCACAATGGGCCAAAACGCTGTCTTCAGCGTGACTTTCGGCTGGCACCCGATACCTGACTTTAACCTATATAGCTAGTTAACTTGAGTGAAGATCAAGCGTCCATTCCCGAACTCCTGAAAAATACAATAGTAACAACGGGATGAGAAATAAGATCCTGGACTATTGGCCTGTTTCCGTTCTTTCACTGGTAAAGCAAGTTCTACAACAACTTCTCGCACAAAGGTTTTATGAATATCTTGAAAAGTTCAAGATACTAGAAAATATTCAATTTGGATTCCGAAAAAAAACCAAAGAAACAAATCGTTGATCAATGGCAAGATTTATTTCATAATTCCGATGAACCTCGGGACCTTTTTGTTCCTTGCTTTGTTTTAATTTTTATTCTGGCTTAACTACGTTGAATATTCTCAAACTCTTCTTTTTAATATAAAGCCATTTTTAGGGAGCAGTTCCTTAGCTGTCAGCCAGAGTGTATACGACTGAAGAATCCATTGACCGCCCGTATGTCATATAGAGTAAAGTCCCGCCCGCCGAGTGATGATAGGAACGAACATTTGCAGCACTTAACATTACAACTTACGAGTTACGAGTTACGAATGCTGCTGCTTCTGCGGTGCGCACACATCTTACGTATACAAATTCCTTTTGAATGCTCATTTACAATAGTCATTCTGCGAGCGAGTAAAGAAGGCGACTCCCAGTATGAGCTGTTGTCCGCCCAAGGCGTTAGATGATTGAGGACCTCCGTGCGAAATCTACAATACTTCACTGGCACTCTGTGATCTCCCAGGGTGGTCCACCACAATTCTATTCAGTCAACCGAAAGCACAAAAGGCGCTGCGCTTCCTCAAACACATCGTTCATTTCGAATGGATTCAGAGACAACTTTTTGGAGACATGGCTCCTTTATGACATTTACCATTGCAGCCCTGCCGGTTGTGCTCGCATCTGACATGTAGAAAGCCAAGGCACCCAAATGGGGTGGCTATCTGTACGGTATCTGTGCGTCTTCAACTCTTTCTCAGTATGGCAAATATTTACAATATCACCCTCTGTGTAAATCGACTAGGAAAACATCTCGTAATTTATAGTTTGCATTTGCATGCTCAAGGGGGCGTGGTTGCCAACCCAAATGGGAATACTCGTATCTGCTGGTGAAAGTAATCTGCACCCGACCAAAATTGTACACGCACGGTTTGAAGGATGCTCGGAGGTACCCCCCACTGAGCTAATACGGTGGACACGAGACACACACATGTCTTAAGATGGACACTTTTGCTTAATTTGTATCTTGGCATTTGCCAAACATAAAATACAAGTTTGTACGACTGGACCTGGCCGGGGGAACAAATGTGTTATGAATTAATCAGAGCCCCAAAAAGGGATTGCAGTTTGCATTGGTAAACATTCTGCTAGGGGATGTGTGTACATGTCCGATTAATTTGCAGAGAATCTAAAATACGTTTTATGGATCTGTGAGGTTCTTTTGTATACTATTTGTATGATTTGTGAGGACATGCGATGGCTGCAGCATAAATCTGCTGGACGCTTAAGTCGAAGAAGGATTCTGTCATCTTTGGACATTTTATGCAAAGACGATGGTTTAATTCATTAGTTCAATGGTTCAAGGATGTTTTTTTTTCATACATACATGGTATGTATTCTTAAAGACATTCAATCGAAGATGAGACGGCAGCTTTATTGATACACAACTTTATTAAGACACAACTTTCCTTTGAATCATCTGAAACAAAAGTAAAACCCAGCTTGGGCCGAATGATATATCCATTGAAATAATGAAATCGGATCAGTCTTGAATCATGCGATTTCTACGAAGGTCTGGTCGAAATACTTAGAAATGTCATGGGGCTTAATGGGGAATACAGCCATGGTAGATGTCTCCACAAAATCTTAAATCGCTGTTGTAAACATTCAAATGAAAAAAAGTACATTAACACCTCCACATCATGGACAACCTGAGGGACCTTCGGAATAAATACTCGGATAGATGGGCGGACAATGGGCAAAACTGATTCATTATTTTCCAAGGTCGATAGTTAGTCCTGAAACTACACTTGAGTGGCACAAGTCGTACAGAGGCTTAGAGGCCCGTATGAAAGAACAAACGAAACAAGCCTCGAAAATGGATTGTATTACTGTTGACGACCTCAGCAATGGGGAAAGGACAACGAGCTTTTGAACGACATTTGAACGTTATGCCTCTCAAATGACCTCATGTTACATGACTACCTAAGGTGAAAACCCTAAAGAACCTCAAAGTGGCCATCATCGCCATGCAAGTGATGGGTTGTTAAACCTACAATGCTGGCTGAGACACGTTTCAAATAGATTCCACATTCGATTGACAACAAAGAAAGTTCATGGCAAGAAGTCTAAAGCTTTAAGTATGCTAGCGAATGCTTAAAAACACCTATGCTCACCATCCTCAGTTACACCTACGCGCATACTGCTGCAGAAGAAAACGCTACCAAATAAGCTTCCTCGAGCTCATTTACAAGACGATCAATGTCCATTTAAGCGATGTGAAATAAAAGGTCAGCTTTAAAGACAGCATTTTTTAAAGTATAATAGGAAACAACAGCCTTTATAATCACACCTCCGATAAAGAACTAAAGCTGGTCGATTTCGCGGAGGACACAATGTAACGAGCAACCCCATGTTTGACACGTCTGCAGATCAAAGGAGGGCCGCAATATATTTTCCAATATTTTCCATCATGAAATAAGGGACTGTTAATAATTTCACCGATCGCATATAGCAAAACCTCACAAGAGATCATGGGCCAAAAGCAGTAAGCGCAGAAAACCATTAACAACACTACCACAGAGCAATAAATTATTCTGCTTTTGATGTGTTTGGAATCCTTAGAAGGAGAGAGGAGCCAACGAATGACAAAAATGACGAGCTAAGGTTTCAGACCCAGAACAGAAGCGCGTAGGGACAATAATGGAAACGTTGTATAAGAAGTACAGACGATGCTGAATTTTCCGAAAAAATAGTCACTAACCTGACTTTATTGGCATGAAAGCATAACTCAGCTCCAATTAGGATTCTAGTGCCAATAAACCTCCTGCGTAACCAGATTATGTGCATGGACCATATCATTTCTTTTGTTCTGATGAATATGGCCCGACGACTGGAACTGTTTGTTCAATCTTAACGAAAGAAGACTGTTTTAATCAGCGATAAGTCTTCTTCGTCTATTAGATCCTTTTTGAAAAAGACAGGACGCCCAAATAAATTCTCATAACCTATTCACCAGCTTTAAGGCGTGTTGAAATATTTATAGAGGCTAGCTGTACTGAGCCGTGACAAGTTTTAGCGTCCTTGGCAACTTACCCAATTCTGAAGGATGACTACTGATACCTCTTGGATTTAAAACTTATTTCAGCAGGATGTCCTTTTAATACTTAAAGACGAGTTCATTAATGCTTCCTTGATAAGAATGCCTGAACCTAATGTCATGAATTTGTTGCTCGACATGGTCTTTAATCAATAAAATGTCTTCTCAGTTAAGGAATGCAAGTGGGAGCAGCTGCAGTTGTCTCATTTGGATTTAATTCTTGCGGTGATACCATTCTCCTCCGAGCAGTAAAGGAGTTGTTCCTGTTCTTGGAGATCATATAGGCTAGGTCAGTGCTTAAGTATTTCAGCTTTTAACCTTAAAATCCTTATATATCAAATCGACAAGATTAAGGCCTTCACCTTTGAGCTAAAAAACCTTTCAATTTGGGAAAAATAATAGGCGGCTGAGCGTTCAATAACATTATGTCCACAATCAGGGAGTTCTCCTTTGAGCAAGGCACGTCGTCCACCGATATTGACCCAACCATCCCATGAACTAAGCGATTCCCGACGTCTGATCAAATTTTCATTATTGCATAAGATGCAATCCCAATGGTCAAGTCAACATTGCAGCGCTTTCGGACACATGTAGGCACACACATCGCACCGCAATGGTGGACAATATCGAGCATTCACGTCCGACTTTGTCGAGAAAAGATTGCTCCAAGGACCAAATTATTTGATTTCACTGTGTAGAAATCCTCCAGTGGCAGAGGGCAATTCCATTTGGCCAACTTATCAAATCCACGTTGCAATTCTATTGGGGTGTTGGTTGGCTGCTTGGCTGGCGCATTTATTGCTTCAAGGTTGATTGATAATTTTCAATATTCCCAGGATTGGCACACACAACACCGACCCTCTCAAATGCACTCGAATACGAATGCCATGCATTGTGGATACACCTACGTACATATGAGAGAATTGAAGGTTTCCATTTTGCAGTGGCAAACGTGCGACAAGAATTCAATCAGCAAATCCTTCGCAATTCAATGGAAACATCACACGGATGATGGCGATGGCATAGAGTGTGGTAGTGGCAATGAAATGAATGCAACAAAAGCGGCGCGGCATGCATTGCAACCTCCGGACATAATAGATTTCCGTGTATTTGTTGCCACCACCGTATTCGTACGTGTGCGATTCTATTGCATTCGGCAGGACTCCTTCTTGTGCAATATTTTTTTTCCCCGATATCCTGTAGAATCTAGTTCAGGGACATTGTTGTCGCTATGCGGCGAGGAATGAGCGTTTTAAAATCACTCGAGCGAAATTAATCGGAAAATTATTGCCGTTTATATTTTTATTCGATCGGCTCCCTTTTGATTATTCCTAGATTAAAAAAAAAAAAAACTGGGACGAAGTTGGTGGCATGGAATGCCATTAATGGTCCAGGGCATCAGCATGTTTAGGCAGCACAATTCAGTTTCGTTCTGAGAAAATTCTACGTGAGCGTATGCGACGTGAATAAGGAATTGAGTACTTTCCTTGCCGGCAAATGATAGCATCTTTTTGAATGTGTTTTTCTTTTATGAATTCCGTTGCACATATTTTACGATTACGGAACCAAATAAATGTAGCGGAAACTCACATAAAGAGCTTTTGTTGTCCTCTGTGACAAATAAATTTATCTTAGAATGTAGATTGATATTGCAGTCGTGTTGTGGTGCATAGAATTGAATTTTGTTTACGTCGAATGCAAAGTCACTTTTTTTTTACCCCGTTGCTCCACGAGTTTAGGAATATTAAGTATTAATTTAAAAAGGTAATTTTTAAAACATTGACATTAATTATATCTCTGACAGATGGATGGAAAGCATTCAAGTAGTTTTTTAGAAGACGAATATTTATCGAAGTTCAGACTTCGATTAAGCTTCGGAAAGACATTCGGTAAGGTCTACTATAGTCTTATGGATGAAGATATGAATGTTTTTGACAAAACTTATTATAAACTTCCCATCAGGAAGTTCTTGTAATCGGTCCGATTTTCGAAATTCAAAATTTTTACATTTCTCCACGTTTGGCGGTCCCAGTAGTCGGATTCCATGATTTTTAGAAAGATGTCTGTGTGTGTGTGTGTACGTACGTACGTACAATTTGATTTCTTCAATTAAAATCATTTAAGTTTTCCAATAAAAAAAGTTCAAAATTAATTAAATTTATAGTTAATAGCTACCTTATCAGATAAAAAAATATGCATAAATATATACACTGCCGTTTATAAGTTTCCGGACAAATTCACATAACATTTTTTTTTTTGTTTAATTTTAATGCCAAAAGTTTCATCAATATTATGTTTATTTGGCCAATTGACTAAACTTAGTAAGTTTCTAACTAAAGAGACTACCAAAAAGACAAAAACAGTTTTTAGTTGAGGCCATTTCATACATTGATATGCACCTTTCTCTATTTCCTGATCCAAATTTCCACGGAAGTTCTTTGAAAATTATTTCAGAAATGTGAATCCTGTAGGTCTTTCCCATTTTTCAAGGCTCAGAGTGACATTTGCAAAACTGACACATGAAAACATCCTTAAAAAATTATGGAGCCACCAGTATTTTTGTTCAAAACCTTCTCGGCTGTAGCTTGACGCTTTTTTATCGTTATAATATATTAGCAAAAAGAAGCTCATGGCGCAAATTACATGAGGCAATTGAATTAAAAGCAAAAGCATCGAGAGAAACCTAAATGGCAAAGTTAAAATACATGGAAAAAACTGCATTACTCGTATATTGTAAGGAGGACCATAACATCCGATTTAGTTTGTTTTCCACTGTTGTGGTTTTAAATCATGAACCCCATCCTAGATGTCTTTCCAGAAAATGACACAGAGATAAAAAAATCTCTCGAAATCGGCGTAGAAAATCCTATCAAAATCTGCAAAGAAAACTGGACTGAATGTGATCCTCTTTAAGCCATATATTTACCAGACAGAATAAGATCCTTTGCTGAGTAGTTACCAGCTCGGATGGAAGAGGTGGTGGAAATCTCTGGATTGAAACTATGTATTTTTGAACTCTTTCAAAAAGGACATAAAGTTATCACGCCTTAATATTCCGAGCAGTGGTTAATATCTTTCCGAGAAAAGCAATCAAACAAATTTGATTGATTAAAAATAATTCCAAAAATACATGAAGTTGAGATAAGCAGTTGGTCCTCAAACTTTTAAAATATGAATCCCTTTAAGCAGAGCTATTACAAAATGTAATCCTTTTGAAACTAAGCTATATAATATTTGATAATTCTGGCTGTCTGATTTATAACACTTTTTTGAAGAAGTTGAAAAACAACTGCCAAAAGCAAATACAAATTCAACTTCCAATGTTAAAGTTGTTGTTATGAAATCGATTTTCGCAACTCTAAATTTAAAATATCTTATCTTAACGTTGAGTTGGATACTCTTAGAGGGATGACTGGCTAAGATTTTGGGTCGTTGGTCCTATATTAAAGTTGAAAATTACTTTCATTGAGTTGTTTAATACAAGCCATGGACAGCCAGCCAGCAAAAACAATTATCTCAAGGTTACACACCCCAAACCGAAGCCTGCAAAATTCGAAATGGAAATATCATAGTAGAATTGCAGTCAATGCTGAGGACAGGGAAGAACCAACAATGTCATCTACCTGACCTAGACGAAGTACAGATAGCAAGTTGAACTTCTCAAAGCGGCGGCGATGACTTTGTTGGGAGTATGTATCAACTCAACTGCAATACATGGTCAGAAAAAAGCTAAGGCCTCTTTCGAAGAACTGAAGTGTCGCCTTGTTAGACCAATTTTATCCCTTTCCTACTATATGGACTAAAACAGTATGAAGTTGAGGCCATTTTTTATTTTAAGGTGCCCCTTTCTCTATTTCTTAACCCACATTTCCACGACAAATTTTAATCCCTGTCCTACTATATGGTGTAGAAGCATGGATACTTTCAAAAGCGGATGAAGGCCCCGTTGTTTCGAGAGAAAAGTGTGATCTTTTGTCCCATCTGCATTGACGGTGAGTGGAGGAGGAGATTCAACAACCAATTGACTAAGCCAAAAGGATAAAATATCAAGTTAATAATTAAATGATTAACGCCAAAAAAAGTCCAACCAGTTATCATGTTTTAAAAAAAAACGGTAAAAATTATTTTAAGTTATATTAAGTTATTTCTGCAGTCAAACTAAAAATCTAATTTTCTTTTAGTATCGTAGAAAGGTAACTCAATCAGAAAAAAAGTATTTCAAAATTCGAATATGTTAATCTATCAAACTTTTCAATCTTGTGCACAACATTAGATAAATGTTACTAAATCAAAAACGATTATTTCCAAATTGTTGTCCTGATCACTTAAAAGAATACTTTCGTAAGTAAGTAATTACCGAAATGTAGAATTAAAATTAATGTTGAATACTTCATAGCAGCCAACCATTCCCCAATCTATCCCCATTTCAAGAAATAATTGTGACTTTAATTTCATAGAATTTTTACCGAACTAGATAAATTTCCTAATGATTCAACTCAATTATGATAATCTCAATCTCATACCTAATATTTCATCATGAATTTGTTATAATTTAGATTTAATCTTTATATTTATATATTTAATTTATTGTCTGATATGTTTTAATTCAATTTGACCAATGTGTTCTTTATCTAATCTTTCAGAGATTTATAAGTATTTCTTACTGTGTTAGCATGTACATAATAAGTCTACCCTTTAATCTATACTTTAGACGCAAATCGTATTTTATATGATTCAAAGATGCGAAAACAAATATAAACTTACGGGGAGCTTAAATAGTGAGTATCTTAAAGTTGACGTTGGGAGCAAATTAAATAGTACCTTTATGTTTTTTTGTTTATCATGAGATGGGAAGTTTATGGTATGAGCAGGTCTACTCGCACCCAAACCAATTTTTTGATTTCGCTCAGAGAGAAGTGGAACTGGCTATCATCATGCTTTTCCAACGAGTAAGGATCTTAAATCTGTAAACTATGTTGCCTGATATCCCATTCCATTTTTGCACCATCGAAGATAATGTTTGATAGTTTAATATTGATGTTCATCTGCTCTAGACATATAAAGATGTCACATGAGACGTTTAGGAAGACCCGCATAGTTGCGCCCTTAATTGAAAATTTGTTATCCACAATCCAAACAAAGTTCTTTCTTGAACGATCTTGGAGTAAGTAAGATTTTGTTTCAATAGGTTGTGTGTGTTTAATGCGTTCACGTTTTATGCTTCCTTCATAGTTGCAAATTTAAGATTCTCAGCTCGACTCCATTTTTCCCATCTTGTGTTCACAGATCCGATAACAAATGGAACTCCTTTAACACGGTAACTCTGTAGGTCTTATTTCGAGCATACTTTTCGAAAAATTTGGTCCTACACGGCATACAATTTCAGCTCTTTGTCAGCATCAAACTTTTTTACCATGGAGGTTTACCTCGTCGAAAGCTGGCTCCTTAAGGGACATCATAAAAACATCATGGTTCAAACGAGGCTGCTTAATTTATGCGTCGCAACGCCCTTTTGAGTATCCCTCATTTGGTTCCCTTTGACAATCTAGTCAAAAAATAAGCAAAGCTTAACGTTGTGAGTTCGTTCTTCCATATTAAATAAATTTTAAGTAATGTAAATAACGTGGTAAATAGGAGAGATGGCTATTCGATGTTGCTTCAAGACCCAATCACCCTTAAAATGGATAAGTCAGCATTGCATCACAGCTCTGGAAGTTATTTATTCTCATTTAACCCATATAAAGTGCTCTCATTCAGATTTCCAGAAGGAAACATTTGCCAAGCTGGAATCAGTGCAACGATATCTCCTTTTTAGTTGGCAGATCATTCTGTTGTTCACTGTTGTAAATTGGTTTACATATTCAACTATGCGCTGCGATAATTCAAAACCTTCATGACGCAGTTCAAAGGGTTCTTTTTAATAGTACGATCCCCATTTAGGGTTATGGATCACAATGTAAAATTAAAGTGCTTTCAAATGAGATATCCTTACTCGCTAAGTTTCTTTCATAGCGATGTAGATGTAGCCACTGAAATAATAGTAGACACTGTTTTCCTCGGCATGACAGCTTTTGAATTCCATATGGTATGGAGGATCAAAGAAAAAGCTACCTTGTGCTTCGACACGAGCTCCAAGCAACCTTTCAACTCAGAGAGCTAAGTCTTCAAGACTTTCAAAAGGCAACCGTTAGATGTTGGACAAAAAAAATTCACTTACATGATAACAATGTGCTCTGTAGAAAACATTTACGTTCCTTCTTAACGAAGCAATTAGTTCTCTGAACACAGCTTTCTTGCTCAGGACTTCCAGATTATGTTTCCTGTACTTACAGTAGCAAGAATACTTGAAGATTTTGAAACTACATATGGCCTGAAATTTTCAAGTCTGCAATCCACCGCATAAATGTTGATGTTCCCCTAGGCTCCGTTCTCTTTCCAATTCTCGTCTTAGTTTTTCATTTATGACCACTTGCCTGCAAAATTAAATCCAATCCATTGTTTCGGTGATGCAGAAACCCGCAATTTCTCAAATTCCTTTGCTTTTTCATTGAATCCCGGTGTTAACAACATATCATAGGTTTCTACGAATGGAATTTAATGCCTCAAAAACACAATTTTGTCTATTGCCACTTAATTGAACATTTATCTATTAGCGATTGGAGACTGACCAAGTGGGTAGCACTGCTAAAGTGATGATGAAATCATCCAGGACACAGAAAATTATATTTGAATGTGCATCAACTAGTGGAGAATAAAATACTGTGAATCGAGCAAATGCAAATAAGTCTATATTAAAATTTTGCATGCTGTTAATAACTTCATTTATGCGAGCAATTTAAAAACAAATGCAATTGCGTCAAAGAAAAGGAGACACCTGAGTCTAGGTGATGGACTTAAATGAAGATCCCCTCACTGGTTTCAAGAAGAATGTAAGCGTTGTAGCAAATTCCTGACAGCCACCTTCACACCTCCTTGGATTAAAGCATAATTTTAATTTGAGCTGCCTGTGTTTCAAGCCGAAGAAAAACCTTTTTTTTGCGTAGCATTAGTTAACTTTTTTTTTACAAGTCCGTTATTGCCACTTTTGAAACTTTTATTCTTCAAACTTGCTGAGTATTACACACTAACCAAGAAAAAAATTATCCTTTGATGTCAATTGGATGCTAAATGGATTTCCCACTAAGCACCAGTCACAACTTTTGATTTTCTTTCCAAACGCTGTATGTTCGCTCTCGCCACAACAAGCCTCTCAATGACAAATGACCCTCAAATCAAACAACAACCATTCGTCTTGCAACCTAATTTGAACTGACTCAACACAGACCCTCTGACATTTGTTAATTTCTTATGAAACTCCTCAAGAACGTCATGAAATGCCTTGGAAAAAAAAGTTTCCATGCAAATTAAAAACCCAAAGTCACTCGCCGAGAACTAAATTAAAAGAAACGTCCATGTCCGCGTCCACGTCCACCCACTAAAACCCGCCTAAGAACCCATCATTCAACTGCGGCGCGGCGCAGCCTTATTCAAATTAGAATGAAAGAAAATGGAAAAAGGCATTTCGTTTCCGGTGCTCTCCCCTGTCCCACCCAAATCAACTGAGACGCTAATTACCCTAATGGCAGCTGGTGAACGATGAATGGTGACGGCGAACCAATGCCCCGAGCTCGACCGAGAGTGCCTCCAGGATGAAAGCGAACTTGGCATCAATTTGCTAAATATCCTGGCCGTTCTTCGCCTATCCAACTTTTGTATATCATTCATTATGCTCGGCGCGGCGCGGCATGTAGACTGTTGAGTGTGAAGTGTGGAGAAACGTACTAGGGCGCCCTCTACTGTGATAATTAAACTGAATTAATGAAATTTACAAATTGATTTTATGACAGGAATGATCAATTTAGGGTCGTTATTTAATTACGGCCACCGAGAGTACACTTGTAGTGTAGCGGCATTGTCTGGCGATTGTCCTGTGTGTCCTTTGAGGAATGCTGCCAAAGGGTCCATCGATTGTGTGCGGCTGGCTATACGTTGTACAGCGATGGACCGAAAATTTGTTATTCGATTAAAAAACGGATATATACTTAGATGGGCTTTGGGATTTTTTAGGTTTTTTTTGTTTTTGTTCTTCTCTTTTCGCGTTGGCAATTGATTTGAATGGTCGGGTTTAGAGTCTCTTTCTGATGATAGGATTTGTGCAATTATAGAAATCACGAATTCTATTTAATTAGTCAGAGTACACGACCGCTGATCCCTTCAGAGAGATGTTAATCGAAATTGTTAGTAGAACTTATTTTTTACCGGGGTTAAAGTGCACGGTTTTTAAACAGTAAGACATGCGGGAGCAACTGTCCTTCGTTCTATGCTGATATGCATAACCCTGGATACTTTTTAAATTGAATTCAGTAACAAGTAGTGATACAAGTTACATGTGTGATAACATCATTCGCGTTTCTACTAACATAACGCGGCCCAAAGCCGTTTATACTCTTCCTGTGACGCGGCAGCGTACAAATCTCTTCGAACCCGGGTACTCTGATTCCAGTCGTATCGACCAACCGCTCTGGCATCCGCGAAAGCTCAATCCATTGCTGTTCTTTCGGTCGATGTCATAGAGCTAGTATAATCGACGTGCTTCGGTATTTAGACAGCAAGACCGATTTTGTGTAGAGATTGCAATTAAAATTTACTTTGAGTCCGAAGATCTTCAGTTTCATTTGCGTGAGGCAGATTTCCAACTTCACTGAAGACTGCAATAATTGTTTTCTTGTCCAAGAATTAAGTGTTGACAATTTTACTTCTCGTCATTGGGCCATGATCCCTTATAACCATGACCGAAAAGTAACCGACTTTGCCGACCGCGTTCGCGTTTCTCCTCTTTGGGCGCCTGCATTGCGATTTTAGGTGACCTGCTTTAAGTACAAAAGACTTCTCAGCTGATTTAGAGTTGTAGACGATTTCAACACGTGTCTCTATAGGTTTGAATGTCAGAATCTGTCACATCGTTGGAATAGTGAGTTGTCTTCGTAAAGTTACAGTGATTTACTTTCAAACAAATCATACTGGGTTGGTTGGTTGGTTGGTTGGTTGGTTGGTTAGTTAGGGTGAGCTTTGTTAGCTCTTTACTTAGGCCTCTGCTTGGGCCCGTTGTGTTCCCCTTTTCCCTGTGTGGAGAAGATTTTGGTTAATGTAGAGGAGTTGTAGTGGGTTATGCCTTTGTTCGGTTTGCGAACTTCATGATCTCACCGACCTAAATTTCTTTAAGTTGCACAAAATCCGGTAGCAGTACTGACCCCAGTATTTTGTATCGCAGTCTCGATGTTGCTGGGCAGTGGAAGAGGAAGTGCGCCAGATCTTCCTCTTCCTCTTCGCAGCTTTGGCATGTTGAGGTTTCTGCTAGTCCGAGTCCATGTAAGTGGAGGTTGAAGTTAATGTGCCTTGTTTCAAGTCACACCATTAGCCTTAGATTCCGTTTGCTGGAGTTCAGAGCTCATTTCTCTACCTTATTGGTAGGTTTTCCTGCTATCGATTTTGGTGTTCTGCACATTGTAAGCTTTGTTAATAGCTATCAGCGGGACGCCTATTTCCTTTACAAGGTTTTGGTGACTATTTCCTGCTCATTTCCTTGCCAGTTCTTCAGCTTTTTCATTTCCTGTTAAAGCTTCGTGCCCCGGCACCCAAATCAGACTGACGTCGTTCACTGTTGCTAGTTTGCTGAGTTTGTGATTGAACTTCCTTACCAGTATCGATACTGTTAGAGGGTTTGTAATAGCTTTGACAGCTGCAGTACTGTCGGAGCAGATGAGTATTTGCTGTTCCCGTATGTTAAGGGGGTATTCTAGTCTAGAAATTTAAAAAGCTTTTATATTTTCAAAGCTTAACTTATCAAGAATATATCTACAAGAGGATTTTTCAAACTTCAAATTATTTTCGTAGATATCGGTATTTTGCTGACCCGGCATCCAAACTGGTTCGGCCGGAACTTATCGAACAAAAGACATTAGGGATTCTCCGTCTACCTGAATCCATATTTTTCAGTAAAACGTTTTGTCCTTTGAATATATTGGAACACAAGAACCCAAGGTGACTTGTATCTTTAATATTTAGCGTTCATTTACGTCCAGCTGCTAAGAGTTGAATTCTAACCTTCACACCACGTGGACGTACATATGTGCTGTGCGTGAAATAAAAATATTGTAAAATATTCCTATTTTAAAAATGATGGAGCTTTTGGGAATTTAAATTGGCCCGGAAGCTCATTCATTTGCTGTGAAACGAGACAACGCTCGGTTGGGCCACTCTGCCAGGAATGGCAGATTGAATTAATGCAAGTTTACAATATCATTTAACGACTTAGACTGCGAAAAACTTTACGCGAAACATTAAACGCGTTTTTCTCGAAACTGTCTTTTTCAAAACGATACCCATGATTTCTCAGGTTCTACTTGACCGATTTACCTGAAATTTTTAGAGAGCCTTCTTTATAGACTTGTCTATGTCTAGAACTATCTCAGTCCCCTCTATTATGTTTTTTGATTGGAATGAAGTAAAAAAAAATGGTACAAAAATTGTTTTTTTTTCTGGCAGTCGCCATTTTGTGAAAAAAAATCTTTCCAACTTTTCCGACAATGCGATATTGTTCTAGATTAAAATTTTTTTTTTTTTGGTTTGAAATTGCTGGGAGGTTTGAAGTCGTGGGTATGGTTACGCGCCAATTTTTGAGACCCCCACTTCATCAACTGCTAATTTTTGAATTTTTTTATTTTTTATTTTTTTCTGTATTCTCGTTATGTTAATTAAAAACTAGTAAAAAAAATGTATAGCAAAAATATTAATTGCCTTTTTTTATGACACTTCAAAAATTACATGAAATTCATGCCTTTAGACTAGAATGCCTCCTTAACGTACAAATCGTGTCTGGTGCCCAATACAAAATTATTGATGTCATTGCAAGGTTCCGTGGTTCGAAGCACGACTCCAGCATATGGAACAATTACGTACTCAAATCTAAGCTGGAAGCAAATGGTCGTCAAGGTATTTTGCTTGTGGACGCAGGCTACTCTTCTTCACTTATTTCGCTAACGCCAATCAGAAATTCCTCGAATCTGAAAGAAGAACTGTACTACAATGCCCATACAGCAACAAGGATTAAAATTGAATGCGTAAACGAAGTCTGAATTTCGTTCGATTTCAAAGAGATTTCGCGTAGATTTAAACAATGCAGAGAACGTAATTGTTGCTGTGGCAGTGTGGCAGCCAAGGAGAGAAACGTTCCTCTTATCGAATATGAAGGAATTCCCGCTGCCGTGTTATTTGCTCCTCAAATTGCTTCATTCGCATGGAATGCAGTTATTTGCGATGCTCCAATTCTTAGGAATGTAGCTCAGACGCTTGAGAACGTTCCTCCTCAATTTGGCCTTGCCGCGCTGCCATTACATCATGTTTGGAAACCTTTTTGCCTGGATCTCAATGTGCTTGACTCGGCAAGGGTAACCCTAACAACAGCGTCCGAATTCCCAGCGTTTTTGGGACTTATAGCAGTGACAGTCTGTGGAATACTTGGAAGCGATTCAAAGGCCGTTGCCTTTGCAGGAGAATTAATAGCGATTAAATAGACAAATGCCGAAGGAAAATCGAGTATGGTGTTGCTGTCCATGAGGATGCTATCGTCTTCTAAGTCATCAGCTACAATAGCTTGGACAGGGGCATCAGAAGAATTGTTAACTGGATTCGTAATGCGGTATCCCGTAGCCGTTTCATTTCTTTTTACAGCGAATTTTTTGGCGAGCATTTTCAAACCCACCCATTGTTGCTTTAATTTGTCGACACTCCTTTGGAAACCAGAAGCACGCATACTCTCGGAACTTGAGTCCCATTTTTTTTCTGAATAGTTGAAAATTTAAACAAAAACATTGAAATGTACTAGATTGTTCGTGAAATATTTTGATGTTTTTGTTTGTTCGATAAAATCGCTTTTCAATAACATTCTTATGTCGATACTAGATATGCAAAAGAAAAATTTTTCTATGTATTTTTAGAGCATGCTTTTTGATTTTGATTTAGATATTTAGAACTGCCATCAATTTTAGGCCAAGAAGTAGGCTATGAGAAATTTAGAATAAGAAAAACATGAAGAAAATTGTACGGTGCTATGGAACCTTCATATGCGTGTCCGAGTCGTACTTGGCCAGTTTTTATGTTTATGCCGAAAACAGGCGATGGTAAATAAAATACTCTGTGCGATCCGAGCGCCATCATTGAACTGTCGAAGTTAGCACTTAAAATTTCTCCCATTTAAAAACCGAAAGTGTTGCCCTATTCTCAATCAATCAACCAATCTTGCAACTCTGAATTGAATCTGTTGCTTGTTGCTTTTTAAAATTATAATTTTCAATTACGAACAAACAATCTGCTATCCTCAAATTGTGTTGAATATTATCGGTGTATTGTGTCGTCCTTATCCAAATTTCTAATCTCCAAAAGAAAACCACCAATAACCATTTGATCTAGACCCATTTTGCCGACATCTCATCCTTCCTCCAAAAGCCCCCCAAAACACACGAAAGAAGACTTTTAAAGTAAAAGAATTGTCCTGCATAATGGGGGGCGGGGGGCTCTCGAAAGGATGACAAAAGCTGAATTATTTGGATTACTTCCTGCTTACATAAGTTATTTCTGCCCAAAAGCGATGAATCTCCACAAAGAATTAAATTGAATTGAATGTCCCTTCATGTGGATGAAGCTCCGAGCTCTTCTCAGCTGGACGCAAGGGATTTGAAGTTAAATGCCTGAAATGATTGAAGACCAGTGCCAGCGCTAGCTGGAATGTTGAAAAATTGCAAAATAATATTTTGATTGTTGGCAGAATATTAAATGATTGTTTGTGTGTATATTCGTATCTCGTCGACGATGACGATGATGATGATTCGACGTTTTAAGTTGAAAAGAAATTCAACCGTCCCTATTCTTCGTGAAGTTAGGCTTTGAGGGGGAAATTGACCAAGAGATTGAATCGTATCTGCCAAAGTCATCACTCAGATAAATTGAATGCATCGTCAGTTTTAAGATAAATCGCTCAATTTTCAATCCGGAAATGTGGAAATTCATTTCCCGAAGAGGCAACGAGCCGTCTCTGGAATATTGTGTGCATTTTTTTGCTTAGCAATCAATCAAAGAATATAACGCAGTAAAGTCAAATGATTCCTTAATTTGTCTAAATGAATAAAAAATCAAACTTATAAAAGAAATTGTGTAAAACAATAACCATCAAGACCATGAAAAAAAAACGACAACCAACGATTTTAATCTTATTGTGGAGGAATGTCCACAGCGAAGGCAACTTAAAAGAATTATCGCAAGGCTCTGGAGCTGAGAGAGACAAAAACTTTTTAATTGTCCACTAAATTTCAATGCAATATACCCGTTATTTCCAATTAAAAGCGAAAAAGACGAAAGAAAGGATTGACTGGCCGGGTGCATGGCGAGAGAGGAACCTTCTATCCATGACAACCCCCACCGTTGTCGCCACACTGGCCGCAGACAAAGGGCGGAACAGCAAAAGAATTTTTAAAAAAAAGGACGTAATTCCAGCCAAAAGGATTGAATAATATCGCGCTGGGAAAATGGCTGAAGGGAGGTAACGGTTGAGTTCCGGCTACTGAGTCAGCATAAAGCGAATGAAATAGATATGCCCGAAGCCGGACCCGTTCGCCGCACCGCTAACAAAAGACAATGGCGATTTCGATGATGATGGTGAAATCTTGTTTCATCCAAATTAGCATGTTCGCCTTGCACTCGTCGGTCGGTTAACACGAAACCAAAAAAACAAAAAAAAGGATTCGTATCGCAGAGAATATCCAGGAAATTGGATATGCATCATTAGGCATTAAGAATGTGAAATAAAAGCTTTATTTTATCGCGGCTTTTTCGTTGTTTTTTTTTTTGATTGGCGAATTCAATCAAATAAATTCCAATAAGGGGAGGGTGGGGGAAAGGGTGCAAAGTTTTGAATTCTGATTACTGACTAATGAGCTTAAATATCGGTGAAGTAAAATTTTATATAGAATAGAGGAGAGAATAATTTTTAATTTTTTTTTCAAGCTTGGACTGAGTTCGATTTTATAGCGATAGAGTTAATGAGATGGCTTTCCGTTAAAATAGAAACTATGGCTCAAGTTCCTCATATACGTGTGCTCTAAGCTAAAGCTTATATTTAATTGATGTTAATAAAATATGTTATGCGTCAGTTGCATGAAGCAAAAATATAAAAATAAACTTAATGAGGAATAATTTAGATGTTAATTATTCCTCAAAAATAATACCTTAAATTAATTAATTCCATATATTCCATAATAATTCCATATATGTGCTGTGTTATTTATCTATAAAATTTTTACTATAATTTTTTAATTTTGTAAGGTTCCGTCCTGTAGAATGGAATACAGGTCCCTAAAGTTTAATGATATATGACATAATTGGGACTGTTTGATATTCACTAGAGAATAAACAAAACGAGACTCGATTCACGTTATGGACTAACTACTTACATACCGAGAAGTTTATATTGGACCTTCGCTACGCAAGTCCGACTTGCACGCGCACTTTTTTTTTCTCTTTAGCTACCTTGAGCCAAAGATGATCCGTCTGAAGTTAAGCTACTTGTTTACACTGTCAGTTCTTTATCCTGAATCAGTACGCTATGGTCAAAATACGGGAACGATGCTGCTGGGTGAAATCGTTATGGGGCAATGACTCGTGATGCATATAGTTGGGGTTATATGCCATCAGATTGCTGTACGAAAAAGATCATCAACTCCGGTTACGTTGAACTCATTGTTCAGGGTCTCATCCGAGTTTTTTTTTGATACTTTGGAGTTCTATGAAAAGCCCGAATCTTTTCCATCGAGCTTACTCCCCATATGGGACGCGTATATGCAATCACAAGCCGGATAAGGGCCTTATAGCAGATCACCTTTAGCTTGACATTGAGTAAGATGCTGCCACTTTGCCATAGCATAGGCCGCTGCGGCTTCGACTCGCCAGTGGCTGCCCAATTCGGAACTTTCGCAAACCCTAGAGACCCACTCCATCGCAAACTATGAATCTTATCGAAGGCTCATAACTACCTTTGAGTATTTTGAGGCTGGTTAACTCTTTGTCTGAGCGTGGGACAGTCTTACGACTGAAATCCTACAGCTTGGACACATAAAACTGTAGGATCCCAGCTGCTGTAGGTCACTCTCACCGATTCGACAAGGAATTCATCTGCTCAAATGGGCTAAAACTGAAACGGTCACTGCAGATAATTCTGAACAAGAATTTTAATTTGTTTACCCATAAGGTCCCTCAGGAAATATTTCTATTTATCAAGTTACTTTCGTCTTGAAAAAGAGATTTAGACAAACAGTTCTAAAATGTCAAGATGGAAACGAATATAAAAGAATTGTGTTCCATCTTTAGCCCAAATACTGCTTCGCAATGACATTAAAAATGAATCTTACATAACAAATGAGAGTACACCCACCTGCTCGCAGCCCCCATTGATGCGAACTCCACACTAAAAATTTGTGATTCGCAACCAACTGTGCAATGAATATTCTATCAGATAAATGACTCGTGCAGTAGACAAATTCTTATAGATCTTCCTTTTTCAGAAAACCATTGTGTTTGCATTTCCATTTGTCCAATTTTTCTGGTCTCTTTCTGATAATAAGAAAACAATATTTTTAAATCGACCCCCAGTAACTACCGATATCGCCAAATATGATGTGAAATATTAAGGAAAGAAATTTTTCACCTCTTTTCAACATAAAGCTCATTGGAGACAAAAATATATCAAAGCCACCAACTTCACGGCTCCCGTCTCTTCTTATTTTATCATATTTCTTGTAACCAATGTTCGGATAAGCCAACTGCCAATAAGCTTGAACTTTTCAAATAAAATACCTCATTCTCCATTAATGCTCATCAGTTAACCCTTTGATCAAATGCCGGGCGCTCTCTTAAGTAAAAAGATTCTTCTTTAGCCTGGCTACATTGTGAATCAAGCACAATGTGCATCGTTACCTCCACTTATTTAATTAAATTATAACAAAATGTTAGGAAATATCAGAAAGGCATAAGTAATACTACGAACGAGTTTGAAGCTTGTTGTCTGTTATGCTCTTAAAATTGAAACTGAAGCAAGCTAGGATTTTATGTACTCCCTCGTTTGGGCAACCAACTCTTCATCTTTTTAAGCGTTATTTTTGTCGTGTCAGAATATTACACACTTGTCCTACGGTGTCTATTAGTCACATAATGTTTCTGTAGCTGACGCCTATCAGATTTCGGATCGGCTTCCTTAAGCGTCGAAATGTTGTCTCATAGCTTCTGGTTCCGCCACAACATAGAAGCCAAGTAATCCTCACCTGGATTTTCCTATTCTACCCCTAAAGCAAAAACATGTGTTGTTCCAAATTTCCCGGGCTGATGGACAGTTTGAAAGTCAAACTCGTGTAGTTTGAGCCAACGCGGTGCTCTTTGCAGTGAAGTCTTATTAATTGGCTTCAAAAGTGAGTCAAGTCAAACAAAAACAAGAGATCCCAAGTAAATAATACTCTTTAAGTCAAATGTCAGACGCAACGGTCGGTCTTGGCCACAACTTTCCACCTTTTGTATCACTGGCTTCGTTTGTTCTCTACAATTGTTTTACAACAAAAGCGAGTTATCATTTCACGAGCTACGCCGTTCGCGTTATAAAGCGTTCAAATTATTCAATTTCGCCATTTGAACCACATAAGTATATGTATGTATATGCGCTTAACCGCCGACACAACTGTGTACAATGCTCAGTCATTAGAACCGAATACAAATAAGGTTTTATGTGTTATCGCCGCCGGAGCGGTACAGCCCTTCGGAACCATGGCCCGCCCCTTAATTAGCCAAAACACAGAGTATGTTTTGGCTGCCTTTTGGGGCTGTGTAGTACCGTACGGAGTTCGGATTGCAAAGTGCTAACACAACAGATGCTAAGGAACATCTCCCATCTGAGGGTGCGGTTCCAGTGGGGTGGCTCTTCTTCAGCGACTGCTGATGTTAACACCCACGAAACATTGTTTCGCTAATTAGAATCGCAGAAACACACACACAAGGTTACGCGATATAAAATACACACGTCTGCATGTCTGTATGCATATGCCATTATAAAAGATCAACAATAGTGACAGGATATCCTTGAATTGAATGGAATATAATTGAATAAGGACATTACGGTTAAGTTGGATTAAATGGACCGCTACGAACCACAAAAACCACATCGTTTCGGAATTATGGGTTTGTGTGTGTGTGTGTGTGGAGCGTTGTTGCGAATCCTCAAACCATTCGACGAAATCATGCAGTCATTAAGGACGCGTTAAGGATATCCTGAATGAAGGGAATATTCATTCAGATGCAGACCTTCTGCCGCAGCAGGAAATTGTCTGTTTCAAGTGTTGGAGGCTTTCTTTAGTTCCACCCCAGTGATTTCATCCTTGCACAGTTGGGTTATCATAAAACTAACACACTAACCTGTAATTAATGGAGTGGAGCTATGCAAATGAAGAGAGAATCGCCTTAAATCACTCGCTCGTATCACGTCTCGCGTTACAAGGTACTACATGGCACCATTGCGCCACACACGTTTATTAGCGTACACCGAACGAGGACAACGAGGCAAAGGCAATAATTTCTCAAGGTGTGATGTTGAGAAGCACCTGATGACTGGGTGAGTGCGCGTGAGGAGGGAGTGCATTGTAGATTGAAGTTCTGTTAACCGGTACTTTCTGGGGTACATCCCTGCTATCTACTACGATGTTGCATGCGGGTAACTTGTGGAGGTATAATTTGCATTATTTCAGTTTGAAGCCATGCGGTTAAGGATATCTATATCGAGGCGCGTGTTGAAATTCTCAACATCATGCACTGGCCGCTGAACAATGTGAACCAATGTTCTGAAGCGATAAAAAGACATGAATTCGATGAAGATAAAATTGTGTTATTTATATTAACAAGCACACCAAGAAAAGGTTACATTTTTAAAAAAGGGTTCCCATCCAAGCCGAGTATATTTTTTATATGTTTGTTTTTCAAGAAAAAAATTCTTCTACTTTGAATCAGAAAGTCGGTTGAATATGCAGTACCCCTTTCAGATGACACACAATTCGGTTTTAAGCCTTCATAAAGGTCAAGCCAAACGTCATAAGTCTTGATGGTGTTTCTGATGGTGTTTCTGCTTTTCTTTTGCCTGTGGAAACTCAATTTTGGATTTCCTTACCTTGCCTAAGTATTGCCTACATTTTTATGCAACTGAAAACATAACTGATCATTGTTTCATTAACTTATGGAAGATGCTCAAATTTAAGAGGCTGTCCTCAGGGATCATTGTTGACAAAGCAACACGCATAATTGGCAACTTACAAAAACAATCTTTGATAAGTGTAGAGTCGATCTAGAGTATCAGATTCAGAAAATAGAAATGTATTGTCATCTCAAAAAAATTCAAAACTTGTACTACATTCCTTATCCTTTGACAGAATTTATTACTGTTAATAACCTCGTTGTCATTTTGATAGAAAATAAGCGTGGGATTATTTACATAAAAAAGCTCTGCCCCTCTTAAAACTTTCCTAATCTTTGAAAAATACAAGTCATATCCATTCTCATGAACGCCTGTGAGATTTGAGCTGATTTTGACTCAATTGATCGGAGAACGCTTTAATTTGTACGCAAATAACTTTGGACAAATTGCTGAGGTATACTTCTTCCGATCTGCTCCAGGTCCACTATTTCACCAGCACAGTTCCCCATTTGAGTCTGTCTGCTGTTCCGCTGTCGTCCTCGTCTTCTAATATGCGGATCGGATCTACACCAAGACATTGTAAATGGAATCGATTTTTGGCCCAAAGTAGATATAGTCTTTAACAAAAGCGAAAGTTTCAAATGATTGCTCCAATAATCAATTACATATGTCTTCATTACTAAACCAGGAGGAAGCCCATTCCGACAAGACAATGCACCCTCTTCTGAGTCCAGCTGTATAGACGGTAGAGTAGTTTTTTTTTCACTTAATTTTCAACGAAATTAAACGTTTTGACTTAGATGTTGTCCAATGTAGAACTCGAACGGATTACAATGTGTGCTCTATTATTACAAAAAACTAAGAAGCAAATTGCGCATAGTAGTGAATCGGTTGAAATCTTTGAAGGACACATTAGTTGTCATTGACAACCTACTTCGGAGCAAGTAATTTACTGTAAGTCCAATAGAAAGCCTTCTTAAAGACAGTTTTTTTCCGCATCATGCACGTTAATCATGAACTTAACTTGAAGCACAAGTTGGCCGAATCACTTTTGACAATATATCTGTAGGCACTATTTCAAATCTTAGTTACATTCAATTTCTCTCCAAATGAAAATGAGCCCAAGAATACTGAACTATAAGTCCAGATTTATTTTATATCAGACTTGCATTTATAAATCAGGTACAAGCAAAAATAAAAGTATCAATCCTTACTACAGGCGAACAAAGAAACGGAATGGACAGAAACTAAATAGCTGACCCTTCTTAGCGTTCTTCATTTTTTCACTGCATTGGAATTCTGTGACCGGCGTTGCTTTGTGGTGGATTTTTGCAGTCAATCTACAAAGCTTAAGTTGTCGTAACAAAGTCGTCGGTAAAGTGTCCGAGTTATTTTTTTTTTTTAAACTTGTTTATATCCACCATAATTTCAACAACTTTCTTTTTCTAAATTACCAGAACATATGGTTTTGAGATGTTTTACAATTTATTATTTTCATTTCGAGAAGAAAAGGTCCATTATAATACATTTTTTGTTACAAAAGTCAATTCTAGACACGCCAAAAGTATCCAATTATCTTTTGGTAGAGACGTAATGCCGAAAGAAAGCGCTTCTGTACATTTCTGTGCATGCTCGTAGGCATTTCCTCTCAAAAACTCGTATTTTGCACCACACTGGACTCGCATAAGTCAAAATCGGACGCACATAATATTGGTAGCAAATGATCCCAAAAAAAGTTTCTTCCATGACATAAATGTCATGTAGTATCAAACTTCAGTTTGAGTTTATTTGAACCATAAGCATACAGAATGACTTCGTCGGCGAACGCTATATGTATTGAGCCATCCAAGTCCCTCAGCATTATTGAAACGTAAATATTAAAGAATATTGGTGCCGATACTGTGCCCTGTAGCAGACCATTAATTGCATCGACAATTTTTTCCCGTCTTGTACTTTCTATCTGATTTGATTATCACTATAAGATGATGATGAAACTCATATCTGATTAGTTTGTAAATAAGCCCGTCAATCTAAACCGTGTCAAAGGCTTTCTTTTGTTGCCGTTAAGTTTCCATTTTAAATCAGAATCTAGTTTCGCAACAGCGTGCACTGCCGAGTCATTTCTTTTAAAGCCACATTGATTTCGCGGCAAAATCTCCTTTGTGTCGTACGCGTATTATTTTGATTATATTGATGACGACTACTTCAAAAACGTTCACAATGTTAGACAGGAGACTAATTGGCTTATAGTTTAAAGGATTTGAAGGATCTTTAATTATTTTTTACAATTAAAATACCTTTGAAAATTTCCAACAGCTTGGGAAGTAGCAGTTGTAAGGCAAATTATTAAAGTTCGAGTTATTACCTATACTGAATGACATGCCTTAAGGCAGAATCATTGGACCAATTCTATTTTTGATGAAGTAGGAAGTTGACATTAACTCCATGAAATCTTTATATAGGAAAATTATAATAGGAAATAAAGTCAAAATATGTTAACCCTCTCGTAAACAAGTTTATTTTTCGAAATGCACAAAGATTTTCTGTTCGGTGGTATCACTCTTGTAGAGAAAATGAAATTAATGCAACTTTTGTTGAATAAATGAAATCATTTACGGAATCAATGACCCGTGAAGACCGCATGAGTGCACAGAACAAGAAATAACATATTTTTGTTGCCGTTTTCAAATTAAAATCATTCGACCAAAATTTATTAATATGCATAAATAAAGTCGGTTCCATGAATGTTGTTTCTCTTTCAAACCTTACTTTTTTTGTTTTTGTGCTGTGGTGTCATATCCTGAATGATATCAGTTAGGGTGAAAAATTTCAGAGATTCGGTTGTCGCTAGTTTAGAATGGGTCAGTAAGGCAACAAACTTTAGAAGAAAGAAAGTGGTTGGTTCGAATCATCCACAAAGGATATATTGAACGATTTCAAGCTTCTTTATAAAGAGGTTAAAGCTGTTAATATCTGTGAGGTCTATTTTACAAAATGGCCAAAAGATGAAATTTTCTCTTAACAAATAGTTGCTCTATACCATGTCCAGAAAAGTTCCTCCTCTGCAGAAGTCACTTGAGAGGAACAAGTCAAACTACCTCGCGATCTTTCATATTATAAAAAAAAGGTTTCGCACCACTGTATAGTTTGCTCTCTTTTTTTAATTTTACGATTTTTGGATATTTCCCTTTACTAAAGATTTTGCCAAATTTAATGATTCTAGGTCAACAAGAAAAACCTTAAAGGTTTCATTGTTAGTTTTAAAATAAGCAGCAGTATCTTTTGACTGCGGCTATTTAGAAGTTTTATTTTACAGGTTAAATTTATTTCAATTTGAAACATCCACGTGTTGTGACAGACAGACAGACGGGCAGTGAAGTGATTTTATTTTGGTTCCGTTTTGTCTCTTAAGGTACGGAACCCTAAATAAATCAAGACGGAAATTCTTAAACAAAAAAAATGGACCATACTGGGCTAACTTATTTTTTTTACTGAACCTGGGCCTCAGACAATTGCGCAGTCTGATCGGGTTTATATACTTCTGGAATATTGATATACAAATCTGAGTCAATTAAGCCACCTGGATCGTTTTCGCTGCAAAACGGATCAAAAAGGATGTGAAAGAGTTTTGATTCAAAGCGACCCAGAACATTTTTGTCCGGCCTTTGATGAGTTTGATACTTCTTTGCCGTTTACCCGAAATGACAGGAAGTTTGAAAGCAGCGGTAAAGAAGTCTGACTCAACTTTTCATTCCTGCAATGGTGTCAAGAAAAAATCGTTCCAGCTAGACGAAGTCCTTGAATACTCAGAAGTTGTATGTACATGTCTATTCTGATGTTTTGACCTTTGCATCGAGACTTTGAGTTCTTTTTTTTGAGAGCATACCACATGCATCGTTTTGTGTCCACTCACCTTGTAGTTCATATTTGTATTCGTTAGTCATTAGTAAGAAGATGTTAAGACAGTCGGAATCGACAGCAAGTTACTTTGTGTAAAACCTTTTCAGGCTCTAACGATATCAGTGAGATCGTTTCTATTGACATCATGAACAGCTGGACGACGGTTTTGGGCAAAAGTTATCCTGGCTCTATAAATCCTGAACTTAATGTCAGGATGTCAAGCAATCTGAATGTTGACGAAGGGTTTTGGGCATAAACAAAATTCGGCAGAAATGATGTGTTACGTGACATGAAGAAAGTATGGCGGATAGTCTCTCGGTGACAGCAACTTCATTGGACTATGATAACTTGCTCGTCATCGCCGTTGAACCGCGTCTTTCCAGATGCTCAGTATCGACCTGGCCGAATATCGCGCAAGCTGCTGCATTCGTAGGGAATAAGAAGCCTTATTGG
The DNA here is from genome assembly GCA_963555765.1 of Orthonevra nobilis. Taxonomy (NCBI): domain Eukaryota; kingdom Metazoa; phylum Arthropoda; class Insecta; order Diptera; family Syrphidae; genus Orthonevra; species Orthonevra nobilis. The sequence continues at coordinate 141,765,796 of OY743224.1, forward strand.
ATCTTGTCATTGCGCGAAGAACTTGCTGGCATTTGAGACCATTTTCCAGACGATTATGATCAAGCGATAAGTTACGAACCAGTCGCCCAGACTTCACCAATCCAATCCGTATTAATAAAAAATACCAAAATAAAGTCATAGGGTATGAAGAAAACCAATTTCCAGCCGATGAAGTAGTTTGAGTTTTTGACTTGATGAAGAACTCGTTTGCAAATAAATATGGTGAAGATATTCTGAAATCGAAAGCTTGATACTCTTTCAAGATGGGAGGACGAAAGCATTCCGGATGTGATGACCGAAATCAGCACTATTCATTCCATCAGCAAAAAACAATTGTGCAGTGTACTGTGCCCAGAGCCTCTTAAGCCAATGAAAGTATTGCTTGCGACACGACACCATCACAATCACCATGAAGTTGTGACCGACTTCTTAGCCCGTAGGCCCAAAATTATGTTCTGCAAAGCGTACTTCCATACTAGTATAAATGGAGCGTAATGTTGAACTTTAATCTAGACAACAGATTTAATAAAATGGACCTTCGAAAAACAAATCACTATCGGATAAAGGGTTCCATGTTACGGGTCCAGTCCTGACTCTGTGGACATGTGTTCATTAATGAACAAGTTGAGACTTATTGGATTTGATGCTAAAGAATTCTATTGGAGTAAATCATCTTTATCCACAACCTTGTGAAAATATCATTGCATGGACTTTTTTTTTCCTTTTGGCCGATAGCACCAGTTTAGTTCTTGAAGCATCATCCGAAAAGAAAATAAAATATCTGTTTTTTATCCTAATCCATTTTATTGTGGGGTCATTTGTTTTTTAATCGGTTGTGTAGTTTTTGTGGATGGAAAATCAAAACGAACATCATATTTTTCAATCAAAGATGAAAAACGCTCTGGTCGACCAGTTGAAGTTGATGACAACCAAATCAAAGCAATAATCGATTTGGATCATCACAGTACAGCACCTGAGATTACGGAGAAGCTTCATGTATCACATACATGCATTGAAAATCGCTTAAAACAACTTTGCTATGTACGAAAACTCGGTATTTGGGTTCCTTTTGAACTGAAAGAAAATCATATCACGCAACGCATTAACATATGCGATTTGTAAAAGAAACGTTATGAAAATGAGCCATTTTTAAAACGATTGATAACTGGTGATAAAAATGGGTTGTGGTGATCGTGAAGCATGCCAGGTGAACCAGCTCAAACAACATAAAAAGCTGATAATCATCAAAAGAAAGTTATGTTATCAGTTTGGTGGGATTCCAAAGGAATTATCTACTTTGAACTTTTACCACCCAACCGAACGATCAATTCAGATATCTACATTGAACAACTAACAAAGTTGAACAATGCAGTGAAAGGAAAGCGGCCCGAATAGACAAATCGAAAAGGTGTTGTATCCCATCATGACAATGCAATGCCACACACATCTTTGGTCACTCGGCAAAAATTATTGGAGCTTGGTTGGGATGTTTTGCCACATCCACCATAAAGTCCTAACCTTGCACCATCTGATTACTTTCTATTTCGATCTTTACAACACTCCTCGAATGGTAAAAATTTCAATAATAATGATTATTTCAAATCCTACATGGTTCAGTCTTTTGCTGATAAAAACCAGAAGTTTTATGAACGTGGAATTATGATGCTGCCATTGCTCATAATGGGCAATACATTACAGAATAAAGTTATTTCTTTCCATGAAAAAATTGTCTTTTACTTTCTAAAAAAATCCGCCAACCTGATATATTATTATTGTTTATTGTCCTTTACTGAGACTCTGTTTCTATTTATGAGCTTTTTGAAGAAGTAAATTAGAAACGTCAAAATATTATTAGTATAGATTAAGTTGGCATAATCCCGCGAATGGAAAACAATACTCCCGCTTAGAGTGTCTTCGAATCCGAGCCAATAAGTTCAAGGATTAAGCAGTCGCTGTGGCCAGGAAGCTTCCTCTAGCCAACTGCAAGATTGGGATTGTGATGGACGAAAAGCAGATTTGGCTTAGGCTCAGAACGTCCCAGGTTCAATGACCAAATAAGCAATTAAGTAAAATCAATATACCCGTTTGGATTTGGAGTTAGAGATTTGTTACTTTAGTCCTTGCAATCCACTTAAGGTACGACTATATTGGTATTACACAGAACCTAGTAAGTGGAATGCGGATTATCTTTATTCAATTTAAATTTATGCCACCACTCCCATTTCATTTCCAACACATTATTATCGGTTCTATAAATTTTAAAATACATTCAATGAAGACAAAGCTATAGAAGCTTCTGATTCGCTTAAATCTGAAGTGTCTTCTTTCATTTCGCAGGTACAGCAGGTGGATGAGCAAATGCATCCTGTTTCGCTCTATGGAGAACAATGAAATGGAAAACTTTTCGACAACCGAGCCATTCAAGTCGATTTTTTAACTTCCGTCGACTAGTATGCGAAGTTATAACCTCCACACAGTAGGTGGATCTAACTTCCAATGTTCATTTTGTTTTCCAGCTTGTCCATGAATAGATATCCAATCCTCTACTGAATGCTGATGCTCCTACTCGTGCATAGGTACTCCAGCAACCACGACGACGACGACGGACCAACTTCATACCAAATAAGCCTTCTAGCATACAGGTGGCTCGAGTTGAGCCAAAGCGAAAATGGTGTTGCGCATTATGTGGAAAACTTTCCTTCAAATTTTGCACAAGGATTTAATTTTATGACAACCAAAGAAAAAAAAAAATGGCTTCAACGGAACCGATAAACACGAGAAAAAGGTTAAAAACTCGCCCGCAATACCTTTTTCCTTGTAGTTGCAGTTGTTGTTGTTAGCCAACTGAATGCATAAGTGATGGCATTTCAGGGCGTGGGCGGCTACACACGTGCACCAAGTACCAAGGACTTTTTTAAAGTGTACCACTACTTGCCGGAATTATGTTTTATCGGAACCGCAAACTTTATAAACGTAAATCGTGTTGGTATAAATTTCCAAGTGGGAGAAGGTAATATTTTGACGTCCTTGCAAGCTGGCTGAAATCGGGTTACCGACTTGAAATTAAAATTAAGGTATTCACTCCACCAGCGTGGGCTGGGGATCTATTGATTTAATAAATGGAGCACACGAGTGTTGCACCAGTCAATCTGTTGGACTAAACTAATTGGGTTTGTTTTTCATTGGATTAAAATGCGAGCTTGTCTGCAATAAATTCGGTGCACGATGGAATGGACTTTGGGGGCGTCAAGGATTATGGAAGTAATGAATTTTAACATGCGTGGGTTATAGTTGTAGAGGGGGAATAAGTAATTCCCTTTGAAGATAAGGGAAGATTTGTTTGACCAGACATATTATATACTACTGTGTCCAAAAAATAAGGTGACATTGTATTTATTTTGAAAATTCTTTATTTATTCTTCCAAATCAATTTCATCCCCTTCAAAGTAATCCCCTCCCGATGCAATGCACTTATGCCAACGGATTTTCCAATCTTCGCTGCGGCTTGAATCTCCTCTATCGTATCAAAACGGTGTCCCCAGAGCGGTCTTTTGAGCTTGTTGAACAGCCAGAAGTCGCACGGCGCCAGATCAGGTGAATACGGTGGTTGCGGAACGACATGGGTTGAGTTTTTGGCGAAATGATCACGAATTACGAGTGCGGTATGGGATGGTGCATTATCGTGGTGTAAAAACCAAGAATTGTCTTTCTACAATTCCGGCCTTATTAGGCGGATAGCGTTACGCAAACGACGCATAACGTTCAAATAATATTCCTTGTTGACTGTTTGGCCGGTTGGAAGGAATTCATAAATAATAATCGAAGAAAACAGTCAACATGGCCTTGATTTTTGAGCGACTTTGGCGCGGTTTTTTTTGTCTCGGCTCTCCTTTGGCACGATATTCGCTCGATTGATCGGTTGTTTCGGCGTCGTAAGCATAGATCCAAGTCTCATCGCCAGTTATAATGCGTTTAATGACATCCTGGTAGTTGGAAAGCATTGTTTCACACACTTCAACGCGACGCATTTTTTCCAAAAAATTCAATGTTTTCGGTACCAGTCGAGATTTGACGCGCTTGAGGCCCAAAGCATCCTTCAAAATGGTATTGACTGAGCCTTTCGATAAGCCAACTTCATCAGCAAGGTCTCTAATCGTTAATCGATGGTTTTTCAACACCAAATCTTTGATTTGTTGGACGTGAGCTTCATCGGTTGAGGTTGATGGTCGCCCAGAACGCTCTTCGTCTTCGACACGTTCACGGCCGGCTTGGAAATCACTATACCACTTGTAAACATTTTTTTTAGACATAGCCTCATCATCAAAGGCTTTCTGCACCATCCTCAACGTATCCGCAGCAGAAAATTGATTCCGCAAACAAAATTTAATGCAAATTTTTTGCTCAATAAATTTCGACATCGCAAAAAACGAAAAACTCACTTTTAGCAGCTCACAAAACGACGCGTATCTCAAACACTATGAATATATTTTGACATGAAATTTCACATGTCACTGACAGTACTACCAACCTAAAAAGAAAGAAAAATTTCCAAATCCTTCGACGCGCGCAGTTTAAATTCATATGTCACCTTATTTTTTGGACACAGTAGTACATAAATAATATGGGACCTTTGTGCCGAAGCTTTTCTAATTGTAAAATGAAAAATAAAGAATTTCAAGTGAGAAAGGTCAATTTTGAAATAAGAATTAATTTTTTGTGTGCGTTTTGCCGTTTCGGAGAAGAGGACATCGACAGAAATAACTTTCAGTCATGATTTTCTTTGTTTTATAAATTTCTCACATGCTTTGTGTAAGGGACTCTGACTAGCCTTTCGCGTCATATGCATAAAGGGGTTGTGAGAAGAATTGAAAGACTGTTTAGAAAACTCCGAATAGGGACGAATAATTTTATGTAATTTTTTTGATTTTGCTCATTTCCCAGTATTTTATTTGACTTTGTAACAAGCGTCATGAACTCGATCTCAATGAAAAACATTGACTATGCCAGATTTGAAAAACAAGATAAAAATTGAACAATTACTCTTATATTCTAACCTGCGATCAATCAGATGATCCAACTACGCTTATCAATCAGCTTATGTATCAGCTTATGTTAGTAATCTTTTGCTTTTTGCATTGGCTAATTTTTTAGAAGGATTGTCATTCTTCCATAGTAGAGTGCAGGTGCATTATTTTGCAGGAAACTTCAGTGAGATGATGAGATTTCGATCCACCAAAAACGGTCAGATCGGGAAGTTTTGCAAAAGGCATAACCGATGAGATCATGTTAAATTCAGACTCAATAAAAGGAAAGACGAGTCGAGCTCCAAAGCTGAAGTACTCGGTCCGATGAATTCGCTGAGATTAAAAAAAGAAAGAAGTTGGAGGCTGAAAATTCACCCTCGGTTAAAAGAAAGTGAACTCTGTCAGACGATCGATGAGCTTCAAAATATGGCAACACATAACGTGGCGTTGTCTAGTCAGAATTATTCCGAACTTCAAAACTTACATAATCTATCCACAGAGGAAGTCGTTGTATGATAAAATAGCTTCCTTAATTGGGTCCAGTCTAAAGTTATTGAAGGCTTTTTCTGTATCTAGAAACGTGGTACGATTGAATTGTTTATAGCGATAATAAAGGGTGATTTTTTAGCTATTATCTTTTTTGCAACACTGGTTTAAACAGCTGACGCACGTTTCGTGTTTTGTTTCACTGTCAAACATCTTCAGTTTGGCCTATAATATAACCATGAATCGTCTTACAAACGAACAACGCTTGCAAATTATTGAACTTTATTATCAAAATACGTTCTCAGTTAAGAAAGTTCATCGCGGGCTTCTTCCATTTTATGGTCAGTTTAATCGACCCACTGAAGCGGCTATTCGGGCTACTGTGACAAAATTTCGCACCAAATTTACATTGTTGGACATTAAACCACCAACAGGCTTACGTAGAGTGCGAACTGAAGAAAATATCGCAGCTGTATGGACCAGTGTTAATGATGACCATCAATTATCGATTCGTCGCCGTTCGCAGCAATTGGGCCTCTGTTACTCAACAACGTGGAAAATTTTGCGGAAGGATTTAGGTGTGATGCCTTTCAAAATACAGCTGGTGGAAGAATTGAAGCCGAACGACCTACCGCAACGTAAAATTTTTGGTGAATGGGCTTTTGGAAAGTTGGCCGAAGATCCACTTTTTTGCCGAAAAATTGTGTTCAGCGACGAAGCTCATTTTTGGCTCAATAGGTACGTAAATAAGCAGAATTGTCGATTTTGGAGTGAATTTCAGCCAGAAGCATTCCAAAAGATACCAATGCATCCAGAAAAAGTCACAGTTTGGTGCGGTTTTTGGGCTGGTGGCATCATTGGACCGTACTTCTTCAAAGATGATGCGAATCGTAACGTAACTGTGAATGGTGAGCGCTACCGTGAGATGATATCCAACTTTTTTTTGCCCAAAATACAAGAGCGTGACTTGCATGACATGTGGTCTTAACAAGACGGTGCCACATGCCACACAGCACGCGCAACAATGGACTTATTGAGGTACGAGTTCGGTGAACATTTTATTTCACGTTCGGGACCGGTCAATTGGCCGCCTAGATTGTGCGATTTAACGCCATTAGACTATTTTTTGTGGGGCTACGTTAAAGCCCGAAAAGCCCGCTTCAATTGACGCATTGGAAGACAACATTGAAGCATTTATTCGTGAGATACCGGCCGAAATGTTGGAAAGAGTATGCCAAAATTGGACTAAGCGGAGGGACCATTTGAAGCGCAGTCATGGTCAACGTTCATTAAATTATATGGACCGTACTATCGATTCAAATAAAGATTTCATGCATTTTTCTGAATTTTGTGTTTTTTTTAAAAGCTTTCCTATAGCAAATTTTCACACATAAGCAAAATGATCATGACCAGTTTTCAATCGACTGCAAAGCCGCATTTATTTGCATTGATCCTGATTGCTGGTTTTTGTATCCGGTCAGAACTGATCGAGCTTTGCCACGTAACGATGTAAAGCACACAGTTCGAAATTAAGGATCAAACTTTCGCGAACGTCAGTGCGCTTGGTCTGAACAACTGGAAATACCGTGCTTGGGATTAAGTAGAGTGGGAGTTTTTCGGTTTTTTAAACCAAAGAGCCTGTTTTTACAGTGTTATTATTTGAACATTTATAATGTTTCATTAGGATGAAGAAAATTAAGCTCAGATCCGGATTTAAAAAAACGTAACCTTTTTGAAATTATTAATTGTAGGAATTTTTCAATCTTACACCGAAAATAAATCATTTCCGGCGTCTTGATTAGAGCAAATACACATCCTAGTACAATTCAGCAATCCTAAAACAAGCACGTCTAATAAAAACGACCATTTCCAGGTTTCTTCTTTTTTTTTGTTGAATTTCGCCGTGAGTCATTGACACAACTCACAATTCTGTCCACACAGTTGATTGAGCAATAATACGCGAATTTCCTGAACCCAATCAAGAATCCTTTCCCCCATAAACCAGCTAGTGAAACTTCGAACACGAAAAACCGTTTTGGGTCCATTTATTTAAACAAACAATAAACTTTAAAATATTTACTCATCGAATAACTACGGCCACGCTCAATCAGTCACAAAGATAAACAAAAGCATCTGGGACGTGCAAATAGCGCGAATATATATATATATACATTTTTTGCCACCCCATTGCAACCTAGTGCCCCACGATGATCCACATTCTGGTCGCTGAGGGGCAAAAAAAAAGACGACAATAAAGGGAAATGTCCTTCGCAAAATATTGCATGAATTATTGACTCGATAACACTGAAACGTTTCGAGCACTCATTTTCCCTTGTCGCACATCGTGCATACATATGCATGAGTATGTCCACCGATTAAAAGTTTAATAAATCACCAATGGTTAACAAATATTCAGTTTTTTTTTTTATTTGTTTAAATAAATATTTTCTTCTTGTTTTATTTTTTTTTGAATGCGCCAGAAGTGTTTTACTGCACGTGTGTGCATTTGAAGGGTTATTGGGAAATATTTGTTTGATCGGTTGGAAGCAATTGGTGCATACCAGGTGCTGTTTATTTGTTTTCATGAAAAGTAATCATTGAGATTACATGCAAGAGGAATGCGGTAGCTGTTTGGGTTGTTCGGCAAGCCCAGGGCTCGAGCGAAATTCTGAAAATCACATCAATTTTTTGGTGCAGGGACGAAAGCTTCTTTATATTTAATTCAAAACATTTGAAAGAAAATTGAAAAGTTATAGTTTAAATTCAGCTTCACTTAAATAAAACTGATTGAAAGTCATATCGTAGATGGAATTTACATGCTCCTAAAAATGAGTCGCCCAAAACGAGACGCACTAATGGTGCCGGGTGTGGATAGAGACTAACTGGTAACAAAAGGTTTCCTAAATGAAGAACTGATGCGATTTTGACTAGAGCAAGAGAAAATAAAAAGACTTTGCAGGAAGGCTCTCAGTCCAAAAGGAAGCTATCGTAATCGTCTATGCTTATTTAAACGTGGTAAGATTTATGATGACCTTTTTCTAAAAATTATATCAATTGGAGAGTTTTTGAATGAAATTTCAAAAGATGTCCATAACTCGCCAGAAAAAATGTTTAGCCACTCATATGACTTGACTCTCAAAAGTTTTTGTTTTCTGTTTTAACTTTAATGGCTCAAATTTTAGGAATTTAGAATTCTTAAGTATCTCCACATTTCGACAACCCCAAAATTAGATTCTTTTGTTTTTAGCATTTCTGTGTGTGTGGGCTTACGTACGTACATACGTTCGTTTGTATATTTTCATCTCGCATGAATAATGCTATCGAATCCAATCCAGTCCAATTAACACCTGACATCCTTTTCATAGGGCAAAAGTTTATTTAAAAAAGCTTCAAGAATAGACAATTTAATTTGTTTTTAATTAAGTTTAAGTATTTTAAGATTTTAATCTACACAACATACAGTTTAAAATTGCTTTCCAAAATTTTTACATACATTTAAAAATATGTACACTGCGGTTCATGAGTCTTCGTACATTTTATACTGTTGGAAAAAATCATTTAAAACTGAATATTTTTTTAAATGAAAAATTTTGGCTTTATTTTTATCGTTTGTTTATTCAAATGACCTAATCGAACTTTTTGTTGTAGAAAATTCACCTCATACCTTACTTATTTCGCCGTCAACTAAGATATTGTGTCGATCTACTTCTTGATGTTTTCCAACGTTATTGTATTTCAATGTTGGGCGCGGTTTTCAAACCTTTTTGACAAGTTTGAATCAAACCAGCTCTATTTAGTTGAAGTTGCTTGATCGCGAAGCTCATTTCGTAATTTCTGCAATGTTCTTTTTTCCTTTTCTTGGTGCAGGTTGGTTTTAAAAAGCTTGAAAGTATATTTGGGATCTTTGTCTTGCATTATGATGACACTGTCATGCTTGCCTGTTTGAAGTTAACAACATCTTGGTCCTTTTCTCACAGTCAAGTCACTTGACTTTGTTTTGAATTCAAAATAAAAGATTAACAATGCACCTGCGATAACATAACGCTTTCTTATGACTGAATTAAGAGTGATAAGGGACCAACAAATTTGTAGGACAGGATGGTCTCACATATGCAACGATCTAACATAAACTAACTTATGTTGTACCTTCCTTTCAAACTTAAGAAGCATTTTCTGAAAAGTCGAAAGTCGAGCTATTAAATTCAGCTAGGCGAATTATCGTAATCCCAATAGCGTCTCCTTCAATGCCTACACAAGAAAGAAAGGTGAAAGTTTGAGATATTTCTAAAAAATTCTTTCATTGGCTTAGTTATTCCGACTTATTTATTCCCAAAGATAAGCATTTCTTTCGAAATCGGGCCGGTAGGATCTATAAAAATCTGGAGACGAAAATGGACTCGGAGATATTTTCTTGAAGTTTTCTTAGCTATACACTACTAGTTACCTTGCGACTGTGGTCACCTAATATGCAATCATCTTGACTCCAAATTTTGAAAGCGAAAATTAGGTTAAGCTCCTAATTGTAAAATTAAATGTACTAACGCAAGAAAGATTAAGCATCCTTTGGTCGTGGATAAAGTTGTCAACCTTTTGGACATTAATTCAAAGTACAGCATGCCACTAGAACTATGCTATATATATATATGTATAAGCTGCTCCAATTAATGCAAAGATGAGACTATCCTACACCCACTTTGTTATTGCCCCCGCAAGGTCCAATATCCTCCACAATCAAGCATTCTGGAACTAATTGTCAAAAGTGAGTCCTTTCGTGTGTCTTCAACTGCTCATTTTGCCAAAGTTTTTTTTCCACCTTCGAATGGAAGTTCCAGTTCTTATTTCTTTCTATCTTCCCACTTTTATATTTTGAAAGATTTGTGTTGTTTGCTTTTCAAAAAGTGTAACCTGAAATCGTTTGTCGAAACTCATAAACGCTTATTTTGTTCCAAACTCTAATTTACAAAAAAAATAGCCGATCATTAAATGTATCATGTGAACACCCGCTTAAGTTAAAGTTACGGATAACTTGTCTAGCCTCCAGCAGCTCTACCTTTCAACTTTCAAATTGCATTCCAGAAAACATAGACTAACAATAGTACAGTTTATAGGTTTGGGAACTGTTGAACATACCCTGTGATGAATAATTGGACAAAGTCCACTTGCCAAAAACCGCAGACGAGCATCATTGCAGTTCGGAATAAATTTCCATTTCCAATTTTTTCACCGGAAATTTTATAGACGTTGCCAGGATGTACACAAAAGCGAGTCCCATAGCATCAGAGAACCACAATTTCAATTTTGGTTTTACTCTACGACTATACGAACCATTTGGGTGGCTATCACGCACAATTAACGATAGGGGAGCTAGATTGAAAGCACTATGGCAGAGTTAGAACAGCGTTAACCACCACAAAAGAGCTCCTGGTTAGACTGTTGACCACTACACGGTATACGAAGTAATTGAAACTAGTTAAACATGATGGACTGGCGATAGTTTTGAAAAGTGTTAATTGAAATTAGTTTGATTTAAATAAAGGCTAAACAACAACAAAAAAGCAAAACTTTGGTTACTCTTTAAAAAGCCACAACTTTCACGAATCCTTATAGGTAATAAAACTAAAAACTGAAAAGAAAAGTTTTCCAAGCACCGTTTCTTTTTATACAGAAAACAACTTGCAATTTAATGCTCGTTAAACAACACTACAGTCCACTAAATGTAATTTATCTCATGTTCATCCTTCTTTACAGAGAGCTTCTCAATTTGCACTCAAGGAAGAAACTTTTAAGTAACCCTCTCCCGATTATTACTATACAAGCAGACTTGTGTTGACTCAAGAGCAGTCATTTTTAATTCACTCTTTCGCTTTGTTCTACGAAAATCCTTAATGCACTTCAGCTCAATTTTTTTTTCTTTCTTGATTGCGAAGTGCAAGGAAAAAATAGGGGTGTAGATTTTGTGAAATGGGAAAGAGGGTGTGGTTGCACCCCAGCATTTATGAAGGATGTCAAATATGCGTGCACTTCAAGCCGTATTTCAGTTGAAACTTAAAATATGACCTAGTAGCTCTTAGCATTTAAATAAGGTTCAGTTGTCCGGTCGTCCCTCTGGGCATTACAGGTTTGTTTTTATCTGAACCGTAGTAGAGAGATACTTGCAGTTTTCACAGAATGTGAACTATGGTCACTTTAACAACAAATAAAAAAAACATGTTTGAAAATCGCCTCAATTTCACGCGTAGAAGCAGGCTATGCGAATTTGTATTGCCATTCGCGTTTGTGGTTGACCGTAAACAATGTTCGGCTGGAAAACTGACCAATTAACCCTCAAGTCCCTCATTTTTTACGGCTCTATGGAATGCTCTCCTCGTTCAAAAGCAATGTGGAACTATACCTGTATCTAGTTTCTCCTTGATCATCCGTTTTGTATATATTTTATAAGGGTATGCTATAACTGCTCGCAATTATTAAGAAAAAAAAAAAAAAAACAGATAGATCATAAAGTTCCGAAGACGGATCAACCCGGAACATTTGGCTCAAATTCCGAATAGGACTTTTATTCTTTATTTAAAAACATAAATGAACTAGAGTCGGAGGAAAAAGGGGCTTGACGGCGAAATTAGTCCATGGAACGACAGTTGTCAATGGGTCGGAACACAAGATATCAATAGTCGACGAAAATACAAGGAAAAAGGAAGAAATGACATGTCCAAATGTACAACACCGGCAAGCCTTCTTTACTGACATCGAAGTAAAACGAGTAGCTCGGCTGTTACAAAAAAAGACCAAGGCCCATCGATGCTTCTACCAAGCAGCTATAGAGAGTCATAAGATTAAGCATAGCTCGAAGGCTTCTAAGATTGCTATTGATGCAAATTTCGGAAAGTCTTTCACATTCAACGATCCAAGTGATATTCACGGGCAGTGGCTGAGTCCTTAAATTTCGGAATAGTGGCAGTCGTGCCACATTGTGTTTTAGACATCAAATTCCATTTCGTGGTGAGATGTTTCAATTTCCAAAAAGGAGGTTTTCGTATTCGGAAACAACGGCACAAAACTAGTCATACTTTGCTCAAAAGACGGGTTAGTTGAATTTAGAAGAAGCAGATAATAGATTGTTTATTAAAAAGAGAGTCGGAGAGAAAACGGAGCCCTGCGGCACCCCAGTATTCATTTGGTAAATAGCTGAATAAAAGCTTTACAATATTGCTTGTAATGAAAATGTATAGAGATCGGTACTAGTTTTCGGTGATATTCGATCAAGATGTGTGTGGTCAAAATTGTGGCGTTTGTTGGGTCGAGGGCTTAAATCTGGTTGGCTCGTTAGGCATTTTCAACAATCGACCTTTAACGAGTGATTGGCAATGCTCCGTAGTATACAAGTGGTTTGATAAAGCACCTTGGATCGTTCGGAGTTTTCAAAAATGAAAGGTCAAACGTTTGCCATCAGTTCAGAAAGTTAAGGGTTAACATAAATTGTGAAGCTAAGCCCCAGCTCCTAAATGAGCTATTGTACTTTTGTACTTTTATTTTTTCATTTAGACCGTTAAATCTTCTGTTCAAAAGTTTCTGTATAACTGAAATTCTTCAATTGGCGATATGCCATAGTTAGAAATCAATTGTGAAGTACCCAACAAATAGCTGAAGGATCTAGAGACATACATTATTACTGGTTTAAAAATTGTAGCCATGGATAAAAGCAGTTAAAGTGCCTAACCCAAAAACCTAATGTTGTTCTGCCAAATATTGACATGCATATTAAATTAAGGTTAAATTGGTCACGTAGGTGCGGCTATTGCTTATGTCCTCATGTGGGTTATTTTTACCGCATTTCCAATGGTTTTGAGTAGATTATCTTTCATATAAATTTTCAGGCATTGTCTTTGAGTGCTTCCTGAGACAGTGGTCTCTTCTTATAGGCATGAGACTTGAAAATCCAACAAGAAAGAAATCAGTTTTTATCATATTTCAATCTTTTCAATCGAAGAGACTTAATATTGTTGTGTTTGACCGGAAAAGTAACAACATGTTTACTCGGAAAATGGCTAAACAAAATTGATTATTGGAGCATCTTCCAATAGCATGATAGATTTTTGACAATTTTATTTCTGTGCTAGAAAAACGGATACACGGCCATCTTGGTTGTGCTTTTTCAATAATATATAAGATGTTCGCATCACGCGAAAATGCCTTTAGCCGTTGCACAATGCACCAAGAACTTATCAATTCAAAGGACATCTGCAACCGTATCTGGATGTCCTTATGGCAGCTGAACAATCAGTCCTTTCAATTTTTACAGCACCCTCCGAATTTTGTTTTTCATTCCCGATACCAAGACATTATCAGCAAAGTGTACCGCGTTAATGCTTTTTCTGTTTTGTTTTAAATCTCGAGGGAATTTAGTTCATATCCTACCTTTTTTCTTCTCTGCAATAGCACCAGGTATCCATACAACAGCACCAGTTATCCATGGGCACCGATAAACCAACGGAACTCCTGCTTATCTAACCTGCAGATTCAATAGAATTTTCAAATAAAAAGAAGCCAGAAAAAAAAATTTAAATATTTCACCGGAATGGAATGGCAAAGTGGAAATACTCGCACAAAAAAGCAATTTCCAACCCAAAAATAAGGACACACGACGATATCGCCTGTATTTCGGTCCATCAGTCCCCAACCATGTCGTTCCGACTACGAGTATAGTCCACCACGGAAGCAGGGATTCTCGTTTTTTGTTGTTCTTTTTTTTAACTCGTAGTTTGAATCCGAAATCCATTTACTATGATGGTGTAGAATGGCTACGGCCTCCTGGTTAGGTTTGGTCTACTAGTATAGTCGGGATCTATTACGCTCTCAGTTCGATAATGTCGAAATCATTTCGGAATGCAAATTTTATTAGAGAAAAACATTTAAGGAGTCCCGTGTCCCGGCATTTGCATTGTTTAGCATTCGAATTTTGGGTTTTTCGTTTTACCAGTTTTGTTTTGTGCCGGATCTTCTGTTTCGGATGTTAATGGGAAGCCCAAGGAATACGACTAAATCTGGACCGCAATTACTTTAAGTTTAAATTATTTAAGGTTCATGTAGTACTGAAATTGGTTTATTTTTTCATTTAAAAAAAAAAAGCAAATCATATGGTTGAGGTTTAATGAAATTCGGAATGGAAGTGGCCTTTAAATTCTGTCTGTTAAGTGGACACAAAATAATACCCATTGGACGATTTGTGTCAAGCAAGGGGATGTAAATCGAAGAGGTTCTTTTGAGTGCTGCTGGCCAAACTGATATGAAACTATTTAGAGTTTCCTTGTCATAAATCACGTCGTAACCTACAGAGAACTATCTAGATTGTGGTGAATAATAAAAGCGGATACTTTGCAAGTCCTTGTGAGTGTCCTTTTTGTAATATTTTGCATTTTGTTTTGCTTGTGACTTTATGGAACGTCATAAAAAGATTATTTTTATTGGTCTCTAAAATTTTTGATTTCCATTATCGCATTTGAAAAAGGCAAATATAAAGGAGGACGGTGCCTGTTACTGTAGAAGGATTCGATCTCTATCAGTTGGAAAATGTTTCTTCTTTAAGCTAACTGACCTGAAATAAAGCTGCTTTTCATCCTTGAGGGTCTTTAATATGGTAAGACCAAGCTTCCTCGCATTTTCTGATTTTGTAACCGGAGGCTTAGACTTACATTTTTATTCGTTCGCTTGATGTGGCAAAACAATTGTGTAACAACAACAAAGCTGGGAGACTGCGGAGGCTGTTTTATTGTCCTCACATCAGGTTCTGTGGTCTCTCTTTCTGGTGGAGTTTTTCTTTGCTCGTTTTCATACCTGATTTTTATATTCATTGATGGTTTATGTCCGTAAATGATCTCTGCTATTTCCTAAAGTAAAGTGAGGCATCAGGAAACCACATATTTGTCGTTTGTGATAGGCGGAAGCTCACTTCAAAGATCTTAACTATTTCTTGTATTCAGAGGTGTTCAATGTTGGACCTCATTATCCTAACTTGAAGTACCTTTCCAGCAATAGACATTCGACTCTAAATCGAACTATTACCAAAAATGATCAGAGTCGCCATTAGCCACCCTAAACTTTTCCGGAGTATCTTACGTCAATCGCCACGTAATCAATTTTTTTGACAGTTCGACCGTATGGGGATCGGTTGACAGTTACGTAGATTTTTTTTGCTGAAATCTTGAATTCCTCCTTCATAGAATAGGTGCTTGTGAATATATGAAACTGACCTTGACCTGAAATATATGACCTTTGATCTCGGCCTTTTTTCACAACTAAAAAAAAGTTAAAAAACATTTTTCAACTATATTATGTGTCGCAATATTTCGGAAGTCGCAAAAAAAACCGGAAGTAAAGTTGTTATGTTTAAGTCCTAATAAGAAATAAGAAACCACGGCGCCTTCGTCTGCGCAGATTTCGTGTACGTTGAAGCGTACTTTTTCTCCAAACAATTTTGTGTAGAAGGCTATTTTTTATCTTACTTAAATTTCCTCGACTTATCTCAAGATTAATTTGATAAGAATTTTACATGTTCTACTCAAATTAATAACTATATTTTTAAGTCATATTTGTGTATAAACCTTAACATATAGAGATATGCATTTGCAGACTTTTATATAGAACTCTTCTGATAAAAAGTAATAACAGCATTCGCAAAAAGATACCGTTTTTTCATCAACTTTACTTTAATGATTGGTCGCCACATTGTATATTTTCACAAGCTTAATGAAAGAAATTATGAAGTCCGTTGAGTGGTTTCGAAGACTACCTCTTGGATACAAACATTTACTTTTTATAAAATTGTTAACTAACATTAACATACAGAAATGTGTCGTCGCGGATTATTTTGTAGAACTTTCTGAATCTTAAAACTTTTCTTAAATGGATTTAAATATCTAGTATCATTAGAGCATTTTTTAATTAAGTAATTGGTCGCCATGAAAAGGCCTTTCTATTTTAATAGGTAAAGTTATAGACTTTGTTCATTCTGAACGTTTTTTGTAATTTTTCAAATCGGATTGGCCATTTCTTAGATCACCTCATATAAACAAACTAACAAACATTATCTCTTTATAATAATCGTATTATCTATACTTATACTCATTAATATATTAAAGATTAGAAAAGCCAGTTTTTCACGCTGTTCTCTTGGTTTTATGACCATTTAAGGGCTCCGTACCCAAATGGCACCAACAGCTGTCCCTATATCTTCTGAAAATCTGTTATATGACCGCTAAAAAACGAGCAATAAATATGATAAAAAATTTAATATATTGTGGGGTGCACGATAAAAAGCACGTGTTTCTTAAAAATACAACGCAATTGACGATTGGTAATGTTGGCATTCCAAAAAGTATCGCAATAATAAGGTTTATTGATGCAGACTTATTGTATGTACAGATCAACGATTAAAAGCTTTAACGAATTGAATAGGGTTCACAAAATGAAGCCTAGAGGTTAGCATCCAATCAGTAATTGTTTTACTCGTACATATATTTTGCGAAATCTGAATTTAAATAAGTGTTTCATATAGTACAGTAGTACAGAATCCTTTGTTTGAGAGTCAAACTCGCACTGAAGACCATGGTTATTCAATATTCACATAAAAACTCCTCCGACACTTTAAAGTTTTTCTAAATAAAGGGTCCGCCAAGTAACGTTTTTTTTCAACTAGCGCTTATTTCGTGAATGGTAACACTTTCCTCATGTCTGATTTGACAGATAATTAGTTTTATTTTTCCGCTAAACGAATATGGTTGTGTATACGCTTGAATAATGCTGGGAAATATTGCGACATTACTTTGAAAATCATGGTAATGTTGCAGAATGTGTGCGAAAATTGCGTACGGATTTTGGAAAAAGAGAAGCACCGTCAGCTCCGTATGTTCGTTATCTTGTGGAAAAAGTGAAAGAAACTGGTATCCTCATCGATAAACCAAAGCGTGAAAAGCCAAAAATAGTGCGTATACCCGAGAATATTGCTGCTGTGGCAGAAAGTGTGCGTGAAGTGCCATCAACATCAATTCACCGTCGTTCTCAACAATTGAACATTTAGAAGACATCATTGAGACGAATTTTGCATAAAGACCTTGGTATGACACCATACAAAGTCCAATTGGTTCAGGAGTTGAAGCAAACTGACCATCCAATGCGTTTTCGCTTCGCTAAGTGGGCCTGCGATCGACTTACAGAAGATGCCGATTTAGCCAAAAAAATCATCTTTTCAGATGAAGCTCATTTTGATCTTGGCGGGCATGTAAACAAGCAAAATTGTCGCATTTGGGGCACAGAAAACCCGCACGCATACATTGAAAAGCCGATGAACCCAAAACGAGTCACTGTTTGGTTCGGATTTTGGTCCAGAGGCATAATTGGGCCATTTTTCTTCGAAAATGAGCAAGGAGTGGCCATTACAGTCAATGGCGATCGTTATCGGGCCATGTTGAACGAATTTTTGTTCATAAAAATTGAAGAGGAGGATATTGGCAACATTTGGTTTCAACAGGACGGCGCTACGTGCCACACAGCCGAAGCTACACTCGATGTTTTGCGCCCTGATTTTGAAGATCGCATTATCAGCCGCAGAGCTGATGTCGTTTGGCCACATTGGAGCTGCGATTTGACACCGTTGGACTTTTATTTGTGGGGTGCCCTCAAAGATAAGTATAACGCTTTAAAGGACAATATTCGTGAAGCCATATTTGCACAAGTTTTTATTTTATATTATCTTTCAATTCGGGTTTCAGAATGCTGACCAAAGCCCCATTTCTTTCCTCTTCAATTCGCACTTCCAAATTCATACATCATTGTTTAATAGCGTGAAGGATCATCATCGATTTTGAGGTCTGTTGGTATCCGAGGCAGTATGCTTTATTAACAGGAAAGGATGCACAAAAAGTTGCATTTATAACAACCTTTCTAAACGTCGTCAAAGTATCACATTCACTTTGAGGAAGTTATATTAAATGCATAAAGTGCGTCACTTAAAATACAAGTGAACGCCTCCGTAATGAATTGCATTAATCTTTTCCAGAAACTCGCATTATCCTTCTTTCCCCGAAGGCTTACTTCCCCACAAGACTCATTCATTAGGATCACAACTTCTGAAAATCACCGCCCATGAGTTAGGAAAAGCAGCAGTTCCTCAAAGTCACCCAACTGACCAATCAACGGAACGGAAACCTCTTTATAAATACTTCTAAATTGTCATCCATAACCCGTTTGTGTCAACTACGTCCTCTCTAAACTACTCGCTCTTAATTGATTCTATCAGTCGAAGAGATTTCGTCCTTTGTTGTTTTCCCCCCATTTGAATCAGAGCATCCTCATTCCACGTAACGTACGCGCCCAAAACTCACTCAGAGGCAAAACACTTGGAGACTTAGTGATAGTGCGAAGCATTCAAGAGTAATGAAGACAATAACTCTCCAAGGACCAAAATGAAATTGTGACTTAAATTTATGTCCAGCACTTAAGCAAGTGGAAGTTAAAAAGAAAAAAAACGGAAACCATTCGTCCTTCTAACTTTGTCTATTGTGTGCAGGAACGTATCAGCTTACCACAAATAGTAGGAAGACATCAGAGTTGAGCTGCAAAAGAAAAAAAAAAATCACTCATGCCCTACAGGATCTAAGGCTGGGAGCATAATTTGCATTATTATTGTTGAAATGCCGCAAGGGGAAAACTATTTCCACAAATCACAAGTAAGAAAAAAAAAGATTATCTTACGGATGCAATTGCATCTAGGTTGAAATAATAGAAGCAAGGAAGGACTGGTTGGCTGGAGAGTAACAAAAGTTTTACAGGAAATTTTAACTAAAAAACTTCCATCCTCGGTCATAACTCTTGGATCCTACCTACATGCGGCCCGGAGAAAATCATGGAATTAATGAGGTGCATTGTAATTGGATAGGAACCTTTGAGAATATTAAAATATTTCCATTCATGACGCTCTAGTTAGATGAAAAAATGAACAAACATTTGATACCATGTAAAGTGGCTCAGGTGGATGCCGAATTTTGAATCGATGATGGAGATCGCAAACATAAAAGAAAATATCCGAGAAGAGAAGAACACAACATCGATTGAATATTTCTGGGCCTCCATATGGTAATGCAAGGATGGTTACGAATGTCAAGAATTGGTCTTGGTGCCAGTCGACTTGTCCACACAAGTAACTGCCAATTTGAAGTGTAAAAATATTGAAACGCAAGAGAAGGGGTATCCACTTTTCCACTAGGAGAAGGAAAGATCCTTTGTAAAATATGTCCCTGCAGCCGACTTGTCAAGCCACTCACTTTACCCAACTAGTTCGTGAATCTCATCTCCACACCAAGAATAGTTTTAAAATGAGTGATAGCAGGCTCTTTAGTTTTGAATTGAATTGAATTCTGGTCATAGTGAACGCGAATAAACAAACTGTGAATCGGTTTCCTTTTTCTAAAATTGATATACGAGTATGATTTGTTTTCCAGAAGATCTTCGCGGCGGATGACTACGTTTCTGGAGGATTAATTTGCTACATGAATTGCATTGATTTCCTCTTCACAAGAACGGTATCTGTAAAATAAAGTCAAATCTTTTTTTACCATTGTAATGATCTTGTTATTACGACTCATCTTTTTGACTTACAGCTCAGCCTTTTTGGGAATAAAACTGAGATCCTTTTTTTTGGGTGCTATGCTTTCTAATTCACAGCCTTTCTTTATTTTCCACAGTTAATCGGTTTCGAAGCCTAAGATTCTCTTAGCCTAAGATCATGCTTCGTAGTCTCGCCTGTGGTAGTAAAAGCAGCTAGTCCTTACAATTTTGATGTGTGTGTTTGGGTTCACTTTAGGTAACAGAAGCTCAATTTAAAGAAGAAAATCGGTCGGCATACGTCCAATAGATGATCAACGGTTGTAAACTGCATCATTCCCGAAGGTTCTTCTACGGGCATAGCAAGGGTTAAAACCTTATTCCAACCCTCTTTCTACATTCCCTTTTTAAGAACGTGTAAATTCGAGTGCGCCGATTCCTGTTCATCATTATCAAAATAACTTGATGACTTACATCGAATCGCCCGAAGAGGACATCCTTTCTGATTAGACCTCTAGCATTGGACGTACAATGAAAGTTCACACGCTGCGACAATTTTGTCCCACTCCTTTTTTAATGCTTTATTTGAAGATTCTATCATACTTGAGTATTTTGGGATTGGTTTTTTGTTCTATGTTTTGTCGTCACGCAAGTGTGTTCACACTCATACTGCTGTCAACCGTGGATCCTTGAGAACTTCCTTTCATAATAGCATACGATGCAAAAATCGTTAATGGCGCCATTACTGCTGGCGCCGCTATATTCAAAAGTACCTTCAAGCTCATAGCAACATACCATCCAACTATACGACTTATCATTCATCCCACCAAACCAAGGACATGTGAAAAATTCTGAAAGGAAGCTTAACAATTGAATTGCCCTTCCCTTAACTGTGGCTGCAAAGTTAAAATTTCGAACTCAACCAAATGCCAATTTACTTACAAAGAAAAACACACGACTCACATTATACAGAAATAACGGGGCAAACATTTAATCCCTCGTATATGAATGGTCTATAACTATTAAAGCGCATACAGGAACAATCCTCTTCTTCTTCTGCTCTACCACTATGACCTTCCACGGAAAATCATCCAGTAACATGAGATTTTTTGGGGTATGGCCAAGATTCACTTTGCATTGCAGACAAAATGCACAGGAACAGAGAAAAGTACAAAGGACTTTAAAAAAAGGACCAAAAGGACTAAGGATAGTTGTAATACGTGAACCTGCATACATACAACTTGGTCGGGTTAAAAGTTAACAGACAAGGACCACGGATGTGAGAACAACCATGTGCACTTTGTCGAATTGAAAACTCGCTATGGCAAATTTCTGTCAACCGCCCCTAAAAATAAAGGGTTACGTAATGAAAGTCGAAAAACAAAAAAGGGACAAGTGCAGGATAAAACACAAGCAAAACTGGAGCTCAAATAAAAGTGACCAACTGGATGCTTTTATCCTTTTGTATTCCTAGAAATGGTTCTTTTCACAGGAAATATGGAAATTAATTTTGTACGGGAACGTACTGTGTAGATGAGGACACCACTGGGTAGTTCTGGTCAAGTGTGTGTGCAGCTCCAACTATGATGAGTTTTTCAAAGGAAATTGCACTATGAAATTGGCAGTTTCATCGTCGTTTTCGGAGGCAGTTTTCTGCAGTAATCACGTCCTACACTCCAAGCTGGTCAATTTTATTGCTGGATGTGCAAAGCATTTTTGTTTTTGAAGGTTTAAGGATATAGTTCCAATTATTTGTAACATTGACAGGCACAGTTGGAAGAAGGCACGAAGCGCATCTAGTTTGTGGCTGAAACATCTCACGCTTGATTCTAAATTTTAAAGGATCAAAATAGGGTTCTATTAAACTCTGACTTAGCCCGACCTGTTGTATGAACAATCTTAAGACCCTTAATTTTTTTAAGTAGATCGGTTTGCATGGATGTACCTTGATGAACCATTTTGATCATATGGAAATTGCCTTAAGAAGAAATACGTTAAGAAATGAAAGTTCTCGCCGTATCAAGACCTTTTTCGGATATGAAAGTTCTTTTCCCTGCAGTCAAGGAAGTCAAACAATGACAGACCAAAAATGGGGCTTTTTCTTCCGTGGTACACACTTTTTCTAACTTCCTAGAAAAATTCTGAATATAGTCTGTACTTTGTGAGGCTTCCTCTTCGTCCTTCCTCTTCAATTATCCCTGAAAACTTGTGATTCATTGACGAAGATAGGGTTTTTCAAGAGGTTTGTTGTTTCAGGTCTGATTTTTAACTTCCCATCAGTTAGTTTTTGTAATCGGTCCGATTTTCGAAATTCGTTTCGTTTTGCTGTCCCAGTAGTCGGATTCCTTTGTTTTTAGAAAGATGCCTTTGTGTGTATGTGTACGTACGTACTTTGTGCGGATTCTTTCGTACAGCCTAACTCTAGAAAACAAATCAAGCTATCGAAGCCAAATTGGTTTCATTCGAAGCGTGTGTGCATAAAGATCACCTGAAAAGCTTTTGGTTAAATTTGACAGGGTCGTTTTAATTACATGACGAAAAAACTGTCAAAAAAAGGGATATATACTCTGCCGTTTATAAGTTTTCGGACCAATTCATAGAAATTTTAGTTTGATCTATCTAAATTCCAAAAGTTTCATTAACATTATGTTAATTAAGCCAATCGACTTAACCTAGTTAGTTATAGACGATAAAAACTAACTTACAAACTAAAACAGTATTATTAAGTTTAGGTCCTTTCATATTTTGAAGTGCCTTTTTTTCTCTTTTTCTTGATCCACGTTTCCAGAAGTGTGAATCCTAGTTTAGAAAATTCTACCAACATGAAAAATTATTATCTCTTAATTACAAACCCACACCGAAGACTGCAAAGTTCAAAATATAACATCATAGTAGAATTGCAGTCATTGGTGAGGATATGAAAGAATCACTTCTGCAGACTATGTAACGGCGATGATGAATCAACACTCTCAAGCTGCTCCATTAAGTTCGGCAAAGACGTCATCGACCAACTTGATGTCAAACAACGTTTAAGGCAAGGTGATGCATTGTCATGCGATTTCTTCGACATCGTACTTGGAAAAATAGTCCAAATGTGCCGCTTCAACACCAGGGGCACTATCTATTACAGGTCTGTCGGTAATCGGAGAACGCAGCTTGATGTCAACAGTGCGTTTATGAGTCTTCAGACAGAAACGGCAAAGATGAGTTTGGCTGTATACGAGGTTCATAAAGAGGCATATGTTGTCATTAAGAAAGATCACCCAAACGCGACGTCTAGGTCAAAACGTAACCATAGACATTGAGGTATTTTGCGACTTTGTCAACCTAGGCTCCGCTAAAACTAGCGCTGAGATTAAATTAAGAATACCTTTTGCTAATCGCTGTTTCTTTGGGCTAAGAAAACAATTGAGTAAAGAACTAAAGTGTCGTTCTATAAGACCCTCAAAATCCCCATCCTTATACATTGTGCAGGGGCATGTACACTTTCAAAAACAGTTGAAGGTTATTTCGAGAGAAAGTATGATGTATGAATTTATGTTAAATTCACAATTTGTTTTAAATGATAACATTCGGGACAATTAAATATTTTTCTTATTTATTTTTTGTTTAGAGGTGGCGGCAAATGAAATAGCACCTGCATTTGTTTTTTATATCTTTAGATGGGATTTTTATGGTATGGGCAGGTCTACTCGCACACAAACCAATTTTTGTTTCAATTTCAATTCAATCTTAAGTTTCACGATTGACTTAATATTCGAAATAGGATTGAGGCCTGGCACAGTTTAGCACTTCCATATAGTGTTTCCGAAGTATTGTACTTTTAAGACTAAGAAATAGAAAAAGAATACAAATACAGCTTTTCGATTTTGGCTTCTCGAATTTTTCATTTATTTTCTACGACCCATAGATATTTCAAACCTTGTTTTTTATTGTACATGTGTCGAGTTCAATTAATATGGTCCACAGAAATTATTTTTGTCTGACTCGCCATTTTTGGTCGCCATTTTTGGTCTACCTGAGACCTTCTTTCTGCTGATAGTCCCGGTCTCAAGATATTTTGTTAAATTCCATGCCACAGATCGTTGAGCAACATTAAGCTTGAACTGATTTCTCTCTTTTTTTTCCAAAAAAATAATTATGAAGGGGCTCCACAAGTGTGAAAGGCCATCTATTAGACCAGACTGTATTCTCATCCTAACTCTATCTTCCAGGAATTTCAACATAAGAGCTTCTGTGGAAGACCAAAGCCGGTGGGATGTAATTTTTTTTGGGTCATAATCTTTACCGTAATCCATTGCAGTCTCGAACTGTCATCATTATATAAAAACGTCGAACGACACGCACTCGCAAAAATTCGTTCCCAAATCAATGAAAATATGGCAGAAAGTTTTTACAAAATTCGTAGTGTCTTTGGTTATTATAAGATTTAAAATTCTCAGACAGGCTTGTGATGCAAGGATTCAACGCAAACATCTTGGGCTTCATGTGCACAGGATCCGGCTGAAGATACGGAAATGCAGTTTTTTTTCTGCTTGTGATAGCCAACATTTTAAGGATAAAATTTATCTGATTCATGAGGCTCCCGATAGCAGTAGTAAAATAATCTCTCAATGTACAAGAACTGCGGTTTTTGTCTGTCAATATCCTTTTTGTCAGGAGCGCGGGAATGTTTCAAGTTGAAATTAATATCAAAAAGTTTTGACTGCGGTCCTTTGTAGCCGACAATCATAGGTTCTGACTATTTACTTTTCTGACAGATCACATTATCACTGTATGCAAAAACTAAATAGCAACCAGTTTTTGAAAAATAACGCTTGCCTTTAACTTACTTATTCGTCCTTCGCAATTTCATCCTCAAGCTCATTTGGCAGTCTTAATGTACGGAATATTTAAAGAGCATACCCTTGTTTCGCTATCTTATAAAAGCCAATTTAAGCCATTCCGCCAATGGACTTTATTGTCGGCCACAAAATGGAACCCATTTCATCCACAAAAGATTACTCACCCATTTCTACGCCGCTAAGGGTGAAGCCACCCAACATTATACTATCTCAACAAAGGATCTTCCCTCTAATTTTTCCACAGAAGTCTGTGAATTTATAAATGCCTCCAGCTCTAGTTGTTTCAACTTCCAGCTTCAGGCTCCGCGCCGCCCAATCTCTACTCTGCAGATGACAACCTCGATGAATGCTGTCGTTCTTGTATTGTGTTCTGCGGGCACGGCAATAACTCACCTGAGTGTTATGACAGGCGTTATTCTACTGTGCGTTTTATCATTACAGTCCCCAAGGCCGACCATACCGTTGTGTAATTAAGATTTCACTCACATAATAATAAATTCAGTCAGCCCTGCTGTAGTCCAGAGCAGAGGGTGTATCTCTATGGACAAAGTTTTGTCTCCTTTCGGAGTGATAACCTGACTTAACCTGCTACAGCTACAAGGATCAGCTCTCCCTATCAGCAACACATGTCCTGTATACCTGAGCCCGTCTATCACTTGGTCGGTTTTTTGGGAGTGGGCCTATATTATCCAACTGAAGCTACTTTCCACTCGAGAGCATCAGACCATTAAGCCAGGTGTACCTACATCCTACACCTATCTGCGGGTTGTGAATCCCGCTGCTCAAAGAATGCAACGCCACCGCTGCCGCCGCCGCCACCAAAAGCCATTTACTTGTGCATGCACGTTCAGATAGCCGACCGTCGCTCGTAGTCGGTATTCTCATTAGATGCACCATGTTGGCAAATTATGCATCTGGGTTAGGATAAAGCAAGCTGTTCCCGTGCCGAGGTTGTTTGCTTGCATCTCCGGTAAGTATCCATTCCCAAGTATGCATGGGCTTGGGGTTGGCTATAGGTTCCGTTCGAGTTGCTGATTTGCCACATGGTCTATGGCTCCCTCTTACATGGAGTCCCATTTTGTAATCAGCCTGAGATGATTACCATTAAGGACATCTTTGCCGTGTCGGATTGTGTGCTTTTGGTCCTATGTGCGGGCAACCTACTTAGTGTGCATTCAATGAAACTGTGCCGATACGGTAAAAGGGGAGTCAGGGAGGATTCCTCAAGCAGCCCGCTTCATACTATTGAATTTGATTTGAATAACCATGTGAGCCTGTTTTGAGGGGGCGGCAATGGATGCGATGCATTACGGGCTGTGTGCCGCCCATCAAGTTATTTCATTATTTGCAGATGGCGTGCTCTAGCATACGGGAGACGAGTTGATGTTGCTCTAGTCATGGGATGGCAGGACTCCCTTCGTTCCATTGTACACGATGGAATGAATACTGTCATCATCATCATTACCATCAACAGTCTTATTAGTAATTGTGTAGCATATGCTTGGGTAATAGAAACAATGAGCGAAGGATGTAACAACGGACGTACGGTGAATATGTATGAATGTAATGGTATGAGGTGTGCTCGTTTCTTAAGCTCATTAGGGTTGCAAAGAAAAGCTGAATTCCTTACAGCTATGGAAATGATAGAAATGGCTGCAATCTATAAATAGGGAGTAGGCTTTTCCGTTTCATGCTTGGCTTGGTTTCCATTCGAAGGATTTATCCTGCCAGAAAATTCCTCAAAATTAGAATTAATTCAAGTGCGTTGTGAATTATTTTGAAAGCGGGATATGCATGTTTTGGGGAAGTGTAACGAAGGTTACATGGCCGTCTTATTTCCAGCCAAAGCAGGAAGGGCCCATTTTTAGTCCCTGCAATAGGAGAGACCTAAAACCGCTCACCTTTACCAACTATGATAGCTTGTGAAGCAGTTGCTGATTTGAAGAAGTTTTAAGATACTATGTTTGCAAAAGTTCCATAAGAAGTGTTGAAAGCTTATATGACTTGTTTCTGCACAGATAGGTAGTTTGCAGCTCTGGATGTTGATGAAAATAAGCGTTTTTTAGGGCAAAGTTATATTTTGTCCTCAATATAGTTACCTTCACTTGGTATACCGAGTCCCTAACATTTCGATGCCCTTTCCTCGGTGGCTCGTTTTCCGCGATGACTTCCTGATTCGATTTGAATTTCTTGCCCTGGAGAAACCGATTTAAATTTGGCATCAGAGCAACCACTACAGAGAATAGCTACCAAGGCAGCGATTTGGTTGATTGAGTGTAACCACTGGAGCAGAACACAAAGCCCAGGTCATACGGAAATAATAAAGTGTGCGAGAATTCCGAGAACACCTATCTTAGACTTCGAATCGGGATACAAAACATTGAACCCAGATAGGGATGACTGGACGAAAGATATAGTCAGAATATCAGCCAATCTGGAAGTTTAGACGGACGGTTCCAAAACGATCGAAGGCAGCGGACTTGAAGTATCTGCGATCTCGCCGGAGATCTCCTTCTCTCTGTCATTTCGATTGCCCAACAACTGCAGTGTTTTCCAGGCAGAAGTTAAAGTAATCCAATAGGCCGCCCGCTTACTGTCAATGAATCCCATAGACGGGTTGTCTATCGTCATGTGCACAGACAGCCAGGCGGCCATCAAGGCACTGGACACACCATCAATTAAATCCAAGATGGTAAAACTTTGTCGCGTATCTCTCAGGAAGATAGCGGTCAGATGTAACCTTACCCTTTGCTGGGTCCCTGGGCATAGTGGTATTCCAAGCAATGAAAGAGTTGACAAGCTTGCTAGAATACGGGTGAGCTTGCCACTGGCAGTAAATTAGGAGACCTCTTACCCCTCGATTGAAGCAATAAACCAATGCTAAATACAGATGCCATCGATATCACCAATCGGAGGTGGGTGGAACTAGACACCTGTAGGACTTCGAGGCAAATTTGGCCTCTCATTAATCCAAAAAAAGACAAGAACACTACTTAGGCTTAACAGAAATATAATAAGTAAGGTCGTAGGAAATATCACAGATCACTGTATCATGGGCTCACACGCATTAAGGTTATAACCGGTAATAAAGTGGACAATCCACTTGGATACCAATCAGGTTTTTCTAAGGTATCAGTTAGTCCCCTGGCCAATGAGGAATCGGTGTATAAATCGCCGGTAAGTGATAACACAATGGATCCAAACAGGATGTAAGTGGGTCATAACTGTTTCAGATGTGACAATCACACCTACCTCCCTACCTACCACTTCGAATAATTTGAAACATTAACGCGACCTTGTTTTTCTTCGACGGTCAGCGGACGTGGCCGCTTGCTTTTTCGTCTCTAAGACATCGCGCAAAATGTATCCTACTTTTTTGAGAAAACTTGCCCAATTTCAATTTTCAACAAGAACATCCTGATGGGAAGTTAATAATTCAAAACTTCGAGATTTGATGCAGTTTCTTCACGATTTCTGCATTTGGAGCTTCTTTTGGCTTTCCAGATTGAGGTACGGCTTGTGCGACCCATTTTTGAATTCACAAAACAACCGACAAATTGTTGTTTTCCAAGGAGTAGATATGTGGTTATATTTATGCTACCACTGCACTGATTCCTCGTAGGTGTTTCTTACTTTTATCAACATCAACATGCGATACACCCAAAAGTACCGTCACTCAAAGGAATTTAGCTTGCGAACGAATGGACAGATTGTGACCGATGAGCCTCTCAAAATTAGGCATGGTTAGTGAATTTCCAGTGGCGTGACCTATTAATAAATCCTGGGAATTTTCAGCCCATGTCAGCACTGTCAGTTCGGTCTTCGACGGAACGGTGCTGATGATTTTCATATTGCAAACGATGAGGTTAGATTCTACACATTTCTCTTAATTTACTTTTTGATGTAAGCGAATTGAACTGGATCATAAGCTATCCTTTTTTTCTGTATAAAAGCTTCGCTTACGCCATGATTTTATTTTCGCTTATTTGTGGAAACGACTACAAAGAGTTTAACTTCCTTAGAACTTCACAATCCAGTATCAGTAAGAAAACATTTTTTACAACATTAAAAGAAAGGCAAATGGTTGGGCTGAAATTTGATGTTTTTGGACAAAGAGAATGAGTTCAAATTCAGCGTTTCAACATTTTTAAGTACTAAAGGACTCGTGTTTTTGGCCTGCTCACAACTCAATAGAACTGTTTTGAAAGGATTTTGACAGAAAAGTTTGAACACTCAAAAACTAAAGATAATAAACTTACTTAAAGAACATATCAATGTCTGCTTTTGGAATTTTTTTTCTTCTAAATTTAAGCCACCAAAACAAATGTAATTAAAAATCGGGTCTTCGTTATGCAGTTGCGCTTCTGATGAAACCAGTTTTCATTTTAAGGTCTGTGAGACGAAAAAAACTACATGAAAGTTAATGCATCGTATGTCATGTTTTAGAGGCCAATAGCATGTCCGACAACTAAAATGTCAGCTCTATGTGTCGCATCTACAAAAAAATAAAAACAAAGTAATCCTTTGTCTCGAAATCGAGGCATAGTCCTGCTTAACATCGCAAGCTAGACTGTATTCAGAGTATTGTTTAAACTTCTGAAGTACTCCGAACCGGCGAATTCACAATAGACCAAATTTTTCAACTGCGCCAAACCCTGGAAGAGATCAACGAATTTCAAAACGTTACGATAGTCAATGCCTACTCATCGACTTCAAAGTCACGTATGACAGTATTTTTCATATAAATTCTTCTTGACTACAATTAAAGATGAGGCCAAAAGAGTTGGTCCTCAAATAAAAAAAATCGGGAATCACTTTGGAAAAACCAACAATAGACAGCTCCAACATTGAATTGGTTAAAATAAGATATTGGTTTAAATCCGAGCAAGACTCATTCTTCTCTGGGTTGTCAAAATAACTACTACCATAGCTTCCGATGAAAACCATGCTCTACATGTCAAACCGAGAACTCAATTAGCTGTACAAATTTGATTAGCGAATCATAGCAAGAAATTGACCTAAGTCAAGTCCTTTAAGCTTACTCTTTTATGAGTATGCAAGCGAATTAACCCGAAATATTGATCAGTTCATTAATTCTTTTTGCATTGTAAGCCCCATTTGATTGGTACTTTAAATGTACAAAGTTTAATTTCCAAAGGCCTAATCCCAAAGCGGTAAAACGAAACAAATTCAATGGTTTTTCGCAAATGAAAAGTTTTTCAATGAACGCTTTTAAAAAAACAATTTTTTAAAAATCCAATACGCAAACTGAATGCAAACAAAAAAAATCTCATTTACACCATTGTCCGCATAAAACTCTATCTTTTGAAATGTCAAAAGGCTTTAATAAAAAAAAAATGCATAATCCTGCCATTATCACGCCGGAAAAACAAAAAATAAAAAATAACCATCCCTTATTCCCAGAACCCATTTGTTACATTAATAAACAATATTGTCCTGTTTTTAGTTGACAACATGGCCGGGCCAAACTACTCGTACAGTTTTAGATATTGGCACATTTTCCACTCCGAGGTCTGACCTCATATACCAGCGAAAAATCGTCATCGAAACAAGTACACATTTCACACATGCCACAGGGGGTGGCAAGCCACCATTGTCCTTCTCTCTCGGTGCACTATTCGTTTTTTTTATTAAGGCTGCAACCACTGCCGCCACAGTGTCCGATACACGTTAGTAATCCATTTTCGACCCTCTAGTTGGTGGTAGCTACTACAGTGGCGTATCGAGGAACGGCAACAAAAATAAAGAAAAATCCAGATCACTAATAGCTCGGCCAACATTGCGCCAAATAACAACGCCGATAGCAACATCAACCGAACCCCCCGGCTTGCGGGGCGGTACGTAAATCAGCGGGTACGTGGAACAAAATTTGTCCCTTGAATTGCATACCTCCCCCTGGATTTGCTGTTTTGAGAATTACGCGCGCTGTTGTCTATTTTTCGCCACCCTCAAACAGTCGAACGCGACACTAGGACTGCCACCCTAACCGGGTCGAAGGATTTATATGTTATTGAATGACTACACAACAGAGGGTGGGCCCGGGTATCAGCATCAGGACCTACTCCCCGATCGCCTTATAGTTATGCCCAGACCATTTTGTGGAACGATTTTGCAGCGATTACCGTTGCTTTAAGGTTCCAGCAGTAGTTGGCGATGTCCTGTTGAAGGTTGCATGGCTGTTCTTGGCTAGTGTTCAACTTAAGCGGAAATGGGTCCATTGGAGCAGAGAATCGGAGGTAAAGTCGATCGGACGACAACGACGACGCTTTCGAAAATTGTTGTCGCAAAAGTTTCCTGCATCCTAGAAGTGGAAATGGGTAACGCTGGCTGAAGAGAAAAAAGTTTATTTTTCGTTCGATTTAGTGTTACGCTCGAGTTGGGGCGATGATGCGAATGCAAAGTCAATTTATTCTCGAGTTGACTTATCCACCAGAAAGAACGATGATGAGCAAATATTTTGTTGGACTCTGGACGGGGGATTGTGTTGTTTTTTGTTCTCATGGGATCGCGCTGAGTTTATTTTTCTATTTTTTTTTTGTTGGCAGCACTGTTGACGCTGGCAGAGTGATATCACAATTTGTCTTCGAGTTTTTGATGGAACATTGAGAGGAGAATAGTGGACACTTGGGAACAGTTGAGTGACGCGAAACTAAGCGTTCGACATGGAGCATTCTAAGAGGTTTAACGATTAGATAAGATAGATTTCTTTAATGGTATGGTAGCTAAGTGTACACTTGCGTGAAAAATGAGTTCTTTTTTTCGAAAAACAAGTTGTTCTAAGGAAAACTCAAGTCCTTGTTTTTTTGATTTTCAATTTTTGACGCGAAAACGTTGGGGAACATATTGGAAAAGATTAAAGATTAAGAAAGTGGCCAAGTGCGGGTACTAGTTTTAATTTTGTTTTTTTTTAAATATTTCATATTTTAAATCATTGGCTATAAATTTAGTTTGTTGTGTGATTAAACTTCAAATTTATGTTTTTCAAATTTTTCCATTTACTTGTGCTATTTAGTTCACTTTTGTTTTTAGTTCAGCGGCAAATACCTTAGATGTTTCGTTTCACATGCGGCATAAGCAGATGTCTTTTGCCACGTCGATTTGCAAACTTGGCTTTTTGACATTTGAAGGGACCGTAGTCATAAGTTTTTGATATTAATTTCAAATTGATACCTGCACGAATTCCTGAGAAAAAAAGATCTTGAAAAACATGTCTGTCTCACGGATAATCAAGTGATTCTACAAAGTTCTGTTTTTCCATTTGAGGAACGGAACCCTAAAAATGAAATTTACTTTTCATGCCACTGCTCCCAGTTGTCCAGATCGAGAAATTTTTTATGTTTTTAAAACCGAGCAAATTAACATACGATAAATACTAATATTGTTCTTGACAATTATGTCGAAAATATTTGAAAAACAAATTTTGAAAAGTCTAAGTTTAAGTTTAATAGTAAAATAAATATATGACGACCGGCAAGGTTTTCAGAATGACCATGAAATCAAAAAGCATTCGAAAAACAAACATTTATTTCAGAGATTTCTCAGACGACTTTCAATCATTTTTGAGAGTATGGCATGAATTTTTGAGCTGTTAGCTATGAGGGTTATTTCCGACTCCATTTTAAAGATGCAAGAATTCCATCTAGGAAATAGACTTAAGAAACGATTTCTCCTCATTTAAATATATTGCTTTCAAAGTTCCACAAGTAAGCGTCTTTGGCCCGGTTTTGAACTTAACACACAAGAGAGATATTCCTTGCGAATAAGACACAACAACAGGCACGATTGCAGACGACATGTCAAAATAACAACTTAAAATATACAAAAAATCCTTGAAGGAAATAGGTAACCGAATGTATAGAGACTTGACGAAACGTTCTTAATCTTCCGTAAGCCTGGTGAACAGAATTATGCCGTCAGCTTGTTGGAGTCCAGAAACACCCAAAACGGGAAGTTTCACAACAGTTGTGATCTTTTGAAAATAGGCTCGAGACTCCAATAGGCTCAATGAAGGTTAATAAGACCAAGTTAACATTTGTGCAAAATACTTACCTGAAAGAAGAGCCGACTAGAAAAAAGGAGGAGTGAATGAGAGTACGGAAAAAGGTTATGTCAACTTGGAAATCGTGCCAAATTAAGTATTTCTAAGAAACTGATAAATAACAAGCAAGAGGTAAAAGTGTAAGAATATTCCAGTTGTTCTTAAATTTTCGGTTTTTACAGGGATTCATTGCTTCCTAACTTCCTTACGGAGGTGTAGTCTCTAGTCGCAGTTCCTTTCTTGGATAGGTCACCAGCTCGTTCATTTCCTCCCAAATAAGACTGACATTGTTGAAAGAAACTAATTTGAATCTTCTTTGAATCGACTTCACCTCTAGCAGAGACGAAGATTTGTGTCTGGATTACCGAGACGAAGAATTCTAAATGAACTCCGATTTCGTTGGTTGCCTTATTGCCCTCCTGATTGATTCCACAATTCGTCATTCGTAAAAGATCTTATGGCGGTAAAGTTGTTAGCAAAATTCATTAATGTTTAATTCTCGCGTTGGCAGATGAAATAAGAAAACTCCGAATTTTAGACAACAAAAGACAAAAGTCCATCCGTAACAAGTAATCACCGCCTATTGAGGTCTATGAAGAGTTCGTGGTTGAATCTTCTATCTTATATTCGCCCTCCACAAATTCGGAAAGAGAATTTTTCTTCTCTCGAGAGTATTAAATAACTCTCAGCTTTCCCGTATATCATTCAGCACTCGACAGACTGGAGCTGAACTGACAGGAAAATTCTTCGGAGTCAAGAGTTTTGTACATATACATAACGCTCAATTGAAGTTGCTGTTTACTTATTGGAAGGTAATCCACTCATCCACTGTTACTGTTGCTACCAGTGAGGTTTTAGCCTAGCCTGTGCTTCGATTACTTCTTGTTTGATAGCAGCATGTACTTTGAGGCTAACTCCTTTCGCCTGTTCCTCAATTGCAGTAAACACCTTCCATGCGCACTTTCTGTTACAGCACGAGATTCAAGAAGCTACTTTTTTTCGAAATCAGGTTCATATTTGGACCAGTTTCCGGG
This sequence comes from Orthonevra nobilis, assembly GCA_963555765.1. NCBI lineage: Eukaryota > Metazoa > Arthropoda > Insecta > Diptera > Syrphidae > Orthonevra > Orthonevra nobilis. Next base: position 141,799,835 of record OY743224.1, read on the forward strand.
GAACTATTTCCTAATTGCATATTGCACCATGTTTTTTCGTTTGTTTCGGTCATCAGAGCCCAAGATGAAGCGATGCTGAAGCTTTTAAACGGGCGATGTCTTAACTTCACGTAAATAAGAGCTCATCTCGCGAATTTGGAGATTGATTGTTGTTTGGACTTAATATTTCTCCAGTTCTAGTTGAAGTTAGTACACATTGGTTTCCAATTAAATCTAAAACTGCTTTCGTACTCGAACAAAAACAATTCCACTTGGTTTGCAGGCCCCGCGGCATTGTCGAGCTACTCCGTCATTATTTGTGAAATCCTGTCATCACAAGGACACGATTTATCCGTTGCGAAACACCGGCGAGCTTTTGTGTACCACTTTATTGTTTTGCATACCTACGGGATACAATATCCTTGAGCTAGAAACCCTTTTTTTATGTCTAGCTCTCGCCACGTGTACTACAATTTCATCCAACGAACAACGTTAACTTTTACAACATACTCGCATCCTGACGCAAATACACTTCTTACGAAAGTTTACGTGTGCAAGTCATATACGCTTTTGTATCTTCCGATTGAGATAACGCTCCAGGATGCAGCACACACGAAGCGAAAATATTTTACACATCCTTCGGGCTTATAATTTTTCCTGGTGTATACTTGCACTGCAGTTGTTGCTGAGCGGATGTACCCGGATCTAAATATGCAATTGTGTATGCAATATGAAACAGTTTTGTTGGGAAATTATTAACCCGACATTCTGCAGGATAGCAGATCCTGGGTGTCGAATTCATAAAGTATTTAAATTCCTGGATGCAAAACGAACTTCTTAACAGAAATTATGGTTTTTGGTTAGGTTTAGATATACTTTCGATTTGGTTATCCGAATCATGTTGTACCTTAAAGTGACCGAAGGTCAAATTTAACTCACAATATTTTCCAATCTCATTAAATTCGTAACTACGTAACTTTTCGGCTCATCCAATAGAATTTGCCATTCAAACTAAAGGTTAATACACGAATATCCCCGCATCCCACCTCATCAACAGAATTAATGGTAAAACTCCCCATTCACCTCCTTCTCCGGTTATTTGAAATTCAGTGGAGAGCAAACACGAAAAACTTTCTTCTACCCTTCTTAGGGGCAAACTTTTAACTTTTAATTAAATAAACGTAGCGCCAATAACAAGCATTAGTTGGCATTCCAGTCACTCACCAGTCAACGGCTAACAGCAATCACAGAACCCTTCCCACTGGGCGATGACTAGAAGCAAAGGAATATACAAGATTGGGTTGCGATCGCCGCCACATAAAGACAAAAGCCTTCGAGAGAAGGGCGGGTGAAGGCGGGTGAAGGTACCCTTTGAATGAATGCCAATACACAAAAGTCGACGACACACCCCACACTTCGGTGGGGAGTCAGCCATAGGTGCCGCAGCTCCACATGGCACATTCCATGCAAAGGGCTGAGGCCAGACAAAAAGCACATACCTTGGATTATAGACATCATTTTGGAAGGTGCAGAGTGGCATCGGTATGTATGAGCATGTGTGTGTTCCCGCAATGTGTCTACGTCGAATATTTTTTGGCCGAATATCAAAAGTTCTGCACACGTTTTCCAAACACCCTTCATACCCATCTTCATCTTACGGCCGTTCTGTTTGCAGTTGCCAGAATCTTGCTGAGTCTTTGTACTTCACAGTGCGCCAACAGTGCAGAAGAAAGGTTAACGAATTGGGTGACACCAAGTCTTTTCCAGACTTGTTTACGATTTTTCTTTTGACAAAAGAAATCACCGTGTGAACGAATAGATGAACAGAAAAAAAAAACAGAATATTCATGTTGGATTTGCAAGCCGCCAAAAACACACACTCTCATTTGTTGTCGAATTTAATTTCCTGAAGTGCATTCGCAGAAGATTTATTATGAGAGCCTTGAAGATCCTTGAAATTGTGTGCGTATTACATCTTTTCTTTGGCAGAGAGTTTCCGGCCGGAATTAAAAGACACAAAAGGAGCTAGAAAGTTAAAACTGTTACTTTGGGACGCAATGAAATGTTCTAGTCTAGTTCTTTTGGATTTGGCAACATCCAACGTCAGTTTGGAGGAAAATGTTTCCAACTACTTTGTGCCGCCGAAGGCAAATTTAAATAAAATACAATTTCTGATTTAGATTTCGGTCAAATTTTTAATTTAAAAATTTAATAATTAATGTTATATTTTAATTCGCTTTCTCTCAAGAGGGCACAAGAGGGCGATAAACTGATACAACACTTACCACTACAAGAAGATAGAAAAAACAGAAATTAAGGTTGGAAACAAAGATGAATTATTCTGGCAAGGTCATTTTCGATAAATTGTTGGCTTGCAAATATCGCGCGCATATTCGTTGTCAAAAAGTCAAGTCCACAAAAAGAAATCCAACGTCCAGAAATCAGTTCACCGAAACGTTAAATAGCTCGTCCTGGCGCAATGAAGCCTCAGCCACATGTTTTGCGCACAGCAATATCTTCGATTTAAGGCCAATAAATAATCGGTTAACATTTTACACATCTCGTTTATTCTCTACAGAGATCCTGTCTTGAAGATGACCCATATATCTGATGTGAAGATTATCTGGTGCAAACGCCTTCACAGATCATCTTGACAGAGTTAGAGGCTGCAGATATTTTTGGCGGAGGGGAAGATACCAACGATAGAAGACGTCTCTTCCGGCAAAAAACAAAGCTCCAACAAATCATCGCCACGGAACAACTCTCCCAAGAGGAAGGTAGTGGGAAATGAGTTATACAAATTTTCCCGCAGTAGCATGTTCAAAAAAAACTATTGAAAACAGTAAAAAAGCCGCAAGCCGGGGTTGTTATCCTTTACCTTAAATGGCCTGGCAATCGCAATATGATCCCGTGGAAATTGTCATTTGTCGGCAAAAGCGAAATTCACAGAACACAGTTTTTTAATTTTTTTTCCTGGAGGCCATAATTGCCAAAATGCTGCGAATACTGAACTAGCAATTGCAATGGGCCCATAATCAGAAATACATCTGAAAAAAGTGGTATGATTGCTATGAGCATATTGCTATCAAGGAAGCCATGGTCATAAATTGCATTCAACGCATGCTTGAAGGCATTGAAGTCAACATCACTGTGGAGGCTCACAGAAAACTATGGACCTCAGTTAAGGATCAAGGTTTACTAATAAAATTGTTTTCAAGCTTTGGATGCAAGGATATGCGGATGAGGCGTTGTTATTGTTGTGGGCCGGTATTATTTAATGAGTTATAATAATTTTATTTACAAAATGTGCTAAGATAAAGGATTACGCATGTACTCGACCAATATGATCGTCGTCCCATTCTCAAGAAAAGGTAACAAATCAAAATCAGCAATTCTGACGGCGAATTTTCAAGCGAAGTAAAACATCTCCTTTCCTGGAACAGTTTCCACCGAGCTTATGGTTAAAAAAATTCGGGTAAAACTGAACGTTTGGTCCTTTGCTTCATTGTTTGACCAAATGTCAAAAATGCAGCATCAAAACTGTGGGCCAAAGCTTAAAAAGTACTATGTAAGCTATTTGATCTGGCCCTTAAGATAGTAGACGCCATGCCCAACAGAATAAAATTCGCCACCGAATATAATATAATAGAGATGTTATAGTTCCACAACACCAAGGGGTACACAAGTTCGATGTGTGGATCCAAATTGGATTGGAGTCTTCGGAAATCACCTACAACATTTCAAGCGATATCATATGCTATCGAGGTATGCACTCGTGAATGCATACTATGGCGAGTCAATATTCTTTTCAAAAGCCTTAATCTTACCAAAAGATTGTTAAGGTGCCAGTACAATGAACACATGGTCACGGTGCAATCACTTATACGACCTTTATTGCATTCCATAACATAATTCGCTTTCTCAGATGTCCCTTAAACAGCTCCTGGAAAATGCTGCTAGAACCAATCTAATCTGCTGGGTTCATAGGTGACTAGATTAAGTTACTGGTCTAGTGAAGTCCTCGAGGTTATAGCCATCGGAGATCATACAAAATTTTGTGGTAACTTATATGAGCATCTATTAAAAGAAAACTTTTTTCAGTGCTAAGGTTAAAACAACTGCGCGTGCTCTTAGTAATGTGAGATTTATATTTAGTAAAATAACCCCTGCTTTGTGAACTACCACTTAGAAGCGTTTCGTAAGTAGCTGCACAGCGAAGGCACCTACTAGTATCGTCACTACATGCGGCTCATTCATAGGTCAAACGGCCTTGTTCTTTGAAGTCAGCGCACAGGGTAAATCTCGTCCAAAATTCATTATTTTTTGATTGCAATGATCGAGGAGACGAGTACGGAGCTTACGTGCAAACTTACTTAAGTTACTTCGTCACTCACGATAGCAATCCACAAATCTCTGTAAATATTGATGTTTCCTACCATGGAGCACTCACGATCTCTCTTAACGTTTTTTCAATTGTTTACAGTATCGGAATTTTAGTTGGTTTGGTACTGCCCCATAAATAAATAAATACAATATATCCAATGAAGTTCAAGCATTAAGATTGCATTAGGCAGTTTACTATACATGCTCAGTTTTATAGAACCTCCGAGAAGACAATGCATTTCTCTAAGCCTGACTTTGAGCTTATCGCGTTTCTTTTTAATCTGTTTCTTCCACGTTTGTTTCGCATCTAAGGTCATTACTTACCTCGTTTGCATATTGGATTTGAACTGAGTCTAGAAATAGACGAATCCTATTCCCGTTTTCAAGGTTCCGTGCCTCAAAACGAAAAACTCAACTATAATAGGATACCCCTCCTGTCCACCTGTCGATCTGGCAGTCTGCCATGACCCTTTTTCTTAAGAAAGAAACCAAATATATATATCTGCGGTCTCTTGGAGCTAAGGAACAAAAAAAAAATCTAAATCGACACGTTCAAAATATTCGGCTACATCGCATATTTTGATACACGCAAGGGGACCATGAAATATCGCTCGAAGCAATCTCTTTTATCACAAGTAGGGGGAAAAATCCGAAAACTGTTAATTTGTAGTTACATCACAACAAAATTTAAAAAAAAAGTAGTTCATTGCACCGTGGTACGGAACCCTTGCACGTAAAATTAATTTGTATTGATTTTGTATTTTTAAGAATGGCAAATTAACAATATGTAGCTACGTTTATCTCTTTATCATAGGGAATGTCTCTAATGTAAAATAAGGAGCTAATTGGGCCAAGAACAATTTCTGGCGAACAGAGACATAAGTTTCTTACAATTCCGAGAATTCATTCTCGTATCTAATACGGAAACGTCGGTTTTTGAGATAAAATTCTAATATTAAAATTAGCTGAGCACCAAATTAAATGTAATCAATTTGAGAACTGAAAACAATTCACTACCTTCAGCGCTCTCGTTATCCTTGGTCCTTCCTGAGTTGAAATATGTTTCCTACTCCAAATAAATCCATTTAAAATCAATAATTTTCGAATATCCAATACCAATAATTTTTTTTCCATTTCTAAATTAAAATTTAAACAAGGATTGAATGAAAGGAACAAAAACCAAATCGATGGCACAACTAACAAATAATCAGCTCTTCTAATTGGTATCGAGAATTACTTTGCCATGATGAAGTACTCTCCGCTCTGAATCCTTTCATAAATAACCAAACTGGTAGCTGAGGAGATTCAACCACCAATTTCATTTCAACCGCCCTTCGCGGTCAGATGAACTGTATGGCATATCCTTTGGTATCCATGACCGGGATTTAATGTTGGTTTAATTTAAAGCCGAAGTATAATGGGCAAAGCGGGCCAACCCTGAGAAAATATATAGATGCGAATTGAATTGCTTTTTTTTCAATTATTATTTCAGTTTCGATCTGAAGGACGACGAACAATGGCAGGAGATGTGAGGGAGAAAAAGGAAAAAAGGCTCTTCGAATCGCAATTGATACTGTAAATTTACGTAAGGGTCTTAAATGGCTGACAAATTACTATGGCCGGATATTACTGGTCGTTCATCCATGCATTCTGATAGTAGACGACTTAATGGAATTTTATTACATTCCCTGTTATTTTGTCAGTGTATTCACTTGGTTTTCCAAGTAAAGATAAGAGCGAAGGATATGCTACTTTATGAGTAAGTGATTAAGTTGAAGTAATTTGGTGCTCTTAAACCACCTGGTACTGATGGCACCTATGACTGCACCAACTGCTTATGTTCATTGATCCTGGCGCGCTATTGGAGTGACTATAGTATCAAAAATTGGTTAAAAAGATTGACATTTAGGACAATAAGTCTGTCATTTTCTATGATTAAGATTAAGGAATCATCCACTTTCACAAATTAAGTATACCCTTCTGTGTCTATCACTGAGTTGAAACATGTCCTTATAAGAACTGAGGTCGCATTGGATTGAGAAAGAAAAATCGGCTCTAGGTAGATTTAAACACAGAAGTAGGGTTCGATATAACTACTTTCGGGACTTTCGTAAAAATACGATACACGAATGTATTTATTAAGTATTTGGAAGTTTCACTGAAACAATGTGCCCTGCTTCGTTTGACAAACTTCAAAGAAAAGCTTTTCATTGATTCACATAAAGAATATCATATTTCAAACGCTGCATAGTTTTTGTGTCAGCTGATTCATGATCAAGAGGTGGAGCGTTTCCAAAACTTCACATAAAATACCAAGACCTATCCATTATACTTAATTTGCACTTAGCTCACTTTGAAATTATGAAGAATGTGACGATATCTTATTGTATTTTGGACCCTAAATATTGTTATCTAGCTTGGTAAATAGATTTTGGAACCACTTGAACTCTATTCAACTATTCAGTAGTATTTTAAACAGGTGTTAGGTGGATTGCTTGCACCTGACAAAAAAAAAAAAAACGTAAAACAAAAAATGCGTTCATGTGCAGTTACACACACCCACGAAGGGTTTCGTAACACCCTTATTCCACTCAACCTTTGCTAAGCTCCGCTTGTGGGATATTTGTTTAGAAAGCATTTATTGCGCCTTAAAATATGACGCAATATATAACAAAGCAAAATTTATGGTGTTGGACAGATTTCCTTGCGAAGAAAAATCTGCTTCTAGGCGTAAAATTGAGTTTCCATTTTTATAAACATGTGTTTTGTTTTGCTATAGCTAGTTCAGATGATACAGCCCCGTGTCAAACGGACGGACGGACACACCTTGGCACCTTTGATACGGAACCGTAGAAAAAATACGGCTTACCTTTAATTTTGATTCAGTTTTCGAGGTTAGTTGTGGTATTGGATATTTTAATTAACTCCCTGAAAACCAATAAAGAAATAGAAAATAAAATACCTCTGATTTAATCACCAAAGCAGGGATGAAATCCTGAGCTCGCACCCATGCAATATAAAATAGCAGGAACGAAATTCGGTTAACAAGTATGCGTTCAGTTTAAAAGCAGTGATAACCAAAATATTCTCACTCTCCAACAAACCAGAAACCTTCCAGGTCTATACCCCATGTCACTCTTCTTTCTAACACATGCCTAATTGTCTTGTTCATTCCCTTCAGCATTTCCAAATCAGAATCGAAAGTTGTAAGCAACTTCACTGAATAGATTATAAGAAACTGTATTTTACATGCTAAGCCTTTTCCAACAGCGAGTTCGAAAAGATATTGAATAGCATTGCTTGAATTATGTTCATAGACAGTCCTCCGACTTATCAGTTTTATTTTATTTCTTTGAAAAAGTATAAGTATTATACTGATTCGTTTTGAAGCTTTGTGCAGAATAATGCTAGCTGCCTCACTTAAGGGCAACTTTGTAAAAATCGATTTTCTCAAAAACGGCTCTAGCGGTTGTGTTTAAATTTCATATTTTTATAAGTCGTGCAACGGCACGGAACTTAGTAACTCGTTTTCTAAAATGTCGATTTTTTTGGCCGATTTTCTTCAGAAGTAATAACTAAGAAGCGTGTGAAATAAAAAACAGCATGGCATATACAAATTCTTGTATTTGCGACACAGCCATGCCAATTTAAGGGTTCCGTACCTCGAAAGGAAAAAACGGAACCCTTATAGGATCACTTTGTTGTCATGTAGAGATCTTTTTTCCAGTCGACCTAGAATCTTGAAATTTCGCAGTTAAAATACCATAACTATGACTCGATTGTAGTGATAGGTGAACTTTTACTTATATACCTACAGGTTCGTACGGAACCCTCGGTGCGCGAGTCCGACTCGCACTTGGCCGGATTTTTTTTTTTAACTCTCAATACTTTTCAACAAAATAAAATGTGAGTATGGTAAACTGGGGCATATTCGTCCCTTTTTTTATTAACTTTTTTTAAAACTTCGAATATAATGTCTTTCGACTTGGCATGGTATTTCAATGTTTGTGAACAGTTCTTGGAAGAAATACTTATGATTTTAATAACCAGATTGTAATTTTAAACTTTTTTTTAAATTCACTTTTGTTAAATGAAAGCGGCCTGAGCCGGGACACTTTCATCATTCAATGGTGATCATTCATCATTGAAAAAACTTAAAAAAAAACACGTGGAGAGTTCGTTCATAGCATATTTAGTTTTTTTTTCAACAATTCGAACATTACAATTCATATTTTGAAATGCCGATAAATGAATAATATAAAAACAATAATTTATTCAGGTCCACATAAAAAAATATAAGAAAAGAACATTAAATCTTAAGGAACTCAATTTTTAAATTATTTATGGTTAATATTATAATACTAAAATAACTGAATGAATACAAAAAAAACCTCTGATCAATATAAAAAAAAAGAAAAAAGAAAATATCACGAGTTAAAAACTCAAATTCTTATGATTTTGAAAAACTGAAATTGTTGTTAGCTCGTCAGTTATTAGCTATTAAACTTCTAATTGCTTTCAATCAGATGTAAGATGAGACTTATAATTTGATTTTGCAGTCCGTAAAGTCAAAATTGAAACGTAATTTGTTGCGACATTTTGAAGTTGATGCTGGAGTGATTGGCTTAGGAAGTTTGACCTCTTTTTCACCTTTTAAAACTACCGATGTGTCTTCGCTCGGAGAGTCAACAAAATTCGTTTTTTATTTATATACTTTTCGAAGGAAATTAAGCTAAATTTGTTAGTTATACAGGCAACATAAAAAAGTTCCTTTTTCAGATTGATCAGCAACCTAACTAAGGCATAGACTTCGATTTCAAAGGAATTCTGATGGCGATCAACTTTCAACACGTTTGAATGATTTTCGATGTTTTTAGACACCGCTTCCGCATAAGGATTTAAAGAGCTATAATTTTTCAATGAAATCTCCTACTGATTCATCTGATTTCGCATAATATAATCCAGTATTTCAATATTTAAGCTTTGATGAATGTGTCCCAGTTTACCATACTATTTTGGAACAATTAGTAGCTGGCGCCGAATGCTAAATAGATTTTCAACCTAAAATTCGGTTGTATGGCAACTATGTCAGGAAAATCCTTTAAGGTTTTTTTTGTGTTATCGACACACTTCTTAGACTTCATTGATTTTCCTTTTCCCATAGTTATAGTAACCGTTTAAAAGTGAAACCGTGCCATTCTCTTTATTTCATAATACAATACTATATATCGGCAATTATTTTCGGGATAATAAAAGCGTACGAATCGAAAAAGAAAATTATCCCAATAATAAATAGATCTGAAAAACGAATTCTAAATTATTCGGAAGTTCAATGAAATGTTTGCAGGCTAGAGTTTTCTTTTTAAAAAATATTTATAAAGTCGCAACAAATTGAGGAGTTGTAAGTAAGATTAATTTAAATCTGATTAAGTTGAATTTCTACTGTCTTACAATTTCAGATCTGCAAAACATTCGGAATCAGCTCACATGAAAAAGGAAATATTCGTCGTTTCCGACGGGGGTCAGCTAGTAATCTCAATAAATCATAAAAAAAAACAATATTCGTCATAAAATTGCAATCACACTTAAGCTCGTAAATGAATGTAATTACATATACGTGCATATCCTTTCCGAAGCTGGGAGCAATAGTATTGTTTAACAATTTAATCAGAACTTTAATATATGTTCATTCATTCATTCATGTACGTAGTTTCTCAATGTGATTACAAGTATTTAAAATGCATCTCCCACGGCAGGGCAATCACGCGGTCATTCCAGTCCGCCATACAATTCAATGCTCCTGATTGCTCTGGCAATTGAAACAAACGTAATTAAATAATCCCACCGACTGTCATCTGTGTTGTGCGCATTAAACTGCACCTTAACCTCAACATTTGTATACGAACGAAATTGCACAGGATGATTTAAGTCAGACAATACTTAAAGGATAATAATATTAAAATACAATGCACAAACTCATTATTATTGTCATTACCGAGACGACAAACACGAATCCTTAATTATTATCACATTGTCCCAAGCAACAATGGAATCTCGTATGCATACGTACACCTACGAACACATAAGCTGTATTTAAATTTAATGAAGGGTTCTTTAATGCAAATGCATAGCTGCTACGAATTCGTTAATTGCGTAAAAATGAATGAAGAATGAAGACCTTCAGATGCTCAACCATATCGAGGATACATCGTTGAATGCTTGAATTTTGTCTCCTCAATTTCACCGAAATAATATAAGGTTTTGAAATATCTGACAAAAAAAAAGACAAGTGGGAATCGAAAACGCACACGAAGGGCTCCGTATAACAAAAAGCGATATGTTTTTTGTTTTCGAACAGCTGCTTTAATTTTTACTATTTTATTTTTGCTGTTATCACGGCTAGACATTCTATGGCATACGATTCAGGAGATTGAATCTTGTGACAGACGGACGGATGTATAAACGGATGGATGAAGGAATAGACGCACGGATCGACCGACGGATGGACGGACGGACGGATGCACTGACAGCAGATCCTCAATAACAGGATTTTGTTGTCACCCTTTGGGTACGGAACCTTAAAAAGTATGTGACATCACTGTAGTTAGGGTTGCCACCCTTCCTTCTCATATTGTCGCAGTTGATTTTATATATATTACCTTGTGGATAGACTGTCGCCGTTCTTAAAAAGCACGTAAACGGTGCTCAGATTAAGATTTCCAAGTTAACAGAGAAATTGTTTGTAAGTTATAAGGTAATGTAAAGAAGATGGGAATCGTTTAATTAATACAAAGTGCGGTGCACTTCAATATTCGATGTTTTTGTGATAGTCAACTTATCTGGTATTTCAAAAAAACCTGCAGGGCCATTATCGTCACTTGCGGCACCAGAATATGCGGGTCAAGCTATTTGTGAAATAATGCGCAATTTGTGTCAATCTATAAGGACAATTGCAGCTTAACTCGTCTTAATTGTCCCTCAACAACAGTGTGGTGTTCAATGCTCAAGGGACTAGCAGACCTTTTTTCGAACCACCTAGAGACAGACACTGCCGACGTGATTTCCGAAAAAATGATAGCTTGAGAACTGTATCTGCGTTAATCTGGTAGCAGAACGATGGCGTTATCTTCAAGAAAATAACACAAATGCATTTCAATAATTTCTTGGGAAAAAAAATGGGAAACCAAATTATTTTACTTAATTTTTTCAACAGAGTCTCATTTTTCCAGGGGTTTCTCCGTCCAAACTATAGAATTTAGGAAGGCTCCCGATTTGTTTGAGTGAAAACCACACCTTGCAACTTGAAAGAGATAGAGAAGTAGTGGCATTATTCCACATAGCTGCAACAGATCTACAAATGGTTGAAGCTTTCCAGACATGGCAGATGACAGAGATATCGAAAACGTTCTGTTGTGGTAAATGCAACTTATTATCGATCACGCATGGGAGGATGAAGTCACTTAACTTTAATTTCTAAAAACACCACCTTCCTATATTTTGTATGCTGGCTAGCAGCATTAGCTTTGAAGTTGTTAAGGAGTCCATTTCGGAAGGGATTCGGGGCCGACCTTAAAGCTGTTAGAACTTCGGTTTATCGGAAGAGATGAATGCAAAACTCCTAACGTGAAATTCAAAATGCATCCACTTCAAATCATTGAGGGAGCTGTCCAAGCGTTTTCGAACTCAACTATTTAAATGAATATTTCGTCGAGAATCGATCAACGAAAGAATACTTTTAAAAGGAAAACTGCGATCTGCACTGTCTGGCGGTCAGAGAAAAAAGGACCGATTTATTCAATTTTCCGATTCACGATATTCCTTCACTATTTATGCTAATTTAGTGTTTAGAATAAGTAGTGTCAGTGTTTACAATGCAAAGTATTTAATTATACAAATGTATCGGATAAAGTTGGTAACAGAATTTTTAAATTTAAAGAAGCATTTACATGTTTACATATTTACATTTAAAATTTACATGAAGCAACAACAGGGGCCGACTGCTGAACGAGAAACAAGAAACTTAAATTGTATCTTACAATACTTATAAATAAAGAGACGATATCAACACTAAACCGAGCGTGCAGTTTTTATCACAATTTTCGAAATAAGCTCTCTTTATTTCTCTGTCTCTGTAACACTGTAGTCAGTGTTATAAAACCGTCTTATCTTGGCAGAAAGTATACATTCACAGCATTAACGCGATCTCTGTTCAAAAGGGCTTCAGGACCTCACAAGTTTATTTACATTTTTAAGCCAAAGCTAACGCAAATTGCCAAGAGTTGTTAATTGTTTGTTATTCGTTATACCCGCGCTCGTGGACGGGTCGCGGCTCCTGCGTTCATTCTATTAACTAGCATATATGGCATCTACACTTTCAACTTAACTTTTTCATCTCATGCTGTTAGTCGTCACTAACATCGGCTAATGGGCATCCTTGCTCGTTGGTGGTAATGTTGTCATAGAAGATAATGGATACTTCAGAGTTTCTGATGTCAGCAAACAAAATTGTTGGCCATTTGCCTGCATAAAGGACTGACTAAAGGATTTCTTCATCTCAGCACAAGGCCATGTCAGTGTATGTTTACCGCGTCACGGGAATCAGCACGGAAAAACTCATACACCAGCACACTTCAGGTGGATTACATTTTTTTTTGCTATGGTAGAGTGTCTGGTTTTGCTTCGGTTGACAAATTTCAGACGATACTGCACTTTTTCCTTGAGGAGTCATTGGGTGTAAACAGGAGAAAAAAAGTAAGCCTGTAATGTATGAGTTTGAAAGTTTTCAGTGACAACATTTTTATTTTATCCAAGCGAGTTTTTCGGGCTTCAGTTTTATATTGCTTTTCTTCATGATTGTTTTTTTTTTTTAGAAAAGGACACGTGGAATTAAATCTAAAAAGGTTCAAACAATTTTTCAGTGATGGGAGGCTATCGCGAAAATTGTCAAAGAGAAAGTTGTGAATGCAAAAGTTAAGTAATCGACATCAGTTTACGTAATTTTGCAAACTTTATATTGAATTTTTGGAAAATATTGTGACATGGGAACTCCTGAGGCTCTACTGGATAGATGTGGATATTCTGTGAAAAGTAAAAGACAGGCTGAACATGAAAAACATTCAATCGTAATCATCGTTCATTATGTTTAAGGGTTTAATTAATGTGAATGAAAAATTGTCAAATTACATTTTTTCTCTAATAGAATAAATAGTTGCCAATTTGATTTCTTATTTTTCTTTCAAACAAAAACGCCAGAGCAATTTTGTTCGTTAATATTTGAAGTCCTAAGTGAACAAGGAAACTCAGAGTTAACTTTGTAAGAGAAATGAATGCGCCAAAATGCAATGGAAGACAAACTTACTCTTTAGCACTTTGTTGAATACAGGTAAAAATTCGGTTAATTCCAGTTCTGGCCTGCTTGGATAGAAGTTAAGTATTAAGTTTTTTGCCCTCGCAGAATCACCATTTATTCATAGCTTCAATGACAATTCGTTGAAAATACGAATCAATAATTCAATTTCTTGCTTTCTCCATCCCTCGTGATACACTATAATTTGTGGAACACACATAGTTCCAATGGCATTGTATCCTATGATTAGTTTAGTAAGCATTCGTATACAGTTCTTTTTTTTGTCATATCATGTAATTCAATTCAATTCAATTTTATTTATTTATTTTTTTAAATACACAATGATGTTTATGTAGGCGACTTCAAAACGCATGTAGGGCTAAAATAGGTTTCGGTACTAACAATGATATTTTGGAACATTTTGTGTTTTAAAAAGTTTTGTATATGTAGGCACTCATATGCTTTCTCCCAGCACTTCAGCTCTATGGGGCTCATATAGGCCACTTAAATGTGCAGAGAGACATACGAGTATTTACAATATCTGTTTCGAATATTTTACTTTTAGTTTATATCTGATTCTAAGAGAAGTGTTGCAAAATTTAATGAGTAAGACTTACTTAATTTTCTATATACATAATTTATATAGGAACAAGCAAGTTAAAATTCTACAATCTATACTCTTAGGTTGGGCAGTGAAGCTTTTTCATCAAATGGCAGTAATTCATTTCCATTTGAGTCACATTCAATTACCGACCGCGATCTTTCGTTCATGAGATTGAAAGGTGAAAGGTAATACTGGTTGTAAACGCTTTAACCAGCATTTAAATCCCAAACCGATTTGATGAGCGGGTTAGTGTGCATGGCAGCACCAATTAATCACTTCTTTAAAGCCTCTACCATGTAATTTAAAAGTGGTTTAACTTTTGTGAATTCACATAATGTCTTATTAGTAAACCATTCTTTGTTTGGCCTTCTAACTTTTCCACTACAATATCTCAAGATGAGTCTTTCGAATAGTTCATGCTCTTTTGCTACAGTAGGTGAGATACTGAGCCAAGAACTTAAGCAGTATGTCAATACGGGTCTAATAAGCGTTTATATTTTCGACACATCTTTAGAGGACAATAGCTGCTTAAGAGTAGAAGCAGCCATTTGTGCTTTGTTCAGTATCTTCCTGCCATGCTTGTTAAACAAAAATTTATTTTTAATAAGTATGCCTATATATTTAGTTTTTCGTTTTAATGGCGTTGTCGAGTTTTGAATTTCTAAGGAGAGAGTTTTGCTTTCATTGACCGCAAGCCGTTGACCTTTTCCGTAGGAATTTCGAAAACAAACTAACCCACATTTTTGTCTATTTATATGTACACGCCAAGATCTAATGTATGAAATTAGTGAAAGTAACGAGTTTTTTAATTTATGTAGGGCAGAATGTGTCCTAACTCCACTTGCTAGGATTATTGTGTCGTCAGCATATAGAATAGCGCCGGGTGCGTTCGAGGTAGGGTCACCTTTAGGGAAATCATAGAGAGCTATATTATACAACTTTGGACTCATAATCGTTCCTTGGGCAATACCTAAGTGTATTGGAAATTTTTCTGAAAACTCAGAGTCAATACAAATTAAAGCGTTTCTTGAACTCAAAAAGCTGATTAATATCTTAATGAATCGTGCAGGGAAATTAAGTCCAATGAGTTTATATACTAAACCCTTGTACCAAATTGAGTACAAAGCTGCTTGGAAATTAATATCTAGAGCAACAATGCTCTTTTTTACCCTGAGTTTGTTTGAGATTATGTCAAATTGTTCGCACAAATCATCCACATAGGACATGCCAATTATTTGCCTATATTTGACAGTAATGAAATCGGCCGGAAATCTTTAACATCCTTTGAAGCAGTTCTTTTAGCTATAGGAAGTATTTTCGACTTTTTCCACAATATTGGAAAGTATCCATTGGTAATGCAATGGATAAAGATTCTTAAAAGAAATCCAACGCAAAGGGACACTTTCTAATGACGAAGTTAGAGATGAGATCAGGGCCGCACGATTTTTTATTATTTAGAGACATTCTAAATGAATTAATTTTTTGTGATGTGGTAAATGGTGAAGAAATAGGATTTAGAGGTGAAACGGAAGTTATAGTTTTATTGTAATTCACTAAATGGTAACCTACTTTAACATGATGTCAAATTGGCCTATGGTATAAAGCACGCCTTGGATTTATAATGTGTGATTGATTTAAGAAAGGCCAGTTGGAGGCGGAAGATTGCTTTTCCAAACATCTTCTTGACCGGCAATGTTCTTGTAACATTACTCAATTTCTACAGCAAGTTAACTTGAACTTTGTTATATTAATTTTCAATCCCAGCTTATTTAAATATTCCACTAATATTGGCAATTTATCTTTGATTTTGCTAAGAGCGGTTTCCAGCCGTCTATCGCTAGCTACTATTATTGTGTCATCAGCGTACATTATAGCACCTGGCTCTTCTAGCATTGGGTTTCGAAAGATAAAATTGTGTATGAAGACGTTAAACAAAGGCGGGCCCAGAATTGTACCTTGTATAGCAATACCTGAATTATTTGGAAAACTATCAGAATGTTCGGAATCTATAAAGACCGAGCTGAACCTATTTTCGTGGAAGCTTCCTTTGATATTCGTCAGACAGTTCAGCCTCATGAGTTTATATATATAATAAGCCCTTGTGCCATAGTGAGTCGAATGCTTTTTCCAGATCTATTGTTAAACTTACAGTACAACTTTTTTTTCTAAGGTTTTGAACGATTTTATCAGAAGTTGTTCAAATGTTCTACTAGAATTCGCTCAAAAACTTCCATCATTTGACAGAAGAGAAAATCTATAATTTCCTTAGCATTTTTTGCTTTTGTTATCGGGAGTATCTTAATCTTTTTCTAAATAATTGGAAGGTAAGCATGGTTTATGCTGTGATTAAATATGGCCGAAAAAACCATGTCCTAAGTGAAGGGGCATTTTCTCAAAATGAAATTTGAGATTTGATCGATGCCAGCAGACGTTTTATTATAAAGAGATGTTCTTGTTTATTTAAGTGCATTTGGTGTAGTGAATGGTGGTGAATTTGGGTTTTATGGTAACTTTACAAGTGGCAAAAGTGACAAGCATTTGATTTGGGTGTTTGACTGAAAAAAATTCATTGACTTCAGTTCGTAAGAACCAGGATGAAAAAAAATCTCTAAATGCTTCTTATTTACTCCGATTGTCAGGTAAATCTACACCATTTTGAGTAACAACTTCCTTTTTTAATCTCCTTAAATGCTTTTTGGGAAGGTCTTATTTTCCTTAGTCGTGACTTTAATACCAAATTGTCAATATCAAACTACACTCCATCTCTAAAAATTTTACTTGATACTGAATTTTATATACTGCAACTCATTTTATTCGTTGTTAACTCTGTTAAGATGTCGACGAAATAATTATTTTAATCACATGAGTTAAATATTGCGAAGTTTTACTAGTTTTTTTGCATAAGCAGATTAATATTGTTGCTTAGATTTTTTGGCTTCTGATTATAATAGCTGGTTCGTTTCCAAACCTACGATTCACTACGACTTAAATCATTCCAGTTCTCTCTATGAGGAAGTTTAAGATATAGTTCATAAAAATTTATCGTAGCCTAAGAAGGAGTTGGTTTATATGAGAATAATTAGGTAAGTTCTCTGCTTCTGACGCATCCTTTGAGGAGCTGAATTGTTTAAGTACCAAATCTATTTTATCAACTATTAAGTTTCTATTTAAGAGGTACATAGGTATTATGCTTATTTTAAAGTCGAAATAATTCCGCTTCTATAACGAGATCAACTTGTATCATAACCACAATAAACTGCAACTTGTGATTTGGATTCAATTATTCCATGTAGGATTTTGATATCTTTTTGCATTCGCTCAATTCGCAGATATTTTTTCGTCATTTTTGATTCCCTAGAAAGTTAAGTTTTTGTAGTTGTTATCACAACTTCAAACAGAGTAAATGACACATCTTCTTTAAGAACCATTTCCGAGGCGTAATTTGAAGTTTTGAAACGGAAAATTAACAAAATTCTATTCTTTACCACTTCACCCACCATTTCCGAGGCGTAATTTGAAGTTTTGAAACGGAAAATTAACAAAATTCTATTCTTTACCACTTCACCCACCATTTCCGAGGCGTAATTTGAAGTTTTGAAACGGAAAATTAACAAAATTCTATTCTTTACCCGTAATCAAGGAGTGACATAATAAATAGTCGAATTTGGAAGCCCCAAAGTTCACAGGATTATTTTGTTTGATTTTGTTAATAGGACTGCTGTGATTTTGACCGCTGTTCCCGTATAAGATATAATTTTAAGAATTTTTTTTAACAATTTTCTCAGTAGCGATTCGAAAATTAATGTGGTAAACGAATATTAACGCAAATGATTGCTTATGTCGTTTGTAGTTTTGCCAGTTTTTGATGTCACAGTTCTTTCTGGACAGCCTAAGAAAAGTCTGTTGTATTTTTGAAGTAAATATACAACAGATTGTCCCAATTATTTAATTTTAAGGATGCCATGACCAAACTGGCCCACAGACTTTTTCTAAGCCTCAGCTGCCTACGACAAGAAATAATCCGTTTACGATGGTCCGCAACCCTTCGTGGGTGTGTTCGATTCGCACTTGGTCGCTTTTTTGCACTTCTTTTCGTTCGTCACTTACTTTATAAAGCAGCTGTCAACTTCTTGAAAAACCACTCAAAAAAAACTTGACCCGGTTTGCATTTGTAGACCAACTAAATTCTTACTTTTCTTGGAGTACAAATTAACTTTGTAACTCAATTTGCACTTCAGTAAGCAGGTAATACAAAATAATTGAAGACACCATCCTTTTGTGTAAGGCCTGCATAAGCACATGAAACAATTACCAGGCAACTTAATTTAATGCATTTCCTTACCTGAATAGTACAATCTCATTTTAAGGGGATGAAGATCGTTCTCTCGTCCTTTGTCAAATATAAACAATCATTAACGCTGACATTCACAAGTCATTACAGTCGCGTACATATTCACTTTAGTCAAGAGCGACTTAAATGGGAAAAAGCTTAAGAAACTTCACTTGGATGGGAGTTGCATTACACCCACTGCACCGAGCTGAGTAAACGTAATCAGATTACTTCTCAATTCACAAAAGGATGGGACATACTCGTAATAATAATTATTGTTGTGCACCAATGTGGGTGGCAACGCAACCACACTCCTGCCAAAACTTGTCATGCGAACGCATCCGGAATATCAAATGCATGGGTGGCTCTTACCAGCTGCAGACCGAAATTGTGATTTTGAGTTTTCCCCAGAAAACGGTGTTAGTTTAAGCACACTGTTACAATGAAGAATGCAAGGATATCCTATTTGCAACTCATGGTGTCGTGTACTAAGGCAGAGCTCCTGGAAATGTGAAACATCAATTCGAAAAGACTGCAGAAGTGAAATTGAAAATCCTCTTTGTCGGTGAAGTAATAGAATCTCGTGTAGGTATTTTTTGAGAACATTGAGTGGATGGATCCTAGAAATGCAAGGCGAGATGCTGAGGGACGGTATAATTGGGTTAAAAATCTGGGGGGAAAAAATCAGCGGACGGTGGTGGTGTGAATGTATTTTTAATTAAACTGAAGCATTGGAAGCGGAAAAATGTTGGCTGGTGGGACCTTTTAGTGGATTGGATTTGTAAACAATTATGTGCAACTCAATGATTCCTTTTCCACTTGAACATGGGCGCTGCCCTAATTTTTTTTAATTAAACTTGACTGTAGCTCGTCCTTGGTTGAAGTTGTAGAAAAAAAAATATTGCTTCGAGTTTAAGGAGCATGTTTCTTTTATCCAACAAATTGCATTTTTACTTTGATAAGGATCAAGAGAAAGAAGAATGGAACAAAAAAAAAAATAAATTAGATAAAATTGATAATCTACACATGCGATTACGCATTAAGGACATCATCAAAGTATTCGAAAAGCAAGCGAGAGCAACTGAGCCGAACGAGAAACATGGACAAAGAACTGTGGCATAAAAATGCTAAGAAAAATTACAAACTGCGGGTTCAGATAGCTTAGGTCTTAACTTTTTTAATATTGCAGGGACATATGTTAAGTCAGTGGATGATGTGGGCATGCCTGGCTCAATCCCTCTTGGATAACTTTCCTAGGCAGCCTTTCAAAATAAGCTAAACGCCCTTAAAAGAACTTTGTGTTTTTTTTTCCATCTTTTATTGAAGCGCCTGCGCACACAACAACACTCTCTCACCAAAATTTTTGTTACATTTAAAGGACTTATTTAAATTTAAAAGAAAACGAACATAAAAGAAATAAAAAAAAGGTCGGTAAAAATAATCACAATACACGAAGATTGAGTCATTTCACCACTGTTGTGGCTTTTTTTTTTATCGCGGATCGAATCCTAGAGATCTTAACAAAAGAGGACATAGAGGTATATCACAGAAGCCTTGGAGGAACTATTAATAACTGCAAACAAAACTGGAATGGATTTTATCCCCTCGATGCCGGAACTGCAGCTATTTACCAGAAAGTAAAAGATATCATGCTGATCACTTCTCTACCTCGTAAGGAATATTTTCTCCTCTAGACTGAAAATATGTGCTTTTGAATCACATTAATTTCAAACTTTAGCCGAAATTGAGAGTCTTAAACTGATTCCTTTCTATATTATCTAAAAGGAGTTTGAAAAAAGGACCCATTACATTTTATGAATCTTCGGGTGGGTCTGAATTGATCAGCTTACCGGGCACATGCAAGGTTTTTCAGATACATATCACTGCAATTGAAAAAACACCAAGTGCTATCCAAACATGTAACCTTGCCTATTCTACGATTTCCATTCCGGCTGGCATTGTAGGATAAAATGGAACCCAAGGCATAGACAATTCGCTGATGTCCAAATTTGATAAACGAACACCCTTTTTACCTCGCCGGTGGTCTTGCCACTTGAACTTCACCGCGCAAACCTTCAAATCATTTACAACGATATCTGCAGAAGTTGCGCTTGTCTTTCTTTTCATCATTCATCATTTCGTTACCTAGCAGATTTGTGCTAATTCAGATCTTACGTTATTTAAGTAGAAATGAGATGTATACTCATCCCCCAAACTTCTCTTCATGGTGCTCATGGTGTACTTCTGTACACATGTACTCCTTAAGACTGGAAGATGTCGTTTATAATTCCTTTATTTGAGAAGGCTCGAAGAAATTACATCCACAAATGTCCCCCAGTCACGAGGCTGTTAGCCATTCCTCAATTGTTCGAATCTATTTTGTGTGAATTGCTGCATTTTCACATTAAATCTATAATTGTCCATAATCAGCATGAATGGCTCACACAATCCTGCGTCATCTCATTTAAATTTAAGAATCTAACAAATTGTGTACTCACCGATTGTAGTAAAGCTTTTGATAAGCTTTCCCACACCATCTTTTAAAATAAAACAAAATTGGTTTCAGCACAAAGTTCTTAATTTATCTTGAGTCATATTTGACAAATAGATCTAATTCTATAAATTGTTATGGTTTTTATTGTATCGGGGGTATCACAAGGTAGCCACTTTGGTCCGTTTCTTTTCATTTTATATGTTAATGATTTGCGGACGATCTTACTATCTTAAACAGGATACATAACATTGAAACCATCTTGATTCAATAATTGTTCGTTTTAAAATGTCAACAAGTGTAATGTAATTAGTTTTATTCGAAAAAGTTCACTAGTACTTTTCGCAAATTTAAATTTTTCGACAATGTTTAATTTTGATAATGTTTCGGTTTAAGGGGTTGTATTGGATCAGAGTTAAGACGTCAAATCAACATAACTTACAATAAAGCGAACTCATTGCTTTATTGGATTGGAAGAGAGTCCAAACAATTTAATGACCCTTATGTTGTTGAACAATTGTTCATAACATTATCAAGTGTGGTCTCCTCACTACAAATATTTTTGAGATCTGCCTTGAGCGGACTAGGATGACAGGAACCGTAGAACCTCCCACTTTATACAACCACCCTTAATCTTATAGGTTCTCCTAACAAAGTATTTGATGGCAGCATTGATTCTATGTATCTCTTACCTTGTCTCGATTTTATTGCAGCGCATACGTTCTCTGTTTCTCACCACCATACCACCTATGAACTGTTGTATCCTATTAATAATATATTACTTATCCTTAATAAATATTCACACCTTTTGAATTGCAAATATAACATAGCTTCAATACCAAATCTTTTGTAAAAAATGTTCCACTTGTAAATAATAATGTATAATTGTTAATGCTTATAACGTTAGTAAATAAATAAATATAGGCAATTTAATTCGCGTCTTTGAAGTTTTAAATTCGTGTGTTTTTTTACTTAGTTTTGAAGATGCCCCTTTAAACCTTTTGATAAATTAAGCCAAAAAATTAAACATAAACAAAAGAAATTAATCTTTTGGGCTTGTTTTTATACAGTCAATGGTTTCAACTCGAATTAACTTCCAAAGGATTATCCCTTAATTGCGGTTTGCTTGACAACCAACCCAACCCGACACATTGCATCACACTCAACACAGTAAATTACCTCATTTCTTGACACATCCACATTCGTGTATCTTAGTTAAACTTTACACATCACTTCCCAATATACTGACCATAAATCAACCACAAGTTTTTGGCCACAAAAGACACATTGCACTGCGGCAGAACATCCATTCCTTATCCAAAAACAAAAAAAAAACCAACCAACCAATGTTAAAAATGAAGAAACTCTGTTCAAAGGACATAAAGTTTATTTCCGCTTTTTCTTTTTCGTATTTCTTGGCGACACAATTTATTCTCACATCTGTTATCTGGCGAAGAAGCATGTTGTTACCAATCACTGCTACAGCTGGTTGAAGGGGACCAAATGCTACTATGGAGACAAGATCTGACCAACCACACAACCAGCTACATACAGCGTTGTTTTAGTCCTTGAAATTCACTTTGCACTTTTTTTTTATCTAATTTATAAACTTTTCCACCCACACTACACGAGTATATTTCGAACTTTTGCCCACACTTAAAAAGACAGAAAACGAATGGAAATAAATTAAAAAAAGAAAAAAGAAACATGCACACTTTCAAAATCAATATCCTTGCAGGAGCCAAAACGAAGATGAAGGCGAAAACTTTGCTTGCCTTGAGAAAGTTCAACTTTTCATCGTTGTCGTGCTGTTGTGTTTTAATAAGGGCTGAACATCTTGAGAGTCCTGTTGGTTAAGTTTCCATGTGAGTTTGCCCCCGCAATTTTTTCCATCTGCGAGGACTCATGTTGTAACGTTGCTGTAGTTATATGGTCCTTGGAATAATTGCCCTAACTACCGACCAGGATAAAGATGAACTCAGAACGCAGCATAAACCTCAAATTACTTACGGATGATAAAAATTTACAATAAATATACTTTCAGGATACACATGTAGTTGTAGTTGTTCGTACTTGCGAGGGATACCAATTTGACGGTTGAATTACCACCAAATCTACATGGACAACGATGACTTCTCGAGTACAATGACGACAAGAAAGTTGGAACCATGCGCCTGGTTTGTTTCCGTGTTTTCGTCCTTAGCGTCCTTTTTGTAAGTCGTTACTTTCGTCCAGTTGCTGTGTGTGCACTTGTGCGCTATTGTGCTTAACTTTTGAAATTCGATTTGAGGGCAGATCCACCTCTACTGAGCCATATGCTTTAAGTGATTGCCCGCTGCGGGGAATCCTAGTTCATGTTGTTCGCAGTATGCGCAGTATGGGACATCCTCTCGTACACATGTTTCGGATTGAATTACGGAAGATCAGATATACTACATGGATTTGCTTTAGCAAAGAGGGGTTTTCTGGTGAATGAATGCGGTCCTTGCTTGAGGATTAAGCGAAGGCGTGTATCTATTGAATGAGTTTCGCTATTGTTCAACAGGATGTGAGCATACCTGTATTCGCATAGGACATCACCATGACAGCCGTGCTTTTATTGTGGAGTCCGGTGTGGTGCGTCGGTCGCTCGAAGCTCAACTTGAATGGATTTGATTGCGAGCAAAGCAACATTGGGATTAAATATATTTCATGTGCAGGTAATCTACACGGGGTGACCATTGTTATCCCGGCAGTTTATAATGTCCGACATAATGATAACACCAAAACGGATGGTGAATATCCTTTATAACATATGAGAGGGCTGAGAGTGTCTTATTGTTCGGGTGTGTCTTTTCATCTTATCTACCGTCCTCTAGAAGGATGAGAACTTCGTTATATTGGATTGCGTTCGCAGCATGCAGCTTTGATTAAAATGATCGTCTTCATTTGGGAACGTCTTTGAATCAACGAAAGCCTTGTGTAATTTTGGTCTTCCTTGGCCTACAGTCGAAATATCTGTAAGGAAAAAGCAAAGTGGGTTGATTACTGAAAAGAGATACATTTTTATGCACTTTTAGGGCCATTTTTTGTGCGGTTACATATTATGGACCAAGAGTCCATAGCTCTATAGGCTTGATCATGGCTCTTCATAGCATTGGCAGTCACTTGAAAGAGGAAGTGCCGTGAAAAAGTACTGAAGCTTTTAGCAGTTCCCAATACTAGACCGAAAAAGCAGTTTAAAAGGACCTTAAACAATTTGTAGTTTCCAGTATGCCGGAAAATCGTTAGTGAGTGTGAATTCTGCTTAGACGGTGTATATAACTTTTTTGATAAAAATCGTTATAAAGTAGATCTTGAAAGTTGATTTCTACAGACGATGACGCTTTGATGTGATTGGGCATGAGCTGAGGACTTCGCATCTACTACAATTTCTTGAATTTGTGCGCTACTTGGTCATCAATTTATACGACCCAAAGGCTGGAATCATTTTCAAAAGATTCAAATACTGAGCTGGAAATTAGAAATTCTATTACCTTTAATAATGTTCAAGTTTGTCCCGTTAATAGTTTTTTTAATGCCACAAACCACATCTTGTTGAATATCCGACGAATAGTTATCCTTAGAAATCGATGTTTAATTTGGTTGTTCAAAATTAATCTGA
Source organism: Orthonevra nobilis (assembly GCA_963555765.1). Lineage (NCBI taxonomy): Eukaryota > Metazoa > Arthropoda > Insecta > Diptera > Syrphidae > Orthonevra > Orthonevra nobilis. Next base: position 141,824,611 of record OY743224.1, read on the forward strand.
GCACCAAAATCGTTCTCTACAAAACACAAGTGGGAAGATGATCCCACTTGTTCTTCATCGATTGTAGATTGTTTCAAGCCGAAAACATGACAGCATCAACGATTAAAGGGTCATTGGAAACACATCCACCCCCGGAGAAGGAGGTATAACTATGAATTCAACTAGCTGCACAAAGATTTTGATCTTTCTCGGAACGCAAGAATTCTTCGACATACATGATCGACAACAGTGTTCAGAGATTCCTCGGACCCCAGCCACCAGGCTCACGGGATATTGGGATAATCAATGACGGATAACAGCTGTAGTTCAGATCGATGGTCTGATAAGAAATGAATCAAATTCTTTCCAATTATTGATTAAATATTGTATAGCCAAAGGTCCACCACAAAACTTGCCGATGACACATTTTATATGACTTTCCCAAGAAAGGACGTAAGTCAACACCATACCTTGGTTTTCCCGTATAACATTTACCAAAGAAGGGTTTAATGATTTACCTTGTTTTTCCAAGTTACAAACGTTGTAATTGAAAGTCATGTTCTTTATTTTATTTGCTAAAAAGTAATTATCCCGCCTGACTTTGCCGTAGCCTTAGCTGTTTGAAAGTTAATTCGTTTTTCGTGACAGTTATATAAATCGTAGAATTTCAAAGCACTTGTATGATAATATTCCAGATATTCCTTCCCGGATAAGAGCTTCATGCTTTACGTAATCACATGGACATACACGAGGCTGCATAAATATTGTTTATATAAATACGTTTATACCCCGATTAAAAACATAACCTGCGAGCTTTCGTACGTAATTAAAAATCTTTGAAACTCATTTATATTGGGTTTTTCAATAAGAGCGCTACAAAAGTTTTTTTTAAATAAAACACAAACGGATATCAATGAAACTCTTTATTCCTGTGAAAGAACGTTCGATGTCATTGTGTATGGAACTCGATTTCTTTTGCATGGCCACGACGGGCACGCTTGCAGAAGTCCAGACGCTGAACCCAATTTTCGACGGTTTTCAAGCATAAATCGGGCGATACTGCTGCAATTTCATGTTCGATATTCGTTCGAAGTTCATCAATCGTCGCTGGTTTGTTGGCATAGACCATAGACTTGACGTAGACCCACAGGAAATAGTCTAACGGCGTCAAATCGCACGACCGAGGCAGCCAAGCGACTGGACCATTTTGTGAGATAACACGTTCTCCAAACTTGGTTTCCAATAAATTGATTGTGACATTCGCTGTGTGACTTGTGGCGCCATCCTGTTGGAACCACATGTCCTCCAAGTCCATATCATTCAATTGGGACCAAAAATATTTGGTTATCATTGAATGGTAACGTGCTTGTCTTGATCGTCACGGAAGAAGTACGGCAATGACGCCGCCGGCCCATAAACCACACCAAACCACATGGAGTACGTGTGGATTGCTGCTTGGCCAATACCGCACATTTTGTTTATTGACGGAGCCATTCAGCCAGAAATGAGCCTAATCGCTGAAGATGATTTTTCGATGAAAATTCGAATCATTTTGAAGTTTTTGCTCAGCCCAATTCACGAACATACGACGCTTCTGGTGGTCAAGCGGCTTCAGTTCTTGCGTCAATTTCATCTTATAAGGATATAGGCCAAGATCCTTTCGCAAAATTCCCCACAACAACGTCACAGAGATGCCCAACGCTTGAGAACGACGTGTGAGAGACACATTTGGGCTTTTTGTGACTGAAGCCTCATCGGCATCAATATTCTCGACACTACGGGCACTTCTTTGTCTCAGTGGCATTGAAACATTTTGTACTGTGCCTGTGGATTCAAATTTTCCCACTAGACTCGACTCTTCTTCCACCCGTTGTTGGCTCGTATATCTTTCCATCATAAAATGGCAAACCTTACTGAAGAGAAATGTCAAAAGAGCGGCAAGAAATATGGCGTCGTTTGCTGTCCCTGTCGCTCTACTTTTGTAACGTCCCTGTTGAAAAGCCCGTTAGAACTGATTCTTTAGACACAATATAATCACGACTTGAATAATATCAATTTTCCTGATCATATGTGATCATTCTGAAGAAAAAATGTAACACTTGTGGGATCACTTCGTTTTCCTTTGAAGCTATAAGAAAATCAAGCTGTCAAAGGTAAAACTGTTTATGTCGCATATTTCGAAAATCGCGAAGGAATCAAAACCATTGCGATAATTCCCGGTGAATTATGAAAGTAAAGCGAAAAATCCGAAAACTTTAATTTTTTTTTTTTTTAAATCGTTGCGCGAGTCTGAATGTCACTTGGTCTTCTTTTTTGTTTTTGAAAAAAAGCATTTTGCATAGAGCGAGCAGAAAAATATGTATAAGAATTTCAAAAACTATGCGTTGGTTTATCACACAGATGGACTTTGGTTTCGATTGCTCCGTGAGTGGAGTCCGAATAAGGACGGAGAATTATGCATTGCCTTATTTGCATTCGCTCAATTCGCAGTTTTTATTCGCATGTGCGCCATCACTCTACTGGCAGTGTTTTACGTTTACATTACTGGCAATGACATCGTCTTGATGATGAATTTGGAACTTCAGTATGACAAGTTGCTAGAATACTTACTTACTTTCACTTAAAATTAATGAATGCTTCATCGAATAAGAAGTTTGAAAATTGGAGGGAGATTTCAAGCTAAGTTTTCAATCTTCCCTAATGAATCAGTCATATGCAAAACGAGTAGTTAGATTTGGTTGAATATTAATATATTGATATTGTTATAGCCGCCATAGAAGTGGACATTCTGTAAAAATCGCAAGTGCTTACGAATACGAGTATGACCATTGAACAAGCTGCAATCAATTCAAAATCTGTGTTTGATGAGAAGCCAAAAGGCGTTTGCTGTAAACATATTTAATTTCTGAGACTTCCACTTGCATTTAAAAGTTTACTTTTTAAAGTGAACTCTCAGTTCAAAATCATGAGATTGATTGCCTCGGTATTGTACAAAAAAAAGGGGGCTTATTTTGTTGGGAAAGTAATTGCATGGGTACCATGGGCAATAGTAACATCATCGCATAGGACCATCTACCCACACGACAGCAGCCGTTTTTTCTTCCAGCATTTCAATTTCATATTGGAGTCGATGAGCAAACACAACATTTTTCAATTTTCACATTGGACCGTTCTCCAAACAAGGATTTTCCTCGTGCAAACACAGCCGGCCATCTTTGTATTTCAAAGCAATATGCTTTTTGCCGGCATTTGTTGGTATTGCTTTAAAAAGCCTGAAATGTGGGAAGCGAAATTCCGGTAAACTTTCCAAACGGGACCGATTTCCGATGAATATTTCTCAATTGAACTCAAATTCAATGAAAAAATAAATCAATAATCGAACAGCGAGCTATTCTTTGCTAGAAAGGATATAACTTTACACAGTGTTATCCTTAACATCAAAGGCAGTGTAAAATGACTATCGTTTATCTGGGAGTTTATTTTTTTTCAAAGGATTATCTATAAAGTCGTCCTCATTTACCAGTTCAGTGTTTATTATCCTCTTTTGAACACAGTAAAGGGGGAGAAAAATATAAAGGATAATAAAAAATAAAAAAAATGTTGGAACCATAAGTTCTAGGATTAAATTTTAAGGACAATTCCAACATGATTGTCCTTCCTTCGTTAGAGATTATTCTAGATAGTCACCGCAGCCAAGAAGACGACTTTACTCTTCCTCAAGATAAACTTATTTTTCTTTTCTTTTTTCTTTATTCCTCGTGCCATCAGCACTTTCGTTTCGATGATGCTAGTTAATTATTTTACAGTCAAGCTGGATGAGGCAAAAAAAAAAAATTATAAAACAAACTTGAAGGCTTAAGAAGGAAAACATTATTTTCAAATTCAATCCCCATAATATCCCCGAGGGAATATGCCACGCATATTTGTTGTATCTTCTGTTGTAGGAGGTAGGAGGATGGATTTGTGTTCCGTGCTTTGTTCCCAAAAAGGACGATAATTATTTTTATTTTTTAGCGCGCAAAGCAACAGCGGAGAAGGAAAATATAATGGAGGATAAAATGATTGAATTAGGAAAATCTAAGGCTAATCAAAGGGTGGTTAATTTTACTTGGGTAAATTAATGGCATAATGAAGGCTAAATTATGAAAGCATATCTAAACTGTTTCTTATCGTAGTTATAACTCTTATAGCATATTTTTCACAGAGCGAACAAATTGGTAAAAAGAAAAAAGTTATTTCAACTGTGGTTAATTTGACATCATTCTAAAACATTTCATTCACTCAATTCACAGTATCTTTTACGTCTAATACAATAAGAGGGGTGAAACAAATTTAACTTGCATATCTGTGTATCTGCAATAACTTCTTTAGATGTGTTCAGGTGTTAAGAGTTCACAGAAGATAATTTCCTACTTGACAAAAGGGGTTTCAGCAAAATTTCGTATACTTTTGCTTCGGTGTTATTTCGGAGACATAGTAGCCAAACACTCGGCGTATTTGGGCTCACAAGATCGGTCTCCATGAGTAAGTGTAAGACAGAAAATGATTGAGGATGGAGAATAAAAAGAGCTAATGTTGTCAGCTCATGTTCCAGCTCATTAAACCGTCCCAGAAACTTCCACTCCATTTGCTTTGAAATTTACAGAAGTTTGATGATTTAAGTGCAGCAAGTAACCTAGAACAGATACTGCAACATCTGTCCCTAAATCGGCTGAACGGTGTGATTCTCATACATGCACACGTAGTATGATGTGATGTGGTGTAGTTGTTTTTTTATGTTTCTATAAGAATCAGCAAGTTTCGGTTAGCAAAAGCTTCTATTGCTGTTTTTTTGTCACGTTCCCAAAAATTTTTATGTGAAAAAAGTTTTATGCATAATTTGAAATAATAATGAATGAAACAAATAAAAATTAAACTAAAGATTTAAATGATCCTTGACATAAAAAACAAATCTATAAAAAATTAAATTTTAAATGTGTTTTAAAATGTACTTGAGCCAGAATACTAGTAAAAAGTAGCTTGAAAATTGTAGTGTAAAATTTATATACAAGCCTCCTATTTAGGCAACGTAGGTAAGTGGCAAAGTAACAACATCAAGTCGTTTAATCTTCAATCTCAATTAATTGATTCCAGCATGACAACACGATGTGTCTTTGACTACTGTAAGCCATTCTGATTCCGAAACTATTATAGATTAGTTGTCAACGCTTACTCTAGGCTTTGAGCCTCAGGACCTTACAACTAAACCAATTTAAAGACAGTCTTTTAACCAACTCAGCCCTTTTTACTGAAAGTTATTCCACATGATATTTGGTCAAAAAACAGTTTCTGAAGGCATTCAAAGAAGCGAAACAAAGATTCTATTCAGTCCTCTATATCAGTGCTTCATTCCTATCAAATCTTGATTACTTTAACTGTTGGCTTCTCTCTTGGTCATTCCCTTCTCTCATCCCTCATCGAGATCTTATATTCCGGTTGGGTCACAATTTTGATGTAATATCGTAATAATTTTTTTCTTTTTCTCATTTATATCAAATGAAAAAAACCCGCCTGCACGTGGTGTATTGGTTTTGTCTGCCTTGGTGTGACTGTCTATCTGTGTCATCTCTCTGCTGTAAGTTCGGCTTGTGTCCTCGTTTGCCTCTATCATATCGTTCACATGATCGTTTGATGTATTCCTTGTACTTAGAGTTATGTTATGAGATTAATTGACAACTTCAGTATGTCCTGTCAGATCAGGTTACCAGCAGGTTTTAAAAGCTTTTTCCAATAACGCACGATTTACTCACTCTGAGACACTTTTTTGCAGGAGCTAAACCACTTCCAAAAGGGTATTCCAAATATAAAATTCATAAGCAGTTTTAGAGAAAAGAAAAGAACAGTTCATAATGGATGCTACTCTATATGTTATCTGCAAACTAGCTGCTAGTCTTGATAAATTAACACGCAAAGGCTAAAAACTGATGTCTTTGGCTTCAGAGGAATTACATTGAAGATTAAGAGGGAAGATTTTTGGTCATTATCCTAAGATAAGATTGTAAGATTGTTTTGGTGCTGCAATTGTATCGAATGGAACATCGTTTAGGTGCTGCAAGAAGGAAAATCATCAAGAAGTTAGACAGAGTTTTGTGAGTAAAATTTTCTTCAGTGATAAGTTTAATTTTAAGCCAATTGTGTAGATTAGCTACACATATTGCCATTGTGCACAACACTCACGAGACACTTTTATATAATAATTCTACGTCAACAACACCGCCAATGATGTAGATTGTTTCTGCAGAATGCCGTTCAATAAACCTTTGGTGAGGGAATCATCTCGAGAATTTGATCAGGTCAATTGGCCGCCTCGGTCATGCAATTTGACTTCTACTCCTACTTTTTGATTGTATGTATGTATTACTGATGAGCCAACTCTAGCTGATGAATCAGAAGCCATAATTCACCGAAACTAGGCCGATTATGATGGAAAATTAAGTGCAAATTGCACGATTTTAGTCACTAAATTGCCATTAAATTTGCTAATAAATCTAAAATATTGGTCATTTTATAAACTTTTGACGACCCCGTATCAAATGAGTGCCAACAAAACACTATTACTAAGGCTCGACTGTCTATCCTTCCGTCTTTCACATTGAACCGTATAAGGTAGAAATTGGGAGTGAAATATTTGATAAAAAAAAGAAAGCAAAGGGAAGCAGCTTTCAATGGAGAAATTTAAAAAATATTGAACTATCGCTGTTCTCGTTAAATATAATGTCATATTTTTAGGTGCAAAAAATTTGCCCGTAGTTTAACAAAAGAGGACCTTTTTCTGTTTTTGAAATTTATCAAAAAAACTTTACTTTTTAAAAAAAACTCTTCGGATAGTTTTTTTCTATCGTTGTGTTGTTAAAAAAAAAATTGGGAGCCTGGGATTTATTCTGCAGCTCTACTCGTGTTTTGTAAGAAATCTTAATTGTGTGTGCGAAATCTACTCCAAGTACTCATAAGCTAGTTAATGATAGGGCTTCTTCGTTTGGTCCCTAAACAGGTTTTATTATTTCAATTTAAAGTTAAAGTCATTTTCTGTTTACAGCATATACCTCGTTTGCCTTCATTGACCTTGAGTCTCATCTTTTCTGCTTCATTTTTGATGCTTGCAAAAGCATTCATATGATATTAAAGCCGTCTTTGTGACCAAGTAGCTAGGCAGACTTCAAAAAGATCCTATATCTGGCGCAAGTTTCGGACAATTCCTTTTGGAAATCGTTTTAAATTTGGAAACAAAGTTCTCGACGAGTCTCGGCGGCTTGAGGGAACCACGATTGTTTTCTTTTATTATTCTCCAGATTGGGACGAGTCTGTAAAACTGAGCCTGAGCTTATATCTCTTGATATGGCTTTAGTGATGCAACAATCTAAAATTGCGTTAATGAAGATTTAAGTGATTGTAGATTATCTTGGTTGCATCGATCTGGACCAATCAGAATTTGCCAAGGGGGCCTGCTTTAAAAGACATTTGCCTCTATGGAACATTATCCAATATTTAAGCTACTTTTAATTAAGGCATTACAACAGAAGTCATCTCAACTGCAGTCTTAATAAAAGACTTGAATAAAAAATCTCGCATGTTACTTGGAAAGCTTGTTACTGCTTGAGGGACGTTATGCTTTGGTCCATGAGTTGATTTTCTCCCATTTGTGCTCTATCATTAAAAAAAAAACAGGAACTAGAATCCTTTGTTTATGGATTTAATTAGATTTTTCCTGGATTTCACATAATTCACGCACAACAAATTCAAATCCAAGAGTCACGGAAAACCAGGAAAGCAAAATAATTCATTCTAATCCCGTTTCCTTTTTTTTCTAGCTAAGCCCTTTTCTTTTCGCTTTTCAAGTTTGATATCCGAGCGTTTCCTCTCAGTTTTCCCGATGCTTGGCGCTACCCGTCGTCCATTTTGATCTCTCCTGGCTGCCATCGTATTCTTTTTTCCTTTTTGTTTTTTTTTTGCCCGCATCACGTTTTGGAATCCACACTACTGTGACGACCCTACTGGCATCCGGATTGAAAGTTAGGATATTTAATCGCAATGCAGATGCATGTCCGGAAAAATAATCGCGCTCAAACAATGGACACTTCATGGAGATAGTAGATGAAGGATATCGCTCTTAAGCTACCGTTTAAAAGAAAAAAAAATAAATTACCAGGACCTGGATTAAAAGAAAAAGGGGTAAATAACGTTTTTTTTGTTGTTTCTAGTTGGCAGAGTTCCTTGCTGGTTGTGCTTGGATGGGGTGTGGAATGATTCCTCAAGGAATTATCAACGCCAACATGTTGTCCTATTTTCATTTACTCTAGCTGGGATGTAAAGTGACACAAAGGATATTTTTAAATTTGTTATTGTTTTTATTTTCTCGTCCTGAAAATGAAGTCGACAACACAATGAACCGCTCGAAATCACGACTTGATGAAGTATCCAAAACATATACCAGTAAATGTATACGATACCACTGAAGGATGCTACTCGGGGGTAATGCATAAATAATCCGCTGCCAGGGAGTGCAGATGTGTTATGATCTGCTCATGGATAAAGCTGGTAAGAGAGTACACCTGGCAGGATAAACGGATGATGATAGAAATGAAGTACACATCCACTTAAGTCACATTGGGCGGCTCTTATCATGAAATCGTAATGCGAATGAATGATTCAGTTTTCGGTGGTGCTGGTGTTTGGTGTTTGCTTGTGCTTCGGCTTTGTGGTTGCGACGAGATACTTTTTTTTCCTATAGTGTTTTTTTGACAAAACTTATGTGATGACACGTGCGGAAAAGGATTTTTTTTTTTTCAAAGACTTAATGACAGACGGAAAGAGACTTTATGGGAAATGGATAAATTGGCTGCTGAAAGGACACGTATTGAATAATATAATAAAATGAGAGCAGACCATTTGCCTGTTTTTTGTTTTCCAGTTGGATAATAACGTTGATAACAGGGTGAGTGGCTAAATTGCCGAATTGAATGAGCATACGTCAATTACGTGTCAAGTTTTGACAATTTTGAGAAAAAAGAATTTGAGAATACCCGTCATGATTTCTGCGTTTTATTTGTTGGCTGTGGTAATATTTTTAAAATTTACAACACTTAAAGGTATTGTGAATTAACTTGAGCTTAAAGTTTTAAATTATTTAAAGCTCAAGGGCAAATTGAAATCTTTCATCTCGGACAAAATTTTATTGTTTGTTTATACCTGAAGTCATGAAAAACAAGAATTTCTTGTCGAATCATTTAAATATCTAATCGTTTTTACTTGGCTTTTGAGATAGCTTTAATTGTTTTTTTTCCTTCTTTACCAATTCCTTTGTTGTTGAGAATCGCACACAGAACTGGGTATTAGTTCAAATGACATATCTCGATAGCAACAGTTAAAATATTACGGACGTTTTAATAGGATATTTTTAACAGCTTTAAAACTATTACAAACCGGTGATGGCTTGACTAAGCTGCCACTAGTTAAGGGTTAGAAAACTCGCAAATGCAACATCATCCATGGGAACTACATTCATTTGAAGGCGACCAGTCAAGAAGGAGAAGTTTTCCAGCGTCTTGAACAAAGCTATATGAGCTGATTGATTGCGGGACTCTACTCCTCCTTATTCTGCAGGTGAACACTGGCATATCCACAGAAGACGAACAAATGGCCACATTCAGGGGAACCTTCACATGAATACGCCGCATCGCATTGGGTTTATGTCCAAGAAGATGAAACCAAAATTTTGGAATTTTTAATAGAAAAAAGGTTGTAACGTGTGACACATGATACCATATTTTGGGTACATTTAAGAACATTTTTTTCCAACAAAAAATTCAAAATGTTTGTGACAACTTCTTGGATATGTTGGGTAAGAAGAAATCCAGTTGACAATTCAAGAGGAGATCATGAGAATTTCCAATGAACAACGGACGAGTCTTGGATCCATCAAATTGATCACGAAATGAATTATCAAGGTAAACGTGAGGGCCGTCTTCATCTACACCGAAGGAATTAGAAAGCGTAAGCTTGGCACAAAATGATATTTCGCCCATATTTTTTGATGCTGGAGTATTTCAATAGAAAATTCCATGAAAAAGGGAAGGATTATTACAGGTTCTGTACACGCAGACCAAATCAGAAAATTTTGGGAAGCTATCAAGGAAAAGATGCGAGGTAAACTTCGAGTTGGAATTTTGCTTCACATAGCCAATGCATCAGGTTGCAAAGTCGAACTTGCAATGGCGATGAACTCCAATCTCTTGACTTGACCTAATAGTTTAAGGGACAAACAATTTAAAAAAATTGCGTTTTGTTTTTCGAAATCTCTAGAAATTGTGCAATACTATTTTTAAAATGTCAAGATTGACGAGCATAGGCATTCCAATGAGTGCTTGTCTGCCTTGTCTGTTGACCAGTTACCTCATTTTTGCTTTCTAAATGGATGCCAAACTAACTTCAACCAGCGTTTTGTTAACCATTTCGAGATAACCCTTTTATTTGCACACTCAGCCTTGGACAGCTTGGTTGACAAGTATCGAATCGAGTTCGCTTTCGCTATAAGCTGCTTCAGCTATTTTTTTGAATTCTTAAAGTCCTTCAACTGTTGCACTCGCTCATGAAAATCTTAGCATTTTGGATACTAGCAGTAATGAAGCCGTTTTGCTCCAGGCATCCTCCGGGATGATTCTTCGTGAATAATATGTGAATGTCCCACAATTGCAAACTTTGTTTGTTTACGTCGCCTTTTAGGTTCATCATAATGTGAGCATAGCTTAGACGCAATCAACAGTTTGCGGGCGTGTCGCCACAACAGACAACATCAGACCGAACGCTACGAACCGTTCTGTTACCTCTTCTATCCAGTGTTGTTCCAGCTTTATGAATTCGAGTGGATTAACAACTTAGCGTTATACCCGGAGGCAGAGGACGACCGCCACCAATACCACCAAAAACAAGAATAAACACGGGTAAACTGGGGGCGTATGTGTAATATTTTTCAGAGAGTTTTATTTTTAAGGAAAATGTTTTCGCACAGCATTCCTTCCTCCAAAAATTTTGTGTGACGCATTTTTCTAGTACCAATTCAAACAACAAGTGTAAACATCAAAATGGTCGTATATCAAAATCCTGCTCTCAACAAGAACTTCTTTTTTTAGCTAACTTCAAACTATAGAGCTGTGATTTGATTTAGTTACAAAGTTTTAACAAACCAAGATGCTACTTTGATTGAGTTGTCCCGGAGACATGCTCCCTTAAACACACAAAAACGTTTTTCCTTCCCCAGTCAAAAGCACACCCTTTAATAATGTACAAAAGCTGTTTACAAGGGCAATCAGATTCGCACATTTATCTTAACCTCAACCGGGGGAATATTCAAACAATACTGTTCTGTCCATCAAACAAAACCACATTTATCACAGCAAAAACACTGTCGAAAAAAGGAGGACCCGTAATCTGGGTCTTCGGTCGCTCCAACTTTCTAAATGAACACAACATCGGTAGTTGACATTGCGTGCAACCAACAGCTTATCACTCACTCTAGCGTCAGCCAGTGGTGATAAAATGAAAAATCGCCATTGTCACACCCTCGTGCCAACAATGACCATCAGCGCTAACGAAGCTAAAAACTATCATCACTCATCCAAACACCGTGAAATAAAAATAGACAGTAAGAAAAAAAATATATAAAACCCCCCTTGTTGCATGACGACGATAATGAGTGTCTTTGCAAATTGAATTCATTACAATGAAACAACAAGCAAAATGAAAAAGGATCCTTACACATCCTTAAACGACTGCAGTAAATAATTCCCCAGAGTCGATATAATTAATCTAAAGGAAATTCACCATGGCACGCTCATTTAGCTTCCGGTGGGATGTGCGGACTTAAAACTTTCCCACCCTTCGCAAAGTTTTCAGCAAAAACTTCACCCAACATCTTCAACCCCTCTGCCATCAATATGGCTTAGGGTGTTGCAAGTTTCATCGCTATGGGCAACGCTGTCGAGTGTTTTAGCTCAACTCCAACTCTATAAAACCTCAACAAAGTCGTCTGTGCAACAGAATGTGACAAGGGTTCTAAGAAGCACTTAAGGGCTATTCGTATTCAAAGAAGAGATAAGAAAGGCGCTTCACTTCTTCTTCTTTGAAGCTATACTATATATCAAGCAAACAACAACTAATCACTGTCAGTTAGCGGATAAAGTTACCGCTATCGACATCCTTCTCGCATACTCACTTAAAAATGAAAATGAATTATACGCATCCTAAAACATTGCACTCTGTGCAAATCCTTGAAAAACCACCCCAAACTATTGTACGAAAATGTATGGAGTAGAGTTGCAGCAAGACTTTTCCACTATTTTTTCGCCTTCCTTGGGTTTTGTGGTTATAACCACCAATCTTGGGGCTCATCGTTGGCGAAACAAAGAACTTTCATTTCGCCTTTGCTTGGAACTTTCTATGGTTTTCATCGTGATCACCGCACCCCATGGCATCGAAAGTGTGGCTCTGGGCAGGGGTACGAGTACGTCCACTTTTATCAGAAGAAAAGTGTTGTTTTTCAAAGATTTACGACAGCCACTAGCAATTTATTTGGTCGACTTTTAAATTCCAAGAGCGTGGGTGTTGGTAAGGCTACCAAAACCAGGTGTTTCCATTTTCGTACGATATCGTCGGAATCTCGACCTTAACAGGTCTATGGCTATGAATCGTCAAAACCAAGGAAAAAAACGTTCTTACTTTCCAGACCACAATCGGAATTGAAAGGGGAATGGTTTCCTTCGGTTTTTCGTTTTTAAGATTTATTGAAATGTACCTCCTACTGAAATATCCTTGCGGCTGGCATTAATGCACACAAATGTCGCTTGTGTCAGGATGAAAAAAATGCGAAAGTGCGACAAAATAAAGAAACGGAAACCAGGGCTGTGGTGTCCGAACTGAAAGGACGTCGGATGGAGGCAGAGAGCTTATAGTTAAAAGGACATTATTAACGAGATAGAGACGTGCACTTAATGGCACTTACGAAACCGTTCGTATCCAGGAGGCAACACTATTTTTTTTTCGGACACGTATTTGTATCAGTGAACACATTCGAAGCAGAAGATAAGGGAAACGTAGAAAGTTTGCAGCAATTGCTCTTCATTTAAACAAACAAAAAAAAAAACATTTTTCACTTAATTTTTTTTATACAATTTGTTCGCTCTCAAGGGATTATGACAACCCTTACACTCTTATGATGATTTTGCAATCAGAAGGATTAAGAGGAGAGTTTTAATATATTTTTTTTTGTAGTTTGAGACTCATTCTGTCATCAAGATGATGTTGGTATTACTTAAATAAAAGAACATATGACATCGTTCGTTCTTCATAGATCACTTTTGTCAGGATATGAATTTTAAACGCCCTCTTTCGACGCAAAGAACGAGGTAGGTCACGTGTGCTCAATATTTTTAAGAAATTAATTCTGATGTTCTTAACGCAGAATTTATGCCTCCTTCCACAGGGGGAATGCACATGTACATACTCACAGTTCAATCCAACTTTTGATTCAGACGATATTGCGGAAAGGAGGTTATGAAAATCATTTGGAATATGTTCGCTTTCGTCTAACATCGTCTACCAATGTTTGTAAGGTGGCTTGGGTAAAATTCATGCCTAGAAGACCAAAAGACAAAACAAAGACTTGACATACGACTTATTTCTTTAGCGAAGCTCGCCACTGATAAGGACCATATATTTCTTTTAAAGAATTCGCGAGAAATAGCTTCAACATCGAAGAATGCAGTCGAGCATTTATTGCTTACCATCTATGCGAAGTTTTGTAGCAAAAGTTGAATTGGGCACTTGGGAGGATTTTTACCTGCTAGAAACATAATTTGAAAAAATAACTCAAATATAATTTCTTAACTTCACTTACTGAATAACTTAGCAGGCCATGTATTCTGAGGTAATACGAACCTGGTGGCTTGGGTTACAAGAAAATCTGGTGCATTTGTCTACATATTAAAAGCTTTATTATTTCACCAGCAGGAATGTCCTTGAAATTTGTTCTGCTTACCATCCAATTTTGGCTTCATACGAAAAAACTGAGTGTTGTGGAAGGAAATTTTTAGTTCCATTAACTTAGTGATTGATTTTTAGGAAAAACTCTTAAAGAATAGGGTTCATTAGCCCACTTGACAGCAGGATTCACAACAATACGCACTCGCCTGTTTTTAGACATTGTGCGACTCAAACGGATGCCGGATTCGAACATTTGTTTTCATACTTCACTGCGATTAGTACTGTCTTATGTGACTTGAAGTCGATGAATAGGTGAATTTAATTGAACTTTTCCAGGACAAGACATAGTTTCAAAAGCTTTGCAACTAAGTTTTTTGTAGCGTAATTTTCTTAGGTATCTTTATGTAAAAACTAAACACCCATCAATCGAAAGACACTGAATAAGCAGTAGAAATTTGAAGATAGTTTAAGCAATTTTATCCAGCATATAAGTTTCATAGTAATTAAGTCATTAAAATTTACAAAAAAAAAAGAAAACAATTTCAAAATTTGGTTATTCTCGATTCGCCGGACGACAAGCGTACTTGCTACCATTGGCGTATTTGTACAATTCCAAATGGCTTTTTCGAATATGTATAGGATCGTCTTTTTATAAATCGGACAAGCTTTCGGCACATTCCATTTGACATTTGTTTCCAGTGGAATTTTTACCAACATTTTTATGTGCTTCTTTTCTCCAAATATTTGAGTGTATGCATGAATATTCGGGAAAAATTGAAGAAGGCAACTAGTGGAGTTGACAGATCAAGATGTATAAAAGTTTATTCAACAGTGCCGCAAAATAGTCTCATTACAAGCTGTTGTTATTTATTTTACTCGCAAGCGACTTATGTTAATCTTATACTACAAACATTCTACTATGCTAATGATTCAAACATTTCCTTTTTATTTATTAACTTTGTTTGAGGATTATCTCCTAGATACAAACGACTAAATAAACAAACCTTAACCTTAAAATGTTAAGATATATCATCGTGGAACTTCTTAAAGATCTTTTTGAGTCTTACACATCTTCTTTAAAAAAACAACTAAATATTTCTTACCGTTCAGGCAGTGCAAAAAATGCATTCGCTCCTTTGTTCACACTGAAGGTCCAGTGTAAATATTGGTGAAAGAAATTTTTAAATCGAATGAGTAGTTTGAAACATTACCTTTTAAATACAGATTTCGTTATAATCTTAATAATAATGTTTTATGATAAAAGTATAGATTTCTGTTCAAGGGTTTCTTGATTTTACGAATTTATAACCGAATTAATAACTTGAGTTTGTTTAATTAAAAAAAAGTTTTAATAAATTCACTACTTTTTAGCTAATTTTGCATGTTGAAAGCATTTTCTTGCCATTTGTTTCACTGGAAGGACCAACAAATTTTAACATTATTCTCTTCGAATATGGAACGGTCAAGATTAAAGATTTCTAGTTTGACCGAAAACATGCGAAACGATTTTGATTTCAATATTTTTAAGATTTTTTTTAGATGGTCCTTATTAAGCGTTCCCTCATATTCACCGTAGAACTCGTGCGGTGCACGCCCATCACATTTTAACTGCTCTTAGTTTTAAACTTCACCACAGTCGTCGTTGTCAACATATCCATATGAGCCGTTTGATATGTATATCCAACATAAAGTCAGTTCAGTAATTTACCAAGCCATTAAAATATTCCCTCTGTATAGCCATATTATGAAAAAAAACGTTCCTTTTGTCCTCTTTAAATTCTCCTTAAAAAAACCAACAAAAAAAAAAAAGAAATCCTTTAACCCTCGGTCTGAAATGCGAACACGACGGTTCTCGTGGCCACGACAATCTGTATTTATAGCTTGGCCTATTATACTAAGGATCAGCTGTAAATTTATATGTGGTTTGCATGTTCAAAAACACAAGGAATTGTGTGCAGATTACAATCAGTAGGAACCAAAGGAACATGCAAAAAAAAATAGATTTCTTCTGTTCCACACCTACGATAATGAAAAGAAAGGAACTTTGACTTTTAGGTCCTTTTTGTTTTTTTGGTCTTCTATAATTACCAAACTGAGAAGCGTTCGAATAAGGCAAACGAAAAATGCAGTCACAAAGGGTATTAAATAACGGAAGGTGTGCTGAGAAGGAATCCTTTTGTTTGTGTGTATTTGTGAAGCAGACGCTCATGCATGTTGGACAATAATTTACCTCCTGCCCAACCTGTTTTCTTACTCGAATCACGAACTCAAAAGGAAGTGAAAGAAAAATGTCAGATTCGACAGCTAAAGGTGAGACATAGAAGGAAAGGTTTGTGTTGTATAGTGTGACTCTTAAGGGTGGGGTCTATTTTTTCGAACACGATAGAATTGAAGACTTTCTCGGGAGCCTTCATAAAATCCTTGATAAAGTATTTAAAAGCGTACGTTATTTCTAAGGAGAACAAGTGTAAAAAACGCTTAAGCGATTTAATCAATATGATAAGAAGGGTCACTTCTGCATTAAGGAATCAGGATTTCATTCAACTGCCCTCTGCTACTTGTAACCGAAGTTGGATTTCAAAATTTCGACATCTAACTGAATGTCGCTGTATTTGTTTTTTCGCAATTGCAGGTTTTGTGTTTTGAAGGATTGCGTTATCATTCTGATCAAAAAATATTATTTTAAGGACACAAACTTGGGAAAGTTATCAATGCATGAGTGAAACAGATTGGAAAAGTATTCCATATGAATTTTCGATTACGATAAAGAAACTTGTGGTAGATACTGGTCGAACATGCTGTAAGCACTCTGGATACACAGTTGACACCCACCTACTTGCTTCTTTGTTTACTTACTTGCATAAAAATTCTCTTATTCATCGGCCTTGCAAAACGTGAAGTCTCTCGGCCTGAAAAAGCTGCCATCACCAATATCGGACGAGTACTTCCAGTTGTCTAGACTAAGTCTAGACATGTTTCAAGATTTACAAGTTCCAATTTACATTTTTTGTATATACGCGGTAATTCAAGGCTTCCGAAAGCTAAGCGTGAAGATCCGCCATTGACACCAAATCCACCGATATAACTTTTGTCATCAGAAAGGTACTCAGAGTCAGAAATAGAGTCTGGATCTAAACCATGTCATTTGCGCTGAAAGTTCGATGCAGATAAAACAAAGAGTGAATCATAGCGAGAGTTTCCAGTCCTTGTCTTATTTTGTCTTTCCGTACGAAGCCTCATAAAAGCCAAAGAGAGATTTTTCAGAGGGCAACAATCCGTCGACTACACTGGCTCTAATACAGCAACTGAATGGACAAAAATGCTCTTCCAAAGAGTGATTTTGAATTTCAACTGCAAAGGCCACAACAGGGAAAGATCGAACCTCAGCCACCGGTTATCATTAACGAAGCCACCAGCAAAGGGGTACATCAAGAAGCACTTTTGTAGATGAAATTTATTAGTATGATTGTTTTGCCATTTCTAGTTTCCCACCGATGTTAAGGTGAACCTCACCACAAAATCTGATTTTCGAAAAAATTAAAGGTCGACTTAAATGTTCTCATCAGCTGCATAAAGCTCCTAACTCTTGACAAAAATTGTCTCATGGCATTACTTCCTGCTTCAACTGAATCTAATACGAGTGAAGGCTGAGGTCTTTTCGCGAAATATTTTACTGACCAAATTTTAAGCTCGCGAGTTGAACGCAAATTTTTGAAATAAGTTAAAATAATGCGTAAGATTTCGTCCGCAGAAAATATGTTAAATCCGTTTAAATTTGCGAAACTAAATAAGGACATGCCGCACAACGGTTAACTGCTTTGAAAAACATTTCAACCATCCCCATTTAATGTATCCTCCATATCTGAGTCTCGGGGCATTTTTGCATGTACTATACCTAAAAATTAGTCTCTTTGGATCAGCCTGAATCCTTTGCAGCAATTCAAAGCAAAAAACGAGTTAAGGGTAAGCTATTTAGAACAGCCGCCCTCTGTTGACACTAATGCTCAGCAGCCACAAAACAATTATTCGAACAAAGCAGACCAAATGATTAATTTCAAACCCAAACGCCCATTGTAAGCCGCAAAGCTCGCTTATATCAACAGGACCAGAGGTGAGATTGTATAGGTATTAACATCCCTCTTGAGGAACGGTTGGATTTAATTCGTTCTCCAATGTACCGTGACCAAAAAGGAACTTGTAGTTAATTTTTTTCTTTGAAGGATACTTGTATCCTCGAGGAGGAAACTTAAACACACCTTAAGACATCTAAGTTCGAAGAGCCAAAGACGACAATTGTGAAGATACACCCGACCAGCCAGCGATGGATTGAACGGCTCCTTTCTTAAACACCAACACTGTGCAGCAATAATACCCGAAGATGACGAGCATGAAATCCTCTTTAATAGAGTTCTCCTCCCACGGATCTTCTTGTTAGTTGTTGTCAGAGCCGAAGAGACAAAAGACACACTGCGACGAAGTTTGTGTAACAAGATTCCGAAATACTACTTCAAGATATATTATCTGGTGATGCTGTTGCCTGCTGCCTTCTTTAGACGACAAGCTTAATGGGGGTGGGCTTTTTTTTTTTGAAAGAATAGATCTGGGTTTGGGCGTGCAACGCCCCATAAGGATAAGAAGGGAAAATACTCGTTAAAAAGGGTTTGTGCCATGGGTATGCCATGGGGAGGGCTATCTCAAACGACTTCTTAATATCATTAGAGGCTTTGCCTGTGCTCTTTTTTCTTTTATTTCTGGAAGAGAGAGAGAGAGTTTATTTCGTTCTTTATTTTTTGTGTTTATTTTTTTTAAGCAGTAGTTTCCTTTTACGACATAACGAAGGAGGGACGATTTGCCGTTACTTACTTAGGAGATGGAAAAGACATTTTAGGGCTTAGTATTAAGCGGGTTGAATGTGTCGAACGAAGTACAGGAGGGTATTAGAGGACTTGAAATAGTGATGAAATGAATGCTTTTGTCATGTGTGGGCGTGACGTTGGGCTGAATGGTGAGGGCGTATTATAAAATTGAGCTCAAGTGGTCTACTTCGTCTTTGGAAAGGGTTGAGATTAGAAGCACCTTTTTTTTGCATTCATTTGTTGTTAAAGCTTAAGAGAAAATGGAAAGTGGAGGACAATTTTATGTTGCCGAACTGAAAAGATTATCCAGTCAATTTATCTGAATTGGATGAGCAAAATACTTTGTAAATGTGAAGGCAGGCGAAGTTAAGACTCAAAGAAAAGTCAAAGAACCGAGGAAATCTGTGACATACTTAGTTTCTTGAATTTAAAATCGCAAATACTTGAACATAATGACATAATGACATAAAAAGTTATATTGAGTTCCTTCAGTCTTTCAGGCTCTTCAGGGGTCATGATCACGCTTACAATTTGCATGGTTTGAAACTCAGATGTTTATTTTTTTTTCGGTTGACCGATTGGTTTGTGTCCGAATATGGAAGGAGAATTTTGCATCGACTTATTTGCATTCGCTCGATTCGCAGCATTTTATTCACCATTAGTCAAATACTCTGCCCAATCTACTATTTTGACGATGCGAACTTGGACCTTAAGTGTGACAAACTACTAGAGTTATCCACACGCATAGTCAAACTATTAATAATCGCCGATCAGTTGATGGCTACATGTAAAAAATAGGCTAAAGCATTTTTCAGCCGCATACAGATAGCTGGTAAGACCTTAAATATAACAAATTTACAAACTAGCTAGTCCCTATGATAAAAACCGCTTCAATTTGAATTTCTGAATTCACTTAAAGTATGTTTTCGTCATTGGAGTTGACTAAAATGGACAAGATTTTAGTATGTGTTAAAGGAAAAAATGCCGAAAGTGGGGATTGGACCTTCAATTTAGTGCCGATTCGGAATGTGTCCGAAAGATTAACCATAGTACTTATACCACTCTGAATATTCCCAAACACCTGCAAGTGGTGGAGCCGTAAAAAAAACGATATACCATATACATAGTTAATCTTCAAAGTAGGAGTACATACTTACATTCGGTTCTAACGAAAAAGTACCTTCGACCAGCTGTATAAATTGAGTTCAAAATATGGAAGCTCAAAATGTTCCAAAGTAGTTTTGATTCCCCAGTTCCAGCAGGCTTTCATGGATAATACCAAAATGCTATCCATCTAAACTCGGATCTTGCATCCTTTATTTTTCCTGGCGATTTTTAGTCGAACGGTGAAAGCGGGACTGGTCCGGAGAGTATCGATGCTGTTGGGTCACGGCGATACTTGTCTGTGCTACGACTTCAATGAATTGTCAAAATCGCATCACCCCATCATCTGAGGAAAAGCTAATCTGTTTATAAGAAGCTAAAGAGGAGAAAGCTTGCAAAAAATAACAAAACTTGAAATTGCGTCTTACAAAGTACTTCCTCTTAATCTTGAACTATCAATTTAGAGGTATATCCAAAAAGCAAATTTTTTTAGAATGGAAAACAACAAACAAGCGCCACAAAAATGAATGCCGGTAGTTTACTCAAAATATTAATTTCGATATGAAAGCGTGACAAAACGCTACACAGTACAAGCATCTCATGATTCGACGGTCACATCAATAAAGCTAAGAATCAACAGCTATGCTCAATTCTTCAATTCTAGGGGTAAACCCCTGTGATCCTTGTCGTCAAAGGGATGTTCCAAGAGATAATCAAAAATCAAAAATATAAAAAGAAATAACCAACTGAGTCATAATGAATGAATCAATCACATCATTCATTAACGTACGCCGACTTCTCAACAAAAAGAGGTGGGCCTTTGTATTATATACTTTTTAAGAAAGAGTGAGAAGATCGAAGAAGGCTGCGGCGATAAACCTACTTAAGGTAAGAATAAGTGAGTTCAAAACTGACTCAATAAATAAATACATACGCAATTTATCACAAATCAAACGATTGCAATTGTTGACTGAAAACTGATTACAAAGACGTGCCTCATAGGAAAAATAATCATCGAGCTTTATCTTTAATAGTAAATGAATTAAGAAAGAATTATCAAGCATTGTGTTGGAAACTTATTCCACAATCTTTGAAAGACCCCAAATATAATTGTTATAGTAAGTAATATAAGCCTTTATAAGAAGTGGCTAAGTTTTGGCCAATTCCGCTTTTGTCGGCACATATTTTCAAAACACTTCTCAGAAGACTCGACGAAATTACCGAAGAAAGAATGCTTCATCGGATTCGCAACTCGGGTTTCAAGTGAACACTGATGTTGGAAAAAAAAGGTCTGCCAAAAGGACAAAGTTTTAATCTTTACAAGGTTCTCAAATCGTATTTAGCAAAAAATATGTTTAAAAGTATGTTTCGGAAAAGCCTTCTCCGAAATCAGAGAAACGGCATCGAGTGTTCCGCAAGGGTCTGCACTATAGGATTTCCCAAAATGGATACGGTGGGTAGGAATTTAACCTCACAAAACCTACATTGCGTCGATGTTTGCAAAATTTAAGCTTCAAGATTGCTTCAAGTGCCGCAGGTTTTTGCTTTCAATGTCTTTTAAACGACAAAAAGTAACGTGATAAGGGTTCTCGTATTTCGAAAAATCCTTCCGAAATAAAGTTAGGTGTCAAAATCACCATTCATCATCAAAATATAAAGGTTAACCTAAAATCGAGAAACACCGTGCAACAACATTAGCAAATCCCACGATATACAGTTCTGAAACTATTTCAAATGATTTATCTTCTCGGAATTAAAGACGAAAAGAGCCATGGGCAAGAGAGCCCTTCTCATAAGAACTTGTCTGAAAAGATTATAAACACGAGCCAAGTTAATGCAGTCCTTTCAAAATCCTTCTTCAAAGAAAATGAGCTTCGAAGTAAACTAGAGGTAGGTTAATCCGATACACACAAAATGAAGCAAATTTATCGTGAGATGGTCGGTTCTCAACAGGCACCCGTACCTTCGTCATTACTTTTGGATTAAAAATTTAGCTTTCATTTGCACAAGGGGTCAGAAGCAAGAACCATCTGTTTCTTTCAAGCAAATCAGGAAGGACATTCAAAGAAATTCAACAGTGTCCCTTGCGGCATTCATTTGTACCGAAAAAAGTCCTTAAAAAAAACAAGCTTTATTCTCAACCTTCGACGATAACGCAAAAGATTCTTGGCATTATCCAAACGATGAGATTTTTCTTATACTATCGTATCTTTCTCTCGTTTTATTCTTGTGTATATTCCTTGAAAGCAAGCAACGTGATTTTTATTGTCTTACCTTAGGGTGTTCCGCCCTTATTTCGAAATAAACACATGTCCCTCGAGCATGTTGGCTTTTTGCTGTCATTGTTATTTATTTTTTTATTTTTGTGACAAACTCTATTCCGGCGAGGTCCATACGATTGGATTAAATATGAGAGAGTCAGAGCAAAGATATCTGTTTCCTTTTGCTGCTTTAAGGACACACTTAAAGGTTTGCTACTTTGAATGTGACCATCAAAATAAGAAGAAAAGTTGAAACTCAAATCCTCACATCCTCTGTGCATTTGCCTTTGGAATAGCATAAGTTTGGTCTGGAGGAAAGGAATTCGCTTTTCCGAAGCACTTGTAAGGATCCATTGTGAGTTTAGTGTCAGTAAAAAATGGATTTCCTTCGCTGCAGATGTGAACATTTGCAAATATTCACATGCATCTTGAAGGACATAAATTATAGCTTAAGGATTCGAGCCAAAATGTTAGGTAATTTCTTCAAATGTCTGTCGAATGTTAGAGTAAATGATTTCTTCATGGCACCATATTAATAAAAAGGAACGCACTTACCACAAATACCGCATCAATCCATTCATTCAAACAATATTTGTTTTTGTTTTGTTTGAATCAATAAAAAAAAACAAAAACGTATCCTTCTTCTGCCATTGGCATCTGCAGTGGTTAACTAATATCCGAGCTTGCTTTGTTCCATCCAGTACTCAGCTGTTGTCTCTGGCTGACGGTTATTGTGGTGATATCCGTATTAGCATCTTCAATTCCAGGACTGCAAGGATAAAGAATAAAAGCAAACCGTGAGAGCACAAAATGTAAATTTATGCACAGAGTTATACGAGTACACGTTCTGTTGCATACTCGTATAGCATAAACCTTTTTATGTGGTCTTGGAAACAAATGAAAAAAAAAAACAAGGATCCTCGCTCCCGTTCATGAGGAGCGAATGCTTATGAAAAATTCATTAGGTTGCCTGAGGCAGGCCATCTGAGAGGACATGTGAGAGTCAGCGAGTGCAGCTACACGTGCGAATGTGTACAATGCAACCGAGCAACCGTCTGGCATTATAATATTACAAGGGGAGAATATTGATACGAGTTTCCATCTCCTGTGGCTACCCAGTTTTCAATCTAGATTCCAAGGATGCACCAGATATTCTTTATCTATTTTTTCCCCTTTTTTCTACTATAAAGGACATTATTATGCGGATATGTGGTGCATTTCTTTTAAGTTCACCGACGGAATTGACTACACACTGGGCGCATATGGGTGCATGGAATTCGTTGAACGGAATATTGGAGTCTTAAGGATATGGGAACTTAAGAATTTTTATTAAGCACAATCATGCGTTTTCGTTTTGTAGAGATGATTGGAAAAATACAATCAGTCTTATTTATTTGCAAATGCAATTTTGCATCTTCAGAAACTCATAGCAAAGTAGCTTTGAGCAAAGCCAGGAAAAGTCGGAATATGATGTAGAGGTGTTGTGCATTGAGAAAACGTCAAAATTAAAAGAAAATATCTAATATCCCGCTACAATTAACCTGAAGCCTAGGTTATTCATAGAGATTTAGAGGGAAAGGCTTTTCAATTTTGTCGTACTTTAAACGGGCGTTTTCGAACTTCTCGATCGAAAAGATTCCATAAATGTCTGAGGTCTGAGATGGCGCCTTTTTTTGTGGTTCCGTATCAAAGGCATGCTAGAGGAGTCCATGTAACTAAGGCTCCGCTGTCCGTCCGCCCGTCCGCCCGTCCGTCTATGAACGTGTACTTCTATTGCCGCAATAGATTAAAATAATAAAATAGGATGAAGTTAATAATAAAGGCGGGTTCCAATACAAAAAACTTGTTTTTAAAAATTGCAATACAATTTGAAGCCAAATTTGAGATTAACTTAGGGCCGCAGCGCAATACGGCAAAAAGTAAGCAAAGAAAAAATGTTTAACGCGTTTTTTTTATAAGCAACTCAATTTGCCTCCAAGAACTAGGCTATGTTCAGTGGTATGGAACACTAAGTGTGCGTGTCCAACTCGCATTGGGTCAGTTGTAAATACACTTTCAAAGCTGAAGTTGTGTTGGCAAAATACTGCCAATTTTGGAAAAGAAATTTCGGTCGAAATATTTCGATTTTTTAAATAATAGTTGACGTCAACTGCTTAAAATTTACACCAATTTTCATCTCGGAGTTTATGAAAATAAGCTTAATTTACCGTACTTGCTGTTCGGAAAATATACAGGTTGTCCTAGAGAAGAGAATGCATCCTGAATGAAGGCCTGATTCGTTTTTGGATGAAAAATATTATTGGCCCATTTTGCTTGTAAGAGGACGATGAAAAACGCTACCGGGGTTTAATAACCGATTTTATAAAGCCAGAGCCAGAGGATGGACTATAACAAACTGTACGTTGTATGCAATAAGTCGTTTTGGTGAGGTTGGTTGATCATCATGACCCTGCGACGGACATATAATTTTTGGGTTTCATGCCAAAAGATTGCAAACGGAAAACGGAACTGTATTAACAAGGCTATTCTTCCTTCCAAACGTCTGACACAGGCTGTATCTTCTTAACCATAAAAAGTAAGCATTGAATATGTACTTTTATGGCCACTATAACAACTGATTATATAAATGATAAAGAATCAAAAATAAAGGAGTCTCCAAACGTGTTTATTTTTTTTCAAATCGCAAATCAATTTTAAGTCAGAAGTGCAATGTGTACTGTGGTACGGAACCCATCGTGTGCAGAAAAGGATATGTTTTGCCCCGATAAATATGTACAAAGATGATGGAGGATGGTTATCGAGATCTTTCAAATCTATCCCTCTCCTTGCATCCGCAGACGATAGTAATAAAATTGGAAGCCCAAAGACAGCAGTTGAACAGGCGTCCGTATAAAATATGAAGACAAAAAATTTCCTGAACTCTCCTCGAGAGCTACAGAGCCTGTTTCTGTTTTTAAAAAGCCAACCTTAGAATGAAAAATGGAGAGGTCAAATTGGACGATCTGGACGGCCAGCGCAAATTTTTAACGAGACGAAAGTCCTTTCCATCGTTCAGCAAGCTTTCCGAAGGTTACATTGACCAATTGGAACCACGAAAAAATATTGATCATGATGCTGCATCACTCACCGGTAAACGTGTTTCCCATGCCATCTTCGAAAAAATTAGGCCCGATGACACGTTCTGTGCATCATGCAGAAACTTTGAGTGCATTTTAACTGGCCGATTGCACGGTCGAATAATTGGAGAAAGTCGAAGGATCATCAACGACAATATTTTTGTTGGACCGAACACTTCGCTGCAATTTGGCGCCACTTCTTTTACATGATATCCCAGACTCTCCAGATGCCTAAATGTGTGACCAGAGGTGAAACTGTAACTGATATTACCAAAACGTCAAAACAAAATTGACAATTGCCGTCATTTGAACAGATATGGCATCTTCTTATAGGGTGATACACTTTGGTTTTGTATACGCTTTCACAAGCATCGTCGGGAAGAGTAGAACGTCACAATAGATATATGATATGTAGCTCCAAGAAATTCAAGGTTTTCGTCAATTTAGAATGTGTAAAACCTGCGTGTTGCGATGTAAATGAAGGTCAAATCGAAGAACAGCTCTTGCTAACCGTTGTTCTGAATGAGCCTCTGTCTCGTACAAAATCATTATTTTCGCGGTCATGCTTAAGACGAAAAACAAGGACAGAAGATGGATAAAAGTGTCTTTCCACTTTGGGTGATGTCAGATACAATTGGGCAGAAATCTCAGATCTCAAAATTCAAGTTGATTCGAAAATTCTGTTCGAACCTTAATTATACACACTAACATCGTTTTCAAAAAAAAAAAGTTATCCCGATTTGATTCAAGCTAGAGGCAAATCGAGCCCCCAATATGTTTCAACGCTTGAAGGAGACCACAGGCATATCGTATTCCTGTGCATTTTTTTATTCCTTTTGTCAATCTTGCCCTCATCTTTATTTCCTTTCACTATATTTTTTTTTTTTAAATAAAATTTTTATTTATTTCCTTAGCAATCCAATTTCTGTATTTATGTTTGCCTTCTGCCCAAGCCTTCCGCATGACTAGTCAAAGACATAAAAGGACTAAAAACAAAAAAAGGAGATTCTATTTTCATTGAAAAATAACACAAGGAGTGCGAGTGCTCTGGGCGTAGGAAAAGGCATTCAAATGGAATACAAGGGGCTTCAAATGAAGGTGCCAAAGTGTTTTGTTTACGCCGAATTGAATTGAGTCCAGGTGTTATGGCGGAAAAGGTGTCGGATTGGAGCCTCCGGACTTGAAATGTTATGAATAGGAAATGTATCGTGAAATGGGAACTTTAAACGTGTCGGCTTAGCTTAAGGTAAATAATGGAAATTTGTTTTGAATATGAATTTAAGAATGGCGGCAAATGGTATTCGGAGATGAGTGAAAGTTTATTTGTTGACCACTTGACTTTGATTCTAAATGGAAAGGTTGCTATTGTTTGTTGTTGGATAAAACGTGCTCTTATACTCTTTTCTGAGTGAGTAGGTTTTAAAAAATGGAATATCCATCATCCTTAAGAAATTCTGGATTCAGATATAAGTAACACTTGACTGAACAGTGTTTTACGAATGGATGATGGTCATCAAAAGGACCAATAAGAATGTGTTATTTGAATGCTCATTGATACAAAAACGTTCATTTGAAAACCGATTTATCCTTTCACTTCATAATATTTCATTTTCAAATTTTGAGTAAGGCAACAAGGATCCTGATTTTGCTGGTACACATGTAAGCATTTACATGATTGTCAATCATTTTGATTGATTTACACGTTTCTAATGCTGTCTGGGATGTTATAGCTTTCGGTTCATATCAACCTCTTATGATACGCTTACAACATAAAACTTGGCACACGTAATACTGCGGTGATCCATTAGCTAAACTTCATGTACAAGCGTCATCAGCATAAAGCAAATAAAACAAACGCAAGTATAAAGGACGTCTTCAGAGTCACGAAATATGATAGAGATGGAATGCGAGGAGGCATACGACGTTTTTGTACGCACGGAATACTAAGAGGCAACATTGTTGGAAGCAATTACAGAGTCAAGGTCGTTACGACATCCGGCCGGTGCGTGCGTGCAAATGTTTTATGGTTGCAGGGGTACATTGGTTTTTGGGGGTAAAACATAATTTTTATTGACGGAAGTTTTTGGGACTTAATGCGTAGCGCCAACGGCAATGATGTGGTGTAACATTTATTTCGGAAGAAGTGTCAATTCTACTTTTGTTGGAATGTTTCGTGATTAATTGAAAGTTGTATGAGATGCTAAATTGTGTGACAAAATTGCAAATTTTTGCCGCAATGTAAGATTACAATTAAAGGGTGCTTTTTTCTTCAATATTTTTATTTAGAACACTTTGCCAAATAACCACCTAAAGGCTTACATACATCCAAAGATGGATTTTTTCTCTGAAATCTTAGTTCTGTGCGCCAAGTTTATAGAACACTACGCCTAATTAACGGTACCTTCTTATATAATCCTCATCGTAATCAGATGAACCGATTTATGTATATCAGCGTATACTCTTATGAACAATATTAATCCTTAAATGAGCTGATACTGTGCGTAACAAGGTTAGTGTAACCGAGGACCCAAATTAAACGATTCGATGGCTTCCTAAGCTGCTCGGCCTATGTCCGGCTATACACCCGTAAAGCATCGAACTGGGGCAGTAATTGAGGAACATGGATTAAAATGCTCGCGTTTGTACGCCGTATTCAGTGATGAGGCCAATTTCCAGATTGTTCAATTACATTTTGAAAAATTCATTGTTTGGCGCAGTTAGTCAATATTTTTTTTTGTTTTTAGACCTGAACGTTAAAAACCAAGATAACCATCCATGCTGAGCGGTACAGATAAATGAGTAGCGATGTTTTTATTTTGTCTATGATAATCATCTCAGAGACAAAGTGCTTCAACAGAATGGCGAAACATGCCTTACAGCGGGTGCTTCCAATGACTCAAATCGGACAAACATTTTGGTAGTTAATCATCTCACGAAATGAACCTGTCAATTGACCGACTGGATCATGTGATTTGACTGCTTTGGAATACTTTTTGTGGGGTTATGTATACAGTTGACTAAATAGAAGCCAACTTAAAAATAAGTGCAAAATCTTTCGCATAGGCGAATAAAAAAAACTCAGCCGATTCGGTCACATTGGCGAGATTGTTTTCAATCATTTAACGCCATAATAGTTGAGAGCTTTTCAAGCATTTCCTTCGTTTAAATGTTATCTTAACAGTTATTTCAACGCAGTAATTTTTTTCTATTTTGATTTTTTTTTTTTTACATTTCTCCACGTTTGGCGGTCCCAGTAGTCGGATTCCATGATTTTTAGAAAGATGTCTGTGTGTGTGTGTGTACGTACGTACGTACGTGTGCGGATTCTTTCGTACAGCCTAACTCGAGAACAAATCAAGCTATCGAAGCCAAATTGGTTTCATTCGAAGCGTGTGTGCATAAAGATCACCTGAAAAGCTTTTGGTTAAATTTCACGGGGTGGTTTGAATTTTATGACGAAAAAACTGTCAAAAAAAGGGACAATTTGACTTCTTCAATTAAAATCAATTTAGTTTTCCAATAAAAAAAAGTTCAAAATTAATTAAATTTATAGTTTATAGCTACCTTATCAGATAAAAAAATATGCATAAATATATACACTGCCGTTCATAAGTTTCCGGACAAATTGATATAAATTTTTTTTTTTGTTCAATTTTAATGCCAAAAGTTTCATCAAAATTATGTTTATTTAGCCAATTGACTAAACTAAGTAAGTTACTAACTATAGAGACTACCAAAAAGACTAAAACAGTATTAAGTTGAGGCCATTTCATACATTGATGTGCCCCTTTCTCAATTTGCTGATCCAAATTTCCACGGAAGTTCTTTGAAAATTGTTTCAGAAATGTGAATCCTGTAAGTCTTTTCCATTTTTCAAGACTCAGAGTGACGTCTGCAACACTGACACATGAAAACATCCTTAGAAAATTATGGAGCCACCAGTTTTTTTATTCAAAACCTGCTCGGCTGTAGCTTGACGCTTTGCTCATTTGCTCATGGCGCGAATTACATGAGGCAATTGAATTTAAAGCAAAAGCATCGAGAGGAACCTAAATGAGAAAGTTAAAATACATAGATAAATCTGCATTAATCGTATATTGCAAGGAAGACCATAACATCTGATTTAGTTTGTTTTCCACTGTTGTGGTTTTAAATCATGAACCCAATCCTAGAGATCTTTCCAGAAAATGACACAGAGATAAAAAAATCTCTCGGAATCGGCGTGGAAAATCCTATCAAAATCTGCAAAGAAAACTGGACTGAATGTGATCCTCTTTAAGCCATATATTTACCAGACAGAAAAAGATCCTTTGCTTAACAGTTACCACCTCGAAAGGAAGAGGTGGTGGAAATCTCTGGATTGAAACTATGCACTTTTGAACCCTTTCAAAAAGGACATCAAGTAAATCACGCCTTAATATTCCGAGCAGTGGTTAATATCTTCCAAAGAAAAGCAATCAAACAAAATTGATTGATTAAAAATAATTCCAAAAATACATGAAGTTGAGATAAGCAGTTGGTCCTCAAACTTTTAAAATATGAATCCATATAAACAGAGTTCTTACAAAATGTAATACTTTTGAAATTAAGCTTTATAATATTTTATAATAACTTTATTGAAGAAGTTGAAAAACAACTGCCAAAAGCAAATACAAATTCAACTTCAAATGTTAAAGTTGTTGTTATGAAATCCATTTTCGTAACTCTAAATTTAAAATATCTTATCTTCACGTTGAGTTGAATACTCTTAGAGGGATGACTGGCTAAGATTTTTGGTCGTTGGTCCTATATTACATTCGAAAATGCTTTCATTGAGTCGTTTAACGCAAGCCATGGACAGCCAGCCAGCAAAAACAATTGTCTCCAGACCTAGACGAAGTGCAGATAGCAAGATAGAACTTCTAAAAGCGGCGGCGATGACTTAGTTGGGAGTATGCACCAACTCATCTGAAATACATGGTCAGAAGAAAGCATGCGAGCATGTCAATACGCACCACCTTTTCATCAATTTCAAGGTTGGTTTTTTGTGTCTGTTTCGTCCACAGAGACGAGATTTATGAAGTCATGTCTAGGTTTGGCATCCCTGCCAAGCTCGTACTTTTGTGCAGGATGACGATGGAGAAACCCAGCTGCTCTATTGAGGTCGGCAAAGACGTCATCGACCCACTTGATGTCAAACAACATTTTAGACAAGGGGCAATAGTGCAAAAGAACCTTGTCAACCTTTTGCCAGAAGGCAAAAAGAGGCATATGCTGTCATAAAGAAAGACCAAACCCTGATCAGAACGTTACCATAAACAGCTATAACTTTGAGGTAGTTGGGGCTTTGTCTATCTTGGGAAGAACTGAAGTGTCGCTCTATGAGACCATTATCATCCCCGTCCTACTATATGGTGTAGAAGCATGGATACTTTCAAAAGCGGATGAAGGCCCCCTTGTTTCGAGAGAAAAGTGTGATCTTTTGTCCCATCTGCATTGACGGTGAGGGGAGGAGTAGATTCAACAACCAATTGACTTAGCCAAAAGGATACAATACCAATCCTACGTGGAGTGTAACGCCACCTCAAGTTAATAATTAAATGATTAATGGCAAAAAAAGTCCAACCAGCTAACATGTTTAAAAAAACGGTAAAAATTAAATTATTTCTGCAGTCAAACTAAAAATCTAATTTTCTTTTAGTATCGTAGAAAGGTAACTCAATCAGAAAAAAAGGTATTTCCAAATTGAAATATGTTTATCTATCAAACTTTTCAATCTTGTGCACAACATTAGATAAATGTTACTAAATCAAAAACGATTATTTCCAAATTGTTGTCCTGATCACTTAAAAGAATACTTTCGTGAGTAAGTAATTACCGACATGTTGAATTAAAACTAATGTTGAATACTCAACTTTACCTTCATAGCAGCTTACCATTCCCTTTCTTATCCCCATTTCAAGTAATAAATGTTATAGGATTTTAACTGAACTAGATAAATTTGCTAATGATTCAACTCAATTATTATAATCTCATACCTTATATTTCAACATGAATTTGTTTTAATTTAGATTTAATCTTCATATTTATATTTTTAATTTATTAGTCTAATATGTTTTAATTCAATTTTACCAACGTATTCTTTACATCGCTTATCTTTCACAGAATTATAAGTATTTCTTACTGTGTTAGCATGTACATAATAAGTACACCCTTTAATCTATACTTTCGACGCAAATCGTATTTATTTTATATGTTTCAAAGATGCGAAAACAAATATAAACTTACGGGGAGCTAAAAATATGAGTATCTTAAAGTTGATGTTGGGAGCAAATTAAATAGCACCTTTATGTTTTTTTTTTATCATGAGATGGGAAGTTCATGGTATGGGCAGGCATTCTCGCACCCAAACCAATTTTTATAGTAAATGTATACCAACTCATTTTGTCGTTGTAAACGAAACCTTCTCATTTTTATAGTGTCCTTTCTTCTATGCTATCTAATATGACCATGATTTACCAGTGGAGATAGCAGCACTAGTCATGTGCTGTGAATTTCGTGTACTTAAAAAAGTTGAAGGACTCAAAAAGGTTTACTCACCGCCTTGTGGCACTGATTATCTAAAAAATGGTACAAAATGTCCTGCCTACTTATAGTTATCCTTCCAGATTGAAATCAATTCATATGGAGATCTGTCATCGTGGGCGTTTTTTATGGGCGATTTTCAGTTTTAAGACTTTTCTTTAAAAAGCAAGTAAATAAATCTAACCAGTATGATAGCGTTCAAAAAGAACTACCAGTTTTATTTACCTTTCAACTTAAATAGAATGGCCTATGTTCAATCAGAAAGTCCTTTGTTAGTATTGGTGAAATAATTTTTGAAACAGGAAGTTTCGAAGTTGTAGGTTACCTTTTGAAAATATAAGCATTGATTTTGAACCCAAGCAAACAAAGATTGAAAACAGTAAGTAAAACGGTTTACAATTGATCATAAAATTGGTGTCTTTTGGAATTTGCTGCGGACCCTTGAATTCCTTTGCTTCATCGTGGTTATATTCGCCTAACATGTTTTTTTTTTTGTTTTGAGTCAAAGCTTTTTGTTGATATTATTTCCTTTGATTGGTTATCATTTATCGGCATATGTTTTTTTCTATTTTTCTCAAATTTTACCCGGCTATGAGGATTTGATCGATTTTGAAAATATCGCGTCTAAATTCACATCGAAATACAATAGACACATCAGAATGTTGACAACGAGTTCAGGCGCTCACATGAAATAGCAGAAAAGACCTAATGGGCGATATTAAGAAGACTTTGTATTCTCTATTTTCGCACGAGTCTCCTCTGAGACAGACCAGGGGACTCGCTTCATCGGGCATGTTTTTATGCGAAAATACGTGAGAAAAAATGTTGTGTAAGCAGCTGACCAGATAATTTCAAGTTGCTTTGAAAAGTTAGGAAGAAGATCCTTTGGTATTATTTGGACTTGAGTTTCGCATTGTGGTCGGCCATCACAAATCTTTAAGGATGAGTTTGCACTTTTTATGACTTGCTTCAGCTCTACTCTAACGATTCCGTCTAAGCAGATGCACGCATAAGTTTCGTGTATTAAATTCTTGGCATATTTTTTTTTTTCTATAAGTAAAATTGATAAGACTGATTCTCTAGAACTTTTTTTTTCAAAGAAACTTCATTACTCGTAATATTCGTGAGCATCTCTCAGTTCTACTCTGTAGGACGACCTCATACGAATCCATTTCTGTTGCATGCGGATTGTCCTCTAGCATTTTTGGTAATGGCATCTTCGCTTGCTGCATAGGATCTTTTATTTTTATAGAAAAGTTATAGTACTCGTATTTACAGGGGAATCAAGACTAATAACGGGTACAGTGTGCGCAGTGACCATAGAAATTGGCAAACGAAACTCTTTAAAAACTGAGCTGGTTTAGTTCACCAGAAACAAGCGTTTTCAGAGCTGCACAATTAAGAGCGGAAACTCAACTATCAACCTTTTGACTAAGGTTCTATTATTAGGAATTATTCTGGACTTAACTTTTTTGGAAAAGATACATTTGTGGAAAAAAGGTGAAAAAAAAAACACTTTGTATGCGCACCAGAGTAATTGCGCAAATTCATTAAAAACTCGTAGTTGGTGTTGCTCAAAAATAAGTGTCTTAAAAATTCCACACGCAAGTGAGTTTTCAAAAAAGGCCAGTTTTCATGTTCAATATACCACGCCCTTATTTCAAAGCACTAGAAAAGGCAAGAAACGTTCTTAATTTTGTATGTCTATGTAAACATGTTCCTTTTTATATCCATCAAAAAGTGTTTGTCTTTAGTAAAGTTCATATAAAAGGATCTCAAAACAACAGTTCCAGTTCTTTGAATTAACCTCAACATCATCACCAGTCAGCTCGTTTTAGTACAATCCTTGTCGTATCCATTTGATGACACTGGTTTAACGTGCTCAAACGCACGCCGATTTTTACTATCCAATCAAGTTTACCACCCTCATCTATGTTATCCATAAAATTCTAACCATTTCAAAAATTCACATTCCATTGAAATTCACCCCCGGGGACAATGTGTTTACAAGGATCAAAGTAGTTTCGCATGCACAGCTCTCAGGCTCATCTTGCTATCGTTTAAAATAAACATCAAAGAAATACCATGCATAATTCAACGCATGTCAAATTATAAACCTCCGTGCGCACAGTAGCTGCCATGGTATTTCACTTTCTGGTAATTTATCTAATAAACAAGGACCCTGCATTTCTCTCATTAATTCCAAAATCAAGATGCTTCTCTTCCTTAAAAAAAAAAACAAGCACAGGAATCCTTCAGCATCAAAAATAGAAAATGGAAAATACCCCAAGGATAATGAACCGACAGAAAAATATATACTTATCAAAAAAAAAAAATATGTAAGTAAAGAAACAGATTTGTAGAGAGAACACTCCATCTCCGTCCGATTCGCTTGAAGGAGCTAAATTCAAATGATTTAATCATCTGGGAAAACATGGCAACGGATATCGTGTACTCCTACACACATCATGTGGGTGGTGCTCCATTAGTTCCATTGGTTTCATCAGGCGCCATTATTTTCTGATCGCATTGACTAACTCTTACAAGTCGTACCATTATGCTATTCGTTTTGGTACATCTTTGGCAAAATCTCCTTAATATATTCATTATGTACAGTGTATATATTCATTATACACAGTGTACACTGTACAAAGAAAATGTCTATGTATCCAAAGGCACAAGAATCCCATACACCCCCCTCCCCCCCCCCTCAAGCAGTCAAACAACTACAACTCTCGACATGAGTGTACTTAATGTGTGCGAGTACCGAGAATGGAACAAAACACAAGTCCTTCACTTTGGTTTCATGAAATTACCCCCACCCTCCAAAAAACCAGCAAACAACCCATCATCTGCAAAACACACACTCTCACATTATGCATCCTACTAGTTCGCAGAACATGTTGTACAAGACATGAGTAGAGTAGGACAACGAACGAGTCCTTCTGTTTTGTACGACTACAAATGTGAAATAAATTTCAAATGTTTACACAGGACTCACTTGCTCATAGAGAGGGTTTTTAAGGGAGGAAATTCCGTGCTGCTATTCCTAGTCAAATATATTGTCCTTTTTGAATTTTATCTATTTAACTAATTTAAGTTGAGAAACTAATAAAATAAAAAAAAATCGAAAAACAAAAACCACTTTGAAGGCATTCGGGTTGAAATAGTTGTATCTCCCCAGAACAACCCCCTTTTTTGTGTATCTTCCTTCCGTTGCCAAATAAACATTCTTCTTCGAAGTGAAGTACACGCTCGTTCGCAACTAGTAGTTTTGGCCAATTGGTAGGGGTCTGCTCCTGCTTTAGGGTTCCTGTTTTTATTTTTATGGCTCATACATAAAATATGTATCTCTTTGTTACCGTTGTTCATGCTGTTATTTCTGTTGACGTAACAACCTTACCTTGTTAATAAATATATTTGTATGTTAGAGTGTTTGTTTAAGTACTATATGAACATGTTGTTGTTGTTGGTTGCCTTCTTTTCGTATCATGTTGTAAGAGTCCATAAAAATAAGTTGCACAAGTCATGTGTGTAGACGTGAAGTGGAAAGGACGACGCATCCCATACCCATGAGCGCGTCTAGTATGTTGTTTGACAGTTTTACTCCATTGAAGAGGATTTGATGCGAGTTGTTGCACAGTTTATGACATATCGATCAGAACGTTGGAGGAAGAGTGGCGAATTTGCTCTAAAGACGTGAGCTTTTCTGTGTGAGAGGACATGTTCTAGGTGTACTTCTTGAAATATGTAAGGGGTGGCACATCTGTTGGTGTGTTTTTAAAAAGGCTATAAACAACAAGACGCTGGGATACTTTTCAACGATTATTGTTAACCAGTCAACTTAATTTTTTCAAGTCTTATTTTTTAACAAATTTTCAAGAATAACATGATCAACTTGCGTGTCTGAAACATATCTGGTTGCTCGCATGGTATTGGTCCTTAGAGGCACTTCACAAAAGTCCTTCGGCGGCACATCTCATTTCAGCGCTAGCCAAGCAACATAACCAAAATGATATATTACATGATTACTGTCTTTTTGGCGGCTAGTTGGAACCACAACTTCCTCAATATTAAATCTTTGGCCATAGTAAGTCAAAACTATACCGAACGGGCACGCTTCCTTTGAATACGTGTATATGATGTGAATGATGCATTTCATCAGAAAAGATGATTTTCGCACAAAATTGTTGTCAATTTAGACCTGCTCTAAACGCCAAAACGAAATTCTTTCACACTCTGTTCGGCAAAACACATTATTACAAGCGTTTTTTAGACAAAGTTATAGTAAGTCCTCATATCGATGCCTCGTTTTCCGAGAAAGCTTTTCCTCATTCGACCCGAGATTCTTGAATCGTAATTGGTCAATTTAATCATCGATTTCAGAGACGTGTGTTTCGGTGCATTGTCACGCTATTGCAGAACTTTCCCTTCGCCCTATGTGGCCTTTACTTCTTTATATTGTCGTTCAGTTTTGTACAATAGCGCTGCATAGAACTCTCCTTGGACGATTGTTCACTTTTCTTCACTATGCATCCCAAAAAGCGGAGGCCAAAATCTTTCCGGCCGTGCTTTGTCTTTTAGTGGATTTCATCGGCTTCGTCGCTTTCCATGTTTCATCCATCATCACAATTCCACTCGATTACGCTACAACAACGCTATACCGGCCGTCGAATCATCAAGGCATTTCCGTTTTTGGTAAACGACCAGAAACGGCCGATGGCTTTTTCATCTTTAAGACATCGTGCAAAATGTATCCCGGCAGTTCGTCTGATATATCCACGGCCTCAGCCAACTTGCTCAATTTCACTTTTCGATTATTCGAAATAATTCAACGCGGTTTTCGGATGATTCCCGCATTCGTTGCCTCTTTCAACTTTCCAGAGCGATTTACGTGTTCGGTCCTTGTACGAACCATTTAAAATTCAACACCAACAAACTATTGTTTTCGAAGGAGCAGATGTGGGATAACATTTCTGTAAAAATTGCAATGATTCATCGGAAGATTTTTCGAACAATATTCAATGTTTTGTCAAGATGCGATCCTGTTTTTTATAACATCCATTTTTTTATTACGTCTAACGAAGTGTCACTCAAAGGATTGTAGCTTGCAAACGAATGGACGAAATGCCATAAAACTTCTGGTAACAGATGAGCCTCTGGCTATAAGTTGTGATAATTTTCTATTTGCGCGAGCTATTAAGAAATGCCGAAACTTTTCATCCTCTGAATTCAGAAAGAATCTTGTCCAAAATTGTTCGTTACTTTTGGTGAAAAGAATGTCTTTTTTGAATGTTAAACAAGATTTCCAAATGGAAACAAACTCGTGAAATAGTTCTTTTTTCTTGAAGAAGCACAAACCCTGGGTGCCTTTGCAGTCCCAGAAGACCTAAAACCAAATTCGAAATAGGGGGACCTAACTATAAAATTGTATGAGCCAAAGGGATCGACAACAGTTCAAAGATGTTTTCTGCGACCGCAAAATTTATGTGACTAAATTTCGGACAAGAGCTTTAGATTTCAATTGACGGGTCAAAAGTCTTCGAAAAAATTGTAGAAATTTTCAAAGTTTTGAAAACATTGGACTGAAAAAAATACACTCCTTATTTTTGTTGTCCCAACCATAACAGTTAGATAAAGTTCCTCTTCCACAGGTTTTGAAAGTTAATAATTGAAATCATAAATAATAAGTATAGAAAATTAAAAGGATCTGGATTCACATAAATACAACACAATGATCCAAAATAATATTTCAAGCTTTTCCGCGGCAACGTGCATCAAAAAGAAAACGAACACTGAAAAACTTGAATTGAGTTGCTGAATGACGAACACATCAGAACATCGAATACAAACTTTGGGAGTAGCATGGAAATCAATAATATTTAAAAAAATCAAGAAGATTATCGATAGAATATCTAGATTGAAGGCCAAAATGCTACAAGTATGAGCAGGATATCTCAACAAAAGAGGACTAACTCTATAGTGTTATCCAAGCTATTTTTAATTAGAAGGTATGTTTGTCACTGAACTCTTCCTTAATGGCTGGACCGAATTTAATGGAACTTTTTATGTGTATTTGAGTGGAACAGTAGATGGTTTAGATGCAGTCACTAATTGAATAATTGGACATTAAAACTCCTGAGAAATAAATTATTAACATCCTAAGAATTATTCATAGGTATGTTTCTGTATCATACTTTACGCTTGTTATTCTTACATCGTTTGTCTATAAAAATACGCAGTGTAAAATATATCTTTTTATAGAGCTTATTGAAAATTCGAACAAAAGTTTGCTTAATCCGCTTAAAACAGAGATGACAATTTTGGTTCGTTCAACGTTCTCTGACCGCATGTCCTCTCTGGAGACTTGCGAACGGTACTGTCCTTTTGGCAAAAACTTAGCAATTGAATGCGACGAGGTTCTTCTTCGAGACAAGACTTAAGACATCGTCTCTAGAAAACCCGAATCTTTATCATTAAGTTCAGTTCCATGTTGAACCACATGGGACATCCGTAGGCGACAACAGGCCGAAAGAGGGCCGCGCCGTATAGCAAATCACCTTTACCTTGGCATCGAATTGACTGCTGTGAAACAGTCTCTATGTCAAGGTTAAGGCCAATTTGGCTAGGTATCTATCAATTCGCCAGTGGCTGCCCGTTTTCTCCAACGATAGAGAGTATTCGCCGCTTAATTCTTGTATTTTAAGTGGCCCCAGACAATGCAGTCTTGAACAGAATAGTTTCGCACTTCAATCAATCACCTCAATCTTCAACTTCTAACCGTCATAAGTACATAAGACTAGATCTAATTGAAAGTTTAAAAGTTCGACGGATGTGATTTGTGGAATTGCTAGCACTACGCGGGTTCATTATTAAGTTATACATATGTATATGTATAGTATTGTTCATACGCTTCACGCGTTTTTTACTTTCTTCAATATTCGACGAGTAAGTGATGTGATGAGGTTGCAACTGTTTCATATCAAATCATATTCCAGAAGTAGACAATAATTGAACAAAATCATTCGAACCGATCAACGTCAGCAGCAACGCCACAACATTCGTTGAAGTTCGACGCAAAACTATGCGCAATCTGCGTTAATGAATTAGTAGGATTGTTTTTTTTTTTTAGAAACTTGACGATTTCGGATGCTGTTGAACGTTTTTAAAGGTAATATATTTTCTAGCATTTGTTTTGTTTACTGTTGCAGCGCATTTGAATAACAACTGAAATATACGTGAATAGAACGTGAGATACAAGTGCGTCGACAAACATACGCAACACAAAATCCAGAAAACTCTTTATTCATACATACTACTGTGTCCAAAAAATAAGGTGACATATGAATTTAAACTGCGCGCGTCGAAGGATTTGGAAATTTTTCTTTCTTTTTAGGTTGGTAGTACTGTCAGTGACATCTATGTGAAATTTCATGTCAAAATATATTCATAGTGTTTGAGATACGCGTCGTTTTGTGAGCTGCTAAAAGTGAGTTTTTCGTTTTTTGCGATGTCGAAATTTATTGAGCAAAGAATTTGCATTGAATTTTGTTTGGGGAATCAATTTTCTGCTGCGGATACGTTGAGGATGGTGCAAAACGCCTTTGATGATGAGGCTATGTCTAAAAAAAATGTTTACAAGTGGTATAGTGATTTCCAAGCCGGCCGTGAACGTGTCGAAGACGAAGAGCGTTCTGGGCGACCATCAACCTCAACCGATGAAGCTCACGTCCCACAAATCAAAAATTTGGTGTTGAAAAACCATCGATTAACGATAAGAGACCTTGCTGATGAAGTTGGCTTATCGAAAGGCTCAGTCAATACCATTTTGAAGGATGCTTTGGGCCTCAAGCGCGCCAAATCTCGACTGGTACCGAAAACATTGAATTTTTTGGAAAAAAAGGCGTCGCGTTGAAGTGTGTGAAACAATGCTTTCCGACTACCAGGATGTCATGAAACGCATTACAACTGGCGATGAGACTTGGATCTATGCTTGCGACCCCGAAACAATCGATCAATCGAGCGAATATCGTGCCAAAGGAGAGCCGAGGCCAAAAAAACCGCGCCAAAGTCGCTCAAAAATCAAGATCATGTTGACTGTTTTCTTCGATTATCGTGGTGTTGTGCTCTATGAATTCCTTCCAACCGGCCAAACAGTCAACAAGGAATATTATTTGAACGTTATGCGTCGTTTGCGTAACGCTATCCGCCTAAAAAGGCCGGAATTGTGGAAAGACAATTCTTGGTTTTTACACCACGATAATGCACCATCCCATACCGCACTCGTAATTCGTGATCATTTCGCCAAAAACTCAACCCATATCGTTCCGCAACCACCGTATTCACCTGATCTGGCGCCTTGCGACTTCTGGCTGTTCAACAAGCTCAAAAGACCGCTCCGGGGACACCGTTTTGATACGATAGAGGAGATTCAAGCCGCAGCGAAGACGGAACTGAAGGCCATCCCGGAAAGTGACTACAATCAGAGTTTCAAAGATTGGAAAATCCGTTGGCATAAGTGCATTGCATCGGGAGGGGATTACTTTGAATGGGATGAAATTGATTTGGAAGAATAAATAAAGAATTTTCAAAATAAATACAATGTCACCTTATTTTTTGGACACGGTAGTATATACATTTACCAACATTGTAAAAAAGTATGTATGGAAAAACAGCGTTTCATAATATGGGTTTTTTTTAAAACAAGGAAGTTGCCGCACCATGTACGAGCTGACTGCTGTAAACTTTTTATCGATATTTAATCGATCCAAAGTCCAGTTTTCGAAATTTTAAAATTGAAAACAATAACCAGTTCCATGAATGTCTCACATCCAAGACCTTTGCGCAGCTTATTACAACTCAACTAAATTTTATTCTTTTAGCAATAATGTCAAATTATGACAGCACTTGGCACCGAATTTCATTCTCGATTGCCACCACATAACTGCAGTTGTTTAATAATTACGTCTTAACGATTGTGGAAAACTTTAGGAGCCATTGTAACAGCTGTTGCTATTCAAAATGTGTGTGCCGGGCAATTAAAATGCAATATTATCCAGATCCTTAAGTTCAAGACATTCGCGTGGATGGTGAGAATCTAACCGAAGCGATCAACATTCGGTTCAATTCGCTCGGAATCATTGAGCGCATAAGGGTGTTGCGCTTGAGGGTAATAAAATCTGAACGCCACCAGTTGAACACAAACGTCCCAGGGGTTGTTTGTGCCCTGCAAGGTTGTTTCGCATTGCACAATAGTGCGAAGTCCATTTCGTTTATTTGAGTCCAATTGCAAGGCAAGGATCATGGCACAGAATTGTGCGGCCATGGAGCGCATTCGTCGCCATGCAATGAACAATCTGTAATAACGATTTTGCGGATGGACTCATAAAATCCAGAGCCTTGGCTCGTCTTGTTCACCAGCCACCTACCTACCAGTGCTAAGTGCAAGTAATCCAGGATATGTACGCAGAATGAGCAACTCCGAATGCAGTGTGAAGAGTGCAGTGTGCTGCTGCAGGACGAATTTGATGGTGAAAGGTCGACAATTAATTTTGGGCTTGTGTCTGGGTGCAAGGACATTAAATCTTACCCATTCGCCTAGGTGTATAAATCGTTTTTGCGTGTGTGTGTGTGAGAATGGAGCCTGCAGTTTAAATTGCCGCACGGAGGCATCGTAAAATTCATCCAAAGAGCAGTGCAGGGGTTGAGCTCATAAATTTCACACAACACCAATTAAGTGAACCCATTTACGGGGGGATGAATACTGTTGCTGTTGGGGTTGCAGGAGGACGAGGACAAACTATGGTGAATGAATGTAGACGAGGGAAAGGTAATGGAAGTTCATTTTATTATTCTTCTCGTTCAATGCTTTTCCTGGTATTTACTGTGTTTTCTGTTTCGATTTTTTTCTTTTTCCTTCCTTTTCTCTCTCTCTCTCTGTCTCTGCTGGCTTTGAATCTTTCGTCGCCATTTATCGGTCGGAAGTTGGATAATGGAAGGCGGTTGGGTTGGGTTTGTTACCCGATTCAGAGATGTGTCTGTGTGTGTGCTCTGCCCTGTGTGCAAAGTAATGACCGTAACTAAATAACGCTTCGTTAGGCACGCATTTAATTGGGATGGAAATTGTTTCGGTATATGGATCCGGTGAGGCTTGATGAAGGTACAGGTGTGTAACAAGTGACAGATCCAATCACGTTCTCGTGGCATCTCTGACAGAGGGTTGCTAAAGGTTATTGTGCTTAATATGCGTGTGGAAAATTGATATTGTCTGACGGTATATGTACGACAGCTGGTTGTGCACAAAATGTGTCGGAAATTAGAGGGAAATTTCAAATATCTGGCCATTTGTTGGTTCATTCTTGTCAGGCTTGTAATTATTTTTGATAGATGCAGAGAGGTTGAGGACTTGTGTAAGAGTTGCCTGTGTATTCGATTTGCAATGCAATGATTCTTGATTGGTGAACTTGACACTTTGTGGGAACAAAGGCTATCGCACCGTTGACATGACAATTCAATCAAGTTGTCCAATTTGAAGTCTTGTTTCCTGTTTGACGTTGGAGCAGAGAAATCGATGCCACAAGGAGCTAAAGGTACATGAATTTCGTTACTTTACGAACTTTTTTATGTGTCAAAAAATGAGTACTTCTGTTGGAAGGGAACCTTGCAGGATATTATATCTACCTCCGAATCGATGACGATCAAGTTTTCACTGCTTCCAAGAGGAGTTGCAGTCTTTAAGGGAATATTTTTAGGAGGAAATATTTAAATATTCTTGGCTCTTTAAACCCAACCAGAGTTGTTAAAGAATACATTCATTTTTGAATGAATTCAGAAATATAAGTCAAAGAATAAAAAAACAATTAGCTTATGACTGCTGCTTTAAATTTTAAATAATCATAGAATTAAAATCGTTTCCGGAAATCAATTGAATTCGCGTCAGTGAATTGAAGTCAGTGTTAAATTCATATTTTAGCTTAAAGTTATTCGTGGTGCGCCAGTTGTGTTCGCCGGCTTGCCGGTTTTACAATAATTATAAATAAAAAGGATTGTATGGGAGACTACTTCTGAAACATCGGAAAGTCATTGCCACGGGCATAGAATAAAATTTCAAAAAGATTTAATTCTTTTACAACTCTGGTAACCAAGACCTAGTTTGACAATTTGTGTGTGTGCGTTATATTTTGCACCAGAACGAACATTGCACAACTCTAAGAGTCCTAAAAGACTTTATGATGACTAGATTTGGCAAGATGTGGATCTTGAAAAATTACATTCACCGCAACATTCATATGTACAAGCTGAACTGAAATAATGGTGCTCTTCATAAGGAGAGCAGGTAAACTGATAAAACAATCGCCAGAATCAAGTGTCCCACTGCTGTAAGTTATTTTCTTTCCCTAGTAAGGAGGAATTCTTAATCAAAGCATTAGTGAAGAGTATTCAAGGAATATTTGACAAAACGTCAACAAATATTGCAGGTCCTATCTTAAACTGAGTCCTTTACATGCTTGAAGCGAGGAAACACTGTTTAATTCGTTGAAGGAAGTGTGTGTGTGCCAGGGTGACTTCTTGTGGTGCCAATGCCAGAGACGCAGACGATTATGTGTCTGTCTTTCAATTTGATTAATTGAATGACCTCAAATTCGACTCCTAGAGTAAGGCTGGAACATTTATCTTATTTTCCTCCCCGTTTCCTATCGGCAATAGTACTTTGACCAAGCAAGTGAGCATCTATATTGAGTATTCTGTCCCGTCGGTATATGCGGAGAATGTGTTCTTAATTGCTTATGACGTGAAGGCATAACGCTGACAACATGTGCTGAAATAATCTGCATCGAATTAAGTACTGCGAATTGAGTGAATGCAAATTAGTCGATAGCAAATTCTCCGCTCCAAACTAGACCAAAATACATATGAGTTTCGATCCATTACAC
Organism: Orthonevra nobilis; assembly: GCA_963555765.1. Taxonomy (NCBI): domain Eukaryota; kingdom Metazoa; phylum Arthropoda; class Insecta; order Diptera; family Syrphidae; genus Orthonevra; species Orthonevra nobilis. The sequence continues at coordinate 141,868,437 of OY743224.1, forward strand.
GATCTTTCAATTCCTCTCCTCACAAAAACCTGCACAACTCTAACGAAAAAAAAATATAACACTGTCATTTTCATGTGAGGTTAAAGACAAAGAAATAAATTTTGATAAAATAGATCACTTGGAATCAATGACGCAAAAACAAATAAAACCAACTCGAGAAATGAACATACATGTGCCAACTGCTACGACTTCACATTTTGAGCTCCGTTGTTTCAAAACATGGAGCGATTTTTGAATCAAAGATTTTCGAATGACTGAAAAAAATAAGCACAACAGGCCAAAATACTACAAGCTTTCAGGCTCTAAGGTATATCTGACATCAAAATAGGCAATATTTATATTTATCGTGATCAAGACGATAAAAAAATACCAAAGGTTATAGCAGAGAAATATTTTACACCTTGAAAATGCCATCAGGAATTGAAAGCAGTTTCCACTGAAATAAGCAATATAATCAAAAACTTATATTATCTTGGGTTAAAGCTTAAAGATAAGATAATTTTCATAAAACTTTTTTTCAAAAATAATTATTTTCAAAATTGGTTTTCGTCTAGGGCAACGCTCTTCCAAAAAGTACGGCATTGAAGCACACATATTCTTCATAGGAACATAAATACTTTTATAGTAGGCGGGTTGGCAATTCACTTTAAATCACATAAAGTAGGAGGAATTTCAAATAAGGGAAAGATCAACAAACATCTGGTATAATCCATCCAATATCTGATGTGAGCAATGTTCAAATATTTGCCAAAGTACTCCGCACTCGGCTACTGTGCAATCAATTTGTTGTAAACTTACACGTACCCGCCAGCAAGTTGGAATATCACAAATTATCTTGGTTTTACCAACCAACTGCAAACATTATAGTAAAATGTTTCAAACGTACAATTTTACAAGCTTACATAGATGCTTTTTTGTATTAAATGATTACGTTCATGCACATATATAAGCACTAGTATAGTATTTTGCATTGGCGCCCGACACGGGACCACATCTATCCTTCATTGTTTACCTTCTCGAAATTCATCTGCAAATGTTTTTTTCACAGAAATAAATATTTATCTCCATTTCTAAAGTGAGAACAAAAATGCCGGAGGGTAAATGAATACAAGAAGACAACACAATGCAAAATCGAGACACAAAAAAATAAAAGAAGAAACAAAATTACTTAGAAACAATAGCAGCGGCATTAGGGATGACGAGGACGACCAAACGATGATGTATCTATAGATCTAGAACCGTATTCCAGTCGCGTATTATCCATCAAGTCATTCAGTGTGCAGAAAGAAGAATTGATGTGCCGCAGAATAACAGCTGTTGGGGCGGATTACTTTCATATGTCCTGCCCGCACAAAAGTGTATTACTTTCTCCTTGTTACTGCGCGCATAATAATCCTTCCAGGGAAACCCATTTCATTGTGCAATTTGTCATACATTATCTGCTCTCTCAATAGCATTCTCTCTACGTTCTCTATGTATGTAACATACTCGTAAGTATGTGCCAGCTTGTGGTTTAAATCCTGATGAACAGAAAAGGGCGTGTGGCACCGCCCCAACTACTCAGCTGACAGCAAATTGATGCCTTCATGAAGAGCAAGCAAATAGAAGAAGAGTTGTTTGGTAAGCTAGCTAGCATTCGTGTATTACTGCAGATGATGTTGTTTATGTTGATTCTGTTGCTAGCGAGCATTGTTGTTCAGTTAATAAATAAATATTAGTGCCGGGCACTCTTTTCGCATTTTGCTAAAGGTTCATTTGGGCCTGCGAATGCATAAACACACTCATGTTATGTAATTATGATCCTGCAAGCTGTTTGTGTGCTCAAGAATACTTGTGTGCTTGCGGTCCGCTGCTGTTATAGTGTTTGTATTGCATATCATGTGTAAATGAATGCATTGCATTCACCTGGCATTTCTGCACTGATTAATTTGCATCGTGTTACACTTTCCGCTTTTGATAATTAGAATACGAGATGCATTGGCACAAGTGTGGTTGGTCTTTTTAACCTCAGAAACGTGTTTGTTTACATTGCAAGGCACATTTTGTGTAGGTGTTTTAGTTTGCCAATTGAATCAGCCGGCGCTACGATTGAACAGGTAAAAGGACTTTGGAACAATGAAGCACACAAAAAGTTCATGTAAGGTCAGTATTGCCGGATTTAGGGACTTTTCCATAGTTTAAACTTTTACATTGGACAGCAACTATCAGTTTTGCCTTGAGGTTTGTGAAACAAACAGATGCAGAATACACATCGACAAGCCACGGAGTGCAACGGAAATGTTCAATCAATGATGTCGGCGCAGATTTAGATCGAATTTCATCATTTCCATCTATACGTAAACAAACTTAGCCCTCTGAGCCCTCTGAGAGTTACTTTTACTATTTAGAAGTCACCAGGCCGTTTTTCGTGGACTCTGCGTCCTGCGATTTCGTACTTACAGACGTTTTGAAGGATGCATTTCTGTTTCACCCAATGTCTTATTTTGGCGAATTGCATTGGATTGGATTGCATTGGGGTTTACTTCAAAGTTCTGTGACTATGAGACCCATAGACTCTGAAAGTTCTCAAGGAAAATATATGACAACGAAAAAAGGTTGCTACATTTATTTAGTTATTATAGAATAGACATTAAATCCTCGTACATATAGTGAGACGAAATCATTTTTACGTTACGTGAAAGATAAATCATCATCCCGCGAAGAAATTTAGCTTCCTTACATGACGTTTTACTTATTGGTGGTATACCGGGGCAGCGTCAACTCGATGACGACTTTTCTAAGCAAATCCCCTTCAGTGAGCATATTTTAATATCAGAGGATACTTTGATTTGTTGGTTGACTAGTTTGACCACGATCCGGGTCTTTTGTGCCAAAACAGAGCATAACAATGGAAGACATCAAAATAATGAATCGCCAAAATTGGTAAAGGTGATCTTTTTACAGCTCCTCTAGTCACTGAAAGAAGCTACTGCATAGATAACTCCTTATTTCGCAAGTGCAGGTGATTCACAAGGCAGATGATGGACCGAATAGCTTCTTTTTAGAAGCCATTACAGAGTATCACGAGTCGTTCCGAAAGGAACTTTTCAACTTATTTAGACTTAAAAGGTAATTTGATCACTTTATTCTTGAGTCTAATTGATTCAGCATTGATTCCAACACTGGAGTAGGCATCGAACTCATTTATTGTGATACGCCTAAGTAGCAGAGATTTCAAATAATCTGTACAAGTGTCTTTCACCACACAATCGAGTCTTGTCAAAAATTCTTTTGCCCTAGTGTAATCCTGACTCGATCAGTGAAGGAGTCGATAGTGGCATAAAATTATGCCTGAAGATTACAGTTCAATACCATTTAACTTAATGGAGTGATACGTCAAAATGACCTTCCTTTTAAAGGATATTAATCAACTTGGATGTTCGAGATGACATCATATTGGGCTATGGCATTTTTAAACGTATAAAGAGGAAGATGATTGATCAAATAGATGCTGACTTCTATTTGATCAATCATTTGGTGTGAAGCCAAAGACGCAATGTTCCTGAAGAACGTTCTCTGCTAGCCTTCATGCACCATGTTTTTGTTACCGGTACAGCCAAACAGAAAAGAAGGAGCTGGTTCAAAAAAATTCCCAAAAGATGAAAGATCATGAAGAATTCTTGAATGAATCATGGTATGATTTGTTCTTAAATCTTGCATTGTTGGTATACGAGGCTTATAATGGCAAAAATTTTACAGAGAGCGGAATGCGCTGTAGTTCTGTGATTGCATGTAACAGATTTTATTTCATTTTAGAGTAATTCGAAACCCATTTTAAGAACTGACAAGTCAGATCTTCAGCGAAACGAAGGGATCCAAGTTGAACAGACAAAAGGGAATCATTCTCTATTTATGACTTTCAAATGAACCTCAAAGCAGTTGAGTCTTATTAAACTTCCATCAACAAAACGCCTTCAATTAAGAAGGGTCAAGCCCTTAATTGTTTCCCTCTCAACACAATTATTGGGTCAAAGGAAACGTTCTCTGCCCCTGCTAATCATATTCTCAATTGTAAAAATAAACACTTTTCCATTTCAAGTGGATACCAATTGTTCCATTTACGTTGTGTTGCGTAACAAAATAACATCCTTTCAAGGAATATTTTTTTTAAAAACAAGCACAAGCGTAAGCTTCTTTGTTTAGCGAATGTATCCTTAAAAGAAAGGAACCAAAACTGAATAAAAAAAAACAGGAAAAAGAAAGAAAAGAAAAGAATAACTTACTTCGAATCATTATATTCGCCAATTTCACCCATTATATGGAGAAGCGTGTGTCCTACTTCATTCTAAATAGACTGGGTGGGTCCTTACACTTATTATTCTTCTTCATTAAAACAACCCATTTTCGAACCAACCAACAAAAATTTACAAAACCCCATCAACCAATTTTTATGTGATAAAAATTCATGAAGAACAGCGCACAAAAAAATAACAATAATAAAAGATATCCTTAAAAACACAAAAAAGGACGAAAGAAAGACGCAAATGAATGTAAAAAACATTCCTTTTCGTTTTCTCCGACGCCATTGGGTCTTCCCATGGGGGTTGCGGCGACGCGCAAAGGGGTTGTAATAAAAATTGAAACAAAACAAAAGAACATTACCGGAAAATGGGACTAAAAGGGAAAAATAAACTTTTGTTTCTTTTCACTTTCGCAATATAAGAAAAGTAAAACAACACAGCAAAATGGAATTTCATTTTTCAATCGCCTTGGGCAACTACTATTTTCTCAGTGAGTGTAGAAAGGCAGGCGGGCGGACGGGCGGGCACACAACTTATAAAAGCAAAGAAAAATCAAAAAAACCAAAAAGTTACTGAAAAGGAATAACAATTTCGTAGACGAAAATTTGCTGAGTTGTTATTATCCGAGCCAAAGGAACTACAACATTCCCACATAATATGCCATCTGCCCTTTGGGGGCTGAAAAGTCAAATTTTAGAAACTCAAAGCTGTGGCACACCCTCGCAACCACCCTGGCGACACTTGTACACAGAAGACGTGCCAGATCAATTAGGTTAATTGTAAGGCTGGTAGCGGTTATATGCAAACTCCACAAACTCCGAAACTAATCTCAAAGTAATTACACAGCAGTTGAGTACAGCACTGTGCACAGATACACATGAGAAGTTGTAGATACTTTTTTTTTAATCCCAAGAATGTATCTTTTCTTTTCATCTCACAAGAAGAATGCTATTCTATTGTAGACGAAAGTCTTTGTGTATTCTGTGAAGTCTGAAATTGAAAACATTGAGAGGTGCGGAGGTGGGATGGATATCGACTAAGAATGGTGAAACTTTTTTCTCCTGTCGATCTTTGTCGTTGCCGAGGAACGAGGAATGAGGAACATGTGCTAGGACCAGTAAGAAGAAAATTAACTCAGTCTATGTAGAAGGAGGGCACCTTTGAATTCAATTCGAAATTCTTTTTGAGCGAAGAAGAAACTTTTCTGGCTGATCCGTTTTAAGCCAATACTGCTTTGCAAGTTGGTCGTCGAGGTGCAAATGCCAAGTTGGCGGTTTCTTTCTTTGTTTGTTCGTTTCGACTTCTTTTGTTTATACTTGGGAGTGGGAAATCCTTTTCATTTTGTCCTGTTCTTCTTGTGGATGGCGGATGTTAAACAGTTTTACTTAATGGTGATTATAAAAACGTAGAGAGTAAGAGCGAGAGCTTTTAATTTCGGTGATGCTGTTTGGTCTAAAAGGATGTGATAGCTTCATCCCAGCACTTTCATAAAGAGGATTATTAACAGAGTACTGGACAGTGTGCTGAAATACTAAGTTCAGATAAAGTTTTTTTGTTGTAAAAGCCTTTATTCGACTTATCGTAGTATTCTCCAAAACGGATTTATCTTGTTTATATACTCTAAACTCATTTTTGAACAGATAGAAATTGTCTTCAGTATTGATTTTTTATAAAGTTGAGATTAAATCAAGTATGCTATCATTAGAGTGATCGACAAGACAGAAAGTCAGTCCGCCTAGGTAGGCAGCCTTGCTTTGATGGTTACTCAATCGGCTTTTTGTGTTGGAGTTTCTATGTCATTTGTCTTTATATTTGATTTGAATTGTATTAAAGAGCATAACGCTGACAGGAGAGCGATGACGCAATCTTAAAATAATCATAAATAAAATACTGCGAATTGAGCCAATGAAAAAAATTCGAAATCAAAAACAACAAACCGAATTTCATTTGAGTTTCAAACCACTACTCAATTTTTCAATTCTTCTCCTAATCCGTCTGCTCGCTCTATCCAAATCGCATTACAAGAGAAGTCAAAGTTTTCAACTGGCAATATTTTTTTGAACACCCTTAGGAATATACTCGTATTTGTTTTCAGAACGAGAGGGCTTTAATCAATTGCGTTCTTAGCCCTAAGAAACAGCGGTTATCAAGAGGTATTCTTCGTTTGATCGCACCCCTAATTTTATTATCTGTGTTTACAGCGGAGCCTAGGTAGAGAATCAAACCCATCTTGACCGTTTCTGTCTGAACTCTTTGCTGACATCAAACTCCGATGGTGCCGACCTTTAAAAGATGGTGCTTTTTGTATTGACGCGGGACTGTTGCACTTTTGTTCCAAGTATGAAGTTGAATAAATCGAATGACAGTGCATCACCTTGTCTAAACCTTTGTTTGACATCAAGTTGGTCGGTGACGCCTTTGCCCAAATCAACCTTAAATTGGTAGAGGAGCTCCTGAGTTTTTTTCCAGATCTGCCGTTTCGTTAAAATTTGGTCAATGCTGAACTTTTCTTTTCGAAAGCCACATTGATATGGACCTATCAGGTTGTTGAAGAACGGCTTCAGGCGTTCAAATAATACGCCAGAAAAGATGTTAAAGGCAATGTTGAGGAGATAGATATCTTTATCAACTAAGATGGTCTCCTTTCTTCAGGATTGGGCAAACAATACTGAGATTGTATTCATCTCGCATGCTTTCTTCTGCCCATGTGTTGCAGATAAGTTGGTGCATGCTCCTGACCAAGTTAAATGGCATCATCCAACTTAAGCTTAGATATCGCTATCTTTACTTCGTGTAGGTCGTGTTGGCGCAATTGTTGGAGTACTTCATCTTCATCGAATGGTTTAGGCTGCCTGCCAGCGGACTTCATTTACCCATTGCCATTATATAGTCTGCAGAAGTAGTTTTGTCCAAGTCCCCAGGATTAACTGCAATTTAACGAAGATGTTTCCATTCTGAACTTTGTAGGCTTCGATTTATGGTCTGTAACCCTGTGAAAATTATTTTCTCTGTTGGTAGAATTTTTGAACCTCATACCTCATTGTTCTGGTCAATATAAAAAAGAGAGGGTAGTTTCTGAACAGATGATCATTCCATTTTAGACTTATTTTCTTAGTGACTGCAGTGCTTTTAACATTGTGCGCGAGTTCTGTTTGCCAAAAGAATGGAAATTGTGCCATCAGATTGTTACCGAAATTATTTTGTCTGTGGCCAAAATGTCCAACTTGTTACCAATCGAATAAGAAAAAATATTTGACCAAGGATCCAATTTCTTAGCCAGTCTTCTGTTAGTACATAGAAACACTCATGTTTCCTTCTAAGAGCATACAACTCAACGTGAAGATAAGATGTGTAAATTAAGAGTTATATAACAACAACTTTTACGTTGGAAGTTGTTTTTCAACTTCACCAATAAAGTGTTTTTACTCGTTACAGACAGACAGCCAGAGTTAATAATAATAGAAATAATATGTAGGTGAGTATGAAGAGTATTACATTTTGCAAGAACTTAGGTATTCATATAATATATTAAAAGTTCAAAGACCAGTTGCATGGCGACACAAGCTAAATTAAAAGCACGTTCAAAAGCTCATTTGGCAATCATAACTAGAACTGATTTTTTTTAATTTTGCAATTTCTTTGAGAGCGTTCCCTTCCTCAGAACATTGAAACAAGTTACTATTACTAGTTCTATTTATTGTAGGGAACATTTTTAAAAAAAGTTATTTTGAAATGTGTTTCTTACCAGGCTTGGTTTTTGTTTGCAAAATTAAAATTGTTTTGGTATAAACATTGTGATAGATCGCTTATTTCAACTCCTTGCCGAATAGAAAGAATTTCTACCACACTGTACGATGCACTTTCTTCAAATATGTTGGATTGTTTATCTTTGAAAGTAATTAACTTCTGTTTGGAATATTAAAGCGTGATTATCTTTTTTAGAAAGGGTTAAAAAGTATAAAGTTCCAGTCGTTAGATTTCTGGAAAATAAATGGCTTCAAGAGGATCACATTCTGTCAAGATTTCTTTTGAGATTTTGATAGCTGTTTCCAGGCCAATTATGAGAGATTGTTTACCACTTTGTCATTTTCTCGAGAGACCTCTAAACGTTGCTTCATGATAAGAAACCATAACAGTAGTAAACAAACTAAATCTCCGGAAATTTTCGTCTTCATTAACAATTCGAAACCGCTTCTCGAAGGGCAATCATTGCAACTTTGGCTTTGCCTGCTTAGCGTCAGCGAGATTTCCCGCCTGTTTTTCTGGAAAGCTTCCCACAAGCATTTGAATTAGCTTTCGCAGTAAGACAATGACCTATTGATTCCTTTTTCTACCAATACTTTTCCTCCGCATACTCAAAAATCAATACCAGAACCAGAATTTTTAAACCTCTTTATTATTGGCGAAGACAATCTTTTTCATGTTTTTGCAGTCTCCGTCTCGCCTTCGTTGCGTAAACATCGTGTTGACTTTGACAGCAGTTCGCTCACTCGGTGCATTTTTTGTTTCCTTAAGGCTACTGTCACTCCAAAGAGAAGTGCTTTATTTTCTTTCCTTTTTTTTTAAAAAAAAAAGAAAACGTGCTACTACAGTTCTGTGCATACATTGTTCTCCCCGCGTCTTGCTGGGCCCTCGTGGCCAGTCATGAAAGGGAATCGGTTTAGCGGGCTATCCTCCGAGATGCCCCTTGACAATCCCCCCCCAAAACGTTTGAAATCGATAGATCTTCAAGATTTTCCCAGCCTTCCCATAAACGGAAATACAAAAAATAACCCCAAATTTATTTTGATTTCACCTAAAGAGGCAAGCAAACCACTTACAAACGTGAGTATTTTTGTTTTAAGAAAAGCAATAGACGCAATTAGCAAGGAGTATGAAAGCATTTCACAACTTCGAGATGGGAACATACTCATCCTCACCAAGAGTAAAAAAATTGCCGAGAAATTCATTGCTATATCTAACCTTGCTAATCAATGTCCAGTAACAGTTAAATACCACACAAATCTAAACTCCTGTAAGGGCATAGTTTACGCACCATGCCTGATTAATATCTCCGAAACTGAAATTGTCACAGAAATGAGCTCTCAAGGTGTCATCGAAGTGTATAAGTTTGCAAAACAAGTTGACGGAAAATCCCGCCCCTCTGGTCTCATGCTCTTCACCTTCGATCTGTATCGACCTCCGAATACGGTGGAAATAGGATGGTATAAGGCCAAGGTGAACGAATATGTACCCAACCCAATGCGGTGCAAAAATTGCCAATTACTTGGCCACACCATGAAGAGATGTACCAATAGTCCAGCCTGCGTTACATGCAATCTTCCACCACACGCCCCCTCAAGTTGCGTACGTACCATGTGCGCCAATTGCCTTCTCCCTACCCATGCCTCTTCGGACCTTAACTGTCCAAAGTACCAACAAAATAAAGAAATTCTCACAATTAAGACCAGAAACAAATGCAGCATGTCCGAAGCCAAGCGCACTTATAGTCTACGGAACCCCCCTCTAGTACAGTCTAACACAATATCATACGCAGAAAGAGCAAGATCAGCACGAATCGGGCACTCAACCGAGAAAACAAAATCTACAGAAATAATTTCTCCCGTTCTCACTCCGGCCTCCACCACCACCTCCTATCCTTCTTCAACCGTAACTTCAAATAAGCAAAACGAATCATATTCTGATACCAATCCACCCAAACATAACGACAGACAAAAATTAGCAGAAAAAGTTCTCGCTCACACTCTATCCCACAATACGAATTCTGCAACTAAACAAAACAAACCAACAATTATTCAACGCCAAGCACAAAACTCAACTAACACAACAGAAAACATAAATAAAGTAAATAAAAACCTTCCAATTACATCTAATTCGACACCTCAAAGCGAGTATTTTTTGAATATTTCTGATACAGATGATAATATATAAAATCAACAAGATCACAAAAAAACTAATTTCGGCGTCTGCATCGTGGAGCAGATGGCTTCGTACATCTACACCCCAATGCAAACAACGACAACGAACCCCAATCAACCCATACTCTTTAAAACTCCTACACTCTATTACTATTGCGCCTAAAAGTATGCACTCAATTTCCTCCTCCCACTTACTCTACAGATTGGGTCCCACGATGTTAGATTTTGTATTTTCAGAAAATACAATAATATCAAGTGGGGTTAGTACCAAAGTGGTGACGAATCGGAAACAGCACTCTGTAAGAATCCTATATCTTGAGTTAATATATTCAATTATATTACCTTCAAGATTAGCTCTAATGCCTATATGACATTAAAAATTGTACAGTGGAACATCAAAGGTTATTTCAATAATTACCATGAGCTACAAGTTCTAATAGATGATCTCCAACCTTCAGTCATAGCTTTACAGGAAACAAAAATAAAACACAATCATACACCCTATTGCCCAAAACAGTATTCACCTTTTTTTCACAATCTAAGCCACAATACAACTGCTAAGCAAGGCACTGGTTTACTTGTCCACAGATCGATCCCACACAAGTTTATAGCTATCAACTCAAACATCTCAGCCATAGCCGTTCAAATTGAACTTAAATTTAAAGTCACAATAATCTGCCTGTATATTCCGCCTGATCAACCATTTTCCTGCATTGATCTTGAAAATGTTAAAAATCAGTTTAATACTCCAGTATTGTTAACAGGGGACTTTAATGCCTGGAGCCCAATTTGGGGTTCAACGTATACTAACAGCCGTGGGAAAATTATTGAACAATTTTTAAATACCGCTGGCTTAGCCATTTTAAACAATGGCACACCCACCCACTTTTCGACCCATGGTACATTTACCCACGTTGACTTAACATTGGTATCACCAGTTCTGCTACCAAATATTTCATGGGAAGTTGCTTCCGATCTTTTCGGCAGTGATCACTACCCCATAAAAACTGACATAACTCTTTGCAACCAGGGAAGTAACAAAATAATGGCACAAAAATATCAGTTGGACAATGCTAACTGGGAACTATTTCAATCCGAAGTTTCAAACTTTTTACTATCCAGAGAAATAGCACCTAACATAAACAAGGAAGCCGCTATTATTCATAAATCAATTCGCTCAGCTGCCAATATTGCAATTCCCCAATCTACGAACAAGTCTAATCGCAAACCAAATAAGCCCATTATTCCTTGGTGGAATAAGGATATCAATGAGTTAAGACAAGTGAAACAAAATGCTTGGAAATTTTTTAAAAGACACCCAAACGATTTAAACCTGATTGCATACCGGAAAGCTAATGCAAAATTTCGTAGAGAGGCGAAAAAAGCAAAAATAAAAAACTTCGAGGAATTCACCTCTAATATCAACCCTAATTCCTCCTCTAAGAAATTATGGGCCGATATAAAAAGCCTAACTGGGAGTTATAATCCCCCCTCAATTAAAATAATCAAATCACCATCCCAAATTCTATCCTCCCCTCTGGAAATTGCAGATTATTTTGCCAATACCTGGTCAAACTTGTCAGACGATTCAAACTTTCATGCAGACTTTCTTCACGCAAAAAGACGATTTGAAAGGGAATTTCCAACTTATGTCACAAATCCTTCAGCCCATCAAATTGAAAGTCCGCTCAACAACATCGAGCTGGAAAGCTGTCTCAACTCCTCCAAAGGAAAAACACCTGGATTCGATCGCATATCCTATATTATGCTTAAAAATCTCCCACCATTGGCTAAAAAACGTCTTCTCAACCTTTACAATCAAATTTTTGATAAGGGAATCATACCCCAAGTGTGGAAGACTGCAAGCATAATTCCTCTTCCCAAACCAAATAAAGACTCCACAGAAACTTCTGGATACCGCCCAATATCTCTTCTGCCATGTGCCGGTAAGATTTTGGAAAAAATTATAACCAAAAGGTTATTCTGGTTTCTGGAAAGAAACAATCTAGTCAATGTTAATCAAGTGGCATTCAAATACGGTCGATGTACAATGGATGCAATTCTCAACATTGACGAATTTATCTCCTCAGCTACATCTCAGAAAAATCATGTATCCATTTTAGCCATCGATTTCGAAAGAGCTTTTGACAGAATCGGCATTCATATTGTTTTAGAACAACTGCTTGAATGGAAAATTGGACCAAAGATCTTTCAATACATAAAGGCATTCCTCTCTAGTAGAAAATTTCGGGTTAAACTTAACAATTTGTACTCAAAAATATATAGTCTCAAGAATGGTATCCCCCAAGGATCGCCCCTATCAGTAGTACTCTTTATTATTGCGTTTAACCAACTATGCCACATTGTAGATAAATATAAACGAATTGAATATTCATTGTATGCAGATGATCTTATTATATTCTCCAAACTCAAAAATTTAAACTTATCAGCAACCGATTTTTCAAATATCCTCAAAGATTTAATAAAGTGGGGAACCCGTTCTGGGTCCATTATATCCCTCGAAAAAAGTAACGTTTTACATATATGTAAAAAATACAGTTGCCCTAAATCAGTAACAATTCATGTTAATAATACCTTCATTGAAAATGTAAATTACTTAAAAATACTTGGAATAATCTTTGATTGTAAATTAAACTTTAAAAATCATTGTCTTTACATAAAAAAATGCCTTTCTACCAGGGTAAATATGATTAAATATCTTGCCTCCAAAAATAGCCATTGCAATATTAACTCTCTTATCAATGTTATACGATCCGTTATTCTCTCCAAAATTGACTATGGACTTGCCGTTTATGGCAAAACCTCAAAATCGTCCCTCCAGTTGATCTCATCTCCCTACCATGCTGCAATCCGTACCAGTCTAAGGGCATTCAGGACAACACCCATAGCAAATATCCTAACCGAATCTGGACTACCCTCAATCCCAGAACGAATTGAATACCTCAGTGCACTTATTATACAAAAAGTAAACTCTCCCCGGAAAACGCCGATTCATAAGGCGGTCACCAAAATGTTACGTTCCAAAAAACACAAAAAGTATCCATCAACTCTTTCAAAAACGATATTTTACGCAAAATCAGTAAATATTCCAATATCTGTGCAATCAAAAAGAGGAACGCTCTATTTACCCTGGAATTTGTCTAAAGATTCCATTAACTCGGACCTACAAAATTATCTCAAAAAGACTACCAACAATGAGTTATATAGAGGAATGTTCAGCGAAATTGCTGTCAAATACAAAGCGCTCAATTGGAGTTTTCTCTTTACTGACGGCTCAAAAACCGAACACGGGACATCTTTTGCAGTAGTTAACGAAAACGGTGCTACCGTCTCCAAAGGTTTATTGCCTGACTTCTCCTCCATATTCTCCGCTGAAGCTTTTGCGATATCACAAGCTATCTCGATAGCAAAAAATAAGAAGACGGTTATCTTCACAGATAGCCTATCCACCATCACAGCACTTCGTAATATAAACAACAAAACAGCGATAATTGAAAACATCAGGGATAAATTGATTGCACACAAAAAAACGCTTTTACTCATTTGGATTCCGGGACATGCCGGTATCAAGGGGAATGAAACAGCAGATACGACTGCAAAAAATGCACTAAATGACCCAATCATTCAATTTTACGTCTTTAATAAGCAAGATCTTAAAAGGAGGGTTTCCCAGGATTTTCAGACAAAAAGGACAGTTAAATGGAAGAATTACACCCACCACTACGCATCCATCAACCCTACAGCGGAAGCAGCACTATATCCAGCGAACATCCCACCAAAAATGCTGAAGATCTTTGTAAGGCTTCGGTTGGGACACACAAATATAACCCACAGGCACATTATAACGAAAAGTCAACAACCGTTCTGCAACTTCTGTCGGATAAACACATGCTTGACAATTAAACACCTTACACTCGAATGCCAACAAATTAACTCAACCGTGAGACAACTGTGTGGAAGAGAGCATTTATTTGATCTTTTAAAAGTTCCTTCAGAACCGAATATTAGAAATGTGTATAAAATAGTTTCAGCTCTAAGAATTTTTGACGGCATCTAGTAATTTTATCTTTCTCTATTTTTTCTACAAATCTATAAATTTTTGTTTATATAAAACTAGCCGAAAGCCCTGGTAGCTAGTGCTATAGAAATAAGTATTAATATTGTAATTAATTATATATTAATAAAATTATAATAATAATAATAATAATAATCATGTTTTTGAAGGCCATTTCACCTCAGGATCGAAATGATGCATCGAGGTCTCGTCCACAGCATAAATTGCTTCAATAATTCTTCTGTTTCTGGTTTTTTTGAGTTCGAAGGTTAACATTCTGCGAATCTATCACATCGACACTGTGAAGTTCGTTATGAATGCTGTGATATGAGATCACTCAGACATCAACTAAATGCCTGGATGATCACTCACCCGGCAGCAAGCACAGGAATTCTCTTACTTTTTTTTACTTTGAAACGTGCATTACTCTCCTTTACAACGTCCGTCTTCTGTATGTGTAAATATAAAATGTATGTATGTGTGTGTATCTGTATGTGTATGCTCAAAATAGAGTTGCAGTGTCGTGCGTATGTCCTGATAAAGGCTCTCACTTTTTATTGTGCTGATTATTTCCAACTGTTTTGTAAAAGTCTAGGTAAATTACTTACATTTTTTAAAGAATTTAGGGCCACAAGAAATATCTTTCTTGTGGCCCTATTTATTGGATTTACCAATATTTGGATTTACCAAAATAATTCAGGCCATTTTATCACCATCCCCCTTGGCTATGGAACTTTCGCAGCATCGTTTGCTTCTTCAATATTTGCCAACTAAAGGCAACGATAATTGTATATCCTTTTCTAAACCTTTGGCTATCTCTTCCCTACAGTAATGCTATATCATTCAGGCCTCATCGCGTTCCGATGGTTATGAAAGCTCGTGGAGTAATTTCACAAACCTTAATTAGGCTTTGTGCAGTTAATCTATGGAATTAATCGGAGTGTATGTGGCAAAAAAAATTACATATTCTTCCGTCTCTCATTGGGATAATAAGGACTTATATAATATTCGTGAAATCCCCTTTCGTAAAGTGCAGAAAGACAAGCAGGCACCCGATAGCAATCAGTAATTAACTATGAGGTCTATTTAATCCCCTTTCCCATATCTTTCATCTCTCTTTTTGAGAAACATATATGTTAACAAGTACCCAAAGTACTATGCATTCTATTTCATCGTAGACGTAGATACTTGAACAGAATATTCGATTAGATCGTTGACGCTTTGCCAGCCACACACGTGCACCATACTTCAATCGACAGGATAATAATGAATAAATTATAAGTTCATGCTCTATTTCCGGGTTCACTCTCACTAAATCAAAAATCCATTTTCCTGCGGGTGGAAACACCCCCGAAAAAACCACTCTCATGGAAATGGATTTGACTGAAATCAAATCACGTCCTTATTTTGTATATCCTCTTCTATTCTATTTTTACCCCTTTCAATCTTTGTTGACCTTTTAATTTAAAAATTTAATTACGAGACCGAACAGATTAGTCAAAAAAATAAAATAGAAACAAACTTTAAGCTCACAAAGCAAACAAATGGGATGCAATGGCAAGCCCGCTCTAACCGGGTCATCCTCTTCGCCTTTCGCCCCAGGTTCCATTAAATGATTGAGGAAGGACGAAGAGGATTCAACTTCGTCGTCGTCTGTATTTGCATTTTGAATATGAGATTGAGAACGAAGTGCTGTCTTGAAGCATTTAATCTATACGAATGAGGTGTCTGATGGTTTTTGCGTTAGATGGTTTGGGACGCAACCATAATCCTAGATATTGTATTATGTGGCCGGAGCCTGTGATGTAAACAAATCTACTTACAAAATTAAAAAAAAAAATTTCCAATGCATAAGGGTCATGGTTGTTTTGCATGCTCATCTTAAATTATGGACTTACCTCAATCCTGGGTAAATGGAACTTGGCAGTCTTCAAGGACTATTTCATCGTTATTGTCAGTTCCTGAAAGATTAAAAATATTTTGATTGGTTAAAAGACATGACGTTATGGATTGGATTTGAAAGAAAATTTATTAAAAGACGTTTACGATGAACTTCAGCATTTAGATTTTCACTTTGACATTTGTAATTCCAAAGTGTTTTCGAAGACTTTAAATTAATAAACATCAAGTCAAAAGAGGATATACTATAAGAAAAAAGGTAATACATTACTTAAGTATGAAAATAATGACAGTTTTAGAGTAAGATTAATTAATAATCACAAAAGATACAGAGGTACTCTATGAGAAGATATACCAATTGCTGAGACATAAAAACTGCCAGGCAGTCTCCTAGCTCAGGGACAAATTATAAGCATTTTCTATAAAAAAAAAGGCCAAGTGCGATTCGGACATGCATGCGAAGGCTTCCGTAACATCGTAAAATATATAACACCACATATTTACAATTTCCCATCAGAAAGTTATTGTTTTAATTTTACGTTTCTTGTATCGACACTCCTTTTTATTTTAAATTTTAATATAATAAGAATTCTATAAAAATAAAAGTGACATTCAAAGTTTTTTTTTTTAAAATAAAAATGGAGGTTATGCCACTAAAAGTCCATATAAATTAATTCTTAAAAACAATGGAGTCAGACTATAAGAATCTTTAAATCTCGAAATAACGCTGTGTACAATGTTGCGACAAAGAGGCTCAGTTTTATTCCAGTTAAACCTTCCCTTAAAAAGGTAATACCATATTCCAATCTAGAATGAAAAATTACAAAGTAAACCTTAAACAGTTTCTGAGGATGCTACGAAAATTGTTTTTTGTTCACGTTTTAGAGTCATTATTAAAGCTCATCCTCGAGTCAATGTTTAAGCCTTGGGCAAAAAGTACCAAAAAAGTATACCTCTTCACAACTACTTTTCGCTCACAAATTGAAGAACATTACTTTAGTTTTTGTGCTTAGTCAAATTGTGCTCCGGGAAATGGATTTTTTATAAATAAATGTCAGCATTGATTGATATAATGTTAGGCAAGTAATCAGCATCATTGGAAATATAATTTGCTACAAGGAATATACCATGGCAACATTTATAGACAAAGTAGAGACTTTCAAAAATGTCAAATCCGAAGGAATTAACGCTGGAGAAAGTCAAAACAGATAGTGTCAGACCATGGATTATGAACATACTCGAATGGAGTGTAATAAATTCACAGTTTGGAGAGAGCTCTGCCAAGAAAAAGACAAGCCGAGTAACACTGCAATTTAGATCTTAGTGATCAACAAAGTCCCTACAACACTCAAAGTGAAGGGCATAAATTCAGTACCATATGCCGATGACGTAGTCATTCCCGTCACAGGAAAGTATCTATCAGTAGCTTAATAAAGGCAGCACTTAAAGAACTCACATTGTTATCAGATTTAAGCGGCCTTAGCGCCAATCCCGACAGTTTAAAACTTGTTCTATTCTTGAGCTCGCTCTCCAAAAAAAGAATGAAACAGCAATGAAACTTTCCGTATGTATGACATTGAACCTTCATAACAGAATTGCGTCCTATACTTACCAACGGCTTTTTTGCATCTTTGAAAGCAGCGAAAAAGGCTAGCTAGGCTATGTATAATAGGAGTTGTAGGAGCAAGGCCGCAATCAGGTCTCGAGATGATGCTTGACCTTCCTTATATCAACGAGTATCTAAAAATCACTGTAGCTAAGAGTGCGAATCGACTGAAAGAATCTTACACTTGGAAGAACGCCTCCTACGGGCGTTTTTCAGCACTCAGATATTTCAGGACTTCAGGATTACGCGATCCGTTCTTACAACTTCACCATAAAGCTCTGCACTTTTGTCCTTAGTAGAAAGGATTGGGAATCAACCTTCCTTACTGAAGCTCATGGTCCTCAAACCTTCACCAAAAGATCAAAGATGGAAGAAGGGACTGGTATTGGAGTCTTCTGTAATACGCAACACGCACCATTGAGTGAGCCAAAGAAACAAATTGACATAGTGAAAGGAAAGACCGTTTGTTCGTTTTTGTTTTTGGATAATTATAGGAAAAGAAACTGAAAATGTAGCACAAATAAAATAAGGACTTTGCTGCCTGGCGCGTTTCACTCGATTGTCACTGCTAGGCTAAGGTGAAATTATTTATCTGCCGGGATCACACCAGACAGGGATGTTGAGTGCTTACACTCGTGGAAGGGATTTTGAATGCTTATAATAGTGATTCGAGAACATAACAATAGAGTATGGAACTTCATACTAGTCTCATTTCACGTGGTCTACGGCCAGAACTTAACACAATGAGAAGCAAAGGCATTCTGGCTTTCAACAAGAAAGATAATAGAATCCCGACGGGAGTTCTGTCGAACCACGTCAAGTCCTGTAAAAAAACCCAACCCAAAAATCTCGAGCCAACACTAGCCATTATCCTGTAAGGAACAGAAAATTAAGCGATACACAAGACTGCAGTAGAGCTTAATGGGATCTTTTATGTGAAAGTGCTCTGCCGGAAAAACGGTCCTGTCTGCGAGGAGGACAGAAGGACGAATGGTAGGGATTATACAACCATGAGCTCTACGAGCCGCGATTTGGATACGAAGGTGAAAATCTGTCGGTATAAAACAATGGACGACAATGCTAAGGCTTTACCAAAAAATGGAAGACAGAACCTCCGGTGTCTTAGTTTAACCGGGTTACCCGCTTACATTTTGATAAAAGTCTCTCAGGAAACCTTTTGCAAAAAGTATTGACGGGAAAAGTAAAGGTAATGCATAAAGAAATAAGAAATAAGGTTGCCATTAAAATTTCTCATTGTCGTGCATTTTACTGCTTATGTCAGCTTATTTGTAAGGTCAAGCTCGTTTTATTCGACTACTGCGAAAAGCTCCCATCCGATCTGAGCCATATATAAGTATATATAAGCCAAACATTTCGAATCCCAGCCCTCTGCGCCACCTAATTTCACTTCCGTAAACTTTTTCATGGATTTTCCGAAGGCATTCTGACCTCCTTGAAAGAAGTAATTCTTAAGATCGGATATTCCGTATTGATCTCATCCTCGTTTTGTAAATTTATCACAGCTATGATCAATTGAGATTTGAATGAATGGATATAAAATGTTTAAGCCTTTTAAATTCAACTAATCCAACCTCACAAAAGCCGCAAAGTATTTGTATGACTTGGCAGTTTTGAAAAACATGTTTGGAATATGTATCGGGGTTTTCAATAAGAGCGCTGAAAGTATGTTCGATGCCATTATGTGTGGAACTCGATTTGTTTTGCATGGCCACCACGGGCACGCTTGCAGAAGTCCAGACGCTGAACCCAATTTTCGACGGTTTTCAAGCATAAATAGGCCGATACTGCTGCAATACCACGTTCGATATTCGTACGAAGTACATCAATCTTCGCTGGCTTGTTGGCATAGACCATAGACTTGACGTGGTGGTCAAGCGGCTTCAGTTCTTGCGTCAATTTAATCTTGTAAGGATGTAGGCCAAGATCTTTTCGCAAAATTCGCCACAACGACGTCACAAGGATGTCCAATACTTTAGAACGACGTGTGAGAGACACATTTGGGCTTTCTGCAACTGAAGCCTCAGCGGCGGCAATATTATCGACACTACGGGTACTTCTTTGTCTCACTGGCACGGAAACATTTTGTACTGTGCATGTGGATTCAAATTTTTCCACTAGACGCTCAATTGTTGATCTGCTAGGACGATTATGACGAACATAAATTGGACGTAGCGCTCTTAACGTTGAGGCCAATGACTCCGAATTTCGGTAGTTGATTTTAATAATTTTGACTCGTTGTTTACTTGTATATCTTTCCATCATGAAATGGCAAACCTTACTGAAGAGAAATGTCATAAGAGCTGCAAGAAATATGGCGTCGTTTGCTGTCCCTGTCGCTCTACTTTTGTAGCGTTCCTGTTGAAAGACCCTCCATTATCAACAAAAGTTTTGATACTATTCTGTTCAAGCATGTTAAATTTTCAGCGTGTGTTTGTATAGCCGCAAGACATTTTTTGAAGAATCCTCAATGGCGTTATTCATAGCATTGACTCTTCACCATTAATTAAAATTTGCACCTCATCATTTTTCAAGCCGTAAAATATGTACACTTTGTCTACCTTTTCCCGAATTCACGGTGAAATAATATTTTCTTCATTTTCACCTGTTCACGAATATCTCAATTATGTATTTTTTTTTATTATTCGAAAACGTATCCATTCATCAAAGATCCCAACAATCCCGGCTTTTCTCAATGTCATCGAAAGAAAGAAAACGATTCATAACCCTAGAGTCATTTTTTACCCGCCTGCTGATTTACTTTTCTGAAGGGCCTTCCAATTTTTTAGATTTACCTTTTTTTTCATTTCTCATGCCACAACACCTTTTTCCCTAAACGCCAACGAAAAAACCACCCATAGAGACAATTCGAATGTTGATCATTCACGTTGAAGGTTGATCCACTTTTCTGATACCAACAATGCAAATGTCAAGACTAAGGCTAGTCATTGCTGGATTTCCTACACCCGAAGGCTAACAAAGCATTCCAATACGATCCCATCCTCGACGAGAAAATTTCATATTTTCAAAAAAAAAACAGATAACCTCCTCAAGGCTCAGCAGCGGTAGAAGGTAAAATGTAACAAGAGCTTTTTGTACATAATAAACGAGAATCCAGAAGGGAGGGCATGAAGGATGTTTAGAGCATCGTGTCTCAAATAAATGATTGTCAACATCGAGGCAAGGAGAATGGCAAACTCCCTTTTGCCTTCATAAGCCTTGTCAAGCCCAAAACGACACGTTCAACAAGAGAAGAAAATGCTCGCCCCAGGCCTAATCAATCATATTTAACCTTATGTTCCGAGATAAGGAGACACGCCGCCGGATAAAAATGTTCAAGATCTCCGAAAAAAAAATACATTGAGCCAGAAGGGCGGAGGAAGATGAATCGCATCGACGTCGTTCACAGAGCTTACTCCCCCTTTCCTGATAAACTCGAAGCCACTCGAAATGAAGAGTCATTAATTTTGGATAAAATTTCTTTTCAATGTACACTCTATTCGATACTTTTCGACACACTAGATACTTTTTTCTTGTTCGTGTTAAAGGAAAGATT
The DNA here is from genome assembly GCA_963555765.1 of Orthonevra nobilis. NCBI lineage: Eukaryota > Metazoa > Arthropoda > Insecta > Diptera > Syrphidae > Orthonevra > Orthonevra nobilis. Next base: position 141,889,789 of record OY743224.1, read on the forward strand.
AATTGCTTACAAGCGGCACTACACCTTTACAATTAAGCTACAAGGACGAGGGTGAGTAGGCTGAAATTCGACATGAGTTATGGATGGTTGCTGGTGATATCGTCATCATCATCAACTGATACATCATCATCGTCGTCGTCATGGTATTTATATGAATTAATCGAACTGCGACCTCTGGGGAATCAAAATGTCATAAAACTGTATTCAACGATGAATTGGTGAGGTCGTAAAAAATTGCGTACGCACGTACGTGTTCCCGCTCAAAATGTGAGCAGATGCAAAGGACGTGTGCGTATGAAATTAATTGCTGTTGCGAAGCGTTTACGAAAGTTTCACCATTAATAGGCAATTTGACGGAGTGCGAGATTAAAATGGCCAAAATGTTGACGTTCGCTGACAAAACGAGGCACATTTGCACCTGCTAAACGACGATGAGGGCTGGCTTATGAAATATGAAATGAGTTAAAAGCGGATCTCGCATTCTTTGTTATGCTTTATGAATAATATATATGATATGCCGGAATATCCTTAAGGGGACACCTATTTCCAGTGTGTACTTAAGTGTCTTCATGAAGCTATTTGCATTAAGTGTTAAAGATGTCTTATGCTTTTGCACCAATCGAATTACATGCGGCGTTGAAAGGATAATGACACATAAAAGCTTAGTTTTGCGTAAACTGTCACTGTAACTATAACAAGCCAATGGAATACTTAGTCAGTCTTCTTTCATTGATCAGAGAACTATGGCTTGTCCAGTGGTATCACCATGAATGGTGACTGAACCAGAATCGTAAGCGAGGTAAAAAGTTAGGACTTACTCTAGGATACAAAAATGGGTCCTATCAAATGGTCTATTGTAAAACAGGTTCAGTCGATTTTAATTTTCAAATACCTACTATAAAGTAAAATACTGCGAATTGAGTGAATGCAAATAAATCGAAACAATATTATTTATGCACTCGAAAACCAATCGAATTCAAGAATTCATATGGGTTTCGAACCGGTACACATTTCTCAACTTTCGTTTCTGCAGGGCTGCGAGCGTAAGTGGCCGACCACTTTTCCCAAGACCCTTATAAAGGGTCTTTCTTCCTATCGCTCATGTTCCTTCAGTCATGTGTAGTTTCTTGGTTTTCCTTTTGTTTGTGTGATCTTAACTTTCTTAAACAATCCCTTTTAAATAAGCTTCAATGACGAAAACTTTTTGTAGATGTTCATGGGATACATGGAAACTCTACATACTATAAAGGGGCCTTTCAGTTTCTATGAAACTTCTTAGAAATACATTCAAGACGAGATCTAGCTTAAGCTTGTCTCGGAATTTAGTTAAGAGGTCAGGATAATTTCAAGATATTGGATTTGTGCTACATATGAGGAAAGTGCTACATATATCCTTTCATGTGAACCGAAGACTCGTTAAAAGAATGCCGAGTGTGAACGTTTTGACTTTCTTTCTCTTAAGAGATTGGAGGTCTTTTAAAATGTGCGTCTTCTTTTTTTATAATTTTTTTTCGTTTGAATAAAGCCCAACACTTCCCGGACTTATCTTTAAACTCTGGCGTTTTCCAGTAAGGCCAACTAGGTCCCATTTTATTTTTGCGTTTAAAAAATGATCTCACATCTGCTCTCAAATTTCATTTATGCTGGCAATACAGAATGACGGATGCTTGTTGCTTCGACAAGGACAATTTCGATTTTGTTGAGAACTTCGGTGCACGTACAGGTTTTAAAACTTCTCGTCGGAAACGTCGTGTGGAAATTTTGTCCGTGATTTTGAGATTTCCCGATGTAAGTTTTCGTATTCAAAAGAACTCTAGATTGAGATCATTTTAGTCCCTGCCCAGTTTCATCTTCATCCTCAAAGTCCTCTTCAGGCGTATATTAGCGTACTATCGCGCACATCGTTAGGAAAGCTTTTCTTCCTCAAGACATCAGATAAATCACCGCTCATCATTTAGATTTACAATTTCCCTAATTATGTTTTATCTTCGATCATTTCTCAATGGCTGCCCCTTGACTTGACTCAAAGTTGTGCTGGCCAATTTAAATTGACTTCTAACGAAATGACATGGAAAATCAGTCTTGTGTCTGTTTTGGATGTAGCGCGTCGGCCGCCTTTCATGATGACTTGAGATGTACTTTCAGAAATTTGAATTTAATGTCACCAGAACCATGCACACGACCATCGGTCTATGGTCTAAACTAAATCACAGCACTGGCAGTCATATTATTTATTTGCTAAAGGACCTCGTTAGCTATTCCAATGATATTTGCAGTATGGTAATTTTCCAACCCTCAAACGGTGCTGTACCATCTATTGCAGAGAGAAATTGAGAAGTTAAGTGATAAGGAAAATTATTCTGTCCAACATCCCCAACAGCACCAAAAGAAGCAGGGAGTCAAGTCAGTTCAGAAACACCATCCAGATACATATACTCTTACTTGTAGATACATTTTCATTTCCTTGGTCCTTATCATGTGCTTTGGCTCGGAACTGACAAGGATTCGGGGCGTGCAGACGAAGATTTAATGAAAATAATAATAATAACGGTAATAATTGTCAACTGCCCTGAGAGCGGATGGAGACAGAGCACAGGGTGTGGCCAAGTGTGTAAACGGCAGCCAGCGGAGAACCACCAGCAAACGACCCAATTCATTGATTCATCGATGGCTGATGGTACTTAAGACCAGATGCTTCTCTCGCACATAATTTAATTCGAAATGGGGAGGGGTGTGGGGCGATGGAAAGACAGGGTGCACCATCCGTCGCCCTCTCGCAATTGCCAATGATAATGACTTTGGCTTCTTTTTGTGAATAATCCTTTAAAGTGGAGGAGATAATTGCACTAGCACAGTTGTTGGTTGGAATCTGGGTTTGAGGAGTGCTCGCTGGATAATAACGCGTTGCGGATGGCTGACATCAGCCGTGGCCTTAATGATGATTATGACTGTGGTACTGGGTGGTGGGTGATGGGTGGTGGGTTATGCAAAGAAATTGCTTTTTTCCCTTTGTTGAATGTATTTTATTTGCTCTCTGCTTATCCATAGTGTGCCCTTAAGGCTCGCAAAACTCTCGATCTGTATAACCCTTATTGTTGCCTGCCTGGCTGTGCCATCCTTCATATCATCGTCTGTGTATTGCTGCTTTCATCAGCATCAGCAAACCATCTACCGCCCACAGGCAATAAATTTGCGGTGTGCACCATCTGCAATTTTATGCCCTAGTTGTGAATTTTTCATGGAAACAGGTTACACAAATATGAGAGCCAATGTTGGAGGATCCTGTGGTATCCTTCCTTCTTGTTGTTGCTATATTTCATCTTCTCTACCTTTGTTTATCCTTTCGGGCGCCGTTGACTGCTGTTATTTTTGTCTTTTTGTTTTTTTTTCCGAAGAGAGTGGGATTCTATAAAGATTGCGTTTTTTTTTGCTTGCGAAGGAAGAGTCTTAAGTGACTCCGACCTGGTGAAAGAAAAATGGATCGCCTGCGACAAAAACAATAACGGTTGAACCTTTTAAAAATTTCCAGGCTTCGATATTTATTTGTTGTTTTTTTTATTTTTGAATTGTGTTGATTTTCCTTTTGGCTGATTACGACCGACGTCGAGGTGTGAGAAAACAAGAGAACAGGCTTGGAGGCAATCGAATGGGAATTAATGAGATGCCACGGGGGTACATAAATAAATTGGAAAATAATTTAACTGAGGTTAATTAAAATTAAATTTGAAAAAAAAAACAACACTTGATCGATGATGTATGATTTCCTATGTAAATTTTATGAGGACAGATGTGGCAGCTTCCCATGAATACGGTTTCAAAAATGCATGAGTAGGATCCGAGAAGTATTTTTTTTTTTGTTTTCTTCTATGTCGATAATGACATGAATTTTGAAACATAATCGAATACCGTCTTAGAGAAGCTTTGCATAAATGAAACCAAGTTGGAGTCTAAAGTGGAATTTTAATGTGCCGAACCTTTTCGTTTCGAATTTACATATTTATTGAATTGATTTCTTTTTTGATGCAGTATTTTTTTTCAGATGGAGATTAATAAAACAGAAGATCAAATGCGGATATTTGGTGAAGGAATTTAAAGCACGTAGCCAAGAATAAACTGCTTCCGGATTGGAGAACGACAATTTGCTGTTTTAAAAATGCTCAAAAAAGTATCTAAAAGAGGACTTTTTGCAGTTGGAATCAGATGACAAAAGCAACAGGCGAAAATATTTCAAGGTATTTAAAATGTCACACTTTTTAAGACGAAATTGTATTGACAAGAAAAAACGACAAATAATAAAGAGATAAGTGGAATCGGAATTATTATTAACGTGTTAACACGGTGTGCAGTCAGCTTCAAAATCTGCAATGCCCAAGAACAAACAAACACGTTTAAACTCTTAGTGGCTAGGATAACTTTCACGGCTATAACTTTCCAAAGGTATCAATCATCATGGCTTCCTCTTAAAATTGTCGAAAACGAGGGACAAAATAACTATTTCGACACTGGCAGCTTCTCTAAGCTCAAACAACTCAGCATTATACTTTTAGAATGTTGGAAAGTATTGCAAAAGTTAATTCGAAAGTGAATGAAATGTTGCCGAAAAAGTGCGAATTTCAGTTTGCTTATCGAAAGCCAAACATATTTTCATATTTGTATAAATGCCAAAAGTTTCAGACATTGATCACCAGTCACAGGAGCCTGTCTTGAGTTAAGTATTAAGTACACATAGTTAAGTTTAGGAATGGAAGCAAAATGACCGGCTTCTTTTGCTTTTCTGATAGCGCTTTAAAACAATTTGAAATTGAGGTCAATATTGCAAAAAATTAATATGTTCCGATGAACATTTCGAATCCGGCGGCTACGTTAGAAAGCAAAATTGACGTATTTGGTTTGTAATCTCAGAGAAGCTTGCGCATCCTGAATGTTTGGTGTATTTTTGTGCAGTGGCGGTAAAATTGGACAAATTTTGTTTCAGGATGAAATTGGAAGAAACGATACAGACAAGAGCGATTGCGTTTTTTTGTATGCAAGATGAGGCTACTCGCTACACAGGTCGTCCAGAAATCGATTTATTTGAAACTCATTTCTTTAATCGTGAATTAGCCATTTTAATAGTGTTGCTCACCAACCACAGAGCGTCGATTTAATGGCGTTAAGGATCAATGCTTTGCGAAAACACAAAGAGGATTCAGGCATTAAGAAAAAAAACAATATTGATCAAGTTTTTGTGAACTGAAACCATCAAAAGTTTAATTTAAAATTGGGCAGACAGGAGAGCTACTTCAAATAGCCAATAGTTTTATAAAGAAAAGATCGTCACTATCTTTTATAATTAGACATGGTCACAAGCCGCCTTTCATAGCGAGTATTCCAGGAAACCCATTATTTCCGCAGAAAGAAAACTTCGATGGGTAATCGAAATTTTTCTAGAGGTAGAAAGTTCCCATGAGCAGCTTTTAACTGCACGAAATAAAATTAAAGCTCAAAAAAAAAAAAAACTTGGTCACGTTGATGTAAGCCTTAACGGGCTCATAAGTGGTGTGGTCATGCCAATTAGCGAATATTTATTTAACTTGTAACAACCCTTAATTAAAAAATTGAAGGACATATTTAAGGGTGGGTCGGCAGTAGTGGAAATTAAAAATGTACTTTACGGTATAGCCCGGGCACAACATTCTGCATATTTTTAAATGGGATGGGAAATGTTCTTGCTTCGGTGTGAGTCTGTTCCAAAGAAGGAGATGGATTAAAGGTACCGGTGAAGGACAGTCGATTGATTGCACTTGTACTGGATTTGGAAGTAGATTCCAACTTAATTCGCAACGGAGAAGTTGACGCTGAACGGCCTCTATTCGACAGACATGGGTCTCATAGAAAGGAGACCAGACTTGAGAAGCACAATCGCGAACAGATCCCTTTTCAAAATTCATATTTAGGCATTTATTGAAATAGAGCCTTAAGAACTATTTTGATTATCGTTCAAAGTAGTCAGTCTCTGTGAGTGAATCTTTAATCGCAAATGACAATTATATTTTGAAACGTAGATGCTTACGTGTGTTTACGATAGCTCAGCATTTGCATAAATTCAATAGTTAAGTTACAAATCATGGGCCTCCATTCAGCGAAGTGGACAAACACTGTGTAATTCCATGAACACGAATTGAACTGAAATGAAGGCCTGTAAAAAATGCTGTGAAAAAAAGACTATTTACGTTTTTTCGTTGTCTTAACAAGAAATTTGAGAAAAATATATTTACTTGGCGTCTCGAAAATTTGACTGGGGCACCTAGATGCCTGCAGATGGGTTCTTTTCTCCCCGCTCAGTACATTCTTTTGACTCCTCCCTTGGCACACCATTCTTAATTGAGTTGAATGGTCGGCAAACACTTGATGGAAACATCACAAGATGCTGTTCTTGTTCTTTTGTTGTAACTAATAGTGGCATACGTTTCGTTTCATCTTCGGCAGGGTCACATTTCCCCTCTTGGTTGAACTGAAGCAGTACCCATTTTGTTTCACCTTCTGACAGGGTCACATTTCCCCAACGACCCAATATCTTTTTGTCCTCAGAGAGGAATATAGCTCCATTTTGATTCTTGGTTGAACTGAGCCATTTCAAATGGAACTATTGTGTCCGATAAAAGTGACCAGTTTTTCCAATGTTTATTAATTAATGTATGTCCTTTCCTAGGCATACTTTGCAAGCAATTACTGTCATCTATGTTATACGACAGTCCTTTTGCTCCTGAGACTACCCTCATATTTCGTAGACAATTTTGCTAGAATCCAAGCGATTTACTTTTTAACGTCAATTCACTAAGGTTCAGCGTCTCGCACTGCCAAGCTCATCCGTTTTAAATGCCGACTTTCATAAATAACAAAACAAATACCATAGCGCAGAGCTGACGGTAAAAATCCAACCAACACAAGTGGAACATAAAAGCAAATCAACAAAATTAAACCTTTCCAAAAGGATCTACGCAAATCCTTTAAAACAAAAAAAAACAAAGAAAAAACAGCACAAAATATGCCAAACAGATTCCGCTGCGATTAGACTTGTTACCATAAATTGAATCCTCTGTTCAATCCCCCGGAGCCAATTTTATATTCTCACAGCGTAGAAAGCAAATAAATTTTAGAAAAAAAAAATCATCTCTCCGCGGAGATGGGATAAAAAATAAAAAAATAAAAAAAAAAATGAAAACACATCACAGTCCCTAATCGCAAGCTATTCAGCATTAAACACAAAATGAAAACCCTTAATAACCGGGGATGATATACAAAAGCTGTTCGCTCCGCCATAATGCTCACCATGTGACACGGAAACACTGGCTGTTTACAGCCATTTTTATGCTTAAACGTATACAGTCAACGACTTTTTTTTTCTTTTTGAATATATATTCCCCAATTACCGTGGCCATCACCATGACCAGGAAAAATGGTAAAAAAAAGAGCCATCTCACTGCTCCGTAGCGAAGGCAATTTTCCATACGACAAGGCTTACGGCCTTTAACTTTATTTGTTTGGTTTTTGTTGTTTTTTTTCGATTTTAAGTTAAATTTTAATTTCTGTGCATTGATCCGATTTTTTATTTAAACGTTTCACACAAGAATTAACCGAAAGTCAACACCTTGCTTACCAATCCGAATAGCAGCGGTTCACTGCAGTGTTTTTTTTTATATTTTAAATGAGCACGCTTGAGGGTGGCCCGGATTTACACACGTTCAACCCTGTGTTTCGTTGGTAAAAAAAAAAAAATCAAGCCCGACAGAAAATCTCATTAACATGGCTACTTCACGGTATGCACGTAAGAATTAAGGACACACTAGTGGAAGAAGGTAAAGTGCTCTTTATGCACTAGAGCTGATATTGCATCGTTGAAAATTTGTCCTTACATATCTTTGCGGTATTCTTCGGGTTTTGGAGTCCCAAAGCCCCTTATGTGTTATTTGCCATTCACGCTCGCTTGAGACATATTTCATCTCTTACAAGAGGTAGGAAGGAATCGATGTCTCCATTTTTTCAACTTATCAGCACGCATCGTTACGTTATGTGAATACAAATTTGCACTCAAAACAGCAGAGGAACGCATGTCGCCGCCGATGGAAGGAACTAATGTAATATATTTGATCCTGGATAGGTGGTGCGATGCGTGCTCGGGATGAACTCATCTTTTATGGCCAACGTGTGCAGCGCTACTTGTCAAGTGGAATGTCTAATTTATGAAAATTCAATATTAAAACGTATTAAATGAATCATAAAACCATGAAACGACCGAAGCCAACCGAAGACGTGAGCCAAGATTGTTTGGGGAAGGCACGGCGAGAATATTTCCTCCAATGACGACGGTAGGAAGGACATTGTTAAGTTGGGGAAGTTTCAATGGGATCGTTAAATTATATCGGGCATGGGGGCGGTAGTAAGCCCGATGGAGTGTCCTTTTACAGCTTTAAGAGAGAATGATTGGTTTCGGTTTTTGTGAACACGAAATTCTGTGCATCGAACGTAAATTAATATTAAACACAACAAGGATGAGATTGACTTTTATTTACATATAATTTTTTACAATCACGCCTTTCATGATTTCATGCTATTCACAGATTTTTATGACCAGCGATAGACTGTCGTAATAAAAAAATGGAATTAGGTGCTAGCTAAGCCATGTCAACTTGATTAAATTCCTGCTCATCAGAATACGCTTTATCATTTGTGCAAGGTATGAACATTCGCTTTTTAATCGGGAAACATGACCGTAAATCTGGGTTTGAAACGATTCTTAATATGGTGATTTGAGATAGTCAAGACGTACTATGTGCAGGCTTTTTGTCAAACGAAAGTCACGATGTTTAAAATGAGGTGCTGAACTCAACAGAATGTGATCTTTGCCAGTTGCGAAATTTCCAAGGAACCCCAATGAAGCGTGGAATTACATCAGCATCGGCGCAGATTCTTAAAAAATCCAGTGGAGACTGGGAAAGCTAGAAAAAAAAATCTCAGTTTCAGCAAAGAACAATTATTAGGCTTGTAAAGAAAACTGTTTGCATAGCTGTTCGAAATATAGGATGGACGACCATGTTTTCTACGGTTAGAGTGGTAAACGAAATCTGTGGATGGAGCCAAATGTCACAAGAACCTATATTGTGCAATTTGACACCATTGTACTTCCTTCTTTGAGACTTTCCAAACTTTTAGTCTATTAATTTCAATTCATATTATTCGTTTTATAGTATTTTCCAATCGTCTTTTAATATGACTTCGTGGACTATTTGAAGGGATAAGCAGGAATCCTGGAAAGAGTTGGGCGCTTCGTTGCACAAATAGATCCAGCATACGTTAAACAGTCTAGGCAAGGTAGTTATCGCGACGAAATCTCTGAGCTACGCAAGACCGCTTAATAAAGGCAACAGTAACGGTTTGAGCTTGCTGTATCAACTCTTTGAAGATAAGATAATTTTTATTTTCGAACGAGTCCTTCGTGGCTCCCTTGGACGCTTGTCACTTGCCTACATTCAATGTTTACACTGCTTGAACCAAGCAAGGATGCTTGCAGTTATGTACGGTTCATTCCTGTACATGACATCAAGTTCTCGAACAATAAACGAGCGTTCCTTTTTTGTTCTTTTCTCTTAAGTTTCTCGAATTTAACCTCGTCCTCAACAATTCGTTGGTTGATAAAGAACATAACTTGAATTATAGCTAAACGGGTTCACAAAGTTCATTTCCAGCAATGGATGCGGTTATTGATCGGGCTCTTTAGAGGATACGTTGCCAATCCGTATTTGAAAGTTAATTTCCTTAAAGTCTAAACGAAGTCCGTGACCTCAAAATGACATGGAAGATAGCCGCAACCAAGCAGCTAAAGTCTCAAATTCCATGCACCAGGCATTTGCTGGCAGTCGGATTTGAAGTTACCAGGAAATGGTTATTTTCGTTTTGAGGCACCGGTTTGCTATCATTCATCATCATCGTTTTGCTTAAAGTCCGCGATTCGAAAGTTCTTTTCTGTTGCTGAATCGCGGAGGCTGCATTTACTGATCTGATCCATTGAAGATGTCATAGAATTCTTATTCGATAGAGCTTGCAACTATTCTATATCAGGATGAGCAGCCGAATGTTGCTGGAGAATTTGAACAACGGAGCAAACTTCAGAATAAGACTAAAAAATTCCCCGCATGACATACTCGAAAAAATTAGGAGAAATTTCGACCGCGACCTCTAGAAGCTGCACAACAATGTGTTTTGTGGATCCAATTATGTTTTAACTACGACAGCTTGTCCCATATTCAGCGGATAGTATATTCGAGGCCAAGTCACCAGATTCATGGGAGGGCCGAATAATCGGTTCAAGAATGGATCTGTTGTTCTCGAAGGCCTTATCTTATGGGATCGTAAAAGATGGAAAGAACCTTTTTCTCAGGCTAAGGTAGTTGAAGGAAGGAATGCAAGTCCTCAATGAATAATCCTAGAAGAGTCTAAAGCAGCAGAACCGATCATTATTTACAGTGCTAACTTTGAATATTGATTTGGTTTTCATAAACCATAGACTTGAGAGCACAACGCCCATCTTGTCCCTTGTTTTTGCAGCGGATATGATTTAATAAGATGAATCTTCAATGGGGGCAGTCACGTTCATGTCATAATCAGAATATGAGTATTAATAGTTTTTTTTTTTTTTTGTTTTCTAAAACAAACACGTGCTGACCCTTGTTTCATTCCTTTTGAATTCCAAAACTATCCCCAAACTGCCTGATGAACAACTTCACACTTGAATCATTAAATCTCATTTTGTTAAAGCCACAGTGACCGCAACAAGAACGCAAAGAAAGGTAAACTCCCTTTTGGCCAACATCATCCGTCCGGCACCGACCCTAATATTATTTCTAATCAATTAAGACTGTCAGAAAATGTGACGTGCTACAGTGTGCTGGCTGTCAAAACTTAAATGATATATCTACCCTCAGCCATCACCGCATCCGGGATTTGTTATTCTATTCCCAACTTCTGGGTCAGAAAGCATCACCAACATTCTTAATGATCCCGTTCCAACCATTAAGAGCAGACAACTAAATATACCCAGGGTACAAATATCATCAGATCCCAAGGCGCGTACCAATGCCAGCTGAAACAACACAAGACCATTCAGGCGACATTCTGCCTTAGTCGTTATTATTTAATATTAAGGACATAACTGATGAGCGACGCTACCTTACGTTATATGAATACATATATGTGTATGTGTATACAAACTGAGAGTGATAAAGGATGTGTGTGCACTCATCCTTGCCGGTTTCATATAAATATTAAAAAAGGTCCATTGGGGAGGGCATAGGAAGTAAGGCAGACGCATTTTGTTCCTTCCATAATGCTCCCCTTTTGGCTTGTCTTCGGATTTAATAATCCTTAGTCTTGCTGCCACTACCACCACCGCGGCAATCATCTGTGTGTGTTGTATTGGTTCTTGACACTTTTGGCAAATCTCCGGGATATTTATAGTTTTCTCCACGATTCATCCTTTCTCTCTCCGCCATCATGTTGAAAGGAGGAGCAGTGAACGGATACTGGAATGAGCTATGACTCCAGCATATGCCATCATTATCGTCGTCATCATTCGCTGAAACCGTGGAAATGGCAGCAACATATTGAATCCTGGATACTTGCCTTGTATCCTGCTTAACAGGACAACTATGGCGTTCCTGGATGAAACTTGGGGTAGAAAACTTATTTTCAATTGATGTGATCGGATCGGATGGTCCTTAAGTTTTCTTCTTTCGTTTTTAACTTTCTTTTTTTTTGTGACGTTTTTTCTTGTTTGCGTCCCTCCCCGCCATCATTCTTAGCTGTTGTTGGCAGTTGTTTGATAGCTGTTTTAGTAGCGGAAGTAGTCGTCGCTGCGCTCTTGGCGAAGAAGAAGCAAGAGGATTGGGGCTTAAGTTTGTCCATTTTCATCTTATTAAAAAAGTTTCTTTGACAGCTCCTTTTTTTTCTGCGCAGAGTCAGATGTTGGAGATGTACTCGCGGTGGTGGTTGAATTGGATTTCTTTCTTCTAGTGGTAGTGCTGCTTTTTTGCTCCTTTGGTAATTAAAGTTCTTCTGTTAATGACGATTTAATTAAAGAGGCGATTGGAAAGGGTGCTGCGGTCCTGAAGAAGGATAACAGGATGTCTGATTTATTCGATTGAAACCACAAGACTCTTAGAGTTTATTGGAACCAACCAAGAAGTTGTGTTGAAAATTCAAATATTTTTAAAAGAAATCTGAAAAAATTTACTAACAAAGAATGACGTCTCCTGATTAAGGATATAAATGAATGTATTAGCTTGGTGGTGACCAAATTAATACCCAAATCAACTCTTGTTAATTGCGGTTTTTTAATAAATTAAAACGGAAATGGACTTTTAGCTCGAGTTATTGCGTAAATCTTGACAGATTTGTATAAATTAAATACCGTCCAATAGTTTCCGGACATTTCATTGTTAATCATATTAAATAATTTTTCCTTTTTTCCTTTTTGAAATAATTTCTTTTCTTGTTGTAAATAGCTTCTCCTAGTACTTGCAAAATGTATGCCCTCAATCTAGAATTCAATCTAACCGCTCATTGATAGTTTAAAACTATTTTCATATCGTGGGTAATAGAAGAGCCTCCTCAAATTTGTCTGTCAATGTGCGACATTTATTTTGAACTTCTCTATTGAGTTCATTCAAAAGTGACTCTATTGTATGGAGGTTGGGCTATTAGGCAGGCCATCCCATATCTTTTCGTTATCCTTTCTTTTCTGAGTCTTTTAATCCAAATAATAACGAAAAGGTTCTTTTTATAAATGACTACACATTTACTATTTCATAGATGTGAAAATGTGTGCAACATGAGCTGGAAAACAGCTTGTTTGACTGCGACCACATAAATCGTGAGCATATTTTTTTAGCAGGCAAACTGAACACAAACTCTCTCTTTTAAAACTTCAAATTTCATCTCTCTACAAGACTTTTGACTAGCTTGTTGATATCTTATTTTATACCTCTTTTCTCTTAACTATATTGACATTGATTTGAGACGGTTTTGCACTGCAACCCGAACATGAGGTTCCACGATATGTTCTGACAAATGAAAGCCGATGGATTTACGACGGAACAACTCATAACTCCTGTCTTATATTGGAAAGGTTTTTGAAATAGTTGTTACCAAATCAATCTTGTTCGAATGCGAAACAAAAGAGATAATAAGAGAATAGGACAGGGCAATTAAGACTTGCGATGCCGAATTGGAAAAACATGTTGATTAATACTTCAAATGGACTTCAAATCGAATCGAAGGGTGTAGAAAGATATTTGGGTGTTCATATGGACAATTTTTTATACTTAAACGAACACAAAAAACCCAGTTAATAAAAGCTAGGGTGGCATTCATGTCGCTCAAAAGGCTCCGTTTTATATGGAAATATAAAGAATTTTCGAGCGAAAATCCCTACGAGCCTACACGGGGTTATATATAATAGAAACGCTCATTCCGACTCTCAGCATTACGTCTCTCGACTATGAGATGCTTCCGGTGTGTCCAGAATTGGCAATATTCTGGATCCTGCGAGGGATGAATCATTTCGCGCGGTCAGCGAATGTTACTAAAAATTAACTTATATCGGGTTTATTTTATTCTAACCCTGGGTATTTTAGGAAGTCATTAGAAAGTAGATGGATACTGGTGGATGGCTACTTATCTGACCCCTGTAACGTTCCTATTATATAGCATGCTGCTAGACGGTGCACAGATAAAATAATCCTCTATGTGCGTACACAATCAGGCGATGGTACCTTTAGCTGGAGATTCTGCATGAGCGTACCTGATAGAGGTATAAATAATGAAGAGAGGTCAAACCGTGAAAAATACTGGTGGCAATATTGGGGAGAAGCTGACATTTAGTTTAAGTTAAAGACATTTGAAATCTTGATTTTTTAGTTCCACTCTAATCCTAGTCTGTCATTTTTAATGGTCTTGCGATGAAAAAAGTTGTATTATCGACTCTGACAACGTAAAACTAAGGAGAAATACTCGTAGACTTTCGTCCGTTAACTTAAAGACAGTAGTGACGTCGAATTTAAGCCGAAAACGAAAGAATGCCAACAAGATTCAATCATTCCAAGTCTATATAAAACATATATAAGCCTTTATAAACATTCAATACGCAATAAAGAGCATCGGTTGCTGAAAAATTTACTGGAGGTGATGCAGAAAATCAATTTTGATATAATATTCTGGTTGGCCGAACGTTTCAAAGAGCCAACATGTATTCCAAGCACTTCTTATTTACAGCTAAAGCTCAAATGATACTTTCATACATATTTTGTAGAGATCCTAAGAGTAGAACGACCAGACTCAAAGGAGACGCGGTATCGCTCTTTCAATACAAATTGCATATGCATGTTCTTTAGCATTGGTAAAATCAGAGAAAAGGGAAGCATTTCAATATACTCCTTTTATCGCAGAGCAAATATCAATTCTTAATTTAAGGCACAAAATCCGTTAAAATAAGCAAGAAAAGGAAGATGATGTTGATTTACAACTTCATCTGAATTGAACATTTTTTAACATTAAACGGGAAGAAAACGTAGTTAGCAAAAATAGCACATCCTATAAACACCACAATAGCATTTGAATTTTCGTTACTTTCTTCACCAGTAACGAGTTGATTGAAGAAAGGAATATTTTTCTCGATCCGCATAATAAAATTATTTTGTCGATATTTATAATACACATCGTCAAATGAACCTTAAGTTCATGAGAAATGCAAATGTCATTTTTTCCTGATACCTGGAAACTGGTTAATTACGAGTCCATCTGCAAAACTAGAAATCAAGTTAGTTCTGTTGAAACTTTGAGATCAGTAGCTCAAGTAAAGTGCATCCTAGACTAATACCACTTACTTCCCGTAGAACAAATAGACTTTCGATGATACCATAGAACTGTTAACGAGGTGTTAAGAATAAACAAATTTATCACAACCTCTCATGCACAAGGAATATCCACTTGATGTTCGGAAGGCTTTCGAAGGTTGGATTAATAATAAGATTAATTAACATATGTTGCAAAACTTTTTATGTAAGCTTTATTTTGTTTTAAAGTTTAATTTAACAATATTTTAATTGGTGTCTCACAAGGTTCAGTGCTTCATCAATTTTACAGAATTTGTACGCATTGGATTTCATAAATATGAGAAAATTATTTCAAAAAATGGAAAATAAGTCCAAACTGGGTTGAAGTACAAGCTTTTTCTTCGCCTTGCATTTTCCAAAGCAGGCGGGCGGCATTACTAAATATATTCCTGTTTTCGTCCTATACTCTCCGACAACCCCAACGCGCTAGAAATGTCGGCAACTGAACATCAGTCATACTAGCCTCAATTTTACGATAGCTGAAACTTTACGATAGCTTGAAATTTAAGATAATTTGATCATCTTTTCGGATGAGGAACTTCCATTGGAAATAAACGCATCCTAGAAGTGCATTTGTTTGTAGTGGCGGCATTATTGGCCCATTTTTCTTCCAAGACTCTGTGGCCGCGTGAAGGCATTCATTTCGATTTTATAGGACGATGGGCCGAGATGGCTCCAACCAGATGAGGCTCCGTTTTACACAAGCCGTCCATCAAGTGACGGTTCTATTCTTATATCGCAATGATGTTAAGTTTGTATATAGCAGGTAATTTTCAAAACTATTTCTCCGAATTCAAAAATTCTTTCACCCATAACGGGCTTTCAGGATGAACATAGACTGTAAATTTTCCTATTAATATAAAAGATCATTTCGTAGCGACTAATATTGTCGAGCGAATAAGCCTTTTTTCAAACGCTGCCTTTTAATTCGATTTCTATAGAAAATTTGCACAACTCGAAAGGGTTAATCAAAAAGTCCGCGATGACAAATGTTATATTCAAGGTGTTCAATCCACCATCCAAGTAAAAAATCTCAAATTCTTATCAAATTTATTTTTCCTACCATCGAGACAAATTTTTGCAGTTAAAAATAGCCTTAAACAAAATATTATTAAGACAATTTGTACGCTTTTATGTAAGCGGACGATGAATAGACACTTTTGAGTACGTAACCTAAATCTATGACTTTTTTGTGAGCTCGATCAAAAAACTGCACTACACAGAATTCAAAAGGCATATTTTGGGCTTCAAATAGCTTTCGAAATGGTTCTTAAATGTTCGGAATGGTCGTGCACGTGAAAAGGCCACACCTAATCCATCCATCTTTTCGGAATTAAAACGTTAAATAAAAATGTATTTCCCTTAGTCTCGAATGAATTTCAGACGGACATACTTTCACAAGAATTTATCTTTCGGAAGGTTGGCATTTCCACCACAAAAAAAAAAAAAAAATGCCGACTGTACCTCTGCAGGCAGATCAAATCAATTCCATTCATCTTCCATCGAAGGCTACTAAACCGGAACGCAATCCAATTGCATAGTTTGAAGCAAATTGATTGGAAATTTCTAAATTCTGACTGGCTTCGTTTTTATTTTAATTTCGCTTATTTTTTGCTTTATTAGTCTGTGCAGCATTCCTTGCTGTGGAATCTATGCCTCTGTGGCTGTGTGGCTCTGGAACTGCGGCCGCCTCTTTGATTTTCCATAAGCGTCAGCTCGGCGAAATTCGCATTCAGGTTTTCCAATGGAGCACGTAGTCCTTCGGATCCGGACTCTGTATCTCATATACATGGACACAAATCCTTACAAATCGAAAACGATTTGAAAATACAAATGAGTGTATCTCCATGAAGTCGTCCGGCACAGAGAGCGGGAAGAAATGAAAAACAATACATGAATTTAACGGTTGACTTCCACTAGGCATGTAATATATGAGTCCGGATCCAGAGGAGCATTGGACGGAATTTCCACATCGTTGGACCGAATGTTATTGTGTGTCTGTCGAATTCTAGTCTCAGGAAATCCAGTTCAGTATTCATAGAGAAATAATAAATAGCATGCCTATTGTAGGCCTTGGATTCTGTATTCGCTGAAGCATATTTTGAATTGTATTTTAAGTATAGAATCTCAAGAAATCAATAATTGTGTGAATAAGAAGCAGAGAGCTGGATACATACCTTTGGTCCTCAAGTTGTCCCAGTTTTGTCGTTTCCTGTAAAAGAAAGAAATTTGATTTAGATTTGGTAAAAAACATGGACAAATTTTTGTGATTTATATGAATAAAGGAATGCACATGATTACATCATTCCTTCTTGCTTGACTTACTCGTACATAAATAAATTACGGCTAAAAGGAAGCAATAAAGATTGATTGATTGTTGAAATATATTGCAAAGGGTCCACATATATTTTATCCTTCGTAGTTTTATATGAAAAGTGTGTCAAAATAATTAGTTGAAGTTGTTTTTTGAATTGCTTTCAAAAAAGTTACACTCACGCATTCAGATTACAAGTTGTAGGCCAATGGACTTCGTTCCACAAATTTTGGGCCTCGACAAACAGAAGAAAGAAAGAAAAGCTGATTAATCGGCTTTTCTTTCTTTCCAAGCTGATTGTCTACAATAAACTTTATTATCAATGGTTTCTGAGAATAGGCTAGATCGTCTTTTAGGCCGAAAACACAGAAATCATACATGCCATGGAAATTATCGCTCGAAAAAGTCGGTAATATTATTATCATGAACTCTGACAGCAGAGCTCCTATTAAGCTCTGCGGACAATTAACATAATATTGAAACGTGTCAAAATTAGATTTCAAGTCATTCTGATCTGAGAATAGTAGCCAATGCTTAAGGACTTTGAAGTCGAGGGACACTCATTCATCACATCGTAGCCAAATAACGTCGGAAAAATTGTACTCACTCAATCCTTGCTGCCCCATTCTGAAAATTTGCACCTTCCCTTTCCAGATGAACTGAAAACTGAACTGAACTGAAAACAGTCTTTTACAACGAGAATATGTTCTCCAACGAGAAGACATTCCATCATGCAAAGACGTACCACCTCATCTTGTTCCTGAAGACTTAGGGTTTACATCTTAGCGAAATAAAGTGTTACACGACTTGCCCAGTAAAAACTCTTCAACAGTTACTTCTAAAGTATTGCTTAAGGATCCGTAGTTCAAAAATAAAAAGGTGACCCCTTCGTTATCTGTCTGTCTGCCATTTGTTCAGCAGTCAAAGCATACGCATATATTAATTACTCACAAGGGAATCTAAAAAGCGGGAAAAATCTTGGAGGCTCGTCCGTGGTGCACGATTTATTTATACACAATTACGAAACACCTTCGTTGCACGAATCCGACTTGCACGTGTCCAGTTTTTTTAACCACGTAATTTTTGAAGTAGCCTCAACACTTAGCTGTCGGAGGTATGCCGTCAGAGCCGAGCCAAAGGCAGATCACCATCACAAAACATTTTGACGACATTTAATTTTGCATAATCGAGTTCTTAACTTCTTTTTTTTTGAAAAAGTCAACAGCAATCCACAATTTTTATCATCTGTAGGCATTGTTCATTCAACTACTAAGGTAATTAATTTTTTGATTGCTAAAAAAATTGCAGCTGCGTTTATGTGTCCTGGCTTTTATTATCTTAAAACAACATATACGATGTTAAGCTCAGAATTGGAGCTGTTGGATTTCTTATCTACATTCGGAAATCCATGTTTCGAATAAAAAAAAACCCAACTTATAAAAACTGAATAAAACTCGATCGTAATCAAGTAGAATGTAGCGACCATAAAGTCTAATCATCTTTAAAGTTATTATCCGTCCAACATGCTATGCAGTAATTAAAACTAAATTGCTCTGCTACACCCAGTTTATACTCATCGCTTGGTGCAGCTGTTACAGCTAAAATTTTAAGTTTTCATCAAACTTTATTACGAAATTATCGTAAGCTGATTAAACTGCATGAACTGCGGTCCTGGATATGACCTCAATTTTATATCATAGGCGAGATGGAGAGTCTTACATTCGCATAAGTTGGAGAGATTAAATTTCCAGCTCCCTCTTGTTTCATTACATTGGAATATGAATCGATAAATAATTTATTCACGAGAAGTCTTTTTTATTTTACGTTTGAACGGATGTTATTTAAATTTCAATAAGTTTTCATTAGAACTGAATTCATATCCAGGATAAAGATGAAATTCAAAAGGATGAAATTTGTATTGAAATTGTATTTCATGTAGTATTCTGATAAGATGAATTATATTTGGTGACAAACGCTTCTGGAAAAGATACAGTTTACCTAACAAGTAAGATTACGTTTATAAATAATTGGTGTAAAAAGTTACGTAAGTTGATATAACACAAATTGTTGTCGGTTGACAAAATAATTATTTTAGCACAATTTTTCTAATTCCTGTGTACATTTTGGATAAAGATTATTGCATGAAATTCCCTTCAAACTCGTGCAACTGATGTTCAGTTATTAAAATCTTGGATGTAATGATTTTCTTGGGTCTTTGGGAAAGGATGAATTTCTCTCCGCTTGTTGAACAGAATAAACATGAAAATATATTCGGGTATCAATCAGTAAGTCAGCCTCACGAACTTTGCCTGAACTGTTGCCAGTTCTTGGGCCTTACAATAAGCAGTCCCGTGGACTGAGTGCTTGAACACTGGACGTGACGTGACCACCAACTCGAAATGACTTACTTCAAGTTCTCAAAAAAAAAAACACAAGATCAGTAAATTGTCACAGAAGAGAACTTCACTTAATAAATCGGTTAGTGGGTTCGTCATCCGTTCATGGTTTTGAAAAAGTGGTGCAAAAATCAATTTTCCGATTGGTCAAATTTAAAAAAAGGACACTATGGAAATGGATTTTAAACTTGTTAAACTTGCAGTCCCAAAATAAGGCGAAATGTAGCTCCTGCAATTTTTTACGATAAAATCACTTATACAGATAGATTGTGCACCCTTAATGGAAAACTGACTTAGCTCAAAGAAAAACAAAACCGGCTTAGTCCGAGTCAAACTCACGCAACAAATGTTCCAGTATATGTAAGATGCAGGCGATTTTAAAAAAGTGCCAACACATTTTTTTTATACAGATTTTTCACTAAGCTTGTGACAAAAGATATTGCTTCTTGCCAACGGGAAGTACCCTATAGGTTTTGATTCCCTTGCGACTTTCAAAATTTGAGGAATTTGTTTTTTTTTTTACAACTTTTAGGGAACGGAGTCAGTATTTGATACAAATTTCATCTTGATACCTCCTGAAGAAAAGTGCCATGGCAGACAGCTGGATAACGAAATCATGCTATGAGGGTTCATTTTTGCCTTTTGAGGTACGGAACCTTAAAAAGATTAATTATTAGGGAAATCGAAAAAACGTTCTTGCAATTTGGACTAATTTTAATAACTGCCGAACAAAATCAACAGTTATTATTAGTTAAACATTATTGTATTGAAACTAAAAAAAAAACAAAAAACAGTTAAATTTTATGAATAACTGTGACTGTGACTTATTTATACAGAAGAGTATTCAAATGCTGTTTTTTTTTTTTCAAAGTAATGTAAAGATCAACTTAGGTAGTTTTCTAACCAAGTCCAGTAAGAATAGTTCCTTAAAGACAAAACGTTGAATTTTCTCTTCACAAATGGATTTCACATAGCAAAATTTTTCAAACTTTTTTTTTTGTAAACCACAGCAAATAAAAGAGGGATTTAAAGTGATCGTGGTTAAACAGGTGATCCATTAATAGACTAGCATAAAAATGTTATAAAGGTTTTGCATTCTTTGGAATCTGAGCTCTTTTATTCCAAAAAAATATTTATCTTGAAAACGCAGATATGGATCCCAAGCTTGTATGATGTAGTTCTGTCTCCTACGAACATTCTCCCATTAATGAGAAGCGTTCATCAAATATTAAACTAAAACTTGGCAAAATGCTTCTAGTTATCCATGAATATCTATACCGAGGACAATGCCAATCAAGTTTTGGATAGAAGTTGCAGAATGGCATTCAGATCAAAGTGGGCCTGATCCAGAATGTTGGCTATGTCCATTACCATTTCAGGCTGGGTATTATTTCAACATTGATTGCCACTTTTAAGTTTAAGTTTACGCTTCCACTTAAGAAAGGCTTATTTAACTAACCCTGCATTTTGTTTGAAAATAGTGCTAGCTCCACATACCAAGTATTAGCAAAAAAGTTCAAAAAAGTAAATGTTCACCGATCAAGGCTTGTTTAGGAATAATAATGTGGATCATTGGATTCGCTTTAAAATAATTTCTTATTTGTAATTATTGTAAAACAGACAAAGTCGTCACAGGAATTTGTTTCGACGCTTCAAACAAGACTTACATTTCTGAAAGTAAAAAATGGCAGGGTTTAACAGTCATTCTAAGTAATGATACGGTGGCATACGAAGATAGCTCTAGAACCTCAAATTGGACGAGGTCTTGTATCGTGTCTGTTATGCTAGATCGAAGATAATCTCTGGGGCTACATAACTGGAAATGAAACCGATATACTTAGGCTATAAAGGCTGGAAACGAAACCGGGTTCGAACAATGAAATTCCGAAATACACAGACCGAGGCTGCCATCAAACCAATGAAAGCTTGAGGAAAATCGCATTAAGAAAGGCAAATAGATAAGCTCACCAAACAAAGTCAAATTTTCAGGGAAATAGAGTTTCATAGGTAGATATCAAAACAAGTTAATATTTCCTGTGGACAAGAGAACAGCTTAGAATTACACGATCTTTTGAGGAAATGTGGAGACGCTCAGGCTACCTGACACTGGTTTTTTCAGTGTAATGAGAATGATGTTATTGTGGAAACAACACACATCTTGTATCATATAATACAATCATCATATTTGTATATTATACAAATTGCTTAAAGTCTCAACTTAGTAGACAAATATGATATTTTAAGAAAAAAAAGTTCGATTAAGCTTTGTTCTCAGGAAGGTTTCCCAAGGACCGTGACAAGGCACATAATGGTGCTTAGTGGCAACATCAACAGTAAAGGACAAATCACAATGTGCTACTCGCGCGTTTGACTGACTTTCCCACAACTTACGTGAAACTCTATCACATCGCACGGCCACAAAGGTTAAAACACTCAATGTGACTTCATGGCGGTTGCGCGATGAGAGGTATGGAATATGACCGAATAATGTTCTGTTCCCGCAAATTTTTTGCGCAGTAAAAATATGAGTAGAAATGTTCTCTTTTTAGTTGATTGGTAAGATAAGGAAACACAAATAAAAAGTAGTTTCTTGTTCCGATTTTTCAAAACCGAAGATAAATGTCAATTTACGAGTTTAATAACCTTTTTTAAATTAATTTTAACGAAAAAAAAATTTTTCTGCAACCAAGTCAAAATAAATGAACCTGTTGTTAGAATCGGACAAGTCAAAAAAAACATTCCAATCCAAAAAATTATCAGCTGGTAGTGAGCTGTCAAAGGCGCCACCAAATTAGAGTGTTG
Organism: Orthonevra nobilis; assembly: GCA_963555765.1. Taxonomy (NCBI): domain Eukaryota; kingdom Metazoa; phylum Arthropoda; class Insecta; order Diptera; family Syrphidae; genus Orthonevra; species Orthonevra nobilis. Next base: position 141,912,228 of record OY743224.1, read on the forward strand.
CTCAACTTCGACGTTGAGGTCGGGCTTACGATATTTACTATCAAACGCCAACCAAACGCGCGAGATCACATTTAGTATAACCACATAAGATCTCATTGTTTCTACTCAACCTATCAAAGCACGAGCGCGAGAGCGCCGCATTGTGTTTCTTCTTTAGAGAATTGAACTTTTTACCTTACCCAAAGCGCGGTGGCCTGTTTTGTATGCAAATCTATATAATGCCACTCATATGTTCTATATTATTGTACTGCTTGGCTCCGCTATCTAACACATTTTTTACTTAGTGTCCCTCCAACATTGGACATTTGCAATGATATCGGTAAGTTATAAATAGGGATGCAAGTACTCTAAGTTCAGAACATATAAGCTGTCTCTTGAAAAAGGCTCCCCTGCTGTACATGGGGCTAAAGATTAAGTCAGAACTTGAAATCTTTAACGATCAGCGAATTCCTTCGCTAGCATGCGAAAGTCTTTATTTATAGAAAAAATAAAACCAATTAAAAATATACCGGAAAAAAAATTCCATCGCCCATTATGCCAAAATAAACAATTTTTCATTCCTGTCTTCATGGATGTACACATACTTGCCGACGCATCTGTATTCATGTTCATCTTGTTCCAGTTCAACTTCATCGGGAACAAGTTAACAACACACTCGATTGCAATCGGGCATGTATCTGTATTTATGAACATGACCATCAGGATGTGCGAGAGAAGAATTTCAATTCATTCCGAAAAAGGGATGATTTGTGTATTTTTGCTTCCGACAAGAATGGAGTGCAGTCGATTGGAGCCACCAGGTTTGTTATCATCACCTGCAATTTTAATCAAGAAATCATCTGCTACCCTTCTCCTTCTTCGATCCTTCAATATTGAACGTGTAGATTTTTAATCAATTCCCAGGGCAATGCTTTTGCAAAAAAAAAGTCCTGTGCTGTAAAAAAAAAAATCCTTTAAGATACTGCAAAATAGGGAAATGAAAGTCAGGCCGGATTTACCGCAGATGCGATACCTTCTCCATTGCGAATTTCAAAGGATCGAACTTAAATGTTGTAATTTCTTCACTGGCTGTGTGTTTTGTTTTTTCTTTTTTTCACTCGCTTGTCCTGCGAAGAACAATAAATTATCCTGTGCGCTGTAGACAAAAAAAGAAAATAGGAAAAAAGGAAGAAAATAAAACAGGATACACATTGCTAGCGCGGGTTACGTGAAATATGCTACGGTAATAGTGTGTGCTACTGCCGTACTAAATATAGTGGCACTGGATGCCTTCTGGCTTCGTGTTTATCCGATTTTGTGTGTGCACTGGCACTGGAACGTGCTAGGAGATAATTTATAGCTCTAGAAGGATGAAGTGGGTACCGTAGACGAGGGAATCTTCTATTCACAGACTCGCTATGCAGCAGAACTATTGGATTGGCACCGCAATCCCGATGCCAAATCGAATAAGGCTTTGTGATGTAGCACACAGACATTTCCATTATTTTGTGATATTTCATGGCATTGCATTTGCGGGTGACGCGGCACGGTGGTCGGTCGGATTCGTGTAGTATTGATTTGTGAACAAACGCATATCGCCTTTGGATCCACAAATCTACTATGGGAATATGCATAGCTGGCGGTCGGGTGTTGTCGGTGGCCGGGTTTGGCATTGCTGGGCGATGGACTGTGGTAACAAACGACGAATTCTATGTGCAAACTCAACTGGATCATGTATGGAAGAGCGCGTTTTTATAAGGATACCCGACTGGCGCTGCACCGTACACACACCCAATAAAGTGTACATTTGAACACATTGGAGAACATTATTTGAACTGTTGGCGTTGGAATTTCACTTCAACAATATATATGTATATATACGAGTAGGTGTTTTTTTTATGTCCTATCGCCATGGATGCTTTGCTTTTGGTATGTGTGACTTTTGTGATACCGCGTTAATTTACGACTTGAAAAAAACTTTTTCTCCGAGGACTTTACTTTTTATCTGTAAAAGTCAGTTGTATCTGTGCATGCTGTTTGGTGGTGAATAATTGAGGATTTCACTCGAATTTTGCGTGCATTTAATGGCACTTTCATGCGAGAGTGCACACTTCATCTGCGGCACGTCACACACACATTCATATTACGAACGAATTATTTTATATTCGCATGAAAAATTCGTTTAATTGAACTGTAGCTGCACTGAAGCCCGTATCTCTTTATCGATACTTGGCTCGAAATATCCGATAATTTTCTGTAAATTTTATTTATGTAAAATTCTGTGGAAATAATAAAGTGTGGATATGCCGACTGTTTACATGTCCAAGTTACCCAGGCGTATGTGGAATTTTTCTTATTATTTATGTGGTACCCACGTTCCGCAAATATTATCACATTAATTTTTTTCTTCAAACATAAAAAAAATAAAAGCCGTTTTTTATTTTCATTAAATAAACAAAAATGGAGGAAAATAGGGTAAATATTTTTAGCTGCTTCAATTAGCAATAATGTTTAAATTAATTCTTTTTTTTGCCAATATTAAAAATTTTACCATACGTTTTTTTTTCGTTTTCTTTATTTGTCCATCTTAAAATAACATGTTTTTCTGTAGTATAAATAAATTTAAAACTGCTCTTTATATATTTGTTTAAGAAAATGGCCAGATCGACTCTTATTAAAGTCTTTATGATGCATTTTTTATTTCTTATTATGTAATTTATTAATTTTGTTTGAATGGAAAACTTGGTGAAACAAACCTTATACAATGGTACAATTTTTTTAATTTCCATAGAATAACTAACCTTACTTATGTTAGGACTGAATCCTCTCATGTATTTCTCAGATCCTTAATATATGAGCTTGACAAGAAATTATATATATCTTTTCAAGCTTATTATTAAAGCGGCTGAGATGTTACAAGTCAGAATTCAGCCTGTCCCTAGCTGTTAGCCACAACCTAATCTAGCCACAAATATTTTATATGATTAATTTTTTATCCTTATCCTTTTCAGGTACACTCACGTAGTATCTTGGGTATGTATTTTCCTTCTCAGAGTTAAAATGCTCATAGAGAATATTCTTGCAATGTGTTAAATACTCAGGGTTAGGATAAAACAAACCTCCAATAAATTCATTCTCGATAACGTTTGCTGATCGAGCGAAATGGTTTTTTTACAAGATCAAGAATAACATTGTCATCCAATAAAATTTTGTTCGCAACATCTAGTGAGCGCTTCTATACAGTTGTAAGCAGGCTCAAAGATACTTTCTTTCAAGTAAACGAAGCTGTTCTATGTAGGACAGACTTATCTTCCACCACACTGAAACCGCTAAGCCTTGATTGGCCGGATAAATGATTTGTAGTATACGATCTTCACATCGGATCTCAAAGTGCTGAAGTAAAAAAAGGGACTTAAGACTTTTGTAACTAGTATTTATGTGTTTTTTCCAGTTTCATCTTAAGTCAAAGTTACCAGGTCTTATTTCACATTTTTCGTGGTTAATTTTGAGCTGCTTCCATTCCGAGCAAAATAATTGGAGCTAAGTGCATTTTTCTTTGAGTTTTCCTTGAATATCTATAATTTTCGAGCCACTTACGTACAAGATAATATCGTCAGTAAACGCTATCGAATCATTCGATCCCAAAGCTCAATATATGTATGTTAAAAAGTATGGGCGTTCAAAATGTACCTTGCAGTAGACCATCGGTTGCATTTAAAACCGATCATTCTTCTTTTTATTTATTGGAAGTAATAATTGCTTATCAACTTATTAAATAGTTCACAATATTGCCGTATAATAGCGTCGGTTACAAACTTAAGAACTAAGTTTAGAGCGTTATCTAAACCGCTTGATTTTTTGTTATTTAGTCCTCTGAATATATACGTCAAGTCCTCTACTATTGTAAAATGGTTGTCTGTCTGTTCTTCAGTTAATTGGTCAGCTTTTAGTCTAATGGAAAAAATTAAAAGATTTGGCGATGCACTGCCCAGGAATCTAAAAAGTTCAACATTTACTTCGTCAGTTTTGCAGCTTTGGAGATCTCTAACATGAGCCTATTATATTAAGTTTTTCGATTCCATTGTCAATAATAAAATGGTCGTTCACAAAAGTCAATGATGATTTCTGTCGGAAGAAAAAGCGACTGTGATGAGAGTGGAATTTGCAGATTTGGTTAACTTATGAGATTTGAAGTTACTACACGAATTCGTAAACTGTTGCTTCAACAGTATTTTCACATTTTTCGGCAGAGACTTAAATTGAACCAACCAGAGAGAGAAATAAACTGTCTCACTGCCGCTTATACAAAAGGGTGCCAATGGAAGCCTCCACAGTCCGTCCGTCTTTCTGTAACAGGTGCTATCTGAATTATTAAATACAGACACAGAATGTGAACTGGTTTGACTGCTTTAGCGACTTATATTAACAAGAACTTCCTGATGGGAAGTTAAAAATGTTACAAAGTTTAAAATATAAGAAGGTCCCCATACAAAATCGTTTTATAAATAGTAAAAGTAGGCAATGAAAAATTCAAAATTAGTTTTAAAAGCAATTCAATTTTCCGCTAGCAAATAGGCGGGACCGGTACGGAACCCTTCGTGTACGTATTCGACTCGCGCTTGGCCGCATTTTTTCTTGTGAAATTTTCTGTCATGGATGGAGTTTGGATGAGCAGGTTCAGCAAATAACTGCATATCGATATTAATTTAGACAGACGTTTCCGGTTTTCAGTCTACAAGCAAATAAAACATTTATTTTGTTGGTTCCAGATTCTATTTCATTGATCTACTGATTTGCAAAGCTTTCTTTAATTCACTTAAAGCGATATTTGGTTCGAAATCATTTGTTATTCCGTTAGAGCAACCATTTTGAATCCTTTTACATCCATTTCTTATATTATGAATATCGAATTACTACAACTGTTTTTCCATCATCTCTTGCAATTGAGTTACGTAAGTAAGTACGCCATCAATATAGAAGCGAAAAAAGAAGGTTCGCTTACCATCGCGCATTTGATATCCATATTTCTCAAGGATCCAAACACTTAAATAACTTCAAGTCAAGTGAAAAAAGTAAAACTTCAAATCAAATTCAAGTTGCTCTTCTTCTTGCAACTCAAAGCGAACCTACCTCATCGGCTTGAGATACTCAAGGAATTAAAAGTGCAGAGAGAGAGAAAAAGAAAGCGGACTCGTTTTCCGTTTATGTATTTTTCCACGCCAGCGATTTCTTCCTTTTTATTATTGAATTTTCCGGTTCTGATCCTTTGACCGGAGATACAGTTTTTTTTTCTTTTGCTGCCCCAGTCATCCGGAGTTAGGAGTTCGCATAATGCAACTAAAGTGCGATAAGCATGAGAAATTTCTTGCAAAAGAAATTGCATCGCAAAGTCACGACAAGGACGAGAGGAGGAAATCAACCGTTCTTCTCCTTGAGTTTCATTTTCCATAGTGCTGAGAAAATACTAAAATGCCTGTGTGCCTTTAGATACAAGCGAGGTTAGCAGGCATCCATATCAATATCACTCTGAAATGCCTCGTCTTTTCTTCTACTCCCGTGAAGTTCCTTTGAAGCTCCTTGTTAGCGATGTCTTAGATGTGGCATCTCATGTAGCTGTGGTGGTTTATCGACATACACACAGGATTCGGTTTGTCATCTTTGCCTCTGAGTGTTTACCATATGCGATGACGATGGTGGTGTTGGGCTTTCACCATTGCCTGCCTATCTGTCATGTTTTTAGGTTTTGCTGGGTTGGTTGATGTATCTATAGATAGTGTCTTGCAATCCGGGATTCCTTCTTTCTTCCTCATTTTGATGTACATTAAAATGTCTTTGGTAATACTAGACTATCTATCTGCGTTGCGTTGCCGACGCAGGGTGAGATTGCTTCTTTTGCCATTCATTATTCATGGTCCCTTAGGTTTACACCAAAAGAAGATTATATTCGGTGCAGATACATGGCATCGCAGACACAACCATCTGTATGTACGTTTTGTCAGCAATGCTTAATTTCATTTTACGATCTACAAAATAGTCGACAAAGTGAAAGACTACCCCGCTAAAGGAGAATGGTTTTGGGTGGGCATGAAAATAGCAAAGTTGTATTCTATTTTCATTTAACTGCTCTGACTTGCAGATATGTAATGTGGAATTTATGTTGAAAGGAACTTTGCCGTAGGAATTGTCGATGGTAATAAATGCGATGCTTTTCGACTAAATTTTCAACCATTAATAACAATTTGTCTGTTAACTCGTAGGAAATCCCATTGTCGACAGGACATTTCGTAATGATTACGCAGTTAACATTTTATTGCGTCGTAAAATGCAACAATTCTATTGTTACTTTTTTTTATGGTCGTTGATTTATAAGATTTTAAAAGACTTATTGTCATTTGTAAAGTCGTTTGAGACGACGAACGAGACAATTCACGGATTTCAAAATTAAATGTCAATCGTGTTTGCAGTATCAGGTGAGTTTTGATCTGATTTACTGCAGAAGATTTACTGGATATTTGCACCAAAACAAACGTAGAGGAATGAAACACTTTAATAATCGTAGCACATGCAGCAGGATGCAGAAAGAATAATTTGCCATACCTAATACCTAGACGAAGGAGTTATCTTAATAATAAGGTATAATTCTAGTCCCAAAATATCAAACCAGCAAGGACGACTACTCGATATCTAATGCTCAAAGTATTTCTGGAAAGGCTGGGTGTCGAATACATTTCCTGAAAGACGTCGTCGGTATTTGAGAAGTGTGTTATACGGATTAAAAGTGGGCAGGACTGAATAACAATAACAAATATCCTTTCTGAATAGATCGAGATATAATCACAGCTATAAACGAAGTGCATTTAAAGTCACCTCAGATTTCCGCTTTAATAAAGATGATCAATCACTCGCGAAAACCTGACAAATCTTCCTTCATGGATTTGAACCTGTGACTTAATGCTTAGCAACCGAAGCACTAATCGTACCACGGTCATACACAATTGGTCTATTCCAAAGTCCAAAGGAGTCCATCTATCTCGGAAGTGACATACAAGTATCCTCCAGAAACGACACCACAGTGGAGATCCGATAGAGTCTTATCCTAGGCAACCGTAGCTATTTCGGTTTGTCGGAATAACAAAGGTCTAAGCACCTTAAACGAAAGACGCAAATACGGCTTGACAAGACACTGATTTTGCCAGTCCTGGTTTATGGAGGCGAAAGCTGGACGACAGCAAAGCAGCTGAACAAATATTGGGATCATTCATAAGGAAAGTCGTTCGTTGGATATTTGGTACTTTCTGCGAGGAGAAGAAAGCATAACCGAATGGCAAAAATCGGTCGAGAACACTGGCTCGGTCTCATCGAAAGAATGAAAAATAACGCTTCAGTCAAGAAATTGTGCGAATCCAAGGCACCAGATTCAAGATGAGCGGGAAGAGCGGTTCCACGATCAAGCATTCGTAGACGCTAGAGAGTATGGCCTTCCAAGTGGAAGAAGCGTGCCAGGACCGTCAAGGTTGCAAGTCATTTTTTACTCAGGTTATGATCCTTTCTCTATCGACCAACCAAACCAAATTTAAAACCAAACTAAAATTAACAATAGTTGATCTTAAATTGTTTTATGGATATTTTTAAAATATTTTCTAACTTGAAATACTTGAAAGTTTTACCTTAGCTCCTGGATTTCAGTACTGGACAAGACTACCGTAAGCTAACTCTTGCCTAGTTAAATGAAAAGTTTGGCAATGAGGACAAGTTTACTCTTATTACCGATTAATAAACATTGTTATGTTGGATTCAAAATAGATATACTAAACAGTGCTTTCCAAGACTCAAATAAATAATTAGTTTTTGTTTTTGAACCAAGCCGTACCTCGAAAATGTCATTTTGTGTCCCTGTGTGTAAGTGCGAGTCAAACACGCGCACGAAATGTTCCATACCAGCGTACAAAGTCTAAATCTTGTCGTTAAATTGAGTTGCGATTTTAAAAAAACACGAGTTTGGTTTGAGACCCCTCTTTATTTTTAATTTTGCATTAAAATTAAAAGAGATTCGTAAAGAGTTTCGTGCATGCTAGTACTTTCTTAAAATATCTGTGCTTAAAATGGCATATTTATAACTCAGATAAAAGTGCAGGGAAAACCTAAAGATTGTCTCTAAGTATCTTTAAATTGAAAGACGGTTCAGAGAATAGATTTATTTGCAGATATTTTATATATTACAGGTACGGTAGTTCGCTAAGGTTGGAAATTGGAACTCGTTTTGCAGTTTTGCTGATCACAAGTAGACTGGATATTGAAAAACCTAGTTTCAGTTGATCCATAGATGGTCGACAGCCAATTTTCATAAGACATTGCAGATATCTATGTAAGAGTCTGTGCTCTCTCTAGCTTTGTCAACTTTTAAGTTCATGGGCTTTGTCGAGAAATGATTCATAATTTATTTGTTGGTAAGTTTATTGAGTTTAATAAAAAGGAATAAAATAGCTTGTTATCATCAATATTATAATTGATTCATCACGAATGATAGCGAGGTTAAGTCAAGAAGGAAACAACGGTTCTAGGTGTTGGGATGAAAAAAAATCGAACTATCCGCCCGGACAATTGAAGACAAGACTCATATTTGAAATCACAATGTCCGAAAATCGGCCAGAAATAAGTGTTTATTTTTACGAAGTTATGTTTGGTTTCCTTGATATGTCCTTGTTTGGCCACACTTATAATAGACAACAAGAAGTTTGAAAGACTGATGGAAAGGTTTGTTCCACAAACAATGAAACTTTCTATTTATACAAGATCTGCACAGTCTTTCGCTGGCATGTTCTTAATCTGACAAGTTTCACTGAATAAAACCAAGCCGAAAAGTGTATCAATAAAATATTTTCCACGACAAATTGTACTTGTTTTACTGACAAAGTAAAGGAAAATTCAACGGAAGTTTAAAAATTAATATATTTCACAATGATTGCCTACTCTTATCTCACGCAAATTGTCTCTCATATCCTGAATGTCTTTGCTCTTCAATTACTAAACATCTTTAATCAGTCAACGTTGGCATGTAGTATCTTTCCACAGGATTACCCATAGTCCTCGTTCCATAACTATCAATCTCCTATCGGGTCCAATTTATGTCGGATAACAAAGCTCTAGAAGAAAGCGTTCATTCAAAAAAAAAAATGGCCGCCTTGACGTCAGTAATCCAGCATCCGCAAATCCTTTATGTAACTTTACCCTTATTTATCCACTTGGACAGACAAAAGGTGAAAACTAACAGCTCAATCATTTTGACAACGGTTCGGTGCGTCCTTTTGCGTTGTTCTCAAAAACGTCTCTTCTTTAAGTCGTCGTTATTCTTATCTTCTTTTCTTTTTGTGTGTTGAACGTCCATTGAAAGAAATCATCTTAGAAAGATCACACTTGTGACTTTTGACATCAAATAAATCAATATTTGATTCGTTTTTAAGAGGAAATATCCCTTCCTTTTTTAACCAACCCTACTTTGCTCACAATATGTTTTCAGTTTGAGTGTGTGTACCTTTATTCTTGTCCAGGTATTAGCTTTACCCATGTCATGTTTGTTATTGTGGCTAACTCTTGTGTTTATACAATGCAGTTTCGATCGAAGGATGTTAGACATATTAATCAAAATAAACATGAGACGAAGGCAGACTCTGCCAACTTACAGCATACGAGTATGGGTCACTAAATACCAGATTCTTTCTTGCTTTCGCCATACAATACGAGTAATAGCTCGATAAAGGACTATGTCGAAGGGATGTAGGAATTAATCCCAGAACTGCCAAATGTTGACAGATTGGTGAATATACACATCTTTGATCGAAATTGAGTTCAGAGCCAACGCCCAACTACTGACTGGGGGGGAAAAAGGACACCCACAGGAAGTGATATTGAATTTTTGTTAGTTCACCTGTTATTGACATAATCCTTCGTCATACAAGCTGATTACTGGGCTACGTTCTGAAACTGTAGTCGAATTGACCTAATATGTACGACTGGTCAGCTTGTGTGAGGATTTGGCGAACGCATGAACACCGGGTGGAAACATACGCATATACATACATGCAGCCGGAACCTTGCTTCATTGAATTTAACATGCGATAGGAATGCCGCTGAGAGTTCAGTCAGGCAGTTGTACACAATCAATAAACAAGTTTTTGCAGAAGATAGCATTCTTCAGAAGGATGTAATGATATATCCTGAAAGGCAAATTAATTTAAAAGCTGATGAGGATGAACTTGTACGTGAGATAAAAGAGGAACTCCATTTGTTTTGTCAGGACTTAAATGTTAAATGGCATAAGAGGCTGATAGGACTGAGAATAAATACTGCAGAAAAGTGAATTTCCCATTCTAGCTAAAGGATTGAAATCGATTTCGAAAATAATTGCGTTATCTTGTGCATCATGAATGGATGAAATATGGAACTGGATTTGTTGCTTCGATAAAAAATGTTTCCTTTGATGAATTTTATATCCGAATGGAGCTCATTGTGTTGTACCTTATTTACCTTCTTTTTCAAATGAATTCGCTGACTGTTAAATGGAAATTTCAGTGAATTAATTACTTTGTTGTTCATCAGCTGGAAATAAGCCGAGGCTAAAGGATAACATTTTCTTAGTTATAGTTTTATAATGAAAGCTTACGAAAGCTTGCCTCCGAACTTATTTTCTTTATGAATTTACAGCCTACATAGATAAATAGACTATCTCAAATCTCAGACAAATAAAACTCCTTTGAGGGTCATCGACTAGCTTCACGTTTTTTTTGTGTGCATCTCAAACAAACTCTAAACGAGAGCTCATTTAAAGGATCTTGGCAAACAAGAAATTTGTTCGTGAAACAATTTTCATATTCTCCAAGTAAAAATATAGGGTGGGCCATCTGTTGGTTTCTTGTTGCTTCATATATCATTCTTACGCGCTCATACTCCTTCACTAATTGACAGAAACTACAAAATGACGACAAAATCATATTTTCAGATGAGTCGAAATTCCATTTTTATGACTTTGTTATCAAGCAAAATTTATAGATGACAAGTAGTCATAAAAGAAGTAGTTTTTGACTGGTTTTATTTTTCCATTTAAAAGACGAATTTAGAATAATCATTTAAGATTGCGGTACCTGTCGCCTATACATGTTGTAGGATTTGAGACGCGGAGCTTAAAGATGAAAATAACCCATCTTTAACTTAAAACATCTTTCTCATAAACTTTGCCTTATTTGACGAAGGCGGCTTTAGTGAAAAGTTTACGGCTTGATCCACGGCTCTGCTCTGCCTTACCATTTTCTGTCTCCACTGATCATTAAGGAACCGGAGTGTAAATTAACTGAACAATATGTTTGTCCTTTTTTGTAACCCTCACAAAATTTTTTTTCTGCTTTTTAGGGTTCCACAGGTGAATTTCGGGCACGGATATTATAAAGCCTACGCTCTCCATCCGTTTGTCACAAGGCTGTTTTGTAAGAACCATTTTAAGCACACACTTTTCAAACTTTACCACTGCGGCAGAACCTAGGTCATGTAATAAACTACCATTAGCAACAAGTTTAATAGTACAACCGACCTTATTTTTAAAAGAAGTGAAACAATTTATTTTTGGAATGGATAGTTCAGTAGTCGAAACTTTTCTGAGTACAACTTTGTAGTTTTTTTATATATGCTCTCATTTTGTGTTATTAACTCTTAATTTATATACCGTTTACTTATGCACACATATTTTGTGTTTCTTTATTTATTTTCATTTTAACTAGATTGTCATTTTTTTTTTCTTTTTTTTCAGTTGTGACCAGAAGTTTTTTTTTCAATTTATTAATAAAATATACACTGATGAGTTTGTAGTTACCCCACAGAAATAATTAATTTATTTATCAATATAATTTAATAGAAGGATCATTCGCCACTAGTCATTTAAGTACTAAAGAATTATGTCATTTATTCGTTATTTAAATGTTAACTTTTTGAATATTATTTGGTTTTGAATTTTTTTTTTTGTAAAACCGAATAAAATAAAAAAAAGCACAATATGTACTTCTATGGCCAAATATTAAATTTCATACAAAGTTAAATATAAGAAGGGTCCCAATATTTTGAACGTGTTTTTTGAATTCGCAACTCGATTTAGGGCCTAAAAGTGGGCCATGAAGTTTAGCATGATAGAGATATGCGAGCAGGCCCAAAATGTATCACAAATGTTGCAATACGAATGGCAATAGCTTCGGTTTTTTTTATATAATAAGACTCCGGAATGTCGTAAAATACTTGTGAAAATTTTTTTAGGGACTAATTCGTCAGTGATATGGGCGGAATATGTTGTTTTAGCTCAGATCGTCAAACACTGAAGCGCTTAGGAGGCTGCCTTGAAGAGTCATCCAGGTTAACTATTGACGAAGAAGGTACGGGAAGTCCGTGGTACTAGTTCCAACCAAAATATTGCCGCTGTATCAAGAGATGTCGCGGATGAGGCGACAACAACAATTGGACGAACCGCCACACATTGAGATATTACACGTTCGTCTCTGCAGCGCATTTTAGTTAAAGTTGAAGATGCTACCTAGTCAAGCGTAGACAGCGAAATTTAACAATAACTAACAATTAATAATAACAATCAACGTTCTCCTAAACCTTAAAAAGGCACTGGAAGATCTGCTGTCGAAATTTATCAAGACCGGCTATGCCCAATTCCACTTAAATGGAGGCATCACTGGGACTCAGTTCTTGGAACAACATCATTGAACGGTGGTTCGGAACCCTTCGCGTACAATCCGGCACTTGGCAATTTTGTATTAACATATTTCTTAAGAAACCTGAAAGACCTACAGTTTTCCAAAAGTCAATGAACTTATAGCTTCTCCCACGTTGCTCTCTTAAAAAGGAAAATATTTCTGCAGCTGGCCCAAACGTTCAGGGCCTAGCCTTTCTTAAACAGTTAAAATGCTCATAAAGTGTAGCCGTTCCTAAATTTGCATGGGGCAATGGACAGAAGCTATTCGAACTCATTCAAAATAAACACCAATTAATGAAGACGAGTCCTGGTGTGTTTCACAGCTATCTTTCTCTACAAACTTCAACCAAAAAATTTTAGGTAAACCCTCAGCAAAAAAAAAAAACAAAATCACGCCCATAAGCAATAGTCATTCCGGGAGTTGGCGGTGTTTCCGAAAAAGATATAATTTTTTTTTTCTTTTCAATGTGATTTAATGATGCAAATACTTGCGGCTTAGAAACAGGGACACTTTTTCCCCAAGACTGTTTCCCTCTTCCACGAAAAATATTACACATTTCCAGGCTCGCGTACATTTTTGGTGCAACGAGCTGCCATTTATTTTTAGAGCCTCATTTCACCCCTTAGGGCACTTTTATATTTTAAGGCTAACTAATTTGTGTACTTTTAATTCCCATTTGCCAGATAATAAACGGTAAATAACAAGAAGCTCTCTCACAGTAGGCCAGGCAATTAACAAAACAAAAAATAAAAATTAATTTATGTTACATTGCGTGCCCGCGGGGATTGTGTCGTTTACCGTTTTTTCCTTTTTTGCTTTGTAAAAATGCCGCCGGCAAAAATGGTAACAAAAATATCAGGAAAATTGACAATAAAAATAGGAACGGAAGTAGACGAAAAAAAAAACAGAACAGAAAATGATGAGAAAAAAACGAGAAAATATTGTATGGCGATGAGCTGGTGGGATACGGCCAGGCTAGGCCAGGCCAGACCTCAGCAAGCACAACCAACTTCATATTCGTTCCTATCATAAGCCCGGCCATGCCTTGGGGGAATTATTGCTCGAGATTGGCGGAACCGGAGGTTGTTTAATTATAAAATTCTGCGATTGCAAATGTTGCAGTGATATTTAAAATGAGTCGCAATGAATTATCACGGTTGTGCGCATTTCTCGGCCAGAGCGGCGAGTTGCTCCAATTCTGGAGATATTAATTTTTTCTCTCTGCATTTTCCCTGGAGCCTCCTTGGAGCGAAGGTCGAGATGAATTCAACAGAGCAGCAATAAATGGACGTTCTTCTTAATTAATTGTTTTAATGTCTGTCTTCATTATGTCCTTTGGGCTGAAGAGGTTTTTTTTTGCGGATAAATATTGAACTTGCGATTGAAATTGTAGGGAGGTATATGTGAGAGTATTTAGATTTAAATACATAGTACATAAATAAAAGTCTATTGTAAAGTGATTTAATTGATCATTATCATTATTGGAACAATTGAATCTTTAAGCGACATACCGCGCGTAGTATCTAAGAAAGCAGAGGCCTAAAAGAGGTAACAGAGTAATTTCTAGTTCCTCCTTACACTATTTTTATAGTTTCTTTTTAATTTATCCCTGTTCATAGAGGCTGTGAAATTCTATGTCCTCAAATATTCACGTTCAACTTGTTCTTTTGCATTACATAATTATTTCGTCACACAAAATGGGTTTGGCTTCTTTTTTATTTAAGTTAAGTAAATCGCACCAAAATTTTTTAGAAATTTAGCTTATGTTTAAAGTCAGCCACATAAATCGTGTATCTTTTGGCACTGGCAGCTCTTATGTGCTCAAAAAATTTACAGAAATTGGGCACTATGTTACCGAAATAGTGATAAAAAAAAATTCCGACCGAAACATTCGGAATTAGTGAAGAACGTTCGAAAGATAACTTTGTTGGTTGATAACCTTATAAAGTCCCGCATATATCCTGTGGCCTGAACACGCAAAAAAAAAATTACCAACTGAATATCTGCCGCACTAGGCTTTGGAGAATTTTTAATAAAGAAATTTTGGACTTTTGGCTAACAAAATTCAGACACAGAATTGAAGCAAAATTACCAACCCCATAGCCATCGCTTCTCTGCCTGTGAAAAAGAGTAGCTCGAAAATGACGATAATTTCACTCAAGAGTCTTCTTTTCAAACGACTTTTCAGACTATGGTGAGGTTGTTTGGTTATCACGTAGCTGCAATTCGCTCCCTTTTATTTTTGTGTTTTGGGATACCACTAAAGATCAATGCTATGTTGACAATCCAGACAAGATAAGAGTACTCATCAGCAACTTTATTCAAGCTTTTCG
Source organism: Orthonevra nobilis (assembly GCA_963555765.1). Lineage (NCBI taxonomy): Eukaryota > Metazoa > Arthropoda > Insecta > Diptera > Syrphidae > Orthonevra > Orthonevra nobilis. The sequence goes on from OY743224.1 coordinate 141,927,280, forward strand.
TTAAATAGAGACCTCAGCCTTCGAAAACGTATTGAAATATTGAGTTTACAGGATTTTCTACTACCACCAAAACTGCCAAGGCTCTCATTTGACTTAAATTTTTGATTGACCAATAATAGCAAGGTTACAAATCTTTCATTTGATATAAATTTTTAAAGGTCTTTTGAAAGAATGTTGCTTATCTTTTCAAAGGCTACACTGTAACGATCGTCGTTATTACCTCATTTAAGCATTTGCACCTTGTTGTTTTCATTTCTACTATATTCTTTATTAATTCAATCGTACTTTTATGAGTTAGTAACATAATTCCTTATAATCTGATCTTTGCCAACGTATTTCAGGACGTTTAAAATGTATCTTAAGACCTTAGAAACCTCATTATCTATTTTCACTTTCACAGCGATCCTTCTTTGCTGATAAAAATAGAACGCCATTCTCCAAAAAAAAAAGAAAAAAAAAAACACTTAAGTAGATGAAGATGCTCAAGAGAATTGTTAATTAAGGCAAAGATCCTTTAAAGTACCATTCGCCCCCTAAATCGTGCATCCCATTCTTAAATAAGATGGTTCACCTATAAAAAGAAGACCGCTTATCAGTCGGAAAACAACCTCGCCCAATTAACCAGAGAAAAGTTGAAAATTAAACATGAAAAAAGTTCCAAGGAACTCTATGTCGAAATTGTGGATTCGCAACGACCCATAAAGTTACACAGGTCTTAAGATACGTCCGCTCTGAACCCAATTACCAGTGGCTCCAAAAAGTTGGTTGCTTTTTATTTATTTATATTATAAACAAGAACGAGTACCCTCCCCTGTGTGGTTCGGTTTATTGATTTTTCCTTCCATCTTAAACTTAATTTTCATTAAGTTTATGTTGTGAAAGTAACGTCTGACGTTTATGTTCAACAATTACCTTGTATCTCTCAGTTTCATTCGGTTAATTTGGTGTAATTGGCCAACGACGCTGTAGCGTTTTTGGGCTTCATTATTATCGGTCCTTTCTTGATATATTTTCTTAAGGGTGAAGGTTTTCTTTCTCACAACATCAAGTGTATATTTCAAGCAACGGCATGACAAACAGACAAAAAATGAATTAACAAGCATTATTAAAAAGATTCAATTAAAGTGCTTTAAAAAAAAAAGACAAATCGGCAACTATTTCAACCCCTTCAGAGAAACAAAGACTCTAAAATTGCAGGCAGACAGGAATACAAGTTCGACACCCTTCAATGGAGGTATTTGCACAAATCGATTAGATTAATTGATTCCCCAGATTGGTTACCGAAAATAGTTCGATATGATATTTACAATCCACTCTTGCCGCAACTTCATGGATGCGATTGAATTTCATTACGAAACGAGTGGTGATGATGATGTTTGTTTTTGGCTGGTGGCATTGGCATCAGAATCGTTAAGGACGGAGAACACTTTCGTAAATTAATTCGCACACAAATGTAAATTTCCATTCAAAAAGGACGAACGATGTTGTCAGGACGTTAGCGCCATGTTGGCATGTAGAAGAGCGGTGCGTTAAGTTGTGGCTCGATTGCTGAGCAAACATCGCGCCAAGCACGCTCAACAGGGCCGAAATGTCTGTTGTAATCTGTTTAATTGTTTGAACAATGTCATAAATAAAATCGCAAAAGTTCGCGTTCGCGTTCGCTCAAGTATTTCCATTTCCAATTTTGAGAACAAGCTTGAGAAAGGGAAGGCTTCTAAAACTTTGCCTTTCTTCCTGAAAATGAATGGATTCGCACCTGCTTGCGGCGCACACGAAGGAGGACAAATGTAACTACATCGAGTCGAGAAAGTCAATATGGCAACGTTAAGTGATATGGGTGTGCGGAGCATGAAAGAGGACACGATGTCTGCCAGATGATTCTGAAACTTTGAAGGGTTTTTAAGATTTTAAGTGCTCGCATCAACCTGCCATAAATCAGGATCCAATTTCTTATCGCGCGCATGAAATCTAAGAAATGAGGGTCGAGAGCGGGCCGTTGCGGGGTAGAATGTCACCTTTGGAAGGAGTGTCTTTGAATATGCAACAATTTTGTCACTTAATTATGGTGCATCCAAAGGCATACAACCACTACGCATATGTTCTCAAGTCGCATGTGTTTTAGCCCCAAAAAAAGAAGGAAAAGCAATTTTCTCAAGTTTCCAACTCTTTTTCCTTTCTTTTTTTAGCGCAGACTGTGTCACAGGGACATGGAATATTTGCATGTATGTGGGATGGAAACTTTTTCCAGGTGTTGCTAGCAGATATTTAAATATTATTTAATCGCATACTGGCGGAGTGGCAGAGCGTAAAGTTTCGATTCACCTGTGACTTGCTCAAGCGGAATATGTTAAGTTCAACCATTTGTTCGAGAGTTATACCAAGGATAAGTTTACTCGGTGACTTAATCAGGCAAGATAGAAGTGGCAGAGATGCACTTGTGATTCTTGAGCAATATTCAATCTGGTGGATAAATTTAGCCTCAGTGTTTAATCTGCTTGTTTTGTTAGAAACTTTGGTAATATTTAAGAATGGTTTAGTGCTTAGAATTTTGCAGGATTATCTGGAGAATAATATTATAATTTTATTTTTGGAAATGCAAACTTTGAATTTAAGAAAAGCACCACGAGGTTTGCGGATCAGATGATGTATGTTATTTCTGAACGAGATTTCGCCATATGATTAAAAGTTAATTGACTCCAGCAGCCTTAGCTTCATATTTGGGCCGTTAAAGGTTGGAGGTATTCTATTGAGCGGACAAAATATGCCTATTTCCCAACAGTTTTAGTACAAGTTTAGGATTTAGATCTTATTAAGAACTCGCATTGATATAAATAAAACTACATGATATAGCAATTCAGTCAAAACAAACACTGCATCAAACGCAAACCCTGTCCAAGATAATTAAAGAAGTTTTATTGTGCAACTATTTAGAGTGGCAGTGCAGCGGAATGTTATACAAGCATCTTTCATCTTTCAACACTGCTCAATATTGAAATAATTAAGAGTAAATTCTCCGATTTATTATATAATATTATTAAATCTTAATTTCCTATCCAATCAATCAAGTTTCTGGCTGCTCAAAATTCAAAGATCTATTCAGAGAAAAACTCAATAGAGATTTTATAAGGTTTTCTTTGCAAGTTCTTTGAGATTGATTTCCAATCGTCTGAACGCAATTACTTATGTAAACAAATTAAAAGAACTGATTTTAAAAAGAAGACTTACACCACTTAAAATCACATCCAGTTATTTCTAGCATTATGTTCATGTTTCATCACATTAGCACTGGTTTTTTTTTAATCTGAGAACCATTCCGACAAGTACTTAGCTTATAAGAATCATTTTGGGACAAAGACATGTACACATGCAAGCCAGATATACATACATTTGAGTACAAATAGCTTGTTTATTAATTTTTTAGCTAGATTCTTACTCTTGTTACTAATAACAATATTAATAATTGTATAGTTAGTAATATGAAACATGGTTGCAAAAGAATTTTTCAAAGGAATGCTTTTTTAATTTTGATTCACTCATCGTATTTTGGAATCTAAAAACATTGTTATTTGAATTTAATAGATTATGATTTCTTTTGAACAATTGTTCACCCATTTGCACACTTTCAGCATCCGCATTCTTTTCGTTCTTTGCATTCTCTTGCATTCTTTTTAATCAGTTGAACTCTTTTTCATCCTTTGCATACTTTGTCTTTCTTTGCAATTATATCAACTCATTTGCTGCCTGAAGAAGTATTCGAATCAGTTTAGTCCCTCATCTAATTTTACTGAAGATCATGTGAGCCCATGTTATAAAGAGCTTCAGTTGAACTAAATGTTTCTTGAAACTCTCTTGAAAATATTGCCAATTCACGTCGATTTTTTGACGGGGCTGAGATCATAGTTTTATTTAAAATATCAAATAAACTTTTGAGTAGAATTTTTTTGGTCTCGAATTTGTTCTTTTATTGGTAACCCAAGCTAGTTGCAAAATTCTTACGATAAAACTTTTTTCAGTTACAACAACACAACTCCGACTCACCTGTCTTTCTTCCTACAACCAATCGTGCCATCGACTTGCGAATTATCTTTATGAGCAGGAGGTTAATATTTTCTTAAAAAATCATTCTTATTTGCTTTGAATACTTCATTGGATTGAAAAGCATTAGAATGAACATTGAATGCCAATTATGAATTTGTGAATTTTTATCAAACACAATGTAAATTTTTAACTCACACTTAAAAGCCATGAAAATTCATTGAATTAAAAATTTGGTACAATATTGTCTTTTGTCAAAAATCACACAACAACATCACACACACAAAATCGTCTCTCAGAAAGATAATTCCATTTTAGCTGCAAAACTAATATTTACAGATACTTTTGCACGAAAGGCACTATTTCAGATCTTTACAACACGAAAAGATTTAATAGATCGAATTTTTGAAGCATTTTACAATTTCTGATGAAGAAGGTGGTTCAGATCCACCCAGGAGACTTAATCATATTCACTTTAGACGGAACATTTGTTTTTACACAATAAATATAATTTAATCTCTTATCAAAAACTCTGCCCGCCCTCAGTCGTCTGAATTTGATGATTCCATTTAATTCGGAGCCGAGTTTCTTCATTCAGGTATTTCCCATTAAAATTTCAGGACAACAACGGACTAAAGCCAATAAAAGGATATGTACACGGTGAAAATTTTCTGTTTCTATGAAAAAATAAATCACATTTTTTCACTAAAGAATCAACCATATAACAACATTGTACAGAAACAAGTTGATTAAAATTCAAAACAGTCCTAATTCCAGATATATTATTTATAAGCAAGCCTCGTCCCAAATTACAATGTAACATGCAAAGCTTCCATTTCATCAGTTTTAAATTCATATTTCTTGGCAATAATTGTAATATTAAACAAATAAATAACTACACATGTATGATTATTTTTTGAGGATAACATTCCCTTAAATTCACTCAATTACCCATATTTTACGCCTCAAAGAACACAAAGAATTAATTCTGATTATTATCATTAAGCAGATACGAGCTGCTGTTGAACGGTGTTTAACAGCCAACTACATCCGAAAGATACATCTTATAATGGCGGAATAATGTAATCCGATTAGAGGCATCTGTCCCACTTTTGCTTATGACAGGGATTGTGTGCGGGTGATTTATTCAAAATAATCATTTCGCTCAAATCTTAAAATGTGGCAAATTTGTTACTTCAACTTGGGATTGAGAAGCCGATAAAGTTACTTTTTGAGTGTTTAGAAAGTTTGCGTATTCGATTTCATATTCAATTGAATTAAACTTGAACAAAACGTCGTATTTGTGAAATGAATTGTATGGAATGAATTTTTTTTTAAATTCAAGGGTTAACTTATTTAACCACCTCAAACTCTCAATAAGCGGTTATGCCTAGAACGTCAACTGACAAGATTTAATTAGCCCTGTATCATTCGGGGCTTAAAAAACGACACTTCCTTCGGATCTACCCGTTGTGTCTTATGGCCATTCTTAGGCTATGGGTAGCGGAACAACTCAGGGAAAGTGTAGATCGATATAGAGTGGGCTTCATTTCAATCGAAGATATGACTATGAAATCTGGGATTACTAAAGTGACTGCAACAAGTACCCCGTTCAGGCTTCAATATGGATTAAGTGCTATATAAATGCAGAACGGATTTAAATAGGATTGAAAATAAGAATGAAAATAGCAGGAAATGGTGAGTAGAAATATTCTAATACGAAGAAACATAAATTGTGCCAAAAAATATAGACAAGAGAGAAGAACTGGCAACCTGAATCCTCCTTCAATCTTTCAATCCGGTAAAGCATATACCTGAATTGAATCCTTATCCTATTTGTATTTACATATATAATTGGGGTATCTAAAGTAACAAAAACAGAGAACACAAAGATGTGGATCCGTGGACAGAGGCAATTCAATCTGTTGGAAAGAATGACGTTTTCCAATAGCTCTTGCAAGCTCAACGACTTAACCTACGAGCAATGCAATCACGAAACTCAAATCGTGCTCTGCGATTTTTATGCAAGGATCGTTAAGGAAATTATCTTTTGTAAAGTTATAAGAAAATATAATCTTCATATTAACAACTCCCACAACGAACCAAGGTTGATCGATTTCATTGCAGGACGAACTCTTATGGTAGTAAATACAATTTGTCTACATCCCGTGTGGATAACAAGGTGGCCCGGCATATTCTCTTGATGAACAAACTGTCAATCATATTGATCATTTTGCGATCGGAGCGAGACATTTCTCAAGTATTCTGGATGTCCTGAATTTTCGAGGAGCCAACACTTACAAAATCCACTACTAAGCTGCAGGTAGAGTGCAAATGACCATATATCTGAACTCAGATTCTCAGATTCATCGTCATTTGAATCCCCTCGCAATATTTCTAAAGAGATCGTATACTGCCACCAAGCGCAGAAAACAATTGGCACTGCCAGAGATCAATAAGATATACCGCTTCCCGTTTGTCTGAATTCATTTGGCCAATACAATGTATCCTGTGGTTAAACGATCCTAAACTCACACTTCGAATATAATAAAGGTCACATAAATCGCTTATAAAGCCGGGAATATTCTTCCATATCCGTCAAGTCATATTCTTCCAACTCCAAGTCATAAAGACAATTGATCATCGCAATTGTTTATGACTATTTGAAACAGCTTTTGCTGAATACACGGAACACATCCTTTCAAAATCGGCCTAGTGCTTAGTCAATTTCAAAAACAATTCCTGAATATTTCTTATGACAGCAAGTTGTCCTTCATAATTTAACGCTTTTTATTAACGCAATTTCATTTAAAGTCTAAAGACTTTATCCGAAAATTAATGTTTATTTTCAAAATAACAAAATAACAGATTGAAACATTCGTCACCCCATTCTCCTTGACAAAGATACGCTCTTATTTATAGAAACTGTTTAGAATTCTTAATAAAATATTTTAATAATTCCAGGAAGTGCTTCTGAGAAATTGCTTTCATGGAATTGGTCATCAGTTCGAATTAGCAGGATACTGAATCATTTCATGCAAAGATATTCAATTCTTTCAAGGAGCAAGAAAGTGAAGAGAGTTATATATGGGTAAGCTTGACTGGGAGAAGAATCTTTGTTATTCAAATGTGGCTCTTCAGCCCAGAAGACACAGAACTTATGCAATATTATGGTATTTTGCCACGACAGAATGCGATGGCATGAAAACAGGTATTGTTGAATTGAAATGCATTCTACTATTTAGTTTCCCCGGAGTATATGCTTCACTCGAATATGGATTCGAGAATTTTTAATCATCGAGGGGAATGTATGCATAAATGGACAGATACGAGTTTGGATACTACAGAGAATCATGATAAATGTGAATCATCACATTTTAAAGGAAATATAATTCATCTCTGAATCTTTCTCTCCATTAAAAATTCCAGTTAATTTTTGACAAAAGATTGACGGAGACAAACGACTATGAGGAATGTTTATGGCTACGGTCACTCGTTCTGTGGAGAAAAATACACAATCACGCTTGAAACAATTTCTCGAAATCAAAATAAAATCTTCTAACCAGCACGAAAATATTTATATTTGATTGATAGTAAAATGTCATGTAATTTTTGGTTCTGATTTGACGTTTCTGATGCAATTACAAACGTCAAACTGAGGCAACATTCGAGACTACAAGTTTAGTTTAAGGTCTGTCATTTTACAATCACTTCAGTGAATATCCACATGTAAGTATTGAGTGAACATTACATCCTCAAACAGTCTTTGTTTGGAAAACAATTTTGTCTGATCCTTAGCCAAATTTCATCGCAAAAAGAGTGCTGATAAACGTAAACTGACCTTTAATCGAAAATATGTGGTTTCAACAGGCAGTGTCCTATTCCCCTTAACAAGAGGAAATGTGAACTGGTCACTGGCTACCAATTCACCGAAGCTTTCCTTATTATAGTCATGAATTGAGTACACCCAACGATCGGAAAGCCAAGGGGGGGTTGGATGTTTGTGTGCAGAACGCTTCGACTTTTAAAAAAATGGATATCCTGTCCGGGATAGGCACCAAATGAGTGTTGGCTTGAGACCACAGAACATGCATTCGATAAGTTGTCCTCGGCTTCATAAGTTTATTTTGATGGTTACATATTCTTCTACCACCAAAACGACGTTAAACTTCTATTTTTCAATTCAGATATCAGTTACAGCGTTTAAAACGTGTCTATCCATCGAAGGCCTTCGAGGTCAAATAGTAGTGCTACGAATTCATAAAAACGAGCTTGCTCGAAAGTCTTATAGGCGGATGGGAAGAAATTCGAAGCTCTTGGACCAATCAAAAGAGTTTCCATTCGGTAATCTGTTGAAAAAATATTGGAGATGAACAAAACTATTTTCCAACTTCGAAAAAAGGATTACCAATGAGGCTGCGATCAAAACTACTGTACTTACTATGTAACTTTTTAAAACCATTTAACGCATTCAGAAAACAGATAAATTTTGACCTTGAAATAGAAAACAAAAACGCGATATTGATTTAGTTTTTCACTTTGTTTGGTAAATTTTGACGTATTTGGGTCATATCAATTTGGCTTGAAATGAAGAAAAACTCGAAACGCAAGTCGTTCGGAATTCGTTTCTATGTCCAAAAGAAGCAGTGTGCCTTAATTTGCTCAAGCCAGTGAGAGGCGTCCAGAGACGAATAATTGACGAGTCTTTGGCATCGCAACTAAGCTAATTTTTGGATTTACCAATAGAATACAATCTCAGCAACACAATGGCGCTTCATAAACAGTGAAGAAGAATAGAGTAATTTTTCTCATTAAATTTATCAGCCATTATAAGGCTACAATCCCTATTTGGCTTGGTTACAAAATCTTACACTTTTTTGCCTTCATCCAACCTACTAAATCTTCTGACTCATTTTTTTAATGACACGAGACATATCTGCATTGGGGGAAAGAAAATAGAAATTCTTGGCGCTTTTTTGATCCACTGCTTCAGCGTCACCATTTTCATGTTCCGATTTTTGCCGACTCTGAGTGGCCCCATGAAGCTTTCTAATAACACCGTTTTCTGTGCTTTGGAACACATACTTACCACTGGGCTATGAAAAGGCTGTAAAAACAGTCCCAACGAAGAGTGTTTAGGTCCACAAATTTAAGTTTCAGCATTTCCATTACCTTAAACTGAAGGGACGTCAGTGAATTAGATTGATAGTTGGAGAGAGAAGATATATCTTTCTTAGGGACTTCATGGAGCTTAACTACCTCAATTTTAAAACAGATCTGAATTCTACGAAAATGGAAAAGCTTAAGCAATATTTGTTACAGATACAAAAAACAACTCTGCAGAAGAACAGGAACAGCTACTATCTTGCTACTCTACAAGTTCGAAAGAGTATACTTTCCATACAATATTGCATTCAAATATTATTAAATAAAAGAAGCATTCAGGCTTGAGATGACTGGCCCATGGATAACTTATGCAATCAGCTAGTAAGAAATAAATAAACTCAAGCAGGCATTTTCCAGTGGATTGGTTTAAACGATAAATAACACACACTTTCCTGGCTTAGTTCTAGTCAATGTCTTCCTTCATCATTACAGCTTACGCACATTCAACCACATGTACAGTAACAAAAAAAAAGGAATAGCCTGCCAATAAATCTTTCATCATCCATCTCGTTACTGCTCCCATTCTGATGAGATTGATGACATCAATTAATTAAAACATAAATGGACCCTCGATACTTTAAAATCAATTTGCTGCCTCCTCCCAAAAACCCCAAAATTAAACCCTTGATGGGATCCAGTCCTGCTCAAGCTGTATACAATACCCCCTCAAAGGTATATTACTTCATATAAATCTTTTATGAGTGCACATCAGTCGTAAAAGCGGAAGCGTAATGAAACTGGAAAGTGTTGCAGTAAATGTCATGTCCCCCTTAAATGTTATTAAATGACAGCAATTTGGGCTAAAGAACAAAATACATAAAGTAGTTTATTGTTTTGAACTGGCAAAAACCTAGCCTCCATAGACGGCCTGCTATCCTTCGAAGATTTTATTGCATTCATTGTACTAAATTGCCCATGATATATATACTTTACAACAACAACAACAACAAAAGCAAAAAAAGGCTGTGTGTGTCCTCATAAAAGACTCAATGCTGTTGAAAGTGAACACCCGAAGCAAAGAAACAAGAATGCTGTTCATAAAATGCAGCTCCCAAGTTGGTCCTTTGATTATTGTTTTTTTTTCTTTATTCCTTGAACATACTTAACCACCTTCACCAGTGAAGTTCAAAATGAGGCCTTTTTTAAAAGTGTCACACGAACAAAAAGGATATTGTCGTCTTACACACCTCTTTCACAGTAATGCACTAACAAGGAGGACACGAACAACAAGGATGTGGATGGATCCTGGTATGTCATATGCTGAGGCAGACAATGAAGTTTTATCTCCGGCACTGACGCCCTTCAATTCAAGTGGATGGGATTTTCCTCATGAGATTCCAAAATCGATATGTGTGCATTTTAATAAACGACTAAGTCACAAAAGGAAAGGATGTGTAACGAATTTAATTTAAAAATGTGTAAACCGTCTAAAGGAAAGAGCTATCAAGCGTGGCACTCATATTGTGATTTAATCTTTTCGTAAGTGTTAAGGTGATTTTCTGGAGGTTATCGTTTACAATTGGCCTTACCATTTGTTGCTATGAAAAGTCGGAACTCATGTTAACCCTTGTCTAAACTTATTCTAAAACTTGACCCATTTCAAAAAGGTTTTTCATAAGATAAGGTCTTGCTCACAACACAACTTAAGATTAAATCAGTGAATGAGGCTCCAAAAGGGGCGAATGTATTCGTGGGGATATATCCAGGCAATCTCTGCAAAGTTTCGCCCTCAATAAATACCGAAAGTCTTAACTTTTCGTAAAACTTTGCCAGTGTTATCTTTTCTTTGAAGATATTTTATGGTATATTCGATATTGCTTGAAGGTTTATACAAAAGGGCTGACTTTGAAATATGTTCTTTAATTTTATAGTAGCACAAAAAAAAAGGGTTTCCTTGTCGTCTTTAGAAAAGACTAAAGAGTTTTGGGCATATTTGATGTCATAACGTTGTTTACTGGTGAACTTTTGGCGGATAAATACAACTGGAATAGAATTGGAAATTTATTCTCGCTTTTAAAAGTTACTTATGTTTCGACAAGTGAAAATTGGGTTAAGTAAATTGTGCTTTTGAAAAACTGCGAGACCAATCAACTCAAATTTTTTTTAAGATCTGAAATAAGGAATTAAGATCAAAGAGATGCCGGCTTGGAATTACTTGTACCACCTCTTGTCTCTTTGAAAATTTGCATGGATTACAAAAATGAATGATCTGTTTTAGATTAACTACTTTGTTAATACAGGTATATACACGAAGAGTACAGATTTTTTTAATTATCACCAGAAATTTGCTTCTAGTTTGAAAGCGAATGATTTTTTGTTTAAAATTTTCCACCACGTTTATGGCTTTAAACCTGAAATGCCAGTGACAAATGGGCACGCTTGAATTCCAATTTCGTATATTGAAGATAATGCCATTGCCTCGACAGAGAAATAATAAAATCTTTTAAGAAGACAACAATTTAATTTGCTTGTATATCAAATAGTTAAAAATAAAATACTGCGGATTTGGCGAATGCAAAAAATGTATTATACAATTCCCCGTTTATTTTTTAACTCCACCCATGGAGCAATCAGAACTTAAATATATCTTAGCTTCAAAGCAATGCACTATCTTTTAATACTTCTTCTCGCTTTGTGCGGTAATGCACAAGGCGATAAATATTGACCTTATCTTTTAAAAGGGAGTAAGTAAAACTACCCTAAAAAGTTATGAGAGAAGCACTAATTGTTTGCTACCTTCCTCAAAGTTATGAAAAGGTTTTGGCGAAATTGAATCCCCAAAAGTAATTCAGTTTTTTTTCCTTTTGTTTGTATTACTTTTTTTTAAAGAAAGAGCAGATCATTAACATTATCTTATAAAAAAGGAAGCTCACCTTTGATAGCCTTAGTGAATTTCGATAACCTTATTGAATATCTCTGCGTACATAATTGTGATGAAACATTGAACATTTTTCGAGATAACTAAACATTTCAGTCTTAATAATTAAAGTACAATAATCCATTATAGTCTGTTAATTATGTTCATTGAGTTTTATATTACTAAGGTTAAAAGATGCTATTAAATTTTAAACCAGGCGAATAAAACACATTTTGGCATCTTTTTTCTGTGGAATTGAAAATAATGCAGAAAGAAGTCGTAATTTAAACTTTTCAAAAGACTTCGAACGGGAAGAGAATCTCAATTTGTCAGAATATTTGTTAACGTATCTTCAGCAATAAGTCTTTATCATGTTCTGTGATTTCAGGGATTTTTTCTTCTGTTCGAAAAGGGGTACGTTGAGATTGGACGTGTGTTGCAAAGGCATTAACACGACATATGGGAAATAGTATACATACATATTTGGACTTAAAATATAAGCATTTTAAAACTTATAAAAATTGTCGAAAAGAACATTGATCGAATCATATACAGGGTTTTCCAATAACGACTTGACAACATTTCTTTTAAATAAAACGCAAACCATTTGAGATATTTCAAAAACTTTACTATCGGGTTCAAGTTCAATCAAAAACGGAACTCGACTTCGTTCATATCGCCACCGATACAGCACTTTTGCAGCGGTCGATTCGTTGGACCCAATTTTGAAACTTATTGCTTATTGACGAACCCATTGAGGCAAAAATGAGCTTCGTCACTGAAGATGATTTTGCGATGAAATTCATCATCTTGGCGCATCTTCTGCAGAGCCCAATCGGAGAACCTACGTCCCTTCAAATGGTCCATAGGCTTCAATTCTTGCGTCAGCTTGATCTTGTTTGGGTGAAAACCAAGATCCTTACACAAAATATGCCATAATGTAATCTGAGCGATGCTCAATTCTTGATCGTTTGCTAGGGAAGCCTGCACGGCAGTGAAATTTTCAACACTTCGACCAACCCATTGTCTCACTGATACGGCAATTTCACACAACGAATACGAAGACTTAAATTTTTGCACTTAACTAGTTATTGCCTGTCTACTAGTGCAAGAATTACGAACGAAAATTGGTGTTGAGGCTCTTAAAGTTGCAGACCTAGCTCGTTCCTGTACTTTACCATGATGAAAATGTTGAGTTTACAGAATAAATTGATAATGACAATTCGATGATTAGTGAAAGGGTGCGTTCACAAACTATATTCAAAGTTGTCAAGTCTCTATTGGAAAGCCCTGTATATTGTGTTGTCATTTGCGTACTATATATCTACAAGTATAATCGTAAAATTGACAAAGACAATCGGTATCGTATTTTTCGCTTTTGATGTTAATTGTTAAACCTTACTTTAGTGGAAAATTTAGGCGGCCATTGCTTGACCACTTGGCTCAACACAAAAGCATTACTTCATCATTGAAGTGCACTACATACGTAACATTCCTAATTGAGAACGAATAGAATCGAATGATAATCAATTTATATCTATGTACATATGTATTAATATGATGCTTTCAATTTAAGTTTGAAACATTTATTATATCAGTGTTTCACTGACTCACCAAGTCTCCGCGTGCAAAATAGAATGTCCACAGAAGTTATTATTGTTTTATTATTAGTGATTATTATTATTATTATTTTTAGAAATCTTTATTACTAGTCGATATAAATTATTTGGATTTTATTACAAGAGTAAAATACTACGGAATTATATGCGACATACACCTTTATATCGAAATCGTTTTTTTTTTTGTAGTTTCTTATTTTAAGCTCAAAACATTCGCGCGAATAACGTAAAGTTCCTTCAATATTGATACATGAATGAAGGATATTTAGAGTTCTTTCGTTTTCGTTATTTTACAGCTTATTCTTTCATTAGTGAAGGACAGAGGTTGAATTACAAGTAATATTGCTCAAAATAAAATAAGAAATAAAAAACTATGGATGATATGAATCCTTTTGAATTTATTTTGGTTTTTCACTGAATACCTTTCAAAATCAAAAAGCTGCAACAAAGAGTTTTTTTGTAAAAGATTCTGAAATTCGACCAATATCAAAGAGCCAAGTGAGAAATCAATTATTTCTTAGCCATTGCAGAGCAAATTAGTTCTTTGAAAATCTTAAATTGACGTTCAAAGAGTGTTCAGCCAATCTTAAAGCAGTACCAATATATAAAATTACTTGCTTTTAATTTGGTTTGCCCTTATTAAGGACAGAAACTGCTGCTCAGAAGTATGTAGAATTCTTGAGCTGTGTCGCTTTTGATATTGGCGGGAATCTGACAGCAAATTGTTTTTTCATGTGCACAAGGCCCAAGCATGAAATTTAGTATATTGACCTTAATTTATTTATTCATCGTTTTTTAAAATTGATTTTAAAAAGTCTGCATGCTGCAAAAAGGCTGAAATTCAGCTTAGATTATACAAAATTATATGTAAATCAAATTCGAAAATTTAAGTCAATGTCAACTTGGGATTCCAGTTCAGAATCAAGGCACTGTTTACGCCTAGTGGTTAAATTTTAGAATTTTTCATTTAAACTTCGTAGCAAGAAATATTTCGACAGCTTAATTACCAATTCCTGGCGCGATACCTCATTTTGGTAGCCAATCTTTTGTTTAACAATTTACTCTAAATTGCTAAAGAAGCCTCAAGAGAGGTGGGGTCGCAAAAATAAAATATCAGAAGTTTTTCCGAGAATCGGACATGGGACCTTAGGCTCATCAGACCGTCGAACTTACCACTTGCGCAACGAATACCAAGGATTCGATTCGATGATTTGCTTTCGAAGCAGTATATTGTTTATCAAAATTATAAAAAGAGGATGAAAAAGAAGCAAACTTCCTGCTTCGTGCCAGAGAAATAAGATTGCCTTCATGATTTTAGTCTTGAGATCGATTTAATGCACAAACTCCATATGATTTTGTCAAAGAGAGCAAAAAGGAAGTTCTGTATCTTAAGAAGCTCTACATCTTTTGATATAGTAGATTGATTTCATTTGCTAGTTTCGTCGTCTTTTGCGTTACGTATCGTCACCAAAGCGAGAAACGTAATCGACCTTATGTGACAATTCGCCTGATTCGCAAACTTACAGGTCAAAAAGTGGCAAAGGTTGAAGGCGTATTTCCTACATAAAAGAAGAATAGGCGGAACAAAATTAAATCGAATTTAAGGTCTGCAATAAACGACAAAAGGTTATGATCAATGTGATTTAAGAATTAAAATATGTCAGTTTTTCATAAAATATAGAAAGTTCAAAAATTTGAAACAACGAATACGCAATTATTTTCTGCGATAAGAAACATAACAAACTTCGAACTATTCAAATATGAAAAATTTATCTTCAAAGAAGAAAAACTACTTCCAATTAGCCAAGATTTCTGTTGGCTCTAAGAGGTTTCGATGTAAGAAAATTCTAAAAATATTCTCTCACAAAATAAATTGGTTTTATTCACGTCAATAAAAAGTGGGTATCACTTTTCCAGCTTGAAAGTTAAGACAAAAAAATCAGAAAAACTAAGTCGATCCGCTTTGATGCAAATACTTCAAAAATATAACTACCTCAACGAGCAAACAATGGTCCCTAATGAATACGAATTGAGTATACAATAAACTAATTAACTCAAACACAGGATTCCATTCTATTGAGAATTTCAATAATGTGGCTAGAGTAATCACCTTATCACTCCGCACGCATTCCCTGAGGTATATAATTACCAATTATTCATTAATACTAATGGACCCCTCATGTAATCAGAGCATCTCGAGCTCTACAACATCCCTTTGAATATAACATAACATAACAAATGACTAGATTTAGTCATCGACTTAAAGACTTAGCAGTTGAAAGTTTAACATATTTACCATAATATATCTATGAATATTTATGAAACCAAACC
Organism: Orthonevra nobilis; assembly: GCA_963555765.1. Classification (NCBI taxonomy): domain Eukaryota; kingdom Metazoa; phylum Arthropoda; class Insecta; order Diptera; family Syrphidae; genus Orthonevra; species Orthonevra nobilis. The sequence goes on from OY743224.1 coordinate 141,943,288, forward strand.
CACTTCAAAAATGAGAATAAAATTCAAAAGGAACTCACCGAAGGATTTAAGTGTTGAGCTGCAATCAGATCTTTTATGTAGAAATTCTCGCACTTATTTTTTCGAAGGTTTTTCGCCAACAACTAAGGTCAGAAACGGTGTGTTTTGAACTCATTAAAAACTTCTTTTTTTTGTCAAAAAACCGGACCGCTTTCGGTATTAAGTTAGATTTTTCGATTTGCAAAATTTCTCAAACTGTTTAAAGTTCATTCTTATTTCGAAAAACAATTAAGATTTCACCGAACAGCCGAATTTCTATATTTGTTTCATTTCAATTAAAAACTTTTCACCTTAAAATGTTTTACTTGTTTAACAGATTTTTTTTTCATTTCGCTTCAACAAGAACACTTGACGAAAAAGAATAATAAAAAAAGGACAACAATAAAAATCACTGACTTCACACCCGTTAAACACTTTTTTAAAATTTGTGACGTTGGAGTAACTTGAACCTACTACCACCACCACCACCGCACGACTACTAACCGGACTGGTTATCGACTAAAATCAAAGTCAGTACCTTTTGCGTGGTGTAGCTCAGTAGTAGAAAAATATAGCTGGCAGCAGTCGAGGGGTCATCCCCCAAATGTGGAGCACTACTTTTCGAGAGCAGCAACTGCTAAGGAGCAACCAACCAACCGACCAACCAGCCAGCCAGCCAGCCAGCCAGTTAGTCTGGTGCGACACTACTGGACTATTTTTAGTTCACGAGAATATTTCGGTGAAAAATCCGTTTCAATGAAAACTCGGTCTGGGACTAAACGCCCTGAAATTTTGCACGGTTAGCCCCCCCGAAAAAAGGAAATGAGCAAATATACGCTCGCAATCTGACACACACACACACACACTTATAGGGGCACACACAACAAATACAGTTACGTATTAGAGTGGCAGAGTTGAAAAGAGCGCTCTGGTAGCGACGACCAGAAGTATGCACTCTGCTCGGCAGCAGCACAGTAGTTGTACCAGCAGCAGGAGCAGAACTAGTAGCAGTAGCAGAACTTTATCAGAACAAACGATGACGATGAAGGACGAACAGATTCTTGCAGAGTACAAACAAGAAAATTCAAAAGAAAAGAGAATATTTCTGAGTATATGAGAAAGGAATATGAGGAAAAAAAAACTACTACCCAAGCAAACACCTCGGGAGTACGAGCACAACAACGACAAGGATATGAAAATATCCCGAGTTGAAATTTCGCTCATCCTTCTCAGCTTTACTGAACTGATAGAAAATAAGACTTGCTGGAGATGAACAGCAAAAAAAAAATATAAAAAATTGAGGACATAATTTCGGAGAGAGACGAAGGAGAGGACGCAACATGAAAACACAAATTTTGTCCCAAAAAACATGCTCAGTACTGCTGCCACCCACCGCAGGGGATGAAGGTAGATATACAAATCTCTGTATATTCTGTTCCTATGGCAAGGATGAGCTTGATGATCATTATCTCAGAGTAAACAGTAAGTCGATGTCCTATGAAACTGTTGAACTTTACTCTCATTCAAATAGGGGCTGGTTGGGTTTGGGTTAGTAGTACTTTTTTTTGAAAGGGTTTTAAGAGAATTCTATTGGTGTAAGGGTTGTACGCGGTTGGATGTCGTTCAACCATTTTTTTTTCCTTTTTGTTTTTTCTTTTATTGCATAATTGTGTTTATCTTTTGGGTTGTTGCGTAGTGGGTGGATGCTCTCTCCTGCTCTATGTCTCTCCGTGGGATACACGCTCAGAGCGAAACTGTTTGATAGTGATTGTATTGGATTATTTGATGACACAGTTTTTAACCTACTCTCGGTATCGGGCTGACATCCTGCGAAGGAATGCGGCAGCGCAATAGAAAAAGCATGCACAGTCACAGGACGAGCAATAATTTCGTTTTTTATTTTATTTTATTCCACGAGAGTAATTTAGAGAATTCGGGAGAACATTTTTAAGAGTGAAGTGGTGAGAATGGTTAGTTGATTCTTACTGCGAAGCATGTATGAACTCAGAGTTGCCACCAAGAAGATATATTGAATACCTTCAAATTTGAATTTATTTTGTTTTGGAAAAATCTGTGAAGTAAAATATGTATTGACTGACTGACTGACTGACTGACTGACTGCTTTGTTCATGACCATACATTTTCCCACTATCAAGGCGGATTCAAACGCCGTTTGTTTTTGAATCGCAAAAGATATATGAAGGTGCATGCTAGCTCGGATACCTTCACACAAAAAATGCTAAGTTTCAATATAATTTTATGAAATTAAATAATAACGCAAACGTAAGCAAACTTTTACCCGTGTTTCTTTTCAAAACTTAAGTGTGGAAATTATACCAAGCATGTGATTATTTTAATGCTTTAAAAAAATTAAAAATAGCTTAAAAAAACAAAATGATTTATAAAACAAAAATTTTGAATCGGTAAACCTTGTCCTAACACAAAGGGAAATGTGTCCCTTTAGAGCTACAACAGAACATTCAGAAATCAGTGTTTTATTTTCGACGATCGCCTGGTTTAATGTCGGCTTCACAGAGTCTTAAAAAGTGAACGGGCTTCATATCCTCGAATATGCTGAAGATATCACGCACTAACTTGACCAAGCCTTTAAAATGTCGTAGATCCAAATTTAAAGACCCAAATATACGTTAAAAAAATGTTTTGTTCATGTCATTATGATTTGCCCAAAATGCAAATAATGTGGCTTTTTATTTTTCTCAAATCAAATCGTACTCGTTGAAAGATTGCCAATCATTCGCGAGAGGGGAGGCTATGAAACTGCCAGATGTACCCGGGCTTACCAGCATAATGGAGAGTCAGAGTCGGAGAGTTCTTCTCTTGTGAAAAAACTGCTCAATCTAGATCCTAACCTGAAAGTTTATCTACCGCAGTAGGCTGAGGCTAGTTCGAAAATATTGAATAAAACAATGTTAAACTTTATTAACAATTGCTTACTATTTAGTCACGCGATTTTTGACATAACTTTATTTATTTTTTAACTTTTCTTTGTCAAGCTTATATCTTAAAATAAGAAAGGAAAAGTTCTTCAAAAAACATTACTTCCAACACAAAACTTTAACTCTTCGATTACATATATAACAGGTGTGTGCAGCCCTTTGGGCCTTGTGCCCCCAAAGCTGAATTTTTACTTGTTTTCATAATGTCTGAATCAGAGGAGTCTGCCAGTGCTATGCTTGGTATACTTGCTCTCATAATATGAACTGCATGGACGATGACGACATTCAATCGAAATATTGTTTCTCATAAAAGGACTTGTCCTTAGAGTTCAACTTATTGTCAAATACTCAAATTTGTAATTGGATAAAATCATCTGTTCGATAGCAGTATTATTCGACTGCCAGCAATGACGACGCTCCAGCATTAATTTTGATATATGGAACTTCTCATTCATTTGAATGAACCAAAATGTTTCGAAACATTTTCGTCCATTTTGTGCACGCCACTGCTTTTCGAGCTTTTCCACCCCCAATTTAGAGCTTATTACCACAAACCCTGAAGTCTCTTCTCTCGTAACAAAACATATTTTCTCTTTCTTCAAAGTTCTCTTTTCATTTCGTATTGCATGGACCTTGTTCTCATTGTATTCTTGTGTATCGGAATGCAATGTTCAACTTGAAATCAAGGATATTACTACCTGCGAACACTGCCTTCATCCAATTTGGTTGTATATAGGTTTCTGAGGACTCTCGTTGCACAAATGAGTTATTAAATCAATGAATTTTAATAAGTAACAAGGTTTTAATTTATCTAATTTATCTTAAATATTTGCCTACAAATAACTCAGAAATAAATGTTATTCAGCGGTACCCTCGCCAAGGGTTGCACTTGAAGATATACGTGAAATTCAGCTGTTTAACTAGAGTGTGATGAATTTGATGAAAATGAAGGCAACCTATCAAGGCCAATATATTATCAAGTGCTTCATTTCAACTTTATGCAGTCAAAAACTTTTAAAGACCTTCTTCTGCGATATTTGATTTGTTTACTTTTGGCATTATTAGTCGCCCCCAGCTGTGGGCTTGCGTGTTCAAACCCATGTGGATCGTAAACAAATATAAGGGCGACACGAGCGGATTCTTTTGGGCTCACCCATTTGGTGTTGAAGGATTCGACACATTTAATTCGTCTTGAAAAGTGATGTTTCTCGTGTTCAAAATCCGTTAGAATATGGAATCGTTTAACAAGTCATCACCATTTGTTACGGCTTCACGCATGAAATTTATGGAAACGTTGACCCTCCAGGACAAATTGAAGGACTATTTGTAACGCTTTAAAAAGTGTGTTGTGAAAAACTTTCTTGTCTAGGTTTTTGCTGTTCAAAAACTGACTACTAGATTTTTATTGCCACACCTGGAGCTGTTTTTCGTTAAAGGAATATTGCGCCTATTCGCCAATGGAGCAGTTTAGGTCAATTGCTCGCAGTAAGCTAATTTGAAATTTTTAAGACATGCAATAGGTTCCTCCATTTCTGAACCTGACGCAATTCTTTTGTTTTTTAATACAAGAAGGTGACAAACCATAATCGTTCAACTACGAAGGATCTACACGATCTATGTCATTGCGTTCACACTTAGCCATATTTGTGTTGGGCTGCAGGAATAGCCTTCATAGAGAGAAGAATCTTATGATTAGGGTCTATTGAAAGACGACCCTATCAATTCTGTAATTGTTGGTTGACTCAAATATAACCAGACTACATTTTACTCACTTTTGGCATCAACAGAAAATGTCTAAAATTCCTGGGTAAAACGAGTGGGAAAGGGAAAGCTTACCTTTTACACAGATGGATCCAAGACCAGAGCTAGTGACTTCTGTGAAGAAAGAATGACCAATGACTTCTTCAGAATAGGAGGCGGCTGCATCATTGTTCAAATTCACAAATATCTTGCCGGCTTTGAATATGATCATTGAAGAACATATTCTCAGAAATATCACACGTGGACAGCGAGGAGGCTATCAAAGATAATCCCGGCTTTTCATGATATGCACAACAATACTTGCGACAAACTAACATAACAGAAACTGGAGCAATCCCAATCCAATATCTCAATCGCAAAATGGATATGACCATGGCTGCCAGGGTAAAGAGGCGAAGGAGTCGATAAAATTAATGCGTCTTTTATAGACGACAAGCGCACGGCGGTATTAGACTCGTATCAGGCATAATAGTCTTTATTAAGACTTTTGCAGAAAAAAAGAGGACCCTAGGTCCATCCCTTGTCAGTTTTGTAATAGCCCCAATGAGATATATTACATTAAATATTATAACAGATCTTTTCCACCCGAAACATTGGACGGCTTCAAAATAAGTCAGATCTTTAAATAAATCTTAAGATTGAACAGGATGCTACATAGATTCTTGCTTGGGCAATTTTATGCTAAACAAAGTTGTGTAAAGTATCCAACTTAAGAAACGATTACTCAGGATAGAGGAGACTGGAGTCTACGGATCTATGCACCCAACGTTAAAGAACTTGCGCAAAGTTTTTTTTTCTATTTTTCGCAGCACATGGAAGTGAAAAACGCATTTTTAGCTCAAAAAATCGCGGTTAATTTGTTATTAATAAATAGAAAAAAATTAAAAAAAAACTCTCCCTTATTACCCGTTGATTTATGAGAAGAAGTAATGTTCAAATTTTCAAGAGGATCGGTTTAGTAGATTTTGAGTTCTAATGTTCACGAACTTAAAAAATGACGTTTTCGGAAAATCGATTTTAAGTTTTTTATACGTGAAAATTAGAAATATACGATCAATAAAAGAACATGAATTTTTAAACTTACATGCAAACTCCATACAATGAAACACTGTCATTCAGCATACCCAATGGATCTTTTTGCTCTTGTTTACGTTGAATTCCACCCTCTTCTGTTATACGCGCAGCTTCTTCGTTCGCACTTGGACCTGTAGAGATGCCCATTTCATCCGAAAAGGACAACAGAAAATACAAATTTAAAGGAACGAACCGTTCAGCAGAAAGTGTGCCAGTAAACTAGTTACTAGTGTATTCTAGTGTATTCGATGTACCTGAAAATATACAATATGTACAAGGTCAGTTTACATCCTTTGAAAAAGACGCAGATGGAGAAAGGGATTCGGGAAAACAAACGAAATTGGGGTATCGAGCGGCTGCAGGACAGCTATAAAAATCAGGTATCACCGCCGGTCATTTGAAACGCTATAACTCTGTTAGTTTTACTCGGATTAACTTAAAATTTGTACAGACATATTGTTCATTCAGAAAAAAAAATATAAAAAAAATAATTTTAAAACCTTACCAAGACTAGACACTTAGATGATAAAATACATGTGATGCTAAGCGAAGTGTAAATATTCAGATTCATTTTATAGTGAACTATAAGGTCAAGGTACTTAATATGTTGAACCTTTGCAGTCTGAAAGCATTTTGTCGAGAAAAGAATTTTTACACTACTATGAAAGAAGAAATTTTGTGAAGCGTGATCAACAGCTGGAAGATTTAGCACCATCAGCTTGGTCTTGTCGCTAACTATGAGCTTATCTGTAGAAAACCGGCGTCTTTGAGCTCTTTATTAATCTTCCAAAAATTTTTAAACATATCGGGAGAAGAGAAATGACTCTGTAGTTATTTATATCATTCCGATCATCGTTTTATGAAATGTGTATAAAATAGAACCTACATAAATGCTTTTGTTGTAAACACTCCTTAAGGCTTCGTTTCACCATGGAATCTAATTTAGATTCTTTTTTTGTTTCTGTCAAATTAATGGTCAATTTGCCGATGTTTTGATGATTCGCCTGTACAATGACTAAGTCGTCATACCCACCCTCGTCTTTGCGTCTAAAGGTGGCAAAAGTCTATTATTTTGAAGAAGTTTTAGAGCAACCAAAAACCTTCCAAGGAAACAACTCAACAATAAACAAAAGAACAAGAGAATTCATTTGACATAAAATTTGAAATCACTTAAAGACTTTAAATTGCAAACTCACATATACCAGCATATCGCACACGGCAAGTCCTTGCCACATTGCCATTTTAAATGTGCTCCCCTGGAACATGTCAATCGAAATACAAAACAACAACAGCAATAATAAGTAGGTAAAGCTAACAAATCGACGCTATATGTTCAAGAGGGCGGTCGGTGATGTTACAGAAAAAAAAACCTGATCCGCCTTAAGCCTGTAGTAATTAATTTCCAATTAATAAAACATTGTGTGTGCGGTGGACAGAACTCCTACCATTAGAGCTGCTGCAGTGCCTCCGGGTGGGTTAACCGCGTATAATTACGCCCCGACGGAAGTCGCCATGCAATCATTACCATGGATATTTGTAAATTTGCAAATAATTATGATTAAGCTTTTAATGGAATGGAGCCGGGGTCGGAACGTAACTGAGGTTTTTTTTTTGAATATGAATTAAAATTAGAAGAAAATGTGGGTGGTAGCCATACGAAACTTTGTGACCAGTGCTGTGACTTTTCTTTTTTTCGCGTTTGAGCCAACAGATAAATATCCTAGGATTGCGAGTTGTCTTAATTAAAAACAAAACAAAAAAATATGGCATTTAAGAACACGAATGAGGATTGTATGTTGACGTCTTGGTTCTTCATCACTGGAGCGACCTCGGCGAAACCGATCTTTTTATGTCAAACCAGATGGACTTAAAAATGAAATGAGCAATTGCTGACATTAATTAAGTTCGAGATTGAACCACGCCCGCCTAAGCCAGATTAACCATTGTAAGAAAGCTTATTTAAATGCAGATATAATTAGAAATTGTATGCCTTCTCCTCTGCTATATCCTGAGACAATCACTATGCTTCTTTAGTAGTAATAATTAATTCGAATTGATTTGTTTTTGTTGCTTACTCGGGTGCACAACTGGGCGCCGCACATTGGAACACCGCCATACAAAGCAGTGCCGAAATTTCGACAAATTAAAGAACGAAATCCTTTAGGACCCAATAATAGATCCGATTGAAAACCAGGTATTTTCCAACTGTGGCATCCAGCCATTTAGAATATACTGCTTCCAGCAAAGTAAGCTGCTTGCAGCGACATTAAGTTCCTTTAAGACTACGCGTAAGTTTTATCCTGTCCAACTTTTGAGAATAAAAATGTTACAATGATTATGAAAAGAACACTAAGCTTGTGAGCACGGCTTCTTTTTTCAAATCCACTGTCACAATGCCTAATTCACTGGGTATATCCTCGTATCACTCTTAAAGTTCACGTCTCAATTGACGATAGAATTCTGACCAAGTGGGAATTCCAAATTCATCTCGTCAAAATAATGATTTCCGAAAATGATTTCATTGCTTGTGCGAGGACCAATCTTCCAAAGCAGAAAAATTGATAAAAAGAACAATATTATGGCTTCATTATCATCCCAATTTAATGGCATTAATTAATTAATGACATTTAGATTTTGTAAATAATTTCGAGTAAATAAGTAATATGGCAGCGTGTTAATGCGGCCATCCTAACAGCCAATTTTGCACCTCTGTATTAGGATTTTTTGTAAAACGCGAACCGAATGTTGGCTAAGCCGTCAGCTGCAGAAAAAAGTCTTATCAGTAAAGATGATCTGATGGGAAAAATCGATTCAAATTCTTGTTTATTTAATCCCATTCAGGAAAGGCAAGACGCAAGTGATAGCTTGATTTGGTGCACTAATATGGGTGCATCTTTTCTCAATAACTTTTCGTATACAGAGGCCTCGGACCTCGATCACACTCAACTCTAGAAAGGTGATGGCTTCTTCGACACGAACAGTATAAACGAATTTATGATTTATGATGAGATATGTACATATGCATATCAATTTAATATATTATGTATTAGCTTCTCGATTGGCCGATAAGAACACCGTAAAAAGGAGTTGAGCTCTATAAGATTGGCGTACAAAACGTATTTTTTGGAAAAAAAAAAGAAAGAAAAAGATTGCACGTTTTAAATGGTTTCCAGGTGCAAGTACTAGCCAAAGTATATTGAACATAAATGTCAAGGGCGCGGGCATAGTCCTACCACCGATGATATAACAGGTTACCGTAACGAAAGCCCAATACCTGTAGAAGGTCAACTTTGATAATTATTGGAATCATTCGGAGCTTTTCATCAATTTCAATTTCCTGTGAACCCGAATTCAGTCACCTCATTGCAAAACTTGGACTAATATCGGTCTTATGAAGTATTTAAATAGGTGAAGAGCGACTTTAACCACGGAAACCAACTGTTACCTGACTCTTTGGTACATGATGGTCTATGACATTTACAGTTTTAGCTAGATCTGGTCTTAAAGTCGATGATAGCAGGGGTTTCCCTCGATAGTTCTTGAAAGAGGGAATATCACTTTATTGTAAATAGTCAATTTTAACAGCTCGTAGAGCAAATCATCAGGACCGGTGACATGGTCATTTTGTTTACATATCCAACAACAAGCCCGACCACTTCGTCGGCGATATTTGGGATTACTTCTTGGGCTTTAATGTTGTTCAATCCAATAACTGTCAGATTCTTTTCAGTGTTCTTCAAGACGAGTTTGACTTCTTGCTGGAAGACTTTTCCATATCCTAAAGCTAGACGTGCTCATTCTGAGTTTATTTATATTTCCTCAAGCTCAACACAGCCAGTGTACCCTTCCCGTGGCTGTCTTGTTGCAATGCTTTTGAAAATGTCTATTTTCTCAGCCCCAACAATTTATTTCCTGAGGCTGACTGGTGTATCTGGACAAAGGTACTCGATTTTATTTTTCACTTCAGATGGACATGACATTCAATTTTGAAAATAACTGTGACACTTGCCACGCTTCACACCCACAATTTGAATTCTTTAAATTCGCGTGACATTTCATTACATAAATGTTAAAGTCAGCACCACAATGGTAGTTAAAAAATATGAGTGTCCTGTGAGTGACACAATCAAACCCGTGCTCCTACTAAATGCCCACCAGTGATTTCTCCTGTTTGGAAACCTCACAACTAATAACTTTGTTGATGGTCTAATATACTATTAACTTTAAACTTACTCACACCGTCATTATTTTGTCTGCCGCACCTTAAATCTATCATCGCCTCCATCCCACTTGGAACCATTTTTTTAGTCACCCCAAACACGAATGACGGACGTCAAAGTTTAAGTGTGAATTTAATGGCATTTCTAGGAATTTGTAAATTTTCTAAATTTCAAAAGTCCTTAAGAAGCTATTTCCATGATGTCGATGATGATGGTGCTGACGAGCGAGCGAGCGAGCGAAGAATCAAGTCGACCCTTAGGTTTCTCACTCACGTGATGTGGAGCGCTTGGGTGTATGGGGAAGGAGTACTTTTTTAATTTTTTTCTTTCTCCACAAAGCCACAACCACATGTGGCTACCTCCAACCACCGATGCCGCAGGTACAAAGCCAGTGGAAGGACGAAAAGTTAAAGAAAAATGTAATACAACATGATTCGTACATTAAAGTTGCCTCGAGTACGGAGGATTAAAATAAATTCAGTCGACCTATGGGCATGTAGTTTTAAGAGCCTGTCCTGTACTCATACTCGTAAATCATGCAACCCTTAAGCGTATAGGCATTTCTGTTTGGAATACATTCGAGTATGTACAGTGCAGGCTTTTTAACGATATTATGCAAATTGTTTTATTAGAGGAAAACCAAACTACCGACAGAACTTTCATGTCCTTGTAAATTCGTTCACTTTATTTCTTGGCAAGAAGGTCGTAAAGCAATTAAGGATGAAAAGTTGGCAGAAGTACGAGGTAATTACTAATTTTTGCCACCCTGATTGTTGGTTGTTAGATCCTTTTGGAGAAGTATTTGTTTTTTTTTCCCCTTTTTTTTGTGCAGACTTAAAGGAGACACATTTTGTTGGGTTTCCAAAAAGAAATAAGCAGATGGACAATAACTGATGACACTCACGTTTATCTTAACATCCTGCCGACCCCCAAAGGCAACAATCTTTGATTTATCGAATTGAAAATTGAAAATCAAAATCGGTGACCGTTTTCGTTTTGTTTTTATTTCCTCCTTTCAAAATTATTTCGGCAGTAAAAAGTCAACCGAAACTGACCCAAAGTGATAGGCTGCCGTAAATAATTCTCTTCAGACACCCAACTTTCAACCCCCAATGCCGGGTGTTTATTTTCAAAAGACCGCTGTGGGTTTTATTCGTTGAGATGTGAACTCTGCAGGCCGCCAAGGTGACGTTGCGGGTTAAAATCGAAATAAATTATTAGAGTCCAAAAATATGCCCTTATCTTCAATCCAACCCCCCGGTGGGGTTGAAAGGTACAATTTAATATCCAAATTGGCAAGGGTCCTAAAGAATCTTTTTTGTCTACTTTCTTTACTGTACTTAAATCCTCATCACAGCAGTATGCCGCACTCTAGAGTAAACGAAAGCATCTCTGGTTGTCATCTTTGCTTCTAGGTTTTTGGCGGTTTTCTCAGCTGTAGCGTCACCACAGAGCCGAAGGCACTCTTCATCCAAGTTTCGGTCCCCAAGTGTTGTTCTTTAATTTATGGCTTTCTTTCGAGCACTTTGGAATCGATACGGTTGGCTGACTTCCACCACACCAAGTGTACAATGGATTGAAAATGAGACGACCATGAATGCTGGTATTCGAATGGTTCGTTGCTTTTTGCTGAAGGCGGGGGAGCATTTTTTTTTTTGTATGGATAAGCGAGGCGGTGTGAACGATAATGGCACAGGAGGTGGGTTCCGGGATGACTTTGCCTGAAACACAGAACTCCGTAAATTGTGCAAAGGGTCTAACGATGCGGGAACTCGACGAAAAGTTGTTATCAGTTCAGGGCCACAAATAAATCTGAATTTATCTGGGATACGAATATTTCAGGAAAGCAACTCTGTGCGCTGCTACGCTAGCTGGCGCTTGTCTGGTCGTTCGAAAGGCGTAAATATCATTTTGGTCCCCCGATTTGTTACTTGTATCGCGACGGGATATCCGTTAAAGGTTTTAACAATAAAGAGCTTGTCGCAACATTTAATAGATTACCGACAACACTCGTTGGGCTAGTTTAGAATTTTATTGAAAGAGCTGAAGATACTCCTTTAAAAAGTACCGACAACCATAAGCCATGATCTGAATAACGTCAGTCACATCTTAATTTAGCTTGCACTCTCCTTACGCTCAACGAAGCCATAGGCAGTGAAGACTTGGGGTTCCAATAAAACTACATACACAGCATGAGTGACAATGGACAGATGAGAGATGAGCTTTCTCGACTAATGTCTCGTTTTATCCATCATGGGAAAAAGCCACAGACACTGGAAGCTTTGAAGACTATGAAGGAAGACGACGATGGTGCTCTTCACAAATGTTCTGATAGCCACAACGCAGTGCTGCCTGCTGAAAAGAGGACAAGCATCGGAACCGTGTGTAATTTCGCGATTGCAGGTAACTCGTCTTCCTACACTTAAACGGGTGATATGGTAGATAAGAAGACCATAATATAGCTCTGGATAATTTTTTTAGAATTGAGTCGTGGAGGGACTTGTGAGGTAAGAGTTACTAAACAGACTTTCTTAGAAGTGTTCCCACATATTAAGAAGTGAGCTTAGTTGGACTATTTAGACAGTAAATTGATGCTGATGTTAATCCATTCTTCATATCATAGCTAACTCAGTTGTTGTTTGAATCACGTTGAAACCTAAGCAATACATTCGTCTAGAACTCTTAATGTCTGACCACAAGCCAGTTGAAGACGGATTCCGTAAGGTTTAAACCCGTCGCGAGCAGATTCAAAGGCGACGGCACTACGCAGGAATGAGAATCATTAATTTTGCCAGGATCATATTCTTTGACGCAGAATTGTTATCTGTCGATGTATATCAGTATTTTAATTCGTCGTTTCTGTTGCGGTTTAATGCGGGAAATTGAAAGTCCACAATTGATCGAATCCACGGTTCTATATCCTCCCAGTGTGACAACATTACGGCAATGAGAAGCCACTATCCACAATTCAATGTGGCAAAAAATCATTGATCATTGATAATGAGAAAGAACAACTTCTTCATGAAAGTTAAGAGGAAAGTGATGTGGAGGAAGGAGGTGAAGTCGCGATTGGTCACATCGATGCAGACTCCTAAGAGAATCACTCTGCCGATGGCTGTGAAGATGAGAAGCAACGTAAGCAAGAAGACATCACATAGACTTTTTGTTATGACAAAACAAAGCTTTCGATGGTTAGTTTCTTTTAGAATCTTGCATAACTTTCATAACAGTTGAAGCTCTTTTGTGCTCAAGAACTTGATAGAAACTCAGTCGTGTATTTTCAAGTGACAAAATATATCGACTAGCGCTTTGCTATGCTGCCAAAATAATGCTAATTTTCAAAAGAAATTTAGTCGAAATAATGCATAGTCGAAATAATACATAGAAATATATATACATATATATATAATTGATAAGCTGTTCCTAGAAAGAAGTCGAAATCATCCATCGAATTTGATTGGTATGCATTATAATATTCATTTATTATTCGTTTGATTTGCATTTTTAAATAAAGAACCAATCATTGAAAAATGATTTTATAAAACAAGAGATAGCAAACCTTTTAAATGTCCAAAACAATTCGGTTAAGAAAGACAGAACACCTGAAATCGAAGCCTATTTCCTTCTCATGTTTAATAAGGTTATTAATGAGACCATTATTCTTAAATCATGCCTCTCGGACCAATCGTGAAATACTGCATACGTACTGCCACTATATGTTCACGGACCATTCTGACGGACCCAGCGAGTTTCTCGCAGAAGTATAAATTGACAAAAACAATTTATTTCTCGTCACGTAAAATAATCATGATTACCTTTCACAACAAGAGCTTAAATACCTACTAAAAGAACATAGCAACAAAGAAATAAACACATTCTTAACAATACTTACCGCAACACAAACAACTAACTCTTCACTATGGAAGCTGATGGTTCTTGGTCCAGAACATATGCTAATAAAGCAAAAACACTTGCGGACTATTTCAAAACAACATTTACTAACCCATACGACAAACAAAATGTTTCACCCCCAAATATAAATACCACCACAGGAATGAATAAGACAATAAAGAAAATAAGTGAAAATAAAATAAAACACTATCTAACGAACAAAATAAGGGGCAAAAAATCTCCCGGATATGACCTGATAACTACCTGAGAAAGCCATTACTTATATAAGAAACGTCTTCAATTCAGTCCATAGGCTTAACTATTTCCCAAAATTTAGGAAAGTCCCAAAAATAGTTGCAATTCCCAAGCCAGGCAGAGCTGCAACAAGAACATCATCATACAGACCAATAAGTTTTTGCCGACTACTCGACCGTATCGAAAGGACCTTAAACCAAAAACACCTTATCACAGCCCACCAATTTGGTTTTAGAGAAAGATGCTCCACAATACAAAAAGTGCATAGAGTGTCAAATAAAATACTAATTGGGGTGGACAAGCAAAAGTATTGTGTCGCAGTCTACCTTGACGTCGCCAAGGTCTTCGATAGTGTATGGCACAAAGACTTTTACTCAAACTCAAGACAACGCTGCCGGACTACTATCCTCAATTTGGACATTCGGTTCTTCTATGTGCAATACAATGACAAACACTCGGACTTACGCGAAATAGACACAGGTGTCCCTCAAGGTAGCGTACTGGGACCTATCCTGTTTCTCTTATACACGACGGGCATAACGAAGACTGCGAAACAGGAACCCATGCTAGCAACATTCGCAGACGGCACAGTAATTCTTTCCTCACATACCTGCCTACAAACAGCTACCAATCAATTGAAACGTAAACTAAATGAAGCAATTGACTGGTTTTACAAATGAGGGGGGGGGGGGAACAGCCGCCAAATCAAATATTGACATCATTCAGCGATTTCAGTCAAAAATACTCCGGACGATTGCTACTGCTCCTTGGTATATTACCAACGAAGACATACACCGTGACTTGAAGATACCAAGTGTAAGAGAGGAATTAAAAAGATCCAGTGTAAAGCATCAAATAACAATAATAAACCACACAAACAACGAAATTCGAAAGCTGGCTGAACAAGAAGGTAACACAAGCTGTTGGCTTTAAACTTAATGTATCCCTTAAATACATTTTAAAACCAATTACTAATTGTTCAAGGATAGATGTAATGAAAATTGGGAAATAATAATAAATAAAAAAAACTTTTCCCGCTTTGATTCATCTCACAGATTCACACCTCAAGATCTAGAGCATCAAAGAGCTCAAAATCTGTGCAAGTAGCAAAGACAATTCTTTTTCAAACAATTTTGTTATAAAAAAAAGAAACTCTTAAATCATCGAAATCTTTTACGATTCCATCACCTTCTTCTGTTTAATGACACGGCTATAAACCATAATTAGTTAGCTTCGCCATAATCCTGAAATTCCTCCCAAAAACCAATCAAAAATCAATACTCGCCACCGAACCTTCTCATAGCACCAAGCGACTGTCTGCCCTATTTTACTACCGGTCGTCGCCGAACCCATTACTGTCATTAGGTCGCGGAACTCTAATCCCATTATCATCCCTGTGTATATCTTTTTGAAATCAAAAATCAACGAGACGTAAAAAAGGTGTTGCTTTCCTTATTACCTACACTACCCCCTTCGTTCTTTCATTTCATCACTCATTATCGATGTCAGGCTCTTTACACACCGTCCTAGTCTGAGAGCCTCCACCCCAAAAAAAGTTTACGGCCTTAATTGTGATTGTTTGCCTACTTCATTAGTCGTAACACGCTACTTGAGTGGAGTTAAAACGCTGCGAAAGATAGGCAAAAGCAGGCCAACAAAACATGGAGAGTGAGGGGGAAATGTTTTGAACTCATTCCCGCATTCTTCGTTTTCACAATCCTTTCGATTGTGAACGTTGAATTCTTGGAGTTGTTTTCTTCCTTGCATGGCCTGGTTACCGTTCCAATTGCAGCTAACTTCAACTGGAGGTTCCATAAGGCATAATCGACTAGACATAATCGAGGCCGAAGATGATGTGCCTATCTTAGCCACACGTGTGTAAAGATTATTCAAACTTTATTCGGATCAAGGTAAAAGTTTTGTGCGTGACTGAAAGTATTTAATGCCTCCGGAAGCCCCCTTCAATCTATGTTAACCTCATGTGGCATTTTGCAAGACTCAACTCCTGAGGAGGGCATGCTTGGCACCGACAATAGCAAGAGTTTATTTTCTCTATCTTTTGTTCGTTCGAATCAGGTTGTGGGGCAAGACCACATTGTATTGCACAAGAAAGACTACAGATGACTTTTTAACAGGATTATTAAATGGAATGGAACCGTTTTTTTAATATTGTCATTAAGCGTGTTCTTCGAAGCAAACTCATACTGAAAATCTATTCGATCTTAGAACTAAGTTGAATTTATGGAGACCACAAAGCCGGTGGCTTTGGCTTTGGGATTCCCTAAGTAGCAAATTTTACTGATTTTACTGACACTTGTGGACAACATCCAAACACCCAAAACAATAGGTTCCCCATAAAATAAGTTGAGTAGACTTAAAACCCTACAAATTCAAGGGCTTTCAAGTAGAAAGCTAGACAAAATGATAACATGGAAGGCAAAAGGCGTAAGGTAGACGTAGTAAGGCGTAGTAAGACCAAAAAGACTGAACTATGTTTGCCGCAAAAGGTGTGAGTGAAAACTCAACGAAAGTCTATGAAAATTTTGAACTCAAATCCAACTCCGAGAAAGTTTAGCAAGAATAGGAAACGCACCGAATTTTGCACTTGAGTGTAAAGCCCTCAGAAAAAATTGCATAAGAACCTTAAGGGAAGTCGTCCATGGCAACACGTCCTTCAGATAAAGACAAGCCGGATCCCATTCCACTTGGAAGTATGGAATTCGTTCGCTAAAAGTCGAAGCAAAAAGCTGAAAGATTTCAAAGACTTCCATCTTGAATTTTCTTTACACGACGAAAACCCTAATAGCAAAAAAATTGAATTGAGAATGAATTGAAAATAATGTGAAAGCCAACTTATTTATCGACTAGCTTAAAAAAATTTTTATCGAAAAATCATCTTCAGCGTTGATAGAAAGCGCTAAATGAAAGACCCTTAATGTTTTGCAATTCCTACCGAAGCATCTGCCTAGATGCCTACAAGATCCTATTAAGCGTATTGTGTGAACGTCTAAAGCTTTTTGTTCCACACAAATCGGTTACTTTCAATTCGCAAATCAACGATAGACCAAATAGTCACACAACTCCAAGTCCTGGATAAGACCAATGAGATTCAAGTCGGTATCCACCATCTATTCATCGACTTCAAAGCAGCATATGATAGTAAAGTACATCGCTCCGCGATCAACAAAGCGTTGTCTAAATTTGGGATACCGGGAAAACTGATCAGAATCTATGGTTAATGGCGGGACTGGTAACAAGGCACATTGACCTAAATCTCAACTTACACAGATTCGAACTAGCAGAAACCTCAACTCAACTCAACCAGCAACAAAATAATGGGGTCAGCTCTGATACCGGATCTTGCGCACCTCAAGGAAAAAGGGATCAGTGAGATCATGGAATCCGCAAAGCGAACGAAAAGATTTCCCGAGCATACAAATCAAGACAATCTTTACAAATCTCTTTAACCAAAATCTCCTCCGCACAGGAACTAGGGGAACACAACGGGCCCAACCACAGACCTAAGTGAAGAGCTTATAAAGCTCGCCCTAACCAACCAACCAACCATGTCGTCCAACGATCAAAAAATGCACTGTGCACCGCGCAGTTTCGACCTTAAACCTCCGAAAATTCCAAACAGGCACCGAATTTCGACAAGTTCATTCTCCAATGTTGTCTTGAAACAGGTTTTATGACGGGCGGGTGTCGCCTCTTAGGAGGTACTATTATTATCACGTCTTCCCAGCTTCTCGGATGCGCAAGCGATCAACGTCAAAGTGCCGTAGTTGGTATAAGATTCAATGACGACAAGACCAAATATATGCTGTCAACCTGAAATCGATCCGTCGAACATCATCTCTTCCAGAACATAACCTTTGACAGCTTGACATTGGCACAGTGGAAAACACCGGCAACCGATGCTACTTCGGTTTGTCGAAACAGCTGGAATCTAAGATCCTAACATAAAGGACAGAAGGACCGAAAAACTGCTCTACAACAGGCTGCTTTATGAAGCCGAATTTTGGACGATCAGTGAAGCAGCTGAGCAAATATTGGAATCCTTCGAAAGAAACACCCTTCGTCGGATATTTGGTCCTATTTGCGAGGAGTGTGAATGAAGAAGAAGGCAAACCGCGAACTCTTCGAGTGGTACAAAAATGTGGATTTAGTCCGGAAGGCAAAAGTCCGTCGCATAGAGTGACCACATCACTAGAAGAAGCGTTCTCAGGACCATAAAGGCCGGAAAACATCTTTATCTTAGGCTCTGATCCTTTCAGTATCGCTGGCGAATAAATAAGTTAGACACCTCTCCGAGAGTCGAAGTTTTAAATTCGAGCCGCTTGCATGAAATACGTGGCAACGGTCCATGCACCACAGTGGTGCCAGTGGATCATAAGGTAGTGTTGAAGTTGAAACCAAAGGGAGCACAAGTAGCGGGGGGGTAGTAGCACATGAGCTAGTGGCAGGCGTGAAGGATCCCCCGATGTTTTTTGGAATCTTGTGCTTGTAAGCTGTAAGTTGACAGCAGTAGCCTGTCCTCAAAGTGTCTTAAAGAATTTCACATTAGGACGTTGAAAAACAACGGTTATTCAAAGTTTATATCATGGATTTTAATGGATTAAACAAAAACTGAGAAGTTTTTTGCCAGGCATAGTGTTGCGGCTTAGCACCTGTCAATTTCCACTCTCCTTAAACATTTTTGCACGCTCTGGCACTTTGTGGATAAAGAAAAATCACGAAGAAAAGTTTAGAAAAATGAACAAGAATGGAAAATAAACGACTAAGACATTTTTCATTGGATCAATGAAAACTTGCAATTTGCCTCCGATAGTGCATAACCAGGTTTTTCCCTTCCTTTTATATACTATAAAACCTTTTTCCTGTTCAAATTCTGAATTGCTGTGCCCTCATACCCCTACAAGAAGAAGGAATAACATTTGCATAGCTCATCCGCATCCGCATCCCCCTGTGGAGCAATTAACAAACCTTAATCATCGTCAACGTTCCACAACGACAACACCAAAGTGACGGATGAAATCGAACCCATAAATCACGAGAAATCAATTTCCGATAACGATTTTAATTTCCGATTGCAATAATTATTCTCTGTCATCGATAATGCATATTGCCAATTGGCTGGGCAAGTCCAAAAAACCTAAGGACTCGGTCCTGATGAGCCGCCACAGACCTTCGTGATGGCGATAGATTAGTCGAGTACAAAACTGATTGGACCTTCCAGACAGACAGACTCATGCAAGCGGCAAAGGACGAGCAGGATCGAAAAATCCTTTAATTTCGTTTCGCCTATTATTTTAACAAAATCACTGACGCGGCAAACAAAGGGAATTTCCAGAAGGGAGGAAATCAAAGTCCCTGATTGCAAATGTGTTCGTGGGGTGTGGGGATACTGAAGGGTACTGAATTTAATTGAAGGCTGAACGTGGGAGTCTGGGCACCGGACACAACCTAAAGAATGATTTAAATGTGACGCATGCGGTACACCAACAAAATTCGCTTTATGTCGCCTCTCAAATGGAATTCGAAAATAGTGGCTCGGTTGGTTGGTAACCAACCAGTCATTCAATAACTACCACAATGACCAGCAGCAGAGAGGACAAGGTGCACTTCCAGTGCCAGTAGTTAATTAAGATTTAGCCCCTGGCATGCCTGCGTGTATGCGAAGCTTGTGCATGCACAACTCGCAGCGGCCCTATATGCCGCCTGCAAAGCTGTGGTAGCTTTCTTAATGAATGCAATTAGCCAAATCATTTATGAAGCCTGTTCCATGGTGGCGTTTCACGTACATCTGGATGAACGTGCAGCGGTAGCATCATCACTGACCGGACAGGTAAATGGAATGATAGGACAAGTGTAGTTCGTTCACAAGGCTGCCTAATTGGGTCAACCGCATTTAGAACGGTCCTTCGTTATGTGTTGCCTTCTGATACATTAGCTAATAATTAATTTTCGGTGGCCCAGGCGAAATACGAAGGGAAAAAGTGACGAAATCAATTTGGGACATGTGTGGATTTTCAGATTAGTCACCTGGTTTGCATTGTGTGGCTTGGATGTGACACTATTTGTAATCTCATTTGGGTCATGGAATGAATGGAAATATTTTACGCCGCTGTCTTAATTCCAATAAATTCTGCTATGAAAAGTGTCTATTTGAGACTCAAGACAATGCGAAAGACGTCTTCTTAATCCGTAAATGTGCAACAGAAATCAACGAGTACAACAATACAATGCATAAAGACCATTGTTACTTGTGGGCACATTTTTCACTGCCCAACATCTCGCGAATCACTGTCTTTTTTTCCAAATATATAAGGGAGTTTAAGAAGCTTTCAATCCTTTATGATTCAGTGGAGAAGATCAAGCCTTGAATCATCTGCTATTTCTCAATCTTTGAACAAGAGGTGCAGTCCTTAACTTGATTGATTTCAATGGTTTTTTGCCTTCCGCACAAGATTCACATCTTTGCATAGCCCCGTATTTCCGAGGCTCTCTTAAATCTGCTCTGCTGTCTTGCATGTTAAAGATCATTAAGGTCGATATAAAAAATGTGACAAGATAAGTGTTTTTAGTGTTTCGTAGCCAAAGGTTGGCAACAAAGCCCTATTACTAAGCCTCATCTTTCCGTTTCTCCGTCTGTCCGTGTATTTTCTGAGCCGTAATAAGTAAACACATGTAACTTTCACATAATGTGTAGTTCTATGGCCGCCACAACAACATAAATTATATATACTTTCAAACAAACAGGGTCCCGAAACAAAAATGTTACGCCTAAAAGTTGGCGAAATTAAGTCTTGCGGCAAGAAGTCGGCTACGTCCGGTGGTGTAAAACCATTCGTATGCGTGTTCGACTTCAGCTTGGTCACTTATTTTATAGTATGATTTTGGTCCTTTGAATAAGGTGCTTGGAAAAACAGAATAACAGTCGATTTCCTAGGATGAGCCTTCATCGGAGTTGATATTTGGGTCATTGGAGATAAACTGAATCACTACCTGAATGCTAGGATTATGCCTGTCGATTGTGAGGTTTTTTCCCGCCTGATGTTCAGCTGATCGATATCTTCTCGTAGGCATGCGCTTCATTTTACCGATGATGCCAGGACTTAATTTCCATGTTGACTATTTTTGCAATGCATGTTCCAGAATAAAGTCGGAATCTGGTAGGGAATTGTTCGTAGAACATTAAGTGCTTTCAACGATTGTCGATGATATCGATGAATAGTTCTAGGCCAAATTGAAAATAGTTGGTCTAACATTTGGCGAAGTGAAAGAATGTTTATGATTATCGATTTCCCGGGCTAGAAGCCACACTATTATTGTCCGACTTTGGTGTTTCCAAGGGACTGACCTTCAGTTCTTCTGTCTTATAGCTTTTTATGGCGATACAAGCTTCTTTTATAGTGGGTGGGATCCTCTACAATATATTCACCAGTGACCTTGTAAGATTCCTCCCTCATGCCATAGCGTACGCAGACGATTTAATTGCATACAGATCAGATCTGAAGATCGAAAAAATTAGAAATCTCTTGCAGCGTGACTCCGATGAGATTCAGCGATATTGCGACGACTGGAAGTGGAAGATTAACTTTCAGAAATACGAGACCATATTGTTAAGGACTCCGTTGTCTGGGGCCTCTAAGGCCACCATCAAGAATTGGCGGAAGCTCTCAATTATGGGACCGCATGGGCAGCCACAGATGAGTCGAAGTGTAGTCCGAGATCTTGGGATTTGGCTGGACAAGTATCTGTATTTTAACAAAAATATGTAACAAAAGTTGCATAACTTAGAAACTGTTTTAATCAGCAACTCGATGCTATGGTAAAAGTAATCTGCTACATGGCCTCATCCGGCCAATGCTCATCTTTGGATGCCCGGTCTGGTTCAACGTGGGAGCAAGCTTAATGGAAAAGATTTGGTTGCTTGAAAGGCAATATTTAAGAACTTGCTTACGCTTATACAGAACTCCAGAGTCCGAGTACAGAAAATTCGATCCCAACGAGGTCCTATACAACAAGGCAGACATAATAAGAGTAGATAATTTCATTATAAAGCTGACACGTAGTCAGGTTGCCAGGGCAATGAACTCGGTCAACAGCCTGATCTCCTGTTGGTGTGTTTCTACCTGTCTTGCATGTATATACATTAAGCTAAAAATAATATTTCAGTCAGATTTAACTTATTATAGGTTATTTTAAGTTGGTAATAATAGTTTTAAATAAAATACAAAACGCCTTTTTTCTAAGTTTTTAATACTTAATTTTCTTAGAATAGGTTAGTTTAAGTCGAAAGGCATAGTTCAAGAAGTAAGTTTAGCTTAGAGCACCAATTAATGGCCAGTAAGTTAGATATAAACATTTTGTTATTTAAGCTAGTTTAAAACTATTTTTTCTGGCAATTAAGTCAACTTCATGGATTAAAGTGAATAAAAATTGCACTAAAAAAAATACAGTGGGTGGGAGAACATCTTCTTCTTTTAATTCTATTGCTCTGTCTTGGTCACCAGCAATTTCTGAACATGCTTTTTCAATACATCCAATATTTTTAGAAGATCGAGCCAGTTATAAAATCGGTCTTTGAATCGAGCTGCTTCTAAGTGGCTAGGGTGACAAGCCGGTAGATTAAGTTGATAATTCGAATGTCATTGCTACGTTTGCCTTATGGAGATTTGTGAAGACATCTTATGCACCTTTACATCGTGCTTCTAGCTGCCGGAAAGTCTCTGAGTCAAAAGCCCATACCTTCTGGCTGCTTTGAAGTTTTTTAGTATTTAAGTCGTCAAATCATTTGCATTCATCTGGATTCTTTTCAGCGTTCTTTTTGGATCACCTCTATGTTTGCCTTATACTGCGTGAGCATAGTTTCCAATTTTTGAGAAGCTCCTCGGATGAAGATTGCTCTTACGTACCAGCATCATGCTCACAGCTTGCTCTAACATAACAGGTGAGGTTTTGCGTGCTTGGGTCACCATTCAGCGGTTACATAGATGGTTATCCAGAACGAAAGATGAATGTTAGGTATTAACTCGATTTGCGCAGGAAAAGGAATGTTGATTGGCTTCCTCGTCGTTATAAGCAATCAACACTTTACCCTATTTGAGTTTTGTACTCCAACCAGCCCACCAAGTTTATATGTCTGCAAAATTATAAAACGTCTCAAGGGTGTTTGTCGGGTTCGGGTTTTGGTCTGATTTGAGTCACAGTTTTTTCACGACCAGACAAGCGCTTTCCTTATATGTGGTGTCAAAAAATTTAAGGACTATTGGCAATTCTTTTATTACAGTCCTCACTTACGTTCAAGCTCAGTTGATCGATATGACGATAGAAGTTAGATTTTGGATTTCAATTATATTACTGAAGTAAAAACGTCACCAAATACATTAAGATTCCAAGAAAGATTCCTTTTTTGGGTGAACCAATTTTGTTTCAAATTAATCCCTTCTGAATGGAACGATTAAAGCCATCTGGAAATGTAACATATCCCAGAATTTCAAACTATCAACGTTATTTTATTGATCCTTTACTACAGCCGTTCGTATGTCCTTGTGCTTAAGTATTTTGTATGTATTCTATGTAAATAGATTGAATATTGGTTGCATCGCATTTCCACTTTTTAAGTATCGAAAAGCTTCATGTAAAAAGGCCTTGCAGCATGCACACATTTGCAATCATTGTCTGTATGAAAGCTCTTTAAATTCCTTAACTTTAAAAATTTAATCAAACTTCTGAGTTTTCAATTAACTTGGTATTTGCGAACCAGTTTATTTTGAGTATTTACCACATTGCGTACTCAATAAAGATACAATCCTTAAAGGCAAAGGACTTCCTATGAGTGAAATCTCTTTTAGTGAAATATCTGAAATTGTACCATTTCAGTGCAAATTTTGCAAGTTTCAAAAACAAAGTGATGCCTTATTAAGGGGTCTTGATAGGTGAGGATTCTTCAGCTATTTAGTATGTTGGTGATGTGTTTATCAAAAGCCTGAGAGTGCGCTCAACATGCTTTGGGTTTCGTAGAATGAGAAGGAATTCACTTAATTATCTTTCAACCACCCAACTTTGTTTGGGTGATCTTTTTTTCCCAAAATATGGAGGAAATAATCCTCAAGATCACTTGTCATCCTCTGGCTATTGCCAAATATGGAGACTCAGTCCAAATTATCGATCGGAAATTATACTTATACGATTAGGCAGACTGGAAGCCGAATGAATAAATCTTCAGAAAATCTACTTTTTTAATTCACTATAGGGGCTATGAGAGGAACTATTACTGCGGCTCTAGAAATTTGCTAAATATAAAATTGAATTAAAAAATCCTTTTCCCAGTGCAGCGCTTGGATTATAGTCCATATGAGGCACAGCCGTTATTTTTCTAATGACCCCTCAGAACATGCGGGTGAAGCACTCGAATGTGGACTATAAGGCATTTCTTTGAGGAGTTTCAAATGGATTAGCTTCAAGTTTCAATACCAAGTGGGAGATTTATTATTGATTTGTGCCGCATACACAGCTACCGGTTAGTCAAGAAAACTTTTGCCACGCTTCAAAGGGCCGTACGAAGTGAAGTGGGTGTTTGCCGAACGACAGATATCTGATTGGTGATTCACCATCACCATCAATTCAAGTTCAAGTTCATTCAGCAGACCGATTGAAGCCACGGTGTTCATTAGATGATTTCTCTTTTGATCATTTAGATGACTTGCAGGATCCCAAAATGAATCCTACAGAGAATTCTGGATAAATTTACTGATTTCAATTATACATTCAATGTTTTTCTTTACAAGTTTTATAATATTTAACTGAAATAAAGCAACTTCATCTAAATAAACTTGACCTTTTGTATTGTTTTTTTGTTTGGGGATAAAAGCATAAAAGCATATTTATTTTTGTTTTCTTCTATCTTGTTCTTACTTACTTATTTAATAAAAAACAAAAACTTAAAATTTCTATAGTCCTTTTGTTGAATGGTTTTGCTTAAAAATTATTGAGATTTACCCAAACAGATTCAAGACAAGTTGTGGATAACGATATCAGTGGTGAGTTCAAGGCTGTGATCATACTAGACAGGGGTTTAATGATGTGATCATGCCATGTTTCAAATGGATTAGCTTCAAACCACGGTTGGTTTCATAATTTCGCTGCACTCGGTGGTATGACTTCTAGCTCCTATTAAGAGATCCTTGAGAACAAATGCGTTTGAGAAAAGGATAAAGGTGTAAAGGCCAATTGATAGCCATAGTACTTTTAAGGCGTGCTTTGACAATAAACGGTACAATTGTAAGTGAGGCGTTTCAATTGCCAAACCAATTTATACGACCCTATAACACTGCACTGTGTTTTCGGACGTACACCCACAAATGAGTATGAAAGAACTGACGATCTTTCTGCGAATTGTTCCGAAGCCACCTTTATTGGCTCATATCCGTCCATACGAACTTCCAAATGATCGAGGATGGCAAATTTACCTTCATGCTGAACAGAATTTAATACATGTTTCAAATCACAAAACGGATACCTAAAAATCACCTGCATTTAAGGCTGAAGCTTAAAAGAAAGGGTGATCAAACGGATTCATACTTATCGAACCTATTGAACACATTATTTAAGGAGCTAAGTGGAAACTTTTTGTATCGGTATTCCTCTTCTACTTTTTGTAAATGTTAATGGTATTATCACTGGTTTGGCCAACTGCCGATAATTGTCTCACCGTTTGAGTTTCTAAGCACGTGTTGTCAATGGTTTGATAAGATGACAGCAGAGTGCTGACGCGATATTCAAACACAAAACAATTAAATACTTTGACTCAAGCGTATGCAAACAAATCAATATCAAATTTTCTATCCCTATTCGGCCTCCAGTCATGAAACAAACGAAACCAAAGTTTCAAGCCAACTGCTCTCTCTTTGCAAAATGCATTATTAAGTAACTAGCAAATGATTATGATATTCCAGACCAGTTACTACTCACACAGCCCGCCAAACTGTAGATTTCCTGCAGGATATTTGTGACACAATTTTGCGAAACCAGACCTTTCTTTGGAACTGTCTAAAGTATTCCAGAAGAATAGGGGGTGATGGAACCTAAAATTCGAACAAGAGTAAATGTTCTGAAAAGCGCACGTCAGATCACACTGTAGGCACACTGTAGGCACGATATGCACCAACATGTTCAACCAATATAAGAATATTAAAATTGCTTGGTCCAAATTCAAACAGTCCATCCCAGCACATTTTAGTCATTCTGATCCGCGGGACATCGCGCCTCATTATCTTTTCGGAAAGTGCCTAATAACACCGAATCCCATACACAATCCTCTTGTTCTAATGAAGTACTCCCCAATTATGCAAATGATAGCATATCCTTCAAGATCCAATCGTCCAGAAAAATGACTCTTACCTGATGAATTCAGAAAACCTAGACAAAAGGCAAAAAAGTAAACCTCAATTCGGTGCCGAATAAGTCATTAATAAAGCTGACTATGCAATAAAATATCCCCGTGTCCTTAATGGTCTACACCGCACGCCGTCACATAAGGATAAATTCCAGAGCCACCAGAGGAGCCAGAAGGGGCGAACGACAAGCACAAAAATAAAACCAGAGCAAAAGGCATCGCAACGATTTTTCCATGTCAGATCAAAGTGAAATTATGGTCCGCGAGATGGTTTCTCCTGTATTTCAACCCACTCGGGAACCACCCACTGTATTCTGTATACCCTTCAAGACATCTCCGTTCTGGAAGCAACCTCAAGCCAGTCTCATGAAAAAGTATCGACACAGTTATTTATGGCATGTCGTTAATCATAATCGAGGAATAACTAATTTATTTGGAAATAGCTTAATTTCTTCCGGTACGGCCGTCGGCCCACGGAGGACAACACGACAAGGATGCCCGACGGCCACTGAGGATGGCAATCGGTATCGCTGATTTATGTCCTAATTTTCCATTTTCATTTCAGAAACAGAATGAGAAGCTGTCAGAGCATAGAGCCAACAGATAGATGCCGGCCCAAATTAGCAGGAGATGTCATGGGTCAAAGTGTCACACGTCCGTGTGTCCGTTGCAGTGGTCGACACGGCTTTTGCTTGGTTATGACGATTTATTCTGTGATACTGTACTGTATTGTTGCTGCAATGCGTCCCTATTTTCTTTTTCCTTTTTTTTTGGGTTTACTTTTTGTCGGAATTTCAGCTTCCAGGTGGATGTGTTGATAAATTGCTGAGCAGGCGAGAAGCGAATTAATTGAATGGGATTTATCAGTGTCAGGAGATTGCGAATGTTTAAGTGGCCACCGTAAAGTTGAACGTTTCTCTTCAAGGTAGTTTCCTTCTTAATGCCGAAGTAAGTTAGGGTTTGAGTAGGTATAAAAGCTGTTGAATAATTGCACAACGTTAGTTGTGACATTTTCGCGTAATTCCAAGTGAACATTTCAAGGAGTTAAAGAGACTAAAATAGAGTACATTTGTTTGGTGAAGCACAAGACGGTTTTTCAGAATAAAAAAAAAAACAAGGAAATCGAGAAATTTTATTTAAAATAAGTAAGAAAACCAAGGAAATTATTTTGCCTTTGAGAATAACAACTCATGAAGTTTTCAAAATGTTCGATTTGCATTTGGTATACTTTATAGTCTAATTTCTTAAAATGAATGAAATTGACTGTCATGTAGGATTTCGGTTAACATAATTAACCCATTACCAGATGAGTGGTCGGCTTGTCACTTTCTCGTCGATTATTGAATGCAAAACGCGTGAGTCAACGAATTACCGTACTTCAGAATGCGTTTCGCATCTCACTTACCTCACTCTGCTAGTTTACAAGCTATTTTAATTTTGGTTTGCACATTTTCCGCTGAACACCGTGGACGCTAATTTTGTTGTATAGTAATGGTCCCTTAAATAATTAATGCTATGTGACGACTCCAGAGGGTACTGGCCGAAACCGTTAAAAATTTGGTTCACATTCATACGTCAGCATTTCTACAACCAATGCAACCGAAGCGGTTTATTGAATTAAGGAATATTCGAATATAAATCGAGAAGAATGCAACAAAAATTTAAATACTATTGTTGTAAGATAAATAAAACAAAGCTCCATGAGAGCATAAATATTGTGAGAAATGTTGGCAAAAATAAGACATACTACTGTGTCCAAAAAATAAGGTGACATATGAATTTAAACTGCGCGCGTCGAAGGTTTTGGAAATTTTTCTTTCTTTTTAGGTTGGTAGTACTGTCAGTGACATCTATGTGAAATTTCATGTCAAAATATATTCATAGTGTTTGAGATACGCGTCGTTTTGTGAGCTGCTAAAAGTGAGTTTTTCGTTTTTTGCGATGTCGAAATTTATTGAGCAAAGAATTTGCATTAAATTTTGTTTGCGGAATCAATTTTCTGCTGCGGATACGTTGAGGATGGTGCAGAAAGCCTTTGATGATGAGGCTATATCTAAAAATAATGTTTACAAGTGGTATAGTGATTTCCAAGCTGGCCGTGAACGTGTCGAAGACGAAGAGCGTTCTGGGCGACCATCAACCTCAACCGATGAAGCTCACGTCCAACAAATCAAAGATTTGGTAATGAAAAACCATCGATTAACGATTAGAGACCTTGCTGATGAAGTTGGCTTATCGAAAGGCTCAGTCAATACCATTTTGAAGGATGCTTTGGGCCTCAAGCGCGTCAAATCTCAACTGGTACCGAAAACATTGAATTTTTTGATAAAAAGGCGTCGCGTTGAAGTATGTGAAACAATGCTTTCCGACTACCAGGATGTCATGAAACGAATTTTAACTGGCGATGAGACTTGGATCTATGCTTACGACCCCGAAACAACCGATCAGTCGAGCGAAAATCGTGCCAAAGGAGAGCCGAGACCAAAAAAACCGCGCCAAAGTCGCTCAAAAATCAAGGTCATGTTGACTGTTTTCTTCGATTATCGTGGTGTTGTGCTTTATGAATTCTTTCCAACCGGCCAAACAGTCAACAAGGAATATTATTTGCGTAACGCTATCCGCCTAAAAAGGCCGGAATTGTGGAAAGACAATTCTTGGTTTTTACACCACGATAATGCACCATCCCATACCGCACTCGTAATTCGTGATCATTTCGCCAAAAACTCAACCCATATCGTTCCGCAACCACCGTATTCACCTGGCTGTTCAACAAGCTCAAAAGACCGCTCCGGGGACACCGTTTTGATACGATAGAGGAGATTCAAGCCGCAGCGAAGACGGAACTGAAGGCCATCCCGGAAAGTGACTACAACCAGTGTTTCAAAGATTGGAAAATCCGTTGGCATAAGTGCATTGCATCGGGAGGGGATTACTTTGAAGGGGATGAAATTGATTTGGAAGAATAAATAAAGAATTTTCAATTTTCAAAAAAAATAAGGTGACATTACCTTATTTTTTGGACACAGTAGTATGTCTTAATCTCTTTGGATTATCTTATTTGGCGGCGGACCTAACTACGCAGTACTGAAGTTTCCGATACTTCCTTTATTGCGCATACTATGGCGAATAGATTGATCCTTATGAACGGCTTTTATGACGGCTATATCATATCGGTCTTTGCGTCATCGTATTGCGCCATCAACACAAAATATGGCTTATCAATTTCACTAGAAGCATAGTATTTTCTTTTCGCTTTGATTGCTCTCAAGAGAAAATGACTACCCGTTTTACGGATAGAGCGAGCAGAGGGATTGCTAATTGCGAGAAAGAATTTTATGTCAACTTTTTTGCATTCACATAGTTCACAGTTTTTTATACGAAATGAATTGACATGTGAGCAAATTGTGTTTTTGAAGATTGTTTATTCACCTTGCTGTTAGAAATATGCCTTCAAAGCTGAGTCAATGAAAGATCATCTACATAAAACATTATTTAGGTGACTCGAACTTCAAATTTCCTGCATGGCATTACAGCAAAGCCAACTACATACTTGTACAGAGCCTAAATTAAATTTGATCCTGCCGGGAAATAATGACTGATCCTATGCGAATCTTGGATCCATTTATTGATCCAATTAATAGGCAGGAGCTTAACTAACTACGCCACAAATTTTATCGAAATATGAATTTAAAATGTATTTTTTTAGAATCTACTTTCGGAACACAAAGCGAATGGCACTGTAGATCTTAAAGAGGATATCGCTTACTCTGCTGAAGGCATATCACTAGCAGGACAATAAGAGCACTTGCTATGTCTAATAATGCGAAAAAAATACTGCGAATTTTGAACAAATGCAAAAATGTCTGTATAGTGTTTTGCACTTAGCCTAACTCCTTACTTATAACTCGCGATTAAACTGAGCGCAGTTCTTATTTTCGATCAGCTTGTTTTTTCCGGTTCCGGAAATCAAGTGTGTAAGCTTCCCGCCCTTCTTTAACATCCAACTTCGTCTTCCAAAAAGACGAAGCTGGAGAATACAGTGCAGCACAGTCATTGGTGCAGTACAGTTACTAGTGTCACCGAAACTTATTTTAAGTCAGTAAATTTAAATGTTAAAAGAAATTAAATAAATAAGTATTAAAATTTATTGCAAAGAATTTAATAAAAGTACTTTAAAAATGTACAGTGTCTTTATATTAATTAAATCCTATGCCTATAAATATCTATATCTAAGTTCTCAGTCTATAAATAAGATCATCATATTGCTTTCTGTCCTCGCAAACTTATTGTCTGCGACCTTTCCCACCTCAAACAACAGGAAGGAAAACAACAAAGTCAGATTGGTTTTTATTTAATTTTAAGCTTAATGATGTTGCCATGAAAAATTTTAAAGAAATGTAGTTAAAGTGGAACAAGATATTTTCAAGCCCATCATTTGATTCCACGCAATGGTATTCAATAACAACAATGAAATTCAATAGAATGATAAAATAATCCTTGCAAATAACAAACGGTTTCACCCATTTCAAAAGCCCAATTGTCATCCGATAAGTTCCATTCTGAAGCCGTACCCATTTAAGGACTAAACTTGCATCACACAACTCTGACGACGATAACTTATCGTGGTGCCAACACCATTTCCGTTTCCGGAAACATAAGCCAACCATCGGAAGGATAATAAAACAATGCTCACACCTGCGATATATCTCCAAATCCAATTTGGACCACTTTATTCCGAGCAAGGAAACGCTTTCTCATATCTATCCCCCACAATTTTACGATCCCAAAAAAAGAAAAGAAAACAAATATTCCAATCGGTTATCCTTTTTGAGGTTAGAAAAAAATAATAAAAAAAAAATTATGTGCATACTTTTTGTTGTTTTCCAAGTTGTTTATGATGCTGAAAAAAAATCGATTGTCCATAGAAATGTACTCCGTGCTACATAAAACTGGTTGGCATACGTCAACATCTACTCGTAGGCTTGCCTGTCTCTTATTCCATCTCTCATGTGATTGAAATACGTTTGGAAGGGGAAAAAGGAATCCACTTTACTCGGCTGATTGTTAGCCTTGAGCTACAGCATTTGGCAGTCAAACAGACACTTGATATTCATTCGCAAAATCGGTTTTTCATGTTGAAAACAACACCCCACGCGACTCAATCGCAACTGCCGGAAAAGGAACACAGAAAGTAATACGGAGAGCAGCGAAACGATTGTCATGGCCGCGCCCTATTCCGGAGAAAATAACCTCATCCAGTTCCAGTTCACAATCTTATTTCAGGATCAGCTTAACTATCTCCCCATTGTGGATTCGTGCCGTAGTGTGTATGCCTTGGATTCCAAATAATTTAATCTCATCTCGCAGATGGAAGGCCCACCCAAGCAGCCCCCTTAACCGACAAATGTCAAATGGCAACAACGAATACAAGTATCCTTTGTGTACAACAACAAATAAATCATTTTGCAGTAAAACACAAACACACAAGCATGGTCGCGTCATGTTGGTACTAGTGTTGGCAGTTAAGCCGAACGTCTTCTAGTTCTTAGAGCTTGGAAATTTACGCCAAGTTTTTTCTTAAACGGATTGGATTGACAACAATGCAAATACGAGGATAAATGAAAATGCGAAATAGGGGCAAGACAAAACGGCAGAAAACCAGTCGAACAAATTGGAAGGATATGACACGATGCCGCCGATGATGAGATGACGCTGTTTTTTTCCACTCAAAAAGAATGTGTCACAAGCCCTCGGGAATAAGGGTAGAAGCACGATATGAGGAAAAAATTAGCCCTGACTTTGGGGAAATATTTTCGGTGGTGCCTTGTGCTGTATCCACAGTCATTGAAGAGGATTTCGAGTTTTGTGTTGGCTCCTTGACAAATGTGGTTAATACAGTATATGGTATGTGCGAGAGTGTAGATACGGCCTGAGCTTAAATCCTTAAATTGGATAATAGAAATTTAGGGATATTACTTAATTCAGTTCGTTACAGTCAGAGTGTGTCTATTCCAGTGGCATTAACATCCTTGCGGCATTGTAGCTCAAGTTGATGGTTATTAGTAGCGCAGATGTCTTTCGATGAAGGTTGGTTTCATACAAATTGTCCTTGAGTTACAAAACGAGTATTACAAATTAGGGTAATTGAGTGCAATTAATATAAATTTGTCAAGTTTGCAGTGAAACATTTAGATGGAGTCGTTGAATAGATCTAGAAGTGTCATGATGGGATACCGACAGTTTTCTGTTCATCATAATAATTTTAATTCTTGTCGTTTCAGATTCTCTTCGCCAACTTAAATAACGCGATAATAATCGTACCAAACAGAGGTTGGCACGTCAACTACAAATTTTGCGATCTCATCAACATTTTCTGTTTTATAGATCGTTTGAAATGAGTATGCAGTAAGTTCGCGCATGTTTTCTCTTTTCCAGTCATTCTAAACAGAAGAAAAAAATCGCATATAGCCTCCATTTGATGTTTACTGCGTGAATTTTCAAGGCTGACTGATCATCACTTGAATGCGATTAGTGGACGAGGTATACAGAAAATAAGAAGCTGCTGTTGCCAAATGTGAAAAATATAAAAAATTAATGTAGAGAGAATGTGCGGAGTAGGCATTCATTATTCTTTAAGTGAAGTGGGTAATGACAATTTGAGCGAAAAATGGTTACAGATCTTTAGTTCTCAGTTATTTTGCTAAGAGGAAGAATGAATGATTTGCTAATATGAATTTCGCTTGAAAATATGGGTATGGTTGAAAATTTGAAAAAATTTAAGCATGTGTATTTTCATAATTTGAAAATTTATTTATAAGTTGTTTTTTTTAATGCAATATCACTTAATCATTGCCGGTATCATCATCATCATCCTCGCCGGAGCTTTCTATTTCACTTGATGAGTATTCGCCGGGTCTTATGACAATTCTTTCGGTGAAGGTATCCCAACTCTGTTCATATGCCAAATAATTGTCTTCTGCCCTTATGGCTTTACCGCAGGTACTTTTCCACTCCTCTATATACTATACATATAGTTCAACTTGAAGCATTGAAGAGCTATGTGCAATATTATTTTCTACCAGCCATTTAGTAAACTCAAATTTTTTTGCATCAGCAACAAAAGTTGCATCGGGTTTTCTTTATTTGTTGTGATATGAATCATTGTCCATTACAATAACCGACGGTTCATCCAGCTGCTGTTCTCTTAACCAAATTTTCAAAGTTCATCTCATTATGGTAGTCACCAGACTTCGATCCAGATTTGAATATGAGAAGAGCGCCATCGACAAATCCATTTGATCCACCAGCATGTGCAATAATAAGCTGTGATCCTTTTCCAATAAGTTTTTTTAATCCTTCCATACTTCCAGTCAGTCCAAGACATTCCTCTTGTGTGGGAGCTATGTTTATATGACTCATCTATATAAATAAATTGGTATCTACTTTCACGTAAACTCCTGATTTTCCAGATATATCTTATCCTTTGAATTTTTATGTCCTTCCTTTCACAAAGGATGCTCCTATTGGGTTCCGTCTTGCGAAAGCTGAATCCTTTGCTTTTCAGAAGTCTCCAAAGTGATGTCTTGCTTTTGCTCATTTCAAATTCACAATATTCTTTTTGCTTAAGGCTTCTCAATGTTACGATTTTTTTGTCAAATTGGTATAAGGAGTAGATTATCTTTCTTATGGCCTCCAAATCGAAATTGTCCAAATCAGTGATCCAGTGCCGATGAGGAGTTTTCTTCTCGGGTGATTGGAGTGTTCCAGTTTAATGTTCTTTGATTATTTTGTAGATAATCCTTTGCGAAAGTCCGACAAATTTTAATATTTTGTTCACAAGCTGCTCCTCTGGGTGCGCTATTTTGTTGAATGATGGCGAAATCCAAATTTTGGTTGCAAATTTTCAGCATAATCACGTGTTTAATGCTTTCCTCGCTTGCAGCAGTCCATTATTCATTTCTTTTAATATATTTTTGCTAGCGCTCCTTGCAAGGGTTTTTAAAACTAAATCATAATTTATGTACATGTTCGCGTTTTTATATATGCAAAAATTGTTCGAAAATATATAAATATTAAACGCGCGGGAAGAACGCACGCTTAACCATTGAGTACTGTAAGTAAAAATCGATATGATAAAATAGCAATGAAGGCAAAGACGTGGCAAATATTTCTCTGCGCAGTTTTCCAATTATTCAAAAGTGATTTTAAACGATCTTATAGCCCCGATTTGGAGTGACTCTATCGTAACTCAATATTTTTACAACCCCACACGCTATCACTTTTACTTGCATTGAGCTGCAATAAGTCAGTTTGAGTATTGTTTCATTCCAGGAAGCAAACCAAAATAGAAAGTTGAGTATATGTCATAAAGCTATTCCCAAATTAAGGACGACCTTGATTTTCTGTTGCTTCTTCACTTAAACTATAGACATCAAGGT
Source organism: Orthonevra nobilis (assembly GCA_963555765.1). Lineage (NCBI taxonomy): Eukaryota > Metazoa > Arthropoda > Insecta > Diptera > Syrphidae > Orthonevra > Orthonevra nobilis. Next base: position 141,978,305 of record OY743224.1, read on the forward strand.
CCTTGGAAGAAACTAGTCGTGATGCAGCATATCCAAAAGTAAATTCACACAATTTGCAGTAGCGCATCAATTCTGATGGGAATAAAAACAACTTTTGTGTAGTTTTTGTCAAATGAATAACTAAGAGGATTGGCAGGACAACTCGAATCCGCAAGCAATTAACAAACAACAAACAAAAAAAAGCAAGAGCCGTTTTCCGACAATAAATGGCAATAGTCGTCCTCTTGGCTCAGGTTATACTGATGGTTTAGGATCAGCATCCGATGCACAATGGCATACAAGTGTATCTAGGTACGAAGTTCTACTGTACAGATTGTTGGCACCGAAAGTTATCATCTTCAGCCAATGTTCTACAAAGGATGACGACAACACAGACTGCTACCCTGACTACGACGACGGCGATGATGATGATGATTATATCATTTTATTTTGCACGTTTTTTTTTTAACCCCCATTTCTGTATCTGTACTCGTTGTTCGTCTCTATTGTTCTTATTTAATTCCATCGCCAGACAATAGCAAAGCATAACATAGAATTGCATTTCTAGGCAACACAAAAGCGCCGACCCGTTCCGCTGGCCTTCAGCCCTATCCCGTATTGTCCCCGTCTGTAATTGCTTTATGTTTTGTCATCTAACCCATTTTCCAAGAGTTGGATTCGCCTGCAATAAAAAAGGTGCACGTCTCGAGCATTCATATCGAGGCTTTGCGGGTTGATGTTCTCATTTCCGCCCGCCCACCAACCATGTGCACACAAAGGGATGTGCGCGCATTCGTCCTTAGCCTTTTAAATTGGTTATCTCATTAAGGGGGGGCAGCAATAAAGGGAAGATCCTGAATGGAGGCCACATGCCAGGAGACACTTGTCGTCTATTGAGCAAGTTTGAATTTGAATGAAAGATGTTTTAGAAAACTTGTTTTTTTTTGCTAAGACTTTCATCCCAAAGTGTGACTGTGCATGTAACAGTGCCAGCAGGACCTGTACTCATGTATGTATGTATGTACTCATTCTAAGGTATAAATATACCGTGAAAGCTCTTCGGATATTAAAATAATTTATTGCTTTGGGAAGACATCGTTGTCGTCCTGGTAATGCGACATTTTGGCAACACTGATTTGACTTTTTTGGCCTGTCTCATGAGTGGAATGGAAATAAAGTGATTTTATTATTTTTATTTTTATTGTTCGTCCTTTATCGTATTTGTAGATGAATTGGGCTAGAAGGAAAATGTGCTTGTATGTTATGTGGACCTGCGGGCATGTTTTGATACATTTTTCTTTTTAGTATCGAAAACGATCTGTAAAAATTGCTGGCCGGAGCATTGTGGTGGAAAAATTGTCTGGCCTCGAATAAAGTTAATGAAGTTTGAATAGTTTATTGCGAGTCAATGTTGTCGTTATAATATTTTAATGACGACATTTTTATGAATCGCTAAAGGACAACGAAAAGATTTATTAGGCAAAGGACATGGGTTCGATTTGTGATATCACGAATTAGGTGCTTTCTTTTTCTACTGGTCTTAACTGCTAATCGGGTTTAATTCATTTAATTCACGAAACATATAAGATGGTTTTTTTCTGAGACATTAACATTGTTTTGGAGAAACACAATCCATGAGTTTCGTCCAACTTAACTAAAAAATTATAAATAAGCAAAGCAAACCAATATTAACCAAAGAAGCAAACGGTCAAAGTTGAAATGTTGAAAGGGCTTGAAAAGAAAACTATCTTTTCACTGCGGCTTGGGGCGACAAGTGAGAATTGAATAAATGAATATTGAATAATAATCCAATATTGCTATCGCAGTTACAGGATAAGCGTGCATTTCATGGATTGATAGTATAATCTTCGGTTTTTTTTAATTCCAGTTATTTTATGAAAACAGACAATTTTCTTTCCATTAATTTATTTCTTTCGAAAAATTGAGTATAAGAGCAGTGCAAGCACGTAATGCATAAGAGTTTTTCAAATATTCCGGATGGAGGGATAAACGAAACATGCACCTACCAAAATATGGAGTGAGAAATCTTGCCCCCCAAGATACTAAAAAATGCTTACTTAACTGGCCAAGTCCTCGATCCATGAAAGATCTGTGCCATAGCAGAAGCTGTTCCGGTCTTTGCTTATTTCGTCAGCCTGAGGGCTGAGATTCAAGAACACTCTTATTGTCCATTCAATCAAAATGAGTACGACACTGTAGTCGACGGAAAGCGATGATGACAATAACGTCTGCGTACCACAACAGTTGAGCTTTGCCTTCCATGTTGACACCTGCTTATTATCATATTTGTTCTGGGATTGCCGGAATCCGGTTTAGGTCTTGAGTAATTCTGGAGTTCTTCGTGTTTTCGAACGTTGTGAAACTTAACCGGACAAATTTTACCGGAACCCCTAATTCGGCCATCGCTTTGTATAGTTTTAGTTCAATGAATATTGTCATGTGCCGCTTTGAAGCCAATTAATAGCCGGCGAGTATTGACTTAAAGTTAGTAGCTCTATTCCGGAAATGCGGAATTTGCGATTTGCCGGATTGGAAGCCAAATTGTCCGGTTTGTATGCTACAAGAAAGCTTCAGACATTCACCCTTGTCCCTTTTAAGTCTGCGAGTCGGAAGCCACTATCTATTGTTGTTTACTTTCTGACCATTCCGATAAAGGCATTCCGAAAAGGATTTAAGCACTGAAGGCCATTAAAAACTAGTTAGTCTTCGTACTTCGGACATGCTCCGTTGGCTTTTTTCAAGAGTGCGTAGGGCTTTAGCTTCATCGATTGGAGAATTTTTGACTTGCTTTTAGTGTACAGACAAGTTTTCTGTATCTTACAAGGAAGACTCGTGACAATGTTTACTGGTCTGACCGGAAGCCCGAATTCGTGTTGTAAAAGAAACAATGCTCTGTGAATATGATGCCATTTATACTGATATTGACAATAGATTGACGACATAATCTGTCAAAAACTAACAAAATACATACCACACTATATCAAATTAAGGGTTTATGGAGGAAAATAATTCGACTTCATTATATGTCTATTTATAAAATACTGTATTCAAAATTTTTTTCGTACACTTGAAAGTTCAAAATAGTTTGACCTCACGCCCTCTAAATAATTCTAAGATTATGCCTTGTTTGTTGTACATTCCGACATAATAGAATTAAATTTACCACATTCTCTTGCTGCTTGAGTGCAACGCCTTCTATTTTGACTATTTTGAACCAGCTAACTGAAACAAAATTTCTTTGTTCTATCCTTCGGTTCAATTAATGTACCAAACTCTCCTTATCTTATCTTCAAATCAGCAAATTCTGACCCATGACAGCTTTAGGATGAAGCCTCTTAGAAAAAGGACATCATTGTTTAACACTATAATATTAACTGACATTTACTTACCATGCTCAAATTTCACTTGCAACACAGTTCTGGACTATAACTTTATGTTTTTGAGCTCGTAGCTTTTGACTTATATAAGCTATCTTCATGCCGCATTTGTTCTAACACAGCTCTTCTGTTTCTTTACTTATAGCCAAAATGTACTATTTCCATCTATTTTTTAGATTGAACTTGCTTACTAACTTAGGCTTAAAACTTCCTCCACCATACCCAGTTTGCGATACTCTTCATTTTCGCAAAATGAGTTCTTCTTGTCGAAATTGCAAACTATATTTCTCATGTCAAAAAACGTTCTTAGCCGAAACCTATTCAGTCTCGTTTTTGAAGCAACAAAAGTTTTAAAGTTTTCAAATTGTATTCTTCTCTATCGATCACGATTTCACGATTTAATCGAGTCATTGCCACGAATCGTTCACGCGGCTGACAATTATCTCTAATTAACATGTCACATTGAATACAAAGTAATTCACCACAAGTGTCGCCCAACAGGGCCACAAACCTTCAATCTTGGCACCATGCATAACCTCCGAAATAATTCAATAAACGAAAACTTTCCAACAAAGAGCACCACGCAGGGTCATGCCAACGAGCAAAGTCGTATGCAAACTCAATACATCCGCCGCCATCGTCGATAAACCATAAGAAGGATATGCGCCCGATAGTGTATACTTAGATAGCTAGTATGTCTCTAGCAGAGGCCACCATCGGAGTCAACACCATCGTCTGGTGCTTCAAAAACGATGGCATATTCACGTTGAGTTTTCACGCCACAGACTCTGGCGTCTGACTTGGCTATTGGCCCAGTGCTCCTCGCACCCGGAATTCAAACTTATCGATGTCGGATTAAATGAGTGTGACACATTCCGACCACATTTTGAAATTTATTACTCCTCACAGTGCCGCCGCCGCCGCCGCCACCATCGCATCGTCGGGATGTCCCGAAAATCGTAGCTTTTTCCACAAAACTAACTTCGATTCTAGGACTCAAACTCTAACTCAAAAACCACCTCGCCAACACTGACTGGATACAATTCATCGTCGTACTTCTTCTTCTTTGGCTCGATTTGGTTTTTGGTTTCTGGCTGCCACTGGCACTCTACATACTCCGTATACATTCGGCTTGGGAGAAATCGAATTCCGATTCCGACTCATGGTGTGCCATGACTTCGTTGCCCCCCCCATGCCCGAGGATCTGCCGGCAGCAGTACCCACCATACTCGTACACATTTACAAACAGGAAATTGAATTTTCGATTCGTTGTAACTTGGATGTAATTTCGATTCGTATTCGGTATTCGTAGTACGATGCCACACTTACGATGGGGCACGTTGGTGTCACCGGCACCACGTGACTGCTGTAATTCCAGCGCCAGTGGTATTTACTGACATTCACACACAGACACACACACACGCAGCTCGTTTACCATTAGAAATTGGTAGATGCACCTTTGGATGACAGACAGAAACGTTTTTGCAAAAAAGGAAACGTTGGTTTGTGTCTGTGTGAATGGAATTGGCCTGGGGGGTATGCTGGGTGGGTGGTGCTTGTAGCGATCGTTAAGGCAGCAGCTTAAGTTTCAACTTTTTGATAGCGGACGCGCTTGGAATTGTAATCAGGAGGGTGACTCCTGGCACTGTGGCTGACTGCACAATTGAAATAATTTGCAGAGTTGTTAGTTCTATATTTTTGATTATTTCTGCTCAGTTATAGAGCATGTCTCGAGTAGTTATAAATTGGATTCAAAGACGTTCGGTATGTTCAGTCAGTGGAATATGAAGTGACCGAGAAAATGAAAAATAATAATACGCCAAATACGGATCAAGACTTTTAAAATTTTCGAAATTTTCGGATACTGTGAGTTAGATTAATAAGGCAGGCAATCTCTTGCCTCTGTTTGAATTTGATAGAAATGCAGATTTATATTTTCGCAGTACGAAATCAATACGACTTATACCCAAAGTCACCGTCGAAACGTTGCAATTTTTTTTAAACAGAATTTGAATTTATGTGCAAGTTTTTGAAGAGAGATCATGAGATTGGTTAGCTGAGTGATGCACGAAAATATTTCCGCGTCAGAGATTTCACCAACTGAAAGTCAGTCGAACCAGCCTGATTATTTATCACCTCTCTGCTTGTGCCTTTTGCTCTAAAATTCGACCTTCCGAATGAAATATATTTCTATTTCGGCGAAAGCGATCTTTTATGATTGGCTTGTTCTCAAGGGATTAAGACAACACTAATAATGCATTTGCATAGAGCGAGTGAGGGATTTTCCATAATGGTTTGATGCTAAAATAAAGTTTGGTTTCGATTGCTCCGAGGGCCTAATTTGCATTCGCCAAATTCACAGTATTTTATCCGCCATTAATCGATATACCTGCAAATTAATTTTTTTTTGGGAAAATTTCGCTAGCAGTCTGCTGTGAATGTTATGCTCTCACAACAGAGCCAACGACATTATCCTCAGGCACCATTTTTTAGAGGACACGAATTAGGAGCTTTAGCATGACAAGCTCATGGAATGTTAGAATTACTACTACAGCATGACCAGGCATACATTCAAGTCCGATTTCTATCGCTCCTGTGAAAGCATCGTCAATGGCGATGGGTGACGGAACCAGATTCGAAAGCCAGATGAACTAGAACCTTACACCTATCAATTGATTTAATTAAAGGGCAAGCGCCTTACCAACTGCGCCACCCAGCCGTTACTTAACATGAGCGTAATAACTGTTTTTTTATGGCATGAAATTGAGGATTCGGAATTGGTAATCATGGGGCGATAACCCTGGCCATTCACAGTTACGTGACGATCGTTATCGTCAACGAAAAAATATGGCCCAATAACGCCATCGGAATGCAAACCAAGCAGTTATTTTTTGTGGATGAAGTGATGTGATTCATGAAGTATTTGTGGATTTTCAATCGACCAATAACGCATATTTTGCTTATTGACTTATTCTTCACTGAAGATGATTTTGTGATGAAATTCATCATCTTAGCGTATCTTCTCCAGAGCCCAATCGGAGAACGAACGTCGCTTCAAATGGTCCATCGGCTTCGATTCTTGAGTCTTGAGAAATATTATTTCACTGTTTTCAACTAAGCAAAATTCGTTGAAAAATATTGAAAGCGACACATGATCACCCTGAATTTGCTACTCGAATTTCCTTAAGGGGGGAATCACAGTAGCACACAAAAAAATAGGCATATTTTCGGGAATTAATTTTGGCTGAATAAAAGTATCAATCGAAAATCTGTAAAGTAGGTTTTTTAGCAATACTAAAAAAGCACAAAATGTAATTTTTCAATAAAAAATATTCAAAAAAGGCGACTGCGCAGCATATGCCCCAAGGCACCTATTTTTGAAAGCGTGTCGATGGCCGAAGACGAAAAATCTTTAATTTTTGACCTGGAAGAAAACACCAAAATTTTTTGGTTTTCATATAATAACAGCTAGCGAACTACGTAGGATTTTTTCGATATATTGTTTTTTTACAAAATGGTGCATTTTTGAAAATAAAGTTAAATTTTAAACAAAAAAAACGCCATAAAATCGTCGATAAAAAAAATTAAGCCATATAAAATAAAAAATTCTACTTAGCTCCTTGGAGAAAGATATTTCTAAGCTACTGCCAAATTTCAAGTCGATCGGTAGAGATTTGCTCGAGTTATGTTTTCGGCGAGCTCAAAAAAGTGGTTTCGAGAAAAACGCGTTTAAAGTTTTAAGTACTGAGAAACCATATGAAAATATAGGAGCGTACCGGAGAGGCGTTACCGCAGAGTGAACATTTTTTTGCCGTATTCCATCATTTGGTATATTATTTTTAAGACCCTAAAGAACCTTTTAAGCGATAAAATTTTTTTTTCGAAAAATTTAAAATTTGACTGTGATTTCTCCCCTTAATGTAGAAAAATCATTCACCTTGCTACTTCAATTCAAAGCATTTCATTCTTCAGTTCCAGGGCTTTAATCGAAATCATAAATGACACAAATCTATGCACGTGAGGGTGTTCGCAACGTTTTGAACATTTAAGGACTTCTTTCGAGTTTTACTTCATCTGCCATGGGATATTTTCTCAATATCTTAATTTCTCTAAAACCAACTCTTATCGCCCTCAATCCTTGTTAATTTCCCTTAATCCTTCAACGTGACCATCCAACCATAGGTAAAGGTAAATTGTGAGCTCGAGAACGCCATGAAATGCTTGGATTGAATTTCCTTAAGAGTAGTTTCAAGTCCAAGGTAGGAAAAACTCTTTTAAAAAAGCTAACCTTAAATTTAAAAATGCTACGTGTGGCTCCACCTCTGGATGAGTACTCGTTGTAAGTACTCGTTGAACGCAACATCGCATGTTTCCATGCTACGGTGACCCCCCATGGGCATTATTTGCATGTGTTTCTGCATGCGTTTTGCGCACATGCTGTACTAGTACACGACATGCACAACGGTTCGCATGCGTAGCGTTATAGAAAAAAAAACAGCATATATAGTATGTTGTATTCCTTGTATACAATCGTATATTTTTTTTCGCTGTCATCAATACACTTGAAGTGTGCTTCAGGGTGCTATTTTATAAAATTATAAAATATCGGAAAAGAACTGTTCCGCGATTGCTATATTGAAAACCGCCAGACCCGATTTTAACTGCCATCACATATGAAAGCCAAGTGGACAATCAACTGAAACTGAAGTATGAGGCCAATCTTGAATGTATGAAGATCCAATTTTGTCTGTTTTACTCGCTTTTGTGATCAAAATTAAGGTAAAAAAGGATTAAAGTTATCAAAAACGAAAACTGAGTAATATTTCTACAAAATAAATCCATTATGCTCACGTCCTAATGCTTAAAATATACACCTAATATGAAATACATGCAACGGTACGAATTCGAATGAAGTTACGCATGTTGTCCAAAATCACATGCTGCTTGCTACTTCACGACATGTGAAGAAGACAAATATTTTCATGCGATAAAAATATAGCATGGACCGAAATGTATATGCGAGACTTCATACGACTTTCACAAACAGGGGTAGTACACGACATGCAAACTACATGCAGGTATTGTGATAGATTTTGACGTCAGAATGACCTCAGAGCTGCATTTACATGCAACGATTAACATATAGTGTACTACGGGCTTAAGAAGTTTTCGTGAATATTAATTTGTATATCGTTGCTGATTGCAATGTCCCTTCGGAAGCCAGGGAAATACAACAAGGCTCATTGGAGCTCTAAGTAACGAGCACTCTCGCTCACCGTTACAAATTTATCGGACAGGCCAATGTGTCGATCGAAGAAGGAATAAAAATATCTTCATTTTTAAGCGAAGAATTGGACAAATCCTGATTTCATCTATTCGATTATTTACACAGATGTTTTTATTTAAAAAGTGATCGAAGTTCCCATAACCCATTGTCAGTGTACCGGCTAATCGCTGAAAGCCTCACAAACCTTATTTTAAGTGGAGGTGTAATGAAGGACATAGACACGTCTAACATCATCTTTCGGAAATTTGTTCATAGGCGTAAGAACTATTTGGGCAGCTTTCGCTTTGAAACCCTTAAGGTGGCTTTCCGACTCAATTTAGGATTCGTTCTTAAATTTTGTAGGGAAATAAATTGCTTTGCGAAAAGCACGTTGGTATAGGTTCCTTCTTAGAAAGGTCTTTCAGGAATTCCTATATTTTTATCTGTCTCATGATTCCAGTAAACTTAACCTTTAAAAATCTATGTTCATTCGCAAACTGTTCTGATGAGAACTAAAACATTTGAAAAACTTGGCAATGCCTTCCGTGAAGAAAGCTGTATGCTTCCGTTTAATTCCCTGGATTGCAATGGTAGACACATTTATTCCCATTCCATTACCAAAGCGCTGCTTGTATGAGAGTAGCTTTTACTTCAAACCACAAGAGAAGCTCCCATAATGCTTACTCCAGCTATCCACTTTGACTTGGTTAAATAATTTTCAAGAATATGGGAAACTAAAATGGCAAGTACTTTAAGCAGCAACAGAAGAACAAGGACTCGGATGACAGCATTAACATTATCTCAATTCCTCATCCCAGGCTGTATTCGTTCTTTTGTATTACTCTCTTCTCATTCGACCTTGCATAAATTCGCTGGCCCACCATCATCCTTATTACGGCACAGAGAGCAAAACGGAGGACTAAGAAAAGCCATTGTTTTGCCAAAACCTTGGCAATTAAAAAGCGTTCCCCAAGGATGGACGCGACACACGCAACCATTGGCTGGACTACAATTCGAGGAGAAACAACAAATCCTTTTCGTACTCAATTTACCGTATTAAATCGATTTTAATTTCAAATGGACTAGAAATTGTATTTCACTCGAAGTCATTACACATAAACCAGCTCCACATACACATCTACATCAGCAAACAACAATAGCAACAACAAGCGGACGAATCCTTGCGGTATAAATATTCAGGATTAAAGTTTTGCCTGCGTTTTCGTAGCCCAAACCACAATTCAATTAAAATCGCCTTCACATCGAGGCTAAACTAAGGCACTCGCCCGGGTACACTTTGGATGGGCGGCCGGCTAGCCCGAGTGCAATTATCATTGTGAGGGCTGTATACTTGGTGAATGGTGAGATCCTGCCAGCTAGAGCCCTAATAGACGGTCCTATTCTGCATCATACAGTAGTTGTGCTTGGTGTGCTGTGAAACAATTTTTAACGCCTCATAAAGTTCGAGAGCACCCTCCTGCCGTCTGATTGTGATTCCGATATTCAGGATGGTTGTTCTTTGAAGCAATTCTAGAGTCCTTCTCTTCTTCTCTAGTTGGTTGGGCCATTGGGGAGGTCTGCTTCATTAACAGTCTAGTAATTAAGTTAATGCTGGTTTTTCTTGTGTTTTGGCTCGGGTGATAGAATGAATGGCTTCACTGCCTTCCGGAGGGTAGATGTGATTCAGGGTTGTATATTTGGTGTTATGTTTTTTTTTTTTTGTTTTTGTTTTTTTTTTTTATACGCCAGAGGGGGTTGAATTAGATGAAGGCTGTTTATTGTTTTGTTGTTCGGGTTTGTTTTTCTGTGTTGTGTTGTAGCTCTCTTGTTAGGAGTGCTTAGAACGCGTGTTCACTCTCGGAGGCCTGGCAGTAATTTGGACATGCTTAGTGTTGCTAAGAGAGGGATGAATGATTATCTCGATGGAATTTTATGGGCGGTAAAGTTGGTAATAAAAGAAACTTTCTTCCTTTTTTATGCATAACTTCCATGGACAAATGAAAGTTGTTTGGGTTTCGTGTGGTGAGGGCGAACATTTTACGTCCTCGTTTGATGCTCTATTGGTTTAAGGAGCGAATTTGTTTTGAATGACCATCAAACATAGCCAACAGACGTGGGTATGAGCGATGCCAATGAAAAACTTTATTCACACTTAAATTGAGGAAAAAAGGATTGAAAAGTACCAATTTAGGAAACTTTACCATTCCGTGAGTGCTTTCCAAAATAAAAATAAAAGAAATACAGTCATTTCTTAAATGTTCCTATTTATGTATACAAAGAGACCATGATTTAACGCTTTAAGTACTGCTGGTTAAACAAGCATTGTAGGTGGCAGTATTACCACCCACCTGGCTACAGTCAAGCGTACTTGTTACTTGTCATTCAGAGTGGAGTTAGTCGTAGGGTCATCAATTTTTATGGTTCCGTACTCAAGCACTTTGAGCGAAACCCAATTACTAAGCCTCCGCTGTCCGTCTGTTTAAAGAGAATTCAGAGAAAATGCGACAAAGTTTTCTTTTCTTCGCAAAGAAAAAGGCCATTGAATGGTAGTAACAATAACTCAGCTCAAACTGCGTAAATATTTGATTTCAAACATTTCAAACATTTAAAAAATCATGCGTATAAACAAGACCTTCTCAATGACCCCACCAAATGAAATCCAAGGCGACAAAATACAAGATATTGGTACCTAGTTGACACCTGCGACGGTAACACTTTCCTCATTTGGTGGTCAGATTAAAAAAACAATTTCACCACCAGACCCAAATGAACTGGCTTGAATTCTAGAATATTTTGAACTTTATTGGGGTAAAGATGTCAATTTAAATTCCAAATGCGTCTTAATGCCCCGTAAGACAAGCCCGAAAGAAATGTCCGCCGGGAAATCACAAGATTTGGATCTTCTTCAACTCTTTCACTAACAGCGGCCATATTAATGATCATGGTTAGGTCTTGAGTCATTCGTTGAGGAGCCAACTTCTTTGAGTTCAGAACGTATCACACGAACCAACGGTAATAATCTGAAAAAGTGGATTCCTGTACTGTAGTGTGAATATTTTATCGGCTTGTCAGGCTGAAGTTCCAAGTTCATCAACATTGCATGTTTATGAAGCCGCTTATACGAAAATGCGCCTTATCTAAAAAGATGATTTCTTGACACCAATTTTCGTCGATTTCAAATTGCCTAAAAAGCGCAAACAGAAAAGTGGTAGCAAAAAACTGGGTATTTCTTTTCGTTCAATTAGCCAGTTAGTTGCATCTAATAATAACAATAGTCTGAAGCCTTAATGTAGAAAAAAACTCAATCTAATGCATTTGACTTTCTGTTTGCTGAAATCCTCGGCATGCGAAATATCTATGTTTCCTGAAGTGGTGCAAGAAATACTTTACCCCTCCTGATCTGGCGCTCCAAAGATCATCTTGAGCCTGTACGACAGAGTGCTCCATCGAAACGTGGCAATCTTCCGCCTGATTAAATGGCGAATGATTTCCAACATTTCCAGGCATATCGTGAACAGAGGCCAAAAAATGCTCGAAGAGGTGTCCCCGTTCAAGTTTCTCGTGACTAAACATCAAAGGAATTTCTTGTCAGAAAACCAGGTCTAATCCGAAACACTTCAGTGCTGCAGTTTGTCGATTCGCGACATTTCAAGAACTTGACAGTATTTCTCTCAACGACATTGTGACAACGTTGTGACTGAACGTCTGAACGTCTTTTATGAAATGTATGAATAAACTGGACCAGGTGTCGATCCCCCCACCAATGAAGGGTGTGTCCAGGAAGGAAACCTCACAGACGGCGCCCACTTTGTGTATCTCCTTTATTCCCATCCCGTTTGCAATTCTTGTTCAAACGTAAATCTTTTGATTTCCTAGTTGCTGTCATTGTTAAAATAACACATAAATCGAAAAAAAACCAACAGATGGCCCACCCTACACATTGAAAAACTTCCCACATTTTTTTCCCCCCGTATCAAGCAACTCCCCGATGTGACCTTCCATTTTCAGTCTCGAAATAAACCTTAATCACTTCTAATAATTGCGAAATTGAAAAACTTATGTGCTGGTCCTCGTCGAGGGACAACACAACTGCCAACCCAGGACGACAATGGGACGACGAAAAAATAACTTTAAGCAATTTACTTAAAAAACAACTCAACAAAAACTCACAAGCACACACTGCTACTACGCCCGCCGCCGCGCCGCTGAGCAATCAAACAACAAACAAAACAAACGAAACAAACTTTATAATCTGTCTTAGCTAAACACAAGTATCTGCTGCTACAACTCCTTATGTCTTTCATTTCTTTCCTTTCTTTATATACGATATACACATACATACTTACGTTTCATTTCAAACTTTTTATTTAGCCTTTTCGTCCTTTTTTCGGAATACAAATAAAAAAAAAACAAAACACAAACAGTAGCAAACGGTATCACTTCCCTGTCCCCAAAGCCAGGATCGTATTTTAATTGCAAAGAAACTCCTTAAAGGCAAGGCCAGCAGGATACGTTGACGAAGGAACAACATACACAAAAAAACAAGCTAAGAAGACCGAGCCAGCAACGGTAATGTGAATCTGGAGAGTTAAAAGAAAAGGAGTGCGAGTTTCGTTTTATCGCACAACTTTGTCTTTTCGGGATTACATTGATGGAACAGCTTTAAGAGGACTCGGTTCTTCCTTCAAAAAATAAAACGAACTGTAAAAAAAAATATCTATTTGGTGCACTTTTTTCTGGAGATAGAAAAAAAGAGAGGATGAAGTTTTCATATTGTTGTAAATGACATCACACATCAGACATGGCCACTTCTGCTGCGGAGCCCAGCTCGGGAGATGGCTTAACTTTAGCGACTGGATCCATTTAAGTTAAATTATGCATTGGCTTAAAGGAAGCAGCGAGGTCTCTGGAGGAAGCTCACGCGGTAGGTAGTTGCACCATCAACGTAAAAGTTGCGCAGGACAACCGAAAGATGTTAAAAGTTAATTAAAAGATATTTTCTGTTTGCCCTGGAGTGGGAGTCCTTTTCTTTGTTAATTTTTCTAGTACGCCTTAGTTTCTTAAATTTTTTTTTCCACCTTCTGTTCATGTTCACAAAGTTTGAGCATAATAATTGTGGAAAAGTTCAAAATGTCTTCGAGGAGGAATGGTAATGGTGAAGACAAAAAGGAGTTGTGTCAATGCAATTAACAGTTCACGGTGCGTGTTTAGCTTGGGAGCATATAAATAGCGCGTTATTATGACGCAGATAAACGTTTGCAATTTAACCTTTAGTGAAGGTGATATTGAACAAGAAACTGGTGGAGTACTATACTTTAACGAGTTGTAATTGAGATTAAAGTTTCTTTTCTGAATACCATAGTTGCCAATGTAGTTTATTGAAGGAGTCTAGTCTTTTTGAACCTTGGTATGGAGAAAATAGACAGACGTGAAATAGATACAATTTTTTGATAATCCTTTGATACTAGGACAAACGCCTGTTGATAACGATAATTTGTCAAAAATATGCGCAGTCAATTCGCCATACCTAAATCAAACCTTTAAGAGCTGCCGACACCTGTTCGCTTAAACTGTTAAACTAAGCCAGCTACATGAGACGTATCCCGGAAAAGTAAATATGCCGGGTTTCCGATGGCTAATAAGTGTTTTCAAAATAGGAAAAAGCGGTCAAGTGGGAGTCGAACACGTACAGAAAGGGTTCCGTACTTATATTTGAATTTTCCTTATTACTTCTTGGCGTTTTGCAACTTTTAATAACACTCTTTTTTGTAACGTTATTTATAATTTTAATTATTATTTCCCTAAAGCGGCCATAGAAGCAAAAATGTTGTGAAAATTTGTTCAGAAGACCCGAACGGACGAACAGGCGAACGGACAAAAGGACAAACGGACGAACGTTCGTTGGCATTTAAAAAAAAAAACAAAATTATTAAACTTTTTTCATTCTTTAATTATTTAAACTGATTGCTTCAAAGCGCCCTCCATTAAGTTGCGGACACCGAGAGAAACAGGTCATCTTGTTTCGGGACTTGCCCTGCAGAAGGCATGGCTTGATCTCGTAAATTTCACAGCAAACATTTTCCTTCAGTTCCGTGATAGACCACGAAATATTAGTAGAGCCCTTACCATTGACGTTCCTGACTAGAAAGGGGTTGAGAATATTGTCTTTTGTGTGTTCGGGTCAACGCTGGTCTTCCTTCTTAATTAAGGAAAGAATAAAAAAAATACAAAATTATCATATTCAGTTAAAAACCTTGGTAGCAACTAGTTTGTAAGTATAACCTTGTACATTTATGTATAGTTTAATAAATAATAATAATAATAATAAAATTAATTCCACACAAGCTTCGGTCCAATGCTTGAATGTTGTCTGTGTCGTTGGTGCTTGCCTTGGTTCAGGGATGTTCTGTGCCGAAGAGGTTTCGCGGAACTCTTTCAACAAAGACTTATCATTTCATAGCAAGTCAGAAGATGTAGTCCATTTTCTTTTGAAAAGCAAAAATTTGTTTATTGACTCTCTCAAAATGCTTCCGCAGCAGCTATCACTTTATTATTATTTATATGTTTCTTAACATATTGATGGTCTTTAAGCCGGAAAAGAGATAGTAGTCGGAGTGGCTTAGATTTGTAGTATAGGATGAGTGCTCGAGCAATTCGAACTCCGTTTCACGAATGGCAACTATCGCAACTTCAACTTCGAATGCCGCTGTTTTTATTGATGAAACACCCCCCAGCTTGAAGTTTGTCCTGCTTCTTGTCCTTGATAGCTTGGCACACTGTTCTTATGAGTATCAAGACCCTGCATCTTTAAATTTCTTCAGTGTAAGTGCAGAAGATCTTTTCCAGATTATACAGTGTTCTTTCGCCTCGAGATCGTGGGGATATAAGGAAGCTACAACAGTGGTAGACACGTGCTGATGCATATTGTATTTGACCTTTAAAGAGCGTCCTGTGCGGCTGGAATAGAACCACTTTACTTCACTACATAACTGAAATTGAATTGAATCTGAAAAAGTGAACATTTCTGTCTGTAACGCTGAAAGTTATAGGAGGAAGAGGAGTTCTGGAGCATCGCTTAAGAAAATGCTTTAAGAAAAATTTGTCTCCTTTTAGTTCTTTCGCTAGATTTGCAATAATTTTTTTCGCAACAATTTAAGCAATATCAACTTTGTGGTATATTAATTCCAGGATTGTATTTTAGAATCCAATCTATTCATAGTGCCCCTTTAAAATATGCTGTTAACTTCGGAATTCATTTAGATTAACATTTACATTAAACTTCCTTACCCACGGCTAGAATCGCAAAGTTTTCGACGTCAAATAAAACAAACAAATAAGTTTTATGATTTGAACCTAAGTTCACGTTTCATTTTAAAGACCTCGGTAAAAATGGGACACAAACTATAGTCTAATAAGGTGACTGAAGTCTAACAATTGATGGTGAAAACAATTACAAGCTCATTAGCTTGCACGTCTTGAATGAAGGTTCATCTCGGCTTGTTAAACCGTCCGAGTCCGAGTACGTTTGTAAAGATCAGTTAAAGTAAAAGTATTTCGGTAAGCAGCAGATTCTTTACTTAAATAAACATAAACATTTTGCTGTACTGATGATATAAATTACCGTTGGCAACTGATGAGAGGTTAGGTGAGTTTCAGTCTTCGTAGAAGCACCAAATTGTACTCGTCTATTCGCAGAGCAGAGCATTGACGCAATCATTTGATTTCATCAGAAAAGCTTTTACCGAATAAGCTGTACAAGAAATTACTTAAAATCAATCACTTTACGCAATGAACACAGCAGATGCTTTAGGCTTTAGGATCCACGCCAGTGCCGATGATACCCCTACCCACAGGTAAAAGAATGACTTCGAGTAACTTTCCCATTTCGGGCTCAGATAAAAAAGTCACATCAATACTTCAACAACTCAGATAAACGAAATATCATCTCGACGCCATAGAAGAGCGAACTTTTATATTGACTCTCTCAAAATGTTTCCGCAGCAGCTATCACTTTATTATTATTTATATGTTTCTTAACATATTGATGGTCTTTAAGCCGGAAAAGAAATAGAACTCGGAGCGGCTTAGATTTGTAGTATAGGATGAGTGCTCGAACAATTCGAACACCGTTTTACGAATGGCAACTATCGCAACTTCAACTTCGTATGCCGCTGTTTTTATTGATGAAACACCACCCCAGCTTGAAGTTTGTCCTGCTTCTTGTCCTTGATAGCTTGGCACTTCAAATGTGTATCAAGACCTCGAATCTTAAAACTTCTTCAGTGTTAGTGAAGAAGGTCTTTTTCAGATTTTACAGTGTTCTTTCGCCCCGAGATCGTGGGGATATAAGGAAGGAAAGATGCACATTGTATTTGAGCTTTGAGAGCGTCCTGTGCGATTGTAAAAGAACCACTCTAATTCACTACATGGCCGAAATTGAATTAAATCTAAATAAGTGAGCATTTATGTCATGGCTGGAGGAGTTCTGGAGCATCGCTTAAGAAAATGTCTTAAGAAAAATGTCTCTCCTTTTAGTTCTATCGCTTGATTTGCAATAATTTTTTTCGCAACAATTTTAGCAATATCAACTTTGTGGTAATTCCAGGATTGTATCTTAGAATCCAATCTATTCATAGTGCTCCTTTAAAATGTGCTGTTTACTTTGGAATTCATTTAGTTTAACATTTACATTCAACTTCCTCGCTCACGGCTAGGATCGCAAAGTTTTCGACGTCAAATAAAACAAACAAATAAGTTTTATGATTTGAACCTAAGTTCACGTTTCATTTTAAAGACCTCGGTAAAAATGCGACACAAATTAGAGTCTAATAAGGTGACTGAAGTCTAACAATTAATGGTGAAAAAAATGTCAAGCTCATTAGCTTGCACGTCTTGAATGAAGGTTCATTTCGGATTGTTAAACCGTCCAAGTACGTTTGTTAAGATCAGTTAAAGTAAAAGTGTTTCGGTAAGCAGCAGATTCTTTACTTAAATAAATATAAACATTTTGCTGTTCTGATGATATAAACTATCGCTGGCAACTGATGAGAGGTTAGATGAGTTTCAGTCTCTGTAGAAGCACCAAATTGTATTCGTCTATTCGCAGAGCATTCTTCCTTGACGCAATCATTTGATTTCATCAGCAAAGCTTTTACTGAAAAAGCTATACAAGAAATTACTTAAAATCAATCACTTTACGCAATGAACACAGCAGATGCTCTAGGCATTCCACGCCAGTGCCGATGATACCCCTACTCACAGGTAAAAGAATGACTTCGAGTAACTTTCCCATTTCGGCCTGAGATAAAAAGTCACATCAATACTTCAACAACTCAGATAAACGAAATATCATCTCGACGCCATAGAAGAGCGAACTTTTATATATGACCTCCGGTGAAGCCTTTATCACAAGTCCCTGATCTCTGCTCAATGAATGCCTATAAATACCAAGTAGGAATAATAGATAAGCCTGTCCGGGCAATTGATGTTCGAATGGGATCAACTTCCAATTAAAAGGGATATCCTGCCACACCCCGCACAAAAGGCAATTTTCTCATTCAATTTTTATCTCCTTATTTCATCTTAAGCGTTCATTTGGTCTTAACCAGTAGTCGGAGCAGGGATGTGCTCACCTCCCCCCAATTGGAAACGGAATCAAAATCAGATTACTGGGCATGGACTTCGTACCTGGGTAACATGCTTTCGCCCTCCTATACTCTCGCATATCTCTGCAGATTCATCTGCAGTTATTGTTCGCAAAAGTTACCAGGCTATTATAACTGTTTTGTTTCGATTGCGCTTCAAAATGGACAGACAGACAGACAGAAGCCAACTTCACTTTGCAAAGTTCCAAGTTAACTGCTTTTGTAAAATGCCAACTGGGCGCTAGGACTCCTCCTTGCCGCTGTTATCCTTTATGACACAAATATAAATTAGATACAGTCGTCAATTATATTATCCTTAAGGAAAGTTCTATTTGCTGGAACAAAAGTTCGGAAATGAAAGTCCCATGTTAACCGGAAAGACAGTTGGACTGGCTCCTTCTTCTGGGGTGGAAGTGGCTTTAAGTTCGAACTGAAAGAGCGGAAAAATCAAATTAATGGAAAATTGTTTATCAAGGTTTTTTTTCCGCTTTTGTCTCGTCCTTTTGAATCAACGCCGGAAAATCCAATTTTACAGCGATAATGCAGCTCGCTTATAGAGGTGGACAGGCAGCGAGGAGGGGGCATTCCTTTATTTGTGAATAAATTAAGTTATTACATTTGAGGGGGGTTGGGAGCACCAGTGTGGTAAGTCCAACAAAATATATTTATGTTGAACATTGTGGCTGGTGTCGTGTACATTTCATGTCACAAGGACTCGTTATTCGGATTCGTAATATCCTTTTGGCAGCATGAGAGAAATTATATTTAATGGCGAAGATAAAACAGTTCCGTCGGCTGTCCATAATCTGACTTTTGTAAATGGACTCATTGAGGATGTTTAAGGGTTGTGTGATTGCGTGTTGTGAATTGTGGTCGTCCGCGCCATCGTTGTCCTTATGATCAGCCAGCAGGTTGTGAATTCATTTCAACATCAACATACATGCGAATGTTAATTTAATCTTGAATGTCAGTGACAGGCGATGCTAGAAGATAAAAATTCTTTGTTTGATAAGACCAACAGTCACAGTTGTTGTGTGTGCTCCTGACGAGAGTTCTTAGCCCACATATAGAGCGAAAGATTTTCATCAAAAAAAGGACACAATTATCGCGTTTGAAATATTTTCATTGTTTCTTTTTGGGTAAATTTAAACAGCGGATGAATGAAAAAAGAAAAGACAAACAGATCAGATACTGTCAAACAATGTGAAGCATTTTTATAACCATTAGGAGAGGTCTATAGTTCTATGGACTGAAGCACTCAACAACAAGTTTATCAGGGTCTCCCCTTGCCTGATAAAGCAAATACTGAAAAGAAGAAAAATATTTAACAGATTATCCACGAAAAAATATAAGAGGATCGATGTCTTTGCAAATAAAGTAATGCACAGTAGTTGGTCATTTGAATATGGGCGTCACTAAGTGTTCGCAGAACCTTTTCCCTTTACACGTTTAAACTTCTTATAAATTGGTTTGTGTGCGATTTGCATTGCCAACACCATGAACTTCCCATTTAACAAATAAAAAATTACAACCCTTCGGTCAGATGAGGTAAGATCTTATTTCTACCCGAAGAACGAAAAGTATAATTTAGCTTAACTCTACTGGGTAATCCCTGTTTTTCATATTTTTCATTTTCAACACATTTTTTATTAATTCAAAATTCATGCTTGACAAAAATGCTTAGATCTAACTTACTATACCTAATTTATACTCTCTTGCCTACTGGCTCTTCTTGAGCGCTCTTAACAGAAAAAGAAAGTTTATTTTGTTTTTCAACTTAAACTAAATATTTAATTTTTATATTGATTATCATTTACTCTAAGAAAAATTATAAGTTAGAAAAAAGAGCTTAGAAACAATAGCATTTTTTAATTTTTTTAAAAAGAAAGCGAATCCTAACTTAAATGTAATCGAATTATAACCGAGTTGACTCGCATTTAGACTGAGTACTAGCCCTCTCGATTGCGACCCACTTATTGTCAGTTCTTTTATTCAATTGAAGACTTTCGAGAAAGCACTGTGTCACGAATGTACTGCGCCTAACTAGCTTGATTTTGCAGAGTGTTTTTCCATCTCGATTTTGTCCCGTTCTGAAATCGCGGTACTGCGGCGAAAGTGGTCTGGATAAAATCCTTTTTATCCAAGTAGAAGATAGCTTCTGGCGGAATAAAGCCAGTTCGGAGCGCGCCTTTATGGTCATTTGGGTAGTAAGCCCCGGAGATCAGGTTATTAACGCTGGCTATTGCCCCAACAACATGCTTTCGAGTCAATTTAATAAGGAAATTGGCAATACTGTTCAGACGCGCCCTATCGTAAAGCACTTTGTTGGGGTAGTATTTCGTGCATTTTGACATTGGCATTCTGCGAAACCCAAGACATGATCTTAGAAATCGTCTTTCAAACACTCGAATCTTTTCCATGTCGAATGGCGCTACATTACACCACATGGGATAACCATAAGAGATGTTTGGTGTTTGATAAAACCTTTACCCTTGACTCAAGTTGGCTGCTTTGAAATAGGCTTCTTGTTAAGGTTAGAAATTTTTTGGCTCTTACAAGAGAGGCATTTGTATGTCTATTGAAATAAAGATATTCATCAGGATACCAAGGGACCTCACTACTTTCCGTACCTCCAATGCTTGTTCGGGTTGTCCAATGACGGTTAACCATCGCCAGTTATTCCTGGTATCCCTAGACTTGTACAGTGGAGTCCTAAACAGAATTGTTTCCCAATTTTGGAAATTTATTTTTAGCCTCCATTCATCACAATATCGTTTTATTTGATCGAAGACATTTTGTAACGCAGAACTAATAGCCCTGATTTTAGAACCTGATCTATACACCACCAAGTTAGTCTGAGAGAACCTACAAGATCGCTTGTGAATAGGCTTCAAAGCGTTGGAGAACTCACCGACCCCTGATCGTTTTTCATGGGAAAGACGTTACTTGAAGTAACCCCGCTATATTTAACCACGATCTTCTTCTCTATAAGCATATCATAGTTTATGTATAGCAGAGGTTGTTCCATACCAAGCCTTGTAAGCTTGTAGAATAGACCTTCTAGCCGTACGGTATGAAAAGCTGTCTCAAAATCATCCCAGCATGCGTTAGTGCACTGTTCCATGCTTTTATGTCACTGTATGTCAGAAACCAAATTGGTTATCAGGTATAATATTATTTTCTTCTACCCACTATATTAACGCCCTTTTGTCAACTTTTTCGAATACCTTACTTACACAGATCGGAGCAGGCATATACATAGATCGCAAATTTGAAGGGTTGCCTTACCTTTTTTAGGAATCGGATGTTCTACAGCCGTACGTGTAATGTGTGACCAAATATTTGGGGCCACAGGGGGGGCTTATTTTTTATTATTATTTTTTTTAAATAGTACAATCCATAGTTTATTTGAAAACGGATTTAAAGTTAATGGTTTAAGTGAATTATTTGCTTCTAAGACTGCCATTATAACATTTGCTTCCTTCGCATGAAGACTGCTATCTTTATGTCCATTTCTGTAAAGACCTCCAGGATTTGGTGTATGATAAGACACAACAATAGTGGTGAACAGTGGACTCATAAACCTTGTGCAATGAGTTTCTTTTCGCTTATTCGGTTGAAAGCTAAATAAAACACTTACCAGGTCTTCACGGTCGAGTAGCAATGCGAAAACCTTTATTACACACTCAAAATGTAGGCTTGTACATGTAACCCTAGCCTTAAGCAAACACAATCACTCAATTCACAAACTTTGACTCAAACTAACGTGAGCCATTATCTTTGTATATATAATGTATCGCATGATCATGTAACGTGATCTGCTTTTGTAAAGAGTACTAGTATAAATTGTTGAAATTTCCAAAAAACAAAACTTTTTATTCAAAAAGTTGCCGAACGTTGCGATCCTACTGCTCACCATTATCTTCAACAACTGTATAAACAACGGATATTTTCCCACCTCGTGGAAAATAGGTAAAGTTGTTCCAGTTCCAAAGAAGATCAACAGAACGTGCATCGAAGGATATCGACCAATATCACTGCTCTGCTGTGTAGGAAAGGTCCTAGAGTCGGTACTGCTCAAATAAATAAACAAAGTTTGCCACTTAAAGCAGATAATTCCGGACCAACAATATGGATTCAGAGAAAAGCACTCAACAATTCATCCACTGCTTAAACATCACCACGACATCACCGCGGGACTTAACAAAAAGGAGACAGTTGTTGCCTGTTTGTTGGACATCGAGAAGGCATTCGACAGTGTCTGGATCAACGGACTCATTTACAAGCTGCTGAAAATGGAATTTCCAAGACATTTGGTAAGAATAATCCTCAGTTCACTAACAAATAGGTTCTTTTTTGTTCAGGTCTTTGATGCCTCTTCATCCATGAAGCCCCTAAGAGGGGGTGTCCAGCAAGGAGGAAGAACAGCACCAGCGCTGTTCAACATCTATACGGCAGATCAGCCAGAGAACGAATCTCAAACAAAAACCTTATTATATGCGGACGACTCCATTACATACGCAGCATCACTTTCACCAACCATAGCAGCAAGAAGGATCCAGGACCACATAAGGAAGCTCTTTGACTACTACTCAAAGTGGGGACTCAAAGTCAACAGCAACAAAACAGAACTCATCTGTTTCAGGACACCAACGACGGCAACCAGAGGAAGACGAAAATTTGCAGCACGTTGTCGCAACATCAAATTAATCCTCCCAGACAACACACAAATTGTGCCACAAGACACGACAAAATACCTGGGAATCAACTTCAGCGAGCGGCTCAGATTTAACGCCCATGCCAACAACGTCATGGAAAAGGCCAACTTTGCCCTACATCTTGTGAACCCACTGCTGAGGAAGAGGAACGGGTTAAGCAAGAAAACAAAACTACTGGTCTACAAGCAGCTCATAAGACCAGTAACAACTTATGGCTGCCCTATATGGTTCACGGTGTCACCAACAACCATGAAGAAAATCAGACTCATGGAAAGAAGGATACTTCGGTCCTGTACAGGACTCTGGCGAAAACCGGACACGCTGAAATACTTCAGCAACACGAAGCTGCATGAAGATGCTGGCATGACGCCAATCGATCTATACATGCTAGAGCTTTCCGGAAGGATACTGGACAAACTAAAGGACCATCCAAACCGAGACATCAGGAACATCAGCCAGCAGACCTTAGAGCCAGCGCTGAGGTACCTCAGCCCACGAGCGATCATCGACGAGAGATTCGAGGACATCGTAAATTGCTACGAGACTTCGTTTTACGAAAAAGCTGACAGCCGATATTACAGAGGTTAGGACCCTGTAATTAGTTTTATAGTTATAAATTTTCAAAAAAAAATCTTAAACAAAAAATTTTCAAAATGTTTGGAAAATTGCATATAGTCACCTAAAAGATTAAGTCGCCATTGTTATACGTTTTTGTAAGAAAAAAATATTTTGTACAAATACCAAATGAAATAAGTCGGGCCCTTATTGTTGAGCCGACAAAACCTTACCTTAGTTATAAGTCTAATTTTAAGTCATGATTGTAAATATTTTTGGACGATAAATAAAAACATCTTAATCTAAAAAAAAAAACAAGACAGTTCCAGCCCACCCCTTATCGAAGTCAGTTCTTTTACTTACCGATTGCCGCCGCCGCCTCCTACAAAAACGAAGTCAAGCGGAAACCCACAGACTTCTTTAAAGCCTTATAAGCAGATGAGTTGAATTTCCAAGACTTGCTGCAGTAAAAATGCTCCATAGCTGTGTAGTCAAAAAGGGGTGTCTGGAGCTGTTCGCGGTACGACAGTGGTGCAAACCTCATCCGTACCGGCGAGCTAAACAAAAGGCTAAAGGTTCGGTAAGTTCACAAGCAGAACTTTTAAAAAATGGCGGACAGCATGTACCAGATCATCTGTCAGACTAAGGATAGTTATCGTCTGGGCTCACGTGAGAAAGCAAGAACAAATCCCGGCAGAGAAAGAAAATGAAAAAGCTAGAAAACAGTACGCTCGTGAATGAGAGAGATTCTCCAAAAATCTATGATCGTCTTCCTCAATATGTTTGCCGAAGGCTGATTTTGAACCTAGTTTAAATATTACGGCTCTTCTTGCCTGTTTTTCAAAATAAGACTATGAAATATCTGCCAAAAATATTAAGGAGATTTATTTGGTACCAAAGAACACCCTTCCTTAAACAGTACGTAAAAAAAATGGCCAGCCATAAAACTAGACTTTCGGAACGCATGTGTTATTAAGAGATTCAATTTCAAATCTCTGCACAAATGGCAGACAAAACTCCAATTAAACCGCCTGCCCCATCAAATGTGCGCCCAAACCTGTGTCTTATTTTGAAAAGATTCACGTCGCAATCAGTAATTCCATTTCAATCCTCTTCCCCCCATGTCCCCATAAGTGGTTTTCCTTCGTTTGTTTCCAAAAAAAAAAAAAAAACACGTTCTCTCCTTCCTGCTGCCTCCATCTTACGTGGCCTTTTTTTCCGTTACATTTCTGTGGAAGTGCATGTGTGATATGCTCACTTACATTAGATTACCATCTAGAGAGCCTTCAGCGGTAGGCGCCCATGCCCAAATTATGCAAATTTCCCAAATAACTCCATGCAGAGACAAGGGCTGAACCTGAATCCAAGGTACTGGCCATCGAATTGAAATTCAGTGCGAGACAAGTCCAGACAAGGAAAATGGAAATGCTACCAAAGGAACCTGAAAACCTCAATGCAAAAAAAAGAAAACCCCTACCCCTGGATCATCCAAGGAACAACGAAGACCCCAACGAAAGCAAAAGAAAAACACGGAACTTCACCCACTCAAGAGCCAGCGCTCAAAAGGAATATGGTAATGGGAAAATGTACTATTTTTCACACGCCCTCCAAATCAGAGCCACAGAGACTATCCATTTGCAGGAATAATACCCAGTGAATAAACCATTATGGTTATGGCCTGTGCGAGGACTGTGTACGAGTGCGGGTGGGCAGCGCCCACCACTGAGCACTGGATCCTTGCAATAACCATTGTTCCCAGTGGCAGGTTCCTTTCTTCGTGAGTCGGACTGAGGTCTTCTTTGTAAATATATTCTCGCCTGCTTGTGGCACATAGACCCAGATTCAGCTCACCGATGGAACTGTCTGTGCACTCAGCACTTTCCAAACTGAATTTCTGTAACTGGAGTTTACAAAAACAAGAATTGAAAAAAAACAACATTAACATAGATAATAATATTCGTTTCTCGGAAACAGGAACGATATCATTTTTGTATTTAAATGAGATGTTATTTTATGGTGAATGCTTTCGCTGTATGAAACCGAGGAGAAGAGAAAGTCGCCCTTGCTGGTCCTTCAGACTTACAACAAAGATCTGGTGGTACTAAGGAGACACACATGAACATGCAAGGCCTTCAAGCTCGGAGAGATTTGAGGTGGTTTTGAACGTTATTCCGGTTCTAGGTCGAATGGAGGAGTGTGAGAAAACGCTAAGCCATCGCAAGGGTTGCATTAAGTGCTCATGGGTGAGATCGTTTCTGTTTTTCATACCAGTTAGAGATGGAAAGCTTTAGAGGCAAGTGGAAGTGGAAACTATGGCATCATCGTTAAAAATGGAGTGTGAAGTAATTAAGCACATCATTCTAATTTTTAATAAAATATAATTTAAAAAACTTCATGGTCTTAAATTTTAAATAACATCGATAACGTATTCTCAGTCACCACTGTGGTGACGTCCAGGTGACAGGAAATCCACTTCTCTTTTCGCTAAGACCGAATGGAAATCTTAACTAGAAATTGTTGAGAAGTTTTGCAAACATGATGAGCACTTATGTTAGATCAGTCACTCCAAATTTAGACAAGAAGATCTCTATACTCGCAAACAGTTCATGCGAAGAGAACGAGGCTAAAGAAAATAGTGTCAATCGGCTGTTAATGTAGCTTAGCTTTCTGCGAAAGACATGTTTGTCTGGATAGTTTGATAATAAAACATTTGCGAGAAGTGTTTCGTAGTCTTCAAGGCAGCAGTCTTATAAATTTCTAAAGTCACAAATGTTTAATCTAAGCAAATACTTAACTATTCCATCTTACAGTCTCTATAACCGTTCTTACGAATCGGGTGTAAGCCAACGATCGAAAGCTTGATTTGAGATGCGGCATTGGTCTCGGGCAATGTTGACAACGGCCTTGCATAAGTTATCCACAATGAAGTTACACTTTTCTTAGGCTTGCTGTGCAGCTCATTATTTTTATTTTTTAAAATGCTTGTTTGGGTTTTTCAGTATTTTCCTTTTTGAAGTGCGCGACGCCATGATTGATGACCATTCTGGCGAAAAGTTACTTAACTCTTATTGGACATTTCTTCCAGAGATCCCATAAGCCATAATGCTTATGGTATTATTGATGATCATCATCCTTCAAACTGTATATTGTCGCATGAGCTGTGTATCCTTAAGCATTATCGTGGTGTGCTCCACATATCCACAGGTACTAATTCATCAATTTGCTGACATTAAAACTTATTGATCATGGTCCTGTATCACTCTTCAGTCACAATAACCGTATTACAAAGGACGTTTTCAAAATGATTAGGTCCGATGAGAGTTCCGCCTCAAATGGCCTTCTATTCAGTAACTTAGTAGATTTAATGTGGCTCAGAAGCTCAACTCGATCGAAAATCGTCCACTGTGTCGTTGGGGTTCAGCAGAGCTTGGGCATAGTCTAAACATGACTGATGGTCTGCATCTTCATCTTCAACTGTTTCATTTAAATTTTAGAGACGAACATGTAGTGGCAATCTGGGTGCCAATCATGTGGTTGATCTTTAGCTAATCTGGTTATGTTCTCGCCGGCATGAGCAGAACAAAGTCTTTGGTGCCTCTTCTGGCACGTGTTGTTCAAGTTTTTTTGAATGTCAACGACAAGACGTCTTACCGTTTTCTCTATCATTGGACAAAACGGTCACCCACTGGCGAGTCGGAGTGTGGTCAGATATCTTGGGGTCTGGCTCGATAAGTACTTATATTTTAACAATCTTATAGATGCTGCTGTAGCCAGAGCCAAAGCGGCCTATGCCATGACAAAGAGACTGTTTCACAGCAGCCAACTCGATGCCAGGGTAACGGTGATCTGCTACACGGCCCTTAATCGGTCTGTGCTTGCATATGGATGTCCTGTGTGGTTCAACTTGGGAGCAAGCTTGATGGAAAAGATTCGAGTTTTCGATTGACGATGTCTTAGTGCTTGTCTCCGGTTCAGTAGTGCGGTATCAGTTCGCGACAAGGAGGCTGTTACTTGGCAGCACCAACATTTTTAATGGTTTAAAGAAAGAGCGGAAGGTTCATCATCGTGGTCTTTTTCTCCTGTTTAAATGGCTCAATAAAGGCCTAGCAATTTCTCTAAAGCCTGGCCGGCTTATATAGGTTTTAAGACATGTTTATCTCCTGTAGATTAAGTTAGGTAAATAGCACAGCATAGCATATCTTTTTTAGTTTGTTAGTTTAAGTTAGTTGGGTTTGTATGTACGTAAATTAAGGTACTTTTTAAGCTTTATTTTAAGATAAGTTTTAAGACCTAAACAAAACTGTCCTTTTTACTAAGTTTTCTTTAATAATATACTTTTATCTTTATTCTAATATGTAATTAAGTTCTCATTTTGTAAGTTTAGTTCCTTTACGTCGAAAGACATATTTAAGAATTAGGCTTAGCTTAGAGAGCCCGCATAGGAACAGTAACTTAATTAAGAATTGTACTTGTTAATAAAGATAGTTTTAAGCGTTTTGTCTAGCATTTAAGTTTTTTCTGAATTATAAAAATAAAAAGCAAAACAAAAAAAACGTCTTACCGTTTGGCAAGTTCCCGGTTGGAATGAAATTCACGTACGTCAGAATCACTGATGAATAGCCTGCAATCTTGAGAATTACAGCATTCAATTATTTTTCGAATAGTCACTCGGCACCAACTTTGAAGCGAAACATATGAAGCACAAGCTTTTGAGGCTTCGGGACAAGGTTACAATAATTTCATTGATCTTGTCGGCATTTGTCGGCTTCGTATTCCTCCCTGCATTTGTCATTATCAACAGACTCAATACCTTTTTGAAAATCACAAATGTAAGTTTCCTATAGAGTGATGTTGTCAAAACACTTCTCCAATATTTCCAAAATCTTCGTGTGCTCGTTGATATCTTAAATCTCCGAAATCGTGTAGTT
The DNA here is from genome assembly GCA_963555765.1 of Orthonevra nobilis. Classification (NCBI taxonomy): domain Eukaryota; kingdom Metazoa; phylum Arthropoda; class Insecta; order Diptera; family Syrphidae; genus Orthonevra; species Orthonevra nobilis. Next base: position 142,006,793 of record OY743224.1, read on the forward strand.
TTGTTGATCTTGTATGATTTTTGTGTTCGAGTAGTACTTTTTGGATACTGCGTTCTTCCACGGGATCGTAGGAAACCAAACTGGACAGCCTCATGAGCTCGTTGTAAACTAGCAGTTTGGTATTTTTACTTAGTTCGTTTCATTTATTCGAAAGCGGGTTGAACCAGAAGCAGGGTCTTCTTCAAGATATTGCAAACATGCAGGTTGAATCTGAAGTATAGTTTATATTTACTGAAATTGACAACCAAGAATTTGGTAGTCTACATCTTTTTCTTGATGTAATTGTCGGTAAGAACTCTGTTTTGCTGCTGTACATTTTTAAACTACATTTTAGCTTTTATCGTGTTGTATATGTACTCTTCTAGCTGTAGTCTGTGGAGAAAGCTGAAGCGGTTATTGAGTCAACTGCATTCAGCAGCTGCTACGCGTGTGTATAATTAGTTGTATGATAAAAAGTGCCGGTGATGTTCTTCCTCCTTCTTGGACGCAGGAGGAGCAGTGTACAATGGATTATAATGAAATTTTGTTAAATATCTTTGCAGAACATGACTTTTTTTAAAGAACAATATAACCAAAAAGAGGAGGAAGCGTCAGGACTGAAAACGGATTCTTTTATAAGGCTTTTGCTGGTTTAATCTTCATGAACAAATGTAGTTGGCATGGCTGCCTCCGACGGTCATGGATCCCTGTCGGGATGGCATCCTTTTTTCGTAGCAAAGCATTCCTCGCTATCAATCAATGTCTTGTTTAAATTTAAATGCTCCTCGTGTAAGCGATGAACAGCGGGCAGGCGTTGCACATTCAACACTTGCAACTCGCAAAGGTGTACAGTGCATCGCTTCGTCGTTCATAACTTATCCCATCTGTCAGCTGCAAGGATTTATGGGGATTTTCCAATTTCAACATGAAAATGATTTCTGCACAAGAATTCCAGCTACAACAGTGGCGACGACGGCCAATACATCCCTCTCAGATGCATATCGACACTTCACTGCTAGTACAGCACTCCATTATGCGCATAACTGACATTGTACAGCTATTTGTTGAGCGCATAACCGAATTGCTACAAAGCAATTTATATGCCATCACCTAATGTCGACAATGCACAAGGTTCGGCTTCGGCTATTTTGTACTTTTCTGTTTTCCAATCCATCTAGTCCTGCTGTCATCATATTCGCAAAGCGATGACACGACGGAGCACTGCAGTAGCATGGATGTCGCTCTGTTTCCAGCTGCTCCCCGAGCGTCTTATATCCTCCCATTCATATTGCTATAAGTTTGGAGGGTGGGATGAGGCTTCACATCCTCCAGCGCAGCGCAAGAAAATTACAATTCATATTGAATGGAGTGAAAAATTGAGTGAATATGCACATTTTCCGGTACTTCCTTCCGTTTTCGAGACGGGTACCTCGAGATCCAACGAATTTGGTTTCTTCCAGATTGTGAATTGGAGTTTGGGGGGAATCATTTCGGGTTGACACGATTTGTCGGAGTTGTCATAGTCGCAGTAGCTGGCTAGTACGGTTGACTGCAGGCATTGAGATTCTGTTCAGTGTGGCGTAGTGGACCCGGGTGCAAAATACAAAGGGAAGGAAAGAACTTGTACTACTTGTTTCGGAACTTGCCAAAAGAGTAGATCGCCAGACTGTTTACGAAATGCTTGTTCCAGTTGTTCGTTCGTCTTTATTTCTTTTCATTGCCCTGTTATGAGAAGTTGCACGGCAAGGATGAACAAGCAGTTCCCACATCTGTTCGGCAGTCTTGAAATTTGGTTAAACTACCTTCCTTACAAAGGCAGTGACTGGTCCGAGTTGTTGGGGTAACTGCGTGATGTTGCAAAGTGCACTATTTAGATTAAGAAATTCTAAAAGTTGAAGTGAGATTGTTTAACTTTTGCACAGAAAACTTTTTATGAATAGTTTCGGCAGTTGCCGGAACAGTTGCATAAAAGGATATAACTTTTCATATTTTTGTTTATTTTCCTTTGGAGTAAATGTTTTGTACACTGTGAAGTAAGTCAACCGAAATATTGAGTTGCAATGATAGTTCTCTCTTAGTTTGGAAATTTTGTTTTTTTTTTAAGTTGAACGGACACGTCTTGATTTCAGTACGTTTTGGCACCTAAAGTCGAGGTAATGCAATAAAACTGAACTTTTTCGATTCGCCAGAAGAGGTGGCATACGTTGAAAGCTATTCCTTCCGAGCCATTAAATTCTTGGTAGTGAAAAATTTCAGTTTGGCTCGAATTATTTATGGACAGTGTATACTTTTGGAAACGTTTGTTAAAGTTAATGCCTCAGCGCCTGGATTTTAAAGCAGATAAGGCGAACTTGCATTAATTTGCATGAAAAGACTTTAAATACTTTATAGTATAGTAAAAGTGTTCGTTCGAATTTCAGTAAACTTATCTACATAATTGCATCGGTGTAAGTGTCTTGCTTTCATTTTAGCTAGGACTATGGCTTTTAAGCGAGCAGATATACATGCTGTTGGAATTTTATCTTCGTAAAAAAAATTGTTAAAAAATACATGATTAATAGTTGACTTACTCTGTGTTCAAAAAATAAGGTGACATTGTATTTATTTTGAAAATTCTTTATTTATTCTTCCAAATCGATTTGATCCCCTTCAAAGTAATCCCCTCCCGATGCAATGCACTTATGCCAACGGATTCTCCAATCTTTGAAACACTGGTTGTAGTCACTTTCCGGGATTGCCTTCAGTTCCGTCTTCGCTGCGGCTTGAATCTCCTCTATCGTATCAAAACGGTGTCCCCGGAGCGGTCTTTTGAGCTTGTTGAACAGCCAGAAGTCGCACGGCGCCAGATCAGGTGAATACGGTGGTTGCGGAACGATATGGATTGAGTTTTTGGCGAAATGACCACGAATTACGAGTGCGGTATGAGATGGTGCATTATCGTGGTGTAAAAACCAAGAATTGTCTTTCCACAATTCCAGCCTTTTTAGGCGGATAGCGTTACGCAAACGACGCATAACGTTCAAATAATATTTCTTGTTGACTGTTTGGCCGGTTGGAAGGAATTCATAAAGCACAACACCACGATAATCGAAGAAAAAAGTCAACATGACCTTGATTTTTGAGCGACTTTGGCGCGGTTTTTTTGGTCTCGGCTCTCCTTTGGCACGATATTCGCTCGATTGATCGGTTGTTTCGGGGTCTTAAGCATAGATCCAAGTCTCATCGCCAGTTATAATGCGTTTCATGACATCCTGGTAGTCGGAAAGCATTGTTTCACACACTTCAACGCGACGCCTTTTTTCCAAAAAATTCAATGTTTTCGGTACCAGTCGAGATTTGACGCGCTTGACGCCCAAAGCATCCTTCAAAATGGTATTGACTGAGCCTTTCGATAAGCCAACTTCATCAGCAAGGTCTCTAATCGTTAATCGATGGTTTTTCAACACCAAATCTTTGATTTGTTGGACGTGAGCTTCATCGGTTGATGGTTGATGATCGCCCAGAACGCTCTTCGTCTTCGACACGTTCACGGCCGGCTTGGAAATCACTATACCACTTGTAAACATTTTTTTGGCCATAGCCTCATCATCAAAGGCTTTCTGCACCATCCTCAACGTATCCGCAGCAGAAAATTGATTCCGCAAACAAAATTTAATGTAAATTTAATGCTCAATAAATTTCGACATCGCAAAAAACGAAAAACTCACTTTTAGCAGCTCACAAAACGACGCGTATCTCAAACCTATGAATATATTTTGACATGAAATTTCACATAGATGTTACTGACAGTACTACCAACCTAAAAAGAAAGAAAAATTTCCAAATCCTTCGACGCGCGCAGTTTAAATTCATATGTAACCTTATTTTTTGGACACAGTATTAATTACGCCATATTCGAAATTTCTTTAAAAACTCACACTCACATACAAATTTTAACCTCCCGTCTACTTCCCCCCACAATAGGTGAATTTCCAAAATTTCTGTAACAGGTTATTATTTATTAATTAAACTTCACCAACAAAAAAAAACAACCGTCGTACAAAGTAACATTTTTTCTTATAACGTAATAAAATAAACCTACATACATATATTCCAAAGCTCTGCTTTATAGACTGAGATTTTTTGGCTATGCGTAGATCGTGAGTCAAGATACACGATTTTATGTATGTATGTATGTGCAGTGAAAGCTCTACTCCCGGACAGCACCCATAAGCGGACAATTCTCTTACACGGACACTTTAATAGGAACCAATAATTTTCCTATATTTTTCCCATAAAATAAGTTCTGATAAGCGGACGCTCCTATAAACGGATGCGGACACTATGCTTTTACACATTCTGCATATCGTTGCTGTATTTCAGTTGTGTAGCTAGATAAGTTTTCCTGCATTCGGTTTTTGTGCGCAGACGAATTCGGATGTTAGTGGCTATAATGGCACCACAAAAAAGAATACTTTCCTTAAATGAAAAAATGGAAATTATGAATTGAAATTTTGTTGCTCTATTTCGTTTCAAATGAAATGTTGTTGCTGCACAATTTTATTTTATTTTTTACACAGAGATATGATTAAGTAATAGGAATACCGGTTGAAAATTTCTTTTTTTTTCAAAAATCAATGGTTTATTGAGAAAAAATAGACATAAATTCAATATTCAAAGTATTGCCCATCGCTAGCCACATATTTTTCCCATTTTTCTGGCAATTCATGGATACCCGTTCTGGAAAATTCGACCAGTTTGGCCGCAATCCACGAATCCATCCATTTTTTGATATCATCGAAATGACGGAAGTGCTGGTCAGCCAGGGCATGTTGCATCGATCGGAAGAGATAGTAAACGGATGGCGCAAGGTCTGGGCTATATGGCGGGTGGGATAGGATATCCCATTTGAGCGTTTCAAGATAAGTTTTGACTACATTTGCAACATGTGGCCGAACATTGTCATGTTGCAAAATAACTTTATCGTGTCCGTTTTCCTTCAGTGCTCGGTTCAAACGCATCAATTGTCGTCGGTAGACCTCGCCTGTGATTGTTTCATTCGGTTTTAGCAGCTCATAATATACAGCACCCTTCTGGTCCCACCAAAGGCCAAGCATAACCTTCAGGCCATGAATATTCTGAACGGCCGTCGATGTTGAGGTATGTCCGGGGTATCCATACGTTGCCCGACGTTTTGGATGATCGTAATGTACCCATTTTTCATTACCAGTGACGATTCGATGCAAAAAAGACTTCTCTTTGTGGCGTTAAAGCAGCATTTCGGACATGCAAAATCGGTGTTCGACGTCTCGTGGCTTCAATTCATACGGCACCCAATGTCCTAACTTTCGGATCATTCCCATTCCCTTTCAAACGATCGAAAATGGTTTGCTGAGCGACGCCAAGTGATTTTGCAAGTTCTTCTTGCGTTTGTGACGGATCTTGATCGAGCGATGCCTCCAAATCATGGTCTTCAAACTTTTTCACCTGGCCGGGGCGTTCTTTGTCTTCGGTGTCGAAATCACCATCTTTGAACCGCTTAAACCACCGCTGACACATTCTAACGTCTATAGTATAGCCCGGGTAAACTTCGTCAAGCAATTGATGTGCTTCGGTTGTTTTTGTCTTTAAATGAAAGAAGCATATTAAAACTTTCCGCAAATGTTGTTTTGATGGCACGAATGTAGACATGGTCAAAATTCACCTCAGAGTAATAGATATGAAGTTGTCTGCAATAACGACATTTTCAACCGGTAGTCCGTTATGTAATCTTTCTACTGAAAACCAATTTTGAACATAATTGATGGATATTAAATTTAACATAGATTTATTTTGGAAAAAATACGAAAAGAATGCCCAACATAACAATAAAAAAAAAAACTAATAAATAAATAAATATGAGAATAAATAAATTTACAAATATTATAAGTAAAATAAATAAATTAATAATAAAAAATATTATAAATATATTTCATAACAACGCTTTGAGACAAAACTTTTAACAATTTTACAAAAAAACGGAGAAAAACTAAAGTTCAACATTTTGAAATTGTAAATGTTTTCGACAAAGAAAGACTTACAGCTCGCGATTTTGCAAAAAGGATGGTTCATTATATTGAATACAACGCGCAGAAAATTAAAAAATTAGGAGGATATTAAATCAATATGGCAGTCTGGATTAAATATTTATTAAAATATATATTAACTTAATTCGGAAGGCTAGATATGCTTTGAATGTTTTGCGAACGCTAGACGTCAAAACATACCTATGTATGGATAGTTAGTGAAGGCAAGGGCAAGAGAGGTAGCAAGGCTATAGGGCTAAATTAATTTCTCTGTGTCTTATGGATGGCTGAAAAAGTGGCGTTAAAGAAACAATTATATTAGTCTTAAGTACATATTAGGTGAAGCTGGTGAATCAATTCATGGAAAAGCTCCCTCCTGAGTTGCTTGTTTACAAAGCGAAGGATGTGTACAATGCCGACGATAGAGGCCTTTCCTTTCGTGCACTACCTAATAAAACTCAAAGTCTTAGATCTGAAAAATATACTGGTGGAAAATTGTCTAAGGAGAGACATGCAATTGCATTTTGTGTGAGCATGGCAGGATCTAAAGTGGAATTGCTAGTGGTTGAAGAAGCGGCATCTTCGAGCACTCAAGCATGTTGCTATCACTGACTTATGGGTAAAAAGTCAAAATATTTTGTTTTTAGATTATGCCGCATCCCATCCATGAAAATTAAACCACGTAAATGTGAAGATAATTTTTTTGCCACTGAACACATCTTCAGTTTGCCAACCCTTGGACCAAGGATCATACAGAATTTTAAATTTCATTATCGAGATTTACTTTTAAAGCAAATCTGCATCAGAGCTTTCAAAAACTATTGGTGTGATAGAAGCATTGTCCTTCACAAAGACATCATGGAACAAAGTGACTTTAATAACCTTTAAGAAGTTTTTTGTAAAGCTGGGTTTCAGAAAATGACGGCAATTCTACCGACTTTGATTCTGACGATGATTTACCTTTGTCAACACATTTAAATTTATTGAGCGGCATAATCGAAATTTCAATTTCAATATTTTTAGCATTTAACCTTTTTTATAACTAAATTTTGTGAATGTGAATTTAGCTATCGCTGTTTATAAAATTTAGATGCTCTGCCTACGTATTAAAAGTTTCATGAAAAAATTCCATTTTGAAGTCTAAGGCTTGTTCAAAAAATTCCGAAAAATAGCTTGATTTTTGAATTTCAATATTTTTGGCATTTAACTGTTTTTATATTTAGATGTTATGAATGTGCATTCAGTAATCGTTGTTCTGGTTTTATATTCATTTCTTAATATTTCTATTTGAACCCCCCTTTTTGGCTATGTGTTAAGTATTCCTTTAACAATAGTGTTTTGCATACAATTCAGTTCAATCTTTTATCCTTCTGGCACAAAAACACAAAAGAGTAAACAAAATCCTGTTAACCCTCCATTGTAGCTGCAATCTTTTATTGTTCAAATTTTTGAGTAGTGCCAGAGAACACGACACCAGAGATACAATATAAATACAAAAAAAAACAGCAAAAGAGCAATACCACTTACTCCTTCCCACCGAATGTGTATTTATTTCCGCAAGTAATTCCAATTCAATCGGAATTCGAATATCCTTACTTTGCTCCAACCGCTATGGTTACATAGTACGGGAAATTGGCAGCACTATTCCAAGAAAACCATGGAAAGCAAATAAAAAAAAAATAAAGTGAAAGATGATATGAAAAGAGACCAAAGGCAAGGGGTAACAAATGGTGTTGTCTACTACCACTCGAAGGAGACCTTGGTATCTCTTCACCCACCCCCAAACCATGTGAATTGCCGCCATCACCAGAGCAGCTGTATTATTTATGTGTTGCGCTAGGAATCTATTTGCACAAAGCACCACAAATCTGAGCATCGGATTAAATTGAAACGTAAACTTTAGCCATTTTTTCTCGAGTTTGTTCCGCAATGTCCCGCAACCTCCCGCACCACCGCCATCACCGACCAGTGCCGTGATTTTATTTGCGCATCTCCTCTTGTGTTCGTTTGTCGTTTCACTTCTCAATGTGCTCTTTTTCGCCATCCATCTGGAAATTTATGAGCCCGCTTTATTTCTAACTTTGGGGCCTCACAATTCTTCTTTTATCCGTGGGCCATATACACTCACATATGTGCACACTAGTGCACTCCTTTCTGCCAGGATATACGATTCAATTCTGACAGCCAGAAGATATATTAAACGATCCCAGGATGGTTAAGGGGCGAGAACCTACATATCCATACTTGCCCGTCTCACTCGTCATCGACCCCAACCCGTTACAGGATACGAAGGGAATGTATATCAATTTTCTTTTGCTTTACTGAATGCCAACTTTAAGCCAGAGACTGAGGTGCCTCCGTTAGCCCACCTCTGAACTGCAAGGATGTGTTTGGCCAATAATTCATTGCGCTTTGAAGTTTTTTGAATATTTCGAGTGTGAGACTTTTGTGCGAAGCATGCATGCATCGTAGATTTCACCTGAGGCACTCTTTTGCCAATGTAATGTGGCTTCAACATGGTGCGAGTACCTTCATAGATGGCTGCAAGGTAGATCCTAGAAAGTTTCGTCTGCACGTTCCGGCTGGGTAATTTGTTCCGATTATAAAAGTTTTGTTGTGATTATAGATTTAAGCAGTCAGTGCCTTGGCATACGATGTGCTGAATCAGATATTTAGGAAGCCGAGGGAGGCACGTGCCTCCAAGTTGTTCGTACATAGCTCGTATTCCAATTTACCAAATGAATTCACTGCTGCGAATATGTACATCATAATATTTCGCAGCAAGTATGTCGGTAATGGTGGGCATGGTAATCGCAAGCAAATTAGAATCTCATTTCAAATTTGAAAAAAAAAAACTAAAATGTATCGGTCTCAGTGAAAAGTTAATCAGCTAGCTATTCGCACGTATCCTTGCACATTTTTATTCAAAAGTAACTCATCTTCTCGAAACACGTTCAAAAAGTTTTTAACTTTAAATGGTAACGAGGTATTTTTTTCTTGTAGTAATATTTGCTTAAACCGTTTACTTATTTTTTTATCAGACCATCGATCTTTTAAGCAAATGAGCCTTAGCTAAACTGCTTTTCATCCACGGTCCTGGGCAAATTGTTTTCTGGCATCGTGGTATTTAAACCCAATGTTGAGTATTCACTTTTTTCGTGAACGGCATTTTTAGTTGGTGTAATTTTGTCCATCCCTTCAATATGGCCGAGCTACAATAGTCGACGGACTTTTGACCCATCATTATGAAGCTCTTTGAGTGTGCGATTGTACCCTCTCCTCCATTCAGCACTCTCGTAAGCAAGACGGTACATTCAATGAAAATTCTTAAGAGCTGATAAGTTTGATAGGCTGTATAATCCAAAGTATACAAAACATGAGTTTCGGAGCATCAAGGCCGTTTTACTACTAATAATATTAATCCGTATGTGTAAAAAAATGGTAACACCCCAGCAATCCAAAAAGAAATGAAACAGCGCGCAAGAGGAACACTCTGTACTCCAAGAGCTATCCGAATATTGGACACTATCCTCACGCAGTTCAAAGATACAATACAAAAACCTTTTTCAAAACAGCCTGAATTCACCATTTATTTTTTCACTTCCGGATTTGAACCTGACAATTAATGTAAGGGCAAAGGCGAAAAGCAGTCGATCGGGTATTTTTCCTTGTTTTGTTTCTGTAACCTGTCAAAAATCTGAAATCGAGCTTAATTAAAAACCATGCTTCCAATGTTATGCCTTCACAGCAGAGCCAATGACATATCATCTACACGAACCACTTTTTTTGGCAGCACTTTCCACGAATTCGAGCAGCCGATATGGCAACCACTACAACAACGCCACCCTTCAGTCAGACTCAAATTCTTAAAATGAACCAACAGATCAACGCACTAGTTTCTCAAAGTGACCGGTTTCATGTTTCTCCGACTGCAGAGTTGCATAATGAACGGAAAAAAAACTTTCAAAAAACCTGAGCCGATTTTCTTAAAAATTAAACTTCTTCAGGAAAGCTTAAACTGCCTGCTTACAGAGCAGTTCCACCAGAAAAAAAATTTGTTCTTCGTCGTCGTTATTTTTTTGATCTCAATTCAAAAGCAATCCCCAGAAGCACATCATCAAATCAACAAATCCTCATTGGACACATAAATTACTCTTGTTGTTGTTGTTTTTATAACAATTACTTAAGTCTTCTACCTTCTTTCAACTCACCAGCGTCCATTTCCTCCTATTTCGCGCTACAAAGTAAAACTGTGTAAATTTCCTTAAATCAAGTAAGATTAACTAAAAAGCAACTTTGGCGAAACTAAAGCACACCGAATACCGCTAACGATTTCTCCCCAGCGACCAATTCATTAATCCAAGAGCCAGCAACCGCACCCATAAAGGCAAAACAAACACCCGGCCACAAAATTAAGCAATACACAGCCTGAAGGATGCGGAGGAAGTAGTAGATATACGAGTATACGTTTGCACTTGCAGTCCTGCAAGGATATTCAACCAAACACATAAATGTTTGTGTCCGCGCCCACGGCTGTCGAGCTACACCACTGCACTTTTGTATCATGGCTCCAGCTCCAGCCGCACTGGTTTGAACGAGATTCGCGCTTCATTCATTCATTCAGTAAACGCTTAGCGTGGCTTTGCCTCGAAAACGCCTGCACAGCATTAAAATTAAAACAATTTCCTTCGAAGGCGAAGCTAAGGATACTCTGCCAGGATACTTAAGAACAACCACAGTAGTCGTAGAATGTTTTAAAAGAAGTATGCACTTCTGGTTGTGGCCAGGATGATGTGATAGCACTGAAGACAGCTCAGGCTCTATCTTTATTCCATAAAGTTGTTGTACGTCCTGACTAAGGGTGTGCGGGTGTCCTTTTCAATGACTGGAGGGCATAATGTTGTTTTTGGTTGTAATAAGGATCTTGCGATGGTGCCTTGTACAGCATGTCTACGGTTACGCCGGCAAAAGGGGCTACTCTTCCGTTTTTTTGAACGCAAAATGCAGAAAATGCATTTCATCCCACCGCAACCGACGGGAGCCGGCAAATGCCTTAATTAAAATTTTTATCCATTAAATATTTGCGGGCAGTTCAGTTTTTTTTTTTTAGTGCAATAACAAACAAGGATATCGCTTTTGTTTTGTTTGATGCAAGAAACTCGGGCCGTTAATGTCGACCACAGTGTTTTTTCCGGTTCGGATTGTTGGCCACGACAAGCCGCAGAGGAACTTGTATGCAACCGGAATGCCGTCCTTGTATCTCGGGTAAAATTTGATTATTGGCCAGCAATAAAGTTGAATATCTTTTCAGTTTTTTTTTAAATACCACAGTTGGCGGGTTAATTAAAGAAATCCGTGTTGGATAGTCTAGCCAGAGATTTTGTAGTTTAGGGTGCAGCCGTATGGCAATTTGGAAATAGCAAAGGTTTTGGGTAGTAGTCGTAGTCGCCATATTATTTTAGCAAGCTAATTCGAAAGGAATTTCAAAAACAGCTTTACCACAATTTAGTCAAGTTCCAGCCACTGAGGAAAGGGAGTTGGATGCCAGGAAGCTTGGTCCAACCTCAAACCTTGGCTCTTGCTGAGACCCATCCAGGAAGATTGCTTTGTAAGTAAGTAAGCTCCCCTACAACAGACTTCTGACCGCCTAATGTAATGGTTACTAACTTAATCAAGCATAGATATGCCGAGAATAGTCACAAAAAGAGAATTTACAAATTACACTGCTGTCCAAAAGTATCAGGACAGTACACATTGTTACGTGAAATTGTTAAAATCTACTCTTTTACAATAAGGTGATACTATGAAAAGCTAAAGTTTGTATGAAGGAGATAATCCTCGAAACCAGCATTTTGAATGGACATTCGGGGAGGAACAAGACATAAATATATTATACCGTTGAAATAAACGAGCCTTTCGTGGCGGACCAATAGTGTAACTAAAGTCGATAAAAAAGCGGTCGAGCGAGGGAGTTTTATGCGACAATCTATGCTATCCACTGTGAAGAGTCTACCAATTAGGAAAATATCTCAATGTTTGTCTTTCGGTGTTGCACACTGACCTCCCTGTAAAGTTCATTTCAAGGAAGTTAAGTCGGGTGGTTGGGCAGATAATTTTTTTTTTCAGAGTTTCTGTCTATTGCTCTGGATCCAGGAATCATCGGGAAAGCTTGGAAGAACGATTTGGATAGTTATCTTGCACCTTCAAATCAAAATCCCGATAATATTTGTCTAAGCTTATCCATTTTCCGAATTCCATTGATGATTATGAGGTTGCAAACACAGGCGGGAGAGAAGCATTCAAAGGCATTGTGTAAGCTAGGCAGTATCTCTTCTTAAGCAGACCCACGAACGTAATCTGTTCTTGTTAAAAATAATACCTGTGTTACTACTGGAAGAGGCGATGGTTTGTTCATTGACTGAACGTAAGTTCTCTTTTCGCCTTTTCACTCTCTTCACTCGATACTGGAAATGTTGCTCATGAAGATTTGCGGAAGAAAAAGAAAAACACCCATGCATTTCTAAAACCATCTTAACGGTCTTAAGAAAACATCCTTATTTAGCGCAGTGAGTTAATAGTCCGATTTTTATTTAATTTTTTTTTTTTCATTATCCAGTTTCAGTGTATCCCTCTCAAAATTGTCAACACTTAATGATCCGTATAAGCTATGGCCTCCCTTTTGAGTATGATTTCATAAAAGAATTTCTCCATTTCTGTCATTTAATTTCAGCCAGCGTACTCCAAATTAGTGTTACAGGCTTAGTCGGTATGTAAAGGGACGTCACTCGGTCGAAGATATTGCGTCGTCGCTCCGCGGCAATGTCCTTTATTATAATTATGAGTTTGAGTTGAGTAATAAGTAAGAAAGTTTGTCCTTCTCTCTGTGTCCAAATGAAAAATTAATCAGAACTCCATTAATTAATCCGAAGTAGCAGCAGTGGCGAAAGGAACAAGCAGCAGCAAAACAAAATCAAGCAGACAGGACTCTTAAGGATTGGAATTTATGTAAATTCACTATAAGCTTTAGCATTTTATTTTATGGTTTTTGCATTCTTTTTTCTTTTTTCTTGTTTTCCGGTTTTATTTCCTTTATTTTTATCCCCCTTGTAGAAATTCTTATTTATGAGCCTGGATACCATTAATTAAATTAGTCAAAATATGGCGGAGGGATTTCTTTTATGCTGAACCTAAGAGAATTGATTTTTATTTAAGAAATCTGTGCTCGCAACAGGAGGAATTATTGATAGTTATAAGTATGGTTCTACGGCTGTAATATCTTTTACAAAATAGGAATATGTTAAATGGCTGTACTATCAGTTGAGAGGTCAAACAGTCTCACTAAGTCGGTGGCCACGCGGAATTAGTCAAAATCATGGTAAGAGGAGTTAAAGACGCAATTTTTCAAAACAAGAACAGAAAACTGTACTTGCTTCAGTGGACAAATACCGCGAATCGAGCTAACGTAATATGTCAATATCCCTCCGTCTATTCAGACTTCACCTCTGGAGCAAACGAAACCAAAGTAAAACAAACCACAGTTTCAAACCACTACACAGTCCTAAAATTTTTCTCCATATTCTTCTCCCCAATATCTGAAAGATGCATTGTTAGGATATTCAAATAGCCTTAACAACGATAAAATTATCAAGAAAGAAGTTTTAATGATTTTGATTTGAGTTTTTCGACTCCAGTCTCTTAAATGCCCTTCCAACTCTGACACATTGTCAGTTCTAGTATGTTCACAGCTTGGTTAAAGAGTCATCTAAGAGTTGATTTGGTAATTCACATGTCAAAATTTTATTCTTACTCTATAATGCAGACTACTTCGACGAAGAGTCCCAAGCTAGCTAATATTTTGTTTGAAATAATAAAATGTACGACATATCACGACAGTAATATTGATACAAATATTGTACTAATCGAAATCTCGAGATCTCTAAACTAATGCACAGTCACTTCGAGTTTCAAAATCCTCATAGTTAAGATAGCGTTGAAAGTTATTTTTTAGTGCGGTCCATGGACTTATTGCTCACCCTACTATTTATTATCTTTTCTACTGCAACTGAACCAACTATCAAATCAATGTGAAATTTGTATATCACCTGAATTGGACCAACTTCGGGTGGTCATACAAATGTATGAAAACGGTCAAACGGAGTAAAGTGATGAAAGCTTATAAACAGGCGCCAAAAAGGACTGTGACATATGGATACGAGTACGATAGAAGTGACCAAGTGCTAACTGACGCAAGAAACTCATCAAAGGTCAGAGAGTCGTTTATTTTCAGCTCCAGCTCGATTAGCAGTCCGCCTGTCCATTTCTATACAGCTGCTGTGCGAAACAAAAGAATATTCAACATTGGACGGCTCAGCACTTTGGTAATAGCCAGAGCATGCAGCGAGGCTTGAGGCCACCTACCAGTGAGGAGTACAAAGCTCAATAAAAAAAAATGCAGTCTCTCAGTTCAAGAATACCGAATAATCTGGGAATCCTTGAAAGTAGTCAAAATATTTTCTGCAGGCTGCAAAATATGCAACGAGTCTCTTCATAATCTTTTCAGCGATCCGGAGGGAATTGTGGATGCATTAAAGAAGCATTTCCAAAAGTTGCTGAAGGATATTAAAGAAGAAGTAAGTGTAACATTAAAAAGGCTCAAAAGCAGACTGGATTATCAACTCCCATCTAAAAGAGAGGAGATATCTAGCAACAGCTTTTGAAGCCTTGCCCCTCTGAACTTCCGTCGCTAAGATCGTATCAAGAGAAGGACTAAGAAGGTTTTACCTGTGGCTATCGTCATTCAATGAAAGGACAACAGTGTCATAGAATACTAACCACTAGGCTTACGATAAAAGGAAGAATTAAACTCTGGATGACACGAGGCTTGGCGATGGCATGATAAGTCAGTAAGTGTCATCGCGGTACTTTTTTCATGACTACTGTGAGTGGTGGGCGATGAAGAACCATGATCAACGAGCTTTTGTTGCTGCATACACGGCTTCTGTGATGATAAACATTTTGAAAGATGCGTTTTTCGCTGGCATAGTCTCACACTCCCTTACAGGCTTCTTTCTTTGGCTAAACAGTCAACAGCAATAGCGACGCCCATTTGACCGATAACTTCTCAAGATGTAGAGCAGACAAAATCAAAAGGTGCAGATAAACACACAAAAATAGATATTATGTTTTTCCGTCCGAGCATCAGCTTTTTTGGTCGACCCTGTATATCCAAGGGACACCTAAAGGCTCAAATCACAATATCTTCGAAAATATGCTTCTGTCAGTTAATCCTTAAGCCAAAATTGATAAAGAATCTTACACACAACTCAAGAGATAAAATCGAGGAAATTTGAGTTACAAATCGTTGGCGCCCTTGGCAGCACCCGCCACAAAACTATCAAACTTTCGTATCCAACGAACATCGATTTGACAAAAGAAGGCAACGGTTAGACTTAACCGATATATCATTTCACCAGAAAATCAGCTCCCTCTCGATGCTGTCGTTAACCTTGACCTAAAACAATCCACAGTGAAACACTATTATCCTTGTTCATTACAGCAAAGTTGAATCAAAATTTATGCCAACCCGTGTACGGAATTCGGGTCATTCCAGTAAGATAGTCTCAGCAAAAGAAAAATCCTTGAAAGCATTACGATAATCTCAATTTATTTACCCGCCTGCCATAAATAAAGCCCATCATCCCACAGTTGCTTCCCAAATAAAAACACATTCCAGCTAAGCAAAAGCAACCCATCAAACATCGCTATTTCGCTGATGTAAAAAGTTGCCAAAATAAATTTTTATTAACGTAAACAAATGTGAACAACACTCCATTTGGAGCGGAATAACTAACCACTATCACCACCAGGATCCAAGAAATCCAACCACCCCCGGCCTCCGGCCCAAGTCACAAAACTACTGGAATAGTGAAGTAGTTGGAGTAGCCAGGAACCAACCATCCGCATCCTTTTGCCAGTCAAGGAATAGTGTTCCGAAAATAAACCAAATATGGTGACATAAGAAAAACATTGAGTAAACAGGATAATAGCAATAAATGGTCCAGTTAGATGAAATACGAAGGAGCAGTAAACGAGTGTGCTAAAGCTGTAGCTGTAACTATTACTGTAGTTTTGGCTCTGTATGTTGTTCTCAATCGAGGGGTTGTAAATAGAATAACACTCAAACAAAAAGCACAGAAATCCTTACGATTTGAACAGGGTGGAACTTATTTCTTCGTTCTTTTCTTTTTTGCATGGAGATGGCATGAGTTTGTGGCGTTGGCGTCGAATGGATACGACAGCAATAACAAATGGTCCAACAGGAAATTGAGGCAAACAATCCGAAGGATATCGAAAAAGGAGTCACCTTCGAAGCGAAGCCAATCACTCGATACACTATAAAATATAATGATTTGGGCAAGACGATCGAATTTTTACCTAGCCAGGACCAAGGGCACGTACTTTGATTTTACCATAACAAAAACCAATCTTGGTAATAAAATGAAGGACAAGATGTGCGTTGGCAGTGCAGTGATTTGCTTAAAGTTGGAGAGTATTTTTAGTTAATTTCTAGGGAAAGTTCTGGAAGAAAACCAGAGCTCTGTCAGCTTGGGGTGTATCAAAATTAACTCTGTACGGATATACTGAGAAATTTCATTTGGAACGAAAAGACGTGATTATTTCGTGTCCTTCATGGGTTGAGTGAAAGATTTCGATGTAAAGAAATCGAAAAAGTGTTCGGTATCACCGTACAGAGCCAACGTCTTATCGTTGAATTGAGTTACGTTCTTAAATCAATTTTTAATTTTATACGTCATATTTTATATATGATTATTATACTATATATAATTATTTGATGGGGAACCCCCTTTACTTTTACTTTTATGTTATTTTTATGATATGTTGTTATAGCGACTAAAGCAGTGCACATTCTTTGTTTACTTATTTTAGTTCAGAAGATACAGCTGTCACAGGACAAACGGACTGATAACGCAGGATATTTCATAGAGAAGGGGACCCTTGACTCTTGAGGGAAATTTAGCAAAGATTTCTTCGCTACGCAAGGAAAGCTGTCAAACCCCATTTGATTTGCTGGTAAACGTGACGTCATATTTTCTGTTGCTCCAAACACGTTCCAGAGAAATTTCTCCGTAGCGGAGCAGTACACCAGTTAAGCAAAGGAGTGTTGCAACGGAGCCATTGTCATGTATCTGGCATTCGTCTGAGCACATAATTTTACACTTGTCACGCGTTTAGGACATTTGCATTAGCCGCGTTCAGAATTCTAGGCACTAGCTAGTCAACCGGCTCTGCTTTAACTGCATTCGCAGTTAAAAATATTTGCCTGCTTTTTGCAGTTGATTGATGAAACGTCAAAAGTCAGCTGTTAATTTTAAAATCATTTATTAATCGGTTGAAGTTAATAAAATATGAAAGTGGTAATGTATTATTTTAAAATTGATCAAAAGCCTACAATTAGGACTCCAGAATCTAAGTCGAAATGGGATCACATGGCAGTACTTTTGCAAGCAAGCCTGACTCATCCTGAAGTGAACACGAAATTCTCTCAGCGAACACAATAATTTTAAAAAGTTCTTTTCCAGTTGGTTGGAAGCTCGCCAAAGTATTGGAAAAGCTACTCCATAATCAAATAACTAGCTTTATATCACAAAAAAAATTGTTGAGTTCTTATCAATCGGGCTTTAGGAGAAACCACAGCTGTACTTCTGCGATTCTCAAAGTTTGTGATGACATCAGAAAATCGATGGACCTAGATCGAGTGTTCTTTCTTGGTCTTCTAGACTTCTCGAAGGCCTTTGACACGGTCAACCACCATATTTTGATTTCCAAATTAGTAAACCAATTTAAATTTTCTAAGTCCGCAGCAGATCTTATGACTTCATACTTAAATGGGAGAAAACAAGCTGTCGTTGTCAACAAAAAGTCGTCAGACTTTGCTGAATTGTTTACAGGTGTACCCCAGGGATCAATTCTTGGGCCATTGTTGTTCAGTATGTTCATCAATGATCTTCCCAATGTTATTAAAAACTCATCCGTACATATGTATGCCGACGACGTTCAAATCTGCATAGACCACAAGTTAGGAATGATTGAAGATGCAGCAGAACGACTTAACAGTGACCTTAGGAATATTATGAACTGGGCAAAGGCTTATCAACTTTGTTTAAACCCGAAAAAATCGAAGTGCCTCGTACTTTACAAAAGCAAGCTTGATTTGAACTACTTTCCTCTTCTCTATCTGGGAGACTCTGTTTTAAAGTATGTTGACAATGCCAATAACTTCGGCATTTGGTTCAGTTCTAGTCTTGAATGGGACTATCATATCAGACTGGTAATTGGAAAAGTATACGGTTGCTTAAGGACTTTATCCTTCACACCACAGCCTATTAAACTAAGACTCGCTAAAACAATTAGTATGCCAATTATAACATATGGTTGTCAAATTTTTAGTCGTCATAGCTCTGACTCTAAGAGAAGACTTACTGTTGCTTTCAACAATGTGGTTCGATATGTTTATAACTTGAAGCGCTTTGATCACATCTCACGTTACAAAAATAGAATCTTAGGATGTGACTTATATAAGTATTTTTCTTTTATAACGCTAAAAACCTTGAACACTGTCTTAATGATCAAAGAGCCGGATTATATATATAAGAAAATCGAATTTGCTTCATCTAATCGATCATTTGTACTAATGCAACCACGATTTACGTGTACTAATTCTGAGCGTCAATTTTTTGTGTGTGTTATCCGAGAGTTTAATGCTTTGCCTTTAGACATTAGAAAACTTCGTGGTACCAAACTTTTTGAGAAGGTCTTATTTAGATATTTGGCTGAAAATCGTTAATCATAATAACTAATAACTTAATTTGTAACTTAATGAAAATTTTAAAGAATGAAAATTGTTAATCAATTGCTTATATAATATTTATTTACATTTATTTCGCTCTTCTTTTCTACATAAAATTAAAAATTAATATCTATCACACATATCATACTTAAACTTTTACTCGTAAAGACTCTAAGCCTTTTGTAAAAGATGAATATTGAATTAATAAAAACAAACAAAAAAAAACAAACAAAATAGGTTGATAAAATGTGCAGAATATAAGCTGCCAAAAGAAGCATTATGGCAGGAAGTCGTGGACGCCATCCTTATGGGCCTTAACAAATGCAAAGGCAAATGTTCGAATCTCCACATACCATTAATAATAAGCCGCTCAGATGCTGAAATACTTGCGCGCATATTCGTTTCTTGCTTTTATATATGTGGACTCACTTAAGCTTACAGATCAGCAAATTGTTAAGAATTCACATGGAAAAAATTGCGATATAATTGTTGCTCCTCAGCTGTCAATTTGACGAGCAGTTTTGCGTGGACAACCCAAACCATCGTCCAAACACGCCGACTTTCTGTGGCAATCCTACTCGTCGTTGCTTTCAAATACGTAAGCGGCCAAAACAATCGCAAGTGTATTTTTTGTTCGATTTCGTTTTTTTTATTATTTTACGTTTCTCCAATTCACTTCACTGATGCAGAATGAAAAACAATATCTGACAATGTTTGTCAACGGACACTTAACTTTTTTTGTAAACCAACCGCCAACCGTGTGAACTGACAATTTTCTACCTGACAACGTTCATATTGCCCGGCCAACCATCTTACAATGAAATTGTCAAAGGTAGTGATAAAATCTGGCAACTGGATGAACTGACAATATAGGATTGTAAGGTATTTCGTTAATGACAGTTTAGTTGCAACTCATTATCAGACCATTGGTAGATCTGACAGTATTTGTCAGGTCTAGTTATCGTATGAACATAGCTTAAGTTGCAACGTTCGAAAGGTTCGGTTCTGGCTCGTCAAATTTTAAGTGGATCACATCATTTTAAGTTGGGAATATACTAAAAGACTGCTTCGATAATTATTGTTCTGCAGGGAAACCACTAAGGTCCCTGACTTTTTATTATTTTCAGTAATGAAATATCATCTTAAATTCTGTCGTCTGCAGTTATTTTTCAAAATAATAAGTATGAATGACTGCATTTAAATCTGGATGAAATGAAGTCCAGCACGTAAACCTTAAGCTGTTGTGTCAAAAATTAATTTAATTTAAACGTTCGAAAATATCTTCAAGAGCTCAATAATGTAATAGACTCTTGTACTTTTAGTGTTGGAGTCTCGTCAAATGTCTGTAAATTATAAAAATAAATAAATAAAAAAAGTAGTAAAAGCTCGATCCTATGCATAAGAGGCTTATAAGTCGCCAATATTTTCGAGCCTTTGCCTCAACCTCAGTAATAACTATGTTTCCAAATAGTTTTTGATTTAAATGTTTTCGAGAGTATGTAAGCTCAGCCAATACGCGTTGTTCAAGGAGCTATAAATACGCTTTTTGTGCCGACACAAAAAGATCAGGTGGGATATATGATTAAATACTATATTTTGGGACGAATGTTAGCTTTATCCATGGATGCCAATTCAGATAGCGTGAAGTTTTATTTACAAATATTCAGAATACCTGGCAGCACTTTGTCGACATCGGTTATGTGGTCTTTCCAATCAAGTTTAGAATTAATACACATTCTGAGAACGAAAAGTCATTTATGGACATTGGCTGCGGGTTTATATTTCACTTCTGCAACAATAGACAGCATTATGTCGAGTCTGTTCATAGAGCCCCAAAGTAGTGTAGTTAGTTTAACACTCGATGACGTTGTATAGTCAGAATCGAAGATGAGGGTTGTACAATTGTGAACGAATGTTAAAAAACTGAACTGCCATCAGTAAAAGAGTGGTTGAAATTACATAAAGCAGACAGGATATCTTTTATGAAGATTAAAAAGAAAATCGGAAACAAAAGGGATTCCTGTGGCACACCAGGATTATATAGCTTTCTTAATACTGAATGAGAAATCCGTGGATGTGCAAACTCAGTGAAATCCCTTTGAAATATCCAGCGCAACAAGAGATGGAAGAGGTGTTACATTTTTGGGTCTAATATAGCAGCAAGTCACTCGTAAACCTCATGCTAGGACATATACACTGACGATTATAAAGGAGCTTTCGCTATTGGCGACATTTTATAAGCTTGCGATTCATTAGCATTTCCATGACCTTAGACAAAATATACGATATTGCAATTTATTAACCATTTTAACTGTGTCCCATCTGCTCGGGAATAGACCAGAGGAATACAATCGGTTTAGTCTTAACGTCATTTGTATAGAACTACTCAGTCTCAGTCTAAATAATTCAATCCTTACGGGTCTCGTACAACGGGTCGAACCAGAGCCAAGTCGTTAACTTTTGGATTTGTGGCGTCGGCTTTAAGCTTAAGTTTAGTATCCCGGGACAGTTTGACATTACGGCTTCATTTTTAAAAGAGGTTTTCCTCTGTTTTGACTCAAATGGTATAGAAATGCGGGATGTTGTCTCAGAAAGAGTAGAAAGGTGACTGAGTTACTATGAGGACGGTATCAGTCCATGACAAGGATAAATTTTATAAGGCAGTAGCCAAAGATTTGGTGGCTCAGTGAACGAGAGAAGCCTTCATCGTAGTGTAGGTTTTTAAGCCTCAAAGCTCTTTTCCCGCTTAATTGAAAAGAGTTGACCTTTCGACTAATTATTTGCTTGGCATTAGGCCATCCTGTCAATCATACTTTTGAATATTTTTTCGATCTTTCGATCCCGACTTCACGAATTCACGAATTGCTAGCCAATATTTTTTACTGAATGCATTTATTGTCCCTGCATTGTTCGTAAAGCACGGTATCCTGCAAGGTCTAAAGACGTCAAATTTCAGCTCCGTTGCGGGAGAGAAATATCACCCAGACGACTGATCTCAACATCGTCAAACTAAGTAGGCAATAAGTCGACGGTTGGATGACATGTGGGGCAATTATATGGAACCAAAGCTTGGCGAAGACTTAATCCTCAATTCCAATGTGAAACACACCATATGCAGTACGCATTATCTTCTGCTGATTTTCCAAGCCGATTTTTGAATCATGCTCATTTAAAAGGATAATGATTTAAAGGATGATTTATTGAGCGAAATTGTCATCAATTTTCTTATGGCCAAATAGAGAAGCGATTCCCGAGCGGGTCGTCTTTTTGCTTCAATTCAATTGGATCTTGAATGAATCTGATTTATCCGAGAAATTTATACGAAGTCCTCCTAAGCCTAGTGCAAAGGATGTTTAGTTTTTGAGATCATGGCCTGTTATCGTGCTTAAACGTACATTTTCGGCAACAGCTGCAAAATTCTCTTTTGAACGCAAATTTCTCAATTTTATTTATGCTATTCTCTCTTAGCTCTGCTATCAACCTCCCATACGAACATCATTTGTTTGCGGCCAACCGCGGAAGAGGATAAGTAAGGCAGAGAATTCCTATGTTCGTCCTCAATTGCTTTAGGAGCATAATGTTTACCGAGCTATAAGTTATCCTCATGAAAATTAGCCAGATGATATCATAACAAGAAGTTTGCATTACGCACTCAAATTGCAACTTACAACTAAAAACCAATCCATCTAAATAAAAGTCTAATTTTATGCTGAGCTTATTTCGATTAGTCTGTTAAAAATACACCAACAGTCAATCGATGGCTAACAATCAGAATTTAATCATGCGCTAAACAAAAACATTTGCCAATAAAAACAGCACCACTCGTCGTGGACCCATCTGCTGTTCGATGCAACCAGCGCTTAATTATTCGAGTTTTCCTCGAAATAGTTTAATTCCGGGCTGTGCAATGCTTTTTCAGTCCACTAATGAACAATGAACCAACCGACGGCCAAGGGATGAAAAAATAAACACAAAAAAAAAGCTAGCATTGTACTGAAAATTACAATATTCAAGTTTTTAATCGACCGGAGCCGCTTCCGATAAAATTGTGCTTAATTGTTCAGGAGCGGACCGGAGGCACGAGTATGTTGACAAGATATATTTTTTTTTTTGTTTTAGTGACGAAAAGATGCCAATATCAGCAATAAAATAAAATACAACTACAATGATGTTCGGGAGTATCCACGCAGTTATTCAATTAAATATGAGTTCTAAGTTTAAAAATTTACAAAACAATCATTGTAAATGGCACTTACCTTTGACAGCGAAACTCTGGTAACCTTGAGAATATCCAAAAACGAATCTTCTCTAAAGACGGCTTGATGATGACAGAATAAGATGAACTCGGAATTTATTCACATTTCAACGCATATGAAGGAATATAGGAAATGCTTGTGCTTCTCCATGAATCTAGAGTTCTTTTTTTTGGATTTCTTCACATAAATGAAGCTAAACATAAATTCGAATGTAGAGGGCGTAGGAGATCGTTTTGGTGATAGCCTGCATTCAGACGATTAAGCCTTGATTCCGACTTGATATCCGTAGACTCACAAGACCCCGAAAAGAAATACTTAAAATTTTTACAGAAAAAAACTAAGTAAAATTATTGCATAACAAAAAACCAAAGTGACAAATAATGTAAAGATCCTTTTTGTTCACCAACACAATAATAAAAAAATCGCAATAATCGGATTAATACAGCTCGTTTATTATCCCTCAACGCTCAGCCATTTTTCCTTGTCTCGTCCCTTTTACGGTTTACTAAAGACATTGATGTTTAAGGACTAAATGACAACCCACTGTGATAGTAAGAGCTAGACATAGTTTATCGAAAAAGTAGTTCGGCTTAAGTTTTTTAAAAATAAATTGTAAAAAAAATTTTATGTTTACATTTAAGGGTTTCATAGTAAATTAGTTACGTTTGCAGTTTCGTTTTGTTACTCTTCGGTTTATTATCTGATGCTCTTCTAAAATCAGTTGCTTTGAGATAAATAATCTCTAGCATCGCCCATGCTCATTCAAGTCTTAAGCAGATCAGTACCTGTCTGTTTTAAAACTTATGGACCTCAGTGTATTTATATCTGTTTCTATTAATACGCGAGAATTGAACTGAACTTCATCTAACATTCCGCTGCGCCCAATCCAAGTTATCAAACGAAATCCGCTACTGGATTGCATGAAAATCTTCTTTTTTTTTTTTTTTGTGTGAATGAAAAGTTGTAATGGATATTTGATGGAAGCTGGAAATCCAATCGATTTGCAACAAAAATAAAAATCAACCAAATCAATTTCGCCATTTACCAAGGATATTCTGCTGTGCCATTTGGCAGTATTTCGCTTAATCGCGATGCAATTTGCGATTTTTTTGTTTACTCATCTGATGCCGCGGCGCTGGATTCCTCTTTTCCGATTAATTCCCCCTTTTTTTACAATATTTCCATGTCCACTTGGAGTCGCTGGCTTTTGTCACCCAAACTGATGATGTACGAGTATCTTTTGTGAAATATTTTACTGACGTGAGTCGGAGTTAAAATAAAACATTTAGCCTCGATCTTTATCACGCTCACCGTTAAGTGTTCGAATTACAAGGACCAACTCATTCTCTAGTCCCAACGCAATGCATGATGAATCCACTTGAAGCACTTTTTCTGACAGTGGCGCATGCTTGAAATTGCATTTCAATGAAATTAAGTCGACTGAAGTCGTTAGTTGTCGTTATTTCATGAGAAATTGAATTTAATGAATTCATTTCGTGCGGAAAATGTCAGTCGAACTATTGATTTGGATTCATTCATTTTTTGCATCTTTGGATGGAGATGGAGGATGCCATGGGTTTCTCTTGCAACTGCATTCATTCCATTGGAATAGATCGGTGTAATTAGAGAGCTGCCCGGTGTGCATGGCATTGTCTTTTGATTGCACAAAATGAATATCGTGTCTGTGTTGGAATGGTACTGCTGTTGCAACTATGGCCGGACTGGCATAGCGCTACCAGGAGTTGCCGGTGAATTTCCGTAGAAAAATGGTCCCAACTACAGAGAGACCATTAATTTGCCAATAATTGCCAGAGGGTGTCCTTCCTCCACTGCAACCATTGAGTTCCTAATGACGACGAGAATGGAGATGATGGCTAGAAAGATGACAGGACCATAGTGTGTGTATTTAAACGTGTATAGATGCCGCAAGCACAGAACAAGATTGGATGCTTTTGACAGCATCTCTGATGATAACGATGCCTGCAGCATTACGCGTAGGAAAAGAAGAGAAATCAACGAAAAAAAAAAATCAAAGCAATCATTATTTAAGCCAAGCTAGGAAAAAATAGTTTTGCACCATAACTAGAAATATGCACCATAACTTCGGAAATAACTGAATCATGCTGAAGATGTTTTGATACTTTTGCAAATCTTGCTGTTTTGTATATGGTTAGCCATCGTTTGGTTTCTTTTTGAATCATATGAGGCTTGTTTAATAAGAGGAGACCTTTAATTTATATCGGAAATGAGAGCAGGTATATTGAAGTGACGCAAAATCTATGAATTATTTTTGCATTGCCACGACTACGGGGCAAGAACTTATTATAGCCGAAGAAAACAGTGACAAAATTCTTCACATTTGACTTAATTTGGCGTGTTTTTTGGGTTTTGGATCTTCTTTGGAATGTTTGAGACCATACCCATATTTATAGCCACGATCTGACATCAGTTATGACCCTTTTTATCGTCTTTCAATAAGTTCTGAGCGATGCTCATGCGACGGTACTTTTGGTCAACATTTTGCAATTTCGGAAGAATCTTCGACGCTTCACGTTTCATGCCCAAAACATCCGCAAAATTTGCAACCCGATAAATATCAACTGAAAAAATATATTGACATTTATCGGGTTCGTTGTCGAAGTGCGTTGATGCCTTGTCCACGTGTTTTGCAGGTTCTGGGTTCAAATCTTGCTGACATTTTTCAAAATACGTCATGGACAAAAGTTTTCACACAAAGCAATTATTAAAGTAAAACCACCTTATAAGCAAAACTAGGCGTTAATTTTAATTCATTAATTAAGTAAAGTTATTGCTATTTATTTAGCTATTTACAATAACAGAAATGCAAAATTAAGAATGCTTCTTATATTAGAAAAGTAACAAAAAATCAAAAAACTTATCATTTCAGCGTGGAAAAAAGTTTTCACACTAAAGCACGATGTTGTACAAAAGTAATAAAAAAAAAAGTTAGAATTAGTATTTAGTTGACCACCCTTTTTGTTGAATAACCGCTCTAAATCTGTTAGGCATTGACTGCGCAAGCTTTTTCGTGTAATCAGCTGTTATATTTTGCCATTCCAGTGTTAGAACTCGCTTAAGTTGTTCTTTATTAGAAACAGTATGCTACGGGATTGAAGTCCGGTGACTGTGGTGGATTTGGAAGAGTGTGTACAATATTATAAGCGATCCACATTCGGACATGTCGTATGCTTGTGATCGTTGTCCTGCTAAAAGTAGAAATGTTCGTCCAATTCCAACTTTTCTGCGCACTTTTTGACGTTTTGCATAAGGATATTAATGTACGCATACTGATTCATTGTTTGCCCACTAAAAATCAGTTAACCGACAGACGCTGCCATGCAGCCCCAAACTATAACTCGCCCACCGCCGTACTTCACTGTGCTTTTTAGCTCTTACAATTAGAATTATTCTTGAACCGCTTTACAACACTAAAAATTGTGAATCGACTTCTTCCTATGATTTAACTGATTTCTGTAAATGATTTTAACATATCTCCACGTTTGTGTGGATTTTTTCATCAAGCATAACTCGAGAAGAAAGTTGGACATTTTGGTCAAAGACAATACAATTTCAGTAACAATTTGCTTGAGGAATATGCTGTAATTGCCATGCGCGACAAATTTAGATGTTCTAATTGGCTGTTTCAATCTCGTGCACGACATGCTGTGCCAACGTCTGTGAAAGAGCATGAGAAGCGCGTCATCGAGGTTGTGGAGAGATTAAGAGGAAAGAGGTTTGAATATTCCACCAACAGGTAAAACCATTATATCAGACTGCAGACCCCAAACCAAAGCCTGCAAAGTTCAAAATCGAAAAATCATATAGAACTGCAGTCAATGCTGAGTTCATGGAAGAACCACTTGAGCAGACTGTATAACAGCGACGAAGAATAAAATTCCGCTGGCGGGTAAGCTGAACCAACCGATGAAGACGACGCAGGCAAACAGCGTCTTCCCGACCAAGACGAAGTAAAGATAAGAATAACATTTTAAAACTTAAATGTAATAATGCCACTTTAGCTGTCGAACTTTTCAATGCGGCGGCATTGACACAATTAACCATCAAAGATGAATGGAATCTCAGTATTGTTTGCCGAATCTTGAAGGAAGGAAACCATCTAAGCTGTGCCAATTATAGAGGTATCAATATTTTCCCGCCGTATTTTGACCAGAAAATCCACCATAGACTAAATATTAACATATCAGCAGATCTTGGAAAAAACGCACGAATCACTTTCTCATTAATTTCAAGGTTGGTTTTGGTTTCTGTTTCGTCCACAGAGACGAGATGTATGAAGCCATGCCTAGGTTAGGCATCCCATCCAAGCTCGTCCTTTTATGCAGGATGACGATGGAGAACTCAAGCTGCCCATTTGATGTCAAACAACGTTCTAGGCAAGGTGATGTACTATCGTACGGTTTCTTTAACATTATACTTGAAACAAACCTGTATTTTATTTTTTTGATTGAAATTCATTTGTCTAGGGAATGTCTTGAAATAAATACCACAAACTAACAGGACTGCCTGTTGAAAATGTCGTTATTGCAGACAACTTCATATCTATTACTCTGAGGTGAATTTTGACCATGACAGCTGTCACATCAGAAACTTCATGTCGTTGTCTAATTATTTCAGTCTACGTTATTGGTCATTAGTGAAAACACACAAGTTTTTGTAAAGTCGTAAAATGTCTACATTGGTGCCATCAAAACAACATTTGCGGGAAAAAGCAACCGAAGCGCATCAATTGCTTACCGAGGCTTACCCGGGCTATACTATATACGTTAGAATGTATCAGCGGTGGTGTAAGCGGATCAAAGATGGTGATTTCGACACCGAAGACAAAGAATGCCTCGGCCAGGTGAAAAAGTTTGAAGACCATGAATTGGAGACATTGCTCGATCAAGATCCCTCACATACGCAAGAAGAATTTGCAAAATTACTTGGCGTCGCTCAGCAAACCATTTCCGATCGTTTGAAAGCAATGGGAATGATCCGAAGGGTGCCGTATGAATTGAAGCCACGAGACGCCGAACGCCGATTTTACATGTCCGAAATGCTGCTTGAACGCCACGAAAAGAAGTCTTTTTTGCATCGAATCATCACTGGTGATGAAAAATAGTTACGAAAACGTATGGATGCTCCGGACATGCCTCAAAATAGACGGCCGTTCAGAATATTCATGACCCGAAGGTTATGCTGTGCATTTGGTGGGACCACAAGGGTGTGGTGTATTATGAGCTGTTAAAACCGAATGGAACAATCGCAGGCGAGGTCTACCGACGACAATTGATGCGTTTGAGCCGAGCACTGAAGGAAAAACGGCCGGAAAAGGTCGCAAGACACGATAATGTTATTTTGCAAGATGACAATGCTCGGCCACATGTTGCAAATGTCGTCAAAACTTACCTTGAAACGCTCAAATGGGATGTCCTACACCACCCGCCGTATAGTCCAGACCTTGCGCCATCCGATTACTATCTCTTCCGATCGATGCAACATGGCCTGGCTGACCAGCACTTCCGACATTTCGATGCTGTCAAAAAATAGATCGATTCGTGGATTGCGGCCAAACTGGTCGAATTTTCCAGAACGGGTATCCATGAATTGCCAGAAAAATAGGAAAAATGTGTGGCTAGCGATGGGCAATACTTTGAATATTGAATTTATAGCATATCTATTTTTCCTCAATAAAGCATTGATTTTTGAAAAAAGGACGACATTTTCAACCGGTAGTCCTATTATATGTCACGTATTTTTATAAATTTAAAGTATGATAAAAATTATTTTCCAATTACATTGTTTTAGCTTTACATACAAACAAACATGCATACATTTTGTCAAAATTTCTGATCTGAGTTTTCAACTCGAGGCGGTGGATATAAAAAGTGTCTAGTATGCATAAAGACGACTGAGTTGTTAACATTTTCTGAATATAAGTTTATATATTCTTAGGACGAGAACAGTCAATAAGTGAGGAGCAGCTGCCGAAAGAAAGGCAGCTTTTAAAGCTGCTCAAACCCCCAGCAGGTTAGGGAATTTGAAAGCAATCGCACAGCGTTCACAAGAATAGATTATTCAAGATTTAGAAAGGACGCAAAAACATTTTGCAGATTTTAAAGCCCGTCGATATAAAAATTTCAAGGAAGAAAATATAAGCGAACATAGCCGTGGTCCGTTCAGTGAAATCTGTGATTTTTGTCAAGCAAAAAATGATAAATGCTCTCGTATAAAGGGTCAAACCCTTCGTTTCTTTCATACGACAGGCTTTTCTACTAGTACTATAATAACACTATTCGAAAATATAAAAATGAAAAAGGACATTTTGTTTTTTATTTTATTCCTGCAGACCAGAAGTAGGTATGTCACGCGCAATATCTACAGAAGGCAATCAAGTAATCGAAGTAAAATAAATGAAAAACAGTTTCTTCTATGCGTGTTTCACGGTACAATAACAGAAAGGAAACTAGAAGTTGATTTCTAGAAAAGGCTTAGCAAATATTTATATTTAATATTATTACATCGCTTTTCAAAAATCAAATCAAACAAAAAATTGCAATCCATTCTTATTATCTTTTATTTACATTTGACTTCGTTACCCACAAAATTCACACATGTGGGCTATAAAAACGAAAGCCTCAAACTCTTACTCATTTATCTTATCAACCCATTCCAAGTTGTCCACCTTTAATGTCAATAAATAAGGTTTTATGAGAACCACGAAAACTTTTGTTGTCCACTTCAAAAACAAATACCATTAATGAATAGCCCTTCAAAGGATGGGGCAAAGTACCCAGCCACACCCTTCATTTTTTGGAATCTCCTTTATATTCACCTCAAGTGGGAGCAATTATTTTCATTCGGAAATAATTTTCAACCCATCGCCAAACCAGGCACGAACCACCACTTGCTCTCGTTTATTGATTTGCCATCTTCGTCAAAACCGCAGGTGGGTTGAGGTATTGTCCACCCTCATAAAAATTATCAGCACATTTATCACAAACGTCGTGGCTATGTATCGACTGGTTCCTGGCTGACAGGAGAAAAACAAAAATTTAATTATTACAACCACGTCAAAGATTGATCGGAGTTGGTAGAATGGCAGGACTTATGTAGCTACTGGACAAGGATTTATGTGCGTGCGTTTAGCTAACCTGCTGCTGCATTCCGAAAACAACACATCCCCAGGACCTTAGCAATGAGACGTGGAAAGAAAAACAGAATATACGAAAGTAGAAACAACAAACGGAAGTAATTGCTAAGATTTACGGCAGACAAACAGTAAACAGGACACATACGTTGCCGGAAGGCGAAAACGAGGCGATAAAAATCCACGTCAGGACTATTAATTGGTACCTTCTTCCCACACATCCGAGCTAAGGTTACCTTGAATGATTTTATTTTCACCATCTAGGGCATTTGTTGTGGTTTCGTGAGAAGTATTAATAATGCTAACCCCAAGTGACATTTTAGTTAGGCAAAAACTGGTTTTATTTTAAGTACGATAATACTCCTAGGAAAGTTCTCAATGAGAATTGACAAGAAAGCTCTGTACAGTCCAGTTATTTTACAATTGGCTCGCTCTCAAAACTACTATTATAAAGCTAGTTGCACAGAGCGCGCAGAAGGCTGAGGAGAAGAATTGAAAGACTGTTAAGTGGTTTGGAGCTCAGATGTACTTTGATTTCAATTACTCCATGGGTGGTGTACGAAATGGGGCGGATCGTTTCACAATGACTCATTTGCAATCGCTTAATTCACAGGATTTTATTCCACACTATTTGATATGGTATACCGGAAAGTTATGTTTTGGGAGTTAAGTTCATCACCCTGATGTCAGTCTTATGCCTTTCAAGCAGCGTCATAGACAATCTGCAAACACCATTGAATTGACAGCACACTCTAATAATTCCAGCAGCTGAAACAGTAACACCACTACAGCAAAGACACCATCTGATCGAGCAGTCTAGCGATAACGCAATTATTTTGATCTCAAATGGTGAATGCTCCAGCTTCGAAAAGTAATTTTTTTCAGGATTCGAACATGTGAGCTATCACTTGACCCAATTGAATGATAGCCATTATTGGCAAGAACAAATTCGCTGCTCCTGTGCGGGTTACGGCCAGACTATTCGGCATAAAATTGTTGTTGTAAATTTCTTCTTAATAAAAATAACGTTAAACAATAAAAATACGAATGCTTAAAATCTTACCTGCACCCATTACATTTTTATGTATTTGGAGGATCTAAATCTTATTGTTAGGTTCATTTATGCGGAGCAGTTGTCTGGTAACAAACCATAGAAATCGGAACCGACGAAAAACAAGTCGATAAGGTAAGATGGATGACTGCTCATTAGCTCTACGACAAAGGCCCTTTTCTTAGTATCCTGCATTGGCTTCCGTATGACATTCTAGTCAGACAACAAGCAAAGCTTGTTTTGGAAGCTCTCAATTTGATCTCAACATGGACCAGAGCTGACTTATATTTTAATCCGAATTTCTCCATAAACTTAAAAATCTGCATCCCACTCGATGTGAAGTGGTATGCGGTTCCCTATGCCGGAGGACCACAATATTCACCGATGGGCCCAAACTGGTTCCGAAAGTTGGAAGTGGGATTTTATAAGCTTCAGCTGAAGCTGTTTTATGTAATTTTCGTTAACCTACTAGTGTCATCGTTTTCGACAAACGAATTCGTAAGTTTTTTTTACTACCGAACTAGGTAGTGGCATAATTGCACAGCTCTCATAAAAGTCCAACTTGAAAAATGACCCCGGCCCCTTTGCAAGATCTCTCCTAAAATAGGGTTGAGAAAATCAAATGACGACGAATCTAATTTACGGGAATCCAAATTGAACGTGTTTTAGGATCAGCTGTTCAAGAGTCCGGCCATGGCTTTCAATATTTTAGTGCAATGAATGTGATGTCGACCTCAAATTCAGAGGTCCTCTCTGCAAAAAGCCTACTACTACGCTCACACAATATGGTGGATATTCCCCGATAGTAGTTGCAAGATAGTTTCTTTTAGACGGGACTAATAGAGTTGATATTAAGGTCGTCGGGTATGCCCCATAAGTCATTTAAACGATTTCTTGGATGGTCCCTAGCGAAACATCTCCACCATACCAGTTCAGCTAGCAAAATATCTTAACCAGCAGATTTGAAGTCCTTATCCACAATTCTTTGCCGTACCAAGATTTCCATCACAATAACTGAGGAAGTGGGTGCTTGTTTTGAAGAATCATTTTCTTTTTTTTTTTAAGCAATTCTTCACTTTTCCTGATTCAGCCCTATAGTCGTCTTCTCTTACGTAGTGAACAAGGGCTCATTTGGGAATGTACCACTCTGAAGGCCTGGCTATTTCCGGCGTTCTGAAACGAAACATTATTAATGCATGTGCAGCTTTTAAGTTAGAGCTTTATCCGAGCTGTCTACAGAGTCTGTAGGTTCGTCGTTAGGACAATTCCACATGTGATATTGTTGAGTTTTCACTCAATGCAGATTCACATTCAGATAAATATTTATCGGCTTGAAGTCAATCGAATTCGCCGAGTCATTTTGTTTCTCTTATTCCAGCTGGTTCTCTTATTCCAAAATCAAGGTGATGTTTTTCTTCTACCTTTATTTATTTGAAAGAGCCCCAATTTGAAATAGTGTCCTTAACAAGATTCGCTCCAAAGACATGCTCCAAGCATAGTGCCCTTAACGATTCTCTATACTGAGTTAATATTAAAAAAAAAGTTCTATACCATTTTAAAAGCCTTAAAGATCGGTCTTCGATTTACACTTTCCTAAAGCTTATTAACAAAATTTGTAATCCCCAATTTAAGCACTTCGACTTAAGAAGCTCATATGAAAAAAAGCTTAGCATATGCTTAACACACCTTTCGATGAAATAAGTCTCACATCAGATTTTTTTATAATCCGCAAGGCTCTAAAAAGACTCATCGTCTCGAGTTTGCTTCATCAGCACTTGTGCCTTAATTTATTCAAAGTGAACCGTTAAAAGTTTTCCAACGTTTTTCATCAACTCAAAATTAAAGCCGTAAATGTTCTTCATATACACTAGTCCCTCCTAAAACACATAATCTCCCCTCCAATGAAATCCAATCTCCTTCAGATAGTGCCACTTAATTAACACAGCACAGCTTAGCGCCAAGGATTTACTCACAACCAATATGGCATACTCGTACATTTGAGTCGGGAAAACTGAGTCCTTTTTTTACCCTCCGAACTAATCTCAAAATAAAATGAATTCCTTTGCACTTTTCCAAATCTTAATTGCGATAAATGAAAGATAAAAGAACCAATCCAGTACACTAAGACTAGGAGGAGGCAAGAAGTAGGAACGATGAGCTGAAAACTCTGTTTTCGTGAAGCCATCACGTCTTCGAGGGGTGTGTTGGCTTCACGTGAACTTAAACAAGGATAAAGCGAAGCGGTTTCTTCCTGAGCGATGCTATTTCGCTGTTTCACGTAGGCGCGCCGCGAAAGAAAGTTCCCTTTTACGATTTGCAAGGATAGAGCAGTGGCAAGAAGCTGGAAGGAACTTTGAGCACTCTCACTCGGAAGTCGAAAAACTCTTTAACCTGACATCGTCCTTGGTTTCTACTTCATAATTTTTTTTTTATATTTTTTTTTTTGAAACTATCTCGAAGTTTTTGTGTAGAACAGGTTATTGTATATGTGTGCAAGAGGTTTGGCAGGAGAGCAAGTTTGTGATAGAAAGAGCATACCATATCCTTGGAACAACCAACGTCGGCGACGACGACAACGACGGGATTGTCGATGAAGACAAAGGTGTGCTTCCGAAAGTGGAGACGCGCTATAAACTTGATCCAAGTGAAGCATTACGGTGGATTGGATAGCGCGCGAATGTTCTGGAAGTTGTAGCAAGTTGAAAAGTATTTGAGTCTGAAGTGTGTAGCGGGAAGACGCATCTGCATAGGTATCATGTTGGGTACCTTTTCCTAAAGTCGTGGCAGTTTGGTTTTATTTTTTTTTAAGTTCAAAAGATTTTATGTGTTCCGGATAGGTACAAAAGGAGCTTGATGATGTGTTGCAAGGCTTAAAGTAACACGGAATTCCTTTTTGTGAATTAATGTTAGAATATTCATTCGTTGTTCTTCGTTTTCAACCCGAGAATACTCTTACGCCTTTCATGTTCATTTGGATAAGCCCGATTAGAAGGAATAAGGCGGTGTAGAAAAATTGCAGTTGTGATCCGATTTATCTTTTTCTTAAAAGTTTTCAAAGATGTAAGACAGCAAGGGTTATGTTGACAGATGGAAAAGAACAGAGGTGCATTTGGGGTAAGAACCAGCCTTTCACTCTCTTCGATCTCGGGCACGCTGCTTCCAATGGTCTAGAGGCTTTAGACGTTCGCCATTTGCGTTGGATAGAATAATTTGTGCAACATTTAGCAGGAGCATGCCCAGTTGATCTGACAAGACAAAGGATCATCCTTGATTTAGATGGGACATTTAGAACTTATAGTCTAGTCTATTGCATGCAGCCTACTAGAATATGCTTCCCGTGTCTGATGGAATCCGCATATTAATCTTCAGGACCGACGGCCTGGTTGCTGTTCAACTTCTTTGCTTACATCTAACATCTTCAAAACTGGCAGTTGATATGTCATTATGGCTGAACGCAGGTTTTTTCCTCGACCTCATTTACGAAGCTCTTTCTATCCAAGATTGTGACTTTCCGACATACTTCAGCTAGGGCACAGTGTCGGCTCTTATTAAGAATCCTATAGGATCATCTTCCATTGCATTTGCATTTTCTGTCACCTTTGTTGGGCTTACGCATTCATCGTTATAAATAGAACCCTTTTTAGATAGTTGTTGGTAACCTATTATGTTTTCTATGTTTGCGTTGTGTATGAGAAATTCAAGATTTCTTAGTAAAATTTGACTTGGTGTTGAACAATTTGTTTTACATTTACATTCTTTTTTTTCATATATTAATTGACTCGCTCTTCAAGAGGATATGAATAGACAGAGCGAGCTGAAGAATGAGGAGAGGAATGAAAGATTATGCAGCGGTTTTGAGAAACTCAGATGTATTTGGTTTCAACTCACTTCCGTGAGTGGAGTCCTAAACGGGGCGGAGTATTTTTTATATCGACCTATTAGCTTTCGCCCAATTCGCAGGATTTTATTCGACATTAATTTGAAAGTTTGTAAGATTTAGCTAAACACCCCGCTGTCAGTGTAATGCCTTCACAACAGACTCATCTACTCACAATCTACACAAACCACTATTTTGACACGTCGAACTAAGAATTAAGCCGATACAACAACCACTTCAACAACGCCACCCATGAGTCAGACTAGTACCGCTGGTCGACCAATCCAGTGATAGTGCTATTAAATTTATCCTAATTTAATTGGACCAGATTCGAAAAACTAGACCACTTTACGAATCGAACCTGGGACCTACCAATTCAATCAATTGAAGGGAAAGCGTTCTGCCAACTTCGCTACACACCTCTGATTAACAGGGGCTCTATAATCTTGAGATATGCATCCGCCCCAGCAAGAAATTCCATGCTGAAGCTTCGATTTAACAAGGCCATTGTAAAGCTCCATTAAGGTATTATTTCACACTGGAAGTTCGAATTGAACTTCTGATCCAAATTAGTTTTCAAGACGAGCCATTTCGGACCAGGTACCGCTGCAACTCATATTATCGTTGAACACCGTAGGAATATGATAAGGCGACATTATAAGTGACAGTGGTGATTTTCCCCTTCAATGTCTGTACAAACAACAAATTCGCTTAGAAAAAAAAAGAAGAGAACCCAGAACAGAACCTTGCGGAACTCCAACGTAAATTACTTCAACAATAATTGATTTGAACCATCTGCTTTGGAGTTTTTAAAAGAGTTTATTTATCACGAAAGTGAAGTCCGCCATATCAAAAGCCAAAGATTTAATGAAGAGCGCGGCAGGAATTTCAGAATAAATGGAATGATGGGTTGGACAAGTTGTATTTGATGCCTTGATCAATGTAATAATTTTTTTGTATTTCGAGTGCCGCAAACTGTATGTTGGAAACGTATGTTGGAAAAGATATCGTTGAATAAATTAGACGCTTCTATAGGGTAAGAGTCAATTGAGTTATTTACATTATTTCGCATTTATTTCCGTGGCTGACTGGGTCAGCGGTTCGACAGCGTAGAGAGCACCGAAAAGTGCTAAGCTCATGTTGAAAGTACAAATGCCGATATTTTTTCAATATTCAATTCAAAAGACAGTTGCAAGCAATATCTTTTAACTATCGGTCGATTATTTCCGCAGAAAGAGCAAATTCGATCAGCTTATCCTCTCAAAGCAAGTGGCTACATAAGGTTCTGACGAAAAGTAAGACCGCTTAATACACGTTAATACAGCTTCCACGTGGCCCGAACTTCAAATACAGGTAGTTTTCTTATGCCAGATTGAGCTGAAGACGGTATCGAGACCTACGGCATTCGTAATTTCCTCCCAAAAGCTTTACGCTATTAAATGTTGATAATCGGCAGCCTTTAGAGAAATCTCAACCAATCAAGACCGCTGGACAGCCTTTTCTCGCAAGAGCGCCAAGTTTCTTGCCCAAGTGTTACAGAGTAGCTTCCTTTGAAATCAGCTCAGAAATCCGAGTGTCTGTGCTGCATTAGCGACCGCAATGATGACTACCTGAAAGACAGTGAGCAGCGAAGAGCTGGATTCGGACATCTTTGAAATAAACCCCAGCTTCAGAGGATCCATACACAAAGGAATCATCCATGCAATGCTGCATATCGAGCGATTTTAAAAAGAACCCCGAAACCAGTTTTGAGTATAACCATTAAGGTTTATGTTTTTTAAAAATATCACCAAACCCAAAGACAAAGGTATGAACTAGAGCAGCTTTTAAGGTGGAATGCGATTTAAAATCAAAGTCAAAGCTTTGCTCTGAAGCAATTCAAATTAATTGGAATCGACTGTCCTATGGCTTACGGAATTTCCAATATCAAACAACTTTTTTTGCCTCAAAAAAATAAAATTCGAATAAAAGAAAAAGTAGAAAAAAAAAGTTATAAATGCCATTTAATCCCTTAGCTCTCCATCCAGGCAACCCTGATGGGGGTCAACTCCAATTCAAACTAAATGAAAATTTAAGAAAGAAAAAAACTTGCTGAAAACAAGACCAATAAAAAACGCAATTTAATATAACTTTGTGTCGTTTGCAGGGTCGGAAGGAACATGTGTTATACCTTTTCGAATGTCCTCCGAATCACCTCCGGTACGTGAAAGGAAACTGCCGCACCCAATCTCTAGCCTTCAGCCCCGTACTGCTGTCGTTAGTTAGTTATCGTTGGTCGGGTTTGAAAAGTCATCTCACATGTGGTGAATCGGTTTGATTGTTAGTTTTTTATTAGATCCGTCTCCTTTCATATTCCCCCCCTCACAGATACGAGTTCGAATGTACGTATGCACACACATATTCCCACTTTTCACCTCACGTCGTTAGGATAAACGACCCCAATCATCCCCCACATGGATCCTGTGTGTGTTCGTAGTAGACAAATGTTTACACAAAGTTCCTGAATAGATATCTAACGAATGTCCAGAGTTACTTTCTTTTTTTGTGTCCTTTTTTGTCCCCTCTAAGGATTTGCTGTGTTTCACATCACAAGGATTACTTCAAGCTGGTGGAGTTCAGGTCAATAATCATCATGATGTCAGTGACAAAAAAAAGAAGCTAGAATGAAGAATAGAAACACAATCTGTAGCCAAAGTTACATTGTAAGCTTGTATGAGTGTCTCCATTCACTCGGTTACGAAGATAGGCGGATAAAAGCTCCGTAGTAGAGCAACCCCTCTTGAAGAAGTGCAGAAAACAATTTTGGATTTATGAACATCACTTTAAGGCACGTGCTTCCTGACAGTGACAGAGGCAGCAACACTACTATATGAGGACAGAAGGTAGGGCTTCTTCTATAAAGAGGAATACAAAGTGTCAATGTGTTTTATTTGCCAATAAATATCGTCCCTACACTATAATATGATGCGCATTCCCCCGGAACTCCTCGGATTTATTTGATTTCTTTCATTCGAGAGTGGAAAATAAAAACCATGAGGGTTAAATTACCCGCCATCCAATGTCTTAATGGCGCACATATAGATTTGAGCCGTGTATATCGCCCCAGGAGACAGTATTGTTGGTTCCCCGTTTGGAAACGATGACGACATTATTGGAACAGCTTACGAAAATGAGCATTTATGAGGATTTATTATCGACAAAAGAGCGGCTGAAAATCAGTAAAAATGGGTCGAACATCGATCGAAAAATATTAATGGGATCACAAGCTAAAGGGCTACTCGCTCAGACTCAGTTGTTGTTAATTGAATCTTGATTCTTGAAACTTGAATCTAGTGGACTGGATTTTTGTGAAAATGAAAAATAATGCTCAAATAGAAAAGAACATACTAATATTGGCCATGCGAAGTACTTTCCTCTGCGTGTTCCACACGCACTTGGCCGACTTTTTCTCAAACATCAGCCCTTCTATTTTCTACAACGAGCCATTTTTTCTATGAGACAAATACGCTTCCTTTAAATGAGTTCAAAAAATGTACGTTTAATACACTGACCTCAATCGATTTGAAGTGAATTCACTTATGACTCCAATGAGAAATGTGAATTCACTGCTGACTTCAACTTAGCGTACTTGAATTCAATTGATTTCAATTCTATAATTGCTGAAAATTTAATGCACCTTTCATAAGCTTTTAGACTGATTGATTGATTGTTGATTTCAGTATTTCATATTAGTTGTCTTTTTTCAAATCAATTGAATCAATCAAAAGTTTGAGTTTTTTGACTGAAATTCCGTGGAGGTCTGCCCATACCATGACCTTCCCATCTCAAGAAAAAAAAATATGTAGGTGCTATTTTATTTGCCGCCACCATCAAATTCCATATGGGATATGAAAGCATCATTAACTCCCTAGACAAATGCATTGAAATAAAAAGAAAATACATATTTTATTCAGCTTTAAATCATTTAAAAAAAGAGTTGCTAATTTAATAATAATTTTTCACACTTTTCTTTCGAAACTACATTAGTCGCCTTCATCCTCTTTTGAAGGTGTCCACGCCTCTGAACTACGTCTACATTGTAGTAGGACGGTCCTTTAGTTCTTCGAGAAAGGGCTTTACACAATTGCTTTCTTAGCGACAGGTATTCTTCGTTTGATGTCAGCGTTAGTGTTATTATCCATGTTTGCAACAAAGCCTAGGCAGACAAAGTCCCTTACTATCTCAAAGTTATAGTTGTCTATGTTAACATTCTGTTTTAAACGCACTGTTGACATCAACCTAGTTTCCTCGTCATCCTGCACAAAAGAACGAGCTTGGATGGGATGCTAAACCTAGATATGGCTTCATGCATCTCGTCTCTGTGGATGAAATAAAATCCAAAACCAAACTTGAAATTGATGAAAAGATGATGCGTGCGTTTATCCCAAGATCTGCCGAAATGTTTATTTTTAGTCTATGGTGAACTCTTCTGGTCGAAAACTACATTGATATGTACCCTTCAGGTTATTGACAAACGGGAGATTCCATTCATCTTTGATGCTTTATTGTTTTATTGCCCCCGAATGGAAAAGTTCGACAGCTAAAGTGCCTTAATTAGATTTAAGCTTATATATGTCATTGCTATCTTTACTGCGTAGGCGCTGTTGGTATGCGTCGTCTTCATCGAATGTTTCAGGCTGCCTGCATGCGGAATTTTATTCTTCGTTACCATTATACAGTCTGCACAAGTGGTTCTTCCATGTCCTCAGCATTGACTGCGATTTCAATCTGATTTTTCCATATTGAACTATGCAGGCTTTGGTTTGAGGTCTGTTGCCCTGAGAAAATTGTTTTATCTGTTGGAAGAATTTTCGAACCTCTTTCTTGTTTCTAAATCTCTTAACAACCTCGATCGCGCGTTTCTCAAGTTGTTTTTCAACTTCACCAATAATTTTTTTGAAACCTGTTAGGAACAGACAGCCAGAAGTAAGTTTAAATTGTGCTGAGCTAACACTGAAACGTCACTTACAAATTATTTCTATTCTCGTAAAAAAAAAGTTTAGAAAGTTGTTTTGAAATGAGAAAAAGTTTTTTCGATATAAACATTGTGAAAGACCACATATGTCAACTCCTTGTCCACTTGTTGTGCTCGGAATATTAAAGCGTGATTATCTTTATGTCGTTTTAGTTAAAAAAATTCATAGTTTCAATCAAGAGATTTCCACAATCTCTTCCTTCCGAGCTAGGGAAATTTTCAGTATCGGGACTCTTTCTTTCTGGTAAAAAGATGGCTCTAAGTTTTTGATAGTTGTTTTCAGGCCAATTTCGAGTGATTGTTTACTACTTTGTTAATTCCTGCAAAGACCTCTAGACTTTGGTTCATGATAAGAAACCAGAACATTGGTAAGCAAACTAAGTCTTCGAATATTATGATCGTTCTCGCCCCTCTTTATAATATACGAGTAATGCAATTTTATCCATGTTTTCATGTGTTAGCCTTGTACACGTCATAAGGAATCATGAAAAATGAAAATGATTTATAGAACTCACATTTCTGAAAATTTTCCAAGTACTGCCGTGGAAACGGGGATCAAGAAATAGAGAAAATATGAAATAAGCTCAACTTGATACTGTTAAAGTCTTTAAATTAATCTTTTTAGCTAAGAACTAACTTAATTTAGTCAATTGTTGAAACATGACATAATGTTGATTAAATTTTGAAATTAAAATTGAACAAAAAAAAATTAAATAAATTCGTCCAGAAACTTATGAACGGCAGTGTATATATTTATGCATATTATTTTATCTGATAAGGTAGCTGTAAACTATAAATTTAAATCATTTGAACTTTTTTTATTGGAAAATAAATTGATTTTAATTGAAGAAGTGAAATTGTCCCTTTTTTTGACAGTTTCTTTGTCATAAAATTCAAACCACCCTGGGGAATTTTCAGGTGATCTTTATGCACACACGCTTCGAATGAAACCAATTTGGTTTCGATAGCTTGATTTGTTTTGAGTTAGGCTGTACGAAGAAAATCCGCACAAACGTACGTTCGTACACACACACACACACAGACATCTTTCTAAAAACAATGGAATCCGACTACTGGGACCGCGAAACATGGAGAAATGTAAAAATTTTGAATTTCGAAAATCGGACCGATTACAAGAACTTCCTGATGGGAAGTTAAAAATACTTTCTGTTGCGGTGACAAAAATCAGCTCAAATTATCTTCTTGGATTCCCTTCGATGATCTAGACTATTGATCAAATAAGACAATTCCACAAGATTTCCGTATTTTCAATGGGAAGAGCCCCAAGATTCACAGTTTAAAACTTCAAACCCAATAAAACCCTTGAATAGATTCTTAGTCCAACTTAAAGCCTCTACCGATATATCTTATTGTAAGATATATGCGTGTATCCAATTAAGATCCCAGGAAAAACAGAAATTATCTCCGCATTCGCAATGAAAATGGATATCTTTGCCAAAAGTAAATACATCCAAATCGACTCTTGCGATTAAGCTAATGTAAATAAATACACATAAGCACACATAGAGCCAATCCACTCTAGATAGCTCCATGCTCGCAAGGATTTAACGATTAATTGATATTCTTGAGGGTAATTTGTTAAAGTTTCCTCTGCTTCCCGTTTCATCATCCTTCCGACCTCATTAAACTCCACTGCTCATATGAAAAAGTAACTCAACGTCCCACAGTAGCACACATCGCATCGGCTAAGGGGATCTTGTTTTAATCGACGCAACAAAGGCCTTGCCTTGTGAGGCAGCCGGCAATTTTCCACTTGAAAATAAATTTTCCGTAAGATGAGCCCAAAGGGTATTGGTATGAGAGTCAAGGGGATGCAATAATGTCAGATGATTAGATTAAAGGAAACAGATAACCTTGCTGCCAGCGCAATTCCTTTCGAAGGATGCGTGTTTTTTTTCCGGGCTGTGGTATTAATGAGATTTTTTATATGTTAAACAAACGGAAGTAGATTTATTACCGCCATTGCTAGGCATGGTGACGTTTCAAGCGGCACAAATTGTAGCCCACACCGAGCTAAAATTTCAGCCTTAGCGTAAGCACCGGCTAAAGCGGAATTTCAGAAGCCTCGCCCGAATAGACAATCGTCGAACATACAAAGTTATCTTCCAATTCCATATACATATGTATATAAGCGGGGCGAAAAAGGAGTATGTGCCCAACTTACGACACAAATCCTCCCCACAAATCGGATATACCAATTTAGACAGACGAAGTTGAATTGGATGCTTGTAGCGACGCCGACGGCAGAGGGCCGAGGCCTCATTTTTGCTACTTAGACGCTGAGGATGCTGAAAGAAAGATAATAAAAATGTAGAGGAAATCCTAGCTCCTTGAAATATTTTATATTTTCCTTTATTAGTGTTTTAATTTAGTTTTTCTTCTTTCCTATTACTTTTTTTCTTTCTAGTTCCATATCCTTGTCAGTTGAGCGTGAAGGACGTGGACGTTTTGAAGTGGGGAGGGATTATTCAACTCTCTTTTTTTCTACTGAATAAAAATTGAATTAGATCAAAGATATACAGTCGGTCACGGTGGAAGTGGGGCTGTTTCAAATCAGGAGGGGACCCGAAATCGCTAATCGGTTGTATTCAATATATCCGGATTTTTATCGATTTGGAAATTAATTCAATTGGGATACTTTGGCTGATGAAATTCCAATGTGTTTTCAAGGATGCAAAAGTCCATAAAATGTGATTGACGATGGTGGAGGAGGCGGGGCGAATAAATTTCATTTTATTCATATTAAATTTATTGAGGAAAATGACCCACAAAACCTCGCAGGCACTATGCTTTTTTATTTAGCGTGAAAACCAGATAATGGTATTTTTTAATTTTCATAAATATGAAATGTCCAATGTGTACCAACCTTATAGAACCTAATATATAAAAAGAACTGGGCTATATGCAACCGTCATTCTATGTATTTTATCGATCACAATTTTGAACACTTCCAATATTATAGGCCTCCAGGTCATTTGAAAGATCTCCTAAGGTTGGCCCTCCATATTGAACACTATATTCGCATCTCTCGGTCGATTGAATGGGATGGTCAAAATCTAATTTTGCTGATCCATTTTATTCTTAGTGACCCAAGTTTTATCGGCAAAACTTGGAAGTACGCTTTGGATAATAATATTGCATTAAAGTGAATCCAGGATTTATAGATCAAAATCTAGAAAGTTAAGCTTTGCCCTTTTAATATTTGTCGATACTTATACTTATTCGTGATTCCATCAACGACCATAGGCCATTCTGAAACCATCGCCGTTCTTTACGATTGAGACCACTAAACAGGGGAGAATTTTTTCTTCATTAGTTATAATCAAATTTTTTTACTTAACATCAGTTGGTTATGTCCATTTTCTGTTGATATCTCATTCTGCTCTTTTCCACAATCTAACTGCTCGACTTGGTAATGAGGTCGTGGTGAAGGCTTTCGTACTGCTACTCAGCCATGAAGGTCTGCGGCAGCTTATCGTCTTCTTATCGTTTTTACTGATATACCCTTAAGTGTGGTGGAACTCTGCAAAGAATTCTAGTGCTGTAAGCCTTCAATCCCTCTCTGTTGTTGACTTTCAAGTTTGCTGCTCTTTCCGCTTCTATTCCAGGCTTTCTGTGCCGTTGTGGGTTAGGGTGCCTTTTTAAAGTTCAATAACTGCAAAAACTAAAAGAAATCGGCTTTAATTTACACAAAACTTGGATCGAAAGCAACAAGCAGTCTGAATATTCATATACAAGGATCTGGACGGGTTTCTCAAAGATTTTACCACCGCTTGCGTTTTGAACAATTATATTGATATGAATGTTGAATGTCCTTTACACTTCTAGGTAATGATTTGAATCAAGCTGTACTTGAGAGCGTCAAGCTCTCCATGGAATGGAACTTCTATTTTGTGAGGCAATATTTTACCTCTTTAAGGTATAAGTAAGACAGAAAAATAGGTCTTCAAATCTGCAAAGCACCGTTTAAATGCGGGTGTGTCGCAGGGCTCCTAATAGCTTACTTACCTCTTTTAAATTCTCACAAAATATCTCTTGCCAATTTCATCATTTTAATCAATTAGATTTAATAAGACTTACTGTTGAAATGTGTGAATATATAATTCTGACATTTTTCTTTTTTTTTTTGTTCAGAACTCGTTAGTGAATGCCAAATTGTAGTGGTGATAGTGCGAAACTCTGCTTCCTACCCTAACGCGTGATCGTGTTTTGATATCGCAACTAAAAATATTATGGTCTCTTGAAAATAAATAATGAAACACAAGTGCATCATGTGATTCTGGAGCGTATTTAAGTTGAAGTAGTCAACATATTCATGCTCTAAGGATGTGTTTTAAAAAATTGTAACTACACATTGAATATCCTTACCTGCTTTAAATGCGTCATCAACATACTCAACGTCTTTCAATGTTTACGTTTTTTTTTTTCATTTTGCAACTCTGTCCTAAGTGATTTATTGAAATGCTGGGACAAGCAGAACTCAAACAAACAGCAAAATTATATGAAATATTTTTTCTTTAAAAAGTTATTTGTAAAAAAAAAATTTTTAATTTTTAAAAAGATTTTGATTCATGTATTGGTTTAGTCCGCCGAAATCATTGCATATTTTAAGTGGTTTTGTTGCTCCATGAAACTTATAGTCTCTGTTAGTCGCAAAGTTGAGTTGCTATTTCAATAGCAATAGC
Organism: Orthonevra nobilis; assembly: GCA_963555765.1. NCBI lineage: Eukaryota > Metazoa > Arthropoda > Insecta > Diptera > Syrphidae > Orthonevra > Orthonevra nobilis. The sequence goes on from OY743224.1 coordinate 142,051,759, forward strand.
AGTTCACTTTCCTTGAAAATTGCAAGTACCTCCCTGTAATGGCTTAGGAGATGCAGTTCTGTGACAGACGGACGGACGGCATAGTAATAGGGTTCCCTTAGACCCTTTAGGAACTGAACCCTAAAAACCATGCATTTCCCAAATTTTAAAATAACTATTCGTATAAATTTTATGTATAATTTCATTTCTTTTCAAGGATATAACATCTGATATTTGTACACAGATCCGTTTCTCGCAAGTGACTGACAATACTCCGAGATGATAACTGCTTCTGTCACAAACACAACTCCTACGCTCACAAATTCAATCGGCAGGAGTTTTTCAAAGTCAATCATTTATATACCAGAACCAATACTTTTGGTGAATTGTTAAAAGTGGATGCCGCAGCAATAACCACAAAGTGAAAGAGAGTTCGACTCTCACACTAAGGATTCTGTACCATCCTACAGTATGCAACATTTTATATTTCTTTTATTCAAGATATGACATTGTGATATTCAGAACACAAATTACAAGCGATTTTTGCATGAAATTGACAAATTATATCTATAAAAATTCTGAATAAAAAAAAAATGTTAATTGTGATTCTTTCAAATTATAAATGCTCGTTTTATAAATTCCTCTTATTGGAATTGCATGTAAATCGATCTCAAGCTATTATTTTATGTCGGATAGGAATCAATAAAAAGAATCGCTTCGCTGACAACATTATCAATACCAATTGACAAACTGCTCGGTAAAAAGTGATTTTTGCTTATGTTTCAATTTAGTTGCGGTTTTAAGAAAAAAGTTTTTTGTATGGGGACCCCCTTTCAACTTAATAACGTTTTTATTATATGGCGTATATAGTAGTACAATTTCTAGGAAATTTGCAAGTGTCTATTGTTCAGAAGATACACTCACAGACGGTCAGTCGGAAGGACGGACAGCGGAAGCTACCTAAAAGGGTTCCACTGGTACTAAAGCGTTTGATGCAATAAGCTAACGAACACTTTTGGATTTTCGCCGCTGGCAGCTAAACTTCTACGCTCCTACTTGACTGGTCAAATGCAATGCGTGATGATTGGAGACAGAATGTCGTCGTTCCTATATGTCGTTGGTCCTTTACTTTTTTGTGTATATGTTAATGAAATTCCTCGATTAGCCAAGCACTGTACTGTGCACATGTATGCTGACGATGTCCAGCTCTACCTGACATGTCCGCTCCCTTGCATCGAGAGTGCGATTGGTGACATAAATGCAGATCTGAATAAAATTCATAACTGGGCCACAAAGCACAACTTATCTCTTAACCCAATGAAATCTAAAGCGCTCTGCATTTATAAAAGAAGACTCGAGATCAATCAAACTCGATCAAGAAACCTTAGAGTTCGTTTGCACAGCCAGAAACTTAGGTATGGTTTTTAACGACACACTTACATGGACCGATCATGTAGTGGCTACCGTAGGGAAATTATACAGTAGCCGCCGTTTATTACGGACAACTCAATATTTCATACCTACAAATGTAAACATTTTACTGGTGAGGTCGTTGCTGATACCCATTCTGCTTTACGGATGCGAAGTCTTTAGTAAATTGGACTATGATATAAATAGAAAATTAAATGTCATTTACAACAATTTTGCGAGCTATATTTTCAAAATCCGTTAGTTTTCGCTTAACTTTTTCTTTTAAACTTATGATCATAAATTAAATTGAATTATGTAATCTGTTTTAAATATCTATAAATTATTACTTATACTATTGATTATTACCTTTAAGCCTTCACTACTTATAAGATTTTAATCTTAATGTGCAAATATTCATTTTAAATAAATACAAATACATAAATACTAGTACAGAACCCTAAAAAAATGTATTTTAGAGTAACCGCGCCAATATTTTAAAAGGAAGTATAGGGTGTCAAAACTGCACGAAAATCCAAAGCGTGTCACCTTGTGACATTCATCTTACCTGTCCTGTTCTTATCTACTTGTTAATAGGATAAGTGCTTAATACAACAAATGTGCTTGATAATTTTGAAATCACTTTAAAAAAAACGCAATCTCACAAACGTTACAACGTTAAAAAAATAAAATTCAAGAACCAGTCATAGATTCAAACAAATCTAGGCGTTATCACAGATTAATGGGAACGCCAGTGTTAATATACCTGGAGACTTCCTCTTTCGATGTCTTCTTTCATTCAAACCCCCGAACAAACAACAACAGCACACATGTACTCGTGTGTCAGTATACACAATCTAATCTCGTTCCTCATGAAAGATAAAAATCCGCACCTCGTCGCTCCATTTCAGCTTCGCTCATATTATCCCAAGGCGGCAAAAATTATCCTCAGAAGTTGTCATCGCACGTAACCACATTCGCATACCTTATCCGGTTCATTGCTTCTTTTGCTCCTGCTTGTTGCGGTATTTCTTATCAGTGTGTTCAAATTATAATCCTCTTCCAGCCCCCCTTGCCACCATTGCTACTCTCTGCCGCCCGTCGTTGCCGCCGGAAAGAAAGTAATTTGCATACCGGATCAATCTCCAGAATTAATGGCTCTCGTTGTGATAGCGTTACGTTTAACCACAAAACGGGACAGAAGAAGAAGGAGAGAGCAAACGAATTGAAAAAGGAAAACACAGAAATACCCGGGAAAACAATGATGACAACGGCAAAAACTGCAGCAGGGATGGCACAGGATCGGGAGCCATTAAAGCCACAAGCAGCATGTGAGCGCTCAAGCTGCCTCATGTATTAATATACGCACAACCTATTTATTGTAACAATTTTGGAATTTGAGCTATAGTTGGATGTCAGCTCATCACCCGAGCAACGAAAATTATCTGTGTAGCAGGGCGTTCGCTGGTAGCCCACCAAATAAAGAAGGCAAAATGATTAACCCAGAGCACCATGCCATGCCGCAATAATCCAAACGGAAGAGGTGAGCAAACATCTCAGCCTCGAAAAAAAATCACTTCTCTAAGTACGTTGAAAGGTAAAAATGTCCTGTCCTGAGTGAAAAAGTGTCAGGCGTGAATTTAGGCTTTCAAAATCTGAGCTACTGCCACCCGCGGCCCATTGCCTTCGGCTGGTAATGGTATGGTAATGGAATGGTAATGTCTTTTTTTATGTGCTCAATCAGATTGAGCCTATCCCTTTCAAAGGGGATTTTTCGAGTGAGCCCAAGCGGCTTTCTGTGTAACTGGAGAGCATTGCTTTGGATAATTTTTATCCTTGTAAATGTATATGATAATTTTTTGAAGGATCCACCCAGTCACTCAGGCCCATTGGCTTGTGTATGGCAGTGACTTCTTATCTCTGCAGGCGGCGCGGCGGTGGGAGGCAGCAAAACAAGAAAAAGAAAATTTTCGCAAAAGCATGAGCCCCCCAGAAGTGAAAAGACGCATTTTCCGCTCCAAGATGAATGACTCAGATTTATACTGCTTTGAGAGAAGTTTTGCGAAAGGATACATGAGAAAGCGGTACTTGCTTGTTTGGTATTTAACTTTTTCCTTTCTGTTGTTCCCTTATGTAGGAGGGTATCCTTTTTCTCGTTTCTATGGCTTTACTGTTAAGACTGTGTGCAGTGCATTGTACATAAGTCGTCTGAAGCTGTGACGCTAGCGTAGTCATGTGACAACGAAGGATACACGAAGTGAATGTTGCGCTTGAATAACTTTAAATTATGTACCCAACAGCAGGCATTTCAATTTACTTTATTTTTCTTATTTTTTTTTTTCGTTAAGAAACGGGTTCGAAGCGGAAAGTAAGGCAATGTCCTTATTATTCTTTGGTTTTTTTTCTTTTTTTTGGAAATTCCATTTCCTTAGAATGTAGCTACTCGTTTATGGAAAATTTGTTTCTGGAAGGGGAAAAAGAAAGAGTCCTTTTAAGGCATATTGATTGACATTACTTATACGAGGATGAGTGAGCGCATTTAGATAATGAACGTGGATTATAAAGATCTAACGATTGCTTTTAATAATGACATTGCATTTTATGGCAGCTCGATACTGTTTTATGGTAAAAAATTTCGGGGGAGAGACGAGGCTTTAAATGGCTTAATGGAACTGCAACCCAGAGCGGAATTTTATGATTATACCTTTTTTTGCACTGGAAAATTCTTATAGAATGAAATCTTTATAATCTTGTGATCCGCAGGGTACACCACATTCGATTTTTTGCAAGAGGGTGGAATTTATAGAAATTATGTATTTTCTTAAATATCGTATTTAAATGAGCTGTTGAATGACGAACTTAAAACAATACATGGCGTGCCTCAAGATTCGATTTTGGTTCCAATCTTGTATCTACATTACACAGTATGATTTGCTGTAGGTCAGGTCGAACAACAATAGAATCCCAAATCCCCAAAATCTGGTGTCGAAAGGTGTCTTAATTATTCAGAAATTTTCAAACACTTAGTTTTGTGTTTTTACAATTTTAGACTTTTAGATGAATTATTTAAACAAGAGGGTTTCGCCTTTTTAAAGTTATCTACTCTCCTGATGCTAAGTGAATGATTTCGTCGTACAAAATCGAACACTCCTCCAAGTTTCTTGATCCAAATGACTTTTCTCTCCCTCTTTTCTCCAAAAATCCATGCTTCCGAAAACACTTGTGAAGTCTTGAAAAAAATTAATGGTGCGCAATTCTTCTATTGAGATATCTTTCAGCATACGATCTTCTAACCGCTAAACCAAAGCAGTAGTACACATCTGTCTAATCTTCCCAAGAGTAACTTTGGCCATTGTGTTTTGTTTACGATTTGACATTAAAAATTGAAATAAGTCTCCAATACAATATCCTTGCACATTTATGTTTATTTAGGATAACCACATTTTTGTTATTCTGATTTAAATGTTACAAAACATTTTTATTGGCGTCAAATTTAGTTAATTCAGTCTATTTCTTATTATTTTTTAATAAGAGTGATGTTATACAAGGTAAAATAAAAACAGGATAATCTTCTCATTTAATAATTGACTAAATAGTTCAAACTTAAAAACAAAAAACAATAAAAAAAGTTGTTGTTTTTGGACAAAAGTACCTTTTATTGTATGTGTATAAATTAATCAAAAACGAAGATAACTTTTGGCACCAAGTATTTGTGGTTTGAATAAAAATTAATAAGAGCATTGAATATTAAAAAAAAATTAAAGCAAAGTTTATGAAAAATTCACAAAGAATGTTGATTTGAAATTAAATTTTGATTTTTAAATTACGATTTCTTAAAAATTATTTAATAAAATAACTTGTGTTGAACACTTAATTAAGAAATGGGATTTTGACTTATGAGAAAGCCATATTAAAATATCGCATACACTTTCGTTGAATTTCAATATTTTTCTCCATTTTCTTTCTCCTCCCAAATCATTTGACCTAATCTACTCGTTAACGCCTTTTGTCGCATCTTATATAAATCACCCTTTATAAATCCCAACGAAAAGCAGATGATACGGCAACAGTTGCGCCAATTAGGGACATAACTGCTGGGACAAAACTCATACATGATGAACTGGATCATATCACGAGATGGGTAAATGTCTGTCAACCAACTCGAATAAGATAAAGCAAACTCCAAACAATACGGAAGAACAAACGTCTTGAAAATTCTGTCTAGGAAGAGAAACATAGACTGCCGATTTGATCTTCTCAACTCCTCGAATCTATTCTACTCAACGAATTTTACAATGACAAATGTGCCACAATTCATAGTCGCAACCTTCATGCTATTTGAAGATACCATCTTCTTCGTTCGGACCTTTCTTTTAAAAAGACAATGTCACTCGAGCATTGTGCAATTTTCAATTTGTCTTAATGCAGATGAATAAAACTTTCACCTGCCTTTCTATTTAGGTCTGGAATATGTTTTCATATACGTATCTCCCGTCTCGGTAATTCCACTTTAAATGTAAAAGGAGGAATCAGTGTTATGGAATAGTTTTGGGAGGTTTAAAATTATCTTTTCTAAAAAAAAAACATTTTGTATGATTTTCGTAAGCTCTCTTCTGTTCGAAACTAGCTTTTCGTCCTCTTCGGTTTTTAAAGACTGCTTTTGTTTTCTTTTCAGCGCTGCTGAAGCATTTTCTTTACAGAGTCCCAACTTCGACTCTGCCAAGGTATTACCTTCGGCGGATTTTAAGTCATTTCAAAATATTTATAAAGGCCGATTCTAAATCTACGAAGGTCGCAAGATTTAATTATTTGCAGTGATTACACTTCTCAAGTGTTCACATCACTTTGTGGAGAGCTGTTTTTGTGAACCTGTCATTCAAGTAAGCGTTTTTCACTTTAGATAAGATGGTTTTGACTAGAAGGAAATTCAGGACCCATGCTGCCTGCTTCCGGAATGTCTACCATTTCGGTCATCCTCTTCCATACCCGATACGCAAGAGATGGAACTGAAAAACAAACACCTTAGAAAAAAAAATCATTTATATGGAGGAAGATGGTAAGCATTCCATCGAGCATTCTATGGCTAATGATTGCCTATAACTCAGGAGGTACAGGAGTGGTTGATGATGGGTAAATTTGCACCTTTTGCCGAAAAACTCAGGAAGTGAATATTCACGTTTAATAAATGAATGTTTTTTGTGATTCTTAGAAATGTTCTAGGTTAAAATATTAAAAACCTCTTCTGTGTCCTGGCTTAAGCTCAAAGTGATGAAATGAGATGAGCGAGAGATCAGACGCAGCTCGAAGTTTACTTAGCATCGCCCGACTGTGGCTCTTATTCGAATTTCCAATTAACATCTATAACAGTCGCAATTTAAACTTTCCCATCATGGGAAGAAATAACATACCTAGCAGTCTAGAGAGAGCCGAACTAGAACAAGAGAGACTCAAATATAAGCTCTTTCTCTTATCGTAATCTAACCTTTGGCATAGAACCACTTTCCTCTTATAGAATCTAAAACGAATCTACTGAGTCAAGTCGTAAGAAGTAAGTGGCTTGCCATATCTTGTGTACATTCTCCTGGAATTCCGGTTTCCTGATACCTGAGGATGGAGTAAAAACAAGTTCAAAAAAGTGGTATTCTCTCGAGTAATCTTGGCCTAGAACTGTCCTTCCGCATTCTAGATCACTGAAGTTTATTCAAGCCGAAATCGGTGCGATTGACCTAGCTGCAAAGTGGCTGCTTTTTAGTAGCATATCGTCCAAAGCAACCATCCTTGCTGTAGTAAACGCTACAACTAAGCTGTACAACTAAGGTCGGGTCTCATCATTCACATTATTGTCTGAGCTTTCTCAAGCAAACTCAAAAATTGAGATAAACCCCCGTTAAAGAATACAACTTTCAAAAGAGCTATGGCTATAACTGTGAAAGTCTAATGTCCTATCAATAGAAGTAAGGAAGCATAGCCTTTATCGTGGACTGAAGAATAACGATAAACAACTTTAACATCAAGCATTTATACTGGAAACCCTTTGGAACCTTCAAGAGCTGCCTAATAAGGATCCATCCATCGATGTTTTCTTAATCCTTCAAACACCCGCCCGCTGATCCTACTCACGAGACCAAAAATAACCCACTTGGTGTGCATGTTCCTCTTAAATTGTTTTTCAAAAGTAATAAGGTTTTAAGCGTATCCCTTCGACCTTACCGAAGCCATTTCCAACTAATTAAAGTGCCACTGGCAATTTGCCTTCGGTTGTTATTAAGAAAAAAAGAAGCCTAAAACAGTTCACGCTTCCCTTCATTTACGCATAAGCCAACCAAATTTTATCTCAGATCAAACTGAGAAAGTGAGCCAAAGCCAAGGCTAACGCAACGCCAGGACGACTGGCAGAACAATTCTATTTCAAGGATTTTTCCAGAGGGAAAAGTCACGAACTCAGCGGAAATAATGAATTTTGAAAATGGAAGTTTACTTGATGGAAATAGGCAAAAGCCGCCATGGGACAATGACGACTACGGCCGGGGAATGAAAGATAGAGAAAAACAAAAACAAAAACAATCCATGGAGAAAACTAATAACCCGGAGGCACATAAAACACGAGCCATTGGGTTTTCATTACACACACAGGCCGAAATGGGAGGGCAGATCTCCGGAAGGGATTCTACAGACGTACACACTTCCTGGCATGACACCGCCATCGTTATGAGGTTTTCATCTTGACAGAGTTTCATCACTGACTTTGTTTGGTCTACACCGTTTAGGGGTAAAGGCTTAAAACGCAACGCTTATCACAGATCCAATGTGAGGCAGGGTACTGAAAATGAGGACGAGGATAATTTTAGTCCTGAAAATCCCGTGAAGCCGAATAATAATTCTAGAGCAATTAACAGTAATGGGTTATGCTGCGGTCGGAAAATGATATTTATAAAACGCTTGAACCTGTTTATGAAGAGCTATAAATTGAGCTCGTTAAAAGCAAGTTGGTAAGATAAATCAAGTCGAAGTAAAGGTGGTTCGGCATAGATTTCTGAATGTTGTGGCTAACTTTTTTTTTTTTTGCCATTTGTAATAATTTCAAAATGGATTTTTTTAATTTAAAATGCAAAAAAAAAAAAGAGTAACAAGCTCACTGGTTTGTTTGGTAAGGAAACGAGGACAAAGGACCGGCTTTTTACATGATTTCCAAAACTTATTTACGCAGAGCATTCTTAGGTTGAGACAGCGTTTTGGTCTTCGAAACTGTAATAAAATTGTTTTTTCTTTGTCTGCATTTACGTGGTGTGTTGTGAGGCGGCTGAGAACGAGTTGCACACACACTCTCAAGGTTCCGTACCATCGTACAATCTACAAAATATATTTAACTTGCGATTTTGAAGTTAATTTTAAACTCTTCATAGCCTACTTCTTGCCGTACAATTTTGCTGCGATTTTGAAAATTATAAAACTATTTTTACCAAGGAAGCTTTTATTAAAATTTATTAGAGTTCTTAGGACTTACATAGAACTCTCCGTGAACTAAACGAATATTGAAACAAAATGAAATGTTGAAATCCGTTTATATTTCTGAGTAGTTAAGCAAAATAAATTTTTCTTTTAAACAATTTAACCAAGTTGGATGTTAAAAAAGTTATAAGGTCACATGCGTATAACAAGTGCCCTTAAATTGCAGGCAACTCATGGGTTCTTTAAAGCAACTGAATAAAAAAATCACGGTTGTTAAATTAGCGAATAAAGTCCGTTTATAGTATTTGTGACGATTAGGAGAAAAGTTAAATATCCAATCGATGAGATTTTTATTCTAATCCTCCCCTAGCATATGTAATCTTTACTTAAAGGTTTATCTTTTTATCTAATATTTGGCTCCAAGGAGCGGTTATCATAAATAGCAATGTTTTCCTCTCAAGCAATTTGCAGAATTGTATTTTCACTTCTGAAGGGTAGCAGCAAGTTTGTTAACATTGGTTAACCAGCGAAAGTATCGAACGCACTATGATCACGTTTCGCTCGCGATTGCGACCCACACAAAAAACGCTTCCTTTAAAGATCCGCACAGACTATTACAGATGCGGTTGTTTTGCGATTGCGGATGCGGATACGAATATCTGCATAATTTTTTATGCAAACACAATGTGGTTTGGAGAGAAATCTGAAAAAGGCAAGAAGGTCACTTAGTTCTTTCAAATCTTTCTTTCAAATTCTTTCAAAAAGTCTCTTATGTTAAATGTTTGCAGTTTTTATTACTCATACTCAATTCACACTTTTAGACAAGAAAAATAAAGAAGAATATGAGTCGTATTTCATCACAAAGTTTTAATGGACTGGTATTATTTACGCCATTATCCAAAGGTGGGGAAATATGGTAAATACTTGCTGACTTATCATCAATGTCTCTAGAAAGATCTGAGCGATTTCGTTATCGCCAATTGGTTTGACCACGCTCTCTGGCAGTCGCGGTCATATGATCTTTAAAACGAGTAGCCGAACGAACTTCCCTGTTTGCTGGGATTCGAAAACACTTTTTATTGTCTATTTGGTCAATACAGCCAATCCAATTTGCTCGATAATTTTTTTGCTATGGGACTAAATCCACATCTTCGCGTAGAGTCCTGCCTTCACCCTCCTTGTAGTAAGTTCCATATATGCGACGAAGAATTTCTCTTTCGAAGATAAGTAAAATTGGATATTATCAAGTGTATACAATGGCGAATAAAATACTGCAAACTAAGTGAATGCAAATAAACCGATATCGAATTCTGCGCTCTTTGCGGCCTCCACCCATGGAGAAATCAAACCCATAATATAGATAAGTTTCAAACCTATACAAAAAATTTTTCAGTTCTTCTCCTAATCGCTCTAAACAAATGCCTTATTCAGGTATTTATAAACGCTAGAAAGCGAGCCAATTAAAAAAATGGGCAGAATGATTGTTTTCACAAACCGCAGTAGCATTTTTTTTTGTTTTTTTTTAAACTCATTTATTTTCCACGATAACCACTATAAAATTTTAAAATACAAATGAGAAATACTTAATTCGATGCAGTAGCAGCGATTCACTGAGATGAGCCTTATTCGGATCACCAGCAATGCGTTGTATCTGGAGTTGATATTTGTCACGAGATTCATCGTCGATTGTGAAGGATATGTTCTCCCGAGATCTCGAAATCTGTCACTGTTAGCAATTTTGTGACACCTGCAATATAAGCCATATTCTCTCCCTTTCTTTGTTTTTGATTATATCCAACTTACTCTTACGTCGTTGACCTTTTTCAGCTGTATCATTTTCGATTTCGGTCCATTCATACCGGAGGCAGGTTACTTTTTTATGAGGCATGCTTAACGTAGATCAGATTTCAACTCAGACGTGGAGGCTGTGTGTCAGAGCGTGAATTCCTCAGGGACAAGAATCGTGACCGGCATCCTCCGGTCCATCATCCTCTTAAATGTCATAACAGAAGTTGAATAATTCAACCCAAAATAATATGAGAAGTAAAATAATTTGATCACTAGTAAAAAAATGTCCCACTTAATATTTTAAGAAGGATCAATCTTGGTACAAAAATCAAAAAGCCCATATCTGCCGGCTTACCCTAAGACGATGTTGTCTCTGCAAGACACTTCCAATAATAAACATCTTTAAATTAAATTAAACTGGTTCCAAGGACACAAATTTCATAAAAAAAACAATAAGAACCTTTAAAAAGACAAGTCAACAGGAACACACAAGTCTGGGAATCACTATAATAAACGAAAAATGAGATACGTTGTGCAAATGGCCATCACCGTCAGCATCACCATCACCATCGCTATCGTCTTTGACGGGACACTCCATCAGTGTTTACACTTCAAAGAATACATCTGGACAGAGAGGATCTCCTTGTTTTTGTTGTTCTGCACATCAGTGCGACCAGCAGGATAGCAAACATACAAAAGCAAAAAAGTAACAACAAACTATTCTCTGTCATTTAAGTTTACTTGTTTCATTGAGCTTCATGGCATAAGTGCGTCGTTGGAACAAGTTTAGGACAGGGCATAACGAAAAAAAGCGAAATTTGATGTTCCCATCGTCCTTTCTGGCCATGTCTCTCAAAGACGGAGGGGAATACAAGAAAAAAAAACAAGTAATCATCAACTTCTTAGTTTCATCCTCCTTCATCAAGTCCAACTCGTTACTGTGCTCTCGGACGTTAGACACTGTCCGAAATATCATACTTCAATACCAAATAGCAACGCACACGTACACCTTCCAAGGCAAGCAGGGTTTCATGCTCTGTGTAAAACTGCCCCCTCTTTGAACTTGAAACGCCGCAGTTGAGTGCTTGTACTCGGCTGAAATGTTACTTCTGGCCAAACTGTCGAGTAGGTTCAGCCTCCTCCGAAAGTGGACAAGGTAACAACCATAAACGAAGCTAGTTTGTTGTCCCCTTTGTTGAGTGTCCTTACACTTGACAAAAGATACCTTGACGACGACAGTATGATGTCAACGACAATATAAAACGAAGCAGGTTTTCCTCTTCTCAACTTTAACTGCGCGCTAACGCAACTTTCAGACTATTGTGTACGATATGCGGGACAAAAACGTTTTCCATTGTTCGCAGATTCGAGTCCAAGTGGGTCCTTCGGTGTTGTTTGGCCATTATTTATCGCCCCTCGTTTGAAAACAAAGCAAATATTGGAAAACTAGGATGTACAATGGGCGTGGCGTGTGTGCACTCAGTCCCTACGTGCCCATTGACCATGTCAATTGTTAACTGGACATTTGATTGCGCTTGGCAATTGGGCTGCACTTGATTACGAGTACTTATATGCCTTGAAAACAATTCAAGTTGCAGAAGTCATTTCAAAAGAAACTGCCAAAGGCATGGACAGTATTTTATGAAAGATAGGCACAGGAAGTCTTACATAAAAGAAAGTCATTACTTGGATCTTTAGAATTCGGGAAGGTAGAAATGGAGCTTCTTTAAGGTGTCTTTAGCTCCGGCAAAGTCTAGAATTGCCTTATAACCAAAGCCATCGCATTTAGAGCTAATATACAAATAACAAGTTGCGCGCCGAAAAACAGAGCAGACCAATACTTTTGAAACGTAGACGGAACATCGCTTGCGAGCTGAGGATAAAGATCTGCTTCGTGCAAGAGAAAAAGTAGAGCACGAGAGGTATGTGCTGGGGAAATGAATGCAACGAAAGAAGAGCAGCACAATTTCAGCGATCCCAAAAAAGCTACACCAGCCATAGATCTTGTCCCCGAATCTTGGTGCTCATATGTTTTTGTTTTTGATTTTATTCCATTTGAGTATTTATGGAAACTCATGAATTCATATTCATTCCTAAAACAGTCTTATTTCTGTATAGGTTCGGGCTCAAAAAATGTGCTTCTTACAACGATGGAGCTGTTTTATGTCATGAAGCAGTCGGGCTTTAAACATTGGAAGGAAAATTTAAATTTTCGTCGGACCATCTTGAAGCCCACCACGATGTAAGTGTAACAGAGCTAAAGACAAATGGTTGAAATCAACAAAAATGAAATCCAATTTAAAAAATTGCCTCCAAGCATCAATTGGTTTCAAACTTCTTCAAACCTCGTCAAAACAACAAGGCGGCCGGCCAGAGAAGCCGTTTGAAGAAAGCTGTGATCGCAGTAAGCGTCTTAAAATGTAAACATTTAGAAATGTGATGTCCATTACGCAATTATGATTTATAAAGAATTCGTGGAGTGGAGAGGAGAGGAGTGAAAAGAATGAAGTGGGGAAACAGGAGATAGTTGCTTTGTAAGGAAAGAGTTCCAGAGGCAGACGAAGAAAAGGCGCGAAGAGCTAAGGTATTTAGGGGAAGGATTTATAAGGCAGAATGTTCTAGCCGACCGAGCGAATTGAAGTTTATCAATTTTGTATAATTTTATGCAAGAAAACGGCAAGGGAACGGGCAAGGTTTTAACAAGTCTTTGTTTCGTATCAACCGGAGTAAAGTTCGAAAGCAGCCAAAGTTTGCGTAGGCCACCATATATTCGTCGCATGGTGAAGTAAATGTGGCTTACTGGGGAAGGAAAGCGATTAATTTGAAAACCCAGGTTCGTGACCATGTCCACAAACTGCAAATATGTATTATGAAGGTAAATTGGCGGCACTAGTTTTGTTCTATAACGCTTTTATGATAGGAGAATCAGTTGGGACCTTGCTGGTTTGAGGGTTAGACAATTGCGCACCGCCAAGTGGTAGATTTCAGATAAATCTTCATTTTGCCTGCAAAACAATATCCCCAACAAAGAAAATAGGTCTAGACAGATACAGTTGTACATCATCAACGTACAAATGTAAACTCGTATTGGAAAAGACTTTTGGCAGGTCGTATATAAACATGCAGAGCCCTGAGGCACTCCTGCAAGTAAATCTATCACCAACTACAGCCTTTTGATAGCGATTACTCAAGTAGTTGATCTTTCACATTCTTTTAATGTTAGAAGATCACACGGCTGTAAAGTATCGAGGAAGAAAAAGTCACCACAATGATATCTTTGCATCTCAAAAGAAGGCGAAAATGAAGCGAACTTATGTCTTTAATATGAATTTTTGGTAAACTCAAATTTTGTCTGCCACAGAGGGTAAAAGTCAGGTATAATGTGTAATAAGGTTGCCGAATTAGCTCTTATCAAAATATCGGGCTTACCTAGACCCTTGAGATTTCAGTTAACGTATTATTTGTTAATAACTGCATCAGTGAGAACTAACACTTTCCTTTTGCTTCCGAAAAGACGATTTTCATTCCTTCTCCCCCGCATAGTGTCGACAATGATCTTCTGAGCTTGGTTCTGATCTAATGATCCTATGCTGGATCATTTGTTGTGAATTGGTTTAGGCGATTGCAAAGTTGGTAACGTGGCTTCTCCGAGAAACTTGAAGAGGCAATCGCATCGGGATCAATTTGATTCATAGTTTTTTGATCTGAATACAACCAGATCCTCTTGTGAATGCTAAGGGTTTATCCTTAGGGGTATTTCTTTGCTATGTTATCGTCATCAACAGAATCCAAGAATCATCACCAAAATGTGCTTGAACGACCATTGAGCTCAGTGCGCAATAAATCAACCGTCGAAAGGGTCATATGGCGTGAAGCCCACTCTGAATATAACGATAACACATCAAAATCCAAACCATTGATTGAATTGCCCTAAAATATTGAAAATTTTATTATTAGTGATAACAAAATGTAATAAATTAAAACAATAATAAATATTAAATTATACTTAAATACTTAATACTATCTGATCTTATATGAAGGGACTTTGTTAAGAACACCTAAAAGATCATTTGAGAAACAGAAACAACTGCAGTGTTTTAGTAATTTAATTCAGCATTTGGCACTGCTTAACTGCTGCTTACAAGTATGTAATTAAAATAACCTAGGGTAATAAATTTTCTGCCACTTTGCATGTAGTTTGATTTCATTTAAATTTATTTCACATCAATCAGTCCCATAATTATCTTCAATCTGCCCAGCTTCACCTAGTTTCACATTCCTTTTCTAGCCAGTAATAAAATGACTCAAAAATAACATTCCATTCTCACCCCAAATAACGTAATTCCACAAGTTTGTGCAATTCATTTTGTCGCAGTTGCCATTAATAGGCTCTCGAGGTACCATATGCTGGCAAGCATGCAGCACGTTCCACAACATCGAGAAATTAATTTCACAATATTTCGCACGTGCAGCAAGGACATTTCTTCCCTTAATACATTGTGTACGAGTACTCATAACGTTTGTCAGTTAAAACTTCGAATGCTAATATGAATACGACCGCAATAAAAACCAATAATAACAGAAACAACAACAGCAACAAAAATGAAACACCAAAAACTTTTTCTAATGTTATTCTCAGTAGTTTCCAGTTGAGTAATTTAATTGGAAAACTTGGAAGAATGTCTTTTTTTTCTTTTTCCCCTTCAATCGAAGTGAAAACAACGCTCGCATATTTTTTTTTCTATCCAACACAGCAAAAGGACCTCATGATGGCAAACAACAAAACAATACTCGTCCTGCGCTGCGTACGCATAACAAAACACAACATATACCGAACCAAATAAACAGAGGACAACATCAAAACAGGAAAAAGAAAATAGAAATCGCAGAAAACTTAACGTCCTCCCTCGGCGATAACTCTCATTCATGAATAAATTACGAGAAATTTATGAGCAAAGTTTTTAGCTTGGCACAAATAAAATGAGAAAAATAAAAAAAAAATAAAAAAAAACAATAAGGACATGGACCTGCTTACTCCGTCACTTCTGCTTTACACTTTATAAATTATCCTCGAAGAAACAAAGAAGCCAAGTCCCAGGAGCCTTCTACCTCCTATCTGACACAAAGGTCCTGACTGAAGCATGCACAGTCAAAGAAAGAGCTAAGAAAAGCATTCAACTCTGCTGCTGCAATTATCGATAAAATTTGAACCAACACGTTAACGCGCCATCAGGTGAAATAGAGTCGTTCTGGAACGATGGACATGGTACTTTGTTGACATTGTCATCAGCAGCCAACGTCAATCGAACACCAGTCGCGAGATAAGCGCGACTTTTACAAAGGACAATCGTCATGGGAAAACCGCGAATTTTGCAACCCCGACAGCATGAGGGCAAATCTGCTTGCTCTTGATGGTTATAATGGTTTTAGTTTGGAAATTAAGGATACTCCAAATGGTTCAAGTTTCTTTGTTCCTCTAGAGATCACGGGAGGCAGCATCCTGCAGAGGTGCAACGCGGACAATAAAGATTTCATGCAGCAATGGCAGTGATGTTACAGTTGGCAGTTAATTGGGTTGTAAGCAACATCTTGACAATGTAGAACACTGTTGAACTGTCAAAGATTAAGAGCCTGCAGCTGACGGTTATTAGAGATTTTTGAGTTTAATCTTCTACGAAAGTATGATAGTTGGTTGGATTCGCTTTTCGTCTCGGTAAGTTTGAAAGGATCAGGACAATGTTGTTTGAATTCGTGGGTTGGGTTACTGCTTAAGGTGATGGATATTCACAGACATTTCTATATTTGAATGCATGTTCCTCGTATGCGATAAAGATGTGCAAGTATTACACATTGCTATAATTTTGCACTGAGCGAATTAAGTTGGGACACTATTCTTTCAGCTGAAATAAGGGGTGGACCAATGATGGGCCAACCGTATTTTAGAATTACTTCAGCATCATATATCAATCTGTTTTTACAAATAAAGAATGACATTTCACAACATGGCTTTTTACATCACAGTTCCGTGATTTCAAATGATCGAGAACTTCTTGTGTTATGAATTTGTAAATTCACGGGTGCCTCACAGTAAAAAACAGAAATTTATTTAGAAAAACACTAACCGATAGCCGATAAGGAATCAAATGCCATGAAGATCGATAACGAGGACCAACTTAATTACATCGTTCAACAAATGTCAGTCATAGAAGAACGTGAAAAACATTCGCCGCAAAACGCTCAAGTCACTGTGCTATTAATTATCTAAGCATCTAAAACTTTTTGTTTTGGTTCTATTTTTCCTATTCAAATTTTAAAATGGTAACATTTTTTTAAATTAAAGATTATGATTATTGTTTATTATTATTGCATTCCTCTCTTTTCTTTCTATACATATTCCTTCTATCCTTAGACATGTAATCTTTCTTCCTCTAATTCACAGCTGTTCCTTTGCGATATTAAATTAAAATTTTATTTTCATGACCCCAGTGAATAGAACTTGTGGAAATGTTGTTACTAATGAATCTGCCTGCACAATGATTAATATACTACTGTGTCCAAAAAATAAGGTGACATATGAATTTAAACTGCGCGAAGGACTTGGAAATTTTTCTTTCTTTTTGGGTTGGTAGTACTATCAGTGACATCTATGTGAAATTTCATGTCAAAATATATTCATAGTGTTTGAGATACGCGTCGTTTTGTGAGCTGCTAAAAGTGAGTTTTTCGTTTCTTGCGATTTCGAAATTTATTGAGCAAAGAATTTGCATTAAATTTTGTTTGCGGAATCAATTTTCTGCTGCAGATACGTTGAGGATGTTGCAGAAAGCCTTTGATGATGAGGCTATGTCTAAAAAAAATGTTTACAAGTGGTATAGTGATTTCCAAGCCGGCCGTGAACGTGTCGAAGACGAAGAGCGTTCTGGGCGACCATCAACCTCAACCGATGAAGCTCACGTCCAACAAATCAAAGATTTGGTGTTGAAAAACCATCGATTAACGATTAGAGACCTTGCTGATGAAGTTGGCTTATCGAAAGGCTCAGTCAATACCATTTAGTAGGATGCTTTGGGCCTCAAGCGCGTCAAATCTCGACTGGTACCGAAAACATAGAATTTTTTGGAAAAAAGGCGTCGCGTTGAAGTGTGTGAAACAATGCTTTCCGACTACCAGAATGTCATGAAACGCATTATAACTGGCGATGAGACTTGGATCTATGCTTACGACCCCGAAACAATCGATCAATCGAGCGAATATCGTGCCAAAGGAGAGCCGAGACCAAAAAACCGAGCCAAAGTCGCTCAAAAATCAAGGTCATGTTGACTGTTTTCTTCGATTATCGTGGTGTTGTGCTTTATGAAATCCTTCCAACCGGCCAAACAGTCAACAAGGAATATTATTTGAACGTTATGCGTCGTTTGCGTAACGCTATCCGCCTAAAAAGGCCGGAATTGTGGAAAGACAATTCTTGGTTTTTACACCACGATAATGCACCATCCCATACCGCACTCGTAATTCGTGATCATTTCGCCAAAAACTTAACCCATCTCGTTCCGCAACCACCGTATTCCATCCCGGAAAGTGACTACAACCAGTGTTTCAAAGATTGGAAAATCCGTTGCCATAAGTGCATTGCATCGGGAGGGGATTACTTTGAAGGGGATGAAATTGATTTGGAAGAATAAATAAAGAATTTTCAAAATAAATACAATGTCACCTTATTTTTTGGACACAGTAGTATAATATATGTCGTTTTAAACTCACTTAAAGTTTGTCATATTAACACACGTAGCCTTGATACGTCTAAAATTTATTACTTGCGATAGGTACGTCTTTGACCGGCAGATCGTAGATGTGTGTGTAATTGAAATATGGTTTAAGCCCTCTAGTTAGGATTTTATTTATGATTTACCAAGGTATGAATTATATTGTAATGATATGATAGACCCTCTGGTAAGGGTGTGGAGTAACTTATTGAAAAATGGTGGAAATGTTTGTTGTTTTTACAATCCTAAAAGAAGTATTTCTCCTGAACCTTTCTTTTCAGCGTTTTATGAAATTGCGGCTCGTTTTGAACACATACATAATTATCTCTGGCGATTTTATTGCAAACCTTTTAGAGCATGATTCTCGAACTCAACAGCTTCGCGACCAAGTTTCAGCGACTATAAATTGTTATCCTACTCGGTATGCCAACAACGCAACATCTGGTTTGCTGGATTGAGTTTAGAGATTTCAATTGAATTGATCATGACTTGTTAGCTCTTGGAGCAACTTCAATATCATTGAAAGATTGTAAGTATTTTTCCAATGATAAGCTGGAATTAGTTCTACTGCAGATTTTTCACCTCTTCTCAATAAACATGTTTGCTTGTGCTTCAACAAAGATGCACATAAACAACAAAGAAAAAATGTAATCTTAGTGAAAATGCGGCCTTCTAGTGATGAGTGCTTGCTGGTTAAGTAGATTACAGACCACATTGATTAAAATAGTCTCCCATCTCAGGGCAAACCATAGTTGCTCGACTGTCTCGGTAAAGATAGTTGAGGACATAAGGAAGCAGTTCGATCAAGGTCAGTGTGCGTTTGACTTTGGTTTCAGTAGCAGAGCTGTACGACTTATAAAAAACTACTCGACAAATCGGTTTGTAACGTCTTCTCTTAAATGAGACAAATATTGACAGGTGTACCGCAAGGATCAAAATTGGGTCCAATCATATTTTGCTTATTTACAAAAGAACTTTCCGGAATTTTGTAGAATTTTCTCATTACACTTGTACGCTGATGATGCCCAAATCTATTTGTCGAGGCCAATTGGTCTGATCTAATACTTTGTTTATAGTTTGAACGAAGACATAGCATTTATATACAACTGGTCAGTTTTTAAAACGACGTTCTCTTACAGGCAATATGATTTGTCTGACAGGCCTGCCTTTTTTTCTTGCAAGTACTCAGATTTAATATTTTAACACAGTGGTTTACCTCGGGGTGAAAATGAATTTAAGTCTGTCCTGTTGTGACCATATACATTTTTTGGTCTCACGTGTATATGTATGGTGGTCTGCGTAAGCTCTGGATATCTTCGAATTTCACTCCACAGGATACGAGGCTTAAACTAGTCAAAGCATTATTGAATCCATTTATATCTCTGAAGTGGTTTGTCCGAATTCGTACTCTTTATCGCAGCGTAAACATGAGTTTGCTTTTAATGCGATGACTCGGAATATTTAGGCCTTGTGGAAATATGATCATATTTCATTATATAATAAAAACATTCTTGGCTTCACATATTTAAAGCGGCATAACTTAATATTCCTATATAAATTGATTCACACCAAAAATCCATCCTATCTTTCCAGAAAATTGCAATTTAAGAAGAAAATCATTCGGACAATACCAAGCCTTGCGTGGAAGCATGAATAAGTAGTAAGGAAAATGCCACTTCAAAATATAAAATGGACTTAACTTAAAAGAGAGATAAACTTTGGGTGATGTTTCAAGTACTCTTAAGATCAGTAACATAACAAAAGAGTTGATCGAGTGAATGTCTAGATCGACATCGAAATTAATGCGCGTTTGAGTTGGATTTCCGGCAATGAGAATGAGCCGTATTTGATCACCAAATCCTTTTATGTTATTAGGTTAAATGGATTTGGCCTTTAGGCTACGTAAACCTAATGTTGATAAAGCTATTGGCAATGAATTTTGAAAATAAAATTGAACGAGGAAAAGAATTTTATGTGAATTATATTGACAAAATATACTGTCCGGTTACTTACGAACGGCAGTGTATATTTTTAGAAATCTGATATGATTTTTTATAGAGCAATTGAAATTTTCAATTTTTTGACGGATTTTTTTCGAACGGAACTAATTTAGATAGCTTTATATGCGAGACGAAGAAATACGTACGATCGAACGTACACACACACTCAAACGACTCCCAGGACCTCGAAACGTGGAGATATGTCACAGTTAAGTAATCCAAACATCGAATTCATTATGAGAGCTCCCAAATGGGAAGTTAAAAGTAGCTCGCAGGTGCTATTCGACAACGAACACGAATGGTTCAATACAACCGCACATAGAATACTTCTTGGCGTAAAATTGAGTTGCGATTTTCTAACAACCTTCCTTTATTTCAATGTTTAAATTATTTGTATAACTTGTTGTTAAAGCGCCCATAGTAGCACACATTCTATGTGCAAGTGTCTACCTCTTTTCCTTTTAAGGTCCAGAAGATACGTCCCTGAGACAGAATGACAGCGGAGCCTTAGTTATAGGGTTCCATTATCGCACTTAACGTATGCAATTCTAATATAAGTGCGGCATCTTGTTTAATGTTTAAGGATCTGCAGGAAATCCTTGCTTTTTGGCTTATTTCAAAACCCACATAAATGCTGGGCCTTGAGTACCAAAGTCTGTCCAGAAGCATTCCCATAATCTTTAACATCTCGATATATTGAAGACAGAGTCAACTCCAAAAACCAATTTATCGCTCAATGTCAGTGGAGTAAATTAAAAAAAAAAAAAAAAAAGGAGAAAAAACTCCAACCAAGTTACACTGAAACGACTGTGAATGTCAGGGCTCCCCATAAAGCCTCCAAAGTATCTATGTACGTTCAACTCTTATCTGGGTAAACTTCTCTGGAATGGAATTTATCACAGGCAACTGGCTCAGAGCGGAAATCACCTGCCATTATCCAACAATGGCACTTATTCATTGCTTCCTTAATTCAATTAACTTGTGAACTTTGGACATTTATTAGATGTCAAGTGCCATACACACACACGCAAGTCAGATAAGCATCCACACGAACAGGCAACCTCTACCGATTCCCAAGCCCAACCAGTCACTCAGGAGGAAGTTATGCGCTCAATATAATCGGTTAATTGTGAAATTAACAATGAGTATCGTCATTACGCTTGATTTAATATCCGAGAGAGCAGGACGACGACAAGAACAACGCGACGATGCTGCTGATGGCTATGGCGGTGTTCTCCATTCGTTCAATCGGTAGGTGGGAGGGTTACTTTATGAATGAGTAATTTGTCTCCCGTGGATGGTTCACTGGAACCGAAGTTTACTCGGTCACGATACCGGAGAACAGGCTACACAATTGTTTAGTTTTTTTTTTTTTTTTTGTTTTTCCTGCTGCCCTCAAGTAGTTGGGGTGGTGAAGCTAAGGTACAAACAAAATTAATATCATCCCTTGTTTGCCATAAATTAATAAGCTTATATCAAAGTTGCTGAACTTTAATGGCATCCATTAATTAGTTCTTAGTGTAACAAGTATGGAGGTGGTCGGAGATGTTTTTTGGAGACTTGTCGTTGCGATGTTGAGGCTTCGTTTTCTAAATTAGACTGCTTTTCTAGGTTTTAAATTTTCTTTAAGTTGTCCTCAGTCTGGCTCAAGCGGATGAAGGTGTTGGTTGTTGTCACAGGAAAATGAGTGACGCTTTTCGGGAAGAAACGATTTTGCAAGCTTAGATTACATATTTCATTTTTAGAGGCACACAAAGGAGACACTTTTGTAGGAAAGTGGAGATATGGTGATCTTGCTCAGCTCAAATGCTTAATCCAATTTCAGATGCAAAAATGATCGAAATAAACAAATAATCAATGCTCTTGAGATATAGTCATCCAACTTTTGAGTGGAATATTGTGAGTCTGAGGTTTTTCTGGTTGATCCCTTTGCCCTATCATTTAACCGAAGGGCATAAGTTTGAAGAAGCTACCGTCATCGTCCTCAGTACCAAGGGATACACGCTGCAGTAGCGAGCGAGATCCACCCAGTGCAGAAGAAAAAAAACTTTACATGTCTTTAGAGTTATGAGGAAATCGGCAAAAAAAGTGAATCCTCTGCAAATAGCAAAGGATTTCGAAGCTTGAAGCCATTCTACCAAACTGTTCCATTTCGAATCCATTTTCCAGAACCGAGTGTTCCAACCCGATTAATGCGATAAATAGCTTTTCTGAGCATGTTAGAACCGGCATCACTTTAAAATCTTCAGCGTTACAAATTATCATCTGCGCTTGATTTAAGCTCTTCTTCTGCCTTCGTCCTGTTGGCATAACCTCTACTTTCTTATAATCAATCTCTTGTCGGGAACTTCCACGCAAATACTCCATTGTTGAACGCATATTGCGAAGTTCCTATCCACAGTTTCATGAAGTCTGTTTTAGATAAATCTCTTCGGAAGTTTTTTCGAGTCCAAGAAGGCGAACTCTGACTTTAACATCTTTTAATAGCTGTCCGCTATGCTCTTATATGAGTAAACGGCCCCTTAACAGATGCTCAATTAAGGGAGCGAACGTTTCGTGCACAGCCCAAAATAAATTGTTTTTAAGGTTCCGCACATTAAAAGAAAAAAGCGAACTCTTATAGGATCACTTCATCGTCGATATGTCTGTCTGTCACGTTTGTTTTTCTCAGGAAAGCTTGATGGTATTGAATTGAATCTTATACCAAATACTTCTGGCTGTGATCTGTAAAAAAAATTAAGCTTCTAAATCGACGCGATCAAAATATATGGCGCTTGATTATAGTTTGCTTTTGTTCCAGTGCATGATTGACACAGCTTTAATGAAGGGGCTCGTGAAATAGTTTTGGGAACACTGCACTGCAAGATGGGTTTTTTGACATGAACGGTTCATACTCGGGAAAAACCCTTTTTTTCTTAAAAAAATGGATGGATTAGAGAGTTTCCTACCCTACCCTCACCTTGCTAACATGTAAAGGAAGTTTGGTCTTCGATTGTGAGACAAAAGAATGCCTGATTCACTTTGTAAAGAACGCTGGACGCTTCACAGGTGTACACCAACATAGATTGGATATTCCCGCGCTTTTTCAAAATTCACCAACACTAGGCATAAATCCTTTAAGGAATCATAATATTTTTCATTAGTATGCTTAACCTTTGGATAACAGGTGTGGTGGATCTACCGCAACAAGTCCGCACTTGTCATCAGAGTGAATATGGCCTTAGCTAAAATTGAAGAAGATGACATTCCCCCCACTGATGGGGCATCAGATCGCCGTCCATAATTTTTGAGATAAGAATCATATGCCATCTAGACATGATTTTTTTCCTAAATTCGAGGGGTATCTCGTTCAACCAATTTTCGTTTTATGGAGTATTTGCCCGTACTTTATCTGTTACATTTTGCTCTTGGAACTGTAGCCGGGGAATATGTTCAGATTCAGATTAAGATTTTCAATCTTTCACGATTCTGTCGTTGACCTTGAGCATTGTTTATGGCTTCAATGAACAAATCTTCTCAATACTTTAACTTCTCTGAACGGCTTTTTTGAAAATGCTTAGCCCGTTTTCATGTTTCAGGGATAGTTATTTCCACCGAATCCTATAAGCTCTAATTAATAAAAAAAATTATTTTAAATATTTCCCCAAGTCTACGTTGTCAAACGCAGCCATTTTTGCAGATGCAGTTAACTGAGAAATAATGATGGCACTTTATTGTCTCGAATGCATCTAGCACTGAAATCTGCAAAAAGCAAACTTAATGCAATGCGCAATAAACTCGCTGATTTACCTCCTTAGTAGCGCCCGCATCTATTTTGCATTTCGCTAAACATCATTACCTTTTGTCTGTGTGCAGATAATTTCCACTTTAATTGCACTAATTTCATGACAACGGATGGAATCTCATGAATTCCATAAAATCTAACTACACACGGCGAGGAAAAACGAAAACGAAAAAAAAAGGGTAACATAGCACCCGAGTACTACACAAAACCCTCATGAAAGGGAAATTTGAATTTTGTATATCCGCATTCGTGAGGTGGAGGGTTTGGAAAATTGCGAAACTATTTTTCGTACTTTTGCATTTTATGGCTCGAACAATGTTAAACTTTCATCACCATTCCATGCAAGCATGAAAACCCTCAAGCCACCCCCTCTTTCTCTCATAATACATTCAAATATCTTCCAAAATAAAAACCCCATCTGGAATTATCCTTTTCGATTCAAACGAATCCAATTTATTCCTAGAGACCGCATATCCCACTCACCACCCACCTTGCCAGCACGCAGTGACGACAACGCAACGCTTTTCCAGCGCCAGCCAGCGGTCGGTGGGGAAGATGTCGAGATGGAAATTTTATTTCTGTTTTGTGTTTTGTAAAGGATAGGAATTTGCGCAAAAAAAAAAAGTAAAAGAATTCCGTATTTTCTTGTGGCACGTTCCGGAAGGTTGGAAAAAGAAAAACCAGAGTGCAATGCTTAAAATTATTTAGGTGTCACGTACTTTCGCAAAGTGGTGTGGCATGGCATCTCAATGGAGTACTGGGGGTGCAGCTAGGAAAGAAAAATCGCTCAAATAGAAAGAAATGGAAGAAGAGAAAAATACAGACTACAGATGACAGGAGAGACAAGCAAATAGATTCGTAGGCAATCGAATAAAAGTGTTTCCTTTTCAACGCTAACCCCGTTGATTTTCTTAGAGCCGATAAGAAAGCCAAGTATATCGAATCAGGTGGAGCGAATGATAAGGATGAAATTGTCGAAGGATAAAGAAGAAAGAAGTATGAATTTAAAAATTAGGGTCTCTTCAGGATGACTTTGATTACACACTAAAAAAAATTATCAACAAAATAACTTCTTTTGACTTCTTTTCAGTTGCTTCGTTGGAAAATGGGTTTTCACAAGAAGGAAAAAAAATTCCTTGTGGATGTATAAACAAGTTTGCAGCGAAAGAAAATGTAGAAAGGATATCGAAGTAGAGTAAGCTTGAAACTATTAAATTGTTTATTTGATATCGAATTGAATTACATGCAAGAAGAATTTCAATTTGTTCTTAATCAATTCGAATTGTGCGTCTCCTGTACAGGAGTTTTAATAGGAGAGCTTTAGCCTCGATTTAATTATTCGGTGAAAAAAATGTTCAATGAGGAAATGTCGCGGCTTAGATGTTATTAAGGTTCCCCATATAAAGGTTGAAAACGGAAACGTTTTACTAAGCCCGTAATAGAATGCATCTTCAGCCAAAAACAAAAAACAAAATAAAAACAAAAATAAAGGGGGTCCAGATACAAAACTCATGCGTTAAATCACAACTCAATTTAACGTCAAGAAGTGTGCGTGATCGACTCGTACTTGGCCGCTTCAAACACTTCCATAAGTGAATGCAAACCGAAAATTGTTGGTATCGGCAAAACATTAGCTGTGTACACGGCTGTCTTTACGTTTTTGGACAAACCTTTTTCTACATAATTGAATGTTTCATAAATGCATGTTTGTTGATCGAAAATGAATAAAATTCCATCGATAAAGGACTTTTAACATTTTACAGCAGGTAAAGAATTTTACGAAAAAGGAAACAAATTTAAATTCAAATCATTTTAAAGAGAAAAAAAACGAAACAACAAATATTTTTCAAGAACAATAGGATTTAGGTGTTATGTTTTTTGAAAAATATTAGATCTTTCTTTAACCTACAAAAGAATGTTGGTCCGGCAACTTAAATATTGTTTTGGCCTGTTGCACGAAGATGGACATACTATGATCCTGTTGTAGTCCATTTTGTACAATAACGGAGACTCAATTTAACAACAATCTAAGAGGGCAGACGCAGGTGAAAACAGCTCCAAAATTAAGGCATAACTCAAGCGACAACATTTAAAGCATATACGTTTGTATAAGTCACGGTCGAGTTATAGTACAAACACTTAAGTTATGACAAAATCAAGTGGCTACGGAAGATACTATATATTTCAAGCTTACCAAGCTTCTGGGATCCGCAGACGATGTTGACATCTTCTTCCGTTCACAATGTGCTGTAGTGGAAGTATTCACGCAAATTGAAGATCAGGCAAAATGGGTTGGAAAACGGAAATATTAAGATCCGTCAAACATCATCACATCCGGCAAAAACACAATTGAAGGAAATCAAAAAGACAGTTCTTCTCACATACTGCGAGTTCAACTTTAACTTTTGCCAATTTAGCAGATCTGCCACATCGCGAGTTAATACCGAAAATTATGTCTCAATTTTTGGTGAGCCGCCTGTCTACACTTGAGCGGGAAAGATAAGCTGAAGCGCCAGACTTCGACAGATCAAACCTTTAGAACCAAAATAGAGGAAGGCCTCGGCAGTGATGAAGCCGTAAAGGCGCACACTCTCGGGATACAAATCAGCTTGGCCCCATTATAAAGAAGCTCTGGGCTATATATAAGAAAAAACCTTGAGGTACTTTTTTTCAAAAGCCGAAAGCTTTTTTATAGAGTCAGTCGTGAATTATCTTATACCAGACGAGGGCATGTAAAAGATAATCTTTGGCTAAGCATCGAGTTGGCTTCTGCATAACAGTTTTTTTTTTTTGCGCTGAACCAAAAAGGAGCATAAGATCAATCGTGAAAATGTTAAAAACTATCAGCGACTTTACGGCACTCCTTACTAGACAACGCAAGAAAAGTAACATTTCCATTCTTCACAATGAACCTATTATAGTTAAGCTTATCATAAAATATTGGCTTGCTTCCATCAATCCTTATCAAGTTCTAAAAGAATTTCGATGAAATTTTCCAAATCGACAGGACAAGCACCGGGGCATTATCTCTTGCTTTCAGATGGGAGCAGAATATTGAGACAATATTTTAACAACGAGGTAGCCAAATTAAAACAAAGTTTTTGGATGTCTGGTGCATAGTTAATGTCATCTGTTATTTTGACTAGCTAATGTTGAGAGTTTTAGAGAAAAAGCGTGTGTATGTATTTTTTACCTCTACTGTATTTTTAATTATTTCCAACTTTATTGGAAGTTATTTAAAGTGTGTCCTCAATCTCTTTTCAAATTCAAATAACAAATCTGAGTCTATTCACATAGACTATTCAGAGGAAAATGTTCTTGAAAAAACCCCTTCAGGACTTTCCACGAAACTTATTCCAACTCTGTAGCTGAAAAACTTTGCGAGAATTTTCTAAATACTTTTTGTTCGAACATTTTTTCATCGAAAACACTCCATTTCAACTAAAAAGGGAAAGTAATTTCCACAGGATTGTTATTTACTAACTTTTCGGATTTAATGATTGGAAATGAGCGAGAACTTACATAAGTTAAGAAATACAGTTTGCATTCAGCGTCGACTGAGCATTTCAAAACAAAAAAAAAGGAGCAACATGTCTGCTCAATTTTTCCAAAAATGTTCATGTTTGGGTATTCAGCAATTGTATGTTTAAAAAAAACAAACGCAGCAACATCACTGCAGATACTTTCTTGTCGAGTACGGTGCTCCGGTGTTCATATGTAAAAGAACTTTCGATCAACTCATCTGGAACTATTTTTAAATGAAAAGTGACTTTGTCAGATAATCTGACCGAACCTTTGTAACGTCAGACTCTTGTCTGTCGGCTAGATCTTTATCGGTGATTCTTCACACACCCGCCTCAAAAACAGAACAGTATATTCGACAGATAATTTTTCTTTCGTACGTCCTTGCTATCCTTATTTACATTCGGATCCATATATAATAACTGGTAAGATGAATATTTTGCAAAGCATGATTTTAGTCCTTCGAGACGTGTTATGATCCTAGATGTTTGGACAAATCGAAGTAACATTATCTGCAAAGGAGGATTCTTCTCTGGATCTCCACCAACTTATAACTTGTGGAATTGATATTTGTCCCGACAGTTATAAAATCCTTTATTGCCTTTGGCTACTTTCGGTTGTAAACTTTTGCTCAAACTGGTGTTCGAATAATCTCTCTTTTGTGTCGTCATTTATATGAAGAAAATTTCGAGCATTTTCTCAAATCGCTGGTTCTTGGTTCAATCTGCACAGAACGCTGTACAATATAAGAATTTACGGCAATATATACGCGGCGAAAGTCCACCTTAATATTTTTTGCTTTTTCCCAGTTTTTGTGTGATGCTGGAATCTGCTCTTTTGCCAATCTGCCTGATCGGAAGCCACACAAGAATTTGCCGATTTTCTTCACTTAATTCTTCTCTAGTGTGTGGAAAAACTACTTAATCGACTGGAGTAAGGCTTTCTTCATACACTATCATTCTGTCTTTGTCATTATCGTTTGACAGCTGCTGAACAATGTTGACTTAATACAAACCCCGCCGGTTTAGTGACAAGATCCCGTTCTCAATTACCGAGAGCCTGCCAATTTTCCAATTTTGTAGCCTGCATTAAGGTTTCAACTACGATGTTGAGTGCTCTCTTTTCTTCCTTCGGAGTCATTCTAAATATTAAGGCAATTAAGGGTTCACTGTTAATTTTTTTAAAGTAAAAACCGCAATATTCATCTTCTTTTAATGCGGATTGTCACACGCTTTTTTTTTCTTCGCTGAAATCCTCAGAAGATGTGACTTTAACATTATTCCTTCTTGTTACAACTAAATAAGTTGCACACTCGTCTCATCACTAAGGCAATCATTTTTAAACCATACGGATTAAATGTGTAACACTTCCTATGGCTTCGTCCCCAGCTTCGCGGCAACCATAAAACCTCAGCGAGTGTAAATATGCACGTTGTGACTCTCACGTTTGGATTCACGATGCACAATGCAACGACTATTACAATATTGCCCACTCAAGAAGACTCGCGATATAAACAATCAATCCTCTTAACTTGTCCCTCCAGCTACTGACTTTAAAACCAACATCAACAAATTGCCATTAAAATTGGAATCACATCTTCTTCACATCGTTCTCGTGCTCATTGTCGCCTATGCGAAACGAACGTCAACCCAACCAACGCCACTATGATTGCCATCGTAGTCAACATTGGCAATGAAATGGAATTGCTGCAAGGACCTACTTCAGTCCCCTACTTGCAAATGATCCATTGAGAGTCTTCTGTCATCATCGATGAAATTGGAAATGTGCGTCATCATGCTCGCATCGTAGACAAAGCGAACGAGCAACATTGCTGGCGCATATCCCTCTTCAACGAAATGCTATTTGCTTGCACAAAAAGGACTCGCCAAGCAATCATCCATTATGCAGATGAGCGCAAAAACCCCCTCCCTAATGGGGCGGCATCAGCATGATGGCAGTAGATAAAAATACACGTAAAAAAAAACGAAACGAAGGACAAAAGGATTCATTAAGGATAATTTTTCAAATACTCCATCGCCAAGCATTCGCAATCGAACATATCGACTTAAGTATTCAACTCGGGAGCTCATTTTCTGACACACAGACAGCGCCCGCACCCGCGCCCCTTCAGCAGTGCGGCACGAGCAGGCAGTATCCGGTTCATCATCGTCGTAACCTCTTTGGCAATTCTTATTCAATCGTTCTTATATTCAAGGCGACAAAAAGGAACCTGGAATGAATAAGAATTATGGAATCGTGTTCCTCTATCCCCGGTATTGTATTGTTGTATTTGCACTGGCAAGTGCCAACACCATCAGCATCCTGAGTCCTGAAGGAACCCACTTTTTGCAGCTGCCAACTACTCTACTGCTGGCCAGCTATCGCGCATCCTTCCACGGACAAAGTGTCAATTCAATAGTTTGTGTGGGTCGGAGGGTTCATTATTATCTGAGTGACACGCTGACGTGAAGGGCGATGCTGTTTTTTCCAAAACAAATATTTCTCGACACTTGGAATGTAAGTGCGAGTGTTATAGACGCGCTATTCCTCGTGTTCCACTTGAAGGGAGTAGTCTTGGGCGACTGGACTCATAGTCGTCGTCATCGTCGTCGTTGTAGTAATGCTCGTTTGATTGAGATGAATAGGACTTCTTAAACTTTTGTCCGTCCTGGCACGACGGCGTCATTGTCATCTTTGCCATCATCATCACTCCAAGTGTTTGTGTCCTTTTTTGGCCAAGGGATCTGAGTCATTCTTATTATTCCCTCTCGTTCCTTGCTGCTCGATATGGCAATCTCGGCGAAAACTTCTACCTGAATGGAATCTGAAATCACGTGAAAATAATCGCATGGGTGGCTTCGTGAACTTTGGTCCTCGTCTACAACAACACGAGAAGGAGCGTGCGGTGAATGGGGAATTTTTCTTCGGTTCGGTTGGTCTTGTGTGGCGGCGCAGGACCAGAGTTGCGGTTGGCTCCAAATGGGATGTACCAATGCGTGTTTTATTATCTGCTACGCACGAAATGTGTGCTCCTTGCGGTCCGTAGACATTGAAAAAACTTTTCTTCGTTTTCTTATTTTTTTGTTTATTGGATTTGACGGATATGGTGGGGCGATGAAGCACAGGCATAAGGACTATGAATAGGTAAATGGCAAAAGGATGTCGGATGGGACCAGGTACAGGTTGTGTTTCATCGCTGTGCAAGTACTGTAATTTAATATTTAAAGTGAAATTTTTGGATGGAGATTTCAGCTGGAGTATGCCTTAATGGACAACAGGTGCAGTTGGTGGAGACTTAAGCACATTTCTGAGGGCGCTGTAAAGGTATGATGAATGCCGTAAATGGATGCAGTTGGGGCAGGGAAAGCTAAAATTGTCATGGTGCTAATTTTATGATAGTAATTGAGTTCGTTACTTATGCGATTTATTAGAATACTTAAGTAAGACTCTCCTTAAGATGTTGTGTGTTTTTTTGCTCGGGGTAAGTTCTAACCTCCGACAAACTGTGAGATATGAGTTGCTAAGAAATTGAATAAAGACTATGTGTCTCTGAGTTTTAACTGTTTTTGAATGTTCCTTTATATTTCAAACATGTATTGCAGTATGAAACGGTTGCTTTATTCTCTTTTCTAATTTGTTCGTTCTCAAACGATTTTGATGCTTTTTCACATCATGAGCAGATGTATTTTTGTTTGTACTGATCCATAAGTAGAGTCCGAATAGCGATAGAAAGTTTGGTATCGATTTATTTGCATTCGCTTAGTTCGCAGTATTTTATCCGTCATTATTTGAATGCTGCGCCAGCTCTCTACTGTCAGTGCTTTGCCTTTACGTCAGACTGAAAGACATCACCTTCACAAATCATTGACAGCATAATCTAAGAAGAAGCCACTAGAGAAAAGCACGTGCCCACAATAAGTCCTACTATCGCTGATTAACCATTAAATGAGAGCCCTTAATTTATTCCGTAAACCGAATGTTAACTGGATCAGGGTCTAAAACTATATAGAAGTTCGAGATGGTAGGCCTCAAACCTAGTTGAATTTCAGGCGCTTAACGAACGGTGCTTTTATTTTTATACGATTAGTTCATGGGGCCCTCGTCCAAATCCTGGTGGCAATCCCAATCCTTTCAGAAGCTTTCGA
Organism: Orthonevra nobilis; assembly: GCA_963555765.1. Classification (NCBI taxonomy): domain Eukaryota; kingdom Metazoa; phylum Arthropoda; class Insecta; order Diptera; family Syrphidae; genus Orthonevra; species Orthonevra nobilis. The sequence continues at coordinate 142,083,596 of OY743224.1, forward strand.
TGCTGATATAGTCACTATTTACGTTGGTATCAAAATTATGCTCGAACGTGCTAGCTAGACTATCGGTTCTTTTCATAATCGAGTTTCACCATAACGTCCTAAACGGAGGAGAGTCGGCTGTGAAGTCAAAATATTGACAGCAAATTGATATTTAAATAAGTTCTGATTCTGGCCACTTGTTCCAATGAACATACAGAGCCCGGTCACCAGAGTTCCCATTCGAGCGATAAAACTGATAGGTGACAAAAATATAACGAAGTCAATCGAATCAATTCAATTCTAGCTTCTGTGAACTAACCATCCAGGAATGCTCATAGGCTTAGCGATATAATTTTGAGTCGCTCTTCCGTATCCGGTATTTCCAAAGCAACAATCCTTTTCACCCACTCTACTTACAATGGCTCCAAAATCTTTCCGCGTCAGCTTGGTAAATTGGTCTTGAAATGTCTAATCGTTTCTTCTTATGGCCAAAGTTAAACAGATGGACTCCGGATACTTCCATTCCAGACTGACTAAATGTTTAATAGTCACGTTTCGGCCAGCTTACACAAGATTTTTGGTAGATTTTTTTCAGGAACCTTGACCTGACGTGTTGTCATTCTGACCCAGGGATGATGCTTTTTTTTACGATTTTTTTTCTTGTAACTTCTGGGAATAAGCAAGCTGACTAAATTTCTTAAATTTTTTGGGACCGGTGAAAATATCCGATTAGCAAAATAAAATAAATTCTCCTAGCGCTGGACATTGCTTTGCTAGATTGAGAGCTTGTAAACACTCCTCACTGATTGGAATCGAGAAAAAAAGCCTTACTTTCCTGTGGATCAGTCTTTTTTGTCACCTTTCCTTCACCCACGAAAACCATTGAGTTCTTTATTTGTTGTGGATCCTTTTTTTTAACTGTTCTGATGACTTTAGATCAAGCAGCATGAATACCGGCGTGTGAGTCATCCTTTGAGTCTGTGTTTGTATGACCCCTTGGCATGGTAAAAGGGTCTAGATGAAAATGCGCCTGTTTCTTCGAGCATAATCGCTCTGCATTTCGTAGTGAATCGAATTGTTGTCGATTGCCGTAATATATATAAACTTGTTTAATGTACTTATCCTACTGACTTTTTATGGCTTTTGAAGTCTTGTCAAGGGGTGATGACTTATTTAACTGCTTCCCAAGATGATATCTGGCCATGATGGTCAAGCTGAACTTCAGGTAGGGGTTTGAGGAGTCCCGGTAAATGGGCATTTGTAAATAAGTTGTGTGCCATGTTTGCCAGGACAACCAAAGAATGAATTATTACAATACGAACTGTTGTTTGCAAAGCATTGATCCTTCTTGGCATCCCATAAAAATAAAAGTCCAACTGCCAAGTAACATCTGATTACAGGATCATTGAACTTAGTCTCATCAAATATTATGAAGACGTTTTTAAGTATTTACATTGTAATTTCAGCGTGGGCATGACGATGAATTTTGTAACTAAAGTCGACGAATAAATGGTCAAGCGAATGGGATTTTTACGAGCGTTGAGATACTCAATTGCTTTCTTCAGAAAAGTTATAGAACTCAAAAAGGCCATTGAAAATGTCAGCGATTATAAATATGTTTAGGTTTAAACACAAATTGTTAAAGAATGACTAAAAAATATATATAAAATTAATTTCTATGTGCCAGGAGTAATTTAATTAGTTAATAATAAATTGGTAAACTTTTAAAGAAATGAAAAAATTAATTATTTTTCTATAATACGTAAAAACAAATTTTTTTAGTTACATTTTGGGGCCAATAAGTAATCGAAAGTTCAGGAAACATATTGAGCAGTTTGATATGAAAAAACGTAAGTGTTACAAGATGCGAGGTGTGCACTTTTCGAAATTGCATACATACTATATTCAGTTCTTTTCAAATTAATTTTGATAGCCGTCGAGGAAATGTTTTGCAATTAATAATTGCCTTTTACTCCACATTGGTTGGACAAGTAGTAAACTTTGGTGTCAGCGGCCAGTGAATAAACCTTTTTGAGTTCTATAACTTTTCTATATCCAAACGTACACAAAATCTGCACTGTTTTACAATAAACTGATTTTTAATGGCTAATATGGCACAAAGGACAAGCTATAACCATTTCTCGCACAAGTCCATACCCTCAATATTGGTGTGAAGCCTCGGTAGTGCTTTCCAATAACTGAGCCAATAATGCTGCCACTCCAAACAAATTTGATTCCATTTTTGAAAGCATAAACGATTGTGCTAAGCCTCCACTAAAACGTCGTTTACTCGATTTTGATTTCAAGACTCATTGTAAGCGCCTTTTTGTAAAAATAAAGGACAATATTGTATCCCAACTTACGACACGATATAAATCTTTCATGGATCTATTGTTTTTACAATAATTTTACAGTAATTTTGCGCTATTCAGCCCGGATGATAAAATATCTTCTCTGATTAATTTTTTTTCCTGGATTTTTCGATTTTACAGCTTAAAAAACGAACTTAAAGTTCTCTATACTACATCTTCACTTCAACAACTTGACGTTCTTTCACTGTATAAACATTTGAGAAGTGAAATGTTGCGTGAAACATTTCCCCAAATCTTCAAATTAAGTGCACTACTCCTAATACTGTTGTCTCCGTGATGAGATCTTTTTCCACTCTGAAAAGATTAAATTCATGTTTGAGAAATTCTCAAGAAGAAACCAGTTCTCTGATTAAGGACTTTTATCGATAAAAAGCGACTCCTTTTATAAATAAAAAGTAGACCTAACTTTTAGAAAAACTTCTTGCAGAATTTGTTAAAAAAGATCGAAGAATAGACTTAGAGTACAAATAAAAAAAATCAGTTAATCAAAACTTTTCACAATTCTTTCCAAGTTTAACTGTTTTGAATTTAAATTTCTAATTATGATAAATATTTTTTATTTCTAGCTTTGTAAAGAATTTATTATAATTATTTTTTTATATATCTTTTTTTTTGTAAATATTACATGTGATGCTTTTTTATTTAATTTTTTATTTGTTTTTATTTATTTATTTGTTTAACAAAACGTCCTTTTTTCCACTTTATTATACTTGAGGTTCAGTGTAAATTTTTCCTGTAATGACTTGAAGTATAAAAAATTGGCTTGAATTGCCTTACTTATATGCAATTTGCAATACACGATATAACTTCAGAAAGCGTTTGCAGGTCCTTTTTTTTCGAACGACCATTTAAAATTTTCCACGCCACGCCACTGGCATCTACAGCTGCAGTCTGTGCATTATTTCGACCCAAATTTCTGATTAAAATTATATTTTTTTTTTCGGCAGCACATCGATCACTTTGGAAGTAACTTTGCAACAGTTCCAAACAGTCGATCAATTCCGCACCATTTAAATACATTCAATTCGGCCAATATTTTGAGCGCATAGCAGTTGTCAGAAGGTCGATCTGTACTTCTGGTCTGATACTACCTAACATGCTTGGTAACCGACAAAGCCCGTTTAAAAAAAACTCATTAAGCATTTTGTGCTTACATTTTTTAGTTCATCAATTTGAAATTCAAATTTTCTCTAAGTCTATGATTGGAGATAGAGTTAAGGAAACTAAATTCATTTGAAACTTTTTTTAACACAAGTCTTAGCATGGTCTTAATTTTTAAGAAACCCCAGTCCTGGCTCGAAATTGCGAGAGACTACTAACGAGACCACAATGTCCTTAAAAGCACAAAAGCACAAATTATTTTTTTAAGGAAACCACCTTCCAGGATTTACACTGAAACTAACCGACTTATATTAGTATTCTGTGCAAAAGATCGTTAGACGCTTCTTAAGCCCCTAACACATAACAATCGTTTGTCATCACTTAGATAAGCCTTTCCAATTCTAATTCTTGTTGAATCATAGTCAGACCGAAATGCCATTCGTTTCACACGTGCGGCTTCTGTTATGGATTTTTATTATTCATGTCACAAATAAGTGTCACATAAAATAAATTTCTTCAATTAATTGTCATTAATATTCACACATACAAGCGAAATTTGTATCCTTTTGATTGCATAACCACATCCATTCGCGTCAAATTTACAAAAGATAACTTTCGGATACGATTTCGCATCACGTATTCTCTCGTAATCTTTGGCAAAAATGCGAAATACACCCAAGTCTCTCTTTCTTGAACGTATCCAAGGTGTGTCCTTATTTCTGCCACCATTGAAACTAGCTAATGTACAAAGCAAGGACGAATGGGACGAAAAATAAAATTAAATTAAATTTTACATTTGCACTCTCATCAAGTTCATGTCACTTCCCGTTTCATTACGAAAACCGTGAAGTTGTATTAAAAACAGACACACACACGTACGCTTGAAAAAGGAAGAAATTCCTTTGCTGCAACTCCCTGTTTTATCCAAAGGTACAAAGACACAGACCCATCTCCGGCATGGAGTAGATAGAGTAGAGTTAAGGCTTTGCTGGTTCATCAAAGTCAGTTTGAGAATTTGAAGTCTGATCACGTTTTCGACGAAAATTCTAAGGGATGTAGCGGAATCTCGTCGTATTATCCTTCACCGCTATAGATACGAATGTGTTAGTGTGTATGAGGAAGGAAACGCCCGTTCGGTCGTTCGTCTGTCCGTTCCTATGCCAGCATATATCCGAGACAAAGTTTTTGCAAGAAATTCACCGGAATAAAAGGAAGCAAAGAAAAAACAAACAAACGCCGAAGGAAGTTTACTTAGAATCCCTTTTCCCGTCGCAAAAAAAAAAGAACGATACCAACACCAGTGCACATGTCTGTCCCTCATCATTGCAGCGAGATTGTAGTAGACGAAATACACCAAGTAGGCAGGAATGCCTGTCAGGTCGAGCAAGAACAACGAAGGATCTCCTAGATAAAGGAAGCGTCATTCAACATTACCCCTAAAACAGCACATTCACATGCCTTAACTCTGGATGTGTTTGGCCTCTTTTTTCCTTTAAGCTCGTGATTTTACGTAAAAAAAAAACAGGAAAGAAAGGCGGTTGGCGTTGAGTTTTTTTTTTTTTGTGCTCACAGGACCAAGTTTTTCCTTACTTCGCAATCTTCTCTTCTTTATCGAACGATGAGGATGGATGTTGTATGTTTTTTTTTTCTTGATTTTATTTTTAGCAATCTTCTATCCTTTTGTTGCTCGTTGTGTCCGCCCTGACCTCCTGATTAGTTGGAGCGGTGAACGATTGCAGTGTGGTTAAGATAAAGAATTTGATTGGAATCGAAAGGAGGAATCCTTTTGCATTTTTTTTTGTGCTTTATTCTTTATTTTTTTGATTTGCTCAAATAACTGTCTGATTGAACTGAAAACATTCCTTCATGCGAAAGCACCGTGCCTGAACAAGGACAATAAGCAGGACGACGATGATTATGGTGCGGTGGTGTACTGTACGAGTAGATGATGATGGTGGCGTATGTGTGCTGTTTTCGGGCAATCTGTTGCCGAGTGATCGGTCGTAGAGCAAAATGACATCGGATACAAGTAAACACACACACGCAAAGGCATTGAAGAGAAATTGAAAATATTCCTCTTATCTTTGTGCGATTATCTGCGAAGTGTGAAATGAGTTAATATTGCGTTCGGAGAAGGAGGCAGCAGGCCGACGAAAGAGGATTTCGAAATGCAGCACTGATACGAGGAGCTGTCGATTATGTACGTCATAGTGCTGAGATTGTGATTTCTTTGGGACACGAACAGAAGCAGAGATGAGGCGGCCGTCGTTCCTATTTATTGCGTCTTTCAATCAAACACAAAATGCCGAATAATCGAAATGTGGCACGAATCTTATTGATGTGGGTCTGTTAGTGCTGGTTGGAGGTTATATTTCATTGCAGTATATCGATGCTTTTGAATCTGAGATATTTAAGATAAATGATTTTAACACTACTCAACTTCGGATGTTTGAAGTTCTTCAAATGTGAATGCATGGTGAGATGAATTTTAATTTTAATCAGTGCTTCCGGGTGGTTTGACTTAGGCTCCCGGCAAAGCGATTGGATGATCTTTGAAATAGCGGTTTGATCTTCTGTTTTTTTTTTCGTGTACCTGGAAGATGGAATTCGAAGACCCTCTTCGCAGATGCATTTTTGTTTATTCACTTAGCCTATTTTAGTGCCAGACTTCACTGTTGTTCCTTTTACTCCATTTGCTTTCCCTGCATATAGAATCTTATGTTCGATGAATGGAAAACTTCTTTTCGTAGAACACTAAAGCCTAATCTGTTGTCTTGCTTATCGTCCAACTTCCGGTTCCATGTTTTAAGGAGAATTATGAGTTGAACAAAGTTATTTTGAAGAATGAAAGTAGCCTGAATTGAGAGTCTGTTGGATCTTCAACAAGATGTCGAAGTAGGTATGTTTTACGAGAGGAGAATTGTCGACAGCATGTTTGTTGTTTTATAATCAATTATTTGAGACTTTCTCTTATGACATCTTTTCCAGTCGCTGGGAAATCTTTATTGACAGCACATTGAACACTGAGCGATTTATCTGAAAAGACTTAAAGAAGACTTATATTGAAGAAAGATCATAGCATCGTACCTCCTTAACGCAATCTGTTGCAGGTCTTGAATATTGCGGAGGTTCTAATTTCAAACTGCACATTTTCTTACTTGAGTCGCTGCACCTGACAGCCAAATTCGTATAATCAAAACAATGCATTTTTATTTTTGTATATATGTATGGAACAAAAGGTATCATACTGAAGTTTTTTTTTTAAAAACTCATGGTGAATGACTTTACAGCTAAAATTGAAAATAAACGAATATATAAATGTATGTGAAGTAGTTATACATAAAAGCAGAAGAAAATAGCAATTCAAAAAATACAAATAATAATTATAATAATAATTGAAATAATAAATCAATTGAGAAAATAAAACTCCATAATGCAAAAAATAAAAATTTGTTCAATACAATAAAATAAAAAAATATTATTGCAACAGTTCAATTATACTATCATCGATATTAATTCATATTGTAACTTTGAGCTCACCAGTCCGTAATATATGTTAATGCAATTGTTAATAGCTTCATGGATCCTATATTTTTTTTACCCGTCTATATGTGCCCTCCAATTCAAGATCCTATCAATTCGTACTCTCAGGTACTAAGAGCTAGCTACAAATTCTATCTTAAAGCTGTTTACAAGGCACATATCACTATATAGCTGCTGGCATGGTTGGAAACCCAAAGTTTTAAATAATCGGGGTTATGTTAAATTGAATTGCAATCTATTGGAATTGCTTCTCCACGTTAAAGAACATAATCTTTGCTTAATCGCTTATAAAGAATTTCGCTTTGCGAACCATTTCTTTAAAAGTCTTCCTGCAACTGCAGTACTGACTCAAAAAGTGATTTGTTTATGGGAAATTTCATCTGCCAAAACAGTTAAAAGACTTTTGAATTTTATTTCAAAGATGAAGTTAATGAAAATCAAAAATAAGATTGGCACTTAGACGGAACCTTGACGTACTGAAGTAAATCATTTAGAAATCCATTTAATTTAACTCTTTGGTGTCTTTCTGATAAACACGAACCAAATCAATTGTGAACTTGACCTCTGAAACCAGATGTGTAAGACATCATGATTTACCATATCAAATGCATTGATAAGATCAATAAATAATGCTGTGGTATTTTGGTTTTCATGGAATCCAGCAAGATTCCTATATACACTTGTCATTCCAAAAACAAACTGCCAGTCTAAAAGAAATTAGTTTCTGTTTTAAAAGGAAATCATGCGATTTTCATAACCTTTTCAAAAAGTTTTGAAAATATTGACAAATTTGAAATAGGCCTTTATTAAATCATTGAAATATTAATTTCTTTTTTTAAGCAATGGAAGTACTGCTGCAGCTTTCACAGCTATTGAAAACATACCGCTACTGACACTGAAATGTGAAAATATGAAGATGATGTCATTGGATCTACTCTGAAGACTGACATCCAATTGAGAAAATGGCGAACAAAACTCTGCAAATCGAGTGAGTATAAATTAATCGATACAAACTACCCCTTCTTATTCAGACTCCAGCTAAAGAGAAAGAAACGACTTTTTTTAATAAACTGATAAAAAATTTCTAAAATTTTACCCTGAAACTTGATTCGATTTCTTATCCCCAATTGTCTTTTACTTTTTAACGTTTAATAATTAAATAGAGTTAAGATTGTAGAATTGATTCCTGGATATGAATCCACATTCAATATATCAACAGACCCGATAGCCTTCCAGTGAGTTATTCAATTATGTGTACAACGAATTTCACAAAATAATACAAAGGGATTACAAAACAGATATGAGCATTATAGCAATATGCACCAGTCGAAAGCAACCAACAGCACAATCGGTAAAGCCATCACTTTATAGGAATAGTCGTTTAGTGAGCCAATTATCTCAAGAAATGCATCCGTCAATTACCCGATATTGTGCGGGTTTGTCCAGTCACTCAAGTGTCCTCATAAACCAGCTACAAATGACCCCTTAGAATCCACCAGTCGATAAGCTGCCAAAATTTGACAAATGAGATGGCCTTAATAAGACGCAACCGTGCTTAGATCTTACAAAGGCAAAATATTCATCATTTTATTCTTAAAACAAACACGAATCAATATGAAAGATGAAAAGACCTGACATTTCATAAAAGAATGTCTTGCAGTCACACCAAATATGATGACCATTTTAGTTTTATTTTTTTATTTTCTTAGGCTTAGAGAATTCGGCTTCCAACAACTTATTGATCTCGACCTTCCAGATCCATCCGCCATGCCTAGGTGACTGAATGTTTTAACGATCTTATCTAACGACATTATCAATGGCCAAAAGCGATTGAGAGGCTAAGCACTAGCATAATAAGTCGATAGGCTGAACACAAGTCCCTCCATTATTAAAAGAATATAGCTTTTCGTTTTGCTTTTTACTAATCTTTTCGAAAATTCAAATGCTGAATAAGTAGTTTTACAATACAATATATACATCCAATTTTACCATTAAATTCCGCAATAACTTGGTTTATTAACTAAATAGTAAAACAGAGTCTTGATTGTCTAGAACGCGGTTTGAGTGAAACATTATCTTTCCAGTCAACTTGCAATAAAGTATTTTTAACAACCAACGCTGAAATATCCATCTTGTATTAATACAAATGTAACCCATAAGCTCTTTTTTAAGTCTATAATTTCTAAGAGTCGTTAACTAGAACTAGACCCTTTGACTTCTTCTAAATACCACTTAAATATTCAGTTTCTTTTTTCACTGTGCTATCGCCAATCAAACAAAACCATCAGGTTCCTTTCGACTTACTGAGCTTGTGTTTTATGACGAACAAAAAGAAACAATATAATACTCGCCCACCGTTCATCCGGGACAATGGAATAAAAGCAATCAACAGAAGATTCCCCAAGATACCCCTTAATATTTTATCACTATCGTTGACATTTCATAGGCGTCACTACAAAATATTTCCCACACAAAAAATATATATATCAAATGTCAAATGCCCCAAACTGTCACCCGACACATTGGCAGGCTTGTGAAGTAGCAACAGCTCGTCGTTGTCGCGTTGACAATATGACATCCCTGTGCTGACTGCTGCATTGCCCGCCAAAGCGTGTCACGGTTTTTTTACGATGACCCTTCGTGCCTTTAGTCCATAAAACTTCAGCGTACTCAGCACTTGACTTGCTCTTAAGAAGACGATTCCTGTTTTTTATTTCGTCCTTACCCGTGTGTCCTTTATTTTTTTGTACGCATAGTTGTTTTGGACGTTTGCTCGTGTGTTCTGTTATTTTTTTTTTTTAGCACATGTAGTCGCATAGTCGTATCTGAAAAATCAGCAATAAAATCTCAACAGTCAGCAAAATTCCGCTTGAAGAGCTGTTAAGCCGGGGAGATGATGAAATTTTTACTATCGTGGCCATTTGGCGCTAAAATTATTAATAAGCCCGACCAGCACCCGTACCGTGGGATCGGAACCTTCGGGCAACACTTGGAGTTTTATTTTCAATAAATTGGTAAACCTCGAGGGAGTTTGTTCATTTCCGGTTATGGTTAGGCAGTCGCTTATGGTTTTTGATTTGTGAGCATTGCTGGTACCACTGTGACTTGTGTGGGACATTTGAGGCTTTAATGGACGGGCATGGCAATGATATTTTGACACTGAAAGTTTGGTTAACTTTGATTTGTTGGGAGATAAGGCATTAGGGCCATTAAATGTGGTTGAAGTAACCAGAATGAATGTTTTAATGGCAGCAATGAAGGGCGATATAAGAAAAAGAGTTAAGACCTTCTAGTCTGTGTGTACTCTTTATTATAGGATACATGTAAATCACATAAAGTAACAAGACCAGGGACGCCTGACATCAGAGAGATTATTCTTAAAACAAATATGTAAATCGCACGCCTTTATGTACTTATTAACATTGTGATATAGAAGATTTGGTTTTTATCGTGGCATTGTTGAAACTACTGGCCAATTGGGTTTCAATGCAACGACGCATACATACGTCGACAAAGGATACATAACACTACTCTGCTTGCTGGATTTTTCAAAGGCGTTTGACAAGGTCAAGCATGACGTGCTTTGCTGGAAGCTCGAACACTATTTTGGTTTTGGTGGAAGTGCACTTAAACTTATAAGGAATTATCTGTCGAATCGAATGCAAAGAGTCATGATTGGTGATAAAGTCTCTGTACTGAAGCTTATCAAGCAGGGTGTACCACAGGGATCCATTTTGGGACCTCTTCTTTTCTGCATATTTATTAATGAATAAATTTCAACATGCACAAACTGTTCCATCCATCTTTATGCAGATGACGCCCAGTTGTACTTAGCTCGACCTATGGGAATGATCAAGGAACTTGTTTCACTAATAAATGATGATTTAGCTAAAATACATCACTGGACTCAAGTGAATGGATTGCTGATCAATTCTGATAAATCAAAGGTTATTCCATTGGCCCATAGAACAATCGATCTCAGCTTTTTACTCGACGTGTGCCTTCCTGATGCTAGACTGGACTATGTTGAATCCGCAAAAATGCTTGGATATGTTATAAATCGTAATCTTTCCGGTAACGATCAAACTAATAATGTAATCGGCAGGATTTATGGATGTCTCAGGAGACTGTGGCTGATAGCCAACTTCACTCCAACGGCAACAAGGAGCAAGCTTGTAAAAGCTTTTATTCTTCCCATTATATCATATGCAGAGGTTGTATATTGAAGTCTTGACTCTGCCTCTCAACAAAAACTGCATGTAGCCTTAAATAATGCCGTGCGATACATTCATGGCCTTCGCAATTACGATCATGTATCTGAACAGACTAGAAGACTATTAGGTTGTACCCTTACACAGCACACCAATGCTAGAAACTGCATTTTCTTAGCCAACATAATAATGACGAAATCTCCACCTTATCTTTATAAAAAATTACAATTTGCTCAATAGCAAAGAACCCATGCCCTAATTTTACCGAGTCACAAATATTTAAATTCCTGTAGACTGTTTTTTGTTTATGCTGTCAAGTTATGGAATTCCCTTCCAATGCCTATTAAGACAATAACTAAGGCTAATCACTTTAAAAAAATGATTTACTGCTACTTTTCAAACTATAACTAGTACTGGAAGTTAAAGAAGAATATGAAATCCCTTTATATCTCTCCCATTCTCCTTTTATCCTTTTCCACTCTTATCAACCCCTGAAATTTTATATCTGTTATTTGAATCTTTGATTGAATTTTTATTTTTTTGTATTACTTTATACTGCTTTATTATCTATTTCTACTTTATTCTTTTTAATTTTTATTGGTTTAATTTATATTTTTTTTTTAGTTCTTTTTAAGAACATGTTAAACTTATATACTACTGAATTAATCTAACCACTAAAAAAGACATTGTTTTACTGTGCACTGTATAATAAATATATTGGCTGTATTGAAGAAAGATTGAATCTTTAGGGCTCTCTAGGGTCCAAAGAAAAAATTGAGACAGAATGTCATGTCAAACAGTAACATGATATGGCTATTGTCAAAAAAATTTGCATTCAGATTCAGTTTTTGATGGTTCGATGCAAGAAAGTCAACCTTAATCAAAATAATCGTTCACAGTGTCGGAACCGAATCGAGTGGTATTTTTTTTTTTTTGGTTTCAGTGTTTTGAAATTCGCATTGAATATTTCTTTGTTTGCTTTTAAGATATACGATCTTTTCTATGACTACAATTTGAGCGACGGAAAAAACCGAAATCTTAAATCTTTGCTAAATATAACCATACTTATGAAGCTTCTAAACTCTTTGTAGATAACAATAAACAGTAAGTCACACCCCCATAATTCGTTCGACAAAATCGCAAAGAGCACCTGCTCTTTCATGAACTAGTTACTTTTCAAGTCGCTAGGTGATCGAAACTCAAATGTTCTTTTTGTTGGCGGTACCAAGCTATCTCTATGGCATAAACTGAGTATTGTAAGAAGAGACTATTTACAAAAAGAAAAATTTGCACTTTAAAATTGTGTACAGTGGCATTTTTCATATGAGTATGCATACCCTCTCGTAGTAGGCAAAGGCTGTAGATGTATGATAGGTCTTTATATCGGAATCTATTCAACCAATTTTTTTTCCAGAATTCGACAAACTTTTTCAATAATTGCGACTTGAGTCTCAGCAGAATCTTTCTCAGAAAATATTTACAAAACATTGAGGGAACCTTAATACTGGCCAATTGGCAGGGTCGGATCAATATCGAGTATCAACTCAATTTTAATGCACTTAATCTAATTCTTCTCGACAAAGGTATCGACAACCACTCGTATTTAAAATTGGGGCTTAGACGTATTTTTGCAACTATATCTTAATAAGATGCCTTTGAATATGTGAGTGCCCAACCACACCAGAAAATCTTATGTAAGCATTTTCTGCAACGAAATAATCGACGCGCTTTATTTATACAAAGTTGAGTTGTTGAGAGAGTCTTTGTCAGACTTTTTACAGATGCACAAATGATGAAGATAAGAATACTGCTACTTACTTTCTGCTTAAGAACCTCTGGCAATTCCACTCAAGCTAAAGAAATTCACATGAACTTACTCACTTATCAGCCCATCGATCTCAATAGAATCGAATCCTGATCTAAATCTTCAACTCACCCTGCTTATACTGAGTTAGACTAAGCCTCCTGGTAATTAAACTTGCTTGATCTATAAAATGGAGGCTCGGAGTTTCCGAGCCATTGAAGTCATAGATTTCGAGGTTTACCTTTTTGAAAATAGGACCGTATATCAAACCGCGAATATACGTTTCAAAAGTCCCTGCCGGGACTTTTTGCATATCAGTACTGATTTAGATGCCCTTAGTCCTTCTTTCAGAGCCTTGAATGCTGTAAGTACCGACATGAAATTCATGTGGCTTTTACAGGTTTTGGCGTATTATGAAGATTTAGGTCTATTGTCGATTTGCTGAGCCGAATGCCAGACAGGTATTGGCCGATTTATTTGTAAGATGTTAATTGAATACACTGGATAGTGTCTTCTACAATATTAAGCAGCAAAATATGTCTCAATATTTGTTGCATGCCACAGAGCTAATATTCCAGTCATAGGGCATGCTTTTGTCCTTCTAAGCCTTCTGATCCTGACAGATGTATCGTGCCTTCAAGAAGATCTTCAAGAAGATCTCAACATTATTAACAAAGCTTAGCATGTAAAGTATCTGAAACTCCATCTTTACATTTCCTATGGCCACACCAACCTCCACTTCATTGGCTTGTGTTGAGGTTTTTAATTCCTTATCACTTGCTCTCATCCAATATGATTCAGCAGCTGATAGAATTGGTACTTGAATAAATCGACAACTCCCCTGCGGTCCGATGACAACATTTCCTTTTCGCTCATCTCAGACCTTGTACAGTTCTGTTGTTTTTCATTTCTGCTACAGTTGCATTCGTCATCACATCCCAAAATGTTTCAAAATGGTAGTAGGTGACGTACGAGTTGGTCTAAGCTATTTCCATAATTTAAGTGCGGCATCGGGAGGATGCATTGTTACTGTGCAAGGAAATGACTCATTTGAGAGTCTCTCACTGAAGTGTCTTGGGTAGATTACATCTTTGTTGAACCTCCTTATTAATCTGTGGTGTAGCTTTCCAGCCTTAGAAAGTAGGACTCTCGGCTTTAGTCATAAAGTTCGCGCATCCAGATTATTTTGCAACTAGCTGCAATCGATTGTGGAGTCTATAATATAAAGGAAAAATTTGTTTCCTAAACAAATATAAAAAACAATTCCCAATAATAAAAGGAGGAGAAAGGAAACCCAAAAATCTTTTAAATTTCGAATAAGCAAACTCGAAATCCAATTTAATGTCTATTACAAAGGATACGCATCCCAAAACCATCACTTTTCAAACAGGGACCCACTTGCCTTTCAGCAAAAAAGTAGAAAAGAAAGAAAAAAACTAATTAAGCCAACTTTGTGCTCTCCGACTGTGCACTATAAAACTCCACCTCCAATCATATTCCAAGCGAACTTTTCGCCTTCAGTGGTCATTTTTCATTTCACATAAATCTCTCGAGTTTCCTCACCAAAATCCTCTGAGCCAAAGGCACTCTAAACCAACTTTCAGCCCCCAAGCAATTAGACCATCTTGAAATACATCTTCAGCCATAGATGCCCGTACCAGCGTACGTAAAGCACTTTGCACTCGAAACACAAGCAAGCAACCATACACATACGCACGCTTAGATGACTGAAGCAAAGTTATGAAGAAGAAAAAGAAGAAGTGTCATTTTTGTGTGCAGGAAGCCGTATCCTCCTTGCATGGGATAACGTTTTGAAAATTCAACAAAATCACACTTATAATTGCCGCATGGTCGAAGTTTCATAATAAATTGAAAACTTCACACCCAAAACTGCCCCGCGCCGTCCTGTGTTGGTGTCCTTTTTGAAATTCATTTTGGCCAAGTTGCCTCTTCATTTTTCATTTTTCCTAAGCTATGCCCTTCCCAACAAAAGCAACTCTTAAAGGACAATTTGTGATTAATATTTGTATGTAAGTCAACTCATCTACCCACCTCGTTTGCCACTTCCAAAAATAAAGGACGAACAAACACAAAAATAAAAAAAAATAAAAAACAAGAAAATGCGGGAAAAGTAATTTCGAGGCTTTTTGCTGAAAGTCAAGCGTGTCCGAGTGTTGGTATCCCCACAGGATAGTTCCACTTAAAATTCTCATTGCTATCCGAATTAATGCTATCACTTGGTGTTATCCTTGTTGGTGTGCTAGGCAAGTACGTATTTGACTAAGGATTAAGGGAAAAAACCGCAAACACAATCGCCTAAAGCCGAGCTGACTTGCTTGACAGGACCTTGGCGCTGGCGCTGGCTCTTGCTCTGGAATGAGGATACAAGTCGCCGTACATTTGTCCTCCGTAAAATGATTTGGTCCACCCGAATGCAAGGACATAGGATTTTGTAGAGGCAAGTAACAAGCAAAACCCCAATTGTGTGACACTGCAGAAAAGGACATTCATTTTGGTTTATGATGAGCCCCTGTCGTCATCGTCGGTCGGTCGTAGGTGTGTGCAAACCTTTTTGTGTGTGTCCTTTCATGAGCAGCAGAATTTTCGAAATGTCACACAAACAGAATTATGCTCGTTTTGACAAATCCGCAAGACCAATTAAGGACAATTCCTTTGCTTTCTCTGGGTAAGGATTATATGAAATGGAATTTTCTTGAATATTCGATTAAAATCCTCCCCACAGTGACATTTCCACTGAATCCTTTTTTGTTTGTTACTTTCTTGAATTTTTCTCGACCGACGCCGACGCGGCGCAGCGTTGTTGTCCTTTTCAACTGTCCGTGCGAAATGATGGAAGCAGTTTTGTACGCGGTTCCTGTGCGATATCTTTTAATTGCCTTATTAACGCTACGCGACGAGAGGCGAGGGCCACAACATCCACGGAACTAATTTAGTTTCGGTGTTCTGTAAAGTTTTCCGGGTGTGGTTGTAGGGCGGCTTGACGCTTTGAATAGAAAATAGATTTGCAAGTTGCTTGCGTTTTTCGTTTAAAATGTTAATAAGTCCTGCCTTCCTTCCCGTGGATAATTATCTGCATTCTTCTGTTTTGTGAGGCAACTGCGTAAATGGCTGCTACTTTGACAGTGTAATCGGACGGGGTTGACATGGAAATGGTCATACCTTGCCTCGCGGGAATGGTTTTCGTTTGAGGTTATGATAAGGTCCTGAATCGTGTCTGGCTTTTTCGTCCGCGTCAAATCCAACTGAATGGCAGATTAACAGCTACAACCAAAGAACTCACTACACGGTCCTCGATTGCAGACGAACAAAATGGGTAGCGCTCTCCATTGACTGCAGCGTTTCTCCCATTGTATGTATTCTGAGAAGCATATAAGCACTCCAAAAAATACACAGTCACACGTTCAGAACTCACTGGCTCTTTGGCTTCGTAACGTTTCAATACAGGGTGTAGCTGCTTAACGTAATTAAACCCATTTTATGAATCAGTATATTTTTCGTTAATATTGTAGGTTCATATGGTATACTACTGTGTCCAAAAAATAAGGTGACATATGAATTTAAACTGCGCGCGTCGAAGGATTTGGAAATTTTTTTTTTTTCTGCTGCGGATACGTTGAAGATGGTGCGGAAAGCCTTTGATGATGAGGCTATGTCCAAAAAAAATGTTTAGTGTCGAAGACGAAGAGCGTTCTGGGCGACCATCAACCTCAACCGATGAAGCTCACGTCCAACAAATCAAAGATTTGGTGTTGAAAAACCATCGATTAATGATAAGAGACCTTGCTGATGAATTTGGCTTATCGAAAGGTTCAGCCAATACCATTTTGAAGGATGCTTTGGGCCTCAAGCGCGTCAAATCTCAACTGGTACCGAAAACATTGAATTTTTTGGAAAAAAGGCGTTGCGTTGAAGTGTGTGAAACAATGCTTTCCGACTACCAGGATGTCATGAAATGCATTATAACTGGCGGTGAGACTTGGATCTATGCTTACGACCCCGAAACAACCCATCAATCGAGCGAATATCGTGCCAAAGGAGAGCCGAGACCAAAAAAACCGCGCCAAAGGCGCTCAAAAATCAAGGTCATGTTGACTGTTTTCTTCGATTATCGTGGTGTTGTGCTTTATGAATTCCTTACAACCGGCCAAACAGTCAACAAGGAATATTATTTGCACGTTATGCGTCGTTTGCGTAACGCATAAAAATGCCGGAATTGTGGAAAGACAATTCTTGGTTTTTACACCAAGATAATGCACCATCCCATACCGCACTCGCAAGTCTTGATCATTTCGCCAAAAACTCAACCCATATCGTTCCGCAACCACCGTATTCACCTGATCTGGCGCCGTGCGACTTCTGGCTGTTCAACAAGCTCAAAAGACCGCTCCGGGGACACCGTTTTGATACGATAGAGGAGATTCAAGCCGCAGCGAAGACGGAACTGAAGGCCATCCCGGAAAGTGACTACAACCAGTGTTTCAAAGATTGCAAAATCCGTTGGCATAAGTGCATTGCATCGGGAGGGGATTACTTTGAAGGGGAGGAAATTGATTTGAAAGAATAAATAAAGAATTTTCAAAATAAATACAATGTCACCTTATTTTTTGGACACAGTAGTATATCTAAAGACTTGTATTACACAGGCTTGAAAGGCATATCAGGTAGGTAATGTCCCCCTTTACCAATTTCTAATATTTTTCATGGGCTTTAGGTCGTGTGTGGTCTCTCCATTGTGACACCACAGAACAAAAATACCAGCTGAAGAATAGCACTTCACACTGTAGCTTAGCTGTAGATTTTATTGACGCATCCATTCGAGTTAAAAAGGACTCCATCACTAAACACAATTTCGTCCGGTGGAAAGTTGTCAAAGCGCGTCTCACATGCATTATTTTTACAATTTGAATCGGGTTCGGAGAGTTACGGAAGGCAATCGATGGAGAGTTATCGTGTAGAATTCGCCCAAATGAACGGAAAGTCCAAAATCAGAAACATGTTTGTACAACCAAAAACCGTTAGGGATCGCAAATTTAAAGACTCGACTTCAGTTCAATGACTTGTCACATTTTTTGTCTAAACGTAGCGACCACTATAATAATTGACTATAGACCCGGAGGAGGCTCAACCTTGTTACATTAAATGGAATACGCTCCAAAAGGCGACGACAGAACACACTTTAAAAGAGAAGCTCTTGACACAAAATGTGCTTCCAACGCATGATGGCGACTAGTGTGGATGGAAACAAAACTTTAAAACCACGCATGTCATATGAGACCACTCCATATACGTATCCTACTATGCATTCTTCGATCATTGAAACCTGAAACTTTGACCACTGCAACTACCCTGATGGAGATGTTAACATCTTGCACCTTCATCGAAATGTCCACAACCACGATCATGAAGGTTGAAAGAAACCATTTTATTGGCAAATATAAGGAGACCAACTACCGGGTACCGAAGTAAGGAGCTAAGGAAGCACCTTAAATCTGAGAATAATTCCTAGAAATTATTTGATACTGATCTTGAAAAATTATTCACAGACATATAATAGAGTATAAAAAAAAAAATGATGGAAAATGATGCAAAGGCGTAATCCATGACAAGCTTCTAGCTTTCATTGGTCTTATGATGATGGCTGGCTGACTGCATTGTTGCCATTTGAAGGAAAGGTTTTTCCAGGTGCAAGATAGATTTGAGGAAGAATATTTTTCGAACACAGAGCTTAAATAGATTCCCTTTTACATCACGTTGTCTGAGGTTCCATAGTCGACCTACTAGGGAAGACATATTAGTTATATATAAATAATTGAATTGTGTTAGGTCAGTTGATTGATATAGCACTGGTCTGTGGATCATTTTTGATCATTGACCACATTGATCACATGATTGACCATTCGCATAAATACAAATACTAAAATTGCCTAGAACAATAAATAAAAATTACAATCTGGACACACTTGGTCCTTGTGGAATTTCCAATAACTTGCCTATGAAAAAGATAACCTTTTTGTTTTGGGAGGACAAAAGCATGCGAATTAAAACACATCTGCATCGGAGATTTCGTTAAAGAGCCGCGCTGTAATTCGATTTCTTCAGCCTTATGCTTGGCATCATGGCTCTTAAGACTTTCACGGTGAAGCAGACACCAGTGTGGTTGAACTTTAGCTGGAACAAAACTACATACAACATTGAGTTTAGCTATCTCGGGGTAAATATCAATTTCCGAAACGTTATGATCACCTTGTTCAAGATCGGACAAAGACGCATGCTGAGCAATTGAGAAGTAAATTCGGACGAAGGACGATAAACAAAACACCAGAACAGAACTCAAGGACCGAAAAAAACCGCGAACTCTACAAGCCTTATTTTGTTGTGGGCGAAAATTTACAGACTACAACAACAAAGCTCTATCTTCGAATTCAAGCCACCAGGTTCCGCTAGAAGTCTCCGAATCATCACCATACGAACAGTGTAAGGCTTTCACTCACACAAGAGAAAAAGGTCCTCAGCAAACTTTGGGTTTTCAATTCAAGGTATCTGTTTCAAGATCGAGCTGTTTGACGAGTCTTATTGGTGAAGGTCCAGATCGACCACAGACTTAAGTGGGCTAAAAGCCTCAACTTATTAACGTTTTGTCCCAGATAAATTGAAAATTTATGCGCTAGTAGTCGAATGTAGTGTCGGACTGATTTACTGGTAGGATTGCAAGGAGGCTGCCTTACAAAAGTAGTCTTGTGTTCATTGCAAATGAGGTAAGGAGTTTGCTGAAAAAGCATCTAAGAAGTGAATGCTCCCTGAAACTATACATACAATTTTATAATAAGAAGGGAATATGATGGCTCACTATAAAATTGAAATAAACCCCCAAACATAAACAAACTTTAACTCCAACCATTTCCAGAAACAACAAAACACTCCTGCTGTACCAATCAAGTGCCTGACTCAATTCCCCAAGCCTCGCTATCTCATAGTAAAGCATTAATAGCCAGACCATGCGTTATCACATAAATACGCAAACACATACAACCATAGACAAGGAAACAAGTGTACACATCTCTAACTAGAACGATTCAATTAATTCCTGTGCAACGAACAATTGACGATGAAAGAACATTTCATTTCGCTCGTCAGTGTCTCATAAAAGATGCAAGATGCATACTCCACAGGTACCACGACCCAAAGTATCACTCAGTGAAGCTGAAGCCTTCATGCTCCTTCACTGAATACACTCCTCCGATGCGATCCGCACAGTCGCCCGAATATAAACGAATTAAGAGATACATTACCATGTTCGTTTCAATTTTATATCGCGCACATTGAATACGTGGCAACGAGCGACGACAGCAGGGGACCCGTCTCGTCGATGTTAACCATCGAACTGCAAATTGGGGACGATGCCACTGTCACACACAACAGGGAACAGGGAATCCAGTAAAAAGTTCAACACACACATTTCGAGTTGTGCTTGTGGGTGGACTGAATCCAAATCCGAGTCCGGAAACCCATGAGAACCAGGCGACGACGACGTTGACGATGTCAACCTTACCACTCACCCACCTACTCGATACGGAAGTAAAACACAGCAGGTGAATTCATTAGGGACCCATGCGATACGATGGTGATTGAGGGTAGCTTCTTGTTCAGCTGGAATTTCGATGAGTTGTCAAATTATCTAGTGATCATATTACCCAAGAAACTATCTGCGAATGTGTACTTTAAGCTGGAAATGGGGTTTTTAGCTGTCACCGAAATGCAATTGAAGTTTGCCCATCATTGAAGAGGGCTTGTTTATTGGTGGCGCTATTTGTTTTGCCATTCCACTTGGAACCAGAATGGGTTTCATGTGCGAGTCTTATTATGCCAAGATGTGTTGAGTTGGCTAAGAAATTGACGCGCGTTGGAAACAATAAAGTTGGAAAATATTTCTCGCAAGATTTCTTCATGAGATGCCAAAGGATAGTGCGGCGTTAAGTCTGTCTGCTCTAAATTTAAGGGTCATTAACAGACATTTGTACATTTGATGAGAGCATGATACTAAAATGAAATGAGCTTATTTGTCGCTTGTTATTTAATTTTTTTTTCTATAGAGATGCTTGACAGTCTTTTATTAAGGCATTAAATGATAGGAACGACTTGAACTCATTCTTTTACTGACCACTCACTGATGGACACCTACGTCGGAGGTTGACTGGTTGTTACTTCATCTGTGTCTGCAATGTTAAGATACGGTTGATAAAACGCCTGCCTTTCAATTTATTCAATCCATACGTTCAAAGTTCGAATCCTGAAGTGTAGTGTTAATTTTGTTGGCTTGCTTTGCTGAAGCTCTAACTTCTTCCAAGTTTTCCGGCAGCTCCAGCAGCTCTAAGTATTTTTTTTTCTTTTCGAATTATTATTGACGAAACATTGATGTATGCTTTATCTTAATGTTTAATGATTTATACGCTTCGAGGAACATTTTAAACAATAGTCACAGTTTTACTAGATATGTGGGATGTGATGTCGCCCTGCCGAATGAACGCCATGTTCATATATCTATTGCAGCAATCCCAGATAGAAAACCACTCACTGAAACAGCTGTAACAGCAAAGATTGGCACACTGATATCGCCAGCCTAAAAATTGTAACAAATTGTAATTCCCTGTAGGTGGAAACTTTTCTATCTTCTTAATTCATTTCAGATCAGACAGAATTTATTACATGAGAGACAAACACTGCTTAAGTTATCCAATCTTTACAAACGTTTTTAGGTGCAACAAACACACACGATAATTGTACATATATGGCAATTGTAATTTATTCTATTTGCTTGTGAAGTCAACGGCTTTTCTGTAAGCTTTTTGCCAAAGTCATTTCGTATATTCGTCTAACGTCCAAAACCTTAAAAGTGTTGTAATTTCCGTCCGTATATGACGTAGGCCATTACTAAGAGATCGTATTTTTAAGTCCGTCCTAAATAAATAAAAATGGTGATCCCATCGGAAGAAGTTGTCGATTGTTTTTCTCAGGTACTTGTATTCTCGGACATGCTCTAAGTATTGTTTCGGAAATGCGATTGGGCAATCATCGTTTTTTAAATCGAGATCTGGCTTGTTTGCTATGTGACGATTACCTCTGTGCATTTTGATCCATCTAACTAACTCGATTAATGCTTGTTGATTGTATTCGCTGGCCATGTTCAAATTAAGGATTCTGACAACTTTTGCTATATCGCACTTTTCAAAAACTCGTGGAAGCTCATTTGTCAATAGGATGTAAAGTTGCGGGCTCAATCTTGATCCTTGTGGTATTCCATTAGCCTTAGACATTCGTACAACATTGTTCAATTGAACTTTGAATTTTCTCCAGTTGAGGAAATTTTGGATCTAGCTCGACATTTCACCCTTTATTCATACTCTCAAAAGTGTTCTTTTATTTTGACATACTTGGGTGTATCGGAAACTCTGCTTAGATGAGGACATGGTGCTTTTTTATGATGTTGGCGAATTCTCCTATTAGTGTGCTTGTGTTTTTATTTCTCTGAAAATCCTCCTGGTTTAATTTATTATTTTATATCTTTTTTCCCACAAAAAAGTCCCAAGAGCCAAGTCTTTGTTCGACCTCATTCCCAACGTTTTCGAAAACATAATTGTCTTAAAATTTATTACAAATAATTTCAAAAAAGATGTGCCATTGCACGAAAAAATTTGAGCACTTTGTCATAGCCTTAAACTGTTGTCAATTCAACTCAACAAATTCAGTGCCTTTATCGCAGCTTTACTGTCTATATAAGAGACAATACCATAAATGTCTTCAGCGAAGGTCATATTGTAACTCTTTACCATAATTGCAAAAGAAGATAATTCTATTGATTTCAGTCAGAATGATTTTTATTCAATTTCTATATAAGCGTGGGACTAACAAAAACCTAACTCACCAATGTTTTGAAGGAAATTTAAATATAACAAAATTCCGGGGAACGACCATATTGCTGGTGAAAAATTTAAAGGAGCTGCCTAAAAAAGCGTTAGCCAAGCTTTTGTAAATTACAAATACTTGCTTGAGAATTTTATTCGTCCCAAGGCAATGGAAAGTCGCAGAAGTCATAATGCTCCCGAAATCGGGAAAAAGTCCAAACGACAAAAAATCATATATGCCTATTTCGTTTATGCCGATAATATCTACGGTCTTGAAGAAACTTTTACCTAAACGATTGCAATCGGTAATTTAGACGATAAATATCGGACCACAAGTTTTGTTTTATAGTCAAACATTCCGCAATTGATCAGGTCTATCGCATAACAAACGTAATTGAAATAGCCCTGGAAGGAAAAAAATTGCATTTTTACATAACATTTTTAGTCATATTGCAAGCCTTCGACAAGGTATGGCACGATGGACTTAAGTATAAACTAAGGCTTGTTTGAAATAGCTACGTCGCAAATAGACTATTCCGTATTAGACACGGACCTGAAAACTCAGAACTCAAGGAAATTCACGCCAGTGTTCCCCAAGGAAGTGTTCTAGGTCCTATAATGTTCTTGCTTTATACAAGAGATATGCCCCAAGATGAAAAAACAGTTCACGATAGCCGAATCGTCATCGCGAAAACTCCAACTCCTCGTTATACAAAACATTCACCGAAGACTTGGCGACTCGTTTTAAGTGAGACCAAATCAACAAATGTTAATTTTACGTATAGACGTATAAAATATACCTCTGTTTCTAAACTCGGAAACTAAAGTGGAAATGACACGTTAAAAAAAGGTGCGACAAGCGACGCGAAATCAGGCCTCGGCGAAATTAGAGAAGTGCATTGGCTCCTTGGGAGATATTCAAAACTTAGCTTACATTACAAACTGCTCTTATATAATCAAGCGCTAAAACCTAAATGGACGTACGGTATGCAACTATTGTTAACATACGATAATACAAAAATTTCAAAGCAAAACATTAAGAGTAATCGTGAATGCTCCAAAGCAGAAGTAGCGACATTCATAAGGATTTGGGAGTTGCTATTGTATCTGGCGAAGCGTGCTCAAAAGATAGTTACTTCGTTCTCGTCTTTACGATCACTGCAACAACGAATTTTTACAAACTCTGGATGAGACTAACCTTGTGCGCGGACTTCAATAAAAAAGACTGTTAGATCTAGCGCCTTGTAATGCCGGAGCTAGAAGGTGCCTTCACTGGAAAGCTACCTACCAAATGGGATGACTTACAGAAAATGAAACTATTTATAAAGGAAACTTTGTCGTGGAAGACATGGGAGGTTTTTAATGAGTAAGAATCTTACACGAATGAGCACGAGCGGTCGGTCTTCATAGTGCCCATGAAGGTTTTTACTAACCCATGGAAAAATATGTTTTGAAGTCTTGAAGTCAGTAATGGATGCATTCAATTAAGACCAATCATTGAATTAAGTCAAATGATTTATTTTTTTTTTCAATTATATAAATGAATTCACTTGATGGAAGTTGAAGTCGGTAGTGAATTAGCATAAAATCAACTGAAGTCACTCAATTAAAAAAAAAAAAACAATTTGAATTGTATTGAAAAGTAGGAAAATAATGTAAGACAAATGAATGCGAACCAAATGAGTACAACGTATTATAAATGAAGTTTTCGTTGGTGTGTCACGAATTTAACTTTATTACGAAAATTTATATGAGGAAGAGGGAAGTAATTGAAAAACCACAGAATGTTCAAGTAAATCAAATTGCTTTAAACGAATTCAAACAATTTTAAACGAATTCATTGACTTCCATCGATTAATAGCGAATTCACTAATGACTTCAAGGAAAAATGTGAATTCAACTGCTGATTTCAAATAAGCTTAAGTGAATTCAATTGATTTCAATTCTCCGATTACTTTAAATTGAATGCGCCTGTTTGAAAGTATGGTGATTTCAATCTTTTTAATTAACAGTCTATTTTGAATTCAATTGCATCAATCAAATGGGTGAGTTCATTGATTTAAATTCCGTGAATGTTCTGAAAAAGAATTCAGTCTATTATAACTCTACTCCTTGCCACCTCAATGTTATATTAATATCGGTTGTGATGTCCGATGAATCGATTTCTTTTCACTTCTCCTCGCTTAGCTCTGTACTTTTCTATTGCTTCCTTAGTTCTTATGCGCCTCATCCTTAACCTTCAAAGTCTGTGAGTAGCAAGTTATGGGGGCTATACTCTCAGACAGCTCTGCAAAGATGTTTTCTTGATTTTGCAAACGTATTTCGGAAAGGATCTATAGGATCTGCTCTGTTGTATACGCAGTTGTGAGCTTCGGTTGATATTGTTGTTTACAATTGCGAGGAAATCTATTATCGGCTTGGAATCGATGACCTGTTGTTCCCCACGATGGATCCTCATCGTGTGCAAACTTTTGTAATTGCTGTTACATATGTCGCGTTACTTCCTCGCCATTGTTTCCTTTCTAGTACTGGATCGCTGTAATCTTGCTGTCTTCACACAGGGTAAGATATATTTTTGAGTAACTTCCGGAGTTAGAGTGTTCTTATGGGTTAGATATTTTTGAGTAACTCCCGGAGTTAGAGTGCTCTTATGGCATTATCGTATCTCATTGCCTTTTTCACGCATTATGGCTAACGTCATACATTAACAAAAGTGTATACGTTAGTTCGTCCTTTAGCGATTTCTAAAATAATTATCCACAGGTGCAACGAAGACTCTATATGGTAGTTTTAATTGCCCACAGAAAGGTATCGTGACCGGCTTTCCCTTTTTGAACTCTTTATTGCCACTAGAGTTGTTGAATCCTCCGACCCACCGAATAATTGCTCATTTTCACTCATGCTATTCCAATATTTAAAGCTACCAAAGCAAGCTGATATAACTGGAATACTGAATACATCTGCTTTAAGACAGACCCATGATCCTCGGAAGAAAAATTTAAGCCGAAAAGCTCCCTTCAACCGTCGTAACTCATTGTACTCCTTAGGTCGCTAACATAAAGCATATAATCTTCAGCGACCGCCAAATGCGCAACAGTGGCACTTAAAATCCAACCTTATCCAAATCTTATCTAGCGTAAATTACCACCTTCAAGATGAATGGGCATCCATTGAAGGTCGGAACCGCAATTCATTACGCGAAATGCAAATCTTCCCATTCACCATAACTGCTGCGTGAACTAATTTTACTACACGCCTCACCCGCTTCATAATTCCCATGTTGAGGCGTCAAAAACTCCCCGGCACCATCTGTCTTACATGGATTGTCTCAGATGGTGTTTGTTCGTAAATCCCCCATCGCCTTCGTCTTTTTCGTTGTCGTCCTCACTAACAATGTCTTATGTGCGAAAAATCGTAAAACATAAATGCTTAAATTTCATTAACGACCGAGTCGGGAAGAAAACACAAAAACAGGATAACAAATCCAAAACAAAACAACAAAAAAATAAAAGCCGTACAGAGAGTAGCAACATTCCTTTCAGCACACACAAACATTTAATGGCTTCTATAAGCCCTGGCATTTGAATGCGTGAAGTACCTACCCACTGTTACCACAGATAGAGGCGAGAACGTGCTCCCTTTCGTCCCCATTTTCAAGGATCGTAAAAATTATGAGCATTTTCGCCACGAGAGCCGGGCCCTGCGATGGCACATACCGGAGAGGTAAGGGTGCCATTATTATACGCTTTGCATCCTGCATTTGCAGGGTTTTTCATTTCCATTTCGCCTTTTTATTCGTCGTCCTTTTCATTATATTCTATTATGGTATTCCAGGTTTTTGTTCGCCGCCAGTCACCATCACAGTACAGGAAGCCAAGAAGGACTAAGTCGCTTGCTCTCGTCTCTCTAGGTTCTGGCTCACGCGGCAAAAAAGCAATTTCAGACAGCCTCGCCCTCTTTTGTGCGATGTCCTAGATGACATGTAATTAAAATAGTGTGAAATATTATCTGTGGAAAAAAGGCACAGAAAAAGGACGAGTCCTTGTTATTAACGTTCCACTGCACACCTATGATATTATTGCTAACTTTACTTATACGTATCTATATGAATTCCTTTCGTTAAAGGGTAAGTCAAGTGCGGACCTAGCCTTAAAGGGCTTGCTAAGGCCAAAGGGCTGTTTGCATAAGCCGCATCTCTATTTGCTATAACTGATATGTGCCGGAAGATCCTTTCTCAAGGATCAGAAGTGCTGCTCGTATGCAGAAATATTTTTCAGATTCTTTTTACGAAATGAAATCATCATTTTGAAATAGTGAAATGAAACAATGTCAAGGAAAAACGTTGGGGGGTGAAGATATAAAGAAAACAATGTTAAGGGGCGGTATGAAAGCACTCGTAAGAGAAATAAAAAGCAAAAAAACAACAAGTAATTAAAGGATGTTCACTCTCTTCAGTGAGTGGCTTCCTTTTGTTTCGTCGGATCCTGGTACAGTGGATGGACATTTATCGGGCAATGGGTGCAAGGATATTACTGCAAATGTGAACGCTACGAAAATGTGTGCTCAGTGCGGTTTTGCGGTTAGCCATGTGTATAATGTGTGCATTTTCCGCTCTTGCCGCAATGCATCGCACAACTGAGTGATGTGGAAAATTGTAATTTTCAAATTGAATTCATTTCGTCCATTTTCGGCCACGCGCTGCAGATAAAGTGGTTTTGAATTTTCATTTTCATTATCGCCTGGCAAATGGCTGCGCTTTCTTTTGGCCTCCGACCATATTAGGAATATGTGAATCTAATCCATTGAGTTTTGAGGCTTTATCTCGTGTTTGGTGTTCGGTGAGGCTTTTGAATTTATTCGCTCGTAAAATTTATAAAGAACCACAAATGAAATGAATAAATGTTAATTAATGAAATATTGTTTAAAAAAAATTAACATTCATTGGAAGGTTATATTGTACATATTAAGAGAGCTGAATTGTTTCGAAACCAAATTTAATAAAAATTCTTTTCAGGATGTTCGGAATGTTTAGATTTTTTTTTCCATATTAATGTTTAAACAATGTCCTTGTTATTGTATAAGATAAATTAATATAATTAAGTGGCACTCAAAATCATAAACCTTATTGGGCCTCAGCTAAGCAAGACAGGTATTCAAGGATTTGTTTTTCTTTCATCTCCATGAATCACAAAAGAAATTAAATAATAAATCAAAATTCTCAAAAAATATTTAATCACAAGAGAAAGGAAACATACGTGTAGGAAGTTAACAATGAGGGTGATCACAGAACGATCAAAGCCTCCACATGTTTCATCGCCAGCACAGACAGAGGAGACTCTTTGAAAGCCGAGTCTCTTGGATGGAAGAAACAAGAATTTAAAATAGTTCTAATTTTATTTAATTGCCCAAATTTGTGAAGAGAATTTCTTTGATGGAGTGATCCGAAAGTACATTTTGCAGCAGCTAAAATAGTAATATGGTGATATGAAGTACACGATCCACAGACGGTCGAACCAACCAACCAAGTCGGCAAAGTACTTATTGATGCAAAACACTCTTCAAACATTCAGGATATGCGTAGGGACACATACCATTTCTTACCTTTTTTTCTTAGCCGGTGGAGAGTCCCACAGTTCATTGCTAAAAATTTCTAACAGAGAAAAATAATAAGGTTCAACAATGTCCTTAGAAGCTACAAAAAGAAACGTCAATAAAATGCGGGCACGATAACGTACGGTGATTCAGGAAGCAACCAAAGTGAGACAAAAAGGTGATTATAAGTTATGCAACAATTTTCGAGTGCGTGAAGACTTTTTTCAACAAATAAATGGGGAAATATTAGCGTGGCCTTCAAATCCTTTTAATCAATTCAAAGCCGCATAAGACAGCATAAATAGAACTGAACTCTACAAAATGATGACCTCAATCCGGGATCGTAAATGTACAGCACTCAAAAACAGGCGAAAAAGCTGTAAAGCAGTGGTAAGAGGAGTTCGTGGACAAAAAATCGATCAAGAGATAAGCAACTTGAATAAAAATTCTTCTGCATGCGTGTAAATCACTGAAGTCTTCCTAAACGGCTGGAACAATTTTGATGCAGTGTTTTGTGTGGGTTTGAGGGGGTCACTTGATGAATTGGGAGAAAGTGGGATTTTTATGATTCTAGTAATCTCTCGAGAACAACTCTCTGTCCATTTGCGAAAAAAAAATTGTGTCAGTTTACTATCTCGAGTTTTTGCGAGAAAACTCTTGGTGAAAGCTCCCAGACTCGTGTCCACTAAGTTTATTTTTGTGATGCTGATCCGTTGACAGTTTTAAGAGTGACATTATGACATCTTACAAAAGTTGCAGCAGCTTTTGTCGAAAGCATTATTCACAAAAAAAGAAACTAAAATAAAAGGAAGAACGTGCTGGGTTGAAGTCATGGCTAGACCGTAGGAATGAATAAGTTACGGGCTTAACTCAACCAAGAGAATTGAAAATTTTAGATGCTCAACAGCTTACGAAGTTTTTTCGGCTTAAAAGTTGTGAGGCGGAGTATATACTACTGTGTCCAAAAAATAAGGTGACATTGCATTTATTTTGAAAATTCTTTATTTATTCTTCCAAATCTTTCATCCCCTTCAAAGTAATCCCCTTCCGATGCAATGCATTTATGCCAACGGATTTTCCGATCTTTGAAACACTGGTTGTAGTCACTTCCGGGATGGCCTTCAGTTCCGTCTTCGCTGCGGCTTGAATCTCCTCTATCGTATCAAAACGGTGTCCCCGGAGCGGTCTTTTGAGCTTGTTGAACAGCCAGAAGTCGCACGGCGCCAGATCATGTGAATACGGTGGTTGCGGAACGATATGGGCTGAGTTTTTGACGAAATGATCACGAATTACGAGTGCGGTATATTATCGTGGTGTAAAAACCAAGAATTGTCTTTCCACAATTCGGGCCTTTTTAGGCGGATAGCGTTACGCAAACGACGCATAACGTTCAAATAATATTCCTTGTTGACTGTTTGGCCGGTTGGAAGGAATTCATAAAGCACAACACCACGATAATCGAAGAAAACAGTCAACATGACCTTGATTTTTGAGCGACTTTGGCGCGGTTTTTTTGGTCTCGGCTCTCCTTTGGCACGATATTCGCTCGATTGATCGGTTGTTTCGGGGTCGTAAGCATAGATTCAAGTCTCATCGCCAGTTATAATGCGTTTCATGACATCCTGGTAGTCGGAAAGCATTGTTTCACACACTTCAACGCGACGCCTTTTTCCCAAAAAATTCAATGTTTTCGGTACCAGTCGAGATTTGACGCGCTTGAGGCCCAAAGCATCCTTCAAAATGGTATTGACTGAGCCTTTCGATAACTTGTAAACATTTTTTTTAGACATAGCCTCATCATCAAAGGCTTTCTGCTTCATCCTCAACGTATCCGCAGCAGAAAATTGATTCCGCAAACAAAATTTAATGCAAATTCTTTGCTCAATAAATTTCGACATCGCAAAAAACGAAAAATTCACTTTTAGCAGCTCACAAAACGAAGCGTATCTCAAACACTATGAATATATTTTGACATGAAATTTCACATAGATGTCACTGACAGTACTACCAACCTAAAAAGAAAGAAAAATTTCCAAATCCTTCGACGCGCGCAGTTTAAATTCATATGTCACCTTATTTTTTGGACACAGTAGTACATAATTCAATCCCTTGGTGCCAAAATTGATCTCCATAAATTGAAGCTGCTCTGAAGATGATGATGATTGTCTACAATACGGAAAATAGCTTTGAGCTTTCGTTTGCTGAAATCATATCGCAAGCTCCGTAGCTCCTAGGCAACTAAATTTCAAATTTGTTTATGCTCATCCGGATTCTTCGCTAAAATTAAAAGAACAACGTTGAGAAAATTTTCCTCATCAATTTAATATTTGCTATTTTTGGTTGGGGATTGCCGAAGAATATGAAAGCCGTTGGAATCCTGTTCATTGTATATTGAAATGCCAGCTCCAAATTAAACCGGAAGATCTCTGATCCGGAATCTCTTCCTGGTGGAAAAATACCACTGTCCTCTCTTGTTTTGTAGTTGACGGTTCTATTGTTTTGACTACTTTTGCATTTTCTATGTCCGTTTCGTAATCAACTAGCACCAAATCGCATTTTTAACCACCGTTTTAGTAGTCCATTATAAGTCATAACCTCCATTATAAAGTCATAACCGCTGTTGGCGAGGCTCCATGACAAACCAGACATCGGCTCCACTTTTCGTTTTGTTATTTTTTTTAGATTCTTGCATCACCTGTAAACATTTTATAAATGCTCAATTTGCATCATTAATTGAAGTATAATTTATTTCTCAAATGATAAATCTTTCTTTTAATTTAACTTTCAGTGCATGAAAATACTACTGCGAATTCCTTAAACATCACATTTTATCAATAAATTTCTTGGTCTCATCTCTCATCGCATGTCCAGGATTTCGCCATTCTTCACGTTACTCACCAAAAGCTACTCTCAAAATACGAACAAAGCTGGCATTTTGACAGTAACTATCCGAGAGTGGTTCACGAATGTGTCCATTACCGAGAATCTCTCAGAAAGTCCGACTTTCAAGAGTTTTCTGTGAGTTCTCCGAGATCTGCTCTCAGGACTGCGTCCACTCACGGAACTACTCTCGAGAGTAGCCAGAAGGCGAGAATTTCTTAAATAAAAGCAGAAACAAATTTTTTACTTTAATTTTTTTTTCGAAACTTTTGTAAATACCATTTCAGAGTTTAAATTGAATTTTAAAAAAAGTTTGTACCTGTTTATTAGAACAAAAAAAAGTTTTGTATGCAAGTCCGATAAGAAAGAAAGGATGACTCTACGAGTGCATTATTATTAAAAAACAACATAATATTTTAAGAGCTTCATAAAGAGACCAAAACATTGATGTTATTTCCAGTTATAAGTACATGACCGCCGAAAAAAGGCGAATTTGCAAGTGAAACTGCGGATGAAGAAAAGATTCAAGAATTGATAAACCATATGCCACAAAACTTATTGTTACCAACATTACTAAGCAAATGCTGCTGCGATGACTCATCTGCTTATAAATAAACTATAAGTGTGGCAGGGGATGAAATTAATGCAGGAGCAAACATTTTTATCACTTCTTTAGATCCTTTCCGGTTAAGAAGTGAATGTATCGAGCATTGAATAAACCCTCGACCATAGGAAGTTCACTTCTACCGGCCAAAAGTGTTCCAAAATTCAAGATAGACGTGAAGTATTCAAGGTGCCTTCACAAATTTAAAAATTTAAAAATTGCTTATGGTCTACGACATGATGCAAAAGCAATGATTATATAACGGTATGTCTCATTAACAACAACATCATAACATATAGATAAACGAGAATGAATTCAGTAACGCTAATGATGGAAATATATCTATCAAAAATAAAGACGTTAAAACACATACAAACTTCAAGATCGCGAAAAAAACAAACAAAAACAAAGTTTCAAGATCGCGAAAAAAAACAAACAAATCCTCAACAGAACCGCTATTGTAATGTATCTTACGACTAAAGAAGCCATATATTTCCTAAGATACATTCGGTTTTTTTAAGAGCTGCGCAAACTTTTCTGAAAATTTTGAGTAAGAAGGAAAAATAAATACGTGTGCCAAGTTTATTTTTTCCGAGTTCTGACAACAAACTTTGAAAAAAGCATTCCCTCTGCTTATAAGTCAAAATATTCATTGTCAGCAAATATTTAAGTTCGACCAAATATTTTGGGCCACCGTGTGATTCTGTTTATCAAAATTGTAAAGGCCACCGAAATTAACAATAAAAATTATTTGAATATCTGAATCAGTTCTTAAGTCATTTGGAGCCACTGTGTGTAGAAGTTCTATAAAATAGTTTATCGAAGGTCGAAGCTGTCGTTGTCAACAAAAAGTCGTCAGACTATGCTGATTTGTTTACAGGTGTACCCCAGGGATCAATTCTTGGGCCACTGTTGTTCAGTATGTTCATCAATGATCTTCCCAATGTTATTAAAAACTCGTCGGTACATATGTATGCCGACGACGTTCAAATCTACATAGACCACAAGTTAGGAATGATTGAAGATGCAGCAGAACGACTTAACAGTGACCTAAGAAATATTATGAACTGGGCAAAGGCTAATCAACTTTGTTTAAACCCGAAAAAATCGAAGTGCCTCGTACTTTACAAAAACAAGCTTGATTTGAACTACTTTCCTTCTCTCT
This sequence comes from Orthonevra nobilis, assembly GCA_963555765.1. Lineage (NCBI taxonomy): Eukaryota > Metazoa > Arthropoda > Insecta > Diptera > Syrphidae > Orthonevra > Orthonevra nobilis. The sequence continues at coordinate 142,116,767 of OY743224.1, forward strand.
ATCTGGGAGACTCTGTTTTAAAGTATGTTGACAATGCCAATAACCTCGGCATTTGGTTCAGTTCTAGTCTTGAATGGGACTATCATATCAGACTGGTAATTGGAAAAGTATACGGTTGCTTAAGGACTTTATCCCTTACCAAAAACTTCACACCACAGCCTATTAAACTAAGACTCGCTAAAACAATTATTATGCCAATTATAACATATGGTTGTCAAATTTTTAGTCGTCATAGCTCTGACTCTAAGAGAAGACTTACTGTTGCTTTCAACAATGTGGTTCGATATGTTTATAACTTGAAGCGCTTTGATCACATCTCACGTTACAAAAATAGAATCTTAGGATGTGACTTATATAAGTATTTTTCTTTTATAACGCTAAAAACCTTGAACACTGTCTTAATGATCAAAGAGCCGGATTATATATATAAGAAAATCGAATTTGCTTCATCTAATCGATCATTTGTACTAATGCAACCACGATTTACGTGTACTAATTCTGAGCGTCAATTTTTTGTGTGTGTTATCCGAGAGTTTAATGCTTTGCCTTTAGACATTAGAAAACTTCGTGGTACCAAGCTGGAAATCGTTAATCATAATAACTAATAACTTAATTTGTAACTTAATGAAAATTTTAAAGAATGAAAATTGTTAATCAATTGTTTATATAATATTTATTTACAGTTTTTTTTTCTCGCTCTTCTTTTCTACATAAAATTAAAAATTAATATCTATCACACATATCATACTTAAACTTTTACTCGTAAAGACTAAGCCTATTGTAAAAGATGAATATTGAATTAATAAAAACAAAAACAAAAAAAACAAAGGTTCGCTGAACCCTCGGACAAGCCAATTTTCAGACAAGCCGTCTGTAGGGTCTGCTTGTATTTTTGTTGAATACATTACAAAAGTGTTTCCTTTAAAGCGGTTAACAAATGACACTCTCCCAGTCTTTGTGACAGATATGCCGGGAAAAAGTGCCCTTAAATTAATATGCATACTTCACCACTCAAAATCATATCGTCATCGTAATGGTAACAATTTCGCTCTCATTACAACTATAGTTTTTGTCATCAACATTTTCATCTCCAACAAACTGAATTCAACTCAAGTCACGTCCTTAAATGTCCCCAATGAATTGCATGAGTAGATGCCACAATGTACAGTTCAAGTGTATCAACATCAGGCACTCTACCATCAAAAGCACTAGCAAGCTACTCGTACTGTTTCTCGTTACGTTCAGTCCAGCATTACCACTGTTCCATTGGGATTCCTTTCCGAAATCCATATCTTCAATTAAGCAAACCTAGAAACAAGCAAACACAGCTCTCGTTTGTGGTAAATACTGAGAAAAAAAAACTCTTATACGACAGTCTTACATGGAGAAATGAAAGTATCTCCATAAGACCATACTACCGACCGCTGGACGACCGGCAGATAAATCATTTGGTCCCAGTCGATAACTACCCGTTCATGAGCAAAAGTTAATTTTCAAAATTCCATCGGTTCTCGAGCGTTTTTTGGGTTATCTGTGAACATGTTCGAGAATGTAACCTTGGGTGATTTATGATCCCTGGCTTCCTTCAGATATAAACATCAACAATCATTAGAAAACACTTTCCGCCTCAAGCTTCCATAACATAGTTTCCTTCATATTCTTTACAGGGGATCCTAGAAGCCACATATGCAGAAGAGTTATATGAATTCCTCTTGGTTCATCCGTCTCGGAATGTGCTTTGGCTGCAACTAATATTCATTTTCATAATGATGATGTGTCTCTGGGTTGGAGAATTGAAACAAGCGAACAATGGGATTCCCAACAGCATCGGCGTGAGCCCATGCGAAGGCAACTGAATGCGGTGTGGCCTGGAAATGGTTTCCACTTTTCGCCATACAAGCATTGCGACATCCTGGCTGATTTATGATGGCGTTCATTAATATTTGAGTGGGCCCACAGGGCGGATGCCAGATGGTTACCAACGTGAAATCACAAATGCCCACGTGGCCTATTTCTCCAAATAGATGTTGTGGTGCGTCCTTAATGGAACTTTATAATTATTGTGGAGTAATATTTAGCTATTCACAAGGATAACAATGGACTTGTTGTGGTGCCGCAAAGATAAAGCAAAGATAGGGCTTTGCTTTTTCCCGTGAGTATTCACAGACAGCTGAAAACTTTGAGTTTCTGATTACTTCTAGCAAATTTATCTTCGATTAAAAACAGCGGCCAAGTGCGAGTTTGACGAGACGGAACTTTAAAAAGAAGGAGGATTTGAAGAGTACTGAATGCTGCCATATCGCACAAGATCTCCGATTTTTTAAGAAGCGAAGAGGGCTCAAAAAAATATGGTGAATGATTTTTTTAAAAAAGAAACTGCTGACGCCACGTCCGTTTAAGATAATACTTAAGTTCAATTGTCTGATCCATTGCAAATTTGTACTCACTTACTAACTTATTAAACGGAATCCCAAACCGGGTACGCTGCTTCCAGTTATTTAGATCAAGCACACTGGCATCCGCGATCGCTTGATCCTTAAAACGAAGGTTCGGTCTTCCCTGGCGTCTCGAACCTGGGGCTGTGATTTGATAATCCTGTTTGCTGGAGCCTTATTGTCTATTCGGTCGATGTGGCCAACCTTTTGGCTTTTTGAACTACATTCACATCTTGGTACGGCTTATAGTGTTCACTATTTCATCTTCCCCTCCATAAGCCCTCCTCGCATACAGAACCAATTATGCGACGAAGAATTTTTCTCTCGGACGTGTTCAATTTGCTCTGCATTCCTGCTTATCGCCTTAAATATTCAAGTAAGATAATTCTATTGAAATTCATTTGCTACAATAGACTGGGATTTAAAATAAAACCTAAGTCAGCATTCTATTGAATTCAGTAGTTGGAGCATTCAGTTTTAAAAATCATTGAATTAAGTCAGTTGATTGCATTCTTTCGTAATTCTTTAATGAATTCAATCAATAATCAGTTGAAGTCAGTGAACTATTTTAAGAGGGCTGATAATAACTTGGACATAATGTATTCTGGTCAAATCAATGTAGCTCGGACTTGTTGAGCCGAGAAGAATTTCTTTGCATGGCAAGCCAAGTCAATTTGAAGTGTCTCCGAATCAGTTTTCCGTGATGTATTACGAACTTAATTGAAAATTTAAATTATATATTTCTATATTGCACTATATGTACTTTGATCAGATTTACTATTTGTGTTTGATAGCCCTGTACATAATTTCATGTTTATATAATTTCTAGAAAAAATCAAACAAAACGTTTAAACTGCAGGAAATATATACGAATAAAATATTACACCTTTTTTCTGAACTTTCTTATGTTACACAATCACGTTTCTCACTTACGGTATTTACATTTTCTTCTTCCTTATTATTGCATAGAAGGCGATTCGGTTAACCCAGGCACAACTCGCTCATAATAAAAGTAGGAAGAGGACAGGTACCTATTGCAGAACTCCATTTGACTGAAGTGAATTCATTTGCCTTAAATGAATTCCAGCAAGTTTTGTTGAATTCGCTGTTTTCAACCAATTAAAAATGAATTCACAAATGAATTCAATGAAATGACTTTAATTCTATGATTTATGACTTAAGTCTTATTTGAATTCAATTACGTCACAAAATAGTTTGAATTCTTTATTTTAAACTCCGTTAAAACATTCCCAAAAGAATGTAGCCTGTGAAACAACATTATGAAGTTGCTTTTTCTCTGTGAGCTTTCAGAGCTAAGGGGTTTGAGGGTACGTATACAGAATTTGTCATGCATCGTGTTAAAATGTTCGTACGTCGATAATGTGGTGACTCCAAAGAATGCTTACAATTGGTATGAGGGACTTGAAAGTGGGAATGTCGGTTGAAGATGAGAACAGTCGACTGTATAAACAAACGAAATGATGCAAAATTGGTGGAATGAAACTAGCGATTGACAATTCGAGAGCGTTACGACGAGCTAACCATATCGAATTAATCCTTGAAAGGAAGTATCGAGCAGAAGGAAGTTCGTGGGTTAGTTCTTATGAAACACATGGTTTCAAATTCTTCTGAATTTGTCTCCATGGTCTGTTATCATTGCTCCCTAGCTCAATGACTTGTTGTTTTATCTCAAGATTGAAGTGCTGGATCACACTTATGGTTACGAATGGGCTTAAAAATTTTGTAAAGCTTGTTCATTTGAAGTTTCTTATGAATTGCCCTCAAAATAACGCCATTTAAGGTCACTGTGATACAACTAAATGCCTTATATTACTAACTGAAATTATATCCTTGCATTCATAATGCTCATCGTCTGTTGATGTTCTACCAAGCTTAAGCTCTTTGCACCAGTGTACAATTTTAGAATATGGAAGAGCACAGTCTACCAATTTTTCCAACAAGTTTTTGATATTAACTTAATATAGAAACATAGAGAAACTTAGTTATTAGAAGTCATTTTACAACCTGAATCCTTACAGCATTGGAAAACCCATTATTTACCGAAACCTAATCAAACACAGAAGACCAAATCTCCACAGCTCTATGCAATTCAAAGACCTAAATTAACAAAACCTTCGCAAAATGCAAATTTTGCGTCACACAAAAAAATAAATAAAAATAGTTAGCCACATACTCGGACTGCAGAGCTACCTCAGCTATTCGCTGACGAGTTTTCATTAAAGCACAAAAAGCCAGAAGGTATTTAACAAGGATTTAGACAGGATCAAATCGGGTGTGCTACACTTTTCCCATAAAAATAGCAACCGAATAAATATAGAACTCTGAAAACTGTTAACTCGTGCTTTAAAACTTTTTTTGTTAGGTATCCTACAGAACTCAACCACTTTACCCGCAGGTCGTGTGCTGGCTTCAAACTAGACGAGTTTGGAATGCAGCTTTTATTTTGTTTTTTGAGTGGAAAAAAAGTTCCCGTCAAAAGTGTAATCAGTGAAAGGTCTTTTATGGAACAGCCAGTAACGCAATTAATTTTGAGGTTTCACTCAAATCTGAATTGACTATGACGTGACAGATGCAAGCAAGAATTTAAGTCTAAGGCTTTGAGGTCTCGTTATCTGCTTCTATGCGTTTGGGTTTACTTTCAGTCCTAGTTATTCAGATCTTGGTTCTACCGAATTGGGCCGATTATTGAAGATCAACGATTGCTGCTTCTTGTTCTTCCGAGTGGTTGCCTCAAGTATTTTTTTTTATTTTAAGGGATTATGAATAGCCTTATAATGCTAACACATAGTGCGGTTGGAATAAATCGGTAATGAAAGTTCTAATGAGCAGGAGGCGCCAAACGTTGTAGAGCGTTTTCCTGTTGTGAGGCTAAAAATAGAATTTCCTGTAGTTAACTGGCTTAACTGATAAGCATTCCTGGTGAGTTGTGTGTAATCGTGTTACTTATGAGACAATTTCATGAAAGAAACTATAAAAATGTCGGTGTTAAGCGAATCGAGTGGTTCAAATTTTTTTTATTGTTTTGTTTGTTTCCTTTGAGATCCTTCGCCCGATTTTGAACTCCTTCAAGCCGGCTTAAGATGGTCTCTTAATAACATACCCAAACATGGTGGTTATACTCAGGGAAGGATTTTCAAAACTCTTTGGCAGCCCAAGAGTGGCGGGCTTTTAGTGGTCTCGTGTTCAAATCCTAGAAGTCCCCAAATTACCATAGGCTTAACTAGAGCTTCCACAAGCCGTAAAACTATGGTCTGACTCCAAATAGAACGCGACAGTAAAAAATTATACGTTCAAAAATGCAACTAGGTCGCCATTAGGATTACATCCTGGACCATCATGTGTAGCTTCATAAAAATTTGTTGCGGTCCCGCATTTGACGTTTGACATTTCCAATCCAATGGATCTGCATCTGCATTCCACCGTTGTCTCTTTGACTAAAACTATTTCTTGCCATATTTCAATACTTTAAAACCACGTTTATTTGTAGGTGTCTAATTGTAGTTCTTGTTCTATGCCCGAGCCTAGTTCTATGGTCTTTTAAGCCTTTCTAAAAAGCTACATTTTGCTGTCGTATTGTTGACAGAGCAGCCCTTAATTTTGTGTTATAAATTGTTGTGGAAGCATTGATAAATTTGCTACTGTAACAATTGGCAAAGACAATAAATTTGCTGCTGTAACAATTGGCTGCTCAGACCAAGCCCAGCCGACAACAGTGGGTTCTGTTGACTTTTAAATGCATTCTCCTGCTCGGTTTGATGTTAGGCGCAGCCCATTAAGGGGCATTGGCACCTTAAATTCAAAGGTTTTCCACATTTAAACCCTGCAATCACCCAACGGTCGTATTCGTCATGCAATTTAAGTGTCTGGTTGCCTTAAACATACAAACAAGTACCCACCGCATCATCACCTAAAAACACAGACACTCCAGCTGAAGCATCCACCGCAGAAACAAACTATCCTCTACATCCAGCGCACCATCGTTTAATTGAAATTTTTGACAAAAGGTAATCGCTTTTCTAATCTAATGGAACGCATTTTGCGCGCCGTTAATGGCGTTCATTGTACCCAATGGAACTAAAATTGAATGCGCTGCCGACATAATACCTCCAATTTGAATTATCTACCCGGCGAAAATTTGCATCTCTGCGTCTAGCGTCGAGCGAGCGCAATGGATTAAAATTTAATTGGAATCCATGCACTTCTGGTTCTAATGCTTCAGCATCCTATACCCTCCTATCTATAAGGGTATTTATCGCATGTACCTCTGTCTGTACAACTACGGAATGTTGCACAATTAGCACGGCGCCCACTAAAACCCCCCCAGTACATTAGTTTCATTAACGCGAATTAGGTGTCGGATGACACATATGGCTACAGATCGAAATCCTCCCTTGAGCGGAAAATAGCTCGCTACTATCAATTCTATCAGCGGGTTTGCACACATGGGCTTATTGCAATTAATAGATTATCGAAGCTTTTTCAGTACACTGCTTAAAGCCCAGGGAATGGGACAGATTTAAGTCAGCGGTATAGGCTCGACATCATTATTGGGGGTGATTGGTTTTCAAAAGGAAAATCATTACCGCCACTTGTTTCGCCACAAAAGCGCCAAAGTCAATCATTGAATGAACTATGAGTTCGCTGTCAATCGGAAGATAGTGACTTGGATCAAAACTTAAACTAACTTTAAATTTAATAGAAGAACTGTTTTGAGTGATTCAGGTGATTCAATGCGATGAGCCTGCCATTCACTTTGTGATTTCTATAATAGATTTTTATAAAACACATTTTAAGGGTTTCGTACAGAAACGGTGCCAACAAAACCCTATTACAAAGACACCACTGTCCACCACTGTTTACCATATCTTTATCTCCGGAACCGTAAAAGGAAGGCACCAGCAGTTTCTAAAAAACATCCCAACTTTATTTCACGCCTATAAGAAATTTTAATTTTAAAAAGAATATTGTGTTGTATACCAAACGATGGTGCGGAACCCTTCGTCTGCATGTCTGACTCGCACTTGTCAGCTTTTTGATTAAGGTTTCTATCAAATTGCATGGAATCTGTCATCATGAATGAAATGTAACATTTAAATTTAATCAGCTCCATTCCGACACGTTAGTTTTCGATGGCTTTTTGACACGTGTCGGACAATGATTCATAGCCACATAAAAAAAAACTCAATGGCAACATACCGACTTGAAAGACACATTGGGTAAACATGCTCCTCTATGAACCAAGGATGCACTCTAATGCAAAGAGAGCTTTGACCTTCCATATAAATGTAGAAAAAGCCAAAAAAATATGGATGCTGACCAAATGGCAGCATTCAGAGGATCCTTGATCACTTTGGATAAATAAGGTGTCGTCGCAGTGGCAGATTTAAAAATTTTTAAGGTAAAGGCTATACAGTTTTTGCCGCCCTTGCCTCTACTTTGTCATCTCATGCATTATTCAGTTACAAAAGTTTGTTACCTTTTTACGCGATTTTTTGTTGGCAAAATCATCGATGATATCGTCGTAAGCAATTTTGTTAATTTTTTCCGACCATGTGCTCAAAAGACGCTTTAGTTCAATTTTTCTTGGCTCAAGGTCGATCTCAGATAATTGTTCACTCTTTTTAACCAAGAGAAGCTTTTCTCACCCGAACAATTTGTCGCTGGTGTACATAAGCCCATACGAAGGGATATGTCCAAGTTCGGATAAACGTTCAGCAGACTCTGTTTTCGCAGAAACGAAGATAGACTCACTAATGATATGTGGCTTCGAAAATGTATGCATTCTGGAACTAACGAAGTCTATAAATCATTAAGATAAACTTCTTCTGCTTCTTCTACTTCTCATTTTGGTTAGAAATGGAAATTTTTCTTTCCAATTGTCGTACGCTTTCTTCCTGTTTTCTTATTCGGATACTAGTCTGTAAATGATGACGAGAAATGTATTAACCCTCGCGGGCATACTCATTTCTTTATAAAAATTTTCTCTTTTTGGTTGTATTTTCCCAGATTTTTTGTGTACTCTTTCGACGTACTTAATTCCATTGCAATTTCTCCGAAAAACTTAAAGTTTTCTTGTTGATCTACACTACACTATGGCGAATTTGATTACAACGATACTTATGTTTCCTAAATTCGGGTTCGCATCAACTTACTCCACACAAAAAAGAACAGAAAATGTCTCGAATCACGACGCAGTGTTTCTTGCAAGCGTAAAACTCGTGGTTTTGTGCCTAATTTTCTTTGGCTTCGATGTAACCCGGGTAACTGGGGTAACCCAAACTGTTATTGAACATTGAAATATGGAGAATGGGCCTCGTTACGTGCACGTGCAATATTGACGTCATAGATAACATTGTAGCGTTAAAAAAATACCGTATTCGGGGAAAAAATATTTTTTTTTGACTTAGACTATCCTCACTACCTCACTTTCACTGTTCACGGTTTTTAAAGTTCCAATCGAATTCTCTAAAGTTAGTGATTTTTTCAACACAAAATAGTCGATAGGCATGTAAGGGTAAGGGTAAGGGAAAAACATAAAATACATTTTCCTACAATTCCGCTCTTTTCACTAAAACGAATACTGGATAAAGGATGCAGAGGCCGATTACTGGTCGGGAGGCGTCCGGGCGGCAAAAAAGCTGTGGAATTTTCCCTTTCATAAAGTTCAATGACAAATGTGAGAGGAAAGTCATCAACAAAATTTGTTGCAGACTTCTTCTACGTGTGTGACATCAGAAAACCGTCATGCAAAAGCCTATTTGATTTCTGTAAGGTAGAAAAAAAAATCGGTCCCCTAATTTGACGCCTTAGGCTCAAGCCTTCTCAGCCTGCTGGTAGATCCGCCACTGTGTCGTCGCCTTGGGTACCCAGAATGTTAACCGCAAACAAGAAATGACGGACTCGCTCAACGAAGGTTCTGTCCTTACTTGCTAATCGAGCCTCAAAGGCTCTTCCCACCTCTTTTTGAATTAAACTGTAGGGTTTGATTCCCTTACAAATATTAAAAAAATCCGCCGTATCTTTTGACCGTATCATTTGATTGTGTCGATTTAACTTGATTTTTTACAACTTTAAGGGACCACCACTCGTTCTTAAGAAAAAAGGGTGTCGACAGAGAGACGGACAACGACACGATCTTTTAATAGTTACGTTTTTCCTTATGAGGAACAGGACCTAAAAAAGAGCATTTTGCTGGTATCAACTATTGCAAACAGGCCGATATCAAATTCTCTGCCCCCATGCGAACTCCAACAATGGAGCAGTAGAAAACAATATACATCTGAGTTCCGTACCGCTACACAACAGGCCTTATACTGTCCTTGACATAAATAGGCGGCAGTGTCCGACCGAAACATGATTTTCAGCCGAAACCGAAACCGTAACCGAACATTCCGCCTCGGTCTAAAGTTCGGCCGAAACCGAAACCGAAAGCGAACCTTTATACGAATTTAGTTTATTTTTACACATACAGAATGTTATCTCGTCCGAAGTTACTAACCTAGCCATACAAGCACGAGAAAATAAACAAGTTCAAAAATACGGCTCACGGACCGAAGTTAACCGCGAAGTTAACCGTGCTAGACAAACAACAAAGTTTGTGTTGGTAAGACTCAATGAAATCTCGCCATGCACCAGAGTTGATTTTGATCAGTCCTCAATCTTTGGAATAGATTTCCCTTCCAAAATTTATAGACTATATGGTCTCAAAAACCATTTTCCGATATTGGCCGGCTCCATCACGATAACAACCGATGGGTCAGAGTTCGAACGAAAAGTGGAAGTTTATCTTTTTGAGAAATCTTAGAGTAGAACTCTCCTTCCACGTGTTTTACCACGACCGCGAAATCGTTGTTGTATAAGAACATTTCTGGAATTATTCACTTCGACCAACAGCCAAGCTGCCACAAAATCTACATCTAATCTTATCACAGTAGGAAAACCTCTCAATACTCACTTACTCCCCAATATAAGTAGATACGTTAATCCACATAAACCTCGCGGTATCACAATGGGCCAAATTGCTGGGTGCCTTGTGGAATACCGATTTTTTTGCAGAAACCGAAACTGTGGCCGAAACCAATTTATTGGCCTAATCTGGCCGAAACCGAAACCGAAACCGAATGTTCGGTCGGTCACTAAGAGGCGGTCATCTGTTGCACCTAAAACCTAGATCCCCATCCGACCAACATCTTAGCAACTTAAGAGGAGAAGAGTCAAGGATCTAGGGTTAATCGGAACAAGGCCCATTTAACTGAGTAATTCAAAATGCCAATGCATTCCAAGACGACAATGCAACAAACGTTACAGTCAAAGGCGAGCGTTGAAGTCAATGGAGTGAGCTAAGACATGAAAACCAATTCTTTTTAGGTAAGAAACTGAGGATTTGGACTTTGAAAAAATAAAGTTCCAGTGAGCAAGTCTACGAACAACGCAAGCCATTCAGATTTTTTTACAAACACAAAACTAGTCATTCAGGTGCTGTGGCTTCGCTGCCATGGTGTTTCAATGGACGTTTTTTGTGGTCTGTTTACTTTGAATCCCAAAAACAAAAATAAAAATATATCAATAAATGGGCCGCCAACAAGTTGAGAACACAACTTTAGTTTACATCAAAACTTCTTTAAAATTATGATAGAGATTTCTTCACTGTGTCTATTGGAGCGACGAGGCTCATGCCCATCTCATCTCCAGTAGCTTCTTCGAGTTTTCAAAAACTTTACTTTGCCTTTGATGTGATAATAGAACAACTTTACGAAGACTCAAGTTGAAAAGCTTTAATCGAAAATCCACATCATTCGCGAACAATTGCTCACCGCAGCTAATTTGAAGTGTACCACCCATAGTGCTGCAGTTATCGCATCCCAAAATTAAGGACACACAAAGGACCCCGCTTCATAGCTCGACTAATTCCTAAATTAAACCCTCTGCCAAACCGAACAAGTGTAGTCGTTGTACGATGGCCAAACAATCCAGCACTCCCCGCACGCAACACAGTACACAGTCGACACTAATTGCAGACCCGACGGAAACACCACTAAACCAGAGGGTGGGCGTTGAACGTGCTAAAATCTAAGAGCTGATGGTCCCTTTTTTTCTCGACCCTGTGTAAAAAATTGTTATCATCATTTGGAGTCGTCTGGGAGGCAAAAGGACCCTCCCTCCACTCCCACTTCAAAGTCCTTTTTCTATGAAAAAAAAAAAACATAAAAATTCATTTCACAGTAGGACCGTTCGTTTGTGTAAAATTAGAGAGACGAGGATTTTTTTTTTCTTTCAACAAAAAAGAAAATCGTAAAATAAAAAACGAAAAAGAAGAAAGAAGAAAATGGGAAACTTTTTGAAAGGCTGCAAGTATTGTTTGGGGTTTTTTTCTTTGTTTGTTTCTTCGTTGCTAATGCTGTTAAAGTTGTTTATTGTTTATTGGACAAAGATGTTTCTTATAAGTCGTAGCTTCTTTGCATATTCCAATTTGCCACCCCCCGCCCATTCACTTAACAAACTGAAACGATAAACGGTTTAATTGATTTCTTTGAAGGAAAAGTGTTCCTCAAATGGAAAACAAAAAAACATTTGAAGGCAGATGATGGAGAGGGCAGAGCCATCCCAAAAGCACTAAATTGAAACTGTCCCACTACTGCACTTTACGCCCGTGAGAGTGCCTTGCCTGTAGCTCGAAATGTTGGGTCGTAAATCTAAGTGATTTGTTCGTCGTTTATATTGTCTCTAAGTTCGTATCGAAGCGAAGAGCTACTGCATTGCCATTACGGATAACCTGATCCAAAGATAGTTTTGTTTGGTTTCGATTCTCTGACATAATCTATTTGAAGCATCCCCATCCGACTTTCAGGAATTGATGGCACACTCGAGTTCGTTTTCGTCATTGTTCTCGACTCTCTCGGAACGTGTGTGTGTATATGCGAGTATGTACTTAGCCGGGTATTACCTGGGCGATGATGTTGCTCTTAAGGGCGGTGGGTGGCACGCTTTTGCATATCCAACTTGGTTGCAATCCTTTGTAGCTATTTTGTCTTCCCTTAATGGGGTTGGAGACAATTATGGGCTTTCAACGCATTATCGATTCGGTTGAGAACATAAACGGGCGACTTTGTAGCACGCTAGTAATTCATTTCGATCCATTTGTGAAGCTGATTTACACCCCCGCCTACATGAATGGCTGGTTTCTGTGTGCTGGTGCTTATCGTCACGTACAAAGAAATGAATAGGAGTCACTGGTTCTTGCTCTGTTTGGTTCTGGCTCTGGCTGGGCGTTTCAATGGGGCCTTTGGGTGGAACTGGCAAAAGTTTTGATTTAGCTCTCTGCTGTTGGTGCGGACGCGCTATATGTACTCAGAGGGATAAATCTTGAATGCACGGAAAAAAATAATTTTGCTATTTTTTTTCATTCCATATATTTTTTTTATTAACAAGTTTTTGACAAACTTATTTGCTTCAAACTCACACATTCACATGTCAATAAAGTATATATGAACTGAAAAGCCATCTTTTTTTCTTGCACAATACCATTTCAGCTTGAATGTTGTCTTCAAGCTCATAAGGATTGTTGGCGTAAGCTTCAAATATTCCCACAAAAAGAAGTGAATCGTTCAGTGTTGAAAAGGGTATCCTACTAAATTAAAAACAAAAAAAAGTCCATACAAAGCAGTTTTTCTGTCTCCTTTTGTCTAGCATATCTTTGAAAACAATTGAGTTATCGAACCTTAAATCATACGACGCGTAATCGCATAACCAGGTTTTCGTAAGTAAAGTAAGCTTGAGATAAACATAAAGATTGCTAGACCCACAAAACTAACATATAAGAGGATCATGTATATAAGTGGCCCAAAAATTTATACCGAATTAAAAAAATCAAATAAAAAAAGACACAACACACTAATTTTAAGCTTTGAAAACTCTTTGCATTTCAGAATGTCAAAATGTTTTGGTATAAGTGCGAATTGAAAACACGTGTACGTGTTTTACTAGCTCAACCAAAGATATTGATTTTAATGGTGTTTTCTTGATATCAAATAATTAAAGACAAGTGTATCATGTGATTCTGGAGTATGTGCTTAAGTTTTTCAAGAAATTGCTTTAAGGAAGGGATTGGAAAATATTGAAAGAAATATAAACATATAATACATATATCCGTGTACCGGAAGTCAATGGATGTTTTAATATTTCTATATTTTTAAACTGTTTTAACTGATTCGCTGAAATATTTCAAAATCCGATTTATTTATTTGGGTAGAAAACTAGTTGGCAACTTAGTAATTGCGGATTTTTTTAGAAAATGAAAGACAATTTTTTCATGTAACGAAATAACTTTATTGTGTAATGTATTGCCCATTTTGAGCAATGACCTTTGGCCATCTTTCAGGCAGCATCATAATTCAACGTTCATAAGACTTCTGGTTTTTATCAGCAAAAAACTGAACCAGGTACGATTTGGCATCAACATTATTTATGAAACTTTCACGATTCAAGAAGTTTTGCAAAGATCGAAATAATAAGTAATCGGTGAATATATGGTGAGTATATGGTGGATGTGGCAAAAAATCCCAACCAAGCTTCAATAATTATTGCCGAGTGACCAAATATGTATGATTTGTTGATTCGTTAATAATTGAACTGATCGTTCGGTTGGGTGGTAAAAGTTCAGAGTAGACACTTCCTTTGTAATCCCACAAAAATGGTAACATAACTTTCTTTTGATGAATATCAGCTTTTGATGTTGTTTGAGCTGGTTCACCAGGCTTGCTCCATGATCTTTTCCGATTGACAATGTTGTAAACAACCCATTTCTCATCACCAGTTATCAATCGATTTAAAAATGGATCATTTTCACTACGTTACTTTAACAAATCGCAGATGTTAATGCGTTGTGTTAAATGATTTTCTTTCAGTTCATGAGGAACCCATATATCGAGTTTTCATACATAGCAAAGTTGTTTTAAGCGATTTACAATGCATGTATGTGATACATGAAGCTTCTCTGCAATCTCACGTGTTGAACTGTGACGATCCGAATCGATGATTGCTTTGATTTGGTCGTCATCAACTTCAACTGGACGACCAGAGCGTTTTTCATCTTTAAGTGAAAAATCACCAGAACGAAATTTGGCAAACCAGTTTTGACACTGCCGTTCTTTTAAAGCTACGTCACCATAAACAGCACATAACTTTTCGTGAGCTTACGATGCGTGTTTTGCTTCCCGGAAACAAAAAAGCAAATGACGTAAATTTTCGTTTTGATTTTCCATTTTTCAAAAGATGCCAAACAAAAATTTGTTTACTGGCTGACACTTGAAGTACCAACTATCAAATAACAAATTGTGTTTGACATTTCGATTACGTTAGCAAACCTTAAAATTCAACTAAAGCCATCTACGAGTGAAATCGGCAATTACTTAGTTGTCAACCAAATGTATAACATTTAATTCGCGCCATTTCCATTACATTTTAACATTCATTACACAAATTCCCAACGATAGTTCATTCAATGATCATCGTTTCCTTTTTGGTTTTGAGTTTAGTTGCAATTTTATGAAACACTTTCTTTTGTGCAAATTAACCTATGACGGCTTAGGAGATACAGCTCTATGACAGACGGCCGGACAGATGGGCGGACGGACGGACGCACAGTGGAGGCTTAGTTATAGGGTTCTTTTTGACCCTTTACGATTCTTAAATTCAATCGATTTTATTTTACAAAAACTTAAGCAGATCCTTAAGACCATCGATAAAAGACTTACATAGTTCGTTATTCCTTCTAAAAACCTTGCGCTCCTTACTAGGTTCGAAATGCGAATAAAAAATGGCAGGAAAGAGTATGCACACACACAACATGTATTAAATACAACGACATAGGTATCGGACACAATTGTCATTTGTGTGGCTTGCTCAAGAGTACATTTTTTTCACCTGCATGCTTATTGGAGGCAGCCCATTCTAATATATAGTATGCGATTTGAATATGGTATTTATTGAAAAACTTGCAGAATTTTTTTCAGTGTACTGCGTCCTGGATTATCTCTACTGTTTCTGGTTCTGGTTCAGCATTTCACTTCCACAGTTGCTATCAAGTGTTGATTTACAGAAAACCACAATGCGATAAATCTCTTTGGTTATTCCAATTGAAATCATCTTTGGAGACTCCAACTATCTATGTGTACAGAGCGTTGAACAATTAGATAATTTAAGGCATTCTCGCATTTCGCATCTAAGTCCAGCAATTACAATCAAAACGATAATATACCACGGCCGTAACAAACTCCTGGCATAGCCAAAACGATAGTACCAAGCAAAGCTTTAAATAGGCACTGCAATGACCCACTATGCCAACGAGAGGAAGGATTATAAGCATGGCATTTGGTGTTCAAATTCCCAACACGATAAACTCATGCTTACATGATTTTGTAGCCGGTGGGATAAGGGAATTTAGTTACGGTCAGTAAACAAGCGTTTTATGTGCGGCTTAAGTGGTTCGGCTAAGGCCATAAACTATCGAATTACTTGAGTCCTTAAGATCTTCAACAGAATATTTTGGCTATTGGGCTTTCGCACAACACAATGTTAGTTCAAGTTCAAGTGGTATTGTAGGGTGAGGGCGTTTGTGAATGTCACTGATCAGATTACTTAGAAATGCCAATTGTTTAGAGAAGCTATAGGGATGCGCGTCAATAGATAAAGGGACACAAAAGGGGCTGAACAAACAAGAGTTCCTTTCGGGGAGCTTAACAGGTTGTACGTTATTAAATGTATGCTGTAAGAAACCCAATCAAGTTTAATTATCTCGTTTAATAACTATAAGCGAAAATCAGGCGTGAGCATCAATGTCTCTTAATAAAAATATCTGTCCGCTAAACAAGCGTCCAATTCAAGAAAATTAATATGATTTGCGCACTCTACCTTGAATGTTTTTTATAGAAAACTTGAAGGACTAAAAAAAGTCTGTTAAAACAGTCCACGATAACATATCTCTTTTTATGTAAAGATTAATATACAAATTGTTTAAATATGACTTATTTGATGAATATAAATAAAATGAATTGCAATCCATTAGGAGAAATTCAAGAAGGTAATATTAAATTATTCTTACCAAATTAATTTTTCTTTTCATCGAGGAAATTTTATGTAGTTCCAAATTGCCTATTTCACAATATTGTTTGGACAATAAGTTCGCTTTGAAATACAAACGGGCCTCAACTTTGCGACACACACGAAGTCTACGGAGATGAATTCATTTTATTAAATGGGAAAGTGTTCCATACAGAGTGAGATAAGTCAGGAGGATATCGTTTGACGCGAGCGGCTTACGGATTCGCAGTCGCAATTAGTCACTGATAGGTAGTGCTATTGTCGATTGATGGACGAGCTTCTGATACCGCTTGACATTCCAACAACAAAAAACAAAATCACCAGAACTCTACACACAGCCGATGCTAATTTTTCACAACATTAGCACCTCTCTTCACTGAACCATACATCATGCGGCGTATTGTTATGTGGGTACCTTACGTCAGGGACCACCAGCAGCAACGCTCGATCGATCAATTCAGGACCTATAAAAAAATATACGCCGTGAAGTAGCTGCAAATGAACCATGACTTTCCAATGTGGATGAAATGACAGTATTTAAAAGCAATTGTTATGAGCTTAATTAAAATGATCTGTTTGGGTTTCTTAAACATCGCCCATCAGTTTTTTGTGAGCATAATCAGGAACATTTGACAATTTTTTAAAAAGGGCTCAATCATTCAGACAAAACTAACTTTTTCTGATGTATGCATAGAAAAGTTGTCATTTTGAAACCATCAGTTTTGACATAAACGCTGCTTTTAATCATCATTAACTATCATTTGGCCCAGGTATGGATAATTGGATAGTTGAATTTCAAGAGGACTTCCAAAATTGTGCCTAGACGCAACGAATTTGCAACACATTTTTATAGAGCTGGGTGGAGAAGTTGGTAGAGCGCCTGCCTTTCAATTGATTCAATTGATAGGTCCCGATTCCTAGAGTAGTGGTCTAGTTTTTCAAATCTGGTGCAGTCACCATTTGCCATTGGGATCGAGTTAATGTGATAGTAGTCTGACTAATAGGTGGCGTTGTTGTAGTGGTTGTTGTATCGGCTTAGTTCCTAATTTCGTGTTTTCAAAACAGCTGTTTGTGTAGATTGTGTGTAGATGGCTCTGCTGTGAAGGCATAACACTGACAGCGGGGTGTTTAAGCTAAATCTTCCAAACTTTCAAAGTTGTCGAATGTCGAATAAAATCCTGTGAATTAGGTTAAAGTCAATAGGTCGATACCAAAATCCTCCGTCCCGTTTCGGGCTCCACCCACGGAAGTAAGTTGAAACCTTACACCTGAGTTTCTCAAACCACTACACAATCTTTCATTCCTCTCCTAATTCTTCCGCTCGCTCTGTGCTACACGCATTATAAGAGTCTTAATATCCACTTGAAGAGCGAGCACATAATTAAAAAAAAAATATAGGAATCTTGGAACTTTACAACAAATGAAGGCAACAGGTCGTTGAAATGAGTGAACAAATTCATGAAAATTATTCTCACGATGAGGCTCAAGACGAAAATGGCAAACTTGATAATCGATTTCTTATTGCCAGAAACTCAGCATTTCAAGAATCCAAAAGGTGTCTTTATTCTTTGTCCATCACACACATATTGCCTCATATACACCTGAAAAAACTCTTTGCAGCTTTAATCGGTCCTTGGAAAATTTCAATTTCCCAACTCAAAATCAATATACGAGTAATTTTCTAAAGAAAATGTCTGCATTGGATATAACGGTAACCCGAGCAGAGCAAAAAAACAAAAACATGACAGACGAGACTATAAATAATACAAGCACAAGCCAAAAATAACAACAACAAACAGACGATCTAACTAAAGGAAAATTTACATAAATTATGGAAATTTATTTGACTTTTCATTTCTTCAATTTGTTGTTTATCCCCGCGGCCATTGTTGTCAAAACATGGCATGCCGAACGTAACCTTACCAGGACCTGGCACAGGCAAACAACAGATGAAAACATTTAAATTCATGAGTGTAGTGAGTTCCCCCGTCCAATTGTCCAGTGGAAGAGGTTCTATGCATTTTTTTTACCACTTAAGTAAATCTGATTCAACAAGGGCGGTTCTTTTTCGTAGGTGGCAGCAGCAGGGTTGAAAAGATGGATGTACTACATACATACTAGATACTTGCATGCTTAGTCATTATTTTGCCAACATCGAGCTTGATTACAGGACTTCGAGCCTCGACTAATGAAGAAAATAAATCGTGTTTTTTTTTTTCCAACCGTGGTCTCCCCGAAGGCTAACTGGCTGGTTAGCATGAATTGGTCCCTTATCTTCGAATTATATGGAAAATTTAGCTTGAAGAGAACTCAATTAGGGTAAATTGCTCACATAAATGGGATCGACTCCTTTGTGGCGGAAACTGGTCAGTAATTGTCCAACATATGAACGATATAATGATGGGATTTTTGTATCCTCTTGTTTTTGTTAAGATAACAGCACACAATTAATCTGGTGTATACGTATACAAATATACATAAAGATATATTAGTCCTTTTGTTCTTAGTAAATTGCCGATGTTTGTGTGGGAAAAGGGACTTTTTGCGTGTTTCTGGATGACATGCCATGGAAGAGATAAACGAATCTTTCGGGTAAAGAAATTGTTAGTCGGAACTCCTGAACTGGAGGGTGTCAAAATAATGACCTCTTTGTGCGTTAAAGAGCGTTAATGAAAAACGATTCTGTAACTTAATTGCAGTGGCAATTCATAAATACTTTTGCGTATAACAATTGAGTTTGATAATTTTGATAGAAAACGTTCTTTTCATAGTCCAGTTGAACTATTTGATTTAACTGGTGAAGAGATAAACGATTGGATAAAATCTCTTTTTTTTCAAAGCCACCTCCCTTCGCTTATTTTTGACGAAAGAACATATTTTGCGACACACTCGGAACCCAGGAATTCAGAACGAGATTGAAGTAATCACACCTCCTTGTTTTATCCAGTGACCATTTGGAATAGTTCGAAGGAACTATGTCTCGATTGCAAATTGCGGGGCGTTTTTTCCAACGAGCTAGATCAGTTTTGTCGATGTTTTGTCGCTCCAAACGATGAATGTTTTCATATGCGGCTTTGAAGTATCGAATAGAACTTCGTTGCTCTTTTCAACAAATTACTTTAGTATACAAATTTCGTCGATTTGACTAGCCGGAAAACACACTGGTACGTTACGAAGTTTCTTACGAAGTTTCTTATAGTCTTTGGGCATGGTTTCATCGACCGAAATTTGATTTATGAGTTTGGTTCATGCACCCTCAAATAATACCGCTTTAAACCGGCGCTCGAAGGCCTCAAAAGCAAACGGATCCCAACAGATTAAATTTTGAATCGTTGGAAAATAGAAAATTTAAAGAAATATCTCAGTCTGTATGGTCATTTGGAAATTCCAATCTCGTCGCTCTGTTTTCGCCTAAATTATGAATCATAATTTCATTATTCTCTAAAGACGTTTTTTTCCTTATTTCTTTTTTCAAAAAAAAAGTATTTAATTATTTCAAGAATTATTTAACAAATTCTTCTTATGTTCATACAAGAGTGAGCTCTAAAATAATAATAATAATAACATTAATAATAGGGTACAATAAATACAGAGACACTTTTATTCAGTAGGTAACGTCTTCGCTATCCTGAGTTAGCAGGTGGCTGAGACTTTGTTGCTATGTGTAAACTGGTGGTCAGATGTGCTGTGTTTTATGTGTGATGCGATTTATGACTGTTGCTTTCCGATAATGGATTTTCTTTAAATCACCATGCTAACCAGGCGAAGAACGTAATTCTCGGTTTTGTATAAAGGTCGGTTTTAGTTCTCTGGATGATTCCTTATTATTTTTTTCGTCCCGGTATTTGGTAACCTTTGCCAAACGAGTCGATCAGAAATAGAACTACTATTAATAAAAACTTCTCCGATATTTCTGTACCAATAAAAGCACTGTAAAGCAATTTCTCGGACCTGACGATTAGCGAGGCTTTTGGAAGATGAAGTTATTTCAACACCTGCCACTATGCGAGGGAATTCAATTCAATTCAATTTTAAACCAGTAGTAAACCAGTACGAGTCCTCACGGGACACAGCGCCATGGGAAGACAGGCCGCAAAATTAGGTCTACATTTGACTACTATAGCAGATGCATTGATGAAGAGGAAGAGTAGACACCCTCATATCAACTCTGTAATTGTCCAGCTCTAGCCTTCATGAGAAAGAAAACTCCGTGAGCATATTAGTTAAACAAAATAACAAATCCTTCTTTTTATTATCCTTTTGGGATAAACGCTTAGCGGACTCCAGCTCCAAACATTATTTAAGATTGCTTGAAAATCTTTGTTTTACAAGTGCACACGGATATCGATTTCAAGCATTTCGCCAAGTTTCGTATTTTATCTCGACCAGTTTTGTATACCTGACCTTCGTATCGTAAGGACCGAATCAAGTCGTTTTTTTTTACATTTTAAAGATCTTTATTCATAAAATTCATTTTGCTTACATGCAAGACAAAAAATTCTTAAATCTAGCTTGACTAACTTAACTAAGTTTATATACTAACTTACTGGCCCTTGTAGGGGTGCTCTAAGCTAAACCTAACAACTTTAATTATGTCTTTCGAATACTGTATATTTTTGTAATTCAGATTATAAAAACTAATTTTGAAATCTTAGAAAATATTAATTAAAAAGAAAAAACTTATTGTAATGACTTTTTGATTTTTACTCTATTAGACCTTAATACTAACTAAATACTAATCTAAACCCTAAAATCTTAATCTTACTTAAAATAAAATTAAAACTAATTACTATCTACTTACACTGCCTTAAAAAATATGTAAGCCGGCCAAGGCTTAAAAGCAAGATTAAAATAACACAAACGACAGACTTCTACTCTTTGTTCAACCAACAATAGTCTCGACGTTACCATTCGACGTCTGCTCTGTCGCGGTCTGATACTGTCCTACTAAGCCTTAGAGTCTCCGCTGAGCTAATTTCGACGTCTTGGTTATAATTGACTAGCCGTCAACAGCTCTTCGGGCCACGAAGAAGATTAAGGGCACCGCTAATCTATCCTGGACCAGACCTTTTCTATCTAAATAAAGAAATGCTTCAGGGGGAGCAAGACCGGTAAGGCGCACAGTCGCATGGTGCATATCATTGGGGTAAAAAGCCCCGGAGATCATGTTGTTGGTCGAAGTCATTGCTCTTGCAATGTGACTTTGGATAAGCTTTATCAGAAAGTTATCAGGTTGGCCCCGGATGTTGGAGTTCTATATGAATGAAGACAAGCCCTAAGACATCGTCTCACGAAAATCCGAATCTTTTCCATTAAGCTTATAGACGTTGAACCAAATGGGACATCCATAGGCAAGGACAGGCCGAACAAGGGCCGTGGACCGATTAAAGCCTTTGTTTAACACATGTGCATGATCTGATTTTATAGTTGGGATCGTCCAGGGTCGTTCTATTAGAAAAGGCGTCCATTGCTATCCGAGGCTAATGTCTCTCTCTTCACTTATTTCTTTTCACGTTTAAGGGAAGATTCTCACACCAGTTCCTTTGTAAGGCCCCTAGGAAGAGCGGGTTACAAAGTCAGCACTAGAAACCTATTTCGGAGATGTGAGCGTTGCTGTTGACACATTGAAGACTCTTCCACTGCCAAGTATTTTCCGAAAGCCCTCAATTATTCTTCGTTATCATTTATTTTATTTTTGTTATACCGAACCGAAGTCTCTAAGGTCTAATCACTTAATAAAACACTTTGCAATTCAAAAAATTGCACCCAAGAGTGTAGTAGATCTCAAATACCTTCAATGATTTACCAATTAAAATGCAAACTCATAAGGATGACTCCTCGCACAACCCTTTAAGCCAACGACAGCGGAATCACGAAAAATTCAAAACTTGCGATACGACAGGGGAGTTCATATAAAACCAACGCAGCGCACGTGACCAGGATTCCTCGAATTTGTAATTTTGTCGTTTATAGACTTTGGCGAACCCCTCCGAAGACGAAACGATGTTCAAAGTTAAGCAAAATTTAGCATCATTCCAGTTCTCTGAACGTGCCTCGTAATTCAACCGTTGGTTAAAGGTGTACTTCAAAGTTTTGCTCTTGTTGCCTTTCTCTATGTCCTTATCTCTCACTGTTTCTATGCACATTAACATCAACAACACAGAACTGTGGTATCTACACAAATTGTTCAAATTGTTTGGTTCAACCCCAACCGTCGGTCCTAACCCCTTTACCATACCAAAGGATGCGTTTTTCTTATCCTTCCTTTATTTTACTGTAGTCAACCGCAAGGGGTTTAGTGTTAAGCATTAACGCTATCTACAGTTGAGACAGACAGCAGCACAGAAAGACCAAAACAAACGACAGAATTGTGATGTGACCGCTCAATTTAACGTCACTATCGTTCCGCAAGTTCGTAGCATTTGACACATCCTCAGCGAAGAGGGAAATTATTAACATGAAGCTAAACGTTGACTACGAGTACTCGTAGAAAGACTCACAGTCTGCAAAAGCGGGAAACGTTCCTCAGTAATCACACTTGGAGCCGCCACCTGGGAGGTTGTTACACAACAACTGTGCCGCAACCACAATCATAATTATACTCGTAACAGTGAAGGCAGTTAAAATCCTGCGGATGTCCTCTTTAATTATTTCGCTCGTTGTTTGTGAGCTGAATTGTTACATTGTTTGCTTTGACTAAGTATTTTTGTTGAGTCTAGCTTTCAGGATGGAGTTGCAATCAAGGTCCTTATTTTCTAGTTGAAGAAGTTTGTCGCTTGTTAGGATTAAAAATAATAATTACAAAAGCGCTGGAGAGTTAATCGTACCCTTGAAGAAAAACGAACACTCATTTCGGACTCCTAGAATTAGTTTCAATTCGTAAAGTTTGTTTTTTTTTACAAAATGTTTCAGGGCGAATTGTACTTGATTGAAAAAAACCCATTTTACGACAAGACCACTTAAAATCAGAAATCCGTTGTTTAATTATTTAAACACTTAAAATAAGTGCAAACATCCATCTCCAGGATTAGGCCGTCGAATTTTTGACCGATTTTCGCAATACTCGTATAAACTTGGTAGAATATTTTAAGCCAGAAACATAAAATGTGAGCAGGTTCGTATTTTACAAAGAAAAAGACACAAAACTTAAGGGCTAAATAGGAATAGTGAAGCAAAACCTCGTCTCATTCTTTAAGAATTGCTTTCATTAAAGTTTCCTTGCCCTCAAATTGTCTACCGAATTTATTAACTTTTCAAAATAGGCATACCCCAACTTTTTCGATAGTAAAAAAGGTACACGTTTTCTGATTGAAT
This sequence comes from Orthonevra nobilis, assembly GCA_963555765.1. Classification (NCBI taxonomy): domain Eukaryota; kingdom Metazoa; phylum Arthropoda; class Insecta; order Diptera; family Syrphidae; genus Orthonevra; species Orthonevra nobilis. Next base: position 142,140,634 of record OY743224.1, read on the forward strand.
CCAGCTTTCGAATATCCCGAAAGTGTGAATAGGGGTATTAACTTGTTTCTTGGAAAGTTGAAGCAAATATTTGTAGCCATTTCCGTTCATTATTGTTTAAGGAAGCTCCAATTCGATTGCTTTGACAAAATAAGTACCTCTTTTCTTTAATCGTGGAAATAAAAATTATATAGTAACTGTCAAGATCGTCAAGAATACTCTTTCCATCGCTTTCCATTTACTACACAAAATGACTTGTTCTCTTAAGAACTTTTTTCGAATGTCCTTATCCACTTAATGTAGAATTTTTTTTCAAATTTTTTTTTCTCTGGAATATAGTATATCAGTCTCACATAGACGTATTTGTATAGTAAAACCGCTCTTGCAAAATACTTGAATAAAACGCAATAGTTTTTCGAAATTCATTGTGCTGGCTGACGACTCTTGAGAAAAAAGGTTTGATATCCTTGCGTTGCCGTAATCTTAGACTGCTAAGATATGAAGCTGAACTTAGTTATAATATCTGAATAACATCTCTGTTGCGATCGACCCGTAAAATCTTCATACTAAATACTTGGCTTACTCCTTCTTTAACCAAAGGATACGATTGCGTATCTTATCACATCGGCGCCCTCTATCAATGGCCTACTAAGACTAAATCCATCACTGAATAGGGGTCCAATTTGCTCTTATATGTACTTTGAATGTTTTCTTTTTAGCTGTAACAATTTTCTGTTATTCATCAGATTACTCTTGCCACTGTTTTAATTAGTATTGCATTAGCCAAATGAAGAAGCATAAGCAATTGAGTGTCCTAACTTCAGTTCTTCTACAAAGAGTTGCTCGGTTTTAAAAAACTAATTTAAATCTTTTTAACTCTGTCCACAATGAAGTTTTACCTCGACAGAACAGTCTTCACTTACATGCATTGATTTCTTATCAGGGTTAACATTCATTTTGGCATATTTTATGCATTTCTTCTGCTAAAATTGCTATCTATCAAGCCTGAAGTGCGCTGACTCTCGCTGGGCGAATGCGTCATGCGAATATGAAATCTTTTAGCAATCGCTTTAATTGTCTTCAAAAAAAAACTGTAGAAAATATCCGTTTAATCTGTATGCCGAAGAAAATATAATGCAATACTTGACACATAATTTTCAAAGTACAAGCTAAAGAATTATTTTAAACGAATCGCCTATTCCTTGAAAGTCAGTCTGGACTTCGAAAGCATCACACTTGCAATCAACAACGTAATAATTAGTTGGAGAGAAGAAATTGCAGATAAAAATTACGTGGTAGCAGTATTTCTTGATTTGAAACGAGCATTCGAAACAATCAGAGACATCCTTCTTCGCAAGTAACAGAAGTACATCATCAGGAATAAAGGATGAATTTCTCAACGGAATGTCCCAAAAAAGAAAGGTGAATGTCGTAATGTCCGAAAGCATCCACACATTAATAGGAGTACCACAAGGATCGGTTCTCGGTGCAATACTATTCATTATTAATACAAATGATATTATTAACGCAATTAAACTAGTTATTATTAGTAACTTCATGTTATCAAAACTGCAGCATTTGCAAAACAAGGTCATGAAAACTATTGAGAAATTCGTTAAAATGGTTAAGTTTTAAGCAAAAGATTTTATTCAATTTTTTATGTATAATTTTTAAAATTTTAATTTAATTTTAATTTTACATATTTAAGGAAACATTTAAGGTTTGTTAGCGAAGCACAACCATACTTAGAAACAGAAATGATTTCAGATTATCACACTATCTTCATAGCTTATGCCAAAATAGTATTATTTACAAAGACTGTCAATTTTTTAACTCTTTGCCAAATGAATTACTATAAAATAACAAATGAATTTCAAGAACCGCGATAATTCGCCGTAAAAGTAAGGCACGCCATTTCATTCACCCAGTTTCCCAGTATGTACCACAGTACAGTACAGTCCGATACAACAATTATGATACACTCCAACATACTAAAACATGCTGAATTGTAAATTTAATTTCAAATAGCAGAATATGCTAAATGAATAAATAATAATAAAAGTGACGACGTCCGTCTTTAAAATGACAAAAAAACAAAAAAAAAATCACGAGCGAACAGTTTTATGGTGGTATATATTGCTAAGAGAATTAGGGTTATGCATGTAAAAAAAACGACAATATAAGCCATACATATAAACATAAACACTATTATTTAAAAAAATATAAGTATGAAATGATAAAAAGAAGGCTTAAATATATTGAAATTATAATTATATTATAAATCGCTTTTGGGCCCGAGGTATCCCGCATTTCTCTGGATTTGGTTGCTTCGGCTGGACGTCCTTTGAATTTTGGGGTGCCGCAACATATTTGTTTACAAAAGTCTTCACTCAAACTTTTTGGTAAATTTTGTGTGCTCTGTTTTTTCCCGAAAAATATATCTTAAAGCTTAAACACATTACTATAACATTCTCTGCAGCCGGTCTAGCTAAAACATTAAAGACTTAAAACTTATGGGCCCTCACCACAGGGCCACAACGACGAGGTCTTCTCTTTAGCGCCAAAACTGTTGAAGCTGATTCTACTTGTTTTGGAATCGTACTACCCTTCCTCGTAGCTAAGTCGTATTTTCTCGTTCGTGATTTGGGAAGTGATTGCGGAGAACTATACATGTTAAGGCATGGTTTCCCAAAAACCCGAATTTTTCCAACCATGTTGCTCCCATGTTAGACCAACTGCACAGTGCTGATGAGGTAACCTTATCTTATCAGGATAGACGTCAATATAAGTATCTCACGCTCTGGCTTTCGTGAACGTTTGTAAGTGGTGAAAATAGTGAGCAGAATTGGTGGATGAATTCTCAAAAGTTCCCGCTATATTCCTTGGTTTGTTCAATTTATTAACCGATACCAATATATGCGCGGTGTGTTAAGTATCATGACCTCTGAAACTAAATTTGCGTCCTTTATTCACTTTCTCAGACGCTTATTGATAATATTTTCAAATACCATGCTAATTCAAGAAAGGAGACTTATTGACCGGAGATTTATATGATTATCAACCGCTTTAAGATTGTGGAAACCATGAACAAAGCTTAGCATACAATCTTTTCCCCCACAAATTCTATTTACAAGTGAACCGAAGATGTTTTGAGATCTTCCTTAGATTATAATGTGCGAAGTTATCGAACCAGTGTTCTTCGATCTCCAATGCTACATGTCTTTTCGGAAGGCGAGCTTGTGTACCAGGACCCTATTTCCCATAAAACGGGTTGAGCACGCCGCGACCTTATTTAATAATTTAAATGTTTGCCTGAGGATCTTCAAGCGTAAATAATTTCAATTCTTCTGCGAATAGTTTTCGATTGTTTCTGCTGAAATTTTAAGAGTTCCGAACCCAAAGGGTACCAACTTCGCTATTCTTCAGTTAGTCTGGCATAGAACGTGAACTGCTACGATCGCTATAACAACAAAAAATTAAAATAATACAAAGATAAAGATAAATGGGAGAGCCCATAGAATAAACGAGTGTTTTAAGAATCTCAGTTTAACGCCATTGAGAATGAGAAACTAAAAATATGTTAAATTTAAAAAGCATCTCGATTTATCGCAAAGAAATAAGCTATGAACGATGGTACGGAACCCTTCGTGTGCGTGTTTGACTCGCACTTGATATTTTTTTAAACAATATTAAACTTATTTGGAAAGCATAAGCTTCTCTGTTATCGAAAACTTTTGTGGGGAATGCATTCAGTCTTCAACAGCCATTCGAATTGTCAAGCTATCGTCTTCTTCTTCGGCTGCCAATACTTCACGGCCTTCGTAATCCAATGGTTGACCTTTCTCATGGTTTTGTCGCCATTATATGAAACGAGCAAACCTACATCGATTTTACTTTCTTTTGCGGCACAAATTTTTTAATAATGTAATTTTGGTCTCTTGTATTCATCATGGTTGGGGATGTGTTCAATAAGATCAGGCGAGTTATTTTCCACGATCTTTAGCTTGATTTAACCCACATATATTAGAACGCATAAGATATAGTGAAGGTTTGCACATATGTACACCGTTTGATCACGTGCCGGCTCTTAAGCAATTAAACAATAAAATATACAAACGACTACGGTGTCACCTCCAAGCGATTTTCTGTTTTCGAGTTTTGGGCCTATGATAATCAGCAAACCAAAGTGTAAGTTGGCGACTTGGAAGGTCCGTAACTCTCCTTTCATCTCAAGCTTAAAAAAAATAAAAGTTATCTTTCAAAAAGTCAGTAAAATATTGATTCTTTTCTAACCATCTTCCAATTCAAAACAGAACACCTCATGAGTTTCTATGTGCACATAAAAGAGAATCGGTTTTCCACTCGCATACATCACTTCTATGAGATCTTAGCAAGCACCACTTCTGCTTCCAACGTTCCAAATCGCCACCCTTTCTGGTTCCGCTAAAGACCTAGACAAGGGTCTTTACTTACGATCTAGTAGTTCTTTTACACCACCATTCAAGTGTTTAAGCACAAGTCTTCGGTGCTTAAAAACAATTTTAACGAAGGACTATTCCTCAGAACGATCATTCTCCCACACGTGAACACCTTCGAATGACACTAAGAGATCTAAATGTAAATTTAAGACCACAAATCATCAAAATTTGTATATCCATTAAGTACAGTGTTCCTTGGAACTTTTTTCACCTGAAATCCTTTGTTAATCCAGCCCTGGTCTGAAGGCATAAACTTTCGCCTTTTCCACGAAAGCTATTAAATATTAGAAGCATCATCGTTGGTATAGTTTTGTTTCACTCGGGAATTAAGTACGTATTAGAAGATTCTAAGGACACAACAGCGTCGAGCAAAATCCGCGAAGTCGCACACCCAACCAGAACCAGTGAATCTACTGAGGCGGTTGTGGCTGGCTCGGAGGGGGACGTGACTGGTGAAAATCTTTTTAATGACAAAACTTTTCCTTACTCATTGTGATTATCCAAAATTTTGAACTTCTCCTACCTACTTTCCCGGACTTTTGAGTATTTATACCGCTTTGGCTCGCCTTTGTTTTTCCGACCCTGTGTTTTTTTTTCTGTCCGACTATTGCCGATCCCAATACACGGAGCAGGAATGGAAATATTTTGCACAAAGTTTGTGTTCGCTCGGGAATACGAGTATACACTTATACAGATGCCAAAAGGACGCTGGCTGGCAAAGGACTACAAGTTGACTGTTGGAATTATTAGCTTGTCAAAGTAAAACGTGATTTTTTAATGCAGGGTCACGATTTCATTAAAAACGTTACAAAAACGTTTCCGTTGATTTCGTCGTGGCACTTTTTGTGTTTCCTCGTTGGGATGTTGGCGTGAAATAGGCAAGGAATGGCACAACGCTGATAAAGCTTGACATTTGCATTTGCATAAATTGAAAATAATACGCAACTGTATGGAATTTTTTGTCTTTATCGTAGTTCCTCTCGACTTTGCGCTGTCATTATTATTAACAGCAGAGGCTGTGGGTTTCGTTGCACGAGGATTCCCTTGATGGAATTGCTTCCATTGATAAATATGGAATAAGGGTGAAATGTCCCTGACCCTGTTAACTAGTCAAGGGTGGCAGTTAACTGATTAAACGACATCTGTTGGATAATTCATAAAAGGGATCGGCATCGGCATGTCGATTTTGTCTTTGATTTTAAGCCCGCTCGGTAATTTAATTTGAAAATAATTCAACCTTTGCAGGGGGAGCAAAAATTGCAGTATTTTTTTTTCTCAAAAAAAAAATGCTTTGATGAAGGAAATTCCTTTGAGAAGTGATTCGTAGGACGTACTTTGGAGTAATTTAATTTCAAAGGATGCTGATTGAAATGAATATCCGGATTCAGTAAAACGTTTTAAACGGGAAAGAGTTTACAGGACTAGCCACAATAGTAATGAAAGATATGAAAACAAAATAAGCTCGATAAAGCTGTTATCACGGCTGCTTCGAATACCTTAAGACTCTCAAAACAACGGCTCTCAGTGTAAAAACGAAAAACAAACAGTCGTTGAGCGTGCAGAAGCATAAGGCGCCGAAATGAAATGAAGTGTGTACTCTGTTGGTACTCAGATGTATTTTGATTTCAATTGCTCTATGAATAATATGACATTGATTTATTTGCATTCACTCAGTTCACAGTATTTCAATTGAAAGTTGTTGATGTGCCAGGAAGATGTGTTTTTGGAGGATTGCTTCATCACTCTGTGTTCTGCCTGCACAGCAGAGTCAATGACATCGTCTTTACAAAATGACACTACACGAACATGTGGTTCTTACCTTACAAACCGAAAGAGATACTGCACAACAACACACTAAGGCTACGCGCAAAGGGGTGCGAGAAAACAAAGCGGTGCGAGATACGTTACTAGGTTTGATGCGAGATGCGATTTGGTGAACACAGTGAAAGCTGGTCTGTGCTGTTCTGACGCTTGTCGCGATTTTGTCATAATCAAAGGAAGATTCTTTAAGAAAAGTTTATATATTAAATAAAATGTTATGAAGAAGAAAAAGAAAAAGAAGAAAAAGAAAAAGAATTTAAAAAGGGAGAAAATGGGAGTTCCATCTTTTAGGAAATCCACAAACATTTTATGAATTACACGAGATTGTCGTTCAAAACATTTGATCACGGAAGTACGGCGCGGTTGCACCAAAGTGCAATTTTCTTGTCTCCTCTCCTTTGTTTTAATAGTCCTTCAAAAAAAATAAATTTTCACCAGAAGAAACAAAAACAACAATGAGTACTTCTCGCAGAGAATCGCTTAAATAGTGGTCAGAAGAGTTTGTTTGCTGGAAGCTTGCGAGAAGCTCTCAATTGTAGCGGTGATTTTTTTGCAGATTCCCAATGTGTCCACATGAGATGCAACGATAAGCAGATAAGGTTAAGAAAGAAAAAGTCGCATGAGTGCAGGAGTCTAGTTTTCACGCTTAGGCGGGAGGAGAAAGCTGAAGATTGACTTATCGAAATAAAAATTTAAAGATTCTACAAAAGCCCACACGTTGGTATTATAAAGCTTTTTTTTAATTAAGTGTTTGACTTATGCTGTTTAAGTAAACACTTTTTGAGAATTTAATTTCAAATTCAAAATTTAAAAATAAAAAATTAAATTTTTGTTCTTCAAACTGAATTTTTTTCGAAATTTTGCATTATTAAGTGCATATTTTTTATCCAAAATTCAATGCTCTTATTATTTATTAGTCAAACCGCAAAACCTGGTGCCAAAAGGCTTCTGAGCTCTAAAGAAATTAAAACATTGGTAGTGAAATGTACTTTTTTCCACGAAAACACAATTTTTTGGGTTTATTCTAAATTTGGACTTTTAAGTCAATACAATTCCTTGCATAGCTTCTTATTAGCAAATACTAATAACATAGACTAGATTATAAAATGTAACCCTATTTTTATTCCAAAACAGATTCAATTAATTGAAATGACCTGTTTACCTGATGAAGCTAATAAAAAAGGTTTGGAATGTTTAAACCTAAAAAGCCAAAATATATTTTATTAGAACACACATAAGTGTGCAATTACATTGTTTTGGAAACTTAATTTAACTTTGCATATCAAAACGGCAATACAAAACTTTAGTAAACATTTGACAGATACACAACTTCAATGGTTAAGCATAGAGTTTGTACGCTTAAAGGTATCACAAAAGGAGATGTGCCAACCATTAACTTTTTTCAAAACCCAACAACCAACATCGCGAACATAAGATGTTGGAGTATTGAAGAAAAGAAAGGTCATTTGATGGATCAACAATCTTAGGGAAATATTCGATATGATACAACGGTTTTTTAATAATTGAACTTAAAGTCCAAACGACGATTTTTAATTTCCATGAACTACTCGCATTTAATGAAAATTCACCATAGCCTGTCAAATTGTTAACGTATTGAATCCAATACAAAACTTTCTTATTTCCCCAGAAAGTACAATAATTATATTTGAGAGCAACTTCATTCATGTGACAAAAAATAACACCGAAGTGAAACACATCATTAGCCCAATAGTTTGCATAACCAATTCCATTGCAAGTTGTCCGCAACACATTCGTCCATTTGCCTCGAGTGCTATCTTGGGAAGGTGAATCTCCTCTCCGACACATCGTCTAATTTTCGAAACCACCTCGCTTGAGATAAAAGGAATTTCTATTTTAAGATACATTTCCGTCGCAAACGAATATAAGGCCGCTCTCCTCTAATCACATGATTCCGCTTTTTTGTTTCATCGAAATTTGAATTTTTTCATCAATTTTTTTTTTCTTTTCAAAATCATGAGTAATTTTATCCCTCCCACCTCCCGCAAGGAATTTTTTTTTTAATATCCATACTTACTTGTTTGTATGTGTGTGTGTACATCCATTCCCATGACCACATGCATCGTGAAAGTACAGAAAAAAAATTGTATCTGCACATGTAACATGATACACACATATGGTTGGTATATTGCCGCGCCGTTGAGTTGGTGGACTTGTATTCTTGAACTCATACCTCCCCGGACCGGGAAACAGAGCCGGCAAATTAAGTATCGACGTCATGAATATATCGGAGAAACCTAAGTACACACAGATACGTATAGTAGACGTATACTAGCTACTAAACTAGATACGCATGCGCGTTGTACTCGCCGCGAGTTATTTTCGTCACAGATTTGAAGCGCTTCCAAGTGATGAAGCTTCTCTTTGGTCAAAATTACTCACCGAATCCAAAATAAGAACAGAAAATAGCAAATTATAATAATATCTGAGAGTTCTGGTAGATGAAGGAAAAAAAACATTTTGTATATTTATAGTTTTTTTTTTTCTTTCAAATATCTGAAGTTGAAGATGTGCCGTAATCCGCTCCATACTTCTTTACATTCCATATGATGATTTAGTTACTATTGAATGCAAGGAAGCATGGAACTTTCATAGGCGAAATATTGTTCTCCCGTATCACAGAAAACAAAAAACACACACGCACTTTACAAAATTTCTACATTCAAGTTTCTTTTAAAAACATTTTATATTTTTCCAACTCCCTGATCAGTTTTACAAATAATATCGAAAAAAATTTGCATAAGATACCCTCGCTGTATTTTTTTTTTTGTTTTTTTATTTATGATGTCACCCATGGGTGTCATATGTAAACGTACTTACAGTCAAAAGTCATTTGATGGATAGGAAAAGTTCACTGTTCTCTTTCGGGAGTATATGATAAGACTGTGATACATCATCTGAATTGTGTAACACTTATAGGGCACTTTTCTTATTTATTTTTTTTTAAATTAACACTCACCCCCTCTCCGGTCCACGGAATCCTATGTCAAGTTAGGTCAATGGCGCAAAAAAAAAAACACACCATCGCCACGTTTAAGGACAAGAAAAAATAATTTAGGATATATGAAAATTAAAAATTAAACATAAATCCAACAACAAAGTGGAGGTAACAAAATGCACTGCACACACACAAAACAGAGGCACTTGAAAACATTTTTCCGGTGTTATATCTGTTTGTCATGTGGCCGCAATATGTCCATTTATTTGGCGGGTAGAACTGCATAAGATACACGCTGACTGGTATTTCTGTTTTTTTTTTTTTTTGTGCAGTTTATGATGTTTCATTCACAGGATATACTCGAGTAGGAATTCCAAAAATTCAGTTGGGATTTACTTACACAGTTTTTTTGTTTGAGTTCTGATATTTGTGAAGTATGGGATATTCCCGTGTGAAATTGTTAAAAAAAATATGACAACTGCTTAACGAACTTCTTTGAAATATTTGTAAAAATCACTTGAAAATTCCCAAGAATTTGTTGAAAGAAATACAGTAAAACCTTAAAAATCCGATTAAGACAGTACATCTTTACTTTTGGCGTTGGGTTTAGTTTGAACAGAAATTTAATGATGCAAATTTTAAGAGCTAGTATAATCTCATCAAAATCATGTTCCTTTAACACTGTTCTATCTATATGTAACAAAATTATAACAAATTACGATAAGAAAAGAAATTTGTTAGTGGCATTCTTCACATTCCCGTAAAATAGCTTAATCAAAATTAAGAGAAAAAAAAATATTTAGATAAACAATTGAAGCATTTTTTGCAAAAACTATTTTCGAAGTTAAAAAGACGCTCAATTATCAATACGAAAGAATGCGTTTTATCTACGAAATCGGCTAAGACTAAGAAAAAAAGATAAATTAAAGGTAGACCTTAAACCGAACCAACCGAAGCTGTTTATGCCTTCACGAACTATCAACCATGGGATTCATTAACTAACTCCTCCATAGAGCTACAATCTCTGTGGACTTAACTTCTGACATTTTAAGTAACTAAAAGTACTTGAAAGCGAAAGGACGCATTGTAGCAATAGAGAGCTTCAGATTCCTTTGAACTCAAACGAATGGAAGAAAAAAAAATTTTAGTCTCACTTTTTCACTCACTTTCGGCTTTCAGATTCACCTAAATAGGCCACAAAGATTTGAATACTAAATACCAAGCTTGAAATCAAACTGTTTGAAAGGGTTTATTCGGGGTACCTAAATCATGCAAAGCAGTCTATAAGTTAAAGACAAATGAATTGAAACACTTCAATAAGCCTTCTGCAGTTGCTAAAGGCTTAGGCTAAGGACTTTATGATGTGGATAAATTCTTCTTACTTGCAAAGTGGAGAGATAAAAACTTTTTGAAACTAAAACTGACGTTAAAAAAGTTCCAAAATCACAGTGATGAAGAAAACTGTCTTCGTAATCCGAGAAGGAAGAAATTTAAAAAACAAAAGCTTGGTATAAATAATGAACTTAATTTTTGGAACAAAATACAGACAAAATACTGAAAGTCTGAAAAACAGTTCAAATTTCATACATACAACTTCTCAAAAGACAGCTCGATCTCAATATGTCAGCTGTCAAACAATTTTTCGACAAAACGGTAGCCATTTTTGAAAGATCTTCGCCGCTATTTGTGACCAAAAAAAAAAAACTTTCAATTTGTAATCACCAAAAAGCTATAAACCCAATCGAAAATTATTCGAATTGACACATCGGCCATGCCCACGCAAGATACAAGTATTTTCTTCACTGCCAGCCCAGTTGGTATCGAATGACATCTCTGAGACCGGAAAAAAATAAATACTTTCGAACTATTTTTACGCGATTACATAATAGGCGGATAATTTCTCCGAAAATATTTTGTATTCGATTTTTTTTTTCTATTTCGTTTAAATAAAATTTGTATTTTTAACTTTTAAACTATACCTCACAATTTGATCCTTTGGTTTTTTTTAAATATATTTGTTTTTGAAATTAGCACTATTTTTTTACAACTATAAACACACAATTAAAAATGTTTAATTCTAAACAAAGTTTCGAATTTTGTATAGACAGAAGAAACGAGTAGTTTTCGAATAAAAAATTGATCCTCACTGATCGAGTTCCAAACGAGCAATGCACTAAAGGATGCAAAATTTCTCTGTTTAGTTTCTATAACACATCAATGTTTGTGTTTGTCTCTTTCTATGTATTATAATCGTAGTGTATGAGTTTCAGTATGTTTCCTGAGATTTTCCTCAATTTCTTTGTATCGTTTTCAAAAATTAAACTTAGTTTGTCCATTTTCTGTTTTACTTATATTTTATTTATTTATTTTTGTATATTATTTAAAATAATAAAAGAAATACTTGGACAGAGGAGAAGAACGACGTATCTCCAACTGATTTACCCGATGCCGAGCGCCGTACACTGAAGAATGCCTCGCTTCGAGCAAAAGATACTTTCGAGGTTTTCTTCATACCCCATCGATGAAGATCACCGTGTGGCGTTTTTTACGTTTTTTTTTTTTAGAGATATCTCCTCTGACTAATTCAGAGCAGAAAAACGGATGATGGGATGATGCTGGTGTGGTAATAGTGGTGGTGGGCTATATGGTCGTCTGTTAGGGGCTAAAAATGGCCACGAGATTTGACTCGTTGTCTTTGGGTTGGTAAAGTTTTTCCTTTTAGACATTTTTTTTTGTTTTTTAACGTCTCGCATTCGACGGATACATATTGTAAAAATAAATATTTCTCGAATTTTATTCGTTTTTTTTTTTGTGTGCTCACTAGTATAATAGTATAATCTGAAGACTTGTATGTGTAAGGATAGATCAGTGGAATACAATGATGCTGAATGTATTTTTGGTGGCAAAATTTTAGCTCCCCGGCACTGGTTTGAATGCATTGCGCATACGAGGAACACACTTGCATATTATTTCAACGCGGTATGGTGTAATATGCACTTGAAATGGTTTCTTGGTGAGTTTGACAGTAGGAGGTAATATATCGAGGAATGTTTGAGATAATGCACTGAGTGTGGCACTGAGGGGCTGCCAATTCTGACATTTTGCTGAAAATGCGTGTACTGTACAAATAAAATTTTTGGCAAACGGTGTTGGTCTATATGGGGAACTCACATAATATATACAAACATGCATGTATTAATTAAACTTTATGAGGATTAATGAATAAAGTTCAATGAAATCGATTATTATGTCAATCTTTATTGTGAACACACTTAATTAGATATTTTTAGATATTATGTGTAAACTTCTTTGTTATCAAATGCAACCAAAGTTTTCAGTGCCATCTCACCGCGGTTAAGGTTAAATTTTCATTAGCTAGTAAGAAAAGCTTCGCAAAGGAGCAATGACTTCAAACCAAAAAATCTCTCATCCTTCTGTATGAATAGTTGAGACGCTTTCATATAAGGCAGACGATGCGTCTATCCGCTATTATCATCGATCCCATGACAATCTAAGCCTAAGCCTTAGCTTCTTTCTATTAGTCCCGAGCTAGTAAAACTCTAATTACGTCAATGCCGTAGCCTTGGGTTGTGATGTTTTATCCCAGTAAGTGCTCGATCGATTTCGTGTCTTTTGACCTCTTCTTTAATCGCCGCTTCAATGACGGCTTGTAGGAAGCGATTGAATATGTCCATATCCTCTCCGTATCCCAACAGTTGGACAAACTTGGAAAATATTTTGCCTTCCATGTTGGCACCTGACTATACGCTGAATAAGATCTTATGGTCTACTTTTGGCTCGAATATGTCTGGAAATCTGATATACAAGTCGCCATATAATGTGGTTCATGCTCCCTGCCACTGTTGAAACCTGAAATTCTTATTATGAAATTCTTTATACCTTAGTACAAGCTCTTGATTCGCTTAAAATGTTGTTTGAGTATATTCAAAATACCAAAACTTAAGAACACATAAATTCGTTAAAAGCCTCTCCATCTTTCCCGTTTGCTGCCTGCAAAAGTTGTAGTTCATCCCAATCAATTTTGTTGCTTCACCTTCCGATAACTTCAATGTATCTTAACTTGGTTTTTACAAATTGTAATCTGGATATGTTTACGATGGTGTTGTCCTTGACTCTTTTTTTTGCTGTCAAATTTAAAGATGCAGCTGCAGTTTTATTAAGGAGATACATATGTACGTTCTTCATGTATTTTGTATAAAATTTTATTTCTAGACAAGATATTTAACTTCCCATCAGGAAGTTCTTGTAAACGGTCCGACTTTCACATATAAACATTTTTAAATATTTCCACACATCGAAGTCACAGAAGTCGGATTCAATTGTTTTGAGAAAGATGTCTGCGTGTGTACATATATTACGTAGGTACATGTGGTTTTTTGTCTCTCATATTTCGAGAACAAATCAAACTATCGATTCCAAATTGGTTTCATTCGAAGCGTATTTGCAGAAAAAAAAACAGGAAGTGTTCATATACAATTTGATTAGGATGTTTCAATTTTGAAACAAACTGTCAAAAAAGGGACAATTTCACTTGTTCAAATAATATTAAATAAGGTTTTAATTACAAAAGTTCAAAATCCATTTAACTTATAGTTTTCAACTTCCTCATAAGATACAAATATTTGTAAATATATACACTGACGTTCGGAAATTTCCGTAAAAATTCATATAAATTGTTTTTTTTTTTCTTTTTAATTTTAATATCAAAATTTAATGCAATAGTTATGCAACTTTATATTTACTAAGCCAATTGACTTAATTAATTTAGCCTAATTATTAACAAGACTTTGGCTATAAAATATGGTTCGTCCTAATTTACGTCGAAAAATCCACCAATTTGGCCGACTTTCAATCCATCAACTTCTTTATGTTTTCCAATGTTATTGATTGAATAAATTTATCTCTCGATAAAGGACACTGCTTAACGAGCCTTGTCATGTTCCTCCCAAAACAGTATTAATTTGAAGCCATTCTCAAGTTCCTCTTTCTCTATTTCTTGATCCACGTTTACCACGGCAAGCTTGGAAAACTATTTCAGAAACTTGAATCCCATTTCATAATTTCAAATGATATCTGCAACACTGACGCATAGAAATTTTTAAACAATTCACATTATATGCTGCCTTGTCTGCAGCAAAGAAAGATGCTTTATCATCTGTAAACAGCGGCAAATGATATTTGTGAAGCACAAAAAATCAATGAGCCATGGAAAGCTACACTGTTAAAGATTACGACTTTTCCACTCTTTCGCATGACGATCCCGGCGCTGTGGCTGAAGATACCGCGAATGAACCATTAACTCACTTTCGAAATTTGCAAAAAAACTATTGTGGAAAAGTTCCCAAAAGGCTGTAATGAAAATTATAAGGGTATACCGGGTTTCCCCCAGAACCTTGAAATTACAACACCCTTATGGGTACGAGCTGATGGCAAAGAACAATTTGTCTCAAATCCCGCTAACCTTTGTAAGAAGATCCTTAAAATTCGAAGCGTTAATAAGCAGACAAATAATACTTGCTGATCCGACAAACGTTGGCTTGAGTTCAGCAAATGTTTTTTTGATGATCGAATTTTCGATATAGTCATTGACACAGTATCCGGATTTTTCTGATTTCGAAAGTTTTTTTTAAATATTTTAATAATGAACATCCTGTTCATTTTTAAACAGGCAACTAAAAAAAGAAAAACTCTATGCAAAATTATTGGGACACACTATTCTGATAGGTTATTTTATATGCGAATCAGTTAAAATTAACTATTTATTTTAGATCCGGACTCTGAGGTGGCCATTTCAACACGTCCTGCGAAATTCCCAACAAATAGTTGCCCTACAACTGTTGCAACATCGTTTAAAATTTCCAAAAGATGTGTTTTTTATAATTTTCTCGGGGTATCTTGCGATGAAGCCAATAGCATTATTTGTTATATGCCCCCGGTCTGATTAATATTTTCTTTTGGTCAGAACAACAGTATCTCCTTCCATAACCATCGTCGTATAAGCACGCAGTCTCATCTTTCCACAAAATGGTTCCTCCGTTTCAATCGTCAGTCGCTTTCACCAGAAAGTCGTTAAAGTGCTTTTACTAAAGATTCAACAACTGAACATTCGTTTAAATTGCTTGAATTTTAAGCTCTGACTATTTTCAGTATAAACTATCAAAATGAAGAGAAAACTGGAAAAATAGTGTTTTGAATGTCGATTTCCATTACTAGCGCGATTCAAAGTTCTTCAGGGCCGACGGTGGTCTTATTTTATTTTATAAGGATATGCGTACGTCAATAAATTGTAAAGGTAACTATAAGACTAAGCGCAAAACTGTTTTTTTTTTTTCAAACACTGGCATTTTTTTACGTCTTTAGTGCTTTTACACTTCGTTACTTTAAAACGGTCAGATTAATATAATTTAAAGAAAATTTACCTGTTCATAATGAACTTGATTTTGGAACTGTTTAATAGAAAAAGGATTGCTACCATGATACGAAGGTCATCACCTTTATTGTGACTTAAGTATAAAATTTACCCATAAGTATAAATTTTATTTACCCATAAGTATAAAATTTACCCATAAAGACCACCGACTTTTTTGCAGATAATGATGTGTACTATACAAATGTGGTCCTTTTTACGTATCCTTAATAGTTTTCGCAGCGCCCGCCAAAGAATGACTTTAAAAGGCAAATTTTCGATACCTTGGGTTACAATCATCGTCATATTTCTGCAAATTTATACAAAATTTTAACAGGTTATACTAGTACTATACTGCTTGTTAAAACCGGGTGAAAATCCGTTTGGTAGTTTTGAGTTTATCGCTTTATAATATTCAGTGATTTTCGTCAATGCTTTGTAAGATATTTTTATGAAAACCTTCGAGTCACCCCATTTGGCATAATTTGAAAACTGCGATTTTTTCTAAATTACCTTCTCTTCTCGAAAAGTCCCTCAGATGTACTTATACTTGATTGACTTCGTGTTTCGAGCTCTCACGTAACTTGTTTTGCATAAAAAAAGCATGCCCTCAATGTTGTCGCTCAAAAGCTTCGGAAACCAGGTGTTTTCAATTTGAAAATTAATGTTTTTGTTGTGGGAAGTTCAAGGCAAGTTTTATGTCAATTTAAAACAAAAACAAAATATGATTCGTAAAAGCAAATTTGCAGAGCTTTCATTTGGATTGTTTCTAGAAATAAATATAAATAAAAATAATTTAATCCATTCAGTCATTCGGTAAAGAAATAAAAAACAAAAACAATTTTGAGCAGGTTTGATAATTTCTTTTTGAGTTTTTGTTTTTTTTTTTTGTTTTTCGCTTTACATGATTCTAAAAATATCTTATTTTATTCTATTTATTCAAGTTTTGTTTTTGTTTCATTTTTATTTATAAATAAATAAATGGATTTGATTTCAAAAAGGAAAGTATTGGAATAGGCCTTACCAATGCTCACTCATATGTGAAAGTTTGTATTCGAAATTTTTTTTTTGAGGGTGAAGGAGTTTTGTGTTTATTCCTGTATCACAGATACATAAGAACAGCTGTCTTATATGATAAAAACCAAAACGCTTGTCACTCTTTCTGATGAAAGAGTTAGGTTATAAAAAAGAGAGAGAGGGAGAGCTTTGGTTTTTTGACGTCTTGCGCTAGAACTTTCTAAGCCACATTCAATCATTTTTGTTACATAGTTTAATGGTTTTCTGGCTTCCTGATGCAGAGCGAAAATAATATTATTCGAAGCTTCGAGAATTGTTACCCCTAAATGTACCGAGGTGTCAAAAATAAGGGATATTGCCGTGATTATTGCCGCTTCAGCTCGAAACTGGATCATGTGAAACCAAAAAAAAACAAAAAGTGATCATTTACAAATGTCGTAGTGCTGCAGATGGATGAAAGAATTTGAAGAAAATAGATTTTTAAAACAATCGCGAATGATGAAATTCAAAGTTGTTTTTTCGAGAAAAATTTCATTCACATAATCGGCTATTAAAAAAAAAATCGTCTATTACTATTGCCAGATACTTGATGGATTCGTTGTAATTCGTTCGTAAATAGGTCGCAGTGTTGAGCCTTGTGGTTCTCTAAAGTGACTGCCTTTTTCATTGCTTGTATTGTTAAAAAAATTCACTTTTGCTATTCTTCCCGTCAAAAAGCTTTCCAATCAATTTCCACGAAACTCTCTTATTCCGACTCAATCCAATGCTTTAACATGTTTAGTGTATCGAAGCTCTGCGAAAGTCTACGACCATTATGGGGGCATGTTGATTTTTTTGCTAGCCTTAAGACACTGTGCTTTTGCTCTTTTAACTTTCCGGTCTCATTATGTTTTGCAATAAAACAGCTAAAACGACGGACTATAATTTCCTTAGACGTAATTTCTTCACACTGCGCTTGTAGATCGGTCGTACTTTATAAGTCTTTAACAAGGTCGGTACTGAGCTTTGCCTCAGGCTAGAGTTGTTTATTGACAGGTGCTAGCAACGATACATTCAGTCTTAAGGCAATTGCAGTGAAGTTGTCAACACTTGCAGCTTTTTGTTTATCAATTGGACCGGCCAGAATGATTATACTTATACTTATATGGATGGAGAATTAAACTGTCTTTGGCGGTTACGAAATTTGCTATAAAATAAATTAAGTTTTGCATATTTCGTTGAAAATCCATCATAACTTCAAAGACGAAAAAAATAAAAGAAGCACTTTTTTCAAAAATATTTCAGACCATTTCATTCTCTGTAGAACCAAAAGTATTTATTTTATTTCAAGTATTTGCCCGTCCTTTTTCCTTAAGGCTCACAATTCAAGATGCTCTCAAAAAATAACATCAATAACAACTCATTTTCCATGCCCGCAAGGAAAATATTTTACAGTAAGCCAAAATAAAATTTCCTTCTGGAAATACGCCACCAAATGTAACAACCGAAAACAAGCATGACCAAAGCAAAGTGTACATAATTCTTCAAGTGTAAATCGTGGTGAAACTTAAGAAGTTTCTTATCCAAGAAAAAAAAATAACTCTAGAAGAGAAATTTTATAAAAATGTTTAACCCTTTTGCGTATTTTCGAAAAGTAACCACTGGCGGCGGAAAACAGCAGATTCTTAAAAAAAAAAAAAAAACAAGAAATCGCACGTCTCGGTTAGAGGGTGAAACTTTATTCCATTCTTTGGCTCCGAGGACTGCTGTTTGCTTCAGTGTTCTATATAAACATTTCACTTGGAAAAATATATACGAGTATATTTTCCTTTGCTTTTTGAAAGAAAAGTTTTTTTGGCAAAAGTTAACAGCGTTGCTGACGTGACTTGAAGTTGTTTTCCAAAAAAAAAAATATAACAAAAAAATCTTTCTTCGTGACTCTAATAATAAAAATGCCAATAAAGGAGATGAATGGATGTAGAAGAGGTAGAAATAATAAAATAAATGTTTTCTTCTCGAAGTGTAAACACGTGAAAATGTTAGTTTTCAATGAGAGTTCGACCTGATTTGTCTTGAAGGGTTTAGGTAAACATCAAAGTGGTTTATCTAACTTAACTATATACTGCATAAAATTTTGAGTATGTAATAAGCATACGTGCTCGAAATATACTTCTTCCGCGGCACTTTGGCTCTAGATATGCAGAAGCGTGGCAAAAGTCAATTTCTTGATGGCGCCAAAATTAAAAAAAAAAAAACGCTTGGGCTCTGTAAAGATATAAACTTTCACAACAAAAAAGATTTTTATAATTCGATAAGCCATTTGCATATGCGATTGGCGAGTCTCTTCTGCGATGGGTTGGAAACTACATTTCAAATCAAACAATACAAAAATGCTGGTGTTCCTCAAGGCTGAGCTTTGTGTCCGACTCTCTTCAATCTCTCTCTCACGCCCCTACTCTTCCGACGCAGAAAATGAAGTGCAAATGCAAGGAACGACAGAGAGAGGTGTGCACTTCCACTTTGCTTTTTGGTAATAACCCCAATACCCCTGTCTCGGGTGCAAGCGCTATTATATGTTAGCCGCAATAATCTGTGTGCAGCTCCACATTTGGATATGAATCATGGATGGGGGCGAATGAGTGATGTGAGAGACGAAATGACGCGATAATTCACCACAAAGAAAAAACTGAATAGTTTGTTAAGAATATTTCTTGGCTAATATTTGGGTGGGTATAGTGGTTTCCCTCGGAACCAAGGTGATAAAAAAGGCTTAAAAACCTATTTTGAAGGCTAAAGGTAACAAAGACATTGCGATGTCTATTATTGTGACTCTCATAAGTGGGTTGTTAATCGGGATGAGATCAAGCTAGTTCTGTTTACCTAGCTCGAGAGATTCAAAGTTTAGGGCTTTCTGAAGCTTAAACATAAAACTTTTTTACTTAAATTCTGAACTGTGGAGTTAATTAGGGGAGTAATTTTTCAGTGAAATTATGATGTTGGCAATGAAGTGATGACGCAATCTTTTAAAACTAAACAAACTTCCTACTACCGCAACTTTTAGTGAAAAAATACTGCGAATTGTGAGCGAACATTTAATTAAGAACATATCCGACCCTCATGGGGTGTACTTTCTCCCACGCATTTAATGTTGTCCTAGATATTGTCATGAACCAAGCCCTTAAGGATCAAAGGGCCATAATATGGGGAATACATGGTTCGCTAAATGACGTTGAATCAGCAGATAACATGTGCCTTCTGGCCGACCTTACGCTTGAATTACCACATGTTTGACATAATCAAAAATGAGGTTTCCGGAATTTTCATTTTTTTTAATGCAAAAGGAAAAATTTGTATCAACCATGTGGAAGAATATTCTGTTGTATTTTTTTTGTTTGATCTAATTTGTATCCAATAGATCACAACTCCTCCCATATACCTTGTATGGTACGTGTTGGTAGAACTTTTTGTTCTGGCGTCAAACTTCGGAATACGGTGTGCTGCCGACTTTTATTATGCCTAACGGTAAAATCGCCTTATTACCAGATGTCAAAGAGCAATTTGTGGTTGACACCTTCAGGTATTGTTCTGACGAGTCCAACAGCAACGTCACTGGCTGTATCATACATACTTATTTTAGGGAATTTGTTGAAAGATTGTATGAGTCTTTGAGCTCCAGTATAAATTTCAAAATCATAGCTGAACCCAGAGCTGCCGCTAAACAAAAAATTTGTATAAACTCATTTGTGTAGTTTTGTGGGAAATATTAACTCAAAACAGATCTGCTCTTAGTTGGTATAATTTGTCTGCCATGTATTTTATTTTCTGTTTCTATTGGAAGTCTATTTTTGAGTTGGTTCAAGAACGGTAGAATTTTGTGAAGAGGATTGTGTCCTGGTTTACCTTTGGGAACTTGAGTGGAGATTGTGTTGAGATTTATAAAGCGTTTAAATTTCTTCAAATCGATTGTATGGCATTACATTATTCATTTTTGGGTATCCTTGGATTTCGTTCCAATAGAATCTTGTGACGGAAGGTGTAAAGACATATACCAACAAACTGTTAAAGTTCTTTTGCTTAGATATTGGTATTCTTTTCAGGACGTTTTTCAAAAGAATATCTGATGGTTTCTTGTTTTGTGTGTTCGAACTTTTCGTCATTAAACAAGTTATTGAAAAATAAGATTGACGTCTCTTAGCTCCTCAGCCAAATTCAAGTCAACAAATCGTCCCGCCATCGTGGCCTTGAAGCTCTCGCGCTTCTACTCGAAGAAGATGTCATCTGTTTTTGTGAGTTGTTATCTTCATCATTCTAATCGGGTCCATCAGACTCTGGTCTTGATAACTGCTGTTGTCGGAAAGATTTTGTAAATTTGTATGTACACCACTATAAAATCGATGTGGGTCGATATCACACAAATTTCTGCAATATCATATTCTCATAAATACTCGTAACTATGAAACACAATTCTAACATTTTGTGTATTAGAATTTGCAAAAAAAATAATATACACTTTTTTATATCCGTTAACAATATTGCCTTCAAATTGGAATAAATCGATTGTTTGCTTCTAACTGCAAAACATATATATGGATGCACTTGTTGCGCTTTGAGACCCTTGGAGTTAAATAGCGGTTGAGTGTTGGTTGCAACTTATTTTCCATTAGATTTATAAAAATGAGAAGCAGAGGCATAACGTATTCAATTTTTTTCTAATGTTCGGACGGAAGAATACTTATACATACTTATAACTTCATAAAACTAAAAAAAATTATATTATCAAAAATGTCGAAATTATTTCCTTTACTGATATATTTTTTGGAAGCACTTGATCTTCACAGCTGAAACCTCTCTGACGACTTTGATGTACGATTAAGTTTGCAAAACTAGTTCACAGATGGCGCTTGTTTTTAAAATATGGACCATCCATTGCATATACATATTTCAAATTGTATACACAAAGCACACATTTTTTTGAAAAATCAAAAATTTTACTCAAATGCGGTAAAGGAAATTTATAGATTCTATGAAATTTATAGATTCTTTTATAGGCCGAATGTGTAGAACGCGTAACCTCGTTACTACATCAATTTCAGACTATTGTGCACCGGTACCTTCTTCCTCTGCCTTCTAATTGCCTTCTGCTTATGCTGTTTGAACTTGCTATAAGGGTACTTACAATTGCCTTCTGCTTATGTGGTGTAAACTCGCTATAAGGGTACTTACAATCCCTTCAGCATGTCACTATTTAAAAAAAATTAGGTTAGTTTTATTCTTTTTTTTTATCTTAAGAAGGTAATATGTGAAAATTCATGCTACCCGTTTAACAATTTTTGTTGTTCCACCTGAAAAAACAACTGAACAAATAAATTGTTTATTATTGATTGATTTTTAAACTTGAAATTGACTTTTAAAAATATTTTTACATATATTTATTATGAATAAAAATTAAGCTAAGGTTTTTGTTGAAAGAAAGTCAGAACAATTTGATGGGAGAAATTCCTTTAGTTTATTTTTTTTTAAAGTTTTTATTTAAAAATAAAACAAATTAAATTTGACATTAACAAACCACATGCGAAACAGTGAAAAATTAATAATTAATACGAGGGTTTTTTCAATATAGTTTTTAAGACTTCAAGTTCAAAGAGAACAAAGAAGACGCATCTCCTACAAAAAAAAAAAAACAAATACACTCTATAGAATCCAAATTAGTTTGGCAATGTGTCGGTTACACTAATGGCTGGAAAACATCCCGAATTTTTGTCGAAAATCCATAAGTGAAATCAGCAATAACTGGTGAAGGCTTCTTTAAAAGGGAACAAGTTATACATAAGGAGTCAGTAAATGCGGACAAATTTGATATGCAAAGACAACTGCAGAACTTATAGAAGGAAAATATAGCAACAAAAAAATTACCATTATAACAATAACAATAAATAAAGTTTCATGTCTAACCGACTGATGCACTCTCAAAAGAACACAGGAATACAAAAATAAAGATTAGAAAATTTATAGATATCTTAATATATGCAAATTTTAAGAACGCGAAAATGCTTGCAGCCTCATCAAATTCAATTATCTCATATTTAAGACACGCAGGGTTCCGAAAAGAGCTGGCATTATTACAGCTCCGAATTTGTCAGTTTACAAAATACTGCTGTAGATGTAAATGATTTTCTTCAAAAAATTAAGAGCTGTATTAATTTTATTTAGACAAGTTTGACTCAAAAGGGTTAATAAATACATTTGTAAAATAGTTTCAGCACCCTTTAAAACAGTTTTCACTTTGTTTTTGTATCAAAATGTTCACTAAAACAAATTCCTGTACTTCAAATTTTCTATATGTAAGAGCCACCGAAATTCCATCTTTTAACTAAGAAAAAATTGTTACAGTATCTTGTCAGGTTAAAAATTAATGATTTTAGCAACGAAAAAAATCATTTTGAGACACTGAACGGCGCACATTAGCTAGTTAGGGATTTTGACTACCCCATTTGTAAACAGCGAATAGATTTTGTAGTGGTTTGAAAAGCAGATGTACTTTTGATAAGATAATCCTAAATTTAGCATTTTATTCACGAAAGTTTCCTGTTGATATACAAACCTATCAATATCAAGTGATAAAATTGAAAGACAGACGCTTAGCCAAGTGCGCCATGCAGCTTGCAACTAGAAGGCCCTGGATTCGAAGATAACTCTTCAAAATATTCTTTCAAACTTTTTCGAAAATATTTGGATGAAGAATACGAAAAAGGAACACTGCACAATAATAAAAGACTTGCCGCTAAACCATACCCCAACTCAATAGAACTGATTTCAGGCCAACTTTACAGAGAGGTCCAAGTCAGTGTCCAACTTTGAAAGCTAAATTTTGAGAGATCAAAAAGTTGATCGCCTGAATGCATAAATAAATATGAAGTCAAATTAGGTTAATCAAATTCAAAAAAATCTCATTATGAAAATAGCTTCTCCTGCCCAAATGATCCCTTTTAAATTCTCAACTTTAAGCAAGAGCTTTGCTGAACTCCTCCACATTCTCCGCTACCCTTAATCCACAACCACATATGAACATAATATCGCACATGCAGCACATTGGATATGAGAAAGCATACGCAAATCCACTACGAGAGTCATAAACTGCAATTTAACTTTAATTTCAAAATTTTGTAATAAATATTCCGCAGCATCATGTTTCTTGGCCAAAGTTACCCGCTCAACCTCGAAATCAAAAGAAGAAGTTCCTTTCAGCTGTGTGTGCACGGCACACACTAGCAGCAAGTTTTTCGTCCTAAAATAAAAACCACAAAAACGGGGTGCGGTTGTTTGTAACTGGTTGTTGTGGCAACAAGCCATGAACACAGTTGCATCACCACCTAGCACCCCCCATTCAGCCAGCCCCAAACATTAAAGAGCAGATATTGTTTAAATAACAAAATGAAAGATACAGCACAACCAACAACAATAACTTTAGTGCCTTTTAACTCGAAAGTCTGAAGTGAAGTATGCGCAAGCAGACACCCTTTTTGGACAATGGTGAGCGTCCACTAAAAGCTTTTTGATTATGAAAAATGCTTCAGACACATGTTTCAGATTAATCCATGGCGGAAGAACTAGAAGTGGTCTGGTGCTGGTGTTCTGATGTGCTGGTCATCCACTTTTCGCCGCCCGACCCCCTCCAGTGATGTTTAAATAAGAGCTCTCGTATAATTTCCCAGGAAACAGTTAATGGTGTGTAATTATGCTTTTGATTGAGTAATAAATAAAATTGTGCAAATGCAAGGAACGACTGAGAGAGGTGTGCACTTCCACTTTGCTTTTTGGTAATGACCATAATACGCCCGCCTCGGGTGCAAGCGCTATTTTTGTTGGCCGCAATAATCTGTGTGCAGCTCCAAATTTGGATGTGATTCATAGATGGGGGCGAATGAGTGATGTGAGAGACGAAATGACGCCATAACTCACCACAAAGTTGACTGAATTAAAAAAAAAACGAAAAAACAAAATAGTTTGTTAAGAATGTTTCTTGGCTATAATTAAGGTGGGTAAAGGAGTCGCCCTCGGGACAACCCTATTTTGAAGGCTAAAGGTAGCAAAATCATTGCGAAATCTGACAACTTTTATAGCGACTCTCATAAGTGGGTTATAAATCCCGATGAGACCAAACTAGTTCTGTTAACCAAGCTCGAGGGATTCAAAGCTTAAGGGTTTTTGAATCTTAAACACAAAGCTTTTTATCTGTCTTTTGAAGCTTAAAGTCTGATCTGGGGATTTTTTTAGGGGAGTTATTTGTCTTTGAGTGATTCACTTTGCTGTGAAAGTATAAGGCTGGTAGTGAAGTGAAGACGCAATCTTTCTAAATTTAACTCTCTCTCTCCTACAGTTACTTTATGCGAATAAAAACTGCGAATTGTGAGCCGAACCTCTTGGCGTCCTCTTTTAAAATTATGCTAGATATTGTCATCAACCAGAATCACATCCATTGCAATGCATCCAGTCTTTCACTTACCGATGCTTAAGGCGAATTCTAAAGATACACTGGCCAGAAACGATAAATATAAATTTAAATTTTCTGTGGCCCTAGATTCATATATATATATACTATATATGTATATCGGTAAAAAGGGCTCACGTTAGGTTTTAAAGGTGTTGGATACTCACTATCGATATGCAAACTAACCAAATTTTTTTTTTTTAGATTAAGATGTTTTTATTTATCGTCCAAAAATATTTACAATCGTGACTTAAAATTAGACTTATAACTAAGGTAAGGTTTTGTCGGCTCAACAATAAGGGCCCGACTTATTTCATTTGGTATTTTATACAAAATATTTTTTTTTTTACAAAAACGTATAACAATGGCGACTTAATCTTTTAGATGACTATATGCAATTTTCCAAACATTTTGAAAATTTTTGTTTAAGAATTTTTTTTAAAAAATTTATAACTATAAAACTAATTACAGGGTCCTAACCTCTGTAATATCGGCTGTAAGCTTTTTCGTAAAACGAAGTCTCGTAGCAGTTTACGATGTCCTCGAATCTCTCGTCGATGATCGCTCTTGGGCTGAGGTACCTCAGCGCTGGCTCTAAGGTCTGCTGGCTGATGTTCCTGATGTCTCGGTTTGGATGGTCCTTTAGTTTGTCCAGTATCCTTCCGGAAAGCTGTAGCATGTATAGATCGATTGGCGTCATGCCAGCATCTTCATACAGCTTCGTGTTGCTGAAGTATTTCAGCGTGTCCGGTTTTCGCCAGAGTCCTGTACAGGACCGAAGTATCCTTCTTTCCATGAGTCTGATTTTCTTCATGGTTGTTGGTGACACCGTGAACCATATTGGGCAGCCATAAGTTATTACTGGTCTTATGAGCTGCTTGTAGACCAGTAGTTTGGTTTTCTTGCTTAACCCGTTCCTCTTCCTCAGCAGTGGGTTCACAAGATGTAGGGCAAAGTTGGCCTTCTTCATCACGTTGTTGGCATGGGCGTTAAATCTGAGCCGCTCGCTGAAGTTGATTCCCAGGTATTTTGTCGTGTCTTGTGGCACAATTTGTGTGTTGTCCGGGAGGATTAATTTGATGTTGCGACAACGTGCTGCAAATTTTCGTCTTCCTCTGGTTGCCGTCGTTGGTGTCCTGAAACAGATGAGTTCTGTTTTGTTGCTGTTGACTTTGAGTCCCCACTTTAAGTAGTAGTCAAAGAGCTTCCTTATGTGGTCCTGGATCCTTCTTGCTGCTATAACTAACCAAATATATACTTATTTGCACATAAATACTAAAAAGCAGTTTGGCAACAAAAATAGGACTAAACATTACGTTAAGTTAAAAAGTTTAAACCATAACTTTTGTATTGACTGAACTTAGAACATGCATTTTCTCCCAATGACTATGAAACAACAACAATCAAACACCTAATCGGCTAATGGCTTGGTTTCAAAGTTTAAGAGATTTTTTACTACCATGGACAAGTTAAGGTTAAAGGCCGTCAACGAATGCCGACAATGGACAAAAATTTGTTTTTCAAAACAATAAGTTTTTTTCATGAAAACTACGTCTTGATAATGAAAATGAAAAGAAAATTAAATTCTAACAACCCAGAGAAGGTCATCAAATGCTTACGATAAGACTTAAGTTCTTTAATTTAAATAATGTGAGTAGTAGGGAATATATGTATCTACATATTTTTAAACATAGCCTAACTTGAATAACTATTGCCTTTATTTAAAAGGCTTAAAACTTTGAACTTGCGATATTTAATTCGAATACTCTGGCATACCAAACGAACTCAGTGCTGGGCATAGTATTTAAAATATCATGGCGTTTCAAAAGTAGTTCACGGTTTAGACAGAGCAATCCCCGCTGGAGGACTCAACACGTCTTGTCTTTTGAGAGAAGAAACACACTAGGACGAATTTATTTTTCCTCCAAGTTGTGGAGTGCAGACACCATGATTCTTTGGAGAGCCATTGGTTGAAAAGCCTTTGAGTGATTAACTAACGCACCTTATTCACAAGTTGGAGCAAGAGGAAATAACGTGAATCTGCAATCATTTTTTAAAATCGCATTTGTACTATAGATAGATAGACATTTCACCTTTTGGCTGACAGCTGACTATCGAGTAAGGTTAGCTTTCCCACAGGCTCTGTTAAATCTGGTGTAAGTAAAGGACTATTTCGTATCTAAAATCAGTATAAGCAACGATTCCCTTTCTACTATAGTGAAAGATTCATTGCATCCCCTCAAAGTAACAGATTGGTGCGACATTTTCAATGAGAAAGTGATATGGCCTTATTTCTTGAGGACGACGTAGTTCTTTCTTATCAGTTGCTAGTAAGCTTTACAAACGGGTGATACATGCTACAAATTGTCAAATTGGGCCTCGAGAATTTTTACATCCAGCCGGACCGGATTGCTCTAATCGCTTACAAACTTGCCCGCCAGATCTAAAAGCGTTAGGCTTCTTCCATTGGAGCTTTTTGAAATCTGATTCGTTTCATTTCTGTTACAGCCAATTCAAATTAAGGCTTTCTAGTAGGATTTTTTGCTTCGTCTTGAATTTGATTTAAAAATGCTTTCAGCTGCAGTCTTAAGCTAAATGATAGATGTACCTCGATTTCATTGCTCACGTTCTTTGCGGTCATAGAACTGTCCACACGCGCTACTTTTTTAATACATATCCGTACGCATTCCTTGTTAACCTCAGCAAATGTACGTTCCAAGATGGAATGTCGCATGGGAAAATGATCCCCAGAATAGAGTAGAAGAAACGAACGCCTATTCCTTGGCCACGGAATGAGATAGAGCCAAAACGGGAGTGCAATAGCCTCATCGTGTCGGTTATATTTTTAGATGGACCAAGGGACAGACGCTCAGGAGCAGTGTAATTCTCCTCACATGGGTCGCGTCATGGCTAGGCCACCAAAACTCCTCACAGAAAAACAAAAAAAAAAAACGTCTCAATTAACGCACAGCACACTCGTTCCGCGCTGGCTTTAAGTTACAAATTTAGAAAATGGCCGAAAATAGAACTTGCTTTTCTCTTCTGTTCTTTTTTTCCCAATTTTTTTTTTGTTTTTTTTTTTATTTTTTCAAAAGCGCGCCCAAATTAATGACGTTAATGTAATTACATCGCTGCTGGAGGAAGAATGGGAGGCGTGCACCTCGGGCCTCACACTTTAAACAGCATGCACCCATTTATCTTGTTACAGGGTAAAGTTCTAAGCTAAGGAACACGAGTGGATTGGCCAGGAATAGATCCAAATTTAGAAATTCTGTATCGAATGTCGGAAGTCAGCGTGTGTGAATGGAATGGAGACAGTTGGTCCGTGCGCCTCTCACTGGGAGCATGGGAGCAACTATCCCGCTGAGTTGTCAGTTGAACTGTCTCCAAGAGAGATGTTGCCGGGACTAGTTTTAGATCATTTTATCATTTTTGTGGAGAATGTTAATGAGAATTCAATGGAAATGTATTTTAAGCCCAGCCGTGAGGAATGTGTCTATTCGATGGACATTGCCAGTGCGCGTTCCTAGAAAAGGTTCAACGGACGGCTTGCGGCAGTGAACACTTGTTTATCCAGAAACCTTATTAAGAAAAAGTAAAATTTATTTGTTGCTCGAGTATTGTTATGAAATTAATACTCAAAGACGTTGAATGAACTGAAAACTGCTGTCAATCCTTGCATAAAAATTGAATTGATGTTGCGTGATACTTTCGGCGGTTTTGAGAGGCTCCACAAACTTGGAATACTAGAAATTATTTAGCTTGTATGTTTTTAACGAGTATATCGGCTTAAAAGTATTAACCAAAGTCTTTAAAACAAACTTTAATTACATGAATTTCTTAAGCTTACTTAAACTATATTTATATTGAAAATAACGCACAAACTTACTAGAACCATTGTGAAACGTGATATTCATCCTTGGATCAACAGAAGTGCTATGGTCGGAGAAAGTAAAACTCCTAAAGCAGCAAGACTAAATTTAATTGGAATGAGTTGGAGAACAAGGCACTTTTTGTGCTCTCAAGATGTCCAACTTTAGAATGGAACAGGGCCCACACTTTCTACACAATATTCCGAAGATTACAATTGCCATGATCAAGTTGTATAACCCTTCGGATTTGTCCGAATGTCAAATAAATGCACTAAGGATATTTGTGTGTTCGGAGTAGAGCAATCGATTTAAAAAACCCAGTTGAAAGAATATATCATAACTGGCAGACCCGACAAAGAGTCCTACGATGTTAGTATTTCCGGACAACGTAAGTCTGTAACTTCTGATTTTGCAAGACGTTTTTGATAACTTTAAATTCTTTTAATTCTCTATCACCTTTTCATCTTAAAACAGGTAATACAAAAAAAAACAGATATATAATGAAAATAAGAGTAAAACATAACAAAGCGACAACAACAAGAAAAACGCTTAAACAATTAATCTACATTTTCGTAAATGGCAATCTAAAAATTGGCTCATTGCCAGATACATATAATCATTCATATACTAAATTCCTAGAACATATTGTTTCGAGATATTTTACAATTTATTATTTTCGGAGCAAGAAGAAAAGGTGGAGGTTAAAAAACTCCTCTTTATAAAATATTTTTGAACAAAAATAAAACTATATAATATAATAAATATAAAACGACTTATCCTAACTAAGCCTAAGTGTTAGCTTCTACCCAATCTCGCCACCAGTATTTATTTAATTTTGACTTATTGTCACTATTTACATCTCTATCAAGTACGCTCATGCAGTATTTCCAAATATTGGTTTCATCCCTTCAGTGTGCAGGCACATGAAGGATTCGTTTATTTGTTGCTTTTCTGGCAGTATGATATATATATATATATATATATATATATATATATGCATCCAGATAAAGATATGCTTCAGGTGGTATGTACTTATATGTCCACTAATCAATCAATTTCTAAAATACCCAGGGTTAGGATAAACAAAAACGATATTAATTCTTTCGAAATAACATAAGTCGACCGCGCAAAATGATTCCAAGTAAGGTCTAGAATGACATTGTCAATTATTTGGAAAGTCGTCCATCTGACCACACTTATTATTTGCAGGAACTAGCTCTATTTAAGATGTCTTAATGCCTAACCGGGCCTGCAGAAAAGAGGGCTCCAACTCGTTGAATTGGAAGAAGATCCAAAACTATAAGACTACAGAATGTGTCGAACATATGAACGTCGATTGGGCGCTTGAACATCAGCGTGTTGACGATCAAATATCACACAACATTTTCTTTTGGAATGAGGCTAATTTTTCATTCATTGACAAAGCTGTAACAGAAAAAAAGTGAATTAATGCATCCACAAAAAGTCATAGCGGTGATATTAGTCTATGGACATGAAAAAAATCACGTTTATTATTTTTTATTGTTATCCGACTTGATGAAAAGTCATCGAAAATTAAATTACCTATCAGAATCGAATCTAGCCACAATCCCCATCGAGGACCTTTGATTGATATAAATGGTGACAAGATGTCAGGTCATCTTGTTTCCTTTTTGCACTTTTATGGACAATAGCAGACATTTGGTACATACAACTTTGGATGATGGAGACCGACAACTTGAACAGTTTTCGAATCATATTTAAATATTTTTTGAGACCACTCCTCCAATGCTGGCAAAATCTGGTCACTCTCATGATTTAAAGTCATAAACAGCTCTTTGCAAGATGTTTCAGAGTAAAGAACTTACACACCATTCATTTCAAGCTGTGTGCATCATGTGATACCATAACTGCAACAATTAAGCCCTTCATTGCGATGCAGAAACACGTTTGGAACGAACTTGCATCCAAGTCACGTTGTTGTTTCCAACATGCCCTATTGGAAATCTGAAGCCCGAAGCTTCCTATTTAATTACCAAAGAACACTACCGACTCTTTAATGCGCCATCATTATCCTATTCCAGCCTGAAGATGTACACCAAGTTGTGCTTAAAATCCAAATAATCGCTTGCCATCGTCAGCAGTGCCAGTTGGTGGTTATCCAGCAAATTAGAACAGCAAAAAAAAAAAACGAGAGCCAAAAACAGCTTGCGACGGCGGATCTGATAAAGGTCAGCACAGTACAAGTACCCACTCTCCATATAAAAACGATTTCAGAGGAACCATTCCTTCTTGATTTCCTTGTTAGAGTCACTTTGTATGCACATAATGAAAGCCAGCTTAGGAGGAGCCTTCCCCACGCCAACTGTCTTTTATTATTTCGAAACCAGCATCGACCGACACCGACAAGGTGTTCCAAATGCTGCTGTTACCATCGCCATTACTTTCATTGCGACCAGCCAGGACGAAAAACATCATTTCACACTCCTGCCTGCCGCATCCGTCCGTGTTTAATGTTTTCACTTGCCGCTTGCACATTTTTTTTGTGTTTTTTTTCTGCGGGCTAACTCCAACAATCATCTCGATAGACTCCCCAAGTGTCAGAAGATATCGACAAGGATTCGAAAAGAACGCAGCAGACCACAAGGATTAGGAATAAAGAAAAGGAAGGAATCTCCCCTTCCGATTGAGTGTACGCTTATTGGCAAAGGTATAAAGCATAGTGTGTCTTGCTTTCCGGTTTCCTATTCTCGCGAACAAGACGGTCCCAAGGGGGGCTGCATAAATTCCATGGCGTTGAGATAATCGAAAAAATATTTCCTCCATCTTAACACGGCTGCAAGCAAGCATCTTTGGCCGTGGGAGGCGAGAACCGTTCAAGTTACCTGGACCAGCATCTCTCGTCCAGGACTTTATTCCTGCCAACACACACCCCGTTAGCCGTTTGTTTGCCTTATGGTCCATTTACGAAAAGTGGCGATTACCTTGGCTTAAGAGGAAATTATTGCGAGCATAAAAAGAAACTGCTACAGAGGCCGATGCTGACGATGGGGCTAAAGCAAGGCGTGTGGGTTACTCAATGAGACCGCTTAATGGCGCCCGTTTTAATACATTTTTCACACATTTCACCCTCGCTTTAGATGCAGGCAGAGTCCACTAGAAGTGAATTGTTTGGTGGAGTTTTCCTTTTGCCACAGAACGTGCAGTTAAAGATGCAGAAGGGCTTTGTGCAATGGCTATGCAATTGCAATCAATTTGAGAGGTTATATCGGCTTTGATTGCTGCATCATTTCGAGGTGGGTTTAAGCAGAAATGGGCTTTGGGTCTTGTGATGAAATGCTTTCGAAATCTTCAGTCAGTTGCCTTAGCGAGTTCAGTTATGGTATGGTGTGGTTATGGTAGATGTCAACATTCTGTTGTAAGACTTCTCTTTCTAACTGATCCCTTTTTTATTTTTAATGGCTCTCGAAGGATTGTGCCTAGTCTTATTCTTGTACAAAAAGAGTTTGTTGGTGTTGGTGAGGTGTTGTGTATTTTTTTTTCTCTGTAAAAAGCGTTTTAATAAGGACAAATCGTTTTTACATTTGCTTAGAATTCGCAGTACTTTTAAGGAAAAAAATCTCCTTCCAGCAAAGGCACTCACTTGGATCGGCATTAACTTCGGCTGTTGTTTGGTTCTTTATAATCTGCGCTGTTTGTCCTGTAAAAAAATTGGAGAGAAGCTTACATTTAATTTTTCTTATTTCATCTTCTACGGTAGTAATTTTTAAGTCGCTTCGAATACCTTTGTTTTGAATATATCATTGTATTTTTACAAAAGCTCGATAAACTGGATTAGATTTATTTTTGAGATCTTCTTTGTTTTAAACTAAATTTGAACGATTTCCAAGTAGCCAGTACCTTTTTGTTTATTTAATCAAATTTATCGCCATTCTTTTTTTACATGGGCTTTCCATTTAACCATAGCATTCATCATTAGACCTTGAAACTAACCTTTGTTGATTAACGATATTTGTACTGAATGAAAAACACCAGCCAATTGCTAGACGGACTCGCGAAACGAATGTTCCTTACTAATTTGTGGACAAGTAAATGTGTAGTTCGTCCATTACGGAAATTGATCTCTACGATTTTTTCCGCTTTTACTCGTAGCACCCTTTAGGCATTGATTCCCTTGCTAGCATCAAAATATGCAGCATACTACACATTTTTCTAATAAAAATTTCAAATACGTATACTTTTTTTGTGATTTAATTTTTGTAGAAAATTTATGGTATTGTAGTCTATTCAAAATTTCTTGAGTTAAGAAGTTTTTGAAGTTAAGCCTCTGTAAGGTTGTGTAGAGTTGTCTTTAATAGTTTTTAAAATTCTCCCAATTAAAACAAAAGTTGACTACACAACATAAATTATATTGTAAAAAATTTCTTTGATCTATTTTTCATGGAGTTTTTTTTTCGCAGATCAAACTTGTTCTGTTCCTTTTCTTTTGATTTGTCATTAATTTTGTTAGAATCAAATCCACAGCTTGTAAGATTTTGTTCTTTACACGAACCTCCGAAACCTCTTGAAGCTATCATAGTTATTATATATATAGAAGCAATATTAATGTGGAAAAGCATTATTCCACATCAATATTGTTTCTTATAACGTCGAAGCTATCCGCAAACTTTTGATTAAATCGTATGATTAGTTAGGTGTTGAATAACAGAGTTGTCTCGTGACAGTCACACATAATTTAGACGTCTGAAGCTTGTTGTCTAGACTATATTTCATATCCTGACTTTGTGAAAGCATTTATATTTGTCTGTCGAGACTAAACCATAGACTTGTGAAAGCATTTATATTTGTCTGTCAAGACTTGTTGATTTCTTAATTGTATTTATTTTGGATTCATAATTCGCTTTTATGGATCACAAGCTAAAGTGAATGTTAGGATTGGATGCGTATTTTCAAGGATTATAAATTATTATTCAAATCCGTATGCATTTTCATGTAGTATTATTCACTTATTTGGTTTCCGTATTAGACTGTTATTGTTCACATAGAAAATGTTCAAGTTAATCGAAAAATTTGACTAGGTCACCGAATGTATGCCGAAAGATATCAGATGTACTGTGAACAATTATGGCCGCTTTAACAACAAATATTCAAAATAGTATAAATTAAAGGGACAGGACGATCCCCACATAAAAACGTGCTTTTCAAAATTTTCAACTTAATTTTATGTCAAGAAGCACTTACACTTAATCTGACAAATGCTCCCTGATTCTTGTAATCAGTCAATAAATATTGTAATCTAGTTGACTTGTCTTTTTCAAGAAATATATTCAAAGGCAAAATGACATGCTTTGTTCTATTTATCTTTACATAACATTTTTTAAGCCACTGAACTTCTTTTAACAGGTCACACCGACTTTGATGAAAATATATGTGTGAATTTAAGCGGGCTTAGATTCACTCATCAATATTTTTTTATGAATAATCTTCTAATCTTCTAAGATGTCGATAATTGACCTTCTGATAATAATTCATAATTATGTGAATAGTCGGCGTAATTTTTTTGTCAATTTTTGTCAACAATATTTGGAAATTAATATAAGTACGCCTTTTATAATTCGATGAGTCGCTGTGAGATGGTTTTAATTTTAAGAACAATTTTTTACTATATGCGAACTCTTAATTCATTTGTTTTTTTTAACAGAACAAACTTTTTGAGCATTAAGTCGACTTTTAAATAAAATTTTAAATGTGATTATTTTCAAATGATTGGAAATATTAAGCTTAGAAATTTGAAAGACAAAGCTGCCGCTTTTGACAAGACTTTGGTTTTCTGAGTTACTTTTACGTGGTTGTCTGGGATTTTATTTTATTTTCGCAAAGAAAAAGTTAAAAGAGATATTCTAACTATTGGGCTTTCATGCAAATTTTCTTACCATTTTTTTGTACATGTGCAGTAAAAAATACAAAATTAAAAAAAAAAAATACTTCAAATTAATATAAATTCCATCAATGCATATTTCACCAATTTGTCTGTTTAAAATTGATAATAAAAAACGCAATTCGATGAAAGATTCCATTTTTCATTTTGAGGAACGGAACCTAAAAAAAATAACCATAAATATTCAAAAAAAATCAAAAGTCTGGAATCCTATTGATTGCTTCAAATAATTCGTAGTTCAAAAATAATAGGGAATGCACGTGGAGTTTAAATTTCGAAATTGTTTTTTTATTTAATTAAAAAGGATGAACCGAAAGAATGGGAGTCGGCATAATGAAATAACAAAATAATCCATTTCTTTACAGCTTTGTCGTGTGACACAGGAAGAAGTTGCAAAAGACTTATTGCCAGAATTGAACTATTAGGATTTGAAAATATATAAAAGCTTTAAAAATTAATTATTAAATGCATGTTCGTTTTTTTTTGTAATTCATACAAAATAACAAACGTTGGTCAGGCCAGCTACTTCATTCAATTCTTACTCTGATTTATTAAATTAAACTTGTAATTTAATATTTTCATTAATTTATCGACACATAAATTAATAAATTGATTAAGATACTTCCAAACTGTTGCATAAAAGTTGAATAGATTAATTGCATATTAGTACCAGTTATGTGCCACCCACTTATTAAATAATGAATCACAACAAAGTATTAATCGTCATTTTATTTGATTCACATAAAAATGAAATAAAATGTTTCCTCCGATTTTATGCTTCCAATAACATGAGTCGCTCTCCGATAAAATAAGTCCTCTCCAGATGAACTTCCATAAAACTTTACTGGTGTTAACCTTTAAGATGTTATGACACATCTAGTGTCATGAGACCTTCATTTTACGTTCACATTTTCATTCAATGTTTATTGTCAAATTTCATTTACACCTTTATTCGTCGTAGACAGAGTTTGACTTCCCATAAAGATAAAAAAAAAAAAAACTTCGAAACCTTTTAACTTTCAAATAAATGCACAATAACCATTCCTCTAACCGGATGAGATGTTTTCAATTAAGTCGCGTGCGATTCTAATACAAAACCTTAAATTCACATTTATTCACCCCTTTTAACAGCAGCATGACTGCCTGCCATGGCCCAAGGACATATCCAGCCAAAAACACTCCGACAAAGTTAAGTAAAACATGGCATAGCACCACCACCCACTGGAAGTCCCCAAAAATATAGATACCAACCATAAAATGAAAATTATTTAAAAAACCAAAAAAACACCCATCCGAATGCCTACATCAAGTTCATCCAACCAATATCAACCCTGCTGGAGAGAAGATCCCCAAAAGTTCACCCATCGATGTTAATCGCTGTCAGCGATTCAGCGTTTCGGATTTTTTTTTTGTTGTCATGTTCCTTCCTCTCTGTTTTGCTCCCCTTTGGGGGGTAGCTTTCATCATATTATTGACACAACAGGGCTTGGGCGCGTGTTCAACACAATGGCTTGTTAAATTTTCTTCCTTTTCCCCCGGTTATCCTAGTAAAAGGAAGGAAAAAAAAAAACCAAAGCAGTATAACAGATACAACGAAATAAGAATGAGACAAAAGCATTGGAATTTATGAAATTTTCAAAGTTATATCGGGTGCGCGCGTTTGTTTCGCTTTTATTAATCGTAAAATGTAAATTTATCAGAATAAGAAGTATACACACATGTGATGATAAGGGCTCGTCTCTATGGCAGTGGGTAGGCGCTTATTCTACTTGGGTGGCAGAATGTGTATGTGACGAGGGGAGTTTTTCTTTTTTTTCTTGGGCTGTGGGAGTACAGGCATCAATGTGAAGTGTTTTTTTTTTAACTGTCGTGTTAGGAATGTTTTACTGGTGCGGAAGGGTCGCTTTTGATTAAATAAGGAAAAATATGTTTACAGATCTTAATAAGCTACGATTAGGTACGAATTGTATGTATGTATTTTCAGCCGAAATAGAAAACGAAATTCGTACATTATTTTGAGACACATCAAAGGGAATGGCGCCGCCTTAGGCGTCTTTGTAGACGTTTCTCTTTAAGGATAAAAGAACGTCTGACGTTGCGTTAAATTAGTCGCAATCTTTTGTTGATTTCATTGTCTTAAGGGGATGACATAGGAAAATTAATTGGATAAAGGCTCGAAGCATTGGACTATATTTTCAAGTGTTCGCATGTGATAAAGTTACTTCCAGTTAATTTTTGAGAAAGGCTAGTACCGTTTTAACCCTGAATTTTTGGTTCACGTAACTATTTGGGTCATCTTCGGGTATGTTGGTGAGTATCCTATCACGATTCCTATCGCTGAGCAATTCCAGTGTGCCTAGTATCCCCAAGTGGCGCCCCCTGGATAGCCATCTTGGCAACCGCTAAATTGTGAATTTTTTGCAAAGAGTTAACTAACATGTTCCTGTGACGGTTGTGCGACACTACCACATAAAACACAAGAGAGAGTTGCCTCGAATATAAAACCAACCCTTTAAATAAAGCCGTCACGACGCGTAAAAAGAATATCCTGGAATATAAGCACTCACTACACATTGCGAAATACTAAAAAAAATGAAAACTGTCTTCACGTAGCATAAGACAGATATTACTGTGATTCAGGAAGTACGCTGAAAAGGATCGGGAAATGTAAACCAACAAGGAATAAAATCGAGTGAGGATATACACTCAAAAATCGGCAGGGGCCACGGCTACCGGCGATGGGTTGGCTCCGAAAGGATATAAGTCGCCAGTGGCAACAAGCGTATCTATCATTTCCTCAGAAGATGAACGATAAGTCTCCAGCCAAGAGATAGATATTAAGACTGTGGGAGTTCCAGCCATAATGCATCGCAGTCTTCCCTTATTATTATACCCAAAACATATGCCTGGGACATCAGACATAGAGACCCTCGACATAAAGTGAGCTTATGGAAAACTTGCTGGAGAAGGTAAGCGCGTGGGCCACAAGAAGTGGATTTAGTATAAGCCCAATTAAAAACAGGAATGATACCGTTCACCACAAAAACCAAAATACCAAACTTTGAAGTTTGAATGTTCAACCACTCACATTTTCAAACTTAAAAAAGATCAAACTTATGCATGCAAGAAAGCCTTCGGCAAGAAATGGGGACTTCAGCCAAAAATAAACCTAAAGACGTACACAGCTATAGTATGCCCTATTCTGGCCTATGGGACACAAGTTTGGAGCCCACCTTGAACAACCGAAGGGAAGAATAGAAAAATTAAACCGTCAAAAAAAATTCACTGGTAGCTCAGAATGAACTGCGGAGGCAGCGCATTCATTTTCCCCAAAAAGCTAGACATATCCAAATCATATCGCCTTCCGGGCTACGCCAGCATTTTTCAGAATTCATTTGCGAATTCGCAATAGACAGGGGGAATATAAGCAAAAAGCTTGTCATTATCATAGATTACCAGGCCGCTATCAAAGCCTTTGATTTGCCTACTACATCCTTAAAACTAGTAGAACTACGTCAAAACGAAATTAACCACCTAAGTTAAAAATCAAAAGCCACACTTCTTTGGGTCCCCGACCACAGCGACATTCATGGCAATAAATAGGCTGGCCAATTGTCCAAAATTTTTTCAGCTCTGGATAGATCATTAGTGGAGAATCTATTAAAGAAATGATAAGAAACTATTGCATAAAACAGGCTAGCCTCATGTGGAAAAGCCTTACTTCATGTTCCATATTCAGGACAACATGGCCCGACTACAATACTACTGTGTCCAAAAAATAAGGTGACATTGTATTTATTTTGAAAATTCTTTATTTATTCTTCCAAATCAATTTCATCCCCTTCAAAGTAATCCCCTCCCGATGCAATGCACTTATGCCAACGGATTTTCCAATCTTTGAAACACTGGTTGTAGTCACTTTCCGGGATGGCCTTCAGTTCCGTCCTCGCTGCGGCTTAAATCTCCTCTATCGTATCAAAACGGTGTCCCAGGAGCGGTCTTTTGAGCTTGTTGAACAGCCAGAAGTCGCACGGCGCCAGATCAGGTGAATACAGTGGTTGCGGAACGATATGGGTTGAGTTTTTGGCGAAATGATCACGAATTACGAGTGCGGTATGGGATGGTGCATTATCGTGGTGTAAAAACCAAGAATTGTCTTTCCACAATTCCGGCCTTTTTAGGCGGATAGCGTTACGCAAACGACGCATAACGTTCAAATAATATTCCTTGTTGACTGTTTGGCCGGTTGGAAGGAATTCATAAACCACAACACCACGAAAATCGAAGAAAACAGTCAACATGACCTTGATTTTTGAGCGACTTTGGCGCGGTTTTTTTGGTCTCGGCTCTCGTTTGGCACGATATTCGCTCGATTGATCGGTTGTTTCGGGGTCGTAAGCATAGATCCAAGTCTCATCGCCAGTTATAATGCAATTCATGACATCCCGGTAGTCGGAAAGCATTGTTTCACACACTTCAACGCGACGCCTTTTTTCC
This sequence comes from Orthonevra nobilis, assembly GCA_963555765.1. Classification (NCBI taxonomy): domain Eukaryota; kingdom Metazoa; phylum Arthropoda; class Insecta; order Diptera; family Syrphidae; genus Orthonevra; species Orthonevra nobilis. The sequence continues at coordinate 142,180,086 of OY743224.1, forward strand.
GAAAAATTCAATGTTTTCGGTACCAGTCGAGATTTGACGCGCTTGAGGCCCAAAGCATCCTTCAAAATGGTATTGACTGAGCCTTTCGATAAGCCAACTTCATCAGCAAGGTCTCTTATCGTTAATCGATGGTTTTTCAACACCAAATCTTTGATTTGTTGGACGTGAGCTTCATCGGTTGAGGTTGATGGTCGCCCAGAACGCTCTTCGTCTTCGACACGTTCACGGCCGGCTTGGAAATCACTATACCACTTGTAAACATTTTTGTTAGACATAGCCTCATTATCAAAGGCTTTCTGCACCATCCTCAACGTATCCGCAGCAGAAAATTGATTCCGCAAACAAAATTTAATGCAAATTCCTTGCTCAATAAATTTCGACATCGCAAAAAACAAAAAACTCACTTTTAGCAGCTCACAAAACGACGCGTATCTCAAACACTATGAATATATTTTGACATGAAATTTCACATAGATGTACTACCAACCTAAAAAGAAAGAAAAATTTCCAAATCCTTCGACGCGCGCAGTTTAAATTCATATGTCACCTTATTTTTTGGACACAGTAGTATGTCAAAAACCACTGAACTTCCCAACATAGCCTGAGCAATGACAATAAGCACGGGGTACTGATCTGTAGGAGATCATGCACTTAAGCTAGGAATCCGACACAACACCTTTTGTCGTAGCTGCAAACAAATAAACGAAAAGGAATAGCTTTTGCACTTTATGTACGCCTGCCCGGTCCTGGCTAGATAATCCTTGACTGGACGACCTCGAGAAACTATCTAACAAAAGGATAATAGACCTAATCAAATTCGTTAAATCCGCAGGCTGATTTTTAATATCCAGGTCACGTGTGTGAATTCATCATGGGTCTGGGTCCCTGAAGAAAAAATAATGATTGCACAAAAGGTTAAACATATTAGGATGCGGATTCTCCGTGCGAAAACGGCTGATAATGAATGTTATTGATTTGATGCCGATAAGCAACAAACATTCTACAATGTAAGTTTCATACGTGCACAACTAGATGCAACCTACGAAGCTAGTACGAAGATTGACGAAAAAATCGTGCTTGGGCACTTCAATGCTAAAAGCAGTAAAGGAAATATTTGGCAGTGTTATCAGACAGTACAGCCTACTCCATCGAAAACAGGATCAATAACGATTGACATGGTGAGAAGCAGTAAAAGTTCTCCTCAATTAAAAACTTAGCTATCTCCAGATAGTAGAGCTTATTGAAGCGTGATACTCGTCAATTATTCCTAGAGTCCGACTTGCAAATGCTAGAAAGCTGCACTAGCCAACAATATGGAGGACACTGAAAATAGCCAGAGGCTAAAGACAGCCTTACTGCATGATACAAATTAGGCATCCAGTCTCTTCATAATTATGAAGAAAATGCTCTCACTGCATTGCAGATGTTATATTAAGATGAAGAAAAAATTGATGTGGCCTTAGGAAAGCAAAACTTAAAAATGGTAGAACTATGTAAGCAGAACTATGAACTTTTTAATATGGCGAAGATCTTCTGGTACGATCCAGATCAACTTTCTTCTTTGGGAGGATGAAGGCAAACTCAACAACTGCAACATCAGCTCGAATCATTTGTCTTGCAACCAATATCGAGACAGAATTCTAATAACTTACGTCGCTTACAAGCCTCTTCTTCATGTATGACGCATTTTGGCAACACAGAAATCGGTTTGCAGACAATCTGTAGTGTGACTTCTCAAACCTTATTTTTGAATAAATATTATGACAGACAGGTGTCAATCTGTACAGCTGATGCGATAGGCATGCGTTATTGAAATCATACTCGCACCCAAGGTGATGTCCTTGAACCTTTCAGATAAAACCTTATATCACAGTAGATAGCTCAACTCCATAAACGATGGAGATACAACGAAACTCGCCCAAGGCTTTCTAGCCTTCTTTAGTTTGTCCAAGCAACAAGGATCAACATTTTAACTTGAAGGACAAAAATCATGCTTCGTTTATTTAAATAAATTCTCGTCAGCAGTTTAGATTCTTCCCCTGAAGAAAGTTACGAAAAAACATTCAAAATGATAAATACAAGAAAAAAAAACCAAAAAAAAAACACATCAAAAAACAAATAGATTTATTAATAAATAATTATTTTTTTATTTATTAATATATTGAAATAGATAAAGCTGTGCAAGCAGAAAGCAACTTTAGATCTGATTAAAATCATTCAGGGCGGTTATTGAGTAAGTAAGCAAGCATTTATCCTTTAGCGCAACGTTAAAACCAATATTTCTTCAACGAATCATCCACCAAAAGAAGGCATCAAAGCTGTTTGTCTCAAAATTTTGCCCCAAATATGCGAAATAAATGAAAATCCAGCAAAAGAATGTTAAATTTATATGTTAATTTAAAAATCGCACATCTTGTGAAGAATATTTGAAAAAAATAGTTCAAATTAAAACTTTTCCCACTCAAACTCAATCGAATACTTTTCATTTAATGGCCCTCGATACTTTATTTTTCTGGCTTGCCTTATGCGACGCCACACTAACAGAAACTCAAAATTTATCAAACAAATTTCCATAGTAACAACATTTTTATTTTCCGCACCAATGACAACATACATCCTATTTTCAATGTGCGAATATTTACACATACAGAAAGGAAAATCCTTTCACAGCGTGTTACACAAAACTTTTACATCACCATTTAAATGCAATCAAAAACAACAAAATAAAACACAAGAAAAAAACAGCCGCTCTCGGCAGAAAAAAACCTTGCAACAAAATGAAATTTAAATTTAAAATTATCCGCAAATAAATTCCCCACAACAAACTTTTGGCAAGCGCTATAAAAATCTTCCGCACATGTGTTTGCCTCCGTCCAAAATGCACACGAGATACTGCGAGTATGTAGCCGCTTTTGCACAAAAAATACAACTACCGAGTATAAACAACGAGTTAGTCCTTATGGAGTTTTATTCATTTTTTTGGTTGTGTATTTTAAATAATTTTTTGCCACAACAAGATTTTACATAATACAGATTGCGGTTGCAAGAAACTTTTGGGGACTTTTGTTTTTAACAAAGTTTTCGTGGCAAAATCTACGTAAACACTTAAGTTATAAAACTGCGGACCGCGTAAACAAGACGTATGCAGATATTTCATTTTCATACAGAAAACAAAACAATTGATATAAAATTAACATCCTTTTTTGGATTATGAGAAATTTATGAATAGGTAAGATACCGCTTTAATGAAAAAATTGATGACAAAAAAATTTATATAGTTCGGGTAGATAAGTAAAAATCTCATTTCCACCCGAAGGACGTAAGGTCCTGTCCGCTCATCTGTCAAAAGAGCAAAATCTCAATCGAGAGTTTTTAACCACCAGTACTTTCCGAGTTAAGGAAATGTTCAGCATAGGGTCTTTTTCTTTCTGGTCAATAGATGGCTTCGAGAGGTTCACATTCAGTCCGGTTTTGTTCGCAGATTTTGATCGTTCTTTTCAGGTCGATTTTAATAGATTTTTTATTTCTATGACCTTTTCTGTAAAGACCTCTAGGAATTGATTCATGATTAGAAACCACAACAGCGGTTAAAAAACTTAATCTTCAGATGTTGTGGTACTCCTTACCAAGTTTAAGTGAATATGCATTCAGTTGCGACTTTTTGTGAATATTGGGGGCTCTGCTTATGTATATAATATTTTGTGAGAAAAGTCAATTTTGAAATCTAAGGCTATAGTCCACAAAATTTGGCAAAATAGATTGATTTTTTAATCTAATTTTTTGTTTGGCTTTTAACTGCTTTTATGGTTAAACTTCTTGAATGTGCATTCAATTATCGCTGTTTGTCAATATTAAAGGCTCTGCTAACGCATTTTAAAGATTTATGAAAATAGTACATTTAGAAATCCAAAGCTTATAGTCCACAAAAGTTAAATTTTGTGAACTACTATCGCTGTTTTCCAATTTAAGTTGCACCGCTTACGTACAATTTTTTTGTTGCAAGTAATTTAATATGTATATTATATCTGACAGTTAACGACTTTAATAACAAATCTATTTGCCCCTTTTATTTAAACGGAGTAACCCTATTCCAAACATTGCAACAATATATAAAGTTGTGAGTCTTACATCCTTGAACTTGTTTCGCTCTCTAGGCGACATTTTTCAGTGCCGAAGTGACTGGCGTATAAGCGAGAAGAAATCTGCGTCATATTGATACTTATTCAATCACCTATACACATATGCACATATGAACTTACATGTACATATGTATATACGTAGGTGTTTCAGTTTTATAAAAAAAAAATAATTTATACAAAATATTTAATAAAAATTTAACTAAATAATACCAAGATACAAAATTCATTCCAATAACACCGACTCTCTCAAATAAATTTGCACCCCATTTACCTCTCAAAGAAATTGGAAACACAGCTTTCATACAAATTTCCCGTTTCCCCCTTTTAAATTTGACATTTGCAACATTTTTTTCTTAGCGGATGCTTTCATAATAAAATAAACCAATATTCCAAATAGAAATAGATTGGTGAAGCCAAAACTGAAGTTAGGCTTTTTTAAATTGGACTACCACAAAGTTTTGAACTAGGTCCTATTGTGCTTCTAATTTACAAAAATTCTTTTGGATGTGAAAATGCCTTGATTCTGCTATCTGATATCAACTCCGATCTCCATTTCTTGCGGACATGGTGAGCTGAACATTTTGCCAAGTTCTTTTTGTGTTCATGGTAAATAATTCTCAACTTTCAGCTCTCTCTTGAGTTGCAGGGATAAGCCTTTTCTTTAAAGAGCAGAGAAATCAATTCAAGTATTTAGGAATTTACAAGTTTGGGGCGCTTGTGCTTGATGGCAAGTCAACATTATTATTTTAGTTTACATTTCCATTTTACAAATCCTACTTCACACTAAGTCTTTCGCTCTTATCACTCTGGAATTCTATTAATATGTACGAATATAAGTGCTTGCTTTACAAAATCGGGAATATTTTCCATCGAATTAGCTGACATGTTGAACCTCACGGGACAGCCATAAGCCTGGCAGAAGATGATCGTCACTTTAGTATCAAGTCTCTAAGTCATGTCAAAAGCGGCTGTGGCTTTGGCTCGGGTCACTTCTATACGATTGTTAAAATATACGAATCAAACATATTTTTGGAATTCTGTCCTGTAACGCAAGAGGCCGTAGATAACGGAGTTCTTATTAAAATAGTTTCCGATTATTCGGAGCTGGAACTATCGACATTACGTTGAAGAGCTATTATTAATTCTAACATACTTAGAAGCAACATAGCCATTCTTTGCAACGAACCATATTTTTATTACTCAAAGCATCATCAAGCCTTTTCATCTTGTAATGGGGAGCCTCTTACTCAAGAGCACCTTCCAACTCAAACAAACAATCACTCATCCATCGTTTCTTACCTGTGTTAGTAAATAGTGTCATGCTTGCATCCTTTTCGAAAACTTTAAAGCGTTTCTGGCTCGACTTACATCTCGTTTAAGCCGGTTTAACTCGGTAAGATCGACCGATTCAATCACTCCAGACTTCTTTCTTTGGAGTTTTTTGAAGGCACAGATGATGGGTCTATTAGAATGAGGCACAGACTCTGGAAGCTCTTAAAGAAAATAGTGCGCTAACTTACTTTCCAAAGTTCTTGCTGCCGATATGATTAAAAAAAAGCTCAAGTGGACACAAAAATAACTGCCCCCACTTGACCATATCATCTTCGAAAAGTTATTGAAAAAGCTCAATGCTCATAGTTAAATTTTTAAGAAGAAAATGTTAGCGTTTTCGAGCCAACCACTTAATTGTGATATTGTGACTAAAAGTCACCTTAAACAAAGAACTTCTTGTTGTTCACATTTGGTTATCCATTAAATAAATAATGAAATATTACAGAGCACACATGTGATCGAGCCATAATTTTTTAAAGTAATTATTAATTTTTTTTAGATCATTAGCTGGCAACGACGATAGAACGTTTCCTTATAAACACTATTTCGTATTCTGATGAAATTCGCCTCGTTGTTAGCTGCAGCGAGATTTAAACAATCGTTTATTTTTTTTTTGTTATCACCTATGTAAGTCTTGATATATGTATATGAAGTAAAATTCCCTTATATGTAAACATAGGAAACTAGTGCTACGAATGTAAATTTAAATTTATGTTGCAAATTATGTTCTACCTCAGACATTCCACATTTAGCATCCGCTTTGAAATAAAGCTACACCACAGTTGTCTTCCATTTCCCATAAGTAAGATCAAGAGGTTTTATTATTTAAATAAAGTATTTTTAGCAAGAATATTATTCCATTCAACGCCTTATAAGATTAGAAAACAGAATTCGCATTTATTTGACCTAACCGAAAAGGATCTTACGAATATAATTTAATCCAACAAGATGGACCGTCCAATCATAAACCACACTCACTACTTCACAGCTGCAGACTTCCTGCTATTAAATATCTAGAAAATAACTAACCATCCTTAAGGCAGCAACTTTCCCAAGCCAAGCGCACTCAAGGACCCTCTTGTTAACATCAGTTGCACTAGGGTAAATATGAACAACCACATGGGGAGCTAAATTGTATGAAAGACCCCCCAAAACATACGAGTGTCCTTTTTTCCATATTTTTGGAATTCATAAAACTCCCCAACAAATCTAAAGCGCAAGGACTCCAACAACAGCCCACAACGGTAAATATGTCAGATGCATTCATAGCGCCCACCTCGAGGGAAGATCCAACAAAAAAAAATATATATACATATATTTTGTTATTTTTTGGCCAACGTCGACAACGGAGACTCAATTGATGAAAATTCCTTCCCCAAGTACTTTGCCGCCAGGACCACTCTCCGTTCGTGTATATTTGTATATGCATTCAAAATAGCGTAAAACACTTTACCTTTGGGCTTGGAGGTTATTTGAGTTTTCATTTCTAACAAATAGAGAAAAAGGTGAGAATAAAAATACTTGTACCCTTGAAAGGATGCTCTCCCGAGTTGCTACACTTGTGGTGTGTTTCTGCAATAAAAACGACGTCCAAATGTGGAAGTAAAAAAAAAAAACGAATGAACACAACTGAAATAAAGGGTATAAGTCCCTAAATAAATCTACATATAAATATCGGGATTATCTCTCAAATGCACAATGCAAAGTTTTTGCTTCATACCATGCAACTTTTTTCATTTGTATCCTTTAGTTTGCTTCCTTTTTTTGTATTGTGTGTTCTATTTGGTGGAGGAGGACTGTGTTATCTGTGCTCGCTCCATTTCGATTGCAATCTTCAAGTAGAAGCAACTACTCCTCGAGTACCAAAGAAGAAGTTCTGCAAACAAGTACCGGAAAGGTGTGGAAAGTGTTAAGTGTAGAGTTGCAAATTATATTCAATTGCATATTACCATTTAGATAGCTGCAATGTACTTATAGTCCTTTTTAGTGATGTTATAATATTTTTTCTGGGGGTTTCTTTCTTTTGAGGATGGATTAAATTGAATTTGGAAAAGTTGTTGGCATTCAAAAAGGGTGTGAATATGGAAATAGAGACCAGCTTCAGCTTCCAATTTGTTGGTAGTTGGTTTTGTAAAAGTTATTTGTGCACTGGTAATGTCATTAGTCATTGAAATGTACTATTAAGGTTAACAAAAAGCTTTTTGGTTAAGAATTGTATATACCAATGGTAAAATGGCTGAGAATGAGCAAAGGCTGCTTATTTCCACGCTTTAAGCTCTCGATGGTCTGCTTCCGGATAATTAGACCAAGTTTGCTGGTATTCGCGATTACTTGATATGTGAACCAGAGATTCGGTTTTCTCATTTTATCATGAACCTTGTGAATGGCAACACGAATAACCTATTATTGTTTTCCAGTTGACGCATTTTCCAAAAACAGTCCTCAACATTCTACATTTACAGAAGAAACGTTCGTTTATCGGATGGAGAACTGTTTATTCGAAAGTCCTCACCCCTCGATATCTGCTCTGCTATCTTGCAGATCGTATTCTATTTGCAGAGTATAGTTCATATTTAGCCAAATTTATCCACGGTTGGGTTATATAATGTAAAAGTATGTAGGAAGTAAAAGAAGGGATCCCATAACGCACTATTCAAGGACAAGGGAACATATTTATCCGATTTAAATGGTTTCAAACCTGTAATTCCGATACATTTACATTGACATTTGGATGTCAAGCAATGTAGCTTTGTTGGCTCAATGCTTTTCATCTAAAAAACGTATGATCTCGTTTATAACTAATTATCCCACATAATCGTCCACTGACTCTCACCTCGTTCATCACGATCTGTCCAGCGCTGTTTCTATTGATCTCTACATACATCTATCTTCGTTACCTTTCCATCCAGTTCCTCACCAAATCAAATATGGTACCCACACCAGCTGGGTGGCATAGTAAGTTGAGCGCCTTTAAATTGGTTCAATTGATGGCGTCCAAGTTCGAATCCTAGAGTAAGACTCCAACTTTTATCCAGTTTTGAAATCAAATTAACGGCGCTACTACTGGAATAGTCAACCAGCTATACAGATGTGACAATACGGGTGACCTGATTTGTCATTGACTTTGCTGTTGATGCTGAAACAATAATCCTAAAATACAACTTTCTACCAAATGAACTAGTCAAAATAAAACTATTCGGATTCGGACTCAACCCATGAAATAATTGAAACAAAAATGCATCTCAGTTTCAAACTGCTGCACCACCTTTCCATTTTTCTCTTTATTTTTCTGCTCACATCGTGCAAATCGCGTTATTAGGGTAGTCAGAATCCCTCGAGAGCGAACAAAATATAAAAAAAAATTTCCAAAATGTTGAGAAAGTCAGATGCCGTGCAGATAATGTCCTTTTTTATACCTTTTTCTTAACAATTTTCACTCCCCCAATAATAAAGTTTAAATTTTAGAGATCCTCAAATTCTGACAAAAACTTTATTTGCATACTTCCATGAAATGATATGATTCTTCATGGTGATCTTTTTTTAAAGCCTTGCACCTACCCAGCCGACAGTCACTCACCTCAGGCATTGATGGAATTGCATAGTGAAAATGTAATCGAAATTTGTTCCAAAAGAAAACAAGGTAGTTCATAAAATAAATCCAATAACGTATCTGAGGTCATCCGGCAGGAATATGACTTTGGTCCTTCGTTCATTGTCCAATAGATTGTGAATAATCGAAACAAGCTTCCTCTTATTCCACGGTGCTCTTCCACTCCAATGAAAAAACCTGACATACTACAAATAACAACGAGCACATCCTTGTTCATTTCCTGTTTCCTTTTCTAATTTATTTGGTTTTTTTCGTTTTTTTGGCAAATTTTTACATTGTTAGACAATATTGGCTGCATATCGATTTTTTCTTTTTTGTGTTACGTATACGCCCTGTGGTCCCACACAATTTTGCATATATTATCTAATTACATTCTGTCAATATCCGTGCAACGGATGCACCCGAATGTATCCTTTTTTTTCTTCTTGTTTTGTTAGCTTTAGTTATTTATCTGCGTTTTTTTTTAGCCTGTTTGTAATTAAATGGAGAAGCGGGGTGAACGTGCACAGTCCGACAAGTAACTAACAAAAACCCTTTGCCCTGACAATATTTCACGCTGCAAAACACCGCCAACCGTAGGGATGGTCCTGCTACTTCACTAACACTCTGAAGCCCACTTCCTACACAGTTGATGAATGGTATTGTTAAAAGTATCTGCAATTCGGTACTTTCGGCCCCTCTCAAACGTGGCTGCATGAAAATCGAAAAGCAATTTCATTTACATGCATAATATCAATTGGACACAATTATGTTATCCTGTCGCGGCATCCTTTGCATAAACTTGTTGTTGGGAGAGGTGGATTCTACCATGACAGCCATATAATTGGTTTTCGTGTGTTAAACTAATATCAGATGAATTTTAACATTGCCAGGAATATATTTGGAAATAAAAATTTTCAGCACAGAGTGTAGCCACAGTTGCGGCTAATTGTAACTTTATTTAAAAAAAAAATGTTTCGATGATATTTTTTTCTGTCGGTTTTGTTTGCATTTTATGTTGGTGCCACAAATTTACCACGTTTTGACAATTATTGAGTGTAATTGGTATTAAAATGCGGGAGGGTGAGAGTGCACTTCTATGGACGGTCTTTGGGGTCAAAGGTTTGGCTGATGATGATGGTGCCATCATGACCCGACTGATTGGTGGCCATTGCTGCAATTTTATTTTGTATATTAGATTAATTATGCAATTTGTATAATTATCGTAATGAAATGGTAATGAAACCATAACAAATTAGTGAAATCAACCAATTAGAAGGTTAAAGAAATTTGACCATGCAGAAAATAAGTGCAAAATAAAAAATGGTCCTACTTGAATTTGTAAATTCATGCACGCTAAAATAAATATGACGTGCTTATTTATTTCTAATACCAGCTATTTGCTTAGTCGGTGCTGCAAAAATTGCTTATAATTTTGTATATGTTATATCGAACTTCTTCCATCAATAAAATTCAAAATAACAGCAGTTCGGAATCGACCTCCACCATCCTTATACCGATGTATTCGTAAATACCGTGTGCGAAAACTGATAGAGACAAGGTACGCTGAGCTGATGCTGAGTATTGACATCTCTGCCACACAGAAGAGACTTGTTTATTCATAAAAGTCGATAGGCATATCACCGAGACCTTCGATTTTGTCTCAATGCATTTCTACAATCTATCTTTGAAGAATGACTCTGTCACAAATGTTCGCAGTTGATTGAAGAATGTATCTGCTAACAGGCTCAAAATGTATCCCTCCATCAATTTTTGTAAATAGAAGTTTTATTTTGATATTTGTGAAGCTAACATATGCAGAATAAACCTCGACAAGCCACGGGATGTGTAACTTAAGTAAGCGAAATACCTATGACCATATTTTTAAGCCTGATAATACAGCAGAGATTAAGACATAACATGAATTCCGGCGCATATTTGGTAGCGCTGCAACGCCAACTATTCTGTTTGATTTACAATAGAATCATACTTGTATAGACTGACGAACCATTAACTGCGTGCATATTTTTATAAACGAAAGTTCCATTCGAGCACTTGCGATAACTATCGAAGAACTTAGTTAGACAATGTAAACCAAAGTTTTTACAAACGATAATACCGAAATGAGAGTTGACTTCTCTCTTTACTTTAACTAGTGCAAAGGCAGTTTATGATTGTATGAATACCTAACTTTTGAAACTAAGCTCATCTTAAAATTACAAAATAGAACAATAAAATCATATTTCAGAGAAGAGTTAAAGTGACTTAGTCCAGAGACTATTTTACAGCAACCAACTTGCTACAAAGTTAAAAGTTATGTGCTATTTGGCCTCAAGGTCACAGTAAAATCGATGTAAGCCTTAAAAAACAATTTCTTGAGCCACGTCTTAATTGACGGTATCTTTTTCATTTGACATAGAAATTTCCATTTCAGTGATACAGAATTTACAAAATTTCTATAACTGAAATTAACTTATTTTTTCTAGCTTTATCTTTATTATAACATAAGTATCCTTCAATTCCATAAATATAATAAATAAGTCAGGTCCGAAGTGGTATGGGAGGACACATACAATTATTCCTTTACATTGGGTCCATCCTGATCAAAGTAAATAATTGCTTGGTATGAAACAAGAGTACTGACACCAATAAGTAACCTTTTTTCTAAAAGGGCTTTTTCCTCCATAGTCGTTCCTCTAGCCAGTGTTGTTTGGTGGTGCCGTTCATCTCTCTGCATGCCCCGTTGACCGGCGACACACATACAAACGAGAAATCTCATGCAATTCTTAACATAGTCTCCGGATCAATTGGACTGTTTAGGTTTGCGACGAAGCAAATCAAAAACAGCAACAGAATTTTTGGTGGGTGGCAGAAAACTTTTTGACAACGCCCTTCGCGAATTTTGCTCATAAAAGTCATTTCGGGTTAAACAGTGAGTTGGAAAGAGAAAGGTTGATTGCATCGAAAATCTTCCAAAGATGACTTTCTGCCTAGGCATGATTGTTTTGTTTCCAAACCATACCGATTTCGAGGTAAATTCTCATTTTGCAACAACCGCGATGAAGGAAAGACCTCTTCGGGTGAGCGCAACATGGTACACGAATTTTTCCTGGTGCTGGTACTCATGAACTATAGTATACGGTGGCTTCAGGATTTATAACATTCTTCTTTTTTCTTTCCTTTTTTGTTGTTAGCTTTTCGTTTTCAGCTGCAGAAAAAAGAACATAGCAGCGGGTGCAAGAAGCTTCTTGTCGCTACTCAAAAACAAGTGCTTCGTTTCAGAATTCACTGTTGCTCTGTCATTCAGAATAACTTTTATTCCCATGACATAGGCATGTCTTACAATCCTATGCTCGTGTGGCCACGCACTAAGAAAACAATTTTTTTGTACAGATTTATAGCGGATTTCTTACCGCCGCTGTTGATGTAGTTTTGAAAACACTGGTTATGCCAAAATACATAAACAATGTTCCCAGTTTTTCAATTCAATTTATTTAAACATACTTGGGAAAAAATTCGTTGCATAATATTATATAATATTAATTAAGTATTTACAAAAAAGAACTCAATCTAGAAAAGCAAAATATAAAATTATAAGAACTCGTTATTGTGAGGAAGGGGTTAGGAAAGGGAAACTCGAGTGGGAAGTATCTTCTGCTATAACGTTTTTAAGTCTTGTGGTTAAAATTGCAGATATAATTCTCAAGTCTAGAAGTTCCATAACCTTATGGCGTGGATGAAGAATAATCAAGACGAATTAAAATATCTATAGTAATGTGTACTGAAGCTTAGAGTCCTTCGGGATCTAGAGGATTCCGGATTGTGAAACAAATACAGTGACGACATATAAATAATTATTTTATGAATGTCTATTCAAGCCCTCGCCTTAAGATATTGCAACGCAAAAGGTTCGTAGCAGAAACAAAAATTTTAGTTGTGTATAGAATAGTTTTTTTCGTTTTTTCAAACTACACTTCCATACAGAAAAAAAGGTTTTTCTAAAGAACAGTTTTTCTGAGTAATTAACAGCTATTAAGCCCATTAAGTACCAAAATTTTTTTTGCATGACTATGGGAGGCGTTTTGAGTCTAATTGATTAATAAAAGATTTATAACTTTTTTAAACTCTTTTACTTAACAGAACTATTTAAAAGGACGTCCTCAAATATAAGGATTCTTTTACCATCCGTACCATTTTTTAGAGTTAATGTTCAACCATCTGAGCCAAATCACTTATAGAGGTATGTAAGTGCACAAGTTCACTCATTCATTCACGGTGTTATTACAATTGCTTATAATTTTGTATTTTTCGGATTTCTTCCATATCAAAGACAAAAGCAAAGACAGATCTTTGTCTTCCGAACTCAGTGTCTTGATATTTTCCTGATACTAGAAGTACTAAGTCATCTGCATACGCCACTTATATAATACATCTTCGATCGATCTTGGGAACACGTGGAAAAAGTAACAGACTTTTAGCCACAAGTTTCTTGTTGCAAGGATCCATGTGTCAAAGACATGAAATGCAAATAGACATGAACGATATGGCTCAAAGAGTGCTCAATTTTTCTCTACGAGGATAAATCTACTAGATAATTTCTCAACTTTAATGGCGCACACACGGCAAAGAACCCCAGTCAAGTCAGCTTATTGCTTGCAGCTAGCTTTGGATTCAGCTGATCAGCCCGAATCCATGTCAAATTTAAGTACAATATAAAGATAACTTGCTTTTGTCTAGGATGGTAACTATGTCAGTGTCGAATTCTCTAGAAAGTATTACACACCAATTCTTTTGAAGAATGAGACAATCACCACTCTTACTTCCTGTCCATTTTACAATATTATCATTTTACAGTGCAATATTTTTTACAAGAATCGATTGAATGCTCGCCTGTAATATTCACATTTCAATATGCAACTTCAGTTGTCAAATCTGAAATCAGCTTTATTGATATGTTACTGAGAGCCTGTTTTAAGTTTTTCATTTCAGCATTTTCGAATATTTCCATTCCACATCCAATCGTTATTTTATCTTTATCTGCTGATAAAACTAAATTGAAATAATCTATCATATTTGCATACCCTCGAAAGGGTTTAACGAATGTGTGTTGCCCCCTAAATAACGAGACCTCATCGATAAACTGTTGCAAATTTGAAAATTCGTTCATGGCTTGAAAGTTTCCCCACTCAATGCCTAGATCTGCACATCCTTTGGTGCTGCACTGCCATCGGATGTAAGCAATGAATTCAGTTCTGAATGAAATTACACATCCTTCCAATAAGGCGGCTCCATCAACCATCTCAAACGCACATATTCCACATAACAGAGGGGGCACACTTTTTGTATGTGTGGAATGGGATGGGGGCAGAAGAGGTCTTGTCATTGCAGGCATCAATTTAAAATGTCATTCAGCTCGTTACTGTAGGAAAGTCGGAACGCAAAAATTATTGACAATTTGCTCGATCCATTTCACATGGTAGCGATAGTTTCTATATATGCAGGATATCAGGATGCTTCGCTGTCGTTCGGGTTATTCGGTTGCTTCCACTGGCAGCTAGACAGACGCATAGCCAAAGCGTTTGCGGGTATTGCAGTCAGTCGTTGCAGGCTGTGGCATTGGACATGTGAAGTGTTCGAAACCCCTAAACGACAATTGCACCCACCGCAAACGATATCGATATGTCAACCATGATTCGATTTACAATCGTTTTCGCACATTTGAGTATGCAATTCGGTTTTTCAGTGTCATTTCGTCCTCGTTGTTACTGTTGTTGCAGTGTCAGTAAGTCGCAGTGGCATTGGTAGATTCTTTCTATGAGGATGTGGGAAAATTGTCGACAGTATAGTTTGTAATCGCTCGATATGATGCACATGGTTAATAGCTAAAGGAACTGGCTTGAATTTATGGATTCCGAAAACATTTTTCAATAAAAGCAAAAATTCGATATCGCAAGGGAGCACAGCTTCAAAGACTTGATTGGGAAATTATCTCAAAGGTTGGTGCAGAAATTTTAGGCGGAATTTTCGGAGTTTCGATTTTAACTTTTCTACTATGCATGATTCCAGCAAAACTAATTTTTTTTACAGTAAAATACAAAAGGAAACTTTTTTCTGTTTTGTGGAATCAAAACTATTATCTCCATTGTCATGCCTCAAATACATCGTTCAAGGAAACACTAGAATTTATCGGCTTCATCGGAAAAGTACATTTTACCGTAGAAGGAGCTTTCAAGATATAGAAACAAGTGGAGGTCCGATGGCGCAAATACCAATAGAATTTGACGGGTGGTCAGATTTGGTTGTGTTTTCGATTGTCGAGGTGGTTGTGTTCCACCTTTACGATAAAGAAAGTTAACGGATATGTTCAAAATACCCAACTGTCGACAGAAAAGTTGAGAATTGATAGTTTGGTCGATTGGTGGGAACTGAAAACATTTGCTTACTAACTTAGCAGGCCATTGATACGTTGGGGAACTAGTCTGAGCTAAGGCTGCTAACCATTCTTCCTGCTGGATAAAGGATTCGAAGACACTTTAGCTGGAGTATTGTTGTCCATTCATTCGAAGTACCATCTTCGTTGGATGTCCAACAAAGTCTCTTTCGTGAAGTTGATATTCGTCTTGGGATAAATAAACATGATAAAATCGCACCATACTCACAGCACAGTGGAATCAAAAGATCTTGTAGAAAATCCATTTCTCATCACCAGTCACTGAAATCTTCAACTGAACCTCATTGAGTTATAATGAACCCAAATATAGAGCTGGTTTACGCTTCTTAAGGTGAGCATAAATGGTTGAATGATGGGAAGTTTAAAGTTTCTGCAATCTCTCGTGACGCGTATCGTTTAATATAGTCGATGTATTTTATCGTGGATCTCCCTGACCAAAGTGCAGAGCAATCTTTGACACTAACAACTTTATTGTTATAGACTTAGGACCGTTAATTATTCCCGGTAAAATAATACTAATCTCAGGACTCATGCTAGTGATATGCAGTGTACGGACATTGTGCGAGTACACGATACTTTTAATAAGAAAATTACAAAGCAAATCACGATATGCTGATGTCCCTCGACTGGAAATCATTAAACTACATTTTCATTACTCATAAATAAAATAATTACTGTATTGATTTAAACTAATGTGTTGTTTTATAGCATACAGCGGCGTAAATCGATTAATGCAATCTGCATCGAAAAGCTTGAGTGCTCGAATTCCATCCACTTCAAATATCCAAAACCAAAAATGTATTACCATGCATTTTTGAACGCAATTAATATTTAAACAAATATATTAATTGATTGCGATTTATTTATCAAATAGGCGAGCCTTTGTGTAGCGCATGGCATGTTATCTCGCATTTCGCCAACAATAAATTCACCCTCATTAAGGTTGCCACATACATACAATGCGCGCGAAAATCTACAAAAACACACACAAAATTGCGATAGGGTGTGCAAAATCAATAAATAAATTTGATTTATTGTAGTGCCATGTAAATTCGAAATTCTACTGTAATAAATCAATGTTAATAATGAAATTTATTCAATTTAAACAATCGACGCATGGACTGCGAGGATATTTGAACGTTACGTGCTCCGACTGGACTCTATTGTGTGTAAAGAGGACTCCCTTGTGCCCAATTAAGCGGAATACAAAACACGAACGAATGTATATTGTTATTATGTTATTTTTGAATTTCAACGGTTAACACAATAATTATAAATTCAATTTGGTCGAGTAGTAACGGAAGCTTTTCTTTTTGCTTGAAATAATTGTAACTCGGCTGGGGAAGCAAAATCAACGATGTTTTACTTACTCGAACATCCGGCTAATGGCACTGATAATAAATCTAAAATTGAATAATTTGCGCAGCAAAATTGTATAAATTATTGATGATAATTCGTACGGTATTATACAACTTAGACCGAGGCCCACATTCAAATAATATAGTGTGGGTTCTAAGTTCTAAGATCATTTAACATTAAATTGCGATAAAAGAAAAGGATAAGAAGAAGGTCCAGAAGGATACACATCCAAATTCTGGTAGCGGTCAAAATATCTCTTTCAAAAACTCAAACAAAAATCGAAAGAAAACTTTTGATGATAAGGAAGCAAGATGGATAGTTAAGCTCATTGAGGAACGTTCTATTAGAGACTAGTTCAGACTGGTGGTATCACTATGTGATGCCCAAACACTTCATAGGTTTCAGATAGCCAAGGCGCTCCTCGACGAAAAAGAAATCTTTTACTCACTTTAGTTACCAGGCCATCGATCTGAGCCCAAGCTAAAGAATTTTGCTTCCGGTTAGACAAAGCTTATTTGCATTTAAACCGAAGGTTTGGTCTCCCCTCCTCTTGTGATCCTGTTTTGACAAGATCCAAATCTTTATACAGATCATATACACACGGTTCTATACACTCGTTGGATAACTGGTAATATGACTGATTTGTAGAACATGATATTTGTCCTTCGAGTGAGAAGTTTTAATAGTAGAGCTTCAGTAGGATCTGCACCAATGTGTCATTTCTTTAGTTGAGAGATTCTTCGTTCAAACAGTAAATCGCGAGCTTATCAGTTTTCCGGCTTGGACCATCGCTTTGTGTTGTTTAGTTCGATGAATGATATCGTATATGGACAGTCGATAATTAGCTGGAGACTTGAAATTCGTTGATCTTTTAAAGGATTTGGCACAGTGTGAAAACTTTATTTAGTGTGTCATTGCCGGGCTGGAAGCCTAAATGGTATTGACCGATTTGTATATTGTGTAGGGAAATTTTTAGCGTCGTGCCTTGATAGCCGTTGCAAGACATATGAATGTCTTTTTTGTAGATCGGACGGATGGAATTGATATTGATCGGAAATGCTTTCATCCTCCTTGACGCATGATCTGAAGCATGCTCCCTACGAACCTTTCCGACGTATTAAACAGTTCACATTGTAGGCCATCAGAACCCGAAGCTTATCTGTAGCCATCTTCTTCTACACAAACTCTCCTTCATACCACATATTTTTTGTTGCGGGTGGTTGGTAGACTAAGTTGGTTTCGGCTGTCTTCCGAATTATAGTGCGGCATCGTGACCACAAATTGTTGATACCTACTGTAGGCAAGGGCTCATAAAAACAGTCGAATGGTGTTAAATGACATGATCTAGGGGGCCAATTCTAATCAATGAAATGATAGAGTATACGACCAGGAAAAGTCCATGCAGTTATTGAATTGTTTGATATCATCCAATTTGGAAAGTAAAACTGCGTTTTCATGCAGTGGTTCCAAGAACTGGTAACAGGCAGTGCCTGACTAGCTCAAAATATGCCCCAGACAGTTACACGTTTGGGGCAAATTCAGTCCCCCTGAATTTTTCAATTAATTTCTTCACAGTTGACGAAGTTAAAACACAATTCCGACCATGTTTTTCATGAAATGTTCGAACTGTAACCGCCAAATGTTCATTATTTTTGAGATATTGTTCAATAATGAAAATACGTTTTCGTATCGTGTGACGTAGAATCTTGTTCTACCCATCACTCTATTACAAGCGAGAAAATTGGAAAATTCCTCTTTCATACAGTCTTTAGCTGCATCGGTTGGGACATGTGCACATTTGAAACTGGCATTGTTTCACCTTTGTACTCAATCGTTTTTCCACGATGAATTCTTATTTTAATATGGAAAAATTTTTGCGACATTTGCGACTTTCCTCTTCATGCCAATCGTATCCAGCGTTCTTCCTGAATCAAAGTCAAATCCGTCTTATACTATGTGACTTATACTATTATTGAGTACCTGCTGTACATTCAATGAACATACTCGTATATCGATGTCCTCTTTTCGCGTCGTGTTGTCTTTGTTTTCAGGTTTTGTATCCAAGACACCCTGCTCTCTCTTAACAAAGAATGTATTACATAGTTGGGGTGTTCATAAGACGCAAACCCGCCATTTACATGATAGATACATTAGCTGATCATTCAGCGGTTGCTAAGATAGTTACCCAGGGGCGCCCCGTGGAAAATGTACACATGTATATCAATTTGCTTTGGTTCCAACTGGCTGTAAGCTATCACCTTTTTACTCTGCTGGTACGCTTCCCTGAGATTGCAGCAATTGAATATTGCAACCCTAAATTAAATACTGTCAAATAGTTGGACCAAATGTTGAAGTAAAATGTGCTATATATACATATGTATATTATTATTTATATAACTGGTTATTTGCCCCAAAACCTTTAACCCTTAGGGCTCAACAAACACACCTAATACTAGAGGTTTACTAATCCGATGAATATTTTTCAAATCATACTTTCTTTTTTTGAAAATAATATTATTCCATTCACTTTTTTGCATGCAATAAATCTACATCTACAATCGTCCCAAACTCACAATAGATTCACTCGTACACAAAAACCAAACGTTCGGCTTTATAATCTATTTCGAAACTATGTAAATTTAATATTTACTCATCAGATGTTTTTTCATCTGAATTACACCGCGGCTAACATTCGCCAACATCATTAAATTTAAATGTTAAAAGGATTTAAAAGTACTCGCATCATACGAGCGTTGTTGATGTTAATTTAGGACAGCTTTCCGAAGGTAATGTTTTACCAATAACTAAGCTAATCATAACCCCCGATTAGGGGTTGTGAATAAACAATGAGGTTCACTGGAATGGGTACCATTAAGGATTACAGAGCCTTAAACGGTGTTCGAAGGAGAAATTATGATTTAATGTCAGGCATTATGGGTAAGCTTGAAGCTTTGAAATGATAATAATAATTTGTGATTTCTCAATGGGTCTCCATAGTGGAATAGATAAATCAAAACTGGTCACAAATACATAGACTGGTTGACCAGTTACCTCGAATTCAGTTCAATACGAAGCCGATTGAGAGATAGCATCTCTTGCCACCAATCCACTGTGATAAATCATGCATAATCAATGGAAGGTTCATTGTCTTCATGGAGCGTGCACGATAAATTCTCAAAATCAAATTCACTCGAAAGGATACACCTGGTGGAGGATGCACACCTTGTATACTGTATACGTAATACCTTCCTTGCAACTATCATTTTTCATCCAATTCAAAAGGTATACTCGTTCACTATCAGGACTATCAGGAAGGTATTACATTTTCGTTCGCTCCTTGAGCTAAATCGCTTTACATATCCTTCGTTTCGCAGCAAAAAGACGAGCAGCGAGCAGAAAGAAAAATGAAACACCAAGCTGGAAGGGAACTTTGTAGATACATACTCGGTACGTACGTAACTTCTACAAACATGTGTACATTAATTTTCCTTAAAATTGAAGTTAACATGCATCGAGGGATTGCATATGCATGTGCCCTGAATGTTTCATTTTTTTTTTCTTTTTTTGGAATAAGGAATTT
The DNA here is from genome assembly GCA_963555765.1 of Orthonevra nobilis. Classification (NCBI taxonomy): domain Eukaryota; kingdom Metazoa; phylum Arthropoda; class Insecta; order Diptera; family Syrphidae; genus Orthonevra; species Orthonevra nobilis. Next base: position 142,200,536 of record OY743224.1, read on the forward strand.
CCCGTATCAGCGATCTGTGAAATTGCTATTTTATACCTTTACGATTCCCCATAGATACATCGACATAGATTTAAGCCAAAGACCGACCCCCGTTCCCATGCACTTCGGAATTTCGATAGTGTTTATTCATTTTGAAAAATATTTGTATCTCTCGAAGAAAATTAAGTCAAGATTGAAATTCCGGATGTTAGGTTTAGGTGTGAGCTTAAAGATACCGATACGAGTACGAGTACATCCGCCACCGTTCGATTTAAATCGATTTCAATTTGCTGTGAAATTTAATCCGGCCGCAATATAGCCAATGTGTGCAGCTAAGGGCTACCACCAGAATAGAGCATGCAGATGTGCACTGGTAAGTCGGTTGGCAAATTTGCCTAGAGGCGCAAAGGCTGTGTTGTTAATCTTCACGCGTAAAATTGAATTGAATGTAAATCACGGACAGAAGTCAAATGCAAACTCTAAGTGCGGTCATAATTCTCGTAGTGTTTGGTTCCGCTTTCGAATCAGGAAACGGATGGGATTAATACGCGTGTATAGGGCTCGCACATACTCGCATTTGGCACATATGAAGGCTTTTGTCTATAGCAGCGTACTGGAATTGATGGCAGGATGCATTGTTGCGCTCCAACGTCCATAAATTACATTGCGAGGCGCTATTTTTGGCCAATATACTGAAAGGGTATGGGTCTTCGCATTTGTGTAAAGAATAGCAATTCAAAGGATGCGTTTGGTTGCAAAAATATAGGATTTTTTTTTAGGAAGAATTTATTACATCCCTGTTGAGATCTATGGCAGGGACGTACACAACTAAATTCATGGTTCAATAATTACAAAAGTATTCTAGTGATTTGTAGATGCAGGATGTGTTTTATTGACAACTATTAATATTTCATTAAGATCGTTGAAATTATGTAAAGCTCATTATTCTTCTGACAGTTCAATTGGCTCCAATGCTCCAGACAACCATACTTAAGCTCTGAACCGTTGATTTAATCAGAAATGTAGTTAGGCGAGAAAAGTAATAGACATATTGTTGTCAGCAATATAACGAAGTGTCCACAAAGTAAGGTTTAAAACAAAAATTTTGAAGTAATATGCTTATGTGAATATGGTTTTCTTGGTGTGGTAGTAAATATCGTCGATTTGAAATCATATTCATAAAATTCTTGGCAAACTGCATTTTACTGGTTACTCAAATTGAGCAAATATCATCTGGACCTGCGGTGTTCTCAACATCGCGATTATTGAGTTCTGTCCTAGATCAAAAGCGAATCTTTCCCATGGATTATTTAACGCGCTCAAGTTCAGGTGGAAGTGAAACATAGCCACGAATTGCTTTATTCACAGACCTGATGGCTTGAATTTCATTCTCCTCTTATCCTCACTCATCTCATTTTCGTCTAAGGCCGAGACTCTTAAGGGAGCCCGTTAAGTAAGTTAAGTCACTGGTCTTCAAGCCTTACAAAACTTATATTATTAGAGCATCGTTTATTTCTTGCGGGAAGATATCTTTCACTCCGCTAATTAAGCATTAAATCACTTCTCATAAGTTTTAACAACGATTGAAGTGCCTAGGCCGGCTAGCTCCCATAATATTCAGGAATATGCTAGGTACCGCGTTTGACGCAACATTGTATTTCATTTTTAGGGTTATTCTAAAGGAAAAAACGGAACGTCCGTCCGTCGGTCAAGACCCTTTTTCTCAGGAATGCGTGGAGGCATCAAGCTGGAACTTATACTAAATACTTAGGCTTACTGTCCCTGGCTGTAAAAAACTTCTAAGCCAACCCAATCAAAAGATACAGCCATTTGCGCCGCAAATTTTCAACACTCGCAAGGGAATCACAACCTACAGGGTACTTCCCGTGAACTCACAATCTTGAAATTTGATACGAAGCAACGTCTTCTAGCACAAATAAAGCAAAAATTGCGAAAACCGTAAAATTTTAGTTACACCATATGATAAAAACATTTGTTATAATTTAAAACTTACTACCCCTTCCCTCATGTACGCGTAGAGGTATTAAATTTTAATTCATGTCAAATACACTTTAGCTGTAAAAAATCAAACTTCTATGTCAACGCAATCAAAATAAACAGCAATTTATGCCGCATATTTTCAAACTCGCAACTACCCGCAAGGGAATCAAAACCTTAAGGGTACTTTCAGTCGACCTAGAATCTTGAAATTTGGCATGAAGCAATGTTTTTTTTACAGATTGTCGTGATGGGTAAACTTTTATTTATATACCTACAGGTTTGTACGGAACCCTCGTTGCGCGAGTCTGACTCGCACTTGGTCGGTTTTTTTAATGACTACTAATTTCATGGTTCGATTGTCCTTTGAGGCACTACCGTCGCCTCATACATACATATATGTATATGTTTATTTGCAAGTTTTCTCAACTGCCACCTGTCATATGTCAATACAACCAAAACTATGGGTGCATTCCCATTTTTAGGTCCACCTTAATTCGTTGGCTTAGTAAGACTTAAAGTTCGGAATGCGCCCTTTGCTTTGGAACTCAAGTGTTCACCTACCATGGGGAAATGATGTCCAGACTTTACTTGTGTAGACTTATTTTTATAATTCAATCTTTAATTTTTCAAGAGCGAAGAAAGATATCTCTTCAGTAATTGGTGCGCTAGCGTGAGGTCCCGCGTTCAAATCCAATATGAACCATCAAGCATTTGGCAAATTTTAAGAAGATTTGACTGTCTTTGATAAGTCTAATTTGAAATTGTGTTTTACAGTTTAAGTAAGTTTTTTAGAGCAAGTTGTGAGTAAAATCAGTGCCAACTATGTTATACGAACATAACTTTGAATTATTTTCAGAAAATCAATTATTGACTTTTAAAAGATTTTTCGGTCAATTATTGTAAATCAAAACCATTTGAGGGCACGCTCAAACACACACGCAAACTTGCATCAAAATCGATGCAGCCGTTAAGAAGGATTTCAAAGAAGAATTTTAAATATAAAGATAAAAGATGAACGAAGTAATTTCTAAATATTTATTGGAAAAATGTCCTTTTTGGTTGAAGAGAGACTTCACCGTGATTAATGGGTAACCATGATGATGTAATAATTTTTATATAAGTTTCAAAAGACACACACGCTTTTAATAGCCGGAGTTTTTTACGCTTGCCAATTTGGAAATCAGTAAGAAATACAACTCTCAAATCCAGGTGGTTAGGCCACTTGAAATATAGCCATTGCAATGTGCCCTTCATGCCTCAACAGATCCTTAAATGCATCAAAAAGTCAAATATTTGTGCAGCTAACTGTCAACTTACATGGAATTTGAATGATTTTCTTATTCTTCACTTGCTTCAATTGTAAATATGCTGTTTATTTATATTGAGGAACTTTGAACACCACATTTGTCGTTTACGTTCCGAACCCACTTCAACACACTCCACAACTGAATCACACGGTTCAATAGACCACCACGTCATTGGGTCAGCAAATCACACCATGAATAGAAACATTCGATTCCCAATTATTAAAGCCGCACACATCCAGGTTCAAGGAATGCTCAACTGTTTAAAATTTGGAATTTTTTCGCGGGAACGCGGGAATAGGTGCAACCAATTCGATTAGGGTTGAGTGCAGTGACTGAACTGACAATTGAAATTGTTCTCACTTTTTTTGTATTCGTTTAATTAACAATTCCTAAACTTTCTGCAATGTTAATTTAGATTTTAATTTGATTTTAATTTTATTCAAAAGAAAGAAGGCTATCGGGGTTGTGTATGCATTCATATGTATGTTACATGTATGGCGGCAATTGGGGAACTAATGTTATAGATTTTATTAAACAACAATAAGCTATTCAACAAACAAAAGATTCTCTTGCACTTGAGTTTAAAAACTATGAATTTTATATTTAAACTTTTGATTTTTCTTTTCTAAAAAAAATTTATTTCAACTTCAAACGCGTTTTTGAATTGATTTTGATTGTCCGCAATGTAGTCTTCGCTTTATTCAATCAACAAACTGTGACACATTGACTGACTTTCATTCCAAATCTAGTTGCATTGTTGTTTTTTTTTTTTTGTGTCAAACAGAAATCGTAATTATTTTCGATTTCGTTTCATTCGTCATAAATGTATCGCCATGTGGCTTACTGAAGTGAATTTGTTTGTTAACCCCATAAACACTGATCGACTTTGGTTTCCTTTTAAGTGTGTTCCGATCATTTGGAGTCAATAGACCGGAAAATAAAGTCTTCGATTACAACCTAACGTAGTCCGTAGTTGTTTAAGCATATTTGCTATTCTTCCGTCCTTTTGGATCGGTTTCCACTCAATCTGAGAGAACAAAAACTCATGGAAGGTCGTCACTATCACTTTCGTGACGTCAGTATGCTATCGCTCTAACGAATGGAAATGAGCCCAGAAAATCCAGAAGACGTATTTAATGCGGCAGGGTGCTATGAATCGAATTTTGTTTAACCTATAAACAATGTTCTTTAGGAATTCATTAAAACTTACAAATTAAGACCATTATTACTGGTTCTTAATTGGAGCATTGTTGTCTACTCGCTCAAGGGATTTCTGTATCCAGCCCTAAAGAAATCACTGTACAGCTCGTAGAATTTGCCCATATAATTTTCGAGTTCTGCTGTCTTGCAAGTTATCCAGTATTCGGCTCCATATAAAAGAAATGGCCAGATGACTGCTTCGTTAATCATAATTTTCCTCCTTCGAGTAACCTCGCTGTTTGGATGTTTGTAGAAACTAACTCGAAAGGAAACATTACCATATACTATCTTAAATATTTGAACTATTCCTGCAGAAAATACTGATCTTATACGGGTAATCTTAGCCTAACGTTATAATAACACTATGTGTTTTGAACTCTTAATATTTTGCTATATTCCTCGCCTATAAAAGGACCTGTCTTAATTGGTGGGACAGGAGAAACCGCGAATTAACACCCTCGCCGATATTTTTCAACACTAAGAGTAATGAAGGGAACGAAATAATTCTAGGACCGTTGCGACAAGGTCGGGTTAGTAGCTTGGCAGCAAATCCCTTTCGAAGCTCGAATAACTTGTGGGTGGTGTCGCGTGGTCGTTTTGGAATAGAACTCCTATACGCTTCACACTCCTACGTACGTTTGTTTAGCCAAGTCTTATCGTCATTGTAATTAGTTTTATAGTTGGTTTGCGCTTTAACCGAAGTCATTCTCAACTTTGGCGCTTTCTTCTGAAAACCCGTAGCACTTGAAGACGTTGCGTTCCGACCCCGCTGTCAACGCAATTTTATTTATTTTAAATTTATCAACATATTTTCGACGGTTTTGGCCCTTTTTTAACGAACATCATGACTTATATTGTTCTGGTGCTTTAGTCGCTACCCACAATCGGTGTCAAATCGCAACAAATGAACGAATAATTACACAATAATTGCAGCGTGCAATAAAATAATTGTTGATCGCAAAAGCATATCTTGTTCGAAATATAGCTCCCCAAGCTAAGATTCTAAATTTCTGGTCATTGAACCGTGTCCTGGTAGCTAAAGCAAAACCTAAAAATTGTTGGGAGTTATCCATCTGACAGGTTTCAAAAAGTCGAAGTCAGCGATCAAATGTCTGATTTCAAGTTGGTAAGTATGGGTGTTTCTCAAGGCTCTATGCTTTGTATATTTATAAATGATCTTCCTTCTGTATGAAGAATTGTGTCCATTCGCATGTAAGCTGGTGATGTTATACTTAACATATCCTGTCCTAGAAACAAAACTGAAGAACTTTTCTCCCTCTTAGACAGTGATTACCAATCGTAGTATAAAAGATCCAACTTCCTTTAAAAAAAAAAAAAAGGAAACACCTACCCAGCTAAAACTCTCCATAATTATCTTAAACGGTGTTAGCTCAAGCTAAGTTTTATAAAAGCCCGGTGTGTGTGTGTCTTCAATACGTTCCACAACTGAACATATTTAGCAAATACCCATATCTATTGAGCTGATTTTTTTTGCCCAAATCACAAATCTCTAACAGAGAGCGGAAACGATTTTTTTCGTTAAATTTATTATCATATGCAAAAAAAATGTGAATGGGATAAATAAAAACTACAATAAAAGGAAATGAAAATGTAGAATTATATGTGCTGAACACAACTATATATTTTCCAGACATGGCACTGAGATGGCGCACCAAAACGGTTAAATTTAGTTGCCACGAACTTATTGCGACATTTTCCCGACTAGAGAGCTCTGTTCTCGTTTCGAAGACGAAAAAGTGAATGATTGGAGCATTTGCTTATTTTCATAGGAAAAAAAACTAGTAGTATTGAATTCTTGTACGATTTTCGGAATCCTTGCGAAAAAAAATTCATCCAAATATTTCTCGTTTGAAAATATCAACTCAAATAATCAACAAGATACGTGAAAAAATTTGTTGGCAGCTTTTGCCAAATGACAAGTAATTAAAATATTCGAAGAACTTGCTTAAGTAAAGTAAACTTTTATTCATACGAATTGTCACTATTGCTTGAAAAACCTACTTTGCAATGTGACTATAATTCCTGTCCATTTCGAGTTAGTTTTTCGAGCATATTCGCTGGTTTGTCGCTGATAACACGTGAAATGTTGTCTTTCAAGGCTGCGATTGGCGCGGGACTATCAGCATTCACAAGTGATTTAATGTATCCCCACAAAATATTTAAAACCGTTGAATCCCATTTTCTAGCCGTCCAATTCATTTTTTGAGCACAAAAAAAACAGACAGCAAAAAATCAAACATTATATTATGACGATTATCGTATGAGACTATGAGGTCATACTGACCGACGTTCAATAATCGGATCTTGTTAGTTTTTGGTAAAACCTTAATCTCAGAATTACTTATTTACAGCTGTTTCCGATGTTTCCGTCGATGACTAGGGTTACAAGAGTTGCATATGTTCTGTGTTACTCCGATGTGTATTAGCCAATACTTAGTTACCAACAGAACAGTGGGGCTCTGAGCCAGACGTACAACTGCACAATGAAGTCACTATTCAATGAGCAGCACAACAAGTTGATGATGAGTTTTTATAACTCCAATCTTTTATAATGCCTACAAAATTACTTTTGTATTTTCTTTCAAGACAAAACACCCTGTTGGTGCTTTATTCCATCGAACTGAGCAACTCGCTGCACTCGCTATCGTTAAGTCATAAATCGCAATAAAACTTATGGTTGTTGTCCTGACTTGACCTGAATTTACCAAATACAGCTTAAAGCTATCTTTAAAAGCCCCGCTATGAAACGTGACATTTGCAGCATCGTCATAAAAAATCGATCCCAGCTGTGTACTTCTGTCACTGTCACATTTAGCCATAGCGCAGTATTTTCTCAGCTGGTTCCCTTTCCATCTAGTTCGAAAATTATAAAAGTATCTCGTGAGCTACGTGCATTTAAGGACGTCAACACTTCCACAGTTCACGTGCGCGGCTTGGCTTTTGTTTTCCACAGCTGTTCGCTCCAAAACCGGTGACGCCGAGTATTTAAGCCAAACGCCACCATAAACAACATCATTCACTTGTTCGCCTCTCCAGTGATAGGAAGCCTCGCGCACTCTAATCAAAAATAAAAATAAAAAATCAAAGAAAATATTGTAAAGTCTCAGTGTACTTTTTTTATCCGCGTTTAAATTAATAAAAATGAGTTCAATTATTGTACGTTGCACAAAAGCACGGTGTGAGCTTGTCGCCAGAATGGTTAAACAAGGTAAATTATTAACTTCAACTACGTGCGATTGTGATGAAATTGTTATTTACGCTTTTTTTCAAATTTAATTTCTAACCTTAAAAAACTTTTGTGTCATTTCATAAGCAACTTGTTATTCAACAATCCAATCCGAACCAAAGCCAGCTAATCCGAAAGTCAGTGCTCGAATGGCTGAATTCCAAAGGAAACTTCGCCAAAAGACACCAATTGGTAAATTGGATGAAATCGTCGGCAATCATCCGCAACAGGAGAAGGAGCCACTCAAGCCATGGCCAAACAATGTGAACCCCTATACTGGTGAGATCGGTGGACCTGCTGGACCAGAACCCACACGATACGGCGATTGGGAGCGGAAAGGACGAGTCACAGACTTCTAGTCATTCACAGCGATGATGTGATTAGCGCTTTTTTTTCTGTTAAGGATTGCATGCTTTAAATTAAGGTGTAAAGGATAAGTTATTTTAAAGACTGCGTTCGCGAGTAATGTCATTAAACTTACGTGTGTAACCATGAGCTTCGGTAGCCGGTGATCGCCAATTCTAGATTGTGTAGATATGAACACTTATTCTTTTTGTGAAAGATTCTTTTCATATTTCGCTAATCGAGTATTGGCGCCTCGGACACCGCCAGCCACAACAAGTTTGTAACTCATTTAGAATAAATGTATTTTATAGTTTGACCTATTGAAAAGTTGTTTGTTTGTTATTATTGAAAAAAATGTCCTTCATCTAAGCAAAATTCAATTATTTTGTTGCTGGAAGAGGCAACGAAACCGCTGTCAGATTAAATAAGCACATCGAGCACTTAAAAAATTTTAAAAAGTGTTTTCATATGCACTTTTTTTTCTGGTTCTGTGATACAAAGTTTAATCTATTGATATAAGCCAAGAGCAGTAAGAACTTTATATGTGGATCTAGATCCTGCAAGATCTTCATCATATATTTGGTCTTATCAGCGAGGAGAGCGAATGATGGAGAACGCATAACCGCGAACTCCAGGAGCCGAACAAAGATGTGTATATAGTCCCGAAGGTTACAAGCCGCCGACTATGAAGGCTCGGTCACTTCGAGCGAACAGACAAGGGAGTCTTTGAATTTAAGCCACCAAGTTCAAGTAGAACGAGAAGATCGAACCTCCAATTCAAAGATCAAATGTCTAACAACGGGAGAGTCAATCGTTTCATAAAAGCCGTCTATTTCCATGTTGATGGAATATATACTACTATTTCCAACTAATGAGCAACTGAACTAACGTCCCTATGCACCTACCTTGAAGACCGGTAGTATGGCTATCGTTGCAAAAGTTCCACTTTTGATCTGATGTCACATCTCACAATGAAATGTGTCATCTCCGAATCTGCATCTATCGGTTGAAGAAAAAGTAACACTTGTTATTTTGAAGACCTGTTGAGTTTGGCATTAGTATCTATTTTCAAGAATGTGTGCATTGGAAATCAATAAATGAATTGTATTCACTAAAACGATTATACTGGTGTCCCCCAGGACTGTCTTTTGCCTCCGATTCTCTTTAAATCATTGCTGCATACATTCTTAAATTGAAATGTGCAATGCTGAAAAGATTTTCAAGTTTTGAAATGTGCACTAATTAAAACCTAAGTTGCCATAACCGATGTAGCCAAACTAATGCTGCGAAACGAGTGTGTTTTCCCATGACGAATTAATATAACTTTATATTGTTTTATCTGACTGATTTTTATCAAACAAATATGTGCACCTAGCTGGAATATAGCTCCTATATCTGTGCTTGCTCAGAAGAGCAAGCAAAATTATGTCAAAGCAAAAATATGTCAAAATCAAATAACTCACATCTAAACCAACACATCTGACAATAAACCAGCTACCAATAACATTTTCAAAAAAAAAAAACATCACATCAATTTGTCCTTGAGGAGCCCCCAATTTCGTACTTACAGTCAACTATAGAACTCTTTTTAGCCTCTCCACACGGATGAGAAAGTCAATCAGTGCTTGACTCCTTGATCATATCCACACGAACTGCATTCAAATTATAAGGGTATCCGTAACCCCTTAAACGCATGTGTGTAATAAAAACACTATTAAAATATCACCTGAAAGAAATCAGCATAGTTGCAGAGCTTCTCTCAACCAAGCCCAGCGTCCTTAGTTACACCTAAGGAAGAAAATTCACCTCTTCTATTAGAAACTCTGTCCAGACTTCATAAAAAAAATCCATATGCATCAAGTAATAAATTTATTTCACAATATTTTGACTAAAAAAAAACTTTAAAAATACACAGAACAATGAAATGCACCTCGTCAGGCTACGTCACTTTATGCAAAGCTTGGAATACCTCTAAAAACCCTCGACTTGCTTTCTACTGCGCCGATATGATTTCCTTGACCATATTCTCGCTCAATTGCCACAATTGTTGGGCCAAATTTTTGTTCTGTGCCAGCTTACTCGGCTCACAGAAGAAGCAATTGTTAAAATATAATCCCGTGAGTCCAGTAAGTTCATTGGCCGTTGCACAGTAGACCGACGTAGCTGCGGCTTGTTGCTGAAATTGAAAAAAAAAAATAAATAAAAATAAACACAAATGAGTCATCATGCCAAGATAATGTGTATATCAAACATACCAATGATTTGGTGAAAGGTCGAACAATGGCAAACAGCAGGCGATAGAACCACCAGTTGCGGCTGAGGCTAGTGGACACCATATTTCCGGGATGCAGGGCAAACACAGATATTCCGCGGCTTTTCCATTTCTATTTTGAAGTGGAATTGAAACCGATTTCACTCGCATGTACATGTACATATGTAGCATCAATGTGAGAGAAGACCTACCTCAGCCAAGTGCATGGCAAAGAGCACGTTACACAGTTTGGCATTATTGTATGCCATCATGCTCCAAAATTTGGCCGGCGGTGGTGATAGATGCTGTTCAGTCAAGTGATCTGTAGGCAAGTTGGCGAATCTGAAACGAGGGGGCAGAAACAAAGAGAAAGATTGGATATTAAAGGAGGCACAAAATGCGTACGTGACAGAGTGCAGGCAAAGCCATTGGTGGTACAACTGAAAAAGACCTTGTGCTCGAGATTTATTTTGTTGCTTCCGCTGTTTCATGACGATACTTTTTCGTTGAAGGCAGTAAAACATATCGTTCTTTCGTCATGGAGGCCATTGCATGAATTTTAATAGCGCTTCGGTTGAAGGCCAATGAACTCATCAATAGTTTTATATGGCCCCATCGAGATGACCAGTGACGCTTGGTTGCAATTATAATAATCATTTGTCAAACAATAAGTTTGCGAGTTGTCTGATTATATTTGAATAGATCTTGGATCGTTTGAGTTGTCTCAACGAGTAAGCTAGTGGTCCTCTGACCAAAGTTGAGTAATTGTAAGACTCATCAAAATCATTGTCACTACTAAGTTTTTCATTAATATAGTTAAACTATTTTATACTATTTAAGGAAAGCAAAAAATATATACTCAAAAACGGAAGTAAAGTTAAGTTTCAAAGATTTAATATAATAAAGGATCATCCAGTTTGAGGTCCGTGTTTGAGATTCATATATGCACATACGTCAAACCCAACTATCATGTTTACAGTATTGGTCCTTTAAAAATCGCCACACGTGCTAAAATTGGGAGAACTTACGACAGAAATTGTTATTCTCTGGTAGATATATATGTTTCGCGCATTATGAAGATACGTGTTTAAACATCCATTTGAGCTTACTAAAAATAAAAATGCCCAAAAATTCAAAGAGACGGCATTTAGGCTTTCCATGATCGAAATGTACAATACTCACACTAAATATGGCTGCCGTAATTGAAAGTGTTGAAGGTGATCCAAACCTCTGAATGACATGGCGAGCACAAAGGCGTATTTTATGTAGATCTCAACTCTAGAGATGAGAGAGCAGTATGTCAATTCTCATATGTACAGCCAAATGTGAACCGAATCTTTTTATGCCTCAAATCGAAGATCTGAATGTGGTTACGACATCTCCCACAACACGACCCGTTTAGGCTTTATTACAAGAAAAAAAAAATTAAGAGTTTTTTTAGCGTTTTGGAGATTGAACTGGCCACTCAAGATCAAGTAACTTTTCATCGTTAGGCTAATTTTTAAGGTTTATGCAGAAGATATAGACGCTCCCGACCGCGTTAGTGCCCGATATCTGTCGAAAAAAAATCAAAACGAGAATTCCCATTGAGAATGCTGTTATTTTCAATTCAAAATGGCAGGATCCGATCAATATGATATTGAAATCTCAATCATAAATTTGATACTTTTGAAAAATATACCCACAAAACAAAAATTGGCAACCCTTTATATTATAATAAAAAAGACCAAAAATGAGAAAACTATCGAGTAGTTTGGAAGATGAAATTGTAGTCCTCCTGCAGCTCATAGACAGAATCTTGCCAAGAAACGTTTGCCACCAGGCAGTTTGAAAGGCACCCAAATTGGAGGTCTTTTTTTACTCAACGTTGTATTCTGTAAAAGTTGAAACGTGGGTTCAATTACAGCTATCAACAAAAAGAATGAAGTGATCATAATATCGCATGACCAGTACTGCCAGGAAATGAGAGGGTAAATGTAACAAAGTACAAACATCTCGTAGAAATGTAAATTTGGTTCCTCAATCTGGATATAGCAAATCTTTCTCGTCCCCAGCAAAGAAGTTGACCAACAAATCTGATGAAGTAAAGAGCAGTTGCATGTCCTTCATCGATGGTATCAGCGGATACCGGGTACAAATTTCAATTTAAGATCCAAAAACTTATTTCCACAGTTCAGGGAACACCTAACGTTTCATGGCATCGTACTGCGCATTTAAATATCAATATCACACTCATGTTTCGACTAATTGCATTTGAATGTGTACCAGAACAGGAAACTCAAGATAAATTAATTCGAGAACTGCTTACCCAAACAAGTGCGATGTTTAAGATTTCCGGGCTGGGAATATTTTCATAACTTTGCAAAACATTGCGCGTGCAGATGTACATGATATTTAAAGATAAGATATCGATAAGATATTGGTTTCGGATCGTGTGATGCGGTTAGAAAAACTGGTATTTAAATAGTTAACCCAGAAAGTGGGCTACCATAAATCATTACCATTGGAAAAACGTTGCAACGATTGAGATATTTGTTTCACCTTTTTAGATTGTCCTTTGATTTGAAACTCTGTACAGCGATACGTTAATCAGGCATGCCGAACTTTGTAAACAAGACCGGAATCTTAGTATTGATTAAGTAGATTTAGATATTTGGGTGTATATTTTAGTTTTTGAATGTCCATTCGAACCTGCCTAAATGGGTTGTAAAAATGAGGGCACGCTTTTCTTACAATACGAAGTTGCATCCAGACTTAACTTATACAGATTTTCAGTAAAATAACTCAAAACTGGTTCTGTTTAAGATCCTGCACATGGTTACATTGTACTTCTTCTCAATTGAAAATGACGTCCTGAAAAAACAGAGTTTCTTTAATCAATCACAAAAGTCATATCTATCGATATGAAAGATCTGATTCAAGATAGATAAGTGCTATCGATGATTTTCTTAGTTGCCCGGAAAAGTGTGGTCAGGCGAATCAACTAAAACGGATATACTCATGGTCAGTGGAGGGTCTTCGGTACTCAATTGCAGTACAAAAAAATCTACTACGACTTTATTAAATCAGAATTATGGTCATGCATTTTTGGTGGCTAGCATTTCTAAATTCTTACAGGATACATAAATACCAATGTCCTTGATTTCTAAAGTAAACTTAAAAAACAATAAAATGTACTTATTTGTTATGTAAATATTTAGATTATTTGATGAATAGTTATTATTATTATATTTTAACTATTTAAAATCTTTTTTTGTTTAAAATTTACAAAATATTAAATTAACAAATGTGATATTTTGTACTCGTGGGACTTTCTTGGAATTTATCAACAAAGCATTTCTTTCTTTCTTCCTTAACGTTTAAAAAGCTGCGTGTTTGTACGAACCTTTTGCATGCCTTGTTTACCAGAATACTTTAATGTTATTTTCCCTAAAGTTTTTTGAAAGTCCATAACAAGTCATTACTCAAAACAAGAAAAATAAACAAAAATTATTGCGCCAAATTAACAGTTCAATAACAAATTCACACGTAACCCGTAGTCCATCAAAAGTGTGACTCTCATTTAAAAATCACTTCATTGGCAATTGCTGTTACCATCGAGCGTGGATCGTCTGTCGTGCCCAATAATATTTGCTATTTTCAACAAACACCAACTCAGGCAAAATTCGTTGAAATGATTTAACAAGCTTCTTCGATCAAATATAATTGAGTGCCAGCTTATTAGAAATATTTAATAAAAAAGAAATCATCTCGTAAAATTAAGGCGCAGACTTAGCATTCAGGCAATCTAAATCTGTTCCCTTATCAGCTTTCATTTGAAGCATCCAATTTAATCCCTCAATTAAAGTCAAGCCTCACTAGCATTGACTGTCATGGCGATTAAAGTTGACACAGATCTTATCGTCAAAGTTCGCCCAAATCTGGTTTAGTTTCTAAATATAGTCTTAGTTCTTTCTTTTGTTGATATTTATTTGTTTACAAAATAAGAGTGCAAAATATGTACTTAATTTCTTCTCTTTTTATTGTGTTTTGAAATCGTTTTGCTTATTTTGTTGTCTCAATGCTGACATATTTTCGATCTTTGGACTGTAGACTTTGTGCAGCGGTAACGGGTGGCTTGCTAATTCAATTAACTCAATCCTATTTGTTTGGTTTTTTATATTTACTTTGAAGTGAAACAGATGGAGAGATGTGAATTGAGACTAAAGATTCAGATTGCAATTAAGAGTATGGGTAAATCTTTAGAGCACGTTTATCTTTAAGCAATTAATATTGAGAATATTAGCGTAGGGAACAAGCGGCTACAACGCAAATGAAAGTAATTTTTTCAGGTTATTGAATTAAACTACTTTTCTGTGAACAAATCAATGACGTATGATTATGAGTCAAGTGTTGTTGAGAAGTTATTCTTCAATCGGCTAGCTCCAAGCTCCAAGCTGACGTTCTGCATCTGACTGACTGATTAATGGGGTGTGAAAGACGTTATCCTTGCTTCGAAATAAAGTAAAACTAAAGGAATCGAAAGCAAGATGAGGGAGGTTCGTTGTTTTGATGCTTGTCAATTGATTTATAGCTTCCGCTACCGGATTTTTCCTGAACGTACATATATAAAATGAATTTCATTCGAATGCTGGCTTATCGTTATGAACTTAAGCGGAAATAAAATACATATCGTCATAAAGCAAGACAAAGAACGTCCATGGCCAACATGCTTCCTAGAAAAGTATGTACTGAAAACAATACGCAGGGCTCAAATGGCGGGGAATCGACGTCTAGAGGCAGATAGCGGCTGGTCGAATCTAAGAAGTTAGTTCGTTGGACACTGAGCATTTTGTCACCGTCTCATCTGTCGCGCGTAATTTAAAATCCACTGGCGAGAGAAATCTTTTTGGGTCGTTAGGCGTTGGCAGTAACGCACACACATATAAATGACGAAGCCTAGCTGTGTAGCAGTGGGAAATTCCTCATAATTTTCATGAATATCGGATCGTTGATTTTCATTCGGTTATTATAACTAACCACCTGAGTCGTTGTACTCGGAACCGTCTAATCCATATAAGCTGTACAGATCCAAATCGTCGAAAAGTGGTCCAAAAATAACAAAGAATTTTTACTTCTTATCTACATACATATATTGGATTAGGCTCATGTTTTGCAGAATCGTAAAGAAATCTCAGTAGTGTAAAAATTCTTCGATTGTGAACTTTTCTGTCCTTAAACCGAACTGATATGGACCAATCGGGGTTTTGATAGGGTTTAATTGTCGTTGCACAGAATGATAGAAAAGATCTAAAAGGCGGAGTGAAAAATACGTATTTATAAAGATCCTTTATTTACGAGGGGACAAACCATGTTGAGACTCTATTAATCCACCCGCCCAGGTCTTCACCAGCTTTTGACTTAAAAAGTTCGATTAGAAGTCCGTTGGCCGCAGCAACATTATTGGACCTGAGCGAAGCTAATTATGCTTTCAATGTTATGGGTTAGCGCGAGTGATTTTCAGGTTTAGTAGTGTCCGAAAAATCCTCGTTCATATCCTGTCTGTAAGTTAATACTGATTCGAGTCAGATTGGCTTCTCGTCTAGTGTTGACAGCGGAAGCATACACACAGGCAACAGGAATTATTAATAAAATCCTTTTAAAAAAAAAATTTTTTGACAAACATTTTTTTCAGTATAATTTTTTCAGGTCAGGTAAAAGTTTTTTTCAAAACATTACCTACCTGCTTTGCCGGCTACCTGCAAACAAAAAAAAAAAAAAAAAATAATAAACAAACATCCCAGAAGGATAACGGGAAACCCAACCCAAATGGGCAGGAAGGAGAAAAGGAAGGATAGCGTGAACGCTACCTTCGATGAAATCATCAAAAAAATCAAGGACGGAGCAGCCAACCACGGGAGGGAGTTCATGGTTTCTATCCATGAAAAACTCTCGGACATCGACGCCCTCTATGAGAGTATGCCTGCATACTCCTCAGACGACGGCGAAGATGAGGAAGAATTAAGGATGGAGGAAGAAGACCCATCCGACTGTGAAGGCTCCTCATCCGAGGAAGAGGAAGAGCTGAATTCAACGATTGTTGAGCAAGCAGAGGCAACCGAGAGTGAAGAGTCGGCCGAAGAAGAAACCTTCACCTTGGTC
Source organism: Orthonevra nobilis (assembly GCA_963555765.1). Classification (NCBI taxonomy): domain Eukaryota; kingdom Metazoa; phylum Arthropoda; class Insecta; order Diptera; family Syrphidae; genus Orthonevra; species Orthonevra nobilis. The sequence continues at coordinate 142,217,007 of OY743224.1, forward strand.
AAAGCAAAAAAGAGGAAAAAGTCGGACTCTCCCAGTCCAATAGATTTCACCACGACAACAACCGCATCCACATCAGCAACAGCCGACAACAACCGCAACACACCAACAACATCAACCAAAAAGGCAACGAGCAACCCCAGCGTGGAACCTATGAAGAGAGCTTCCGTAATGCCCCCAATTATTTGTTTTGGCCTCAATGTTGCAGAACTAAGCAGACACACCAAAGGATTGGATGTGGTCTACAAAGTGCACAACATAAACTCCAACAAATCAGTCATCACAACCACAACGAGGGAAGGACACGAGCGAATAAGGAATTACCTGAAGACGAGGAAATTCCAATTCAACACTTTCACTCCGAAAGAAGACCGGAAAAATCTCTTGGTGCTCAAAGGCATTCACCATAGCTATGAGCCAGAGGAAATCGCAGAGGAGCTGAAGTCAGAGGGAATTCCTGCCATCAAAGTGAGCCTCTGCAAGAGCCGAGCCGACAAAAAGTTTAACAACTTTGTTGTCGAGGTGGAAAAGGGAGCAGACATCCCCTCAATATATAGGAAAACTCTCCTAATGAACCAAAAGGTTCACTGGGAGAAACTTCAGACGCAGGGAATCACACAATGCAAGAACTGCCAAAAGTTCGGTCATGTTGCTAGTAACTGCGGAATGGCGTACAGATGCGTCAAATGCAGCAACAGCCACGCACCCGGAACCTGCCCAAGGACCAGCAAGGATGAAGATGTGTACTGCATCAATTGCCAAAAAAATGGACATCCGGCAAACTACCGTGGATGCCCAAAGTACAAGGAGAGGGTCGCCGCAAAGGACAAAATGGCTCTGAAGAAGAAGGAACAGCAGAAATTTGCCAAGGAGTCCGTCTCCAAAAAGATAGAAGCTGGACTCAGCTTTGCAAATGTTGCTGCCCAGGGTATAAGGAAAATCAACAACCCTATCAAACCATCACAGCCCCCAAAAACGGCCACAAAAACTGCCGTAGAAACCACCACTGCACCAGCAACCAGGAAGGCAGCACCATCGCCGTCGCCTTCACACAATATCTTTGACGATACCGAACGCTTGTTTGGTACAGACTTACTAACCCTCGTTCAGAAGGCAAGGAAGGTTGTACCAAGCAACTACGGAAGTCTGGATGATAAGGCAAAAACAATGGTATTGGGTAAACTTATTTGCGAACTATGCATCTAAGAAAATGGCTAAGTATCATTACATACAATGTTAATTCAATTTATTCATTAGAAAAAAGGGCTTCCTTGGCCATGTTTCTCAAGGCAAAGAAGCCCGATATTTTATGTTTACAGGAAACCAACCTCACACCCAGGAATCGGTACCAGAAGGATGGTTACAACATTTATCGGGAGGACAAAAATGACGGAAGAAGAGGCACAGCCCTTTTCATTAGGGATAACTTAAATTCTACGAAGCTGGAAATACAAGGACTAAGCTGCATGGAAGTCACAGCAGCCGTAATCAGATGCAACGATGGAGAAACCCTTCTTGTGCTTGCATTATACAACCACTGTAATGCAAGTAAGGAAAACATCAAGAAAGACCTCAGCATCATCAACAACATCTCCAACCTGTACACTTACAGTGTAATTGGGGGGGATTTCAACGCCAGACATACACTCTGGCATGACGACAATTGCTCACCCCAAGGATGCGTAATTGTCGAATGGTTGGACGAAAACGCCCATGTTCAATCATGGGTAGTAGCTTCGCAACCACAAAAGACGTTCCCGAGGACTCCCTCATCACTTGACTTCTTCCTAGTTACATCAAATTTCATAAATATACTTCCAGAGTTCCGGAATTTCACCTGCGAAGCCCACCTAAGTGACTCGGATCATCTGGCAGTTGAGCTGAGGGTCAAACCGAGTATGCCAATCATGACCATTCATCGTACACCAGACACGTACCTGGATCACAAAAAAGTGGACTGGAGGAAATTTGCTTACGACGTCGAGAGCAACATCAACATACTGCCACAGGAAAGGAATCTCACCAACGCCGAAATTGACAGCACGATACAAGAACTAAAGGATGTGGTCCTTAATGCTATCGATGCCCAAAAAAAACCGAAGAGCAGCAAGGATCGATATGCCCACTTGCCACTCAACATCCAAGCCATATACGCTCACCGACAGCGTCTCCGGAAGAAGCTTCAAAGGATTTGGCACAGAACATGGAACACGATCAACGACGAGTACAGGAGCGTACAAGCGGAACTGAACTGCATCAACGTGATGTTCCGAAGAGCCGTGAAACACCACACTGAGGAGCAATTCACAAGACGTCTGGAGAAAATCAAGCCTGGACCGGACGCATTCAAACAAATCAATGCGATAGTTGGCAAATCCAACACGATTCCAGCAAGCTTGAACAGCGGACAAGGAGTGGTTACAACGCCAGCAGATAAGGCTGAAGCCTTCGCCGCGCACTTCGAAAGAAATTTCACCGAGAGGCCACCAATGCACATACCAGAGTTTTTGGAAGAAGTTGACGATGTGATCAACGGAATTCAACTTGACACCAGCACTGTGACGAACTTCAGCAGAGAAAATCCCGCAACAAACCCAGCCCCAGGTATTGGCGTTTTCACAAATGCCGAAGAAGTAGAGGACCTAATTTTGAGTGGAAACTCAAAAAAGTCCACAGGTCCAGACCGCATTTCCAACTTTTTACTAAAAAAGTTGCCAAATGTTGCTATACTACTTCTGACTGTGATCTTCAATAACTGCATCAACAATAGCTATTTTCCCAACTCCTGGAAAATAGCTAAAGTTGTTCCAGTCCCGAAAAAAACGAATCGATCCAGCATTGACGGGTATAGGCCGATAGCGCTTCTCTGCTGTGTTGGGAAGGTGCTGGAGTCAGTATTGCTGCGCCAAATCATGGCAATTTGCTCGGAGAAGGGAATTCTCCCAAACCATCAATATGGTTTCCGGGCGAAGCATTCAACGATCCATCCACTGCTGAAGCTGCATCACGATGTCACCAGAAGTCTGAATAAGAAGGAAATCGTAGTGGCTTGCCTGCTGGACATTGAAAAGGCATTTGACAGCGTCTGGATTAAGGGCCTCATCTATAAAATGAAGACAATGGGATTTCCTCAACATCTGGTAAAAATCCTGTTCAATTCACTAACAGAAAGATTCTTTTTCGTCCAAATACAGGATCATCTATCAACTTTAAGAAGACTTCTCGGAGGAGTTCAACAAGGAGGAAAGGTCTCTCCCATCCTTTTCAACATCTTAACAGCGGACCAGCCAGCCAACGACGCCCGAACAAAGACACTCCTCTACGCAGATGACTCCATCACATACGCTTCGTCTTTAGCCCCGGAAATAGCAGCCGTTAGGGTAGAACAACACCTAGCGAAGCTATGGGACTACTACCAAAAATGGGGACTGAAGATCAACAGCAGCAAGACAGAGCTCATTTGCTTCCGACCACCAACCACAGCAACAAGAAGCAGGAAGGCTTTCGCGACGAGATGCCACGAAACGAGGATAACGATGCCAGATGGTAAGGAGATTGCTCCACAGCTCCAAACGAAGTACCTGGGGATAACCTTCAGCGAGCGATTCCAGTTCCGGCAACACGCTGAAAAGGCTATTCAGAAAGCCAATTTCGCCCTTCATCTTGTACACCCTCTCCTAAAAAGGAGGAGTGGTCTGCATAAAAACACCAAATTACTGGTCTATAAGCAACTTATAAGACCAGTAATTACTTACGCCTTCCCAATTTGGTTCACGGTGTCGCCAACTGCAATGAAGAAAATTGAGATCTTGGAAAGGAAAATCCTCAGATCATGCACTGGACTGTGGAGAAATCACAGCACGCTGAAATACGTCAGCAACTCAACGTTGTACGAAAGCGCAGGGATCACACCAATCAAGGATTACATGCTGCAGCTGTCAAAAAAAATCATCGAAGGGTTAGGAAGCCACCCTAACGAAGAAATCAGGAACATCAGCAGACAAGAAGTTGAGCCAGCCCACAGGTACCTCAGCACACGGACAATCATCGATGAACACCTTAAAGAGATCATCGACTGGACCTCGTTCTACACGAAAGCCAACAGAAACTACTACAGAGGTTAATACCCTGTATAGTATGTTAATTATTTTTCGTCCTTAAAACAACTCCCTCAGAGTCAATTTTCATAATGTTTGGAAAATTGTATATAAAATCAGTTATAGATTAAGCATTTCATGTCCACAAATTTTGTAAAGAAAATTTAGTATTGTATAAAATCACAAACGAAATACGTTGGGCCCTTATTGTTGAGCCAACAATATATAAAATTGTAGTTATAAGTCTAGTTTTAAGTCAAAATTGTACATATTAGACTAAATAAAAATAAATCTTAATCGTAATCGTAAATCAGATTGGCTTCTCGGAACGGCCGGACATCCAAAATACTTGACACATGAGTTGGGGTGTGAGTGACCTCAACAATTGAGTTGATGATTTGTTGGAAACTTATGGCTGCTTCAACAAATTTCATCTTGCAGCGAAACCTATCGACTTTAGTTCACTACCGGAGTTGTTATTATTAGGATGTTTTTCCTTTTTCACATCACAAAGGTGCTCAGATTGCTCAGTATCTCAGCAGTATACTCCTTATCCGAAGTTTTCATCTGTTTCATGTCGTTTCGCATGTACTGACTTTAAAAAAGGGGTGGCCCTTTAACGAGGTATAAATTTTGTTTACGTATTCGGCCCCATTTCGTCCTGAGGATTTCTTACCCTTGTCCAAGACGCATATTTTAGCCATCAGGAATACAAGAGTTTCCTTTGCAAACAGCTAGAACTTTCAAAATCGGCCCACTGATAAGCAAAAAGACGTTTTTAATTCCTAAATTTTAGAAATGTTAGTTTATGGTCAGAAAAACTATCATTAAAACATTTAATACAGTTTCACTTATAAACCACATTGCAGGGTTAGTCAGGTTAAGGATTTTATTTGTTCGCCTCTTCACGAGACCGATTATCAGTTCAATGCCGCAAAAAATTGTTGAGTTCTTATGTTCCAATTTTCTATTTTTGTTTTAAAAATATTTAGGTCGAAAAAGAGATTGATTAAAACAAACTTATAGATAGCAAGCTTCACGCATACAGCTCAAACACAGTTTTATGTTGCCTTCAATTCAATCAAATCATATGAACAACACTGAAAGCAAAACAAAAAGCAAACATACCATCCAACAATTGAGTAACAAAAGTCAACTATTAGATTCTATCGAGTTGTATGTTTACTCGACCTATTTTCCAGCACTTCACATATGTATGCTGTTTTGTTTATCTTTCTCTCGGTTCAGTGTACGGCCCTTTTAAGTTATGTGCCCATATATTGATGCACGTGCTTCACATCATGTACGCTATACTCGAATGGAATACTCTTCAACAAGCGGAGGTCACAAATTAATTTTTTTCTATTTAGAGTGACGCTATACTTGCATCACAGCGGCAAATAGCATAGAGCTAAGTATCTTACCTGTGGGACTCGGATGATAAAACAACAATTCTAGTTCTATGATCAAACAGTGGTTCTAATTGAAGGGTCAGGTAGAAATGTGATAAGTGGGAAACTTGAAAAATCGTTTCCAAACCATCTTCAGTAAGGGTGTGGGGGAGAGCGAAAACTCCAGCATTCATTATAAGGTAGTCCACATGACTAAGGCAAAAAGGTTGGATCAATTACATATGTTTTCTTATTGAACGCGATTTAATTGATACCTACTTTACAGATTCTTTGAGTTCCTGTGCAAAGTTCTTGACAGATTGTAATGAGCCCAAATCCAATAACATAAACCTACATTTCCGGCCAGCTGTTGGTTTTTCCGCAGCAATTTTTTGGATAGCTTCTTCTGTTGACTGCTGATTTCTGCACGCGAATATAACTTCACAATTGTGCAAAGCCAAAGAGCGCGCGGTTTCGAAACCTATTCCAGCGTTCGATCCAGTAACTACGGCAAGCTTACCAGACAAGTCTTTGCCATGTAGGATTTGCAGAGCTGTGGTGCTGGAGTCAAAGCGTTGACGAACATCAGCAATATTCATAGTGGGTTCCTCTGCAGCAAAAGCCAAACGTGGATCTGTATAAGTCACTTGGTTGGTGGTTTTATGCAGAAACGCAGTGCGGTTGTTCTTCTCATCGATTGTTTTCTCCCAGCCTATTGGCAATTCGCCGGATACGCGCTTAGTTTTACCAGTTCTCGGATGAACCCATTGGGTGGTTTTATTTTGGTGACTGTAAACAAAATAAATCACATACTAGGCAAATTCAATCAGGAAGCATTTTGTCGACTAACTTTGTGTAGAAAACATGACCATCTTCGGTGGCCTTTTCTTCCCAGCCTGGAGGTAATTCATCCTCACTATCTGAGTCAGGCAAAAATCCAGGCATAATTTTTAAAAAATGTTTATTATTCACTTTGCTATCTTGAGAAATAAAATATCACTGTCTTCTTATCAGTTTAGTTCCAGCAGATTTGTTGACGTCCATGGAACTGTTCGAATTGAAATTGTGAATATGTGATTCTGTTGGCTGAGTTGCCAACTTCTTTTACACAAAAATGTTTGATGAGATATCTATTTTCATATTGGATTATCATATTAAATAGGAAAATTTGTCACAAATGCTCGTTCGCAATGAAATTTTCTTCTTGAGAAATTTAAGGTACGCTATTTCAAAGAAAACTAATAAATTTGTTACCTGCATTTGAAAAGAGGAAAAGATTTATATTTATTTAACTGATTTTACTCACACACTCACAACTTCAAGATAGTAATCTGATGTAAACCCTTTTTCATTATCAGAACAGAAAATGTTTTCCATTTTAATTATTTAAATAAATTACTTTAATAATTTAGCTATATTCCCGAGAAAATACATGCATTACCATTCATCGCCAACAGTTTATGTGAAACTTTGACTCAATTCTTAGCTGGTTCAAATGAATATTTGTGTAGTTCCGCTTTTATTAATGTTGGAATAGGGTAACACTTGAGTTTGGATACTTAGTCTCCATACGATATACGAAAAATTCCTTGAATTAAAATTATTTAGACTATTTTATCGAAACCTATCCGAATTGGATGTATTTCGTTGAGGTTCCAGATTATTGGAAATCCAAATTTAAATAGACAAGCAGTGTTATACTTTTGTGATATTGCCAATACCTTTTATCAGGTCCAGGCCGATATATAGAATTCTTATTCAATTTGTATAAATCATAAGTGTGAATTATAAAATAAAACAATCTATAAAATTTTAATGAAATCATATAAATTTCGGTAGTTTGAAATGACCAAATGTGAGAACAATTTTGTACTGATGCTTACTTAAATAACTCGTATTCTTAAGTCAGATAAATAAAATTTAATTAGCAGTCTCCTTAACAGTGGACAACATATAAACTGTTCAACCTTTCATATGACGCACACAAAATCTTAAAGTATTTGATTCTCCATATTAGTTATCAAATCCAACAGTCGGTTTTTTTTTTTTGTTGTCAAAACGACGTCCCTCGTACGTCAGACGATTTTTTTTATATATCGGCGGCGGAGAAAGTTATGTCAACAATTCTTTTGGATTTGCAATCGAAAAATTCCAATCAATTGCGAGCAAATGAAAATCTAATTGAAAGATTCGAGCCAAATGAACTGTCCTACAATGAGTTCTATTGGAATTACATGAAAAGCAACTGGCCCGTAATTTTAACTTCAGTCTCCAACGAGTGGGAATGTCGTCTCCGATGGACCAAACAGATGACCACCTCAAACAACGAAACCACAGAAATTAATATAAAATACTTAAAAGACAAGATTGCCGATTGTAAAGTACCAGTTGCCAATTGTTCCAAAGAATACTTTAACAGCCATGAAAAATGTGAGATGAAATTCTTTGATTATCTGGACCAATGGCAGAACAAGAAGAACACTGATGATAATGTTGAAAACCTCTACCTCAAGGATTGGCACTTGAAGGCGCAAATGCCAGATTATGATTTTTACAAAGTTCCTAAACATTTTGCGTCCGATTGGCTAAACGAATACCTCGTCGATAATAAACTCGATGATTATCGATTTGTTTATATGGGTCCAATGGATTCGTGGTAAGTGTTGCGGTCAAAACTATCTGAAAATGCTCACACTTGTCTTTAAGGACACCCTTTCATGCAGATGTCTTCGGATCCTACAGCTGGTCAACGAATATTGCTGGCCGCAAACAATGGCTCTTACTCCCCCCAAAAGAAGAACAAAAACTTACCGACACTCTTGGAAATCTTCCTTTCCGCATAACAGAAGTGGAATTAGCAAAAAAAAATGTGACATTTTTTACCATTATACAAACAGAGAATGAATCTATTTTTGTACCGTCCGGATGGTATCATCAAGTATGGAACCTTACCGATACCATTTCCATCAATCACAACTGGTTCAATGCATGCAATGTGCCAACGATTTGGCGCAATCTCGCTACCAGTATGCAACGGGTGATCCGTGAAATTGACGATTGCCGGCAAATGGACAATTTCGAGGAGCATTGCCAAACGATGTTGCGCGCTAGCTTCGGGATTAACTATCGGGATTTTTTAAGCATTTTACAGCATATCATCTCGAAACGAGTGCAATGCATCAACAATAACATAGAGAATATACTTTTTGATACATATACATTAAATGACTTCCATGTGCGATATGATTTGGCTACAATCGCTGATGTTTTAGACACAATTCAGGCGGATATTGTAGTGCAAAGTCAAGCGGAATTATGTGATAAATGCAAAGAATTGATAAATCAAGTAAAAAGTTTTAAAATTGAGTGAGCTAAAAGCTTATGTTAAGGAAGAAATAAGCAGTTCCACAACCAAACAAATATAGTCTATTTTTTAAAATGCTGTTTTTTATTTACAGGATAGCTTCTGAATCGCAATTTGCTGACGAATCATTCTTTAGTTTTTGGGAAAGATGTTACCTTCTTGTTTTAACGAGTAAAAGATTATTTTCTTGTGTCAAGCTCGAGATAAGCTTCTCTTTATGGAGAAGTTTCTCTTCTCTGAATCGAGAATGATATCGATCCTCCTTGAAGGAGACCCGTTGACGTCGAAAACTTGGCTGCAGATCTAATTAGTATAAGACAAAAATATTCAGTCGAAAATGCAATCGAAAAATATCAATTAGCATGCTCCAGAGAGAATTTCAATGTTTAAAGCATACATAGCGTTGTTCCGATGATTCTGTGACGAATTCAATTAATAAGAGAGGAGCTTCTTTTTTAAGTAAGTTGAATTGTAAAACAAAATAAAGCTTTATTCCCTATAGCACCACATTCCCACTTAAACTAGTCGCCCTACAATTTTGGCTTTGTTGGAATTAATAAAATTCCTTCTTCTAACAACTGCATCACATCGTTAGGCGTTTTACAAAGGTCTTTCAAAATGTCGGAAACTTCTGCAAAGGCGTCAACTTCTTTCGTTTCCTTTATTGCTCCCGGTGTCCTACTCAGCTTTGGTGCCGGGTTGGGGATGATATAATTCTCCGCACTCTGAATGAAAGATTTTCTTTCTCTGTTGTGGTCATGATCCATCACATTCGTAACATCAAGAACAGGGTACACACAAGCGTCAATATCTGCAAATATTCTTGTCCAATCTTCTTGAGTTTTTGTTAAGAATGCTTTGGTTACTTTCTCCTTTCCTTCCTCATTCTGTCCATATTGTACTAAATCCGGTAATCCCAAGGCTTGCACGAATATTTTAAAAAACTGAGGCTCCAAAGCACCCACAGACATATACTTTCCATCTTTAGTTTCATAGGTGTCATAAAAAAATGAGCCCGTGTCAATCACGTTAGTTCCCCGCTTTCCACCTAACCAAAGAGGTAGTTTTTGTGACATCAATATCCAGCTGGCTACGTAAGCTGCTCCTTCAACCATTGCACTGTCAATTACTTGACCCTTTCCTGAATTGTGTCGTTCTAGCAAAGCTAAGCAAATTCCCATTGCACACAACAAGCCGCCTCCGGCAAAGTCTGCCAGAATATTTATCGGTGCTGTTGGTTTTTCGTCTCTTCTACCTAGGAATGAAAGTATCCCAGACATGGCAACATAGTTAATATCATGTCCTGCGCGATCAGCTAACCGTCCCGATTGTCCGAACCCTGTTAATCGAGCATATATCAATCGAGGGTTATCTTTGCATAAAATGTCTGGACCAAGACAAAGTTTCTCCATGACGCCAGGTCTAAACGGCTCCAACAGCACATCATACGATTTACATAGCTCTCTGATAAGTTTTTGACTTTTTGGATTCTTTAAATTTATGGGCAATAGCCGTTTGCCTTGGTTAAGGACATTGAATGGATTTTCGAAAACCTAGAACGAACTATTTGTAGCAATTGATTTAAAATGGTTTCGTATTTACTTTATCCACTATTGTCACAGTCGCTCCGAAGTCAGATAGGATTTTCCCACAGAATGGGCCCGGCGCTAGGCCACAGAATTCGAGAACTTTTATGCCTTTTAGCGGCATGATAACGTAGATGACTCGGAGCAATGAACTACCGGATTACTGAAAACATGCACTTAGCTTTATTTTAACAAATGTACGTTGATAACAACGTGTTAGCTTAGATATGTTTCAAAGTTTTTGAAACGAAACTCAAAATTGACAAAAGAAGGACTTTTTGAGTACATACAATCTACAAAATAAGACAAAAAATAAAATAAAATGAATTGGCAAATTAAAACGTTAGTAAAATGTGCATGACAATTTCCCTTATTTACAATATTTATAAAAATTAACGAAACTTAAATAAGTGGTGCCAGGTTCCTGCGGTTAAAAGCTATTTGCATAGACAATTATTATATTGTTTTTTTTTTTTTTTTTTTTTTTTTTTTTCGCTAAATACAACTGTCAGTAAAGTGTCTTTTATAGTATAGAATAATTTCTACCCAGCTTTGATATTTTTATTATTGCTGTCATGGTTTCCCGATTACCAAATAATCAAATGCACAATTATATACTTACCTTCATGCACGTCACTGACCGTCATCTCAAATTCTTGCAGAGGGAAGTCAATTTAAAAGCCTTTCGCCTGCGCATTATTTATTGACCATCATCTCAAATTCTTGCAGAAAGGAGTCAATTAAATAGCTTATCCACTTATTTAGCTTTATAAATATCTGTTGAACAAAATTTTTCGTTTTGCTCTGTTCTTCCTTTTATATCGTGTTCACGAGGGATTGGTGCAAACTTCTCGGCGTAGTTTTTAATTTTCAATTTCCAATGGAGTCTTTTTGAAGCTCAATACTTTTCTTTGAATTTTTAGATACAAACTTGTTTAGTTTGAAAATGTTTTCTTCATCCATCTGTTTTCTCCAGACCACCTACTTTGCTTTATAATCTACAAATATGCATCAGTTTTTTTTTTAATTTTAAAGATCAGTTCTGACCTACTCAGAGATTGAATCTAGTTTCCGAAGTCTTTTGCGCCAATAATCACTAGAAACTTTCTTTTTATCATAATAAGATCTCGTTCAACTACATACATAGATACTCAATGTGTAAGTAAAAAGTACGGCTGCAAGTACTTCGGGCTTAGAATTTATCAATCGTCTATCGCTTTTTTACTAAATCAACTACTTAATCAACCAGATAAACTCAAAGATCCTCTTTTAAGCTGAATGTTAAATATATTATGTACATTGGAGCTTAGTTACAAAAATCTATAATATAATTAGTTTCAACTTTTAAGCTTAAAACTTTTCATTATTGCATTGTATTGATGATCATTTCTTCTTTAACCTAAAAATCCAGGTTATGATCCGTGCTTATGAGGTGTGATTCTCAAACTCTAAAGTTTCTCTTTTGTTCTGGCTGCGGTGTTCGCCGGTTTGGCCTTAAACACATTATCCATGTTTCGGATACTTAATAATAAATCAAATCAAATGCTGATGCAAAATTTCTATGCTCGCTACTTTTACTGACTCGCATTGAACATTGGTTACGTATTACCTCAGCTTTGAACATGACAATAATAACTTAGTGTTCTCTTCTATCTAGATGTGTCGTTTGACATGAAGTTTTTCTCACTTCTGTAGCTGATTTACTCGGAAAAACTTGCACTGGTCAACGTGCATTAAGAACTCAGCCATGTGTTCTTCTCAATTAAGAAATCGTTTTCGTTTCTTTTGAATTCTTATCGGAAAGTATAAACACTAAAACAAGCAAGGTCTGGTTTAACCTCAAAAGAAAAAGTGTACAATACGAATTCTAAAACACAGTGAGTAGATGTTATCAAAAATTCAGATAGGAATGACTTTCGACTTCCCTTAATGATAAACTCGCTTCTAGTACCCTGTTAGCCTATCGAACCGAATTAAAGATTAGTCACAAAATCCCTTAGCAAGGAGCTTATTCCTTTTTTATAAAAACACATAAAATCAATTGTGTGTAACCCACTGTTTCGTTGTAAAAGAGAATCACATTACTAACAACAATGTAATTGCTCCTGGCAATGCCACGTGCGAATTTACATCGAAGAACATTGACATTGCACTCGAATTTCCAAAGAAACAAAATACTAAAGCAGACACCAGCAAAACAATTCATTCTGTTGTGACTTTGAGTCTTCCCCTTGCATATTGCGTAAAAAAAATCAAATTTCCTTCGAGAGAAAATTCCATTAATTTATTCAATTCAATTTAAAAATAAAGTTTCAGTGCATATGACTCAGTCAGTGATCAGTATAAACAATTTGCCAAACAAAATTCGGATGAAACCATCAAAAACATAATTTTTTCGTCTGTTGTTGTTTGTTTTCGTATAGAACTCGAAGAAGCAAAAAAAAATTCCAGCTCAAGACCTTCGGTCAAGTAATAAAATCAAACAATCACACGTTAAATAAGAACAAATCAATAAAATAATCGAGAGAAAGTTTTCAAATTGTTCATTAATCGTGTTTTTTCCTCGTTTGCTCGAGGGACATTTCGTACAGTTTCCATTATTTGTAAGTTCACGAAATAAGTAAAAAACAAAACTGCATGTACTTGCGATTACCTCACAGACAAAAGAAAACAATATTTTCAGACAAAAGTTCAAGTTTTCGGGTTTTCTTTTTGTTTTTGTATTTTTTTTGTCTTCATTTTATTTCCTTATCGATTTATTTCAATTTGATTGTAATTAAGTATATTTTTCCACCTGTAACGAAGCCGTTCAAATGCTATTTGCTTGCATTTGTGATACGACACACGGCAACCGATTTGTTCAGTACACTTCTCACAAAAAATTATTGGATGACCATGGTTCTTATGGGTAGGATTTGACGGCTCTAGTCGAAGGTGTTGTTTATCACGCAGAGGGTTTGTTCGTTGTTATCTGCTTAAAAAAATAGTTCGATTGTAATTGGAGCAGCGTAAACGATAATATACTCTTTATTTTCTAGTGTTTGCGAAATGGCCTCGAACGATAAAACTGGATTGTTGAATCATAGCCTCATCTAACTTTGTTTACATGAAATTTGTTTTCGTAGTGACGTGGTTAAAGGTGTTGTCCTTTTTGTTTAAAGGTAATTCCAAAACGTCTGAATCATCGGCATAAAGGCAATATGTCTGTAAAGATAACAGCTAACTTAGAAACTATGCATTGTTTTCTATCGAAATTGAGATAACATTCATAACTCTATTTTACGCAAGACCATTGATTCACAAAATTAAGATATCTATTTTATAATCAATTAAAAAAAACAATTAACTGGCATCTGCGAATTGAGAAGACATCATATTAGACTACGATAGAAGTGAAGTAAGAAAGTTATCCTCACACCGTAAAATCTTTTAACAGCATCACACCTCAACCCCAAGGAAGCAAACATCGATGAAAATTAAACTCAAACTAAACTGCGTAGCTGCAAACCCGATCAAAATTAGAATACTTGTGACTGAATTTTACATGTACAGGGATTTCTCTTACAAGATGTCATTTTGTTTCATACAAAAATTCGTTTCTAACGATATCTGATTTCTATTTCAATCGATGGGACAATGAAAAGCAACATCAGCCAAAAGACCAGCTTGATAATTTTCGTATTTTGTATTTACTATTTCCTTTTTCTCAAGAGACATGGACCATTATTACAACGCACATTTTGCACAGAGTGAGCTGAATAATTAAGGAAAGATTGGGAAGATTGTGTAATAGTATTGTCCGAATAGGGACAGAGATTTAGATATGGTCGTCAATTCTGATCACCTGATCAAAAGAATGCTGTTTTGTTAGAGTTAAATATCAAGTTCCGTTCACTTCCTTCTATAAAATCTTCTTCAATAGTTAAACAGAGTTAAAAATGCCCTAACGGGACACTGCTTCCAATTGGAAGCAGTCCCCGACTGCTCGGTCTTCCCGTTCTACTTGGTGGCTTGGGAATCAAAGGCACTCTTAGCTGGAGCATTATTGTCCATTCTCTCGATGTGGCCGAGCTATTGTAGTCGACGAATTTTCGCCATTCGGACTATATCCACATCTTTGCACAGCTCGTAGAGTTCGCGGTTATACTTTCAGCTCCATTCGTCCTCCTGATAGATGGGAGCAAATATCCGATGAAGGATTTTTCGTTTGAATGATTCCAATATTTTCTCAGCTGCTTTGCTTATGGTGCAGCACTCGGCTCCGAAAAGCAGGACTGACAAAATCAGTTTTTTGTAGACCAGTATTTTTGTCCTTCGTGTAAGAAGCTTGGATCCTAGTTGATTTGCAAACAAGCAGCAGCGATTGTATCGAACTAACTGTTTTAAGAAAAAAACGTAGAAGCCGAAATCCGGTGCGTGTTTGAAATAAATCGGAGATCTAGGTTCAAAACTGCACGGTGCATCGAAGAGATAGAGCTGATATTTTCGGAGATGCTTTCATCCTCCAAATTTTGGCAGATGATCTGGTGCATGACTGCAGCAGAAAATTTTCAGTTCTTGTTTTTTTTGACTAGTTTAGTATTTTGATGCCGATAAACAGCCAAAATGTATGCGCATAGTTCAAGTGTTGTTTTTCGTTCTTAAAAAGAACTGATCTTTTGTATTTAGCTGGCAAATGTGCGTTTGCACTTTTGCAGGCTTTAGACGCCCGGTGTCATTGTGTGGTGCCGTCTTTACATACTTGACTGTCTTGTTCTTTCACAGCAAATCTTCTTTGCGTGTCGGGATAACCAGCACAAGACATCACCATATTTCAAAATTATACTCTAATTATGTGTGTGCGACCATTTCCTGAAGAATAAACCTGGTCCCGCGTCGGCTTACGTTTTTAACCTTTTTTGTATTCCGATTCTTATGACAGTTACAATAAATAATTACAATAAAGTAAATAGATGACCATGATATACCATATTATTTCATTTTGATATCTAAGAAAGGCCTAGGAGATTCGTTTGTCTGCACTTTTCCAAAAAAATGTATCAACCAATTAAGTCTTTTGAGAGAAGTGTACTTTACTTTCTTGTTAAATTATTTTATTTCTACATTTATTATTGTTACTGGAATATTTGTTTACATCCTATTTTCCTATTATTACTATTTGAAAAGTAGAAAGAAATGGAATCTTTCAACACGAAATATGCAGTTTTAACAAAACGCACCGACCTGCGACTAGATCTCTGCGCCTTACAAGATGACAAAGAATGCGAAAAGATCCCCATTGAGCCGGGAACACTGGTAAAAGTCTATGACAAAACCACAAACAACGGCAGCAACAATGCAGTCAATGCAGTTAACAATAATGTTCACAATAATAACAGCAAAACAACCTTCGTACAGATTCTCGACTATTTCAATCACAATCTAATCAGCGAGAATTTATACGAATGCCCGACATCACATTTGAAAAAGATCCACCAGGATATTTGGCCATTTGGTATTGCGATATCGGACCCTTTGCGTCGCCTTCAGTTTTTTCAGAGCACTGAACAGTGCAAGCACATTTTGTATTTGAAGCCAAATGATTTAGTTGCTGTAAATGGAGAACTATTTGGCAATATGATGCGCTACGATTGTATTGTGCAGTATATCGGGCTCGTGCAGGAGATTGGTCCGGGCTACTATTTTGGGCTGAAACTTTTGGTAAACAGCATTGCAAAACAGCGCGAACTGAATAGTTCTCCTGTTTTTCGTTTTTCTTGTATTATTTTCATTTTTGAATAATTTAACGTTCTCACTTAGTTGCACTTCTGGCGTATATTTCGTTTTAAATTTTGTTATATTCATATTTTAATTGGGGTCATTGATTGTTGTTGTTTTGTTTTTCTTTAGTGTGAAAACAAGGAAATCATTTTTTTTTTGCTTTGCAGACATTAAAATTGGCACATCATGTTCACAGCTAACACATTATAATTATAAATACATTTTTCATCTGTTAAAAATAAGCGTCTTATAAATCTAAGATAACACCACTTTGCCTGGCTTAGAAACAGATAATCATAATAATGAATGAATTAACCTGAATCATTCATTTATAAAGACGGGTTATACTCTTTTTAGTGGAACCTATTATAATTAATAATATTTATAAAATTCATTTTGTTTATAAGGCATTGTAGAATTCGCAGTTCGCAGCTTACCCTGTACCCTCTGCACACACTAAAAAAATTTTATCTCTGTCGTATTTTTTTTTGGTTTGCAGAAAATTGTCATTTCGGTTTTGATCATAATCTTTTACACGATCTCTAGCTACTTGGCTCAAGGATTTCAATTGTGAAGAGAAATCAATCCATTGCTGCAAAATGAAATATTTCATTATCAAAATCTTTGAATTTATAAACATGTACTGGGTGTTCTTAAAAAAATCCTCGGCATGGAATCCCTTCATCTCTGAGACAAATCATTCTCTTTAAAAACTTATCTTCTATAACAAACATGCATTTTTATCATATGTTGTTTTTCTATCGCGAATTTTAAGCTCTTTTAGCGCACTGCTCTTTTTATTGACTTAAACAGGCTTATAATCTTGAAGCATGAAAGCTTATAAGATCTTTGCTTACAACTAAAATGCATCTACGGTCCTACACAGACGTATCTCTGCTGATTTCAACCTGCTGCAATCGCCTTGTATGCGGCTTGAGTGTTTTTTAAGGTTCCGTTCTTCAAAAGGAGAAACGGAAAAACATTATAGGATCACCTTGTTCTCCAACTTTCTGTCACTTGACTTTTTCTCAACAACGCGGAGGTATCAAGTTGAAATTAATACCAAATTCTTATGACTGCGAACACTGTAGCATATTTTGATACTCCCAAGGGGATTCAAAACCTATGTGGCACTTCCGTTGACCTATAATCATGAAATTCTGCAAGAAGCAATGTCTTATAGCACAAGTAAAGGGAAACCGAAAACCGCAAATTTTTACTTAATTTTAAATTTTTTGATACTTTTTATATGAGCTTGATCTAAAGTCTACTACATACAAACAAAAGTGGCAAACTCTTCGACTATTCACATATTTAAAAAATTCTACAGAACCTTCGTTGGCCGCTTTACTTCCTGTTAAAATCATAAGTAGCTTGTAAAACTAGTTTACAACTCCTGCCCTGCTTGTTTTGCGTAAATGTAGCCCTTTCCACCTCTCCCCTGCTCTCTCTACCCGACCAGTATGTTAGACTACTATCGTGTTTTACAAAGAAAAATCATATCGGCGGCATGTGGGCTCGAGTATACGTTTCTATTAAAGCAACTCCAGTTTGGATGCTCGAAAATTTATGCAAAAAAAAACCTGGTAGAACACCTCGTGTGTCTGTCTCTGCATCTTGACTTTACGAAAAGTCCCATAAATAGAGTAATCTAGTTGACACTCAGGCTAAATTATTTTCGGTAAAAAAAAAACTTAAACCCATCACATCCCCGTACTAATCTTACCTATTTAAACTCCTTGCAGTATTGTGATCAATAACAAAAGAGAGAAAGCCTCAATACGAAGTAGTGAATAGGGTCCTCCTATTGAAATAACCATGCGAAGAAGTGAAATGCATTTCGAGAGGATTTATTTTCTTTCAACAAGAGTCAATATCTATGCCATCATACAGAGGAAGAGATTTTAAAGTATGCATACTGTAGCAGTAGAGTCGATAGAGCAGTATTCTTTTAAATAGCGACCTGCTTTAAGAGCAAGCCCCACCGTTGGGTGTGTATAATTTTTCAACTACTATTTCTGGCAAGCGCTTCAAATATCCTCAAAAATTCATCTCGAACTCATCGTTCTCCTACTAAAGCTTTCATTTCACCATAAGGGTCAATACCGCAACTTGTTAACAGAATCACATATTAAAACCTTTACTAGCCATCACCACAATCAGAATGCCAAAAACTACATTAAATAAAAATTATATTTTTCTCCCTCCTCACAGCATATAGAAAGTGGTTATTCCCCGCAAGAACTTGAAATTCCCTACGTTTCAAAGTATATGGAATGTGACCCACGGCTTGCATTAATTATATCTGCAGATTGGATCGTTCCAGTTCCAAGTGACGTAAAGAAAAAATTCTCCGCCCGTGACCTTCTTTGCGGAACCATCGATAAAGCGCGTTCAGCAATTGGTCTAACAGCCCGCCAATCAACCTCACGAAAGAGTCATAAGAAATCACCCACTAAAAAGGATTCACTTCTTTTTCCAAACGCGGAGACACAGTTTTACGTTCCAAATCCAGCCACACCAGATGGTTACGCCAGCAGCAGTGGTTGTGAGGAAGTTGACTCTGCAATGGACCGAGGACGTAGTCTAGCAACGGCACAAAATCCAAAACATCCTCGAAAAGATAAATCGACGACAGTTCAGAATTTCATCAAAGAAGAGTCTACAAATACTCTTCCAGCAATTGAGCAAAAGGACAAATCCATACAAAGTGATGAAGATTTGATTCCGTTGGACAACGAGGACTACAGCAAATATGTTGAGAACTATGAGCGAACATTAGAACAGCGACAGCAACACGATCAGAACATTCCACCGGGTATATTGAAAACAAGTAAACAAGTTCAACCCGCCACACCTGCAGCAGCTACTGCAAAGAAAAAGGTTGTGACAACGAGTATAGAAGTGCCCGTCAAACCAGTGACCATAATGAGTCTGGAGGATCGTGATATTGTTGTCATCGATAAGGCAGACATAAAGGAATCGACAAAAAACGAAGCGAGCGTCATTGTTGTGGATAATCCACGACAACAGAAAGAAGTCGATTTGGCTGATCTTTTGGGTGGCAATTGGCCAAATAACGCCGGTGACGCTGCATTGGTTTTGAACACAAGTGCCGATCAAACAAAAGTGCCGAACATGAGTAATGGGACCTCTGCCACCGTAGGGAATACAATTTACGTTACTAACAGCGGCAACAACAGTTTGACAAATATGAATCAGAAATTAGATAGTAGGAGCAAATCGGCAAATCCGATATCGCACATACTTGCCACAAAGAGTTTGGATCGAAAGAGTCGTGACACACATTGGACTCAGACAGACATGGCAGCAACATCGTCGTCAACGGCAGCATTAGTGAGCACAGCTGATGGCGGAAGTAAAAAAGAAAAGAGTAAGTACAAATTTTAATTTAGTGGATAATTCTAGATAAAAAAACACACTTTTTTTTTGTTTCACAAACAATATCAAAACGTAGATGCAATCGAAGAGGGCTGTAAGATTTTTTCATATAGATACAAGTCGCTGGTGATTCAGATTGTCGCGTTTAATAAAAATGCGAATTCGAGTTCAGTTTCTAGTGATAAAGTAGCGACCTATAGTCGTATTTTTTTTCCAGTGCCTAAGCAATTCTATCACATTACGGCGATTTGTATATGGAGTGATCATCGCATATGCCATTCTGGCGTTCTATACATGGCTCTCTCTGTGAATTAGTGTCATAATTTCTGTGCATGAGCAAAAGTAAGCAAAATTTTTAAGATGGCATGCCCTTTTATCTGAGAACTTTTTAAGCGAATAATTTATTATAAAATAAACATGATAAAATACACTAGTCTCAGCTTCTGCCCACAATTAGTGTTTGCAACCCTTTTTTGAAGAGCTACCATTTTAAACAGAATAGAGTTATGGAATCATAGAAAAAAATATAAGATTTTTTATTTCACAGCAGGCTCCCCAATTTTTTAGGCGACTTCAACAAATAATGATTCGATTTTGTGCACCTCTTCTAGGACCAATGAATGTTCATCGACCCGTTACTGTTGTTTCAAATAGCCATGTTAAATTTTGTATTTTAAAACATGAGCAAAAATAGTTTGCGATTTTTATATTATTCCAGTGAACATAACAATTACAATTAACGAATCTGATACCTCTGATTCTAAAATCCCAGAAACGAGAAAAGTTATTATAAAACGTACAAAAATGTAAAATGTAATCTTTTTTCAAAACCCAGGACACCCTTAGAAATTTTTGTACTCTCCCAAACTCAACAGCGGCTATCGTCCTCTTGCCCCATAAGCTGTGAGCTAGATCTGATGAAGAGGGTGAGTGTTCAAGCAGTTCGAATCGTGCTATTTTAATTGCAGTTTGCCGCATCTTTTTCCGTAATAGCCTACCGCAATCCACTTTTACAGTGGTTCACTTTTCTAAATATACCACCATAAAAAATCCTTCAGTGCCCCAAAAAACTTATGCCATAACCGCGTTACCAAAATTCTCTTGGTCTACTTGGAACTATCCGAGATTCACCCTCCAAATATCGATTCGTTCTTTCTTGTCGGTTAACATTCTCGGCACCCAACGAACGCGCCACGCGCTGTGACCTCAGCTTCATGCCACTCTTCGATCTGCCAATACGACATCTGTGACTTTTTTTCACGTTGTCTTCTGTGAGTGAAGTGGATAAACGTTCGTCACGGTGTTGTTCCCTGCTTAAACTGCTTGGTCCAACGTTCAACGGTGGAATACGAAGAAGCAGTCCTCTAATGTTTCCACCAAGGCGCTGTGGCGATATTTTTTAAACAAAGGTATTTAATGACAGTTTTTCGACGGTTGGCATTCAAATGAATGTACCTCTCGGGAATGTGGTCTATATATGTTTTGTTTATGCTGACCAAGTGAGTATATGAGGAAGTAAAAATCATGGAATTCTATGCGAACTGGAAATAACCGATTATCATGACTTTTGGATCACCCCTTGTGTGATGTGTTGGCTTAATTCTTTTTTCCGCAGCAGAATCTAGCTACATCGTGAGACGATTGAAGGACATTTCCTTTAATGTCAGCCATTGAAGGTTTCCCTTAATGTTAAAGTCTGCAGTCCCTTCAAATGTCCCAAAAAACATGAGTTCTTGCAAGTGTAACTTTCAGGCCATATCGCTGCCAAAACGATTGAGTGAACTTTCATCCAATAATAAGATCAGGAAGTATCTGGTCAAATATCAGTTTAGTTTGACTGTGCACATGAAATTGGCCACATTTAGAAAACATGACTCTTTATGGGTCGTCTTTCATAAGAATTGAGCAAACTATGTTTTGGGAATGAGCTAACTGTAAAATTCCAATTTTTACTAAAGGGTCACTGATGTGTAACTTGCGCCGACAATTATTTTCGGAAACTAGCCTTGTCCATTCCAACTTTTCTTCATTTCGTCTCCCCTTCCCTGTTTGTTGGAGTTGATTCAATCTATTATTTCCTGATATAATGTTGCAAAATTAAAATTGAACTCAAGTTAATTCAAATTTACAAAGGAATATCTCAAAGTCTGCTATCATGTAGTCAAAGTCTTCTCTAATCTTCTGCGACTCCCATAAGTCTAAATGTTTTGCCTACTCTTGCCAGAAGGATTCGTATATAACAAATTGCTCAACATAATTTCACGCTATTCTGATTCCTTGTTGTAAGTTTTTCATCATTCGGTAATTTAATGTTGAAATTTATGCTTTTATTTATATCCCGCGGACTCGTGCCACACTTTGTGGAACAAACACGATCGTTTCCTTTTAACCCTTGACATTTGTAATCCAAATCTCGCATGCACAATAAGTTTACTACAATAGCAGCATCATTCCGAACAATTCATTTTCCCCTCTGTGTTTAGTTGTTCAGGCGATAACGAAATGCAGGAAATGTGAGCGGAGAGTACTACCGACCATTTGGACTGTATAGTCGAGAGAAAGAACTCGTGCGTCCAGCTATTTATAGCCATCCCCATGGCATAAAACTCTCAAAATAGATAAGTTCTAAGTTCTATTGACAAGTTATGGGAGAAAAAGGAAAACACGTCTAAACTTATAATTACTAACTCTTGTGCTTAGTAGCTTTCCGATATTGATTCCTTAAATCGGTTGTTTTGTGTTTTCACACTCGTGTGAAAGGCGGTCGTTTCCTGATTATTGTGAAACATTGGCAAAAGTTTACCGCATGACGTCAGTTTCGTACGTGTGATTTTCGTTTTCCAAAAAATTACAAAAAGTCGAATAAACAATGGAAGCAACTGAATCTATCTATTATACCAATGATATTCCACTCACTGTTCTTGAACTGTTTGCATTTGGCGGTGAAGTCTCTCCCAGGTTTAGAGGTTAATGTTTATTTTTTTTTATTCGATTTTACGTATTTATCGAGATCTTTGACGTTTTTTTGTTCCTTTTACAGAGCTAAGGAACACCGTCGAGCCTCTGTATGACAATGTGAACACGCTTCCAACGGAAAATGTTACTCTTGCTTCACCGGAAGAAGAATTCATACAGGCTTCACCATTGCACGATGTGCCAGGGACCAATTTGGGCGTTGGATCAATGGTTGAGGTTTCCACTGAAACGTGTGAGGATTTATATGGCGTCATACGGTGGATTGGATGTCCACCAAGTACTAAGACTGTTATGGTAGGAGTAGAGCTAGAAGACGAACAGGAGGAAAAGCGATTGCCACTAACTGATGGTGTCTACAATGGAGCCAGGTATGGAATGAAAAGCCAATTGCACTGCGGGTTGATTTGTTAACTTTTATTTCGCAGACTCTTCAAATGTCAAGAGGGACGAGCTTTATTTCTACTTCCAAGTCAGGTTTCCAAAGACAGGCGGTTCGTAGAAATTGAAACACCACAAGGGGGCGCAAAGAGTGCCAAGTCCTTGGACTCGAAAATGTTTGGACAGGTCGAATGTCCTTCTGTTCCTGGAGCTGTATCACCATTAAGTGAGTTATGAGTAATGGAAAAAAAGAAAGAAATAAAACACGAATTAATTGCTATCCTTATTTAAGAAATCTACAATTTGGAAGAGCTGGAGGAAATGTGTGGAAAATTTAAGGGCATTCAGGGGCATCACAATTCATGCTATTTAGATGCTACATTGTTTTCGATGTTTACGTTCACGAGTGTATTTGATTCGCTACTGTTTAGGCCGCCGGAGCCAGAAGTAAGTAAAAAGTGGATAGCTTTTTTATACAAAAGTTATTAAAAAGAATTTTTTAAGGATATATCGCACTACGAGGAAGTACAAAAGGTTCTTCGCGAAGAAATCGTGAATCCATTGAGAAAGAACATGTTCGTGCGAGCCGATCGAGTAATGAAACTAAGACAATTGCTTGATAAACTTAGTTCGGTTAGTGGATTAACAAGCGAAGAGAAGGACCCTGAAGAATTTTTAAACAGTTTGTTGGCGCAAATATTGCGAGCTGAGCCATTTTTAAAGGTAGGTTTTTTTTTGTGCAGATGACTTCAATTATATCCTAATTTTTAAACGTGCGTGACTGTTTGTTATGTTTTTCTTTCTTAAGTATCTGAGTGCATGTCTTTTAGTCTGTTGGTCTGTTGTATGGATGTAGCTTTGAGGTGCTAGTCAAATTGCAATTCATTCACAGTTTGGTGAAGCCACCATGTGCCGCTGACTTAATCTATTGGGCTCTTCTTCAGTCAACACACTTAAAATGTCATAGCTCTTGAGGTATCTATCATCGTCAAGGCAACTGCCGAATTCAGGGTCCTGACAAAATTGATCTAATTGTGTGGCGTTACGCTGGAAAACACACGTTGCAATGTGCAATTTGGAAACAGTTTCTCAGAACTATTTTAAACATGCGCCGGATTCCAGCAAGGAGAGGAGCTAACATGTGACTATCATCATGCTAGCACGGACGGCACTATCTTCAATAATTCTGTCAAGCTGCTGGAATAATATACAGATGTTAGCGACATCATCGGTCGTTTCCATTTGTTAGGAAACAATGGGTTCCTAACCTGATAAACGAAATGTATGCTCTACAAAACTTTAATTCTGTCGGTTTTGCTTTATGGAGCCGAGTGATGGACTTTCGAGAGAAAAATTCTGTATCAAGATGTGGATGTAATAAAAAAAAAAAAACAAAAACGTCTACATTGACTCGGCCACATCGAGCGAATGAACAAAAAGAGGATCTTCGAATCAGAGCCGGTAGGTTCAAGACGCCAAGGAATACCGAACCTAAGTTTTTACGATCAAGCGAGTGGAAGCGACAGAGCGCTTTGTCTGGATAACTGGAACAAGCGTGCCCGGGATCGACAAGAGGAGCCCTTTAAGTAAAGTCAAAAGTTCTTAACAAATTTGGAGTTACATAAAATGTCTTAAAGTGTCTGTCAATTCAAACTTTTTACACTTTCTCTAAAATAACTTTTAATTTTGAAAACTTAAAATTTCTTATTGTGCCTGACCTTTGATCTTATTGTTAGCTGAAATCGTACTTTCATTTACTTTTTTAGTTTTCAACTTCTTGAAGTCATAAAAATATTTCCTTCGAATAATTGCGTGTGTTGACGATGACCTAAGCTTTACAAAATAAATACTTTTTTTTTAATTCTCCAGTTAAGCTCTGGCCAAGATGCATTCTTTTACCAATTGTTTGTCGAGAAGGATGAACGTCTTTCGTTTCCTTCGGTGCAGCAGCTTTTCGAGCAAAGTTTCCTATCATCCGATATCAAACTAAAGGAAGTTCCATCTTGTCTAATCATACAAATGCCCCGCTTCGGAAAGAACTTCAAAATGTATCCGAGAATACTACCATCACAAGTACTCGATGTCACCGATATTATTGAAGATTGTAAAGAAAAAAATTTTCCCTTGAAAATTTTGCCCATTAACTAAATTCTTTTTCAGCGCCTCGACAATGTTCTGTATGCGGAAAATTAGCCGAGTTCGAATGTAGAGAGTGTTTTGGGATTCTACAATGCGGTGTTGGTTTGGAGAGCACAGCGCTTTGTCGAAAGTGTCTTGAAACTGTGCATACCCATGAAAAAAGGTAAAAGTAAACCACACATACATATATTCATTATGTTTTAATTTTGTTTTTATTATTTCGTAGAGCAAATCATACCCCCAAGGAGATATCAGTTCCTCACGACTTTAAGATCATGGTGGAACACTTGAACGTTCCGCGTTTATTCATGGAATTGTTTGCTGTTGTTTGTATTGAAACTTCACATTATGTGGCATTCGTAAAGGCTGGGTCCGGACTGGATGCACCGTGGTGCTTTTTCGACTCAATGGCTGACAGAAAGGGTATTTGAGATTTTTACTATCCATTAACAATTAAAATTTACACAATGTGTTATTGCCAATAGGTGAACAAAATGGATATAATATCCCTGAAATGATATCGGTGCCTGATTTGCCACAATGGCTATCGGAGGAGGGCGCTCGGGCTGTGAATGAAACATCATCCAATGACAAAATGTTGCCTGAACATGCCAAACGACTGTTTTGTGATGCCTACATGTGTATGTATCAAAGCACTGATGTGATGATGTATCGCTAGGATTAAAGATTGATAAATAAACACACCATAAGAAATAATTACAGAGTATCCACTGTGAACACTTAGCTGAATTAAGATGTAGTAACTAAATAAGGAATAAAAGAAACAATGCAAAGCATTATTATGTATTTATTCGTACAATATTTGCTGTATTGTAACCTACTTTTAATGATCTTAAAATTAGAAAATTTACAACACTAAAAGTATTTAATTTGTATGTCCCTAGAGGGATCTTTTAATGTTGTGCTTTTTGAGTTTGGGTTGCCTTGGCATTCAAATGAACAAGTCAAAGGTGAAGGAGCAGAACGGGAAAAAAATGAAGCGGCTGTCAACATTGAGGAAAACATGAACGGAAAAAACACGATTTTCGAAATATGTTGGTGCGCCTATTATAATCTTTCGAGGAATTTTAGTCCATGCAGATAAAAACAACTTTCTAAGAAAGATCCAGAAGGTGTCAAACTCGTTGCAATAGCTAGTATTTAGTGTTGTTTCTGACATTAGTATTTAACATTGTCAGAAACAACAACGGCACAGCTCACCGCGTAGCATTCCGGAAATACCTTAAGGCCAGAAAGGTCCTTCTCCGTTTTATGTCTATGAAAATTCAGTAATCCTACGCAAAACGCGATGTCATCCATTTTATTTCCATGTCACTAATCAGATGCTTAAATAAAGAAAAGAAGACCCATATGGAATGTAGTCTAGTTGCCGATGTCGTTGTTCAGACATCCAACAAATACAAACGGGTTTAAAATATAAAAGATCAGCTGTAGGTATGTTTTTGCTTTTTTTAATAAAATATCCATTTCTTAGTTTATAAAAGTTTCGATTAAAAATAAAATCATCTTCGTATAAAAAGAATGTGTAAATAAATGCAATTTTTACAGCCACTATATTGTTTTGATAAATTTTCATATCATATTTCCCTAAACGTTACTCTGTTCTTCGTCTTCAAAGGTTATAATCGGTTTTCCCTTGTCCACTTTGTCACCTTCCGCGGCTCCAACACTCTGAATGACACCGTCTCGCGGCGCCTTGAGTACATGTTCCATTTTCATGGCTATTATGACAGCCAAACTATCACCTTTTTTCACCGAATCACCTTGTTTTATCAATAGTTTTTCAAGCACACCGGGTATCGGTGACGCAACATGTTTTCCACTCACATCAGTAGCGCTATCGTCGGCTGTCAAGAATTTTGGCTGCTGGATTTTGAAGGAGTGTTTGCCACTCGATGTGAATAAATCGAGTTCCTTGTTGTATAAAATCGAACTGAAGCTGGAGATTTTTCCATCGATGTCAAGTTGAATGATGCACTTCTTGTCACAGTGAATTAGCAAAATTTTAACATTCTTCCAACTGCCGTTGTTAGTTCGCATTTGAATATCGTCTGAGCAACTTTTTAGTTCAATTTTGAACGATTGCCCTGCTATTTCGAGGTGATATGTTCGAATGAATTCGTGATTGACCCGATAACGTAATGCGTCCAGAAATGGGTCTCCCTCGAT
This sequence comes from Orthonevra nobilis, assembly GCA_963555765.1. NCBI lineage: Eukaryota > Metazoa > Arthropoda > Insecta > Diptera > Syrphidae > Orthonevra > Orthonevra nobilis. The sequence goes on from OY743224.1 coordinate 142,244,287, forward strand.
AAGGGCACGCATGCTCGTATTTTTTCTAAACGTGCTGTCTTCATTGAGAAACAAACTTGCCGCTGCTTTTATGGCCAATTCTTCGGTCACCTCGATTGGTGGAAAGAGTGATTCAAAATGCTCATCAATGAAACCCGTGTGAACATTGCCAGCCTCGAATTCGGGATGGGAAGCTAATGTTATTAGGAAGTTTACGTTTGTTTCCAGACCACCAATGTGATAATCAGCTAATTTAAATTTTAGGTAGGTTAAGGCCTGAGTCCGGTCTTTGCCCCACACGACTAGCTTTGCTATCATGGGATCATAATGCACTGAGACTTCATCTCCTTGACGGACGCCGGTTTCAATTCGAACGTTATCAGCCGGTCGAGGAGTAGAAAGATACCGAAGTACGCCGGCGCCCGGAAGAAAACCATTTCGGGGATCCTCTGCATAGATTCGTGCCTCAAAGGCGTGTCCTTTCTTTGTAATTTGGTCCTGCGTCAAAGGCAGAGGCTCGCCTGAGGCTACTCGAATTTGCCATTCCACAAGATCTGTGTTGGTGATCATCTCCGTGATGGGGTGCTCGACTTGTAAGCGAGTGTTCATTTCCATGAAATGAAATGAGTGATCGACCTTGTCGAGGATGAACTCTACTGTACCTGCACCTACGTATCCAACGGCTTTGGCGGCCTTGACGGCAGCTTCACCAAGTTCTTGCCTCAGGCCTTCGGATAAACCAGGTGCGGGCGCTTCTTCGATAATCTTTTGATGACGCCTCTGGACAGAACAATCTCGTTCATACAAATAAACTGCGTTGCCATACTGATCCGCGAACACTTGCACTTCCACATGTCGTGGCTGTCGGACATACCGCTCTAACAGAACTGAACTGTCTCCAAAGGATTTCGCCGATTCCGTCCTTGCCGAGTTGAGCGCCTCGAGAAATTGGTCCTCAGTCTCGGCAATTCGCATGCCCTTGCCACCTCCGCCGCGTATTGCCTTTATCATCAATGGAAAACCTATTTGCTTTGCTTCTGCAATCAGTTTTTTATCACTCTGATCCTCGCCATGGTAGCCATTGATAATTGGCACTCCTGCTGCCGCCATAATCGACTTAGAGGTACTCTTAATGCCCATGTCCCGAATGGCAGATCCAGGTGGCCCAATGAATATCACACCTTCCCTTTGGCACAGTTCTGAAAACTCATAGTTCTCCGAAAGAAACCCATAGCCAGGATGAATGCCTTGACATTTCGCTCTCTTGGCTATATCTAAAATTGTAGAGCTACGCAGGTAGGATTCAGATGAAGCTGCTTTTCCAACGCGATATGCCTCGTCGGCCATCAACGTGTGCAATGCATTCTTGTCCACATCGGAATAAACGGCTACCGAACGTATTCCAAGCCGTCGTGCTGTCCTTATGACACGACACGCGATTTCTCCGCGATTTGCGATTAGAATTTTCTTGATTGGCTTAATGCTGACATGTTTGTGCGCTGGTCTAGTGCTAATTGTCAGTCGTTTAAAGTGGTTTAAGGTTTGCAAGTGCTTAAGCATGTTCACAGGGTGACTGGGAATGGCAACCACACATTAAGTCATCAAACGGAAATTTGGAGTGTAAAATTTATGAATAATTAGAATTTAGAAAATAATCGAAATCAAACGTGCGAAAACTTGGTTTGAAAGTTAAATAATAATTCGATCAGCACACTTCAACATTTACAAAGTATTTATGTTTTGACACTGACAGTTGACAGTGCTTCGTGTTCGGTTCGGTTCGGTTGTTGTTCATTCCCTAAGTAAATTAGCACAAAAAGTGAACGTTCAGAACTCGATGTACTATGTGGCTTTTCATTGGAAGTTTCAGATTTGCCTCTCAGATTCGATACCAATGGAGCAAATCTAGATTGATTGCAAATATTTCGATATAAGTGAAAGTAGGTGAAAATCTGAATTGAAAATCAGGTTCCTTAAAACTGATACAGCTGGAATCAAAAATATATCTAGATCAGAGATAGCAGACTTTTCTACATAATGTAATCTACTTGATTAACTACGCGTAGTTAATCGAGTTAACTCCACACTCAATTTGTTACGTTTACTATCGACGTTTATTGCCTCAAACGTCAATTACGGTTTCCTTCCTTTCCTGAGCTTTAACAAACAAAACTTTCTTGTAAAGCACAGAAAATTAGGACAAACTAATTTAATAAAACAGATATTTAAAATCAATAACCATCAATGAATGCAAGCTTTTTTGGACCTATTATAGCTAAGTTTATTCCTACTTTTCATGAAAAAAAAACTAGCTCGCTGCTGATGACGCGGGAATATTTTTTTAATGAATTGTATATTTTCGAAGGCAACATCCGGGTCTTAATAAAAAACTCCAATAAGTTTATGGGAAAAGCCACCATCCACCACTATCATCGTCATCACCGTTCAGCTTTTTATTCAATACATTCGATATATTGAATATAAGATCCCCAGCCGAGAATTAAGTGTTTCTCCACTTGATTCGGTTGTGCTTTGTTTTCCAAAATATCCAGGGTTTAAAGCGATTTTTTCTGGCGCGATCAGGTTTAAACATAGATCTACGGCTTCCGAAATGGTAATTGAATCATCTTGCCACCAAATAGTAATCATCAAATAGTAATTCACTGCCTGATATCTGCTTTGATGTTTTGTTCCGTATCTTAAATTATGAAGACAATTTTGAAAACAAATCCAGCACCTGTTTCGCTGGTTTAAGTGAGGTTAACTGACTCAATAAAAATCTTTTCACCGGCAATTGTTTGCATGATTGCGAGAATTTAATGAGAGTTGTTGATTATTTTTTTCCATACTCCATACTGCACGTATTCGGGATTAAATATTCGAAGACGAATTTTTCTCTCAAAAGTGTACAAAATCTGCTCTGCCTTCCTTCCGTCTTCCGAGATCGAAGTTTGGAACCCATTTATTTTGCCAAACCGAAGTAGCAAGGGTTTCCTAGCTTGATCCTTTGCCGAATCTTTACTAAAGTGTCATTCGTGGAGTTAATATTTCATATAATTAATTACTATGTGTATACAACTCGGCAATACCAATTTCTTATTTTTTTTTCCTTTTCATCACGCTTACCTTTCCCTCTCGTTCATGCCACTTTTTCTAAATTATTTAAAATAATTTTTAAGCAAAATTATAGTGAATTCTTTACTGGTTGATAATGTTAAATTAAAATTGAAGTCTCAGTTCTATAGAAGACTATGTACAAACCTTATGTCAATAAATTTATTTGAATTTCCGTTCAGGATTCGGTAAGTCTCGCATGCATCACTTTTTGCCATTTGACACATTTTTGTCACCAATTTACTATGCAACAAAGAGTCGTGTTCCAGCCAGTTCATCGCCAGCCATGTGAACTGTGAGAAATTTTTGCAGCTGATTAACTGTAGGCCATAGTAAGACTAACCCCTTAACTTAATTTTGTTAGATCTCTCTGTTATAGTGTTGAAACGCTGATTAGTTTTAAGGATTTAAATTTTCGAAGTTTTCTCACAGCATTTAACAACAAGGACTGATGCTCGTCGGTTTAAAGGACTGAGCAGCTGGATTGGTCACACGGTAATACACGCAGGAAAATAGAATCGACGCAGGAATCAAGTACGCAAGGATGAGTTGTCTCACTGCTGATATGGCAACAAGTTATCGACAAAAAAATAAAGATACTGGAATCTTTTCCATGCTTCTTCACTAATAGAAAAAACATTACCAAACTTCAAACCAATCAATTTAATGGTTTTGAACTGAAAGGTCGTCTAAAAACTTTAGTGTTGTTATTATATTCAGCAATATACGGGGTCTTTATTTTAATGCGGTTCATTGAAAACACACAACGGCATGCCTCTATCCTATCGCACTGGAATGCCTCAAAGAGAATGATGGACGCGGACAACATTCTAAAGTATTTGGAAATGTCTTATGACATCGGATAAAGTCTGCATCTGAAGTTGCTGCACAGGTCACTAATATCACGTTCCAACAAATCCATTTTTCAATTCTACGAAAACGCTTGAACACAATAGATAAGCTCTTTTTATTCACAATTTTGTTTTATTTACAGCAATTGAAACAAATGATAGTAGTGTTTTTATTTCTAAACGCATTTATTTTTACATATTGCATTATACTAATTTATTAAATTTTACTTATTTGTTTTTATCAATTTAATCGATGTAGTTTTTTCTTATATTTTTTGCATTCACTTAATCATTAATAATTTTTGATATTTAATTTTTTTCTTGGTATATTTTAAATAGTCAAGTTAAAATTCAAATTATAAAACATAAATCTTAATTTTAGCAACTAACCCTAAATAAACTAGAACATTTATTTTAAATTGTTTTCTTTTTTTATATTTTATATATAATTGATTTTCGTTTCTTTTCATTGTTTGGCCATTGTATACGTTGCTTTGTAAATGACTTTTTTACTCAGCATCCATTCTTTTGTATTTTTCTAAAGTTTCATTTATTTTTGATTAAATTTCTTAACAATGTTAATTTTTTTTTATTTACTTCAAATTGAACACTAATTGAAAATGTTTTTTCTTATTATGTACGTATTTGGAAACTGTTACATTAAAGATTATTTTACGTATAGGAAGAAGATAGCCATTTTGATTTTGGAAAAAAAATTGTAGGATTATTTTTCCTTTGCAGAAAAGTTAGAAAATATCTAAAATATTTTTGAAGATTAAGATAAATCATATACGTTGTTTTGGGGGAGAATAATTTTCTAGTTTAACTGGAAGCATTGATCTCTAAAAATGCACACAAGCGTCTAATTATCGGAAATATATTTTCTACTCACGAGCAAATTGTTTTGTACTTTCATAACACTTAATTAAAGAAAATATTTTATAAATTACAATTATGTTGCACAAAAAAAGGAAAAGATTATCATATTATTTTTGGCACCTTATGTACATTTGACAAACATTTCGAGCTTACAAAAAAAGGTGAATGTAATTTTTAGTTAGTTCACAAATGTGGCTTAAAGGTTCAGAAGCCAAAATTGCTACAGAGACGAATACGTGTGGAATCTTTAAACTTTTATTGGGTTATCGAATCCGGTCCAATCACTGTTTACCAGCTCTATCGCTGGAGTTCTCGATTAGTAAGAAAATCCTCACTAATAGACTGGCTGTGTCATATTGGTAAAAGGGTAATAGCCGACCTAACAAAGAAAAGTGGTATAAAACTACTTTAATTATCAATCTTTAAGCTCGATAAACTTTTCCCGGCGACATTAAAAAGCTTCGATACAATTTTTTCTGCACTTCTGCATTTTTGGCAATTCGTTTACCACTGAACTACTTTTCCAAGTTTGAAAGCAGAGCAATTGTTGTTGAATGATTTTGGCTTAAGCTGGTAAGGATGTGTGACCTAATACATTGATTTGATGAATTGAACTTTCCTTTTACAAAAAATTGTATAGTTTTTTTTTTGACAAAATCATTCATCATAGTACTTGCTATTAATTGTTGTCCCCTTCTGAAGAAAACTAATAACGTTGTCTGCAGATGAAACTGTCTTTGTTGTAGCGAATTCACGTCTTTAACTTCATTCTTTTGATGGTTCCTGCATTTCAGGTGTAAAGCCGCGGTTCCATGTTTCAACCGTGGGTATGAATCGAAGTAAGAATTCGACTTTATGATATGAAACTATGTCGAATACTTGGAACATCCTCAGGACGCTTGTTCTACTGAGAGGAAACGCGGCACCTACCTTGGAACAAATTTTCCAATTCGCCAAAGACCAAAAACCGACTGCATCACTTACTTTTCGTCTTGAATGTGTTTTTGTGTTGCCTTAAATAATTAGCAATTATTGATTTAAGGTCTGCATCTTTCGCAAAATGCTACTTAATTCAATTGCTGTGCAGTCAGTCATTTTGACCGCAATAGAACTTTTTTCAACGGCGTTGGACTTTTTTTTTAGGTACATTTAAAGATCGATGTTCTGCAAGAGCAGTATGGGACAAGGAAGCGTGTAGTAAGGACCGAAACTATCGCAAATGTATTGTAAAAATAGTCGTTTGAAAGAAATAATATTCCATATTTAATCACAAGACTAACTTTCTTAGTAAAATAACAATCGATAACACATATTGAACAGTGTTTTTTTTTTTTAAAGAAATCCAAAGGTTGCCCAACCATTTTAACTTAGACACACAAATGGTGAGCGAGCTATTCCTTGAATTTCAAAGGAGCTGTCACGACAGGAAATTGTAAGGATAGCAGAATTTCCCCACCATTTGAGCGAAGAAGTTGAACAACTTCTCCGTAGGTAAAAAGAGTTCAAAGGAATTAAGTTTTTAATCTATGCTCTGCCAATTCTAAGTTATGTCCGGCAACTAGGCGTATACGCGACATTTTTGCAAACGTTTAAATTGAGTAGTTTGTTTTGAAAAGGGTCCATCTCCAAAATTTTGAAACTTTTGGGCCACACACAAAACCTCATAAATTAAAAGTTTTTAGACCAAATTTATTTTTAAATGGATTTTATGAAAGCTCAGGCCAAGGTACATGATCTTCAAAAAATTATTTTGAGAAATTAAGTAGATAATTCCTGATTTATCCAATTTAGCATGTCCATTAATGATCGGCTACAACAAATTATGTGCAAGATGTTTTTCGGGCATATGCTAAAGGAGATGTTTCGTGTACCGAAAATAGACAATTGGCGAAGCTATGAGCAGACACGGTAGCCTGAAAAATGCTGAGATGTCATTAATAAGCATGTGAACAATATAATAAGCCTATAAGACATACTAACATATAGTATGAACATATGAACCAAAATAATGAGTTCTGTGGCAGCTAAAATTGTTAGTCGAAGGTAATATTTACTTTATTTAGGTAATTTTTTGTTTCTGGCTCGGAGCAGCTCAGATTCAGCAAAATGTGTCAAAAAAAAACTGCGTCTGAATGAAGATATTACTGATATTTTTCAGCAGATTACGTAAAAGTAAGAAACGGAAATGGTGACAATCATTTTCAGGAATCTTCTAAACCAGCCTTTACTTTCAGTGTAATTTGATAAACAGTCGAATAAGGGACGACTCTAACTCACCCTTGTAAGGATTTCGGTTGATGGGATGTAAGCAGATCAACACATGCTTTGCCGATGATAGAGCTTCATCCAAGTAATCCTCAAATGTGTGCTTGTCGGCACTTTTTTATAAATAAAAAAACCGGTCAAATGCGAATCGGACTCGCGCCACGAAGGTTCCGTTCCACCTTGTAAGTATGTACATAGCACGTCTATCACGGGATTCGAGTCTTGAAGGATGTTCCCGCTTTTGTTTTTATGTAGTATCCTTTACGTTTTAATTCCTTGATTCTCTTGCGAGTTTAAAAATATACGGAAAAAACAGCCGTCGATTTGGATGCTTGATTTATGAACAGCTTTGGTACCTCTACACGTTTCTAAGAAAAAGGATGGGGACAGACAGATGGACAATGAAGTGATCCTTTAATGGTTCCGTTTTTTTCTTTTGAGGTAAGGAACCTTAAAAATGCATCAAAGCACACGGTTTGATACATGACTTTATTTTCAAAAGAGTCTGAACGGTAAAAGACTTCCCGAAGCACATGTTGAGCACAATTGCATTAGCGTTCTTTTGTCCTTTTCATCGAACCACGCAAGACTACTTGCTGCCTTTTACTTCATTTTTTTGCATCCATGTCCATGACCCTCTCGGAACCACATGAGCCGACAGTGACTAAATGAAATCCTCTTAAGAAAATATTGATGATGTTAGTAATCAACCGATGTGTTTACGCATAGCGGTATTATGTTTCAACACTTCGCTTATAGCAGAAATCCCATTCAATGGTATGGGTGGATATGCTTTCGTAAGGACCAAGATACTCAGCTGTGCACTTTATTGGTTCCTAGTGTTGCTGAAGCAGGTCGGCATGTACAAGTGAGCTAGTGGGTGAGTAGGTTGGTAGAAGCGTGTGTTTCATAAAAGTCTACACGGGTGGTAATTTGTGGGGCGCCAATGACATTATTGCCTTCGACCAAGGCGGTAATTAGATAAAAATACATGAAAACAATTTCACTTTAATACACCGCACCAATTGATGAAGTTGTGTGCGTATCTGAGTTGGCTGTGTAATTAAAATGATTGGCGCTCTCATGGGCCCCACTTCCCAAAGAAAGAAATACGCATATAATTTTAATTGGATATATTTGAAATATTTGCCAAAAAAAGTGTTTTTACTGCTTTACCATACAGTAATTTAACTATTTAGAACATTTTAGTCTTTTTAATGTTGAAAAACGAAAAATAGACTCAAAAACTACCGCCAAATGTACTTCTTGCGGATAAGGTTGGGTACTAAGGAACGAGTTTGCATTTCCACTGTGTTTGGCAATCTTAAGGCCCTGCTTTCTTTCTCTTTTTTATAGAAAAGAGTTTCAAGCTAATTTATCACGGAACAAATGTCATGGTGTAGAATAAATATTGAATCCTGACTTTCAGGTATAGGGCGAACTGCTGGTTTCTTCTTAGAAAGGCTAGAAAACACAGTTCAATATATTTCAACAAAAATAGTAAGCCTTCTGATTAATGTATAGAAGATTATTTCGAAATGTCGGCCTCAGCTTGCTTGGCAAATTAAGTGACCAAAATTGTTATTGAGTGCCTTGATTGTCCCTCAATTGTTCGCATAGCATCGTTGTATTGTGGTTATCCGCAAATTGATTTTTAACGCCTAGTATATATGTCCCTTGCTGAAACCAAAGCTGAAACAAAAAAATTCGTTAATCCCTATAACCTTCTTCAATGACTGGATCGTGTGTTTCAAATAAAAAGAGGATAAACTGATTGTTAACGGTCTGACTCTTGTTTGCTTTTAAAGAAAGTCCACTTTCAAAAATAAAAACTGAAATTTAGTACTGTGGGCCACATGTTATGTTGAACATACCCTTGAAGTTAATTAACAACCAAAACCAGTAAGTGATCAATGACTGAATAAGCTGATATTACTTTACACGAGATCAACCGAGTGGACCGCTGACGCTGATACTGAAATCTTCTGGATGGCTTATTTGGATATGAATATGACGGTAGACTTAGCATGAAGTTAACTACTATTAAAAAGAAGAAACCAAAATGGTATATGCAAAGTCAATGTCAAACCTTTTGATTAAAAAAATTGAAAAAGTTGTATTGAATTGATATATTGCAATAAAGACAGAGCGATGATGAAAGAAATAAATAAGAACCCTAAATTCAACATAATTTGTCATGATTGGGTAACTGAATCATCTGTAGTACTTAAAGAATACTGTTTAAACGAAATTCTATCTACAAATATTTCGCAGAATTCGTACCCGACTATACCAAAAGTCATCCAAATTTTTAACCCGTTCACTAAACTAAAGATCCGATTGATCAAGTAATTAAATCCAATGGACAATCGTTTGTATCATACGTGCTGTGAGTAGACTAAAATTAACTTGAAGATTAACGGCCGAATCCTTTCCAGGAATCACGCTCATTTCTGGCTTACACAATTTTAATTAGCAAAATGGCCATATTTGGAGTGAGCACTATCATCATGAAACTTTTGACATACCATTGAATGACAGAGTTATCGAAATTGGGGCATGGTTGCCAAATCTTAAGATAAAGCCAATATTATAGAAATGGAGATGTGAATTGGCGAACTAGTTTGGGATTTGGAACATTAACTTTTTGTGGGCTTATAATAGCTTCAGTTGACAACTTAAAAGTCAACATTCGGCTCGTGGTTGCCGAAATAATTCCGGCTTTGCTGGAAAAAATTGTGCATAGCTGAGCCGATAAAATTTACTTTTCAAAACGTATAAAGCCAAAAAATGGTCATTGGTCATATAACTTTTTTGGGGGTGGAAAAAACCTTACAAAAATAACCTTTAAAAAAAAGAAACAAGAGCCGCGAAACAAGAGAAACGATTCATTTGAATCTGACACATTCACTTACTGAACCATCTAATTTCTTGAATAGTAAGATATCAGATTATAAATAAAGAATTAGCGCCGCCTTAAGTAAATGAAATTGACTACCAATCTGAATCTAAGTCATATAGAAAAAATCCAAGAATTTAAATCGTAAATTAATCAAATCTCGAACTGTAAAAATAATATATCTCAAAATGTCCACAAGGAGCCAACTGCTACTTACATTAGTATACCATTAAATCACATTTTTTTTTCTTATTTTGCTTTGTTACTCTTTTTTCAATTTGTTTTGTAGTCATTTTGTAGTACGTCACTCGATGCCAATGAAAAGACTTCGTTTTCTTAACAATAATAATAATAATAATAGTAATGATTTTCTTTTATAACTTACAATAACAACTACTCGTACATTAGAACTGGGTTTGGGTAGAAAAGTGCTCAGTGGGTGGGTGTACCCTTCCCCAATTTGTTAACCCTGAGTCGCGTCCTGTGTGCCTTAAATGAACTCCCGGAAGGGTTGACCGTAGTTGACATTTGTGTCATTGAAAACGGCTGCTGTGCTGTCTGGCGTGACGACATTCATATTGTTAATGATAGTCAGGGGCTGCTGCTGTTGCTGTTGGAGCTGATGACTCTGTAGAATGCTGGGGTTGTCTGCAAGGATACTACATTCGAAATGTTCTGCAGTTAAATCTCCTCCTTCGCTGCTAGTGGGAATCTCCTCGCCACGCATCAAGAGGATGACATCTGTAAGAGCTGTGATGTAATTTTTAGCCAATGTAAGTGTCTCGATTTTAGACAGACGGCGCTCTTTCTTAACATGTGGAATCACCTCGCGCAAGGACTACAGGATACACTCTCATATAAAAAGTACTAAATGATTTAATGGTTAAGATTTTGTTGTTTACCTGAAAAGCATCATTTAAACTGTGCATTCGCATACGTTCCCTCTCATTGGACTCTAGACGTCTGAGGTTTCTTTCCTTCGCATTGAGTGCACCTTTCCTTCTACGATTTTGAGCTGAATTTGAGTTTCGACCACGACTCGATGGTCGGACACTGCCACCATTGCTGCTGCCACCACCACCGCTGGTGTCGTCGCTCTGTGAACTTGAATCTGTCATTTCTGGATCATAATTGCTGTTGTTGCTTATGATAGCATTATTGTTAGTCGGTGCGTTATTGATCTGAGACGTTCGACGACTAGCACGCCGGACTGGTCGGGAGATTCTCTCCTGCTCGGACTGTGTTGTGCCTTCGGAAAAATCCAAATAGTTATTGGCTGCTGTTTGGATAGTGAAATCCTGTGCAGAGAGCAGCTCACTAATTCGTTTCGTGTCCATTTCGCCAAAGTTTTTGGTTTGATTTGCAGGTGGTGCTTGCGCCAGGGTGATGACGTTTCGGCAATAAGTTTGAAATTCGTTTATTTTCGATTAAGGATATTATTTGCACATTGTTTATCTGAAAGAAGATAAAAAAAAACCATTAACTGGAAAACAGAAATAAATTTAAAAAATAATTTAAGCTGAGTCAACTTGCAGTTTCAAGATGACACAAAATTTGTTTAGTGTTTCGTTTCATTTCGTTTGATGAATTTTTATCTCTATAGTCACAAAAAACAGCAGTGAATGGTTATATAAGAATTGGAAGAATCTAACGCAACGAAATTAATCATGTTTTCAAGCTTATTGCAGTCTTTGGTCGTTTAAAAAATCCATTCCATTCAAATTCTAAGGGAAAGTTTTCGATCGATCCATAACAGAGTGGATAATTTAAAAACATTGGCCTCTTTGTCAGTGTCAGCAATTTATTCAGAAAAAACAAAATACTAGTTTGTTTTTGAAAATAAAATAAAAATAGAAAAATATTTTAAAATCTAATTTTTGTGTAGCCATCAGCCATCGGTTGCTGAAACGCATTCCCGAAGGGTTTCTTCAGTCAATCGAAGAAACGTTGGATTGTTTTCTTCCCGTTCTGGGTCAAAAACTATCGTTATGTACAACCCATGAGCTGGTCGCATACAAATCCGTTTATTTCGGGCGAATTGGTTCAAGCAAACGTCTTATAAAACAAAATGATTAATCTCGTTGACTGTCTGGAAACCGTGATCATCGCCCTCTTTTTCGAATAAAAACGACGTAGTTTTTTCAGTGTATTGCGTTTACTGTATTGATGATTCAGATGTTAAAATCATGCCTTTTACGGAGCATTTTTAGAGGAAATGCAGGTCTTTAACCACATTAATTGCCTGAAACCCAATTCTTGAACAACCGTATTTTAAACGAATCGATAAGTATAGTTCAAGTCTGCTGCCAGTTAGATTATGGTATGGTCAATTTGCGAATTTTGCTGATTGCCGTTTTTATAGGCTTGCGACTCGTCATAGTCGACTGACTTACTTATAATATTGTTGCCAAGGTACTTCTGCAACATTTCTAACATGTTCACATCGTTAAATTTGTTTCAACACAGAATTTGATCCAAACTCGTCCTTGCAAATTTGATCCCATTGTTGTCTTGAAAGACAAATGGGCTTATTATTCCGACTCGGCAATTTTGCTTGTCTACAAAGCTGTGTTTGCAGACGAAATTCGACTCGTAAACAGGAAGTGAGCATCCGATATCACTTTTAGCAGCAGCTACAATAAGCGCCGTTGTGTGCGCGAAAAGAAGGCTTAAATATGTTCGGTCAGCAAACCAGCTTGGCAAAGTTTTCAAATCTTCAAATTTCATCACAAACTTTGGCACACCAATAGCATCTGATGCAATATTTAAATCGCAATTTCTTTTCAAAATTCGCACACTTTCGGCAATACAGCGTCAACATTGGAAGTAACATTGCAATATTTTCAAAGCTGTGGGAGTCGTTATAACATAGCAGAGCACTCAGCCAAACTGTTTGCTACTTTTCTGCTACCTGAACAAGTTTAAGAATTGCCACAAAAAAAAAAGTGTAAGACGGGTAAGGGGACTCCAACTAGTGACATAATGAGATAAGTTTCATGAAACAATTGGTTGAGCTTCGCATGCCTTGAGAGTCAAAGTGCCATCAGATATTTTGTTTTCGGTCGGAGTTTAAAAATATCTCTTTTAAACTTTGAACAAATCAGCATTACAATTAGTTTGCGAATGTTAAGCTGTATACATATGGATCAAATTTTTTGGCACCTGCGGGTATATTCAGCAATGAACTAAAACAGATAAAGTCATGTTTATCAAGAATGCTGGCCCTTCCTTTGTCTTATCGTATGGGCCAGCATTTAACAACTATGGTCGCAGTATGTTTTTTACGTTGTTTTATGCCAAATACAGACCGATGTTTTATTCAAAATTTCTATTTCGAAACGTTTGATCATCTCCAGTTATCGTCGCCATCTTTTGCCATTGCGATTTTTTTCAAAAAGAAACTTCGTTGCTAGTCTTGCGACACAATAAGACTATTCTTGCTCACTTTTTAATAATCCTTATTTCGTTACTCTTAACCGAATTTTACTTTATTTACTTACTTTATTTGTGTATCGAAAGTGGAAGAGTGGCATTTCTATTCTTTTTATTGGTTTTGCAGAAAGAAAACTTATTCAATTGTATTGCCATTCTTTTTCGTACTTCAAGTTCAAAATGAAAACAATTCTTCGTTCCATGTGACGTCTGTTATAATTAAGAGCACTGATCTAATGCTCTCGACTCACCCCTATATATCGTATAGATAAGGGTGTTCCGCCAAATAGCTCTATATTCCTCCATCCCTAGTTACTCTTTTCTAAAATTCACTCAACCAACTTCTTTAGTTCTTCACTGAGTTGTCGACAGCTAAGCAAACAAAATATTTTATAACAAAACAAAAATTGATCCGCTTAACGGTGTTTAGCAATTCAATATGGAGGCGGCCCACATATATATACTCTTGCTCTGCTTACTCGTCCGCTCTATATGCCGAGACAGACGAGTTTCAGTCTGTCTCATTCTCTTCTATTTTTGAAGTTGTTAATTAAGGGATAAAGATAACAGGCCCTTGTGTCGCATGACGTATCACACATACTCGAACATATGAGTGGGAGTACAGCTGTATTCCGGGGTGTGACTGTATATGAAGCTGTCGTCGACTGTGAATTAAATGTGGAGTAAGGGATAGAAAGAACTTAACATGGAAATCACTTTATATTACCATCAACCACCCCATCCTTGTCGGTGAATTGACGATATTGGCGCAACAGTTTGTTGGGTTTACAAAAATGGTGATGGGGGGCTGAGGAATCAAGTGGAAAAGTCGGTAATTAAAGTTGTCCTTTTAACATTCATTCGTTCGCGTTGACATTTTATTTATTTCCGACGTCCCGTGGTTTGGTTTCAAAAACAAACTGGCGTGCTGGGACTCGGATGTTAACCAAATCGGGAACAAGAAAAGCAAATCAAACAAGGCACAAGGAAAGGGACTGAAGTTCTTCTGTATTTATTTGATGACGGGATCTTATTATCGCATAATTATGTGTAATTGGCAGTCTTAAGGCTGATGTGCGTCTTCGAATGATAACATTGATCCTGATGCTGACTGATGTCCTGTGAAACTTTCGATGCAATTCATTTATGCAAAAGTCGGTATGAAATTAAAAGTTGAAGAGGGGTGTCGACCTTTAAATAAGAGATGGAAATTTCTTGGTTAAAATGAATTTTGAATTAAATCCACCTTTATTTATTTGGAAGTCATGTGCGGATAGCATTTCTAGGTAAAACTATTAAGAGAACTTTCGGAGTTAAGTTTGAGATGTGGTAAAAGGATTATACTAAGCTCTTGAACGTTTTGATATTTGAAAATTTGTAGCTTCCAAACGAATAGATGCCTAAGATTTTTCTTCATAACTTACTGGTTGGCAAGGAATAATTACAAAGCACAAAATGAAAAGAATTCATGATTAAAAAGTGGATTGAATGAAATTTTCAAAGAGTAGGAATTTCGCCATAGACTTGTTTGCATTCTCTCAGTCCACTGTAAATTATTCACTGGTAGTTAATATAATACCAAGTGTATATTTGTCGCTGGTCGACCAAAGATAACGCCGGTAATTAACAGAAAATTGTCGCAAGAACTTATTCAAAAAACTATATAAAAGTTCAAGTCTTCCACGGTGATTCGGGCCTTCGATCCATCAATAAATTCAAATGCAAGGACCTTAATCGAAAGTGTAAGAACTGAATTAAAATATCGTGATATAGTCTGAGTCTTCAACTTAGTTGGTAGATTGGAGCTCCACCAACCGCAGATATAATGCACAACCGACATTGTTTCTTAAAGTATGGAATCGTTTTTTTTTCTTATATGATCCTTATAAACCCGAACTGATCATCTGATCATAAAGCAGTGTTATTATCTGCTTTACATCATTTGTATAGATAGATAACTTATATTTGGTATTGAAAATTTTACAAACCTGATTGGATTACACATTTTACACAGAAATATGTTTCCAATTATCGGAAATTACTATCTTCTTACTGAAACAATTTTCGTTTTTAATTAAATAAACAATTTGAGATATAACATTGTGAATCTAAAGGAAACCACCACAAAACCTTAAAATAAAACAATAAGTTTCTGCAGTAAATTTGTTATACAATTACATTACATACAATTGCATGTAAAATAATTACCATCCACAAAAAGATGTAAGAGGATGTAAAAAAATAAATATATCAATTATTACAAAATGGTTATTAAATAAAATAACAGAGAAAAAGTACAAGTACGAAGAACCATAATTAAATTAATAGCTTAATGAATATATGAATAAATACTAAATCAAAAATAAAAAATTAAAAATAAAAAATAAATGAATACATAAATAAATTAATAGATGAATTATTATATAAATAAATAAAAAGAGAAATAATAAATTAATAAATATGGAAAAGAATAAACAATAGTGCATGTAAACAAGTAAGTATATAAGTATAATTAACTAAATTAGTTATTAATATATAGAAAACAATTTACACGAACATTGTCAAATCTTTTGTTTAACTAAAAAAAAATATAAAAAAAAAATATATATCATAGTAAGTAATATTGAGCAATTTTGACCCGATGCCACCTACTTTTGTATCACTTTTGACCCAACCAAACACGGATGTTTCTGCTTGGTATAACACTTGACTATTTCGAAGTTATAACTTTTTTGTTAACTTTTACTCTTGTTTCATCTTGAATTAAATTGTTGCTGCTTCGATTTCGATTTTGATTTCAAATGGAGTACAACTCATTGCCATTGACTTGTGCTGTAGATTTTGAAGTTTGTAGAATCGTTTTCATGTCAACATAACCAAACACCGAGAATTTTTCCTTTTTCATCAACAAATTAAGGATTCGCTAAGATATTTTATATATAAAGAACACGTCTCTGTCCGTATTTATCCGTTTAAGCTCATTTCAGAACAATTTAAAATTTGACATAGTTCTTGGTTGAGTTTGTTTCCGTTGAATGTTCTCTGGTACACACAAAGAAATGAATACATGAAAACTCCAAGAAGATCATAAATAAAACAACTGAATATGAAAGGACCTAATATGGACCCTTAAGTTCCGACGTGTTTTCTTTCGGTTGCGTAAGCTTAAGCACTTGGTATCAGAAGCTGTATAAAAGTTAAGAAACTTTGAATATTTATCAATCCTTTTTGGTTACTCTAAGAGCTTCCTATGTACTGCTCTGATATCTAAATTTTTATCCTGATTGACACATATAGAGCAATTTCTTTTGATGAATAAATGATGATTATTACTAGTAAATTGATAAAACCTACGATAGGAAATAAAGAATAAATCCGGACCCTTATTTGGTACTTGATTTTTTTTTTAAGATTGGATCAATGTTAGTAATTTGCTTGGCACAACGAAACGTAAGAAAGAGGATAAATTCTATAATTACCAATAGCTTTAGATTTTATTTGAAGAATAGCTCAAAAAATTATCAGTTTGGTCAATATTCGAGAACTCCATAGAATCGCAGCATTTGATTTGTGCATGAATGCTTATCCTTAATGAGCTTTTAGGGTTAACAGTTTGCTACACCCCGATCATCTCTGTGCGTTCTAGGATCATAGCCATTTGATGTATTAGTATCGACTGGACTGGGCAATGCATTTCATTCAGTTTCATTTATTTCATCTACAGCGACAGTGCTTAACAGAACCAAAGCTTAAATACCATCGTTGCGTTCGAATTTCCACCAACCGACGAACCTTAATTGAAATCAAAAGTGCATTCGTGCAGAAAATATCAAAATTGCAATTGAAATATTTTGGGAAGCCTCTTAATTAGAAAACAATAAAGTTATTCTAAAGCAATCATCAAATGACAAACTAGAAGCCGGACACATAATATTTCTTTTCGAAACAAATGAGGAGCATTTTACGAGGTGTCAGAGAGACAATGACGGTACTACAAATGCATATCACTCGTCAAATTGCCACTCAACGTATCGATTATGGTATTCATTCCAAATTCGTAATCAGCTTTGTTGAATTTTGGGGGATGAAAAACGTTGGAACGGATCACGAGGTAGTGGTGCTACAGGACTCGTACACCGTTCCTTCCATCTTATCAACATAAATGAACGCACCAACATTTATCTTTGATAAGATACTAGCCAAGCCCGATAAGATAAAATAAATGGGAACGAAATATCGAAATGTTTAACGTTTAATCAAGGATGTGGGTGACAGAATGTATTAAAAATAGATGCGATTTTTATTGTCTCGAAATTTCTTAATAAACCGGCATCGAATTGAATACGTGTCAATAAGGCTCTCTGCTGTCATGGAAAAAATACGATAGCAGTTGTTATATCCGCACGTTGGCTTGTCTACTATTAGGATGTTCAGCAGACGTTTTTCCGGAGTGCGAATTTTCGACAAACTGCGCGTACATAGTTACATTCATGTATATTTATTTTACACTTCTTAAATTTTACACAACTACGACGTAAGATTAGCTCCGACTTTGTTCCGGACTGCCTTCATATCTCTGGCCTAATGTTGTTTTTCGGTATCTTTCAAAGTAGTGTCGATTCGATTGACGAACACGCTAGTAATTTCACATCTGTTTTCACATCTTGAATAAGTCCAGGAAATCCAGCAATCTTTATTATAATTGGGACACCGTCTCGATGTCCTTTGAGTTCGTTCAGCAAGTTCATTTCTGGTGTAGGTCCGTTACTTTTCGGACATACCTCATACATTTGCGATCAATCAAAAAGCAATAAAAAAGAAATAAATCATTGCTATAGTTTATTGCCTCGAATTTAGGTCATCTTCAAATACTCTAGTGATCTGTGCTTGGTTTCGAAAAAGGGTATGAAGAAAACACAATTCCGGCCAAGGAAGTAGTTCTCCAACCCACTTTTGTCCAGAAGGACGAAAACTTGTCCGATAACTGTCAACAACAATTGTTGTACAACAATTCCAAAGTGTAACCTCGATTAACGTTGCCTTAAATATCCTGTCCAGAATTATGAATGTCTGAAATCCGTGCTTCCAGTCCGACAGATCGACAGGCTCAGGAGCCGACGCACTTATAACTGAGCCACGGCACCCAAAAAAAAAAACCAACAATATACCAAAATTTTACACTGAGGAGCCTTCTTAGTAGTTCAATAGCTTTTTACCATAACTTATTTCACGGCAAGTTGTTGTCCACATTCAACCTCTGTCCATGTCTTTGACGGCTTTCATATCAAATCCTATTTTCAGCACATGTGATTATTTGGTTTGATCATTTCGGATCCTAGGCCTTGTCGCGAGTCGCGAGGTTAGCTGATTATTCAAAGTCCTTTGCTCTAAAAACGTTAAAAACTTTTCATACTCAATTGCCGTTTCTGTCTGAGCGGAACTGTCGTACTTTTTTTTATGCACAATCTTAATCGGGCTCTTAAATCTGGTTCAATGACAGTAAGTTCACAGTGGATTTTCCCGTCTATGGTCTGAATTGTTTCGAGATTTTTACTGCCAAGTTTCCAAGCTATATACATTAAAATAAAGTTTCATATTGTTATGTCCGGTGATCGGGGTTTTTCAAATTATGTTTCCCGAAATTGTTTTTTATTATTTTAACTTTTTATATTTTAACAAAATTATCCTCAACTTGTCCAATGAAACTTTAGCTGTATGGTAAGTAGAGTGTAAGAAAGGACAACGAAAGGGCTGTACATATTCTTTGTGAATGTTCTCAAAGAGATGTGTTCCCCATTGAACATGAGATAGTGTAATGTTGAAGACATTCTGACCTTCTAGGTCTTTTCTTTCAGACCGCATTTCCTCCACTTGGGCAGGGGAAGATAAATTAAAAAAAAACTAAGTGGCTGCGTTTTTCTGCAACTATGTTCTGAACCCAGAAAATAGCTGTTATTATGTAAGCAAGAATTCGTTGGTCGTTCGACAATATTATTCAGCAGTGACTGCGGCCCGCTGGTTACAAAAACAAGGTCAATAATTGACAAGTGAAGCTGCTTTGCTGACGGTATGTATGGAATTCAGGAGACCAGTATCTCATGCTTTGTTTACTTACATAGTCATTGATCCGAAAATGTAGTTCGTCGGTTAGAAATATGTTTCTTAGCATTTTTGTTGTTCGATAACGTTCCAGAATCCTTCTCGCTAAAATTACTCCCAATAAATAATCATTTTCGTTGATGAACTGCATGATTTGCATTTTGTGTGGGTGACACTTAACTATGTTTTTAAATTCGCAATCTTCCCTATCGATTAAATCTCAGCCCATCACTTATACAAGAAGGATTCCGCTTAGAATCGGCCTGTTCCACTTTACTGATAGTTTTTGAACGCGGTGTTAAACGGTGTTAACTGCTGCAAATGTCAATGAAGATAAAGATATGCTGGATTATTTTGGAGGTGCTGTACAACTGGCAGATGAATTTTGAATGTGTCAAAAATACAAAGAGCGCACTACGAAAAAATCAACAGAGTTTTTCCAAGATCGCGATATTTGGTAAAAAACGTGTTGAAAACTATTGTAGTAAAGAGCTATCTACCGTCAAGCATGAAGGCACTTCTGTTCACACTTTTGGAGGAAAACGGTATGCCTTGTGGATAAGATGAATGCTTTAAAGAATTCATATTCCAGCAAGGCAATGATCAAAAGAAAACATCAATTCTTACGTATGGAATCTTACAATCCAACCGATGTAGTCACAGAATTGAACAACTGATTTAATGAGAGAGGGTCTGGATAGAAGTCTTCGAAATCAATGTTCGCATCTGCGTTGAAAAAATTCAATTTGATTGAACGTGTAAAAACAATGTCCAGAATTCTTAAAAAAAAAAAATGGGAAATCTGTATTATTTCAATAATTTTTTTGCAAAGTCTTTTATTTTAAAATCAATATGAAATTATTAATCTTATTATATTTTTGAATTATGTTTATTCAAAAATACAAGTTTTTTGACATGTAATTCTATTCAAGGGTTTTTATATAAGAATTCAATGTTCCTTCGCAGAATGATTTCTTCGAATTTTTGACGCTAGGATTGAAGGAGATGCTGACAGATTAAAGGCAACCAAAAGTACGAAAATGACTCTTCGTGGACTAAAATATTCGTGCAGATTATCCGTAAGCAAGTATGTGAAGAAAATAGTACGAAGATGCTTTCATTCTAAAATAATCAATCGAGAAACTTATAATTTTGCACCTTTATACCGAGTTACTCGCAAATATCAATCATTTTCAAAATCGTTTCTTTTATTCACCAGACGGGCCATTAATTGGGTTTATTTGGTATGAAAGAAAAAGAAAACAGAAACTGTGATCCCAATAAATTATTAAATGTTTTTTGACAATATGATGCAACTTGTCGAAACTCCAACAGCTTTAAATACTCGACATTATCGCAATACAAAGTGACCCAAGATGTATTACCCAATCTGAAAGTGCTTTATTGTGTGCAAATGATGGCAACCGTCAATTTGATTTCGAATTTTGAGAAGTAAACAAATACAGAACACGCTGATAAGACATGAAAAGCAATACTCCTCAAGATCTAGCAGATTTCTCGACCTGTCTTCGCCAACCGCCAAACAAACAGCCGTTTAGCCGCTTAGCTCGAAGAGACTAAGAAAATACTTGACAGATAAAGTACAGCAATGATTCATTCGGATCGGTGAGTTTGTCGTTTTGGGCAAGATTTAATTCACGTCTCATTCACGAAGAGCCATTTTATCCGCTTAAAGTCACTGTCTGGTGCGCCATTTACGAATTTGACAGCATTTTGAAGTCGCGACTCCATGAGAGGCAAGAACACAAAATGCTAGACTTATTATCCGAAGTTCACGCCAAATGGTCATTAATAATAAAGGCAATGATAATGGAAATAAAATTTAGTTCTGGGCCACCTCGACTATAAAAAAAGAACAAAAAACATTTAGAAGGGACTTTGTTAAAACCTGAAAGTCCATAGAGATGCAGAATTTTAATTGCTTTAAAGACTTTTGAGCTTCCCAGTTTCTTAGCTTTAAAAAACCCAAATATTTCCTATCTTAAGACCCGGTATATTCGTTTTATTTTTAAATAATTAAACGACGTTTATAAAGAATCTATTCTTTTCTAGTCGTGGAAGTCTGGAGTTCTTTTAACAAAAATTTAAGATTCTTAACATTGTTAGACATGCCTCGGCTTTACAGTTGTTCCTTTTTTTATTTTGTTGACATTAGTTTCTTATTTTACTTGATCCTGAAAGCTGCATGGAAGCTAAGTTTCGCAAGTGTTTTTTGTTATATGATAGAATTTATGGTTTCTTCCTTGTGGCTTGAACAGATCTACTTATTTATTAGGGGGACTGCATTCTACAAGGACCTCAAGATCTTTTCAATCTACATCATCTACATCAAATTGGAAAATATTTGTTTATCGGCTTCGAACTCAACGTTTTAATAAAGTCCCAACAAGCCGCATGTTTGAAATTGCTTAACCGCCACCGCCGTCGCCAGAGACGGTCCTATCTCTGACTACCACCAAGAAGAAATGCATCTCATCAGAGCGAAAAGTCTTTTCATCTTTATAGTGAGAGGTTTCCTTTTTCCGAAACCTAACATACTCCTTGTTGGTTGGTGTGTTAGTGTTTTTTTTTCTATTTTATTTATTTTTGTGCGACAATAATAGCTCACTACATGGGATCGGAATAGTTCATATTGTTTTACAATGGCCCCAAGTCATTTTTATATGACGGCCATCATGATGTCAAGCTGTACAAGATGTTTTGCTCTGTTTTGTGTAATGTAACCTTATAACCTTCTGTAACTGTTCTATGCCACAAAAGCCACAAGGATGATGATGGCGATGCAGTGGCGTTCGTTGGCGATAGTGATGGTAAGTAAGGCAGAGCGCGGCAACAAGTTTTCATCTATTCAGACTTTTAAATGAGCCACAAAAGTAAAGATATGAGGGTTAAGTAACGGCGGGCGACCAACCGACCGACCGACTTCAGCTGAACCCGTTTATCCCTCTTATAACAAAACTGTGGGGCTACCATTACCACCCTTTCTTTCAGTTCAACAGTTTACCACCAGAATACAAACAGTATTGGAACGAAATTACAAAGCAAGCATGGGGGTGGTGATTGTTTTCTTTCGCTCATAATATTCCGCTGTTGTCCTTCTTTATTTTTGTTGTTCTTTCGATTAAAAAATAAAAACGCAGAAACGCAGTTGAGTGCAGGATGCCCCTTTCGCTTTTATGCCAGCGGAAAAGGTGGCATGTTGTTGGTTATTCCCTGGTTTCAAGGCGAATGTACTTACTTGGAAAGAATTGCTGCTGGACACCGGATGTTGGATGCTTTTCTAACAAGGATATGTAATTTAATTGTCAAATCAAGGATAATTCACTTGAACTAGTTTTTGTTATTTCGTTTTTTTACACAAATTATTTTATTTTATATTCTTTGATTAATAAAATTTTTGACTTTTTTGTTTTGTTTTTAAATTTCGAAAACACTTTTAGCCGGAAGATTTAAACATCAAAACATTCACAACACTTAGCAGCTGTACTTGTTGACTAGATGACCGATTTCCGCAACAGATGTTTGATAACTGATTACTGAACGGAAAGGAGGAACACGATTGTTTCCTTCGTACATGGCGCCGCCGTTCCACCGATGATGTCGGTGTCGCTACCACTTGTGGAATTGTTTTGGCATTGCACAATCAACAAGTCAACACATCATCGTCGTGGTGGTTGTGGTTGTTAGTTTCTTTAGCTTGGAGGGCCGTACCCAAAAGCAAGCTTGGATAAATTCCCAATGCGCAGGTTGAGCTACTTTTCCATCTAGTTCTATCGGCACTTGTGTGTATGTGTGTGTCTGTTAAAGTCCCCGCGTGCTAGCCATCCATAGGTCTTAACACTTTTGAGTGGAATGCTTCTGCTTGAGTGATGGTAACAAATGCTTGAGTGAGTTTCTTTGATTTCGTGGAAGGGTGGCTACAGTGCATGTGACAACCCTTGTGTGTGGGCGATTGTTACTAAATAGGATTTCGGATACGAGTCGCGTGATAGTTGGGTAAACACTTTCGAATATAATTTTATTGGCTCTTATCGCATGGGGTTATAAAATACTGTCAATACTGGGTGCAATATTCACAGCTGTTGGCCAGTTTTTTTGTTTTTCTTTTTTTGTTGGGCACGGGACTTACGTAACTTCGTAAGGGAAGCTAAGCCCCTGAGAATGCTAATATGAAACTTGTCAACAATTGAATCCTTTTGATTGCATTATTGAATTAAATTGAATTGCATAAATTCACCGAATATTTTCAAGTAGATAAAATGGGATTACCTACGATATGAGGTGGTCTAACTTACTTTCCGTGAGACCACCGAATCCTTATCCGATCGGGTTACCACTAACCTCTTCAGAAGTCCCGTGCCGCAAGCACCAAGTATTGAGAACCAGTCGCAGCACTGCCAAGATACCGCTAGAGATACCGCCTCCGACGTGTTCGGGTTTCATGAGACCACCAAATCGGAATCCCAGGTTTGATGATGAATGCAGGCGGGTGCATGCAGTTAAACAGCAGGCATACAAAGCAGCGCTGAGCAGAAGAACGAGAGCAACTCGCAAGTTCAACGAGAGAAAGATTGAGCATGAGAATCGCGCGATGGAGGATGTTGGGGGATTAAAAAACGAGAATGAATTTCAAAAATTCTCCCAACACATAAAAAAATTATATAAGGGTAATAGACCCCCAAGAGAAGCATGCTTAGATATAAATGGAAAAATCATATTGGAATCGAAGTCAGTGCTAAGGACATAGAAGAACCAATTCTGCAGACTGAATAACGGCTATGGTGAATCAAATCAAATCAAAGACTGCAGGCTGAATCATTCAATGCAGTCGACGCAGACCAACAACCGACTTAAAAGAATTAAAGAAGGCAAGTTCAAGTTTAATAAAGCTGCGAACTTTCCAAAGCGGCGGGCGATGATTTGGTTCGGAGTATACATCAACTTATCTGCAATAAATGATCAGAAGAAAGCATGCCCGATGAATGGAAGCTCAGTATTGCTTTCCCGACCGTAAAGGAAGGAGACCCTCTAAACTACTTTTCTTATAGAGGCACCAGTCTTCTCAACATTTCTGAAGCCGTTCGTCAATAACCTGATAGGTCCATATAAGTGTGGCTTATGACAGGGCACCATAGACCAAATATTCCCATAATGGTAGAACTTGGAAAACACCCAGGAGCTACAAGTCGACCCCAACCACCATCGATTTCAAGGCCACCTATGAAAGCAACAAAGCCATATAGGGTTTTGGCATTCCTGTCAAGCACTTCCGTTTGTGGAGGATGACGAATCCAGCCCCGCGGGACGGCGCAGTAGAGGACCTCAACTTACTTGGCGTGCAAAAAAACTGAAGACAGCTAGATAAGGACCGAGCTGGCTGTGGAAGCTTGTTGGTTAAGGCCATGATCCTGTCTACGTTAGATTCATCCATGTCAAATGTGAGTTCACTATAAGTGCACTACTGTTTATCATCCATCGACTTCTTGGATGATACAAAAAAAAAAGCTTTTCTCCGTCCTTCCCGGTGCCGGGCACGTTGTTTCCGGTCGGTTTGACCGAGCTTACTGGCATTCGCGATTGCTTGGTTTTTTGAACCGGATTTTTTTTTCTTATCCTGGTGTCTCGGATTGGAAACTGGATGCTGAAGCATTGTCGTCTCTTCGCTTAATGTGACCGAGCCATTGATTTTCATGTAATATTCTGGATTGGTTTTGTGTGGGCCATTCCGATGATTTCTTTCATATAGTATATGGCTCTTAAGCTGATGAATAGGTGGTTATCTTCGACTTGATATTCGTTTGTCCAAGTCACAGTTTTCACGGCCTCATAAACTTCTTCTAAAGTGGATGGAAGAACTATTTCATCGGCTGTATTGTGTTCACCTTCAACCTTATCACTCATTTTTAAGCATTATCGTTTACCAGGTGCTGGAAACGATGCCCGAATACATAAACGAAAATAATTTCCCAAAGTTCGTTGATAAGATTACCTCTGCAATGAAAGAGGGCTTAGGTGCCTGATTAGGCTGTCTTTCCTCTTCTTCATGTATGGCTCCGTACTTTTTCTTTTCAGGTTTTTCCTTGCGTCTTCTTACGCACCTCATCTCATCGGTTGTCTTCAACATCTTCGTCATTGTCATCATAAAACACATTTCTTTTCGTGAAGTCTCGGCTGTTTCCTGAATAATAGTGCGACATTACAAAACTAACAAAAAAACAATATTGACGTTAATGGTAAGCATTTGCATATTTAAGAATATGGATATTTCCGGTGCTCTGAAGTGTACTGAGTCATTTAATTCTTAAAAAGCGATCTGAGTCGACATTTATCTCTTGAATGTTCGTACATCGAGAATGTTTCATGCGTGTGTTGCCATAATCAGCATTTGGTTGGTTTTTCGACCGTCCGCGGAAAGCCTGGCGTGAGGATACCTTCCGCTTCTTAATACCTTATTACTAACAGAGTTTTTAAGTTGAAAGACGTTAGGTGTTGTTGTTCCATGGAGGCGTTACTTTCCAACTTCCTTACCTTTTTTTACATTGAGGCCCTAAGTACGAGTTTAATATCGTTCTACAGAATTTTTTCCCGATGCGGGTCACAGCGATGCGGTCGTTTATCGGCTTGAAAAAGACATCCTCCGTTCTCAACATCAACCTTCTACTTCCGCTTAGCAGAGTAATAGTAATCCACTTGTGCTTTGAAAAGGACGCATTCCGAAGTTGCCGTAAAGTTACAAACGACGACATTCTCTACCTGCTGAGGAAAATGTTTTAAAGATATTTTCCTGGAAAGATGACACCAAATGCGAAGGCTCCATCGACTCATTGCGCTGAAAAGCAAGGTCTGATCCAGAACACCAGGTGTGAAACTTATGGTATGTGCTTTTATGTGTTCTTTTAAGAAAATTCGAAGGGTCACTTTAAATCATCAAGTTTTTCACTCGATCAAACTTACATAACTTTAACACTGTTGGGTCGCAGAATGCATTCACATGTCTCTTCATGCGCATTTTACCCAAACAAAGCAAGGAAAACAATGAAATTCATCCAAAACACTATTACCTCGTGTGTCAATAAAGTCCTCAATTAGTCCTTTCCTTCTCGTAAATATTCTTCCTCTTTGTACATCCTTACAAATTGTTTTACTAAACGTTTCAATTAATTCAATTTCGCTGACACAAAGTGCGTACGCGCAGCCTAAGTCTTCGATAAATAGACACATTAGCATCTTTTCGCCTACTACGATAGCAGTAACGTGAAAAAAAATGCTATTCTTAAAATAATAAACAATGCACATCACGGAATCGCTACAACCTGAAGCTTGGACTAAATCCACCCGGCAATAATGGCCTTCGTTGGAACTTACCTGCAATGATTGTTATTGATTGAATTACAACGAACTGCTGGCATTGATGATGGAACTGAGAGGGCGGCCTTGTGCTCCTGTTGCTGCTCTTGGTAAACATCAGCCGTTTCATTGTGCCCCGCGGGTGGTTCCTTAGTTTTCCAAAGTTTCTAAATAGCAGCAGTACAGGAACGCACGAGAAGGACGACTTCGACGACGACAACAACGATGAAATGGACGTGTGTGGGTAAATGAATGGCGCGCGAACACATACATGCATGAAGTAGCGCGGAGGAAGGTCGAATCAAATTTAGTCGTGAGCACACTGAGCATCGGAGTCCACAAGAATGAATTATAATAAATGACTCTGCAAAAGGATGTCACTTTGTCAGACGCCCGAACATGCAGCGTGACACATTAGTCTGTTGTTCTGACACTGTTTAAGGTTAAGCATGAGTTGTACGTTATTATCCTGCCAAGATAGGGTAACTTTTCGTAGTTGTATTTGACTTAAGATATTCAGTCTGTAAGTATGCCAGCGGATTTAAGTTGGAATTCCATGGATAACCTTTAACTTGGTTTTCCTTCAACGAATTCTTGCACTTGAGTATCTTTGTAATTCGAAAATCAACCACCTTAGGGCAAGGAAGTCTGGAAAAGTTTTCGAAAAACAATATTTGTGTTACAAATCAAGTAAGGTATGGCCCCAATTCAATCGTGACGAACTAAGGTTTGCCATTTTCGTTTCCTCCATGTGTCTTGTGCTGTTTTGAACATTTTTGATTGTCGACCCAAATATCCTCGAGCGTTTAGGACTCTCTCGGTGGATGAGCAAGGGGGACACATATTTTTGAATTCAGGTTGAGTGCAGCCGATTTGCAAATACGCCTACCATCCTCGTATCTAGCTGGGTCACGTGGTCTTGGGGACGGATATTTATTTGATGGGAAACTGTTGACACCAAAACGAATATAAAGATGAATCAGAGGTGAATTGAATTTTAAGTCAAAATTACAAATTCTGATATTGTTATAGATTTCGATGTTATTTACGAACCAAGCCTATAGGCTGAACTCTGTGTTCAGTAAGGTATACCAAATTTCAAAGTACGAGGAACTATGCAAAAGTAGTGAAAATTTGATATTTCTCATAATCCTAAGATTCTTAAATAAAATAGAATTTAAATTACAAATATTAAATTCCACACCATTCCGAAAGTACGAACAGCCAGAGCGATACCATGGAAATGGAGAAGAACGAAGTTAAAAGACTTCATCAAGTATCTGTGCCTTAGAATTATGTCTATCAAAGACTTGATAGAAACCTTTAGGGCTCTGCTCTGTCATATTCTATGATTGTACGCTGGTGCTTGGAGCTTAAGCTAGGTGAAACTGTCACACAAGACGAGCATCTTAAGGGACCACCGTCCATGTCCAACAGCGAGGAAAATATTAGCAAAGTTGAGCGAAGAGTGACCATCACGGCTGAACAAAAGAGGAAACGGCTTGACATTTCAGAAGCAAATCATTTGACTACTAAGCTGGCGTCGAAAGGTTTAAGATGTGCTTTATAATCATGGGTGAGGTCGTGAACGTGATTACTCGATATAACAAGTCTAAGGAATTCAAAGTTGCAAGTTTTTCGCGAAACGGTAAACCGTTGCATTTTGAGATGCCGTGTGAATTATTGTGGTGGAAAATTGCGGGGAGCTATCAAAGAAAAAGGACAGGGCAGGCCGAAAGTTGCGATGACTGCCATTCAGGAAGCCTTTTTCGATTGCTTGCTCGGCTTCAGCGACTTCTAATTTTTTTCACAGACTTAAGAATTGGCTCGGGCATAAGAAAATTAGTGCCATGTTTTTGAAATTAATAATACTTTTTTTAGAGGAATAAATCATCAGTAATTTCGCTCATATTTTCCTGACCTTCCTTCGTTAACTTGTTAAACATGAAAGCCCTTCGCCCACCGATGCACTGAAACAGCACGTCACTGAAAGAGCGCCTAGATGCTTTGTAGATTGGCGTTGCGTTTCTCCTTCTTGTGACCCTCAACGATGCAGTAGAAGATTTTCGGTCGAGCGGCGAGGCCAATTTTCTTTTCAGCGGATAGCGGATACAAAAGCAAACAGAATCTGCACCTCTGTGGCAATGAGAATTCACGTTTCAGTATCGAAGAGTAATAACATCATTTTACGAGGGCACTGTAGTTGCTGTTAGTAGTGAGTGTTACATGGTCATGATTAAAGAGTTTTTGGAACTTGGGAGCATAGACTCTGGAAACTCTCTAAGAAAATGTCCAACAAGACTTCGAAAGAAAATGTGATAAAAGGAACGCAAAGCATCATCCACAATGGCGGCGCCCAATTGACAGTGAATCACAGTCTAGTTATATTATCAGGCCATCAATCCTTCGAGGATCTAAGCTGGGGTTAAGGCTGCTTTCCTTTCCTCAAGGTTCCGGTCATGCTGCTTGGTAAGACATAGTTTCCTGGTCCGGACATTCGGTTTACCCCTCTTTCGTTATCGTGTTGGCTGCGAATCGAAGACACTCGCAGCTAGAGCATGGCTGTCTGTGCGCTCCATTTGGCTTAGTCATTATAGCTTAAGCGTCAGATTGAAGTTCATCTCCTTGCTTCTCATCCGTTTTCCTACGACGAATTCTCATCCTTTTATGTGCAACTATATGCAACAGCATTTTTTCCTCTTCCTCTTAAATGGTATAGAATATCGTTGTCCTTCTTCCGCGCCATGTCGTTTTAGGGGTTTTAGGTGCTTGCTCTCTCGAAACAGGTTATGATTTACTTGGTTGGTATGACAGCTTGAAATGTCCAGCGACCGGGCTCCTAACGCTCTTTTCTGTTTAAGTCCCATGTTATTAAAGGAGTTGAATTGTCAAACCTTAACTAAGGTGGCCCTCTGTTCGGAACTAGAAAACAAACAAAGAATGTCTGTTGAATATTCAGCTAGATTTCTCTCATCCAAATCCTTTAATTATGGTTTTGTCTTCTTCGAATAGATTCAATTGCAGAACTTATATAAACTTTTTAATATAACCTTTAAATCGATTTTAAAATAAAAACAAGAAAAGGAAATAAAAGACAATGAAAAAAGGATAACTTAAAACAGACTCATCAACAGCGCACTGAAATAATTGTTCCCTCAAGTATTTTCTTTTTATATCATCACCATAAGCTGCCTTTTTAGCCACTTGTCGGGAACAATGATCGGTTTAATATGTTAGGACATGGATGGCTCCTTGTTCCAATCTCAATGGCTTCCCCACAAGTAGTAGTCCTGTTCTTCTACGTTCATTTCTGTTCTCCATCACAGTCAATATTTACATAATCAGCTCCTACAAGCGCTTTAGTCTTAGTGCGCCCACTATTCCTTTCCCATTCAATATTTCTTCAATTCAGCTGCTCAATCCTTAAATCATTTTATTTGTCATTGCACGCTGAGATGGATTTACATTTTATTTTGGTCTGCAAACAAAAAAAAATGTCTAGGTTTTCTGTAGATGCAAGAAGTGGCTTCGATTCCTTCGAATGGTTATCCTTTTTGCCGCTTATATTTTCTTGTTATATTTTTTTTTCTCCTCAGTTTGTTTTAAATGCAAGCTGATTGTTTTATGCATTTTTCTTTTATTCTATTTCGGTAAGCAAATGGGTTTGTTGTGGAAATGATGTAGGAGAAGTTGGATGTAAGGAAAATAGACAAATGACAAAAGCACTTAAACAATAATTGTCAATTACATACATACATGAAAATAATATGTAGTAATTGGATTCCTGGGCTTGGTTCTTTGTTTTGTCATTTCAAATTCAAAGTTTGTCTTCCATATTCATATGCTTCATTTGACCAAATCTAAGGTTGTTTGAAGAAGGATTGTGGTTTGTATTTCAATTGAATATGATTGGAGCTGTTGTCAGTGGCTTGAACATGAGTCTATGCAGTTGGCCTCACCCATTAAACATGTATCTGTTAGATAATATAAGTATACACATGAAAGGATACCCGTAAACTTAAAAAATTTAAATACAGAAAGCCAAAGTGACAGGTCGCAAATGCACAACTCTGCGGGAAGTTTTATAATGCAGCTATGCGTGGCTCCCTTTCTTTGAAAATCAAGGGCGTATAATTACTGGCGTACCTCATGGTACAGTTCCGAGTACCATTCTTTTTTTATTTTTATAAATTCCGTCTTTAAACATAATTTCAAAAGCAACCTTATGGCGTTTGCGGTTAACTTGGTTCTAATTAAGTTCGCGCGAACCTCTTTTGAGGAATAGGGTCTAGCCAGCAGGTTGTATTTTTCGCAAATGGCGGGGGTTGGACCTTCAGTTTATTGCCGACTTGGAACGGACCCAAAACCTTTATCTTGACAATTGTACTCATCGAGCCAGTCACTCACGTGTGATGGGGCCGTAAAAAAACGCCGTATGATCCTACCCGGATTTGAACCGCCTCCTCACGTTAAACAGCTGACGCACTTACCACTGAGCTACGAGCTAAGGTGAATAGATGTTCCATCATAAATTCCATTAACAACAAAAACGGTTTGAGCTATTTGACTCAAGTTTTTGACTGAAATTATTAGTTTGGGGCCCATTTCGATTTTGGGCGATCACAATTTTTATTATCATATTCAATGCTTTCTTTTTTGTTGGTTCAAGTCCCAAAGGAATCCTCGCGTAGAAGTGGGCATATT
Organism: Orthonevra nobilis; assembly: GCA_963555765.1. Classification (NCBI taxonomy): domain Eukaryota; kingdom Metazoa; phylum Arthropoda; class Insecta; order Diptera; family Syrphidae; genus Orthonevra; species Orthonevra nobilis. The sequence continues at coordinate 142,275,877 of OY743224.1, forward strand.
TAAATACGTTAAAGGGTCGTTGAAATATCCATTCACAAAAACAGCATTGTGGCAAATTTGAATGTTATTGGCGTATTCCAATTGTACTAAAATTCCTTTTCCATCAGTTTATTTAAGTCAATTACCATCTTCCCATTTAATGAATAAAAATATTGGCTATCAAATCTCAAACAAATCGAGGTAAAAATCCGTGAAAAAGAATAAAATTAAGTCAATCTTATATCAAGCTTGTTTAAGATCATTTCATTTTTGGTTTTCTCATTATTTTCTTATTTAAGTTTTCTTGAAGAACCTTTTTGTTTATATTCAACATGTTTTATTAAATTATCATTTTAAATTTTGTCCTTTAATTTTATTTAATAAAATATTTTCCATTAAGTCTTATATAAAGCATTTGGCATATAACATTTGATATTTGTTTGGGGAATGATATTTGTTAATCCTTTTTTTAGAATCGAGGAAATTATTATTTCTGACCTCCTCTTTAATTGTGATCAAGTGAGTGTCTTGATGGTTACGATTCACTCTCCAATATTTTTACATGAATATTAATTGACCAACAAATCTTCTGAGAAGTAAATAACTAACCTTCTGACAATATTGATTTTTGTGTTGCTGTTGTAGTTGGTGCTATTTTTTTATATCTTTTGAAGTGCACAGTTTGAAAAAAATAAGCTTTGGAATTAAATTGTGATTTTTCATAATTTTTATTTATTATTTTTTCACCCTTGCTGAACTTAAAGTCGTCTTTTGAAATTGAGCTGAGGTAGTTGTTAAACAGTATTTGAAAGATTTAGCCGCTTCTTTTTGCCATCTGGGATTTAGTTCAATTTGTTTATAAAAATTGACACTTTTTTTTGGAATCAGGACTCATTTTTCTGGGGTGGTCTGTGATTTTATTGTTATTTTCTTAAAATTTAGAATAAGAGTTTCCTTCAAAAGTACATGACACCATCGGTCGGATCCGCTAGGAAATTGAAAAAAAAAAAAAATCAACCGATACAAAATTCCACTTGTCTCTTAAAAGTCACGTTTTCTGCTGTTTTTCTGAATGTGTAACTAAATTTTAAAAATAATGTTCTGCGCATTTTGCTGTAGCAAAAATCTAACACATTATATTCCTAAAGTAGTTAGGTCTAAGAGCAGCCGGTTACGCGCTAATTTTGATTGCACTGGCTTAATGATTTTTCGACGCTTGATGACGAAGTCAGCAAAGTTCATGTTTAAATTAATGAGAACAAAACAAAATACACGCTTTCGTTTTGTAGAGATCTCCAACAGGATCAAAATTTATAAAACAATCAAAGGATCAAACTTAAGATCTATTAAAGACTCATATTGCCAGTTCGTCTAAATGGAACCTAATGTTGGACGCCTAGCAAGACGATAAATAAAGGCATAACTACGAACTCTACGAGCTGTAAAATGATTTGGATCAAGTCTGGAAGCGAAAATTCTTCGACTACAGTAACAAAGCTCTAGTAACTTTTAATACCAGCCACCAAATTCACGAACAGAGGAAAGACCGAACCTACTGTTCAAAGATCAAGCAATCAGGGATACCAGAAAGCTTCGTCTAACCAATTGCAATCAGCGTACTCGGCACAGTGAAGGAAGGCCTCATCGAGAATCCATAAAGCTAAATTATTATTTTTGTTACCATTTCTCTCTTTAAATTGAACTCTTTTTGTTTTTGTGATTAATCCAAGTTTCAGGGCACTCCGTTAAATTGATTGATGAAGATATGAAATCGTAAAAATGATTTCAAAAATGTAATCAACGTAAAAGCGGTCGGCAATCACGTTTATACAATTAACTGTCAACAAATGTACCTCCGACTGCAGCTAATAAAACTGAATCACAATGGCTCACCCGAATGCATTTAAAGTAAATGCGTTCTCCCACTCAAATAACGAACAGTAAATGGCTACCAAAGCCCCGCAACGAATTCTGCCCTCGATCTTTACCTTGAGCAAAGCCATTTGTGCGGCAAATGCCCAAATCATTACTCCTTCATCCTGGTCGTGACGCACTTACGTACGCACACGGCACTCATCCAATTGAAATCTAAACAAAACTCGGCCTTCGCCGCCCGCCCCACTCTCTATTGTGCCAACAATCAGAACGTGACAAAACCTTAATATTGCGAACCCCACACACGGCAATAACCCTTCTACAAGCGACAAACGACAAGTATTCCAGTGCAACAAGACACAACCGATGTCCAATTAGCATCGTTTCCACATATCATTGCATCCATTGAATCTCTTGAACCACCATCGAGCTAGCGAGCAATCGCATACAGCATAGCTCGGGATGCGTTACAAAACTCAAGGGTTTACATTACTAAGTACCGTTTTTGTGGCAAGCTCACGACAATTGAATTTTCCAATTTTTCCCCATAATAACCGGCAAATTTTCATACAATTGCCTCATCCTGCACATTGCTCAAGGATATGCCTGCCGCACGCCATCAAAGTGAGTGCAATTTTGAAAAACCGAAACAAAAACCAACTCACTCAAGGACTCACTCGTTTCGCCGAGCCACCCAAATACCGACTTCATCCCTCTCGCACATGGCACACGCAAAACGAGCTGACTAAATAGTGATAGCCCCCCGCGTAGGACCAGCCCACCCCAGTATAGTTTGGATTTCACTGCGTTTCGTCCTTAGAGGGTCGGTGTCGGACGGGTACGAACGAGTATATTTAATTTTTGATTTATCCTTGCCAGGGCATAGGATTACAATTAAAATGCGAAAAAACAAACGGGGACACATGAATATCAAATGACATCGAGAGTCTATATGGTCATTTAGGTCATGATGGTTGTTATGTGATGCTCAATTAAAATTTAACGACTTCACGGCTACGGTTCTTTACCAGATTTATTCTTACTACCAAGAGGAAGACAGCCACAGCACCGATTGCTGCTGGAGATGGTTATTACGTCTGGAGCTTCGGTAAGCGGGTGTACAGTACAGTCTTCTTTTTTTTCAACTTAACTTTTCTGGGTTGATCCGCAATTTCATTACTTTGCAACTTACACCTCAAGGCTCTGGAATAGTGTCTAATTGATAAAATGAGCTTTAAACACGGGAACAATCTAGGATAAAAAGGGTACTTAAAGGAGATCTGTGGACTGATTGCAAGGAGGGGTGGTTTGATGAAGTTTAACCCTGCACAACGGTTTTGATTAACTTCGCTGCAGGGTTAAGATTTTCTTTTTAAAATGTTTTTCTTCTTCTTCTTTGGTTTTACCCTGGATCGCTGGATCCCTGCTGGGTTTTTTTTTTCAAACACAGTTGTTTCCAGTTAAGTCATTCATTGTTTTTGTGTATATAATGATTTAATGGTTAACTGATGTCATTCTTGGGAAACACATTAACACAGTGAATTACAATTTTCGTCCAGACTCTTATTGGGCCGGGGATGTGTTCGGTGCTGCTTCATTTGACACATTTTAATGTATTTTGGCGGTTTTTGAGTTAGATCAAGGGTGACTTGTCGAATATTATTCTCCAAATTGAATTTTACATTGACAGACTGTAAGAGTCCGAATGTTTCCAAGAATGGATTGGGAAATCATTAGCTGACGCCTGATATTATGTCAGGATTGAACACTCAGAGTTTGTCCAGCAGGGGGATTTGCCTTAATTACACACGCTGAAGGGGATTTGGATACACTAAGGGTGATAGCACTGTGCTAAAAATAAATTACAATGAGTGCAGAATAACGCATCATAAACAAACGGATAAGTACTAATTTTTGGGCCACGTTTTCTACGTCTATTTGCAGATCAAAACACTATCCTATATACAGGTTCCCTGGAACAGGGCTTACTCTTAAGTTTTTTCGGATTCAGTATTTTAGAAAATTTTAAGGCAGTCTCAATATAGCAGATGAAGGTTTCACCACCCTTACAATAAAACCAATTTTCTCTTGAATATTAGGCATACAACAAACTGTTGCCTGTGAAAACACAATCTCGGATTTCTTTCTATACAAAAAAGGGGCTTCTCAGAGTTCCTTAGAAGATACATTGCTTTGCGCATTGTTCGATTAAAATATATTCAAACGATGCTCAATTGAAACTGAATCCGGGGATTATCGACACACGCATAATGGTGACTTACAAAGTATTTCCGATTGGCGGAAATTCAATGGGCTCATACTAATAACATCTAAAATTTATGTTATTTGTCTTACTTTCCTTTTATTTGTCTCAATGATGTTCCTACAGAATTTGTTAGTACTCTTGGTGTTTGACTCAAAATTTTGTTTCGATGTTCGCATTTTTTATTTTTTTGTCGTTGACTTTGCCTTTATAAAGGGTACCCATTTTCAAGTATGAGATGATTATGAATCAATCGTCCGTTACACTTAAGACTAAAGGAGATTTCGTCATGTGTCTAGTTTTCCAAGAAAGGGAGAAAAGAGATGAGTTAAGACAAAAAAGTGTAGTAATTTTTTACTAAGAAGAATCACTTATCTTTCAAAATGCGAGAGCTTTCTCTACAAAAAATTTCTCTTGGCAATTATCCTTTTACCGACTAATTTTAATCAAATGACGTAATTGCAAGATAGTTTGTTTTTTTAATTAAGTTCAAATTTTCCAACTTAGAAGCTTTGGAGTTATCTACAAAAAGAAAAGGCCAAGTGCGAGTCGAACACTCACATGAAGGGTTCCGTACCACAGCACGTCGCCTACTTCCTGGAGTTAAATTGAGTTGCTTTTTAAATTAATTTTGAATTTCTCATAGCCTCCTTTTTGGTATAAAAGCGAGTACAAAAAAAAATGAATTTTTATTTAAATAAGCTTTTATATAAAAAAAGGAATTAAAGAGAACAAAAAAAACTCCTTTCTAAGCGATTCGGTATAATTGTATTGGCGAACGTAGATAGGTAAAACTATTGTCATAGATATTTTTAAAATGAAAAATATATATTGTTAATATTCGAAAGCTTGAACAACTGATGTAAACTATACGATATACAGGATATATTATTTGCCTGAAGCTTTAAAAGTTATCTTATAATCCCCTTTCTTAGAGCGCCAGCCATTTTGAAGTTATTTCAATACTGATGAATGCATATTGTAAAATAATTGTCTCTCGATGGATTGTTAAAACCTCGAACGATCTGAACAAATAAAATAACAAATAAAAGACCATTTATATTCAAAATCAATAGTTTTGTTTTCATTGTTGGAATAGCAATATAAGAATATAGTATTGTCACCAGAACAAAAGCGTAGGTAAAAACAGTTTTTTTTTATCGGAACCATTATTTATTTTTGTCTTGTAATATTAACGTTTTTTTTTTTTTTGTTATAGCGGCAGTAGGAACACACACTCTTATAATTTGGAATTTCGCACGGTTTTATTCTGTGATCTAATTTATTCCCTTATTTATAAAAATAGTTTATTAAAAATATTTTTTAAATGTTTTCTTGATTTGGTATGCTTATGCTGTGTAATCGTATACATATCTTGATCTTGACCTTAGCTTTCATAGTAAATTGTAGGTGATAAATGTAAAAAAAAATCTATGACACGAACTTGCCCTCGCCCATATTTGTATTGCACGTATGACTTGAGTATTAAGTAAGAGCTACCAATATCGCTCAAGGCCATATTCTCCTTAAGTTTTTCAGTTTCTGCCTTATAAGCCCATGGACTTTAAAAACCTCCAAAGAAATAAGACTGGAGTGGTCAAATAAAGCGATCTTGATGGATAGTACATATGAAATAAAAAACGAGATGCTTTGTGACCCGGCAATGCATTCCTCAGGTTTAACCATTTTGTTGGGACCACATGTCCTTTATGGTTAACCAATTGGCAGAATTAAAAACTCGTTGTTATTAGTTTTGGATCGTGTTACCCGTGTCCTTGCAAGCATGAGGCCCGATCTCACTTTGAGTGGATGAATAGGCACTACGTACATAAAAAATGGACTTTCAAATCGTGAAAACTGTTATTTACGTATCCATTCAGATGGAAATGAGCCTCGCGTCTCTCATGAATGCCCACTGAAAACCGTCCATTGCCATATTAAGCTTGAGCTAGCGTGAGCGAACCTTAAACACAATTGAATGTGCGCAGGCGGTGGATGTTGATTCGTCTGTACTTTGATGGGAACCATCTTCAACTTTACATCACTTAGTTGGAATGTAGAGACGAAAGTGAAGTGGTCGACAACGGGACACGCCGCTTGGTGAATGTTGATGTAGACAGAGTTCCTTTAATTCACAAATGCAACAAAAAGTGGGTTCATTCATTTTGGCCCATTTTGTAGTTCTTGCAGACTGAAATATGCATATCAGATAACAGAAAGTAATCCTTAGAAGTATAACGGAAAAAAAGGTTTAAAAAAATGTAGGTTTTACAAAAATTACTTCCTTTATATGACGGGGACATTTTATACTGCCGGTCGCCGTGATTTAGTGGTTTGCGTTTCGACTGCTGAATTCTAAGAGCTTTTGTTGTCGGCAATAAACTGTAGGTGCATTCTCCATCATTCGTTCGAAAAATATAACTCGCACACATAAATGATGAAGCTAGGTCTGACTGCAAGATAAAACTATCATATTCTTTCTTCATGTACTCACCTTGTTTTGTCAAGATTTTGTATTTATACATTCTACAACTACATAACGTGTATATTATTATTGTTAAATTTCTGCTTCCGATTCTTGACCCTTCGACATACTTACTTATATAAAATTAAAATAGCATGTCTTGAATGTGAACATGGATAACATTTCGCCGCAAATCCATTATTTCCGTTTTATAAGGATTCAATGATTGCCTGTTTGGCGAATCCTTACTAATTTCCTTTTGTTCATCTAATTGATGTAACAAAAACATTCACACTAAAACTGTTACTGACTTCATCAAACAGAGCCCTGTAAACAGAAAAAAAGGGAAAAAAAACTCTCCCCCACTGAAATCGCTTCTGGCGAGGCAATCCTGTTTGGTAATTGCTTTCAAATGGGATTGACACATACCACAGATGCGACACAGTGCATCAGAGTGGCAGCAGTGTTCCCTCTTCAGAAGGTCATTCGTTTGAAATCTTAAATTTTTGATTTGTTCCTTAATTTTTTATTTTGGTGCAAAATGAAAACCAGTGGATTTAGGACTTTCTACCTTTGAAAAAAAAAACAAATTTAATTCCCAAGGACTCGTTTACCAATACCATTGACAATGAATCTGTTGAATGTACAACTGCAAACTACCCACCCCAAGTTCAAACACAACACTCATACTCAGGCGCAAATGCCCACCCAACCTCCAGTGTTAATTTCAGCTCTTCTTGTGTTATCGACGTGAAATCCTGTTTGTGTAAATAACCATGTGGGTGGGTGTAAATAGAATTTGATTAAAGGGTAACTTGTCACTGTGGCGCCACAAATTTCCATAAGCCAAAGCGAGCACAGTAAAAAAAAAAATAAGTCCTCCAGGATATGCTTACAATACATATACCTAGACCTACCCTGAATAAATTTCCCTTCGCTTTTGGACCTAGCAAAAGAAGGACACAAATTCAGAATCCGAAGCTCATAGCTTTGTCTGCTATTCGACACTCAAGCGAGCCAAAAGTCGTCTGTTAAATTGAAGATGTGTCTCCGATGACATGGGGATTGGTTGAACTGATTAGGAAATAATAATTTTATTACATGGAAAAGGATGAAATAAAAATAATTATTGTTTACACAGCATTAAGATTAAGGGGGATCATACGCAGTGCTAATTGTTGCTGTTATTTTCGCGCTGCATAACATCCTTAACAGCTTCTCTTGGTTAATTGTTTGGAATTTATATTTTGATGCGGGTGTCCTTAAAAAGCGCACAAGGATGCGACGAATTATGTATGGCGTCTATATTTAGATACTGTTTTGAATATTCATTAAGCTGTCTCGCACGGCGATTGTAGGGCTATGACAGACAGATGACTATGGATGTGTTCGTAAATTCTATTTTTTGATGTTTCATAGTCGTGGTAGTGAGGGCTACTAGAAGAGGAAAGTGTTCCTAAAATATACTTCATCCTACTCTAGCAAATAAATGAAATTTGACAGACTTTTTTCAAAATATTAAAGTGCCTGTTCGTCTGTTTGTGCAAGCTAATGACTGAATTGGATGCATCATTTTTTATGTGTGTTTGACTGAGAAGACCCGAACATGATGACATAACCTTAACCTCGAAATGGATTTGGTCTACCACGGGAAAGAGTTGAATCAACTAATTTTTTGGATAACCTAATCAAGTAACTGTCTAGATGCCGAAATAATTTTCCATTTCGAAGTTAAGAATTTTTTGCATTGTGTTTTCGAGGCAATAGATTATACTCTGCTTGAGGTATTCCATGACTGCCATGCCACGGCTGAAAATGAGGAACAAAAATGAAAAACTGAGGGTATTGTTATCAGAGAATGAGTGTATTAGAAAGGATTAAAAGGTCATATATGGAAAATAAAAAGGGTGTATAGAATAAAACGAAACCCTCGGGTACACCAGCATATAGCGCATTGCAGACTTGATACCGTCCAATACTACTCAAATTTAACGAGATTCGTCGATACCTTATGCATGAATTTTTGTCAAAAGATCCTCATGCCAAACTTTTAAATGAAGTTCTACCTATCAGAGATTTATTTTATTTGCTTTAATTTATTTTATTTTCTAATTACTAACAAATGTAGATTATGAAAATCTGATAGACATTTCAATACTTACAAAGAATTAAGAAATAAAAATACATTCAAATTAAAAGTTAAAATAACAACTTAAATAAATAAAATAAAATAGTAGTAATAAAAACCAGTTTTGCTTGGTTTGCCTACTCTTATTGGATGGCGCAATTTAAGAAGTGCATCAGGGAGCAACTTTGAAATATGGTCTCGTTTTCGCAGGTTAAATAAAGGGTTTTCAAATGGGGACTTGACAATTTTGAATTTAATTGTGGAATGCACCCTTTCACATAACATCGAACTGTCATGGATCCCATGAACAAAAAACAAGCAGTTTTAAAAATTCTTTTTGAATTAAAACCAGATTCATAGCGACAATGAAGTCGCTATAATTTAGATTTTTTAATATTTGCGATAAAATGACTTTCTCGAAAACTTTCGACAAAAACGGTTAAATGTCTAAAGGTCTATAGTTTTTTGTATTACATGATTTTTTCAGAAAACGATAATTTTTCCTTTCTTCCAATCATCGGGAAAAGTAGATCTTGTGAGGATAGATTTGAATATACGCGAGACGTATATGGAACGATAAAGGTAAGAAGTAGTTAAAGAAATGATGGATGAATGCTGTCGAGGTCTACAGCATTTGACTTAACCGCTTAAATGGCTTTCATTACGGTGCGATATGCAATCTAATTCTGGCTGAAGAATCAAAGCATCAAAAAATGCATATGACGAATATTTATTTCTGTATTGATTGATTTATACTTACAACTAGTTATACCCAGATGCTACTATAAAGAATCATTATTATGGCAGTGTAGACTTAATTAAGCCAGCCAAATGTGTCATTAATGGTACTATGAACTTGTGCGTTGGATTCATTTATTTATGTTTTGGAACTCGTGGCGTCCTAACACTGCTGCTTCTAAGTCAATGCAAGAAATTTATCACTCTTATTGATTAAACTTGAATTTATCAGTTTTATGTTCGACCTTAACTTGAGAACAACGCATATATCTCAGCAGGGTCACCCAAGACAGAACAGACATTTTTCCTTTTAAACTTAATTAAGAAAAATTAATTTTTTGGCAAAATAACCACATTTCAAAACTTTACCTTTACGTGCAGACTTCGACAAAAAAGTTAAAAAGTTTTATTGTTTTCAAGAAAAGTGCATCTGAGGACATATTTACTACATCTAATCAGTTATTTTTGAATGCATTATTTATAATATACTCTCTCTCAAGGGACTTTGACAACCCTCTCAATGCATTATGAAGAGAGCAAATGGATTTAAAGAAGAATAGAAAGATCGTGTAGTGGTTTGAAATTCACTGAAAATACGATAGAGATTCAAGTAGTCCTAGTAGGGTTTTTGAAAGGTTTGTTAATTACCCTGCTGTCGGCTTTATGTCTTCGCAGGAGAGCCTATGATAGGCAGAACTAATGACGGCTCAATACACTTACATTCTGATGAAAGCAAATTTTATCACACCCATTTTTTGACCAGCTGTATATATAAAAAATGGCTTAAAATGTTTCACCCGATCGAAAGTTATGGCATAAGCGGAGTCAACTGTCTGTTTTGTGTTGATAGTTACATGGAAAACATATGGAGAAAAACTGTCAAAAAACACATGAAACAACACCTCAAGATTACGGTATACTTGTGACTATTTTTTTACGAAATATTTACTTTCGAATCATCCTGAAGTATATGTCTCGACTTAAAGCGCATTTAAAAATGTGTTTCAAATAGGAGTCATGTCATCAGTAAAGAGCTGTTGTTAACCTTTTTTGTAATTAAAAACTCAAGGAATCGAGGTGCCTGCATAATTTGTGCCGGGCGATAGTGGATTTGCTCTTAACGGAAAAGATAAAAATTCCTGCAGCCAATAAATCAATTTCTATTGAACTATCCTGTTTTTTTTTAGTAAAAAATTTAAGCCTCAGAAAGGATGTGTCGACTGTTGCAGACTATTATCAAATGTGAGCGCAAGATCCTTAATTTTGATTTTAATGTAAGAACATAGAAAATGTATCTTTTGAAATGAGTTTAAGTTACTACCTAAAAAATAATTCTAGTTAATCACTGCAACACTTTAGCTTCAATACAATACTGTATGAGTATTCCTTTTCAGCGACTCTATTCCTTGTGAAAAAAAAAATACAATTTGAAATCCTATTTTATCATTACGAAAGACTCGTTTGGGTTTATGTATTGTACATATCCTTGAAACCAGAACAACCACTCGCTCTAATGAAATCTTGTTACAACTTATAATTTGTCGTAATGTGTTCTCATTTGTCCATTTATGACATCAAAGCTTACTTAGACAACAAAAGCGTGTTCGCATATCCGCACTTAATAGTTGCTCCTTTGAGCAAATGGTCATGTGTATCGGTAATCCAATGCTGATATCCTTATATACGTATATTAAGACTGACCACTCTCTCTCTCTCTGGCGCCAGTGATATACCAAAATTGAATTGCAAAAACGTATTTGTGCCCTCGTTTCTGGCCTTTTAGAAAACATCTGTTTGCAAACAACGTGTAGTTTCTTTGAAAGATTTAAATGCAAATTTCAAATGACTGCTGGGCAATTGATCAAGAAAGTACTTTCCCCAAAATACTCATCACATTAACCTTAAATTTAGGCAAGGAACCCTTGCCCTCGACGCGTGGGCGGTTAACCATTGAAAAACAATAGATTGTGTTTATACTCTGATGGTCGGCAATTGTGGAAACCCTGATTTCAAGCGTTAGATACTTAAAATTGAGTAAAATCCCACCGGCAGTAAGGTTAATGGTTTTGCTGTGTGAGTTGTTTAGGCCAATTGAGACGAAAAACCTTTGGCTGACCAATAAAATTTCACCTTAAAGATAGAAGTAAAAGCGGAGGGCGATCTTAGCGGAGATGGGAGATATTCAAGGATACTCGTTGGAAGAAATCTGTTGTTGAATACACTTTCTAACATAGGGTTCCGGACAGGATTTTGATCAATATTTTTTTTCTGATTTGTATTTTTTTTAATCCAACATCAAAAAAATTTAAAACAATTTACTTAAAAATTTAAATGGAAATAGCAAAAGTGCTGATGCCATTAAGGAAATTTCGAGAAAACCTTAGATGGTGGTTGAGCATCGTTTCAATCATTTGACTTCTTCTAAGCGGTCAGGAATGGAATACGTCAACTTTTTCAGGTATTTATTTGAAATTTCTTTCCATTCGATTAGAAGAAAAGCTTTAAGCTGAGACTTCGTTTTTTCGCAAACGCTGTCCAAATGATCCCACAGATGTTCAATTAGGCTCAAGTCTGAGATTTGCGGTGCTGTTGCCAGCAACTGAGGGACTTTGTAAGCCAAGCACATTTTCCCAATGTGAGCGATATGTTTGGCATCGTTGCATGTTGAAAGTTAAACTCTGGTAAGATTCAATTAATCATACATGATGGCTGATGACTTCCGAGAATGTTGAGATCATGTCTTTTTTTTAATACGTTTCTTCGTATAAAAATAATTTATCAATTTTTTTTAAATTCTGCTGTGCTTCTTTCAATTTACTGACCAAAATGTGAATACGACTTTCTATCATCAAGGTACTTTACAATACTTTTCTTATTATTATCTTCTCATTTTGCAAATCTATTGGTTCATGATTCCTGTCAAACAAACTGAATTGTGTTTTTCTTGAATTAGACACGGACATTATGATTCAAAAACTACTCTTTTTAAAATAAAACCTTACTTTACATAGCGAAACATGCATAAGGAAAGATTATCAACACTGTTGCTGTGTTCGTTTCCAATGATGCGCGAAATTTTTGTCTACATACTATATGTATTTGCTTGTATACGAACTGTTTTCGATTTTGGTATTGTATTTAATAAATAACAAATATATAAACATTTACAAAATAAAAAATTTAGTCGCCAGATACTTTTATTAACATTGGTATCTAGACTTTTGCTGCTCACTGTACGTATGAAAAGACTTCAAATCAAAAAAATGCAAGATTTTCAGATTCAGAAATTAATTTGAAGTATTCTTTTTTTTCTTTACTGCCTTGAAGTCCGCTGACATTACTACTGAAATGAAATCAATCTTGTAATTTAATGTTTTGTATTTTTTTTAATTTAACTCCATTTAGAAAAAAAAAATATTTTCTTAAAAATGAGCAAATTTGGTTTATCTACTTCAGCACCAGCTATGATATTTTTGTCCTTGAAGAAAATTGATTGAACCATTAGAAAGTAATTAAGTTTCATACAGACGCCTAAACAAATAACTTCATCATCACATTGTATTGTTAATGTTCAGCCAAAGGCCCAAATTTAGTCAGACTAAGAGTCAGAGTTAGATCCTTTTTACGCCGAAAAGTTCACTTGGTACTTGCAACACTTCAGACGTCAATTTGGACATTCTATTGAACAACTTCTTCATAGTTTCGTATGTTATTTATCTCTAGGCTAAGTGAAGTATCTCCGGAAGTCTGTCTTTCAATGTTGGGTACTTTTTTCGAACCTCTCTGCTCACAAAGCATGCTCGTAATTCGGCTACTCGTGTCGTCCGTGATGTTAAACGACAATATTATAAAATAAAATAATATAGTAATAATAAAATTCAAAACTGAGTACTAGTACTGCCATCCAAAACACTCTGGCGTGATCTTCGTCAAATTGGAATTGCTGCAAACGATAGTGATGCTTGTAAAATAGACCCCAATCAAAGGCCTTCCAGTCAGTAAACCATGATCTTCTTATTTGGAAAATGAAAAAAATTCTTCCCTTTCAGCTCTCAGGCATTGAAGCTACTTTGGAGTTGTTAAAGTTGAAGTTGAAGCTACAGAAAGTTGTAATCGGATATAGCTGCTCTTCACTAAAACACGTTACACAGGGTGTACCACAGGGTTCCATTCTCGACCCAATTTTTTTCTGCATGTTTATTAATGATTTATCGTCTGTATGCAAACGGCGATATTCAATTGTGTTTATTAAGTCCGCTGAAAAACATTAACGAGCACACAGAAAACCTGAATTATGACTTATCGGCAATTCATGAATAGTTTTTAGATAAAAGTCTTTTTATTAATCCCACAAAATCGAAAATTATACCAATTTCCCACCGCTCATTACACCATAACCTATTGCAGGACATTTGCATCGTAGGTATGACCGAATACCTCAACTATCGAATAATGTTCTTGGATGCTCTCGGCAGGAATATCTTAAAGCACGTTATAGTATATATAGTATTTGTGAAATATAGTGAAATTCAAGACCCCGCATTATATTTATCATAAGCTATCTTTTACCAGAGCCCAAAGAAACTTTGGATTTAATGTACCTCCGTTTATATACTTAAGCTCCTCCCGACTATTTTATGTTCATACAATCAGACTGTGGAATTCTCTACCTCTTCGCATCAAGAGACTTAGAAATTCAACTTACTTCAAATAAGTTATATTGGAACACTTTTCAATGCGGCAATAATTCCCCATTCCCACCATTGTAATTTTTTTTTTTATTTTTATTGTTATATAATCATCCTTACTTCAATTTTTGTTAATTTTTCACAATAAATTCTACAATTTTTCTTTTCTTTATCTATTATTTCATAAATCTAAGAATAATTATTTTCACAATATTAAATGAATTTGAATTTGAATTTTAAGCAACTATTTTGTGTTGCTCAAGCCATTATACTTTTTCCAACGTTGCTCTTTCGGATCATTGCCTTACAATAATGTGAATCCTTTTAATCACGGAACGGTCTTCCTTTATTTGTTTTCCTTCTCCTTTTAACTGATCGATCTAAGAACCATCGAAAGAGATACAATTTCACATCATTACTGAACCATCGCCATGTTTAACTGCTGGGTCCACACAGTGAGGGCAGTAGACTTTTTTTTTTTGTTCAAAACCTCGAAACATTAACTTCACCGGTCAGAAAATTTTCGACCAGTCGGATGATATCCGAATGAAGGTCTAAATTCCACATTTGAAAAAACGCGTTATGAGGGAACGCACATTAAAGAAGACTTTGTTAATTTAAAATGAGTTGATTTTGCAAAAAATCGTTAACAGCAATAGAAATGCTGTAGAAGGCTTATCTACCGGATAACAAATTTTACTACCTCGATTTTCATTTATAGAATTGAAAAGCAGAAGAGGACAACATGCTTAATTATAATTAGACGCCATTGTCTTCAGTTTAACCTTCAACTCAGCTTACTCTTAGGACATAATTTTTGTTTCCATTTTCCAGTTTTAGCTATTCAAGGACTATTCTTTTCAAGGTATTTTTATTTTTGATTATCAATACTGATTATCGTTTGAGGAATATGCAAGGTGTCGGTGAAAATCCTTAAAAGAAAGTTTTCTAATATTTTATGAAAAAAACAACGCTAAAAAAGTCCCTTTGAAAATTTGAATTTATAATGTAATAAAAAAGTTCTCAATGACAAATCGAAAGGTGAGCATTTCAATTTGATAGGAGAGAGAGGGTGCACTTGTAAAAACATGGCAGCAAATAAGTTAGTTGTTACGAAGGAAGGTGTTTATAAAAATGTACATCAAAGGCTGGACATTTATTGACTGAATAAAGAGCTAAGCGTCTTAGGAAAATTATCTCACGCTGTTATGGTTACAAATGAAGTGCTTTCAAGTTGAAAGAAATTAAATGAAATGAGATTCTTATACGAACAATGCATACTTACGGTTTTGAAAAATTTTAACTGCACCAACCGATTAACGACTCCTCACCCCTTTCTGTTTTAATAAGACTGAACATATTTTTTGGTTCAAAATATAAGGATATATGAAACACTCTTGATTTTTGAGTAAGAACTTAAAATCAACTTGCCAATAAAGGACTTAGAAAAATCTTTTCAGATGCGCCATGTTAAGCGATTTTTCAGTTGACCACAAAAAGAATGATACACCCCTTTGTCTATCTACGTCAGAATATTCAATTAATGTATCTTCATTTAAGTACTTAGTCACAAACCCATACGAAATTGCAATCAGAATCATCTGATAAATTAAAAAAATAGTGACAGAATGCCACGTCACAAAAGTATTGCACACTTATATGAAGGCGCCAATAATGTAACGGTTAAGCCATTTGTGTAATCTATACTTTGTCTGCCTCGGTCCTTGTTGAAGAAGGTATTGGCATTCGTTATTAGCATAAGGTTGTGAGGTTTCCCTTTATTTCCTTCCCTCTACTTTGGAAGAAGATTTTTTGAAAAACAAGAGTAGCAGTGGCAGACCACCAAAAATTACGTATTCAAAGCAAACGCTATTTGGTCCGAGAAAAAGCCTGACATAAGTGCACCAAAACTTGTGGCTCAACTGAAAGAAACCTTGGACGATAAGTAGCGAAACTGTGAGACGTAATCTTCGTTAATGGATATTTCACGGAAGAACTGCAATGCATTAACCGTTCATTTATTTCTATTAATTATTTATTCGAAAAAAGTCATCGTCACAACCCTGAGGAATTTTCGAAAAAGGTGTATTTTAGTGACTTTCTCTCAAAAAGTTTGAAGACAAACCGGGGAATCGATTGAGGTTAAAAGCCTTCGACCAATAATAAAACACGGAGATGGTTCCGTTCTAATATTGGGTTGTTTTTCTGCGTCAGGATGTGGAAATTTTGTTTTTATCGATGGCATAATGGACAGCTTTAAATACTAAGACATATGTTATGTTTAAAATAATCTTGAACCCAGTGTTAAAAATTAAACATGAAAATGGATTACATATTCCAGTAGGTAAATGATCCCAAGCAGACTGCTTTGGATACCAAGGCTGCTTTTAAACACGCCCAAAGTGCTCAAAACTCTATGCTACGAACTTAACGATATTATTTCAACTAGCCTTCAAAGCAGTTACTGACGAGTTCGTCAATACTGTTGTGGAATCATTGCTGTTAATTATCCAAATAATTTTCGAAATCAATAATGTCGAAATATCCAACAAAATGTCTTAATATTTATGCGAATAGTATGCACGCGACTCTGTCTTGGGGTCCAAGTGAGGGTCACCTTTGAAATAATCGTGTCCAGTTTAAGCAGGGTGTGGGCTATCCAGCTCCACTAGTTGGATCTCCAAACGTTATCAAGCAAGTAGTAGCGGGTCATTTCTATATGAGACAAGACGTCTGAACCCCATCATTGCACAACGTAGCTAATAAGCTGCCTCGCAACTTGAGCCGATTTTCTTCAGCTTTATCTTGGCTACGTTGGTATTCAGTCCAGCTCTTTTGGCGTAGAGATCCAATGCGCGTTGATTTTCCTGGACGCCGTCTTAGGTGTTAGATATCAGGCAGATGTCATCGGCATAGTCTAGTTCGTGGAGTTTCTGTGTTGGATATTGATAAAGAGCTAGGGTGATAATATACAACCCTGCCTAACTCCTCTGGTGTTGCTGTATGAGGTGCTATCTTTGCGATTCACCTTCATCTTGCAAGACGCATCCCGATAAAGCTCATGGATGAGCACGATGATGGATGGTGGTGTTCTGATATTCTCCACGACATTCCAGATGGCTTCTCGTCGGACCATGTCGAAGGCTCTTATTGATATTATACCGCCATATGTCCAACTCTCCTAAGTTTCGAACCACTACACAATCTTTCAATTCTTCGCCTAATGTACAAAATGCATTATAATGGTCGTCATCGTGCCTTGAAAATTTTAAGAAAAACGAGCAATTTAGACTTTTTCGTATTTTTGCTGAATTCAGAAAATTAATCCCGGTTTTTCAAACGCAAAACACAGAATGAAAGAGCTGTTCTCAGCTTATAATTGGAGGTTTACTTTGCATTAATTTAATAAATTTGTGGCTTGTATAAAAAACCAATGCAAAGTTTGTGGAAAGAAATTTCAAGAGCGCTTCCCAAATCTCATGAACCTTTTTCACCATTATGACAAAAAACACAATTTATATCCTTAAATAAAAAACATCTGATGTGATTATTTTTTTTATTCCTTTAGCTAAAATATAATCGAACAATAGGGGGTTGGACAATGGAAAAGAAATGAATTAAGTAAATATCTTATTTTTGGACGTGTGTGTTTTGATTTTCGCGTGAGCGTCTGGGCAAATCCTTTTGGATATCTCATCGCTTTGCTGGCTTTAAGATGACGGATGTCCTGCCTACGTGCGATGCGACATCATTTTCCTTAACTACTAAACTAAATTTTCCGCCTCGTTAATTTTTATTAACACGACTTCGACTCTTGCTTGAAGTCAAGTTCTTTGATACTGCGTCAGGATTCGAAGCAGTACAAGGACAACACTGTTCGTCACACACTGACACCACTCTGGTGTACTCGTACAACTCTTACTGGTGTGCTTGTGTTTTTTATCTAAATTGATATTTTTCACACTTACGCAGTTCAATGAATTCACAAATTACGTTTGGGAGTTACTGACATTGGTCGGGTGTTTGGTGTTTGTTGGCGTCGTCGTCCATATCCTTAATGTCGCCGACGCCATCAGCCGTCCTGGTTTTAATGTTGTGACAAAATTTAAGGTTTTCGAATTGATTTTCTATTCCTTTACATCATACAATGGCACAATAGATTTTTTAAGCCGATTTCTTTAAACGCTATTGGTAGCAGATGAATTTGAGCATTTTATACCATCAAAAATATGAGGGCGTTTGTTTTTTTAAGAGTTGTAAATGTTGAAAGAGAAAGAAAGCAAAAAAAAAATGAATGAATTTAGGATGATGCAAATAGTGGTGGAGTTTGCCAAGCCATAAGATTTCGAAATGAACTCAAAAATCGTTAAGCCAGAGACATGTGATGAGGAAGTAAAGGCCAGAACCTCCGATCCAGTTGCAAATTTAAATGTGACACCTGCCCCGCTCCTCTTAACGACTGTAAATAGTGTCAAAGAACCTGAAAAAGAACAGAAGAATAACCACTCCCAAATCCTGAATGAGGTGTGGTAATGGCTTTTTGCGGTTACTGTAAGTTATGTCAGTATTTGCACCGATTTAAGTATATTGGTTTGATGAACTTAAGATCAAGAGCGAAATGGACCAATTTAAGAAACTCATCGAAGCTAAGGAATGTTGTTTTATTGGATTAAAAGCGTTGCAATTGTTCGTATCGGTTTTTCATATGAATCTCAAAGAGATCATGATATAACGCCATCTTAATGGTAAGCAGCTAATGTTACTCTTGCACTTAACCCTTAATTAAAGCCATCTTTAATCCTTTAAATAACAATTACCCTTTATTTTGATAAAGAAAACCCAGTGATTCTTCGTCTCCCTCTTTTCTCTCTCGATCTTCTCGTTTTGATTGCGCTATAGGCGGGGATGGACCTGTCGCTCAACCAAGAAGTCTCATCAGCCATTTCGTTTCTACCTTGCATATACTTAAGAAAGCCACCTGAGGAGGTCTCTCGTTTCGATCTATGATCTACCTACCTGTTCCCGGAACTATCTGGTGAATTCAATATTGCTGTCCTTCGCACAGAAAATTTTTACGAGAGCGATATCAAAAAAAATCCCTTGGCAGTCCAAAGCATTTATTCGCATCAAAAGTTGGGTGGCGCAGTTAGTTAGTTAGAAGTCCAACTTTGGATCATTAAATTAATGGTTTGTACATAACACCAACAGCACGGTGAATGCGAAATCTTGCAAAGTGTGAGAAAACTGCAATTGCTGGTATTTAAATTTACAACGATCTAAATACTGCGAATCGAGCGAATGCAAATAAATCAATATCAATTTTTTTATCTTTATTCGGACACACCCATGGAACAATTGAAACAAAAATATTACTTAATTACAAAACATTCCACATTTTTCAATTCTTCTCACAATCTTGCTCTGTGCGCAAACAAAATATAAGGGCGGTCATATCATAGTATACTATAATTTCTTGCTGAGAGGGAGCAAATGAAAAAATAGTTCTCGATTAGGTCGTGCCCAATCTTGTTCATTCTACACAGAAGAAGTTTCATAGAACTATAGTGTTTTTTCCAACGTGCAACGTTGTCGAAAGACCTGGTCGAATTAAAGCGCCACTGAGTCAGGCAGTATTGCCAGCAGTTTTTGGTGAAATTCCCCTGTGAAAGGAAGCTCTCTCCACTCAAAAATTAATCTTGTTTCGTCACAATTCGGGATTTGTATGCAACTTAAGCTAATTTCATTGCAGTAACTTCGTTCGGCTTATTTAATGCTTCTACTGGCGTTGGAAACTCCATAAGTTTAATGTCGACTTACTTTCGGCAATTTTTTTTTATATTTGTTCTTTTGTTCTTAGGTATGTTCAAAAGTAGGTATGAAATTTAAGTCCGTTTCATACTACACTTTTCACTTCCTTTAACCACAAAACCAGCTTTCTTTACCCTCTTTCTTAAAATTTAGGTCTGAATTTCTCCATGAAAAGTGGAAGTCGGGCCAAAAAAGTTGGTGGACTCATGGGAGACATTTTTATCCCTCTGTAATTGGGGAGATTAAAAGTGACCTCTCTCTGGTTCTAAGCGAAATTCAAGAATCCCATCAATATCAGCGGCAAGTTCGTCAGAAATATATTAAGTTATATGCTGCATTTAATTTCCCGACGAAAGCATGTTTGTTTATTTTTAGGATATGCTGGTCAATGGAATGAGATATGTCCACTCACTGATTATGATGTAAGTAAGATGTAAGATATAAGTAAGGCGCGAACTATTATGGCTTTGGTATTTCTGGTTTTTGGGATGTTTACCTAGAAAATAGGCACTTCTTCAAGCTATAACTACACAAACCAAATTAGAAGATTGCGGCAGGCTTTCAAGTAAAAGAAGCACGGTAAAGTTCAATCTGTCTACAAGCGAATTCTATTCCAGTCAATCGACTTCAGGAGCTTAGATTATCATAACCTTTAAATCCAAACTCGTGTTATCTACATACTTGTTTATCTAAAACTTTAAGCTGAACAAAGAGTGTGCTTAATATTGATTTTACTCGGTTTTTATGGGAAGCACTTCCAAAAACGCTATCTTGTTAAAAGTTCTCCAAAAACGTTATCGGCTTAATACATTGTAGGAAGGAAATGTATTTGTGAAACCTTAAAGCAAACGGTGCTTGTATACGTAGTTTAAAGGATGCATAGGCTTAATGAAAATTTTTATAAAAGCATACTGAGCTATGCGTTCCAATGCAATCTACCGCCTTCCAATCAGTGGAACTTTGTACCAGGCTTAACAAAGCTAAATGTAAATGACTAGAAGTGAAATCTCTGAAATCTGTGGTTGAAGTTTAATACTCAATATAACTGGAATTCAACAGATTTATATTGCTATATTACTTGTGATCTGAATGTAATAGTAGGAGAGCCGACCGCATGATGTCCTAAGGCATAAAACAATAAAATCAGTTGAGTAAAAATTTAAAGTTTGCTACTAGACTATGCGAAATAACCAAGGGTTGTCGGACATTTTTGCCCAGGGGTGGAATAACGGTGCATCTTCCGGTACGAATTTTTTGTGATTTTCATAGCCATGAAACAATAGATAAAACTAATAACTGATTGATAGAGGGCTTTGAATACTATTCGGAGGTATAGGGTTGGCAGGCTCTAACCCGCCACTAACCCCCGACAACCCTACTTTTAGTGACCCTATTTTTTCGATATTCCATACCCATAATACAAAAGGATGAAACATTTACCAAATTAAAGGTAAGAACTTACAGTTTACGAATATATAGGGTTGTCTAAAATGAATCAGCCAGGCACATAGACAACCATGCCAAATGCATTTGATGACAACGAATCGATTAGCAAACTGAGTGATTTACAACTAATTTCTGTTATGACTCTATTCTAAATATTCAGAAAAGTTAAATCATGTGCAAAATCCAATTCAAAAATCGTTTAAAGGGCTTCAGATACTGATATTTTGATTATTTTGCTAGACAACATGTTTAAATTTCGCAGCATTGAAATTTATATGTTAAGTGCCAACTCCAAAAATACTGGCCACAGCAGTATCATCTGTACTGCCTTGGCAGTAGCCCTCGACTCAAATTTGTGTCGTGCATTACCTGCTTTCCCTGCATTTACCGGGTGCGATTACACAGCAAGCTTCTTTCAAAAAGGCAAAGCAACGCCGTTTCAACATCTCCAAAAAACAAAAAATTTCATTATGTTTTTGGTTCATTAAGTGACATTACCAAGATTAATAATAATGAAAATTTAAATTTAATACAAGAGTATCCCTCACTGATGTATGGAGTTAAGAACTGTAGGAGTGTAAATGTTGCGAGATATGAAATATTTCAAAAAATCTATTTCAACAAGTCGGAAAATGAAAAATTGTTTCAAAAAAAATTAGAGGTTTTGATTCCAGTCTCATTCCACCATGCTGGAGTTCGTTGAGGCAGAAGGTTTTGCGCACTATTTATGTAGCTTCAATGTAGCAAAATGGTACAAATTATTTTTGTTCTACGTTAAATGCGCAGGAATGTTGATGGGTTCATGGGTTCAATGTCTTGAACCACTTTGGTTCTTAGGAAACCCAACGCCCCTTAACGTAGACGATATTTTAGAAATAAATACTACCCAAGCCGAAGATAATATAGACGATGAAGATGTATTTGAAAATAATTTTGACGATTCAGATTCAGACTCAAACTAGTTTTATTCGTGCATACACATATTAATTTGAAAATAGTATTCAAAGCCCTCTATCAATCAGTTATTAGTTTTATCTATTGTTTCATGGCTATGAAAATCACAAAAAATTCGTACCGGAAGATGCACCGTTATTCCACCCCTTGGCAAAAATGTCCGACAACCCTTGGTTATTTCGCATAGTCTAGTAGCAAACTTTCAATTTTTACTCAACTGATCTTATTGTTTTATGCCTTAGGACATCATGCGGTCGGCTCTTGGACTATAAGTTAAAAAAATTAAAAGCAAAGATGTTTTAATTAATTATATTTGTATATTTTTGTCGATTATCGACATTGTTATAAAGAAGGTAAATAAAATAGCTTAGTTATAATAGTAATACTTTTAAGGAATCCTAAAGCTGCATTTAATCAAAGCCAACATACACTGGAAACTGGAATCAGCTATTATCAGTACATCCAGCGCAAGGACAATGCCATCTAAGCCACTCATAAATATAGTACAACAAAAAAATACAATTCCTTATCTTGTAAAAAAAACGTACATTTATCTTCATTATTATCCATTCTGTCATTGATCCGATTATGAACATAAACAGAACAGCAACTTCTAATTGCAACTGATTACCCTGAATGGAAACACATCACGTATCAATCTCATGTTTCTCGACTCCGCTCCATAATCATGGTCACTCTCATTGTCACATCACAATCAAAAACGATTAACTTTTCCTCAGCTTTTCAAACATTTTACTGCAGCCGCCTTTTTTTAATACCCGATTGTGATATACTGTACACATGTACTCGTACGTAGTTATAATAATCGTTCATAAACTAAAAGTAGTCGATTAATTATAGTCGCTTCAGACTCGATGAGGTTTAACTTTGCCGGGTCTTTACCTTCAGCACGTATCTTGAGTTGCCATTATTCCTTCGCTAATAATCCCATAATGTGTAGACGTATTTAACAATCATAAAGTAATTAAAACCTATGAGCTGCCGATAAACACTTGTAAACAACATGGTATGGAAGCAGGTAGAGAAAAGATTGAGGAAGTATTCGCGAAACAAGAGCATACCTCAGTACCGACTTGAGCTTTGAACGTGTAACATATTCATTCACTAAGTACGGACTATAAGTAGCAAAATACGGAAAAGAAATCGGTCGCCAAGTGCTGAGGACGAGCAGTCTTCAAAAACAAAGATGCAAAAAATGGGTTCTAGAACTAAAAACCCTAGAACAAATTATTTTGCTCCCTTACAATGTCTGCCGGACTCAGACAACGAAGATATCGAATGTGATGAAGTGCAAAGCCCTTCCGAAACATTAAAAAAAATCAAAGTTCCATCTATTTGTATATTGCAAAAAACAACCGAGGAAGTGCATTCCATTTTAACTCAAAATCACATTGAAAACTATTGCGTTAAAAAAATGACAATCGGTGTTAAAATCAATTGTGATAATATTGATACACAAAAAACTGTGTGTGCAGTGCTTAAGGGCAGCAATTGGCAGTTCTTTTCACATGATCTTCCGACAGAAAGGTCATTCAAAGTCATTCTATACGGGCTTGATGACCTTCCCATTGAAACATTAAAAGAAGAATTGCTCTCTCTTGGACTAAAGTGTCAAAACATTAAAAAGATCAAAAAACAATATGAACGTTTTACTGATGTGTTTTATCTTGTGTTTCTTGATTTTGGAAGCATCCGACTTTTCGACCTACGAAAAAGTGTTCGCTCAGTTTTCAAAACCCAAGTTAAATGGGATTTTGCGCGCAAGAAAATAAACAAAATTATTCAGTGCTACAATTGCCAGATGTATGGCCACGGAGAACGAAATTGTCACATCCGCACACATTGCGCAAATTGCTCTGGGTCGCACAAAACCAGTGAATGCATGTCCAACAACATAAAGTGTGCAAATTGCAATGGCACACACAAATCCACGGACCCAGCTTGCGTAAGTCGCCAAAGCTTTATGTCAATTCGTGAAAAGCTTTCAGGGAGAAACAAAGCCCAACATGCACATCGGCAAAATGCAGCTTTCAAGCCGAACTTATTGCACTTTCCTCCTCTTCCATCCGCTGCAAATGTGCAAACCAACAAAGTACCCGGAGACTTAAGTGGTCCCTTAATACCAAACGTTTGGACGAATAACAACAACAACAATGCGGGAGTAAATACGACTGAAGAGCTTTTTTCTATGGAGGAAATCAACGCGTTGACAGCCGAGATGATGATTTTGCTGGGTAAATGTACCAACAAAGCTGAACAATTTAGTACAATAGCACAATTAGCAATTAAGTATGTTTATAGTTCTAAAAAATGAATGCTAGTCTAAACATAATATGTTGGAATGCTAGAGGCATTCGATCCAAACAATTGGAATTTTTTTCTTTTCTCAACAAATATAAAATTGATGTAGGTCTTGTCACTGAAACTTGGCTAGCCACAAATATTAATATGTCAAACCCAGAATTTAAATGTTATCGTTTGGATAGGGAAGAGAGAAGAGGTGGCGGTGTTGCCATTGTAGTCAAACGTTCAATACAACATAAATTAATTCCTACGATGGGCATGAAATCAGTTGAAAGCATTGGTATCGAGATACCATTTTCAAACGGTGTGTCGCTTAAGATTTTTTGTTCCTATTTTCCGGGTAGATGCCCTTCACCACAAAAGCGCATTGATTTCCGAAACGACTTAAGAAAGCTAGTCAGTATAAACGATATGTATTTGATAGGTTCCGATCTAAATTGCAGACACAGGTCATGGGGTTGCTCGAGAGCTAACGCTTGGGGTAATATTCTCGCTGATCTAAGAGCTACTCATTCATTTGATATCCTTTATCCCCCAAACCCCACTTATATCCCATCAAACGCAAGGATTAATCCATCAACCTTAGACTTGTACCTTACAAATACACCTAACCTTTTCACGACGCCTACTGCACTCAATGAGCTGAGTTCGGACCACCTGCCGGTAGCTTGTAGCCTCCTCCTGTCACCAATCCAATCTTGCCACAAGTATTTCGACTACAATTTTGCAAATTGGCGGAGATACAAAAATGTTATGCGGTCGAAATTGCAACGGTCCGAAGAGAATAATGAAATTGATCAAACCCAAATTGATGAAAGTGTTGATTTTCTTACCACAGCTATTTTGGAAAGTGTCCAAGCTTCTGTACCGAAAAGACATATTAGATATGAAAAGACAGATCCCCTGCCTTCCATTATATTAGAGCTTATTAAGGTTAGGAATAGTTACAGATCTAGGTGGATGAGGACTAGGGACCCTATTTACCTAGAAGAGGTTAAAAGTCTAAGTGCTTTTCTCAAAAATTCTATCAACTCCCACAGAAACCTGATATGGAACAGAAAGCTGCAAAGTTTAGAAAAAGGCACAAAACCCTTTTGGAATATAGTCAAAGTTATAAAGAAAAAAAATAACTATATTCCCCCATTCAAGAATGGAAACATCAGATTGCTGTCGCACATTGAAAAGGCCAATGCTCTTGCTAGTGTGTTTGGCAGTAATAACTTGCCCAATAGTAATCGCAGTCCCGTTCAGGCTTCTGTAGAGCAAACTACCCAATTATTGAGCGAATCTTATCAAATTAGAGATGAAGATTTGGTCTCAATAAACGAACTTAAAAGCGTCTTAAAAAACTTAAAAAATCGAAAAGCTCCGGGTCTCGATGGAATAAAAAATGCTTGCCTAAAAAAACTCCCGATTGAAGGTATATATTATCTACTGAAGCTATTTAATAACTGTTTGAAGTTAGGTTACTTTCCCACTGCATGGAAAGAAGCTAAAATTATTCCAATTCTGAAACCTGGCAAAGATGCTTCTTTACCTACAAGTTATAGACCAATCAGCCTATTAGGATCGATAAGCAAATGCTTGGAAAAAATAATAAAAAAAAGACTTTTGGTGTTCATTGATGACAATAACGTTCTCCCTAATGAACAATTTGGTTTTAGGACATGTCATAGCGCAGTCCACCAAGTACACCGTATTACTGCCGACATAAAGAACAATCTTGTGTTAGGTCAAAGCACCGGACTTGTACTACTTGATGTAGAGAAAGCGTTTGACACAATGTGGCACAATGGGTTGCTTCATAAAATGATAAGCTTTAGCTTCCCACTCTACTTAGTAAAAATAGTACAGTCTTTTCTATGTTCTCGAAGTTTTAAGGTGTCCCTTAATAATGTCTTTTCTGTTATCCAACATGTCAATGAAGGAGCTCCACAGGGAGCAGTAATTAGTCCCATCCTATATAATATTTACACCTCTGACTTCCCTCAACTGGAAAATTGTAACTTTGCTCAGTTCGCGGACGATACATGTATTTACACTTCAGGTGTGATTGGTTCCGTTATAGAAACTAATTTACAATCTGCGCTAAATTCCGTCCAAGAATATTACAAAAACTGGAAAATTAAAATTAATGCTTCCAAGACTCAAGCCGTCTTTTTCACGTATAAAAGACGAGCTTGTGTTCTTCCCAGCAACAACTTATCACTCAATAACGTACAGATCGAGTGGAAGTCAAGAGCTAAGTATCTCGGGGTGCACTTGGACAAACGTTTAACATTCAATATTCATGTCCAGGAAATAATAAATAAGGTAAACGTTACAACTAGGGTTCTTTACCCTTTCATTTGCAGAAAATCAAAACTAAGCAAGGAGAACAAAATATTGATATTCAAAGCTATTTTCCAGGCTATCCTGTTTTACGGTTCGCCTGTATGGGCAAAATGTGCAAAAATCCATATGCGTAGGCTTCAAATAATTCAAAATAAAACCCTAAAAATGATGATGAATCTACCATGGTTCTTTTCGACAGCCGAACTCCATACACTTACCGAAATTGAAATGGTATCGGAACGCATTGCTAAACTTTGCTCCAGATACAAAAACTCGTGTTTACTACCTGACAACTATTTGATTTCAAACCTTTATAATCTAATATGATAAGAATTAACTTATTTCAAAATAAATTATAACCACTATCTTTATACTAACTATACTAACATTCTAATACAAAATAATAATATAACCTATATAAAAAAAAAAAAATTATTATTATTTATTTATAACATATTATTTATTATTTATTATATTTTATTTATTATTTATTATTTATTATTTATTATTTATTATTTATTATTTATTATTTATTATTTATTATTTATTATTTATTATTTATTATTTATTATTTATTATTTATTATTTATTATTTATTATTTATTATTTATTGTTTATTATTTATTATTTATTATTTATTATTTATTATTTATTATTTATTATTTATTATTTATTATTTATTATTTATTATTTATTATTTATTATTTATTATTTATTATTTATTATTTATTATTTATTATTTATTATTTATTATTTATTATTTATTATTTATCATTTATTATTTATTATTTATTATTTATTATTTATTATTTATTATTTATTATTTATTATTTATTATTTATTATTTATTATTTATTATTTTTTATTTATTACTTATTATTTATTATTTATTATTCTTTTGTAATATCTTCTTCTCATTGTTGGGTCGTAGAGACTAAATTATTCTCATTTCCCATTGTTGGGTCGTAGAGACTAAATTAGTCGAAAATTTGAAATCCCCTCTTCTCTCTTCCCCCTCATCCAATCTGGGTCATTTATTTAATGAAGGTATCACTGTGGCTTTTCCTCCAAGTTTAAGATAAATCTGTGATATTAATTAAGTTACAATAAGCTAATATTGCAGTAGTAAGGTAGTAAGAGACCATATCTCTGTAAACACACAATTATATCTGAAAATATTGTATATTGTACATTTAATGCCACAAATAAAAAAAAAAAAAAAAAAAAGAGCATACCTTGAAAGTCAAATATAAGGAAGTTCATAGTTTGAAATTTCAATCATTTTGTGTAATGAGAATAAATTTTATCAATTAAGAATCCATTTAAAATGGACGCTTTGGAGGTATTGAACGATTAAAGTTTACGGTAAGTAGGAACGACTGTAGAAATAAGAATATATGATATCGAATCGCTGACTGGATAACGGCTTGTACTGGAATTAATCGATTTGACGAATGGGTGGCGTCTAAATTTGAATTAGATCAATTGATATGTTAAAACTTATATCTAGTTTTCCAATCGTTTCCTCTGCAGTTGCCATTTGGATCAAACTAATGGCGCTATCACCAGAGTGGTCCACCATTGATACAAATTTGTCCTACCAAGTGTTAAAGTGATAACTCTATCGTCGAATTCCAAAACTATGTTGTTAATGAATAAAAAAGATAATATCGTTGGATGTGTTGTGAGGGCATAACTTTGACAACAGAGTGCTGACTTAGTCTTCGAATAACGACGAATAAAATACTGTGAATTGAGTGAATGTAAATGAATCGGAACATCGAAATTGGTAGAGCGGCTGCCTTTCAATTGATTCAATTGATAGGTCACAGGTTCGATTCCTAGAGTGGTCAAGTTTTTCGTATCTGGTCCAGTCACCATTTGCCATTGGGTTCAAGTTAATGGGACTATCACTGGATTGGTCGACCAGCGATAGGAGTCTCACTAATGGTTAGTAGTGGTGATATTGGCTTAATTCCTTATTCGTGTTTTCAAAATAATGGTTTGTGTAGATTGTGTGGCTCTGCTTTGAAGGCATAACACCGACAGCGGGGTGTTTAAGTAAATCTTCCAATCTTTCAAAGTTTATATATCAAACTAATCTCGAATAAAATCCTACGAATTAGGTGAAAGCTAATAGGTCGATATCAAAATCCTCCGTCCGGTTTCGGGCTCTACCCACAGAAGTGAGTTTTTCAAAACCACTACAAAATCTTTCATTCTTCTCCTAATTCTTCCGCTCGCTCTGTGCTACACGCATTATAAGAGTATTAATGTCCTCTTGAAAAGCGAGCAAAGAATTACGAAAAATATAACTTAAGAGCGCGATATTTTGGAAAAAATGAATCCGATTTTAAAAATTCTTATTTTCATAGCTCAAGTTTCCAAAATGCATTCAGCATATAGCAAGATATTTTTCATCAGCAAATGGATGGTAAAGTAGCCATTTTCCACCCAGAAAGTCTTTTCGTGTAGCTCTTTTAAGTGCCGTATATGTCTTTGGTTAAGCTATTTTTACATCTACGTACCTACTACTGACAAATCTCTTTGATTTCAATATCTTGTGCAACACAAAAGTTAAACATAAGGAAAATGGTAGCTTCCATATATATCTAGATATTAAAAACTAAAGGGTCATCCAAGTAAATGTTAATTTAAAGGAAACGGTGTATAGATTAGGCTTTAAGGCATCTGAGGCAGAGATGCAGATATTAAAAGTGCTGATTGCGGAAATTCTTCCCGAAAGGATCTCAAGTTTGCCATAGTTTTTATTTGAATAGAAATGGGACAATTATCCGATGTCTTTTGTTTGGAAAAAGGACAAGCTTTCTAACGTTTTCATATGTGCTTTCGTTGATTTTTAATATACTTTTTCCTATTTTGAGTCAATTTTTCAGAAATTTGCCTTACCTGCTTTAGCCTCTTGTTGCATCTTATGCAAATCACCCTGTATACACACAGAAACTTACATTTTAAAAGCGCATATAAAATGAAAATGTTTTTTCTATCTCCACGAGAGGTGGTATAACACAGAGTCTGAAAAAGAATCCTTCTACACACATTTTGTTTGTAAAAAAAAGCCAGGATATCCGAAGCACAAAGAATTCGAATGAGAAAAGCTTTTCAGATATCCATCTAGCGGAATCGGTTGATATTGATGGTGAAAATTGCAATGTTGAGGGTTGTAACACAAACTATAATGTTCTGAAATTTCGTTTTAACGGTCGCATTTAGCAATGTTTCTACTTGCATTTCGAATTTAGAAAAAAAAAAACACAGCTCAGTAGAAATTGGTTAATATATTTAAGTGCCCAAATAAATCAAAAGGGAATTCAATTTTCCCCATAAATTTCACAATTGCTTATATGTATTACCATAATCTGGCTCTGTTAGCTGATTAGCAGTTTTATTCAACTGTCTCAAATAGACCCATGAAGAACTTGATAGCCTGTTTCAGCAGATGAAAAACAACTTCTTTTTCTGTACCTATGCTAAATACATCTAAAAGCAACAGCAACAGGAAGGAAGTGAAAATGAGCACCCATATTGACACCAGACACGAAGAAATGAATAAGCAATAGGGATCGATGGCTTACAGATCCAGGAATTTGTGCAGGGTTGAAACCTTCGCATTCAAGGCAGATACAAATATTCACCCCCAAACTCAAGTCACATGTCGGGTGGATAAACAATCTATATTCTGTAATTTATTCGACGACGTTGTGCAGTAGAGTATTTTCGACAAATTTTTGATTTTGACAGCTCATTGTTGAATTGAATTGTTGAATAGTTAAGAAAAAATTTTGTTGTGTAAATAAACAGAAATGTCGAGGGACTTCTTACAGCAGCACCGAAAAAGACCAGACAGCGAAAAGACCAAACCCTTTAAATAAAAAGTCACATCGAAAACAATTCTTAATGGAAGGTCTTTGTTAAATTGGCCATCTTCCGTCGTTTGTTTTTTTTCATTCAATTTTTCAATTTTTGATAACCCTCTTTTCTTGCATAAATGCAATTAAAATTTAAATAAGATTTTTCCAAAAGAAAGAAAAATGAACACATTTAAATAAAAAATTAAAAAAATAAAAAAAACATTTAATACACACTAGAGAGACAACTCTCTTTGTGGTAATCGTTTAGCATTTTGCTTACGGCTCGACAAGACATTTATCCGTCCGCCCATCGACATACGGAATACCAATTTAAGTCGGACATATTTTCTTATCTATTTCGAAATACTTATCCACCAAATAGAATGTGCTTAATTCAAAGTCCGTCGAAGTGACATCGGTTTTAAGTTGAAAACGACAAACGTAATTGGAGTAGTTTTTAAATAAAAAACATTTGTTACGAACCTGCATCAGGATTTGATAACAACAGACTACAGGTCGAAAGTCTTAATGAATCGAAATTTAAAAGAATTAAGGTACGGTGGTGAAGAAAACATGAGCCCTAGCTGTTAAGGACCAACAGTAAAGCAAGTCGGTTTCATTATGGTCTTTTGCGTGCGTTATAGACAACACACCTTCCCATTGCGTTTGCAGTGAGGCAAGATGCACGATCAACGTGACCGCAGATCATCGGAGTAGAATTGTATCATGATAAGTGTTGCGATATATAAATCAGAGTTCTCCGAAGAAAGTAAAATGTGTGGTGTAGCGCGTCTCGAAGTCATGCGATGTATGTCATTTTTGAGGTTGTCTGTTCTTAAAGATTGTCTCCGGTAACGAATTAGTTGCGAAAGTTTTTCTGCAGATTCCGATACTAAAAACAAGATAAATGTTCCGATCGAGGATCTCTAAAGCTTTTTCCGCAGATACAAGGGGAACAAAAAGCGACAATAAAAATGAACATTAGACGCATCACCAATCACTGTCTCAATTACACTGGAAGCCAATGGTGCCAATTTGAACTTTTATGCCTAACTTGACGAATTTCTCTGGATGGGTTATATTCACGAACCAATGTTTTAATAATAATAATTTACCAATAAACCTTCTAAAAAGACAATGATTTACCTTTGCACAAGAAATCATGATTATGCTCATAGTTGGGACTGTTTTTCAGTACAGATTTGAAGAACAAAATGTTCACTTTGTTTTGAAATAAACTGCGATTTTTATGACTGGAGAGTTGTTAAGCTTTGCAAAGCCGGCCAAAGGGAGATGACTTTAATTTTCAGAACAATTTTCTTTAAAGCGCGTGCGGAATTTTTTAAATATGTTCAGCAAATCATTATTATTTTTTGTTTATAGAACAATAGTACGGCATATGTATTTGGAAAATACATGTAAGAAAATATCAGAAGAAAAATTTGTTGTTTATTTTTTTTCTTTGAAACCATTTTTAGCATACTTTTTGGACTTGAAGTCGAATTAAAAAAAAAAAAAGATACTAAGAGTTGAACGTATTTATTGAAATTTGATATAAATAAAACAATATTTGAAATTGAATATGTTGGAGTTGGTCGATTTTTGAACAAAAAGTGGCACCTTTTTTGGAATTAGGACTTATTTTCACATTCCCCCAATTGTTCATGACAACGTTTGCCGTTTGCGAAAGTTTACCTAACCTTTAACCTAAAAAAGATTGTTCTCAATTAGTTTCTCTGGAAACTTAGTGCATTTCACTGACCGTGTATTATATACTTACATCACAGATAATAAATCTATGTATATAGGGTTTTCCAATAAGGACTTGACAACTTTTTTTTTAAATAAAATGGATGAAGTGGTGATACATGAAGCAAATGTGAATTTTCACCCGATCAATAACGCTTATTGACGAACCCATTGAGCCAAAAATGAACTTCGTCACTGATTTTGCGATGAAATTCATCATCTTGGCGCATGTTCTCCAGAACCCAATCGAAGCTTCGTGTACTTTACTATGTTGAAAATATTAACTTTACCGAATAAATTGACAATGACAGTTCGATGATTAGTGAAAGGATGAGTTCACAAATTAAATTAAAATTTTTCAATTCCCCATTTGAGACCCTTAATAAATATATTATTATATTGTCTGTGCTAATATTATTAAGAGGTAATGTTTTCAAATTTGTGTGTATGAGGTAATCTGCGAAACTTTGCATCCGATTTCAAAAATTCTTTCACCAATACTTACGAGGGACCTTCAAAATAATCACAGGCTATAAATTTTCTCACTTAAATAAAAAGGTATAAAGTGGCGACCAATTAACGGTTATAAAATATTCAATTGCTTTCTATCGAAAAGTTTAAGAAATCAAAAAGTTTTACAAAAAAAAGTCCGCGACGACACAATTATAAAAGAGTAAAAGTTTGTATCTAGGAGGTTAACTTCGACACGACCCACCCGATTAAAAAAAAATTCTTCCACCAATACTTGCAATGGACCTTCAGAAGATCAAATGTTATAAATTATCCAATTTAAATATTATTTCAGTATTATTTTAGTTGTTGAAAAAGCGGTAATTTTTTGCGAACGCAGTCGTAACGGTGAAAGATATTTACTTGCTTCCTAAAGAAAAGATTTAGAACTGAAAAACTTCTATAAAAAAACCGCGATGATATATCTCTATGTAACGGTTAATGTACAAATTGTTAAAATTTGAATTTAAAATGTATTCAATTTTTGTAAAATTTTTTGGACAATCAGTTCGCTTTGGTGTCACTTTTAGAGTCCAGCTAATTTTTTACTAGCACGAAACCTACGCGGACGGAGTCTCGGGATCCTGCTCGAAATTTATACTCTTTGAACGACAACATTGTAAGAATCCCGGAATGCAGTTGGTAGTTTTATTATGCGTAAACTCTAAGCCCAGTTTTCAAGAAATTTAACAAGAGCAGCAACATCTTATTTTGAAACAACATTTTCCAATCTCTCGCTGTATTAGTTGTAAAATAAAACAATATCCAACTTATTTATTATAACCCTTTTTATATATTTATTATGTATAGATAAACATAGATTTATTTTGTTTTCTTGTTCAGAACATACAGTATCTAGAGACACAGGGTGCATTTTATAATTTCTTATAAAAAGGGCTTTGTTTATGAATGTATGGCCTGTGTTCTTAAATTGTTCTTATATCAACAACGACTAACTGAAAGACAGAATGTAGCCAATCAGCCAGTTAGCCGCAATGAAGGACAAAACTTAAAATAGATACTCATCTGTCTGAGAACATAATGGTTATAATTGTTGTTGTAGATATAAAAAAAATAATAAAATCTGTTAAATTAAAAATGGAAATTTGGCTAAAACAAAGGTTCACTTTGCAAATGTTGGTTACAGACGAAAAATTCTTGCTTACGAATACAGTTAAAATAAAAAAAAAATATGTATAAAAGAAAACTTGCAAATGCACAACAACTAGAGCTTAATGGATACAGACACTTCTAATTAAGATAATAGATTTTTTTTTCATATATTTATACTTAAAGTAACTTCGTCTTTCAACTTTGAATGAATGATTAACATTTTTATAATAAAAAATAAGAAAGCGAAACTTTCGGTTAGCGGCGCTTGCAGAGGATAGAGGATCGTTCTTTTTAGAGTTTTCTACTCTGGCAGAATTCGCGAATAAGTTTTTTAAGATATTTAGCCTCGCGTTTTCGTTCCGCTAGAGTGGCCGACAATTCCTTATTGCGATTGGACAAGCACTGTTCCTCGGTAAGGACTGTCTCCATTTCTTGCTTCTTCTTCTGACGGTAACGAGTGGCCGCATTTTTGTTTTGCTCCTTTTTACGATTCTTACGATCCTCTAGTCCACGACCATAAGGACGTGTACGTTTTTTAGCGAGACTGCAGCTCGATTGCATTTTACCACCACCATCGCTGAACGACGAAGACGATGAGTCTCCAATAATCGATGAGGCCGAAGACGAGTTTGAAGGCGACGAGCGACCCCAATCCTCATCCGTCGATTGTGATGGCGGCGACAATGAGGCCGTAAAGTTGTAAGTGGTGTTGTACTCGGTGTTGTCATCGTGCCAATCGGATAGCTCTTTGGCGCGAATCTCAACGATTTCATCGACAATTTGACAATTTTGGGCAATGTCCGATGATTGGGTTGCATTGTTGTAGGCATTTGGTGTGAACGTGAGCTGTGCTGGGGACGACGATGAAAATGTGACATTAACCGGAGCCGGTACTGGTGCAGCTGAAATTGATGTAGCAATGCTCTGGTAGGCTCGTGGAATCTGTTGCTGCTGTTGATTGACCTGTTGTGATGACAAGTAATCGAAAATCTAAAAACCATCCATTTCCGATTAAGAAAAATAAACCAAAGGAAACGAATCCAAAAGAAGAAAGAAAAACAAAAGAAACGAAAATTAAATTAGAACTAATAGAAAATTCAAAGAATATAATATAAGAAAATAAAAATGAAAAATTGTGCGGTTTCAAAATTCATTGGATCACGAACAGTTTTGAATAAGGTACAGACCGAATGTTGCAAAGTGGACTATTAAGTAAATATTAAGTAAGGTTATGTGTCGTCATTCCAAAGAGTTGCATAGTACATAAAACACTTAACACTGTAAACAACCATTGGGATCATTCTAAGACCTTCCTACATAGATGACAAAAATCCTTTCTTTGAAGCAAGATTAAAGTTTTTGGAACCTATGTCTGAAATACGACAGTCAAGGGACACCTTTAGACTCGCGTCCCAACTATAAGAGTGTCTTTTTTAGAGATTTGGTTTTTAAACTGACAACACTGTTTCTACAGATTGTCAATTTGACAGTTGATTTGTGATTACGATGAATAAATTTGCGCCAGAACAACGTGTGCAAATTGTGCAAACTTATTTTGAAAAGCATTGTTCGTGCTCTGTCCATTAATCGGTTTACATAAACGTCCATCTAGGCAAGTAATTCGAAACATGATGAATCGTTTAAGCACCACGTACACCTTAGTGGATTATAATATAAACATCCCCAAAGATGACAAACAGACCGAACAGAAATAGTTAATTTTGTTGTGAATCACAGTGTTGAGGAGAATCCGAACGAGTCAATTAGCCATCCCGTACAGCGATTGGAGCTAAGTCCGTCCACTTTGTGGAAGATTTTGCGGAACGATCTTGGATTGAAAGGTGATCGTAGGTTCGGTGAATGGGGCATCATTACTTGATTGAGTCAGGATTACTTCTCTTCTGGTCTTTTGTATGTAGAAAGACCATTGAGATTTTTATTTTCTTTACAGAATCTGGTTGAGTTTTTATCCAGAATTATGCACAAGTAGTTGGTACCGACAAACCCCTTGTAATATGAGGAGGTTAAAAGATGGAATTTAAGTTTAAAAGTGAATAAGCTTAAATTTCGCTTAGTTGACTTTGAATTGGAGATGTTTTTACCCAATTGCTGATCTTTGCTAAGGGTCACGTCCCTTTTCTCATTAAGACTCATCCGCTTATGGTCATTACCTAAAGTACTCGTAGGGGTGAGACTTGTATGGGGTCCAACTGATCGACTTGCCAATCGAAAATTAATATTATTATTACTTATTCATACATTTTTCGTCCTTGTTTTATCTTTATTTTTAGGGACGTTAACGCCTTTGGAGAAGAGCTTGCAGTTTTCGTTTCAAGTATAAGTATCTTAAAAAACTGAAAAAGAACAAACGTTGCAAGAGTAACCAAAAGAGCAGGTGTCAGTGTTTTCGGAAGATAATCGCGCGTTCTGCCGATTATTTTTTTTCACATTGCAATGTTGAGGCTTGAGCGACTGACCAAGAG
The DNA here is from genome assembly GCA_963555765.1 of Orthonevra nobilis. Classification (NCBI taxonomy): domain Eukaryota; kingdom Metazoa; phylum Arthropoda; class Insecta; order Diptera; family Syrphidae; genus Orthonevra; species Orthonevra nobilis. The sequence goes on from OY743224.1 coordinate 142,312,606, forward strand.
TCAATGTGACTCGATTATGGATGCGAAGTTCAATGAAACTACTTCTGCACTGAACGTCCCTCAAACAAAACCCAGCTGAACATTAAGGACCACCGAAAGCATTGAAAGATTGCGTAAGGATCCACGTATGTATCTCAATGCGGCTGACAGCGGCCACGTTTGGAAGCCGAATATCGGTTTATTCATAGAATTCTAAGAATTTAGAATGTTACCAACTTACTTGTCACACACGTGAATAAAGAAAGATAAGGAAAAAGATCTTAAAAATAAAAGTAGGTCCTGGAGAGGATAGAGTGTAGAGGTGAGCTTCTTTTTATTTTAGGCAAAGATGTGACAATTTGACGGCTCTTCGTGAAATAAATAGAAATAAAAAGCAGATTCACCTATATCACTAACTAGATAAGCTTTTAACACAGTTCAAATTCATGCATGCCAACGCTACAGAAACCACACAATTTTCAAATGTTTATAAAAGGTAAATAATAATAATAAATAAAACAATTAGCTTACCTCTTTAACATCCTGAGGTTCCTGCGGCGGCGATTGGGGTGGTGTTAGGGCTGCCTGAGGAGGTGACTGTGGTGGTGTAAGTTGAGTCAGTATGGATGCATTGTTGAACACTGATTTGCTGCATATGTCTTCTTCATAGGGATATTGTACTTTTGTTACCATAGATGGCCGATGATAAACTGGTTCATAAAAGTCAACCAGTGGCTGTGGTGATGATGATTTAACTTCTGGCCAAGGTTCTACAAGGACAATAATAAAATTTAAATTAGTTATAGTTTCCTTCAGATCATGAGGAATAAAATGTTAAAAAAAAAATAAGGCAAAAGATTTAAGACGGAATATAGGTTTAGAGAAAAGCCAGAGAGACACATATATAGAGGTAGATGTGAATCACTTCACTTAGTTACCAAATTGGACAATTCTATATATTTATTTAAGGGATAGTCATGTGTTTTGATAAAACATTTTTTTTTATTTATACCTAAGGAGCGATTTTATGTGAAGCAGTTTTTATATCTTAGTTTAGAGAGCTTGTTCTATCGATAAACTTGAACAAGAACGCTCGAAGTACACAAAGCTGAAAGAAATAATTACGTTCTGTGCATAGCTCACAATACGTGCTTCAGGCTCTACAAGTAGATGTCAACACTCCCCACTTCATTCAACCTAGTGTGCACTATTGGAAACAACCAACTCAGAATCGACTTAGCTGAAACGACTTTTCGACAGAGATGCGTTTTTTTTTCAGTCAGTTAATAAGTACGAACGAACTTTAAATGTTTCTTAAGTCAAAACAGGCAACCTTTTTCCACAAGGAATAATCACGAAAGTGTCATCTGGTCTCCAATTCATACAAAAGAAACAGAAACCTGAAAAAATGGTGTCGGACAAACGCTGCGTTTAACTATGCACCAATTCATGCAGCGGCTTAGCAACAAAAATCTTCCAAGAAATTGTGAAATAAGGCTTGAGATATGAGGGCTTCCGAATACATAGTTATCAGCCCAAAACAATCCTTTAAGGGCTCTTGGCACACAATACTTGCTCTTTTTATACTATATAGAACAGAACAGGGGGACATTAAGGTTAAGTAAGATTCATTAGTTGGCTTGAGTAATCCCAGCTTAAGCTTGAAATCCAAAATTGTGACTTAACCCCATAAGCATTACTGTTGAATTTAATTTCGGTGAAAAAGTTGTAGGAATAGATGACAAATAGTCAAATCACATAAGCATTGTTATGGAAAAGGCTTAAATATAGCAGACTGGAGACTGTGAATTGAGTTGTGATTCGCTTACCAATTATTCTAATTCTGGGGAACTTTATCGGTCGTTTCCTATCCAATCAAACAGACACAGAGTATCCAAATCAGATGCCTTAAAATATTTCTTGCAATTCTGTGAACATCGACTTCGGTCATTGCAACTTAGATAAGACAGTCGTTTAGCTTCGGTGATGAAAGTTGCCCTTTTAAGATAAAGACAAAGGGTTAATATTTTGCTTAAGGGACAGCAGACAGACTGAATTTTGAATGGAATGTATTGGACTTAGCAGGCAAGAAATCATTTATGTGAATTGAAAATAGTTAAAACAAAGTCCTGATGCCAAGGTCAAACTACGGGGCATAAAAAAGCTTTCAAGTTTCGAGAAATTTCATCAGCTGACATTAAATAGCGTTTGAACACGACCTTAAAAGGAAAATCCGTTAGTGATATACCGATAATACTTGACCAGTGTTATGTACCATAACTCGGGAAGAGACTACCAAGATGAGGACAGATGAAAAATTACGCGAGCAGATCTGTTTTGCCCAGAGGCTGACAGAGTATGGATTAAGGATGTGGAAGACGAGATTTGTTGAAAATAGAAGATAGAATGATCACTAAAGGAATACACGATATTCCGGATACTATCGTGGTTCGTTAAGGGTAAACGCACGCAGACCGCCTAGGTCCTATGATACCAACGAGCATCTTTAAATTGTGCTCACAGATGAAAACGATGAAGTTCATCAGGAAGCCAAGAAAGGAGTCCTTCATGTTAAGAAAAATAATCGTACCATTCGCCCAAAGCGATTATAGTTTTGGATTCCTCATTTGCTCCCATCAAACATCACTGAGATGCCAGAAAAATGATAAAAAAAACTCAATATTTGACCCAAAGAGTTAACACTCCCACAAATGATTGATTTGATGTGCTTATCAACAAATCGCAATTTTTTTTTAAAGCTGAGTTAGAAACTGCAGGTAGGTATGTGTTCCTCTTGAATCTCTGGCTCTGTATCAATCACATAAACACTTCAGACAGCAGTTAATTAATTCAAAATCGAGTGGAAATCTCAATATTATGACCCAAGTGGCCTACAAATAATGTTAATTCGTCTAAATCTATTCAAACAATTTAAGTGAGTCTAATCAATGTTTCTAAATCATTTAAAACTATTTCTACATACTTACTGCTTTGGCTGCTTGCAGTTAGCAACAAATATCTCTGATAAGAAGTTTTTTTTTTGTATTTCTTGTGTCATAATAACTAGACAGTGGGGAAAACGGACTCAAAAAACAACAACAAAATCCGATAAGGCTTCCAGAGGAAAGTAAAAACAGGTTGGGTTTATTTTCGAAACCAGTCGGTAATTAATATTTGGGATTAATTTATGGATTAATGCATTGTTTATGGGGGCGAAGCTTATGAGTATCTATTTTTTTATAATAAAATTTATAGCTTGTTAAACAATGCAAAAACACATTTTTTGTTGTATTTAACTTTTGCACAACTATGGTTGAGGAGAATTCTACAGGTTCTGGTTTTATGTATGTTGTGACAATATCTGCCACGTCTGACTTAACAATAAAATTTAACATACGTGTATCAGCAGACTTTTTGAACAAGGTTTTTAAAGTGATTATTTAAATCTTAGGAAATAGTTTGAGTGGAGAATAGACAATTAGTCTGCACATAACAAGTGCCTATTTCAATGTTTTTATAGATCTTGTCTACTATTGTAAATTAAGTGTGTTTTATGTGCACTTTTATTGTTTCCAAGTTTACATTATTGAGGGTCAGATGTCTAGACAAAAGTAAGTTAATATACCGAATAAACATTGTTATTTTTAATGACATAAAATGTCCACAATAATTTATTAAAGACTGTCAACGTACCCTAGAGACGGAGAGCTGCGAACTCGGTATTTGATATGGGATAAGAAGCCAACCGCCTCCAAGGCAAATATACTCGTAAAAATGCAATTGAGAGGCCGATGGACTTGTAGGAGAAAGATTTATTTAGTTAAGACAATAATAATTCACATGTATACCATGTGGGTTAATTCAAGAGAGCAGATTTATATAAATTTGCTTATCATAAAAATGTAGCAGCTGCTATATAAAGAATTGCAAATTTCAAACATAAGTGAGGTGCGATTGGCCTTGAACTAAGCTAAGCTTAAATTAATTAAACACTCCAGGAAACTTAATAATATAATAGATTTTACATTAAACGGGAATGCTTGACAAGCCGGAAGGTTGCCAGACTTCTTTTCCCTGGAAAGCTTTTTTCAAAGTAACAGAATATTGAGTTAAGTCAGGAAAATACAAATAAATCTGAACCGGCAGCTCGATCGGAGTCACCTTTCGGCATGTCAAAAATAATTGAACATGAAAACTTTTCCAATGACCACAACACTCTTGAAGAGTTATGGTGCTCTCTTTAGGCCTAAGTTCTTTGAGGATGGAAGAGTTAATGCTATAACTGTAATTGGTGCACCTATTGGGACTTGTTGGAAAAATTGGACTATTTGGTCCACACAACATGTGGTTTCCATAAGAATGCGCAATATCAACCTCAGCTATGATATACACATTTAATGAAATTTTTCGTGGACAAATAATGTCACAAAGTGGCGTATCTTATGATCCCCACTGAGGGCCTGATTTGAACCCTCGACAAAAAATAACCACAAACTAAAGGACAATTTTTTAATAGCAACAGATGTCTTGCAGCACAGCCAGAGCTGGATGTGAGAGACGTCATATAAGGTTAAATGAACGATAGACAAGCTATTAAAATATAATGTTATATATCAAGGCAAACAATTTAAAACGAGAGTTCTTAGTTTCATATCACAAGGTGACACAAATACATTCGAATTCGATATTAACGACTCGGAAAAGGTGCAACTATGAAAATATCTACATTATTTTTCGCAAACTGAATCTGGCACCTTATGCTGAGTAGTCCGACGCTTGTGCCACATGCATCGAAAACGTTGTAGCCATGTAAGAGTCATGTTTAAAACCCTTCAACCTTTCACTGCAATAAACTTCACTTCCTGAATTTTATAATTATTTAAATTATCTCTTTGCAAAGCCAAGAGCCGACCCTCATTTTTCATGCCCACAATTGTTTTCCGGTGGCAAAAAAATTGAGAAATTAAAATAAAATGTATGTGTATGGTTCCCACAGCTAAATAAATTTAAGCATGATTTCCTTATCTTTTATGCCTGTTTTGAGCCTCGCACTTTATATTTATTATCATTTTCCGATAACACAATAAATTGGGTGTGCTTAAAAGTGGACCATAAATATATGATTCTGTCAGAGACAACAACTCAATCGGTTGGCCCAGAAAAACACGTTACACGTATAAACATTGGACGGCGGCGTGCACCAACCTTATAAAAAATCACAACGCCTTGAAAAATCATCAACCCATTTTACAATGTATCAATTATTAACATAAGTTCAAAAACAACAATCCCTCCACCCCTTCTTCTAGTTTGGTTCAGCCTACTACCGAGAATGCCATTAAACTGGTTGGGCTCTTGGAGTGTACAAGTGTTCACTTGGTTATAACAGCGCCTACAATTTGCTAATAAAACGGAGTGCATTCGATTTAAACAGCTGCAGCGCCTCATTCTTGGTAAGGTTTTGAATTATTAAAATATTAAATATGTGCGTACTCGTATACATATTTGTATAAAATTTATCACGTGTAGCCACTGTTCCCATTAGTGGATATTTGTTACAAATACATTTACAATTGGATCAATCAAAAGTTGTAAACAAGTTCAATGACAAAAATGAATGTTATAGGCTTGGATATCACTTTGAAAATTCGAGGCAAGAGCGGAGTATTAATTTTAATTCAACAAACTCACAAGCTCACAAGCTTTGGTTGAAAGCATTTTAAGGGAAAAAAACTATGTATGTATTTAATTGACTTTAAATAGAAATATTATCCAGGAAGTGAGAAAAGTTGCATAGAATTAAAAAAAAACTTTTAAAATTTCAACACGGACAGTCAACAAGACATGGCTTGTGTTTGAGTTCGTTGTCTTCAGCAGTAAGGTTAGGATATTTTTTTTTTGAATCTTAAGAGCGAGTTCTGAGGTTAAGAGTGAAACTTAATAATTGCCAAATATCGATTTTGAAGCTCCATTCTCCATTAGGCATTCTAATTTTGGAATAAATCCTCATCACTCGAACGAAATACATGATAGGTTTCAAGCGCAAAAACGGCGTTGTGAGAGCTTTTTTGGCTTCAATTCTTGTGTCAACTGGTCCTTATAAGTATCTAGTTGAAAACCCTTATGCATAATATCGTTATCGATAGTCTCTTTTCCCGTAGCCAATATTCGGCGGCGAGATTTCCGGCTGGCCTTGCCGGACGAACAAGAGATGGAGTCTTCTCGTGTCTTACCCAATCAGGACGTTTTAATTTTTCGGTAAAATTCACAAATTTTTTACGAGAGAATGCACACAATGTTGACCAAAAGCGGAGTGATCTATACGAAATATTTTCGCAATTTTTTACCATTCAACTATTTCTACACGTTATATTGAGAGGACAAATCGCTTTCTTTGAATTCGTAAATTCAATACGAGCTTCCACCAAAGTAGCAAGCCAGATTCGATTTTCAAGATTGCGGCACGACGCTGATGCTAATGTTATTCGTGTTTAATGTTGCAATTAGTAAAATCATGAGCTAAGGTTTAAAAACATAAAATAACCATATCCATGGAACCATGTCCTTTTCTTACATTATATTTCAGAGTTTGATTTAATTCACTCATGTAGAAATTATTTCTGGAAGAATATTGATAAACTGCGTCAAAAATACAGATAACAACTGGACATGGTGATAGGCTTCATTTATCTAGGATCAACAGTCAATTAACGCCTCTGACCTAGAAATATAACGTTCCATGTCCAAAGACCCAAGTGTATAGTGCAGTATTGGAAATGAGCTTAAGCCAACTGAATAAAGATTATTGGAGACATCAAGCTTATGATCCAGCTGACTATCACATCGAAGTCAGTAGGTTACACGATAATTGAGATATTTCTTAATACAATATTATGATGCAAAAGCGAAATTTCAGGTATTTTAAAATAACCAGCGAAACTGGAACTCATATAGAATCAAAAACAATGTCAAAGAAAAAGCCTGAGCTACTCTTAAAAGCCTGTTCTGTACTATAAATCTAAAAAAACACCAATATAAAAGCCTATTGCAATTGAGAGATGGTGAGTTCTGAAAAAAACAATTGAACTATAGAAAGAAAATGGATTTTTGATTGCATTAAATTATCAATCAATGAATGCAACCAGAAAACTGAAATCATTCGTTATTTTTTTATAATTCAAAATGATTGTATTTTGTTTTTACATCTCCTTACTGGAATAGATCACTCATTAACTGAATTGTAGAAGATAAAAGAAGTCAATGAGAGGTGATTGCATAAATCACTCAGTCAAAGAATGCAATCATACAACTGAAGTTATTCATTATTTTTTATTTTAAAATGATTAAATTTTTTAAAAAATCTTCTCACAGGAAAAGATCATTCATTCAATCGAATTTTTGAAAATAAAAGAAGCCAGTGAGTGGAGATTACATATTTCAATCAGCCAAAGAATGCACTCACAAAATTGAAATCATAAAGTTTTTTCTTATCAATTTCAAAATTATTGTATAATTATACGCAATACAATGTTTATTGCAGACCATAAGCTAAAAAGACCACTGATGTTAAATCAATGTAAATAACAAATTTGTTTGCAAGCCAATTGAATGCTGTATCACTTTCTTAATTGGTTATATCAAACAATCAACACTTTGTTTCTGTCATGCGTTAAATCCAAGCAATTTCGTTAACCTTTTTTCAATTAGAAATGATCAAGTCAACTTTTCAATTTCATCCAATTAGATCAGTTTAAAAACATCAACAAAACGTGTAAAGCGATTTGGCAAAACGGAATCGAAAAGTCCTAGCTAACACAAATAAATCAAACTCAATGTCATGTCTGACGTTCATGTTTTTGTGCTCGTCTGTGTCCTTCAAATCTTGTGTTATTTAGCGCTACTAAATGCACTGATAACAAGATTGCCCTGAACGATTAAAAAAAAAACACAATTTTAATAATTGTCCTTACACTCACAGTGTTGATTTGTTTCATTTTCTTTTTAAACTGAAACCATTAACAATCTAAACTTGTGAATGCATCAGGTATGGTAATATCAGTCTTCTAACCTGCTTCAACAAACCAACTAAGCTCTAGAGATACAAATACACAAGTTCGAGAGTCATAAAATTTGCATAAAAAAAAAAAAACAGGTGTGACTAACTTTTAAGAAGAAAAACAATAATAACAAGGCCAGTGCAAAGCATGAATGTATGTGTGAGCAGCTTTTGGGCATTGAAATTATAGAATTAACATTGTCAACGATAAGTTCCAATATAAAAATTCAAGCCAGGAAACAATGAAATAGGCTCAGCCAAACAGCTTCACTAGAATGTGTACAAATTGATAGTTTAAAACAATAATTGTTCGCATATCAACATTCAAATGATGGTGTGATGGGAATTCACAAACGTCATTTGCATTATATTTATTTCCAAGCGCAAACACAGATTAAAAGGCATTAAGCCTACACAGAAGTCCAAGTGATAACGTTTGTGTGTTTTTTTTTTTCAAGATTTATTTCTCCTCGGTTTGAATTTAAAATTGGAACAACCGCTTCGGAGTGTGTTGCTTTGGCGAGATAACCTTTTGGACCGTCATTGAAACCAAAAGTAGAACATTTATACCTGTTTTTTTTATATATATTTTTTAATTTCCTTTTTTCTTGCATTCGAATTGTTTTGTCTTAGAATGAGGGTCCCAGAGGGAGGCAATTAACAAAGAACCAAATAGCACGGAACAACAAGTGACTGTACCAAATCAAGTTTTTTGATTTAAGTACCAAAATTATGGTGCAGCTTATTTCGATATTGGCCAAGATCCATATAGTACATATGCATGTATGTAAGGGTATAGAACTGATTGGCAAGACTTCATATTGAATTACAGTACCTTTGAACTTCTCGGTTTCGGTTTTTGTGTTGATGTCAAGCGAATCTTATCGCTTCAAGATGATTTCTGAGAAGGAAATCTTGTTTTGATGCTTGAGCACAAGCTTGTAATAAGGAAATACCATAACGATTAATCCCAGAATCGATATTGCTCACCATCAATAAATGCTTCCGCTTGAATCTGTGAAAAACCCTTTGTGTCTCGTCGCTTTTTAAATCATGTTCCAATCAGTCTGTTGTCTATCGAATGTAGTTTTTTTTTAATTCAATCATTTAAAAATTTAAATCTAAATGAGTGATGGTTGGGAAATCTCAGGGAGCTGTCTCTTATTAGCTTAACAGCCTTGTTGTACGATATAATTTTGAATAATGCTGCATTGATTTTCACTTTTTTACAATCTGAAATGGGTCACTGACATAACTGTAACCAACATATACGGAAGTAAATTCCTACTCACAAAAATCAATGAAAATTTATTATTCGCAAGTCTTATCGCGGAACGAAATTGTCACTTAACAAAATTCAAGCCTACTAGTTTCTCTCCGCAATGGAACGGAAAAAATATAGTCTTTAATCTTGCCTGCCACAATGATTATTGATGTCGAAATTCGGTAAGGTTTTGTATATTTATAGATTATAACCAATACATTGATTTGCAGCGATTCTGTATATCGCAAACAAAGCTCAACTCCACAACAAAATTTCTGCAATCTTTGACGGTAGGAATATTCAAACACTATTAAAGAAAAAAGGATCATAACTGCCCACTTGGAAGTCGAAGCTCCCAGAGGATAAAATCTTATCCGAAGACTGCTTACACAAAACAAAAGGGCTAATCATCAGTTTTCCATAGAAGTAAGACTAACTTTGACAGATTAAAAATACAGCATTGGTAACTTCAGAATAAAATGTGTCAACCACTTTACTTTTTTGGGGCCTTTTAACTGCATATGGATATTATAAAAAAAGCTTTCATTGGATAGACCCATTTGTATTTATCGAGAAACCCATAAACATTTTCAAGATAAATTTTTTTAAGAAAATCAATAAAATTTAGGGATTTACAATAGCAAATAAAAATAAATGGTACAATTAAAAGCGGCCTAAAATTGAATCTTTCGAAAACCAATAAATTATGGCCAATAAAAATAAAAACAAGAAATTTGTGTCTGGTGAAGATTTTGTTTTAACTAATTTTGTTTTTGTAGAATATCCCATTTATATAAAAAGCTAAGTTATTTGTTCTTCACAGTATAAACTTGTTTTGCAAGTCACAGACAATTTTATTACAATAAAATTGAAATGTTGACAAGTTCGGAATTGCAAGCTTCTTCTATTTTTTTTAAATGAACCATTTGCGGTTCTTCCTTACCCTTTTTAAACCTCATTTTTCAAAATAATAGGCGCAAACATCGTGAGAGAGATTCGCTTAACTTTTGAAATGGGCCACATACTCGTTCAAGAAAAAGTTTATTGGTACAAACATGCTAGATATCAGCAAGATAACGTATCCGCCCATGAGTCCACTTTTTAATGAGATGATTTACCGACAATGGTCTTTTCTCCAGATAACAATTTTGAACAGGATTCCTGCAGGAATCAATAACATCAAAAGAGCCGGTCTGATAAGTTTTGGAAAGTGTCTGTGGTTGTCTAAACTTCTATTAGATCTGTGACGCTTAAGAAGATAAACTATATTGTAAGGTTCAAAAATTCGGCTAAGTGAAATGAAATATATCCTAACAATTCCGGAAGAAAATTCACATCAAAACTCTTGTAAGGAGTAGTCTATTCCAATGCAGAGCTTACCTTTTAAAATACTTAAGTTGATGTCTTTTGCTTTAAACGAGAGGTTAGTGGCTCCTTCAGGCCAATAGTCAGTATCCTCTTTCCGTTGAGTAATGTCTTTGAGCATACAGAGTAAGTTTGGGCCGAAATATGGAAATTACAGTGGATTGTGAACGGATTGTGAGTGGATCTGAAATTCGTAGCGCAATCCGGGAAATTTGCCATTGGCAACTGCGTTGGTGTGAGCTGATGCGTTTTCGTGGTGGAAGTGGAAGATTTTTTCCGCCAAACGGAACCATTGTTTTTCTTAATTCGGCGCCGAATCAGATCATTTATTCAGCAACCAGGCGTGGATATGAATCTCAACTAACGAATTTCAAAAAACGTTGGCCTTCACCTATTTGACCGATGGAACGGTTTTTGATTTCTTCGGAGCAGTTTCGGTTACGAAGCGAAGCGAAATGAGCTTAAGCAATCTGAAATATGGATTTTGTTCACGTTTTCGTCATAGTTTTGACCTCTTTTTCGAATATATATTAAAAAGTCTACATGCAAGGAAATGCAAAAAGAAGGAAAAATAAGATTTCAAAATTTGCAAATAAAAACAAACCATGTTCGTTTTTTTTTTTTTTTTTTTTTTTAACAATTTCCACCTTTGTTACAGTCGATAAGGTTGGGTTAAAATCTTACTAACGACTAGTTTTACATGTTAAAATTTTTGTGAGTGGGACGTTCAATTTGGACATATGGTACAACCGTGAACGCCTTGCGGGCACTCCACTTGTCCCACATTGCCTACGACATGATTTATATTGCACATTAAATGTTAAAACTGGAAACCCAACAAACAATTTACCAAGCCTTTCCGCATCAGTAATCCGAAGTTATGCTGCATTTCACGACTGCAAGCAATCGATGGACTTTGATACAGATTAAAATTATGACCTGGGTATCTTGGTCCCCCAAAGTCGTCATATTTTTGCTTTCGGTGTTTCATGGACATTGCCACTGCGCTTAGATACATTGTGTGACTAACGACACGAAATGTAATGCGAAAAGTATCGATCTCAATTTTAATGAATCGTTAAATTAACAAATATAGAAACTTCCCGAAGTACTCTCGTCGAAAAAAAAAACAAAGTCATTAGTCGACTTTATTTTGGCAAAAAACAAAATTTGAAATGAACTCGGACTAAGATGATCTATTTTGAAAGTAGGGTTTTGATCTGATTGAGGATAAAAATAAAAAAAATCGAAAGGTGTGTAAATTTTCAAATGAAGTCACATTGCTGCGAAGTGAGATTGAGCACAAAATTCGCCATCGATTAAGAGGCAAGGCTGATCTATTGCTGGAAATAAAAGCAACTGATACTTATGTGATAGGCGTTAAGTAATATTGTGATTTTAACCTTAAAGTAATGATTATACTTCAGATGCCAATGAGCTTCTTATTGAACGACATTGGGGTACATTTTTGTAAGACTGAAACTGATATCCATTTTTGATCCCTGTGGCACACCACTAATAGGATTGGATTTTTTTATTTGTTGCGACTCCAAGCGTTTTGTCGGATAAATGTTCGGTATACGATCTTTCTCTTTAATCAGGCTAAAAATAATGTTGACAGCTAACCCGTGTAAGAAAAAAGACGACAACATCTCCTTTCCTTATTTGATTGAGTCAGTTTGTTGGATCACCTTTATGACATTTGAGCTGAGTGGCATGACTCCATTGAAGTATGTTCTAGAATGAACAGTACAAAAATCAGACCATTTGAATCGAAGAAGAGAAAATTATCTGGTGATAGTTACAGCACATTGTTTTTTTATCACGTAATTTGGAAATAAATCCCGAAGATCCGTTCATTCTTCGAACTTACTATTCCTGCAATGCGTCTACGCAACAGATTTAATTCATCTCGATAAGGTCATCCACGCTGCAGACGCCCTCATTGGAACATTATTTTATTATTATGAGGCTCTGATGTTCTTACAAATAGAGTGTCTTTCAAAAAAGATTTTTTTTCATTAGGTTTGCTTTCATGATGCTTATGCATGCACAGGTAATAAAGGCTCGTGCAGCTCATTACCTTGACTCTGAAATTCAGTTGACTGAAAAAGCGCAAATTCCCTGACCAGAAGAACATCCATATGTTCGTTAAAAAATCGAGAACAATTTCGTCGACTCTTTCTGGTATCCTTGCCCACTGTACCTTTAAAGATCAAATACGATATCGCTCGAAAAAAACGTGGAAATGATCAACGAGTAAACCCCAAGCAGAAATCACATTGCTTTTTTGCCCAAATTTTCTTATTCCTGTCTTATTCCCAATCCGAATTAATGTTTTCCTGAAGTCAATGAAGCAAAGACCATTCAGTGATTCTTTCCTTTGTTTCATAGGAAGCTCAATGAATTACCACGCATTCGAAAAAATAAGCTCGCCTTACTGTAGTCGACAAGGAACATAAATATAAAAAAAACTGTCTTACTACTTTTTAAAAGCATTTAATACTCAGTAAGAGTGTAACTAAAATAAAATCTTGTCGAAGTACCAAAAAACCCTCATACAGATTTTCAAAAAATCAAAAGACCCCCAAAAAGCTCGTATTTATTGACAAGTGAATTCCCGTTTGAACTTTTTAAATCTTTGATGTGTGCCAACAATTTTAGTGGCTCAACATTCACCTGACATCAATAAATGAAGCCAGTCAAGTCTTCAAGTTAAAACTTGCTGCGAAAGCTATAGAAGAAATATTTTTTTTTTATTTTTGAAAAAAAAAGAAAAAAAGCTAAAATATTTTTGGCACAACGACAACTTCTATTGTCAATTTGTCGTTTCCGCTGAAAAACAATATTCAGCATGGCTGCGTTACCAGCAACGAAACAGCTAAAGTGCGGAACGTGTCAAATGACATGCGGCTAAACAAGTCTTAGATAAATGATCATGAATGCGTGAAAGTATGCGTCTTAACAACGTTAAGTGTCACACGTCCTTGAAAATAGTTTACGTTCCTTCCTTCCGACGAGCACAACAATAAGGTCAACGTGGATAGTGATAAGGGATTGAAAGCGTTAGTTGACTCACACGAATACCAGAATAACGTGTTTTCCTAATCGTTTTCAAAAATTTCTCAAATTGCTTATATAAAACATACGAACAAAAAAAAAAACCGCACACGTTTGCTCTATTCTCTAATAAACGGGTCATGATCCACCAGACGAGATAAAAGTTTTACCGGTCATTCATGTATTCATGTTGATTTCTTTTATTCTACCTCCACAGTCTCCAAGGGAACACACAAAAATCAAAATTAGAGAGAAGTCGATTGCAAAAATCAAAAAGAATCCTCCAAAAATAGAAACCTCCCGATCTCATCGTGTTTTTCCACAACTACATTCTCAAAATATGCAAAATATCGTCTCTGTTCTCAAAACCAAAAACAACTACACAGTGCTTTAGACATAAACATGCCAAACATAGAGCTACCTCCGTCAGCCATCAAATCGCAATTATCATAAAATTGTTTCGCACGAACGAGACAAGCAAAACATTCATAAACTGCAAAACTGAAAATAAAGGTAAAGATACTAACCGAACGTGTTTGTTGTCGTCCCATAGGCATTCATAATTGCAGCAGCAAGTATTTTAATTAATATTCGACGCGATAAATTATAAAATATAATATTAATAATAATAAAAAAAAAATGTATATAAAAAAAATGTATTTAAACTTAAAGTGACTTGAGATTTTTTTTTTAAATATATATAAAATAGACAAGTCTATGGCAATAAAAAATATATTTTTAAAAAAATATATATATATATTTATTTATTTATTACTTTTCGCAACTTAATATTTATAAAAATTAAAAAAAAAAATGCAATTTATTTCTTTGTAACTAATTTTCTTCAACTAGAACCGAATGGCTTAAACGAATCACAGATTTTTTTCCCTTTTTTTTATTTAACTTTAATTAATTATTTATTTAAAAATTGTGCCCTGTACCTATTTTTTCTGTTATATTTATTAAGTCTATGGAAGTTGTAGATATTTTGCAATATTTAAAATTGTTCTTGCGTGGAAAATATATTTTTTTTTTATTGAAACAAAAAAAAACAACAAAACTATTTCATGCGATAAAAAGATAAAAAGTAAATTGTTGGGTTGGACTCAGCAAATAAACGATACGCGCTTGCTGCTGCAATTTTTTTCTTTCTTGGGTTTAATATAATTGCTGTTGATCGTCGATTCGATGGACTTAACGTCTTTTCACCAATTTTTGCGAGTTGAACACAATTTCACGGTTCCATGTGTAACGATATCCGCAGTGAGGTATCATGCTCACGGTTGAGCTTTTCAGATGTGAATTATTTTTTACATGTAACACCAGTGCAACCAAAAATTGCAATTTTCGAAAATATTGTCCTCAAATACTTAATAAAAAAAAAATTATTAAATGTTGTTATCCAGTAGGAAGGGCTCGTATGATTATTATCCTGGTTTTGTAATTTTTTTACGATCTCCAAAAATTTTTTTTATTAGTACGGAGGAAAGAGAATTTAAAGCGATTTAATGCGTCGCTTGTATAGCACGGCCGATTGAAAGTTTGGAACTGTTTCGCTTATTCGAGTTTTCGCTCTTTTCGAGTTGATTGCTATTCCATTGGTGTTTGATTATGTTACTGGTCGTGGTGGTGGTGGTGGTTTTAATTGTGTTGGCGAATCAACTTGTGTTTGGAAATGATAGTGTTGACACTTTCTAGTGTACGAGTATTTAGCGGGTTTGTATCGGCTCTTTAATCAGGTATGACAAGTTATATTGTCATTCCTTAATAATAATTAATATGTTAATTTGAATCATTGAAGTAAATTTATTTCAGCAAATTTAATTCTATATTGAGGTTTATCTTTATTGTTAGAATGCATTCTAGCAGGAGCATGATAATTGGGGGCGTGGTGCTCCACCTTGATATTTAACGTATTATAAGTGATATCTTAGTAAAAAAAAAAATCATTTCAATCGAATGTGTTTTTTAACAATCAAAAGCACTTAGGGAGTAAGTGTTGACGCCTATTTGGGATAAGGGATTCTGTTTGTTCCTGCTCGTTTATGAACTTTCGGTCAAAGCCAAATTAACTTTACTCGAATTTAAGACAACCTTCGATATAAACATTTCATGGAAGAAGTGAAAGTTTAAAGCTTATAAAGATCATAGTTCAAAAACCGATATTAAGAAAATGTAGTTAATTGTTTTTCGAAAATGTGGAACTTGATTTGCCATGCAGTTTAAAATCGATACCGGTAAATGCCTTGGTGCGGAAAGGAACAGCAAGAGCCGCGAATTAAGACTCAGGAAACTTTCACTCTGGCAATTATGAGATTGGTTTTCAGAAATCGAATAATTTTTTCACAGTGGAATTATGTGAAGAAAGCAAATATGTGTTGTATAGTTGGAAAATCGGATGTTTTTGGTTTTCATTTTTGTTTCTTATTTGGAATCTGAATAGTGACAGAGAATTTGTTATCGACTGGTTTGTATTCAGTAAAGTTTCGCAACACTGTAGAAAATTCATTTGGATTTGTAGGATTGTGTCATCATCCGACGAAACTTAGTCAGACTACTATCACTGATCGACCATTCCACTGATTGAACTGGCAATTCGATCCCGACGACAAATGGTGATTAGAACGGGGTTGAAAATTAAATAAAAGCCCAAGACATCTTGTACGCGTAACTCATGTGACCTATCAACTGATCCAATCGAAAGGATGGTATCCAAACAAGTGCTATTCTTTTTTGAATGACAAAGAAAATATGTTTTTATATACTTGATGTGTATTTGTAAAATAGAATTCTTTTCTTATCTTAAATAAGGGTCCTAGTTATTAGTATAAGTGTGCCCTATACCCTTGAGTTCAATACGTCTAGACGTTTAAAGTCCATTTTCAGATAGCGTAACATCAACGTTAATATTTATTAAAGAGATTCAAACTCAAAAATGGATTTTTTTCAAATGGAACGAATACTGCACAAAGACGCTGGTCTTTAAAGCCACGTTAAAAAATAACATCAAATCAAAAATTCAAAATCAATTGATTTCAGATAGAAATTAAAAAAAAAGTTAAAATGTTTGTAAACGCTTCTTTCATCATTATACTACTGTGTCCAAAAAATAAGGTGACATTGTATTTATTTTGAAAATTCTTTATTTATTCTTCCAAATCAATTTCATCTCCTTCAAAGTAATCCCCTCCCGATGCAATGCACTTAAGCCAACGGATTTTCCAATCTTTGACACACTGGTTATAGTCACTTTCCGGGATGGTCTTCAGTTCCGTCTTCGCTGCGGCTTGAATCTCCTCTATCGTATCAAAACGGTGTCCCCGGAGCGGTCTTTTGAGCTTGTTGAACAGCCAGAAGTCGCACGGCGCCAGATCAGGTGAATACGGTGGTTGCGGAACGATATGGGTTGAGTTTTTGGCGAAATGATCACGAATTACGAGTGCGGTATGGGATGGTGCATTATCGTGGTGTAAAAACCAAGAATTGTCTTTCCAAAATTCCGGCCTTTTTAGGCGGATTGAGTTACGCAAACGTCGCATAACGTTCAAATAATATTTCTTGTTGACTGTTTGGCCGGTTGGAAGGAATTCATAAAGCACAACACCACGATAATCGAAGGTCAACATGACCTTGATTTTTGAGCGACTTTGGCGCGGTTTTTTTGGTCTCGGTTCTCCTTTGGCACGATTGATCGGTTGTTTCGGGGTCGTAAGCATACATCAAAGTCTCATCGCCAGTTATAATGCGTTTCATGACATCCTGGTAGTCGGAAAGCATTGTTTCACACACTTCAACGCGACGCCTTTTTTCCAAAAAATTTAATGTTTTCGGTACCAGTCGAGATTTGACGCGCTTGAGGCCCAAAGCATCCTTCAAAATGGTATTGACTGAGCCTTTCGATAAGCCAACTTCATCAGCAAGGTCTCTTATCGTTAATCGATGGTTTGTCAACACCAAATCTTTGATTTGTCGGACGTGAGCTTCATCGGTTGAGTTTGATGGTCGCCCACAACGCTCTTCGTCTTCGACACGTTCACGGCCGGCTTGGAAATCACTATACCACTTGTAAACATTTTTTTAGACATAGTCTCATCATCAAAGGCTTTCTGCACCATCCTCAACGTATCCGCAGCAGAAAATTGATTCCGCAAACAAGATTTAATGCAAATTCTTTGCTCAATAAATTTCGACATCGCAAAAAACGAAAAACTCACTTTTAGCAGCTCACAAAACGACGCGTATCTCAAACACTATGAATATATTTTGACATGAAATTGCACATAGATGTCACTGACAGTACTACCAACCTAAAAAGAAAGAAAAATTTCCAAATCCTTCGACGCCCGCAGTTTAAATTCATATGTCACCTTATTTTTTGGACACAGTAGTATATTGTATCTTCAAGTAAAGAAGAAGAATTCTTCCTTTTGAAGTTTCAGTAATTGCATGTGCCTGTTTATGCTACCGAGAATGGATTCCTCTATCGAACGTAAACAATTAAATTTTTCGAAGCATCAAGTGTTCGTCTTGCATTATTTACTACAATTTTCGCGTATCATGGATTTCGAACGCGATAACATTTAATATTGTTTAAAGTTGCAAAAAAGAGTTAAACTCAATGTATGATAATGTGGTGACTCCGAAGACTGTTTATGCTATGACAAAGTAGCTGGAGGCCTTCGCGAAAAAACACTTACAGCAATGATTCCAAACATGAAATCGAAGCTTTCCAAGGAGCGAGTAAAAGTAAGCACCATATTTTTTTTAATCACCTCCGTATTTTATTATTGCTTTAATACATACATCAAACACATCATAAAAGTAGACAAGTGTGTTTCGGGGAGTTCCAAATGTAGTAAATTGTCAAAGCGTTGTCTTAAAAACTTCAAGTTGCAAGAATAAATCTTAAACATAATTTCCCAATTCAACGAAAGATAATTGTCTTGGACCAACCTACCCAATCAATAAACTAATTGAAACAAAGTGGGAACTCTTGACGCATCTGGGGCCTTGTGCTAACAAGTCGTTGTCTGGTATTTGGTTAAAAATACACAATTTTAGATAAAGTGTGCGGCCGAGTTGGAGAATGTACCACAGGCCGTCACACAAAGCACAGAGCTTGAGCTTGCCGGTAGTAGTGAAGCTAAACGGGCGAGGCGAGGGCCGGACAGAAAATGGTGGAAGAGCGCGCCGAATGATTGCTAACAATCGAGTCGTTGATATCGTGAAATGATTGTTAAATGTTAACACCACAATACACTATGGTGTTTGTTGTCACAAACCTGAATTCGAAATTAAATACAAACACACATGTGAATAAATTACTTATCTTTCTTTCTGGGTGTTTCTTGCCAGAGTCTTTTGAATATTTCTTAAATCACTCGATTGTCTCCTTATCACACAATTGACTTGCTACGCCAGGGGAGATGTTATTGAGAACATAGTACTGAGGGGTTGCACTGCAACTAGCCACTAGTGAGAGGGTGCAATAAGGATGATGGAAATCGTGTTTTAAATTTAACTTAACATTTTGTGAGGCATAGATACTTATTTAGTTATAAAGCATTGTGTACCTTAAAAAAGCGTGCCATTTTCAATTGCCCATGCTGCATATTCAATGGCAGAACTATTTAATTTATAGTTCAACCCAAATGCTCTCTGAGGCGCCATTTTAGTGAACAATGCCGATTCGCGAAAATCTTCAGGCTCTGCACTCGGCACTATGAACAAGAGAACAATGACCTATATACTGAGTTTGAGGAAAATAATTTACTCTTTTGTGCGTCTTTAGTTTCGTAAAGAAAAACAAATGTATAAAAGAAAATCGCCCGTCACACAGAAATGAAAAATAGCTTGGAACGGCGCATTGTGAGTGTTTTACTTTAAAGTTTACTGAATTCAAAAACAGCTAAAAAAAAGCGTGTTCGATTTGATCGGAGAAGAGATTTGAAGTTTTTTTTTTATTTTTTTTTTAATTTCAATTGACAATCCGTACTGAAACTGGAGGAAAGTCGCAGAAGAACCTGACCTGAGGTACAGACGGCGGTTAAAAATAATGACTGTGGTAGTTTGATGACAAAACTTTCATATGAAATATTAAATGGAGGCTTGACTCTCCTCCTTCCAATTTGAATGTAAAAAATAGGGTCACAGGTAACCAAGAGGAACGACATCGCAGAATCGACCAAAGGCCAAGAAAAAAAAAAAGATTTTAAACTGGAGAGATAGACAGAGACAGAGAGAGAAGGAACAAGAAACAGAGATAGCAAGAAGAAGAGAGAAAGAACATTCATCTTTTGTGAAAAATGGTTTCGAACATGTTGCTTCTTCGCCACTTTTGACAAAGCAAATTGGTTCAATTTCGTGCCTCTTTATTAAACAAGCTGAAAAGACTTGCTATGTCCTGAGGTGAAGGGTGCTCCCCTCATCGCTCGTGCCAGCTTTGCGAGCGACACGTTTTCAATCTGTATCGGTGAACCCCGTGCTGTTTGGCCGTTGCCTTCGAACAGGGACGGAGGATTCTATATTGGCTTGTATTGGACTAAAGTCCTTTTTTAAGTTTTATATGCTTTTTTGAACGCAATCTAACAATCAGGGAATTCACTGCACATTCCCACATTAGGCTTAATATATAGATCGAGTTCCACCTCCTATATGTGTAGGAAAAAGAAGAAGCCTGCTTCCAATTTTGAGCAATCCGTGAATGTCATTTGATTCCCAGTCCTCAGCGTAACCGGAAGACAAAAAATTAATGAACGAATACCACCAATGAAAACTTATATCGGCAAATCTTCCAAGAAATAAATAACCCATATCAGAACACGTGCCCGAGACTGAACAAAAGCGCTTATAATGAATGATTTTGTAAATGTCAATGAAATCATCTTACCTTTGTGTCACGCCAGAGATTGAAACAATTTATTTTTATGCATCATTTTCCTTCTCATTTGATTCACATTCATTTGCATTTTTATATAAAAAGAAGAATTTGATATAAATAATTTTCCAATTAAGACAAATGACTAAAATATCGGTCATTCTACAACTGAGAGTTTTTGTTGTTGAATTCGAAAGGCCAACGAAAAAACCAACACTATGCTTTACCATAATAACTAAGGTACTCATAGGTTTCCATAACTCATAAACTTAGTTTTGTGTTCGATTGCTAGAATTTCAAATTAGTGTCTTCAAAACAATTATTTGTGTAGGTGATCTGTCATTGACTCTGCTGTGGAAGCAAAACTCTGATAAAAGACTGAGGACGCAATCATCCGAAACACACACAAAATACTGCGAATTTTAGCGAGTGCAAATAAGTCGATGTCAAATTATTCATACACATTCAGACTCTAACCATTCAGCAATTGAAAATAAATTACATCTAAGTCTCAAACCACTACATAGTCTTCAAATCTTCGAGTCCTTCTACTCGCTTTGACTTTTTCTAGAATTCGTTCATGAAATTGAAATTGATTGAATTGAAAGACAGACGTTTAAACTAAAATTTTGAAGGTCATTTACATATCGGTTTTTTAGCCATTGCAGCACAATTTTGGAAGCGTGTTAATGGTTTGAAATTATGTCGCTACGACATGCAAACTTCCGTTTACTTTCCTTAAGAGGTGGTGCTATTTTTTATTTATTTTATCTGAAATCGTTGTTGCTTCTTTGGGAGTCTAACGTTGATTGGTCAATCTTCAATCAAATCTATCGACTGAAGCATAGTCTAACTGCCTGTCCAGTGAAATTTGAAATTTAAAATTAGAAGAGGTTGCTTGGTGTAAAGTCGAGTCAGGCAGTGTAAATAAAGTGGCAGACATGTGACAGCGCCTATTACGCTCGAACACCAATTAGTTGTTTTTTTATTTTAAATTTGTTCACCACTTGTCTCCTGTTTTATTTTTTTTTTTGTGCCTTTTAATCAAAAACTCGAGACATTTAAGTGAAAAAATATGGAATCTATTTTTTGCCATAATGATGACGTCCAAAATGCTGTACAAACAAGCAAAGAAAAAAATTCTAAATTTATTTTTGTGAGTACGCAGACAATGTTTGCCCAAAACCTGATCTGAATCAACCAACACACCCCTTTAACAAAAAAAATTAAATTAATGCGAACAAAAAGTTTATAATGATACTGATAATTATTAATTTTAATTTCCCTTCACCTCAACACGTGTCACACCCCGATTGCCTCCGCTTAATATAGCTACACCACCTCTTCCAGTCAGCTCAGACGAGATGGCCAAAAGGTTGCGCCACAAAATTTATAACAAAGCTTATTTATGTTCGTAATAAATGCATTATAATAAAAGAGGCTTATAAGATTTTTGGTTTCCTTTCGCTTGCATGTTTACACTTCGTTTTAAGTTAAGCCGAGCGCAGAGATATAAGAAGAACGAGGAGCACTGACCTCGTTGTCATGGGCCAGATTGAGGATCGGGTACCGGGAGACAAAAGTCATCAAAGATCAGAGCCAAACCCGATTACACTATGAGAGATGAGGGGCTGGCGCAAAAAAGAGCGAGATACAATTCTCCGCTACGCATAAACATCATTTTGTTTGCTTGTCCCGCCATACCAATACAAAGAAAGTGTTATTAATTTATTTCATTCGTGTGCATTTGTGTGTTTACCTTTTCTTAATTGTTGTATTAGGTCTGGCGGAATGAAAAAAAAGACTTTCAACTTTCTTGGTTTCAAAAGTTTATGGTGGTCCGACACTGATAATGTGACAGCTGCAATGTGTATTTATGAATAATTAGATCGCTGGCCAGTTTTCGAAATCGATTAGAGAGAATCGCGACTACAAATTCAAATTGGTGGTGTCAAAACTTATACAACAAAAGCATCAGGCATAACAAAACGAGAAATAGCACAAAATCTGTTACGACTTTGCCCCTACTTTCACGTAATTACGAGTGGTTTTATTTTCGAAATACACAAAAAGAAACCTGCGAACCGGTAAAACCACTTCATTGTCTGTTTAAATAGCCATGAATGTGCCGCCACCAATGAGCATTACAATGGTGTCTGAAAGAAACACCACAGGTTGTATATTCGCGAGCAGCCGTCTTGTTATACGGTATCCAAGTATTGCACAAAATTCGAGTGAGCTTCGATGTTTGAAAAGCGCACGCATTTACAGATTAACGATTTTTGAGTTTATAGCTGTTAAACAAGTGATGTAATATGGTATTTCGAAATAACAGTCGCAGAACAATAAATTAAAGTATTACTTTTGTATATCATAGTGTAGCGGAAAATGAAGGAGTGCACATATGTGGCAGATTTAAGGCTCGAGTTTTGGACAGGCTTTATTGGGCCTTATTTCTTAAAAAAAAATAAACTGGTTAAAAAACCAAACTTTTAAGTCATGGACGTGGTTGATTTTATGTTCAAAAAGGCCGCTCCACCGATCTTACGGTCTTCACAAGGTAGATAAAAACTACAACATACACTTCGGTTCACTTGTATAAATGCAACAATTTTATCTTATAAAATAGAGAGTGATTTCCCGTGGATTTCTAACTTCAGTGGAAACAGTTTCGGTAAAAAATACTTTGCATAGTAATAGAATTTTTCCAAAGTTTGTGAACAGAGTCGTTTACAGGAATAAAGTCAATTGTGAAATTAATAGCATACATGAATATTCGTTGAGCAAATTCATGTAAAATTATAATTTACTGAAATTAAAGGTCAGTAAAGGTAAAATGGCCAATAGAAAAATATAAACTAAAGCCGAAAAAGCAACAATAGACGTTTAAAACTAGGAAGATCATTATCCACCCGTTACATTGCAAAATAATAAGGGTGAAGTGCAATATCTTTTGGCAATTTTTTAAAAGATCCTGATTCCAGTGGAAAAAATACAAAGAAAGGGCATCAAGAGCGAATTCCTCAGTTGAAAGAAGTAAAATCATTTGATGTGCCTCCAATTTCAGAGATTCTATATCAAAAATGAAATTCGAAACTGGAATACATGTCAGCAAATTGACGATTCTTAATTCTTAATGCCAAATCACAATGTGGCGCTCGCGCGGTCGCGCGTTTGATAGGCTTTCTCCAAACTAACGCGAAACTCTGTCACAACGCACGACCTCAAAAGTTGTAACACACAACGGTCGCGCGTTGAAAGGTAAGAAATATGAACCAAAAATGTTCTGTTCCTTTAAAATCGTAGGACACGATTGCGCAGTGATAATAAGAGTAGAAATGTAAAGAAATGTAAAGTGGATCTTGTTCTGATTTTTCGAAACAGAAGATAAATGTCAATTAACGAATTTTAGAACCTTTTCAAAATTAATTTTAAGCAAAAAAAAAATTTCTGCAGCGAAGTCAAAATAAATGGACTCATTACCAACACAATGGCTGACCCTGTTGGTAAATCGGACAAGTTCAAGAAAAATTTAAATCCAAAAAAATCAGCTAGTAGTGAGCTGTCAAACGCGCCACCAAAGAAAAGATTTGCTCTACTTCAACGTTGCGGTCGGGCTTACGACATTGATGATCAAACTCCAACCAAATGCGCGAGATCACATTTAGTGTAACCACATAAGAACTCATTGTTTCTACTCAATCTGTCAAAGCACGAGCGCGAGCGCCGCAATCTGTTTTTTTTTTTAAACCAGAAGCGGTTAAAGAAGATGAAAAAAACGACTTTAATCGACGTGCGTTAGAAGCTTGGAATAAAATTTACGAAAAATCACATGACTTGGACTTTAGGCCAGAGTCAAATTAAGAAGGACTGATCAATGGTTGTCTTCACGCATGAAAAGCAATTTTATTTAAATGGTTATAACTTGTATTTTCGCGATATACGCAAAGAACAACAGCTCATCGCAGCCAAGAGGACGAGGTAATGTTCTGTGGCGCGATCAACCATCATGAAGTACTTAAGCTAAATGCTCAAAGCAATAGAATGACGGGAATCACTCACAAAGAATATTGAAGTTAGTTTTTTACAAGTTGAATGGGCGAATTTTTCACACAATATTTAAAAAATCCGAATTTTTCTTAATCGTTTTTTCACAAGTCGCGGTTAATTGTAACGTAAGAAACTTTTCTTTTTAAAATACGGTACAGCCTCGCAAGTCCAGACCCTCATCAGACCAGACACTTCAGTTGTTCGGACACCCATTTTTCGTACACTATTTCGTAACATTTTGCTTCTTCAGTCCGGATAGATTATTATAATGCGTAAGCAATATGAATATGGTCTATAGAAATATGAATATAACATATCTCCTACTAGTTGGCTTTTGAATCTAAACGTGTACTGTTGTGATTTTACTTATTGCAAGTTTATGTAGGTACATATGTTTCCGTTTCATGCTCAGTTGTACCTCAGTTTCGTAAAGGTTTCATTATTTTAAAGTTCTGTTAACGATAAAACATATTTTTTTGTGGTTCAGGCTTGAGTCCTCACTGAAAGTTTTAAAAGATATTAGAACGTTTAAATATTTAATATGAGTTATGCAAAGAAAAGGACGCACGTCTCGATTGTGGGCTGAACAGAATAATGAATCCCAAATGGATATCTTTCTTATTACAAAGTTACGCGAAAAAGCTGAATAGATGCTTTTTGATAAAGCGTTCAACCAAAAATGAATACATCCTGCTCTTTGAATTGAATATTTTTTATATGCGTAATGTAATGTAATTAAAGGGGTTTTGAAAAGTTGTCGTTTTTCTACTTTATTTTATTATTTATTACTTTTCGCTTTTCGCCGGACAAAATCAAAACATTATGTAAGCGAACAAGCTGTACTGTAGTTCTCCGCTTGTTTCAAATCTAGCAATCCTTATTGTTAGATTAACTGCTGTGCGTTCCATTAATTACTCAAAATAAAAACCTTTTTTTTACTTTTTGAAGGATAAATAAAGTTTATTATCTTATAAAGGAGCTGAGAAAAAATCTTGAGAATGTGCATTTCCTTTGGCTTTGAAAGTATATCACGAAATTAAAGAAAGAATTTGAATCAATGTGTTCAGCGGCAACCAAATGAAGTGGGATCTTTAAGCCACAGCAAAAAGTCAAATCACTGCAAGACCGGTGTGAATTGAAGAGCATCGTCCAGACAATGTTCCAAAATAATTATAATTGATTTAAAACCTGTTGGTTTTGTTGTTAATACTGAAGGCAAATTAAACAGTCATTTCGACAACAAAACGATAAAAATAAGCTTGATTATGGCATCGTATGCAATAGGTAAACACTATATTTTGTTTTTTTAAACAAATACTTAGCCAAATATTGCAAATGTTCTTTTATTTACCATAAATTGAACACCCACTGAACGAATGAGATACACTTTCAAAACATGTGTTCCTTGCGTGATCGATCGTAAACAATTTTTTTTTATGGTAAGACAAAACAATGACAGCAGTTGTATACAAAAGCACAATTCTAAGCTCTACCTAAGGTCAATAAATATATCAAGGCTTTAACGCAAAACCATAATTTTTAATAAACCACCCGATCAGTCAAACTTATCTTGGGTAGATCGCATACCGCCTTCCAGTGCTATGCAATTTCCATTGTCTTAAAAATTTTTTTATTAGCACCGCTGCAGCAACCATGTTCTACTTTGTATCCAATTCAAGACTAGGTTGGCTTTCCAGTCTTACTCGTAAACTGTTTCATAAGCCAGTTGATTCGAGTTAGCGACACACCATTTGTTTTCGAGATTTTTCTACTGATTTGCGTATTTTCGCTTTTTTTAAATAATTCTCCCTCAAACTACAAAACATGCTGAAAAGACACTATTCACTAAAGTTGAACGAGCCCGATTCAATTCAATTTGAATGTTCAAATCAAGTTTGCATTCATTTTATTGATATCTCAGGGCGAGCCAGCGTGTGTGACGCTAGCTGCTGCTCTATTAGCAACACCCAGTGGATGGATCAATGTTCCGCAAACAACGACCTTGATACAGTCCGGACTGTAGTTGATTTCTGCCGAACACGTAAAGTTTATCATTTAATGGAAACGATTGAGATCAAAAGTTTCAGTATGCGCCGAGTTGGGCATGGTGCCAACTAGAGCTCGTGCTTTGTTGTTTCTCCTCGCAACTTTTTGTTTATCAACAGAAAAACAGAGTACGGTGAATGAAGAAACACTGTGTGTTCGCGGTGGGCTCTTGCACACATATTATTTTTATCCAGGTTGTTTGGTTTAATACTAAAATCATTAACTGCCTACAGCGAGTATTTCAACAATGACTGTGCTAAATGAGAGAGCGGAGGATTTGAATACAGCTTAATGCCAGTTAAACTTTTTTCCTTTACGACTTGTTCGTCACTTTTAAGCACTGGCTACTAAACGCTTAACAAATAATAATGGGCGTCAATCTAGCGACGCCGTGTTATTGATGAACATCAATTACCTCGCTCCCAGTTTTCGGCATCTTATAAGCGAGATTATAAGCTAAGCGGGATTATAAGCTAAGCGGGATTATAAACTAAGAAACAAAAGGAGCGATTTAAATACGACTGCGGAGGAACTATGTATCTCGGAAGAGTCACAGCTGCTTATGAAAGCACATTTTACCCAGACCACTTCATCATATTCTTTGCTCGGTAAAGATTTTCAAGAACCAGACAGGTTTTTAAGCGGAGTTAAAAGAAGTTGGCCGTAGCGCTCACATCCCTGAAACAAGTAACTGATATCGGAAACAATGGAACTGGCCTCCAGGTTGGAAGTTGAACATACCGAGTTTTCCCCGAGATGAAAATCGTATTTGAGCACAACGGCTTCCGAATTTGCAGAAGCTTGTTATAAATAAAAGCTGCAGCTCCCGGTCACTTATTGAGAAAAAAACAGTGTATCGATCACAAACTCAACGAGGCATAACCTGAGCAGGCAGACTTTTTAGATACCATCCGAGCGAGACAATCGGTCGTGAATGAGTTTTTCGTCTTACAAATAAAATTCATCATCCAAATTTGTTTAATACGGCAGGTATAGTAGATTTACAAATAATCACTTTTTTGTAAAAATAAAAATGGACTTAAACTTTAATATCTATTCACACAACTTTGTTGTGTGCCACTATATTTCTGTCCACTCTCTCCCCAAGTGATTGAATAAAAATGCTTGACGCCAAATAAGTCAGCAGCCACGGACAGATAAAAGATGATAAAAGAACGAAAATAGGGCATGGAAGATAGAATAGAAAGCAGAAAACATTGGCGTGAGGGTATAATTTGAATCTGTGGTCTAACTTCAACATTTGTGTTGAATGCGTTAAATTGCCGCACAAATGGAATAGTTTTTCGTCGAATTCTAGCGTTTTATGCTGCTGCTTCTTCAATATTATAATTTTTTTTCGGCAGATTGTCAATAATGATTTTCAAAAGATGGGGCTGATAGAAATGCGTGAAGATAATTCCCAACCTGCAACCATTTGAGCCACCGACACCAATGACATACAATCACAAACAATAAATTTAAGACTTATGTACGTATTTGTTCAACAACTTCCAGAAGAGGTCCGATAATTCAAGCATTGGAATAAGAAAGTAAGCATAAACCTTGGTTGCTTTAAACATTGATGACCAAAAGCCTGGACCTATCTCCTTATTCTCTCCTTTAAAGATAAAGTTTGGATGAGTGTAAATTTATATCGATTCGTCTTCGCAAATCAAGGAATACGATAACTTTGGTGGCTTATACCGCATGCGGATATCCATTTAAATAAGTAAAGCTGATAAAAGACAAGACTATCTCAGCAACAAAATTTAGTATAATCTGAACCCGGTTTAAATAGCATAACAGAAATTAGTATAACCGGAATCGAGCTGCAAAATAAATGGGTCGTTAAGGCCTATGTTCTGTTTTACGACTTTTTCATCTTTCAAACCCCCGGAGAAATAACTTCGGAAATTTTCCATCAATCGATCATAAAATGTATGTATGCCCTTATTGAGGCTTCTTTCTCTTAAAACATATTTGTCTTTTTTAACAAAAATATTATAGTAATACTAGAAGCAACATTTAGTGTCAAAGCTTTCCAGGCGTCATGCGAAAAAACCATCAATTAAAAACTACGCAGTAAAAATTCATACAGAAGATCCTAAAATATCATGAACCGAACGATGCGAATAGATGAGCAATATTCCCGGAATGTTATCATGCAAATGTTGTTTTGGGGAAATGTGTTTTCAGCTCAACTTTACTTCATTGACGAGGACTATTGTGACTTTCGAAGAAAAAGTATTTGGCATTTGTGGGCGGGTAAGGAAACAAGCTGACACCCACAACATTCATGCGATTCGTAAATAGAAACGTTTTATGCATCGTTACATAAATCTTCAGCAATCTGAATTTAATTTAAATAACTAGGTGATGTTATTTATGTGAAGCTATTTGGCAGCGTAAATATCAACATTTGCAACAACAAACAACAACTTTCATTGGGTGAGGCAATGAATGAAATGCTGTTTGCAGGCTGCGGCTTAACCAATTCTTTTCCAATGCTGATAAGAAACATCAAATGACTAAGCCCATCCTTTCAATTCTTATTCTTTCATGTGAAAACGACCACAAGAACAGTTCAACTTTTGTGAGAATATCATGAGTTTTGTGGGCTGCTACTGGATTTGCTGTTAACCAACCAAATTAAGCCAAAAGCAATTCTCGTCAGTTAACAAAATTGTTCAATAAAAATCAAGTTGCGAACTTCCAACGCAAGACATATTCTACTGTTTTTAGCTCCAGCACCTCATCGATCTTTTACGTGTACGGGACGAGATCTTTTCGCAAATTGCTCACTAAATGCACATACAAGAACCAAACATTGTGCGATCAGCAAGTCAAATCGTTTTTTTATGATTTGTCACTTAATACTTGGTATGACTGACAGAAATTTAAGCACGATTTCAAAGTTTTTCCTATTGGAAGAGATCATCCAAGACCAAAAACACAGCACGGTAGTCGAGCTGTAGATACTCAACGCATCTGTTTGGGAACCGCAAACATTTTCAGAAGAATAACTCCGTGGAAATCAAAAGAAGAATGACCAAAGAATGGCCTGCAGGGGACAAAAATTAGAACGTCAGGGATATCGTTTTAAACAGCAAATGCCGAACGTTCCAAATACCAAACAAACAAGGGCATACTAAAATCTGACCCACTATAACAAAGCCTCATAATATAACGATACAGAAATTAAGAAGTCATATATCTTTGTTCGAATCAAAACTTGTAAATGTAAAAGTGTATTCCCGTTGGCAAGACACGGGTGCGTGAATTGGGTTTAACACGTTCCAACTGGAGAGGGTTATTAGGATGATATTCTTGCTTTTCGAGGAAAAGCAAGAGGACTGAATAAAAGAATTGCCGCGGTAAATAACGCTCTTACGGACACCAATTTTTAAAGAACCAAAAATAGTCTATGTTGAATGAAACATTTACTCACCGACTTCTGAACAATGCGGTTATAGACCAATCGTTAATATTACGGCAGATCTAGGAAAAAACCCTAGAGCTCCAGCGACACCTACCGTCTTTTCATCGATTTCAAGGTGGGGCAATACCTCACCGGCCCCCTTGATGTCAATAACGGTTTAAGGCAAGGTGAAATAATAGTGCAAACATCCAGCGTCAAATTAAGTGTAAGTAGGAGTTAATGACTTTGTCTACCTAGGCTCCGCTATAAATAATATAGAGAACAACACCAGCGCTGAGATCCAACGAAAAATAAATCATGCTTATCGCCGTTTCTTTGGACAAAGCAATTGAGTTAAGACTTTTCTCAAAGAACTAAAGTGACCCTTATCATCCCCGTCCTGCTATATGGTGCAGAAGCACGGTCAATTTCAAAATCGGATTTAAGCTGATGAGATGAGGCTGTTTTTGAAATCAAAATTCCACGTGGGCTCAGTAGATTAAACAACGAACTGTACGGAAAGGCTAATAATCAAACGACTGAGATGGTAAGGTCTAGAGCGAATGGACTTTAATGCTCCGGCCCGGAAAATCTTCGAATCCACCCCCGTGGGACGACGAAGTAGAAGAGCACGACTAAGGCGCCACGCACAAGTGGAAAGGGACCTTAACCAATTTGGCTTGCAAAACGGGCGACAGTTAGCAAGAGATCTAGCTTGTTGGTTGCCTTCTAAGCGTAACATTGTTTGAAAGTCTGAAACATCCTTAAAACCCTGATTCTTTCATATACATACATACACAGAAACATGTATGACATGCGAATGAAGGCAAACCAAAGGTTTAGCTGTCAACAGAAAAGGACAGATCTTAGCAAACCAGATATAACATGGAGCTATTCAATGACTTCGTTTCATTAGTATTCGCAGTTAACTCAAATATCAACGCTACAATTAAATGAAAAATAGCTATTGCCATTAACTTTTTGGCTGTGCTAAGAAAGCAATTGAGAAATAAGGCCCTACCTCAGATAACCCGTCATACTTGAGTACACATAAGTATTCCCTTATCGAAAATGGACGGAAACACTTCTGGTCACATGGAGACAAAACTTGTTCGTGTAATTTTTGGACCATTTTGCATTGATGGAGTGTGGATGTGGAAGGAAAGTAAGTAAGGTTCACACCTTCGATTAAGCTTTTGAATTTATTTAAGAGGAAAATAATTTTTTATCGTGATTGATAGGCAAAGTTTTTTTTTCTTTATTGTTAATTGAACACAAAACAAGGTGGAAATAAAATCATTTTATTATCATTAAATCACTTACCAGTTTTTACAT
Organism: Orthonevra nobilis; assembly: GCA_963555765.1. NCBI lineage: Eukaryota > Metazoa > Arthropoda > Insecta > Diptera > Syrphidae > Orthonevra > Orthonevra nobilis. The sequence continues at coordinate 142,344,056 of OY743224.1, forward strand.
CGGAGTCAAGTTCAAACAGAATTTCCTCTTCATGGTCAAAGTGTTCATCAAGGTCTGAGGGACAATTTTTTATATCTTCAATCTTATAATCTACGAATAAAATATCTGAAAAAGCAAACACTTTTAATATGGGCAAACTTTTTTTTAATTTGAAGTGAATACCATTTGCAAAGTTATCTTGTAGTAGCCAACACTCATCCGATTCAGAGATCGGAAAGAGCTCGCTGCTGGGCGGCGATGTTGGTTCCATTTTGCCGTTCCAGAATAAATCCTGTGGAAGGGCTAACGACTCCATGGTTAAACTGTTTGGATGTATACTTTAAGTCCGATATTAAAGATGGTATAGGCGGTATTTCAACTAAGAAATCGGAGTCGTATCCTGATGGTAGGCTTGGTTGGTTAAAAGGCGCCATGGTGGCACTGTTAATGGAAACAAATTTAAAAAAAATATTAATATTAGAGAAATTTGAATTTTAAATTGTTCGATTCTGTTGTAAAGGTAAGAAAAGCAAAAGTTTTCTTTCTGTATTTCGAAAAATGTTGAAATAATGTGCTAATCAAACAATGTTCCTACACGTTTACTTGGAGCTTACCAGAAGAAGCAATCAACAGAACAACACGGAAAAATAAGAAGATACAGAACTGAATATGTAATTAGTTTATTTAATTTATTATGAGTGACTAGTTCACACATGCTTTGGGGCTTGGGTTTTGTCCCCACCTTTTTTTTCAAATATTTTAGTGACGATGTCAATTCCTCAGTAATTGTGTGAAATAGTGGTGTTTCAGTGATTTATGACAAAATATAGTAAGTATGCAGAAGTACATGTTTTTAGTTGTAATTGCTGTCAGATGGGAAGTTGACAAGAACTGACAGACTTAGAAAGGATCATGTGGTAGGTTTGAAAGTGGCCAAAAATTGCGGCTGCTGACAAAATCACTTGGCTATAAAGGATATGGCACAAATCAATTTTAAGAAGGGTGCAGCTGCATCTTCCATTAAGAGGGTCATAATAGAAGAAATGCTCAGGAAATCCAGTCATTAATGGTTAATGGCAATGCTCAATGCCAGCTTCAGTTCGATGAAGATTACATTCTCCGCAAGTGGCGACAGAATTACGAAACGATTTTTTTACGAAGAGTACCCGTGTAACTCGTGTCTGTCTAAAAGGTCTATACTACCCATCTTCAGATCCGTTTTGTCCGATTCCAAATATAAACTTTCACTAATACAAAAAAAAGTTTTATTTTTAAGTGTGCAAGTGCTCACGGAATTTGGAGTTCCCTTAAAGTGATTGTTTATACAGCAACTCGTACAACGAAGACACTGGCTGGTTCTGTAAGAACAAAAGATTCTACGAATGCGGAAATCGTCAAGCAACTACATCGAATCCTTTTGAGTGAACAAAAGTGGATTTGCCGTGGGTATCTTTCAGGGCTATCGGCGGGATAGGAGCCGCGTTTGCTGACGTCGATCGGCTAAGCGTTGTTGCACTGTTATTTAGTGGTCTTCCTTCGAGGTTTTGCGACTATTCTCGAAGTCGTGGGTACAGTGCCATACGTTTGTATTCAATAAGCAGTCTGCAGACTGCAGAGACCAAAGACCAAAGCACGAGGCATAATCTTTATCGATTATAAAGTGGTCCTAGGAAGGAGATTAGGATCGAATGAGAAAGTCATCTCGGAAAAAGCTGTGTATTTTGAAGATTTGGACGCTTCGTATTACAGAAAGGGCATCGAAATTTTGCACTCGAAGACAACTATGTTGGAGAATTAATATAACTTTGGCTGAAAAGATCAAGCTGATGATAATGTTTCTTCCCGCCAAAGATTGATGGGCTCTTATAAAATATGATTTCTTGCCGTTCACACGTTGAACGTTATTGAGATTAAAATTTGCAAAGATGTGCATTTTAACAGAATATTCCATAACACCAACCAAAAGAACAATGCGTACATTTTTCCTTAATATCCTTATCCCATTGAAAATGATGGAACCTGTTCATCTTACGATCTGACATCCGCATGTTACTGCATGTAGCAACGTGAAAGAAAAATTAACATGTCGCTGCCTAGTCAGCAATCAACTATCACTTCATTCCACAAGAATTGGTTACATTCATTGCCAAACATTTTGCTGGCCTTCGCAAACTCGAATGAAGTTCAAGCAGCCAAACGTTATCTGAATCGCGTACTATCATCACTGTAACGTAGAATACCATTAATTGTTGAAGAACATACAAAAAGCGTCTACAACTGATAACCGACTCTCTACCCAGAGTTTCAGTTCAAAATTCATCACACAAAACCCCAACAAACTTTTAATCAGCATGCTTCTCATACGTCCGCACACGTGCCCTCGCCTAAGCAAAAAAAAAAAAACAACAAAGCTCTATACAATACAACTTTCATTTCGCAAATTTGGAAATGCCACTTTGGTGTTTCTTCACATTTTAAAGGCATACAGCTCAAACTCTAAACATAAACCAAAGAGTTGCTGTTGACAAACTGGTAAAACGACCCATAAAATCAAAAAACACCGTCACCACTGAGCCCGTGATGCATAGCGTTCATTTTTCGCAATCAAATCGCATGATAAACGAATTACACTCGATTGCGTCATCCAATTTTCCACGAAAACCAAACAATGACGAGGCGGGCTCCCAAGTCGAATGCATAGACAATCCTGCAGGACTTCAAATTCTCTCGTTAAACTCATATGGTTTTTTGATTAAGTGTGGTAATTTTGAAAATTAAAACTCATATTTTCAGTTTGTCAACAAAAGAATCAAATTTAGCCAACGGGCTCCAAACATGGCGGATGTAAATTTGAAAGGGAGCCCGCAGTATGTCGCAAATTTTCAAATACGGATTTAAGAATGAAAAACAATACTTACATTATTTTTGATAGCATGTTGATATTATTTAACTTGTGTGGCACGCAGGGTGCTTTTGCTTGCTTTGTGCAAAACAATTAGAAATCCATTTTCACCTCAAAATAAGCGCAGAAAATTCACGACAAACTTGACTCTTTTTCGATTTCATTGGGAAAGATGGATGGCTAGGTGAAAATTTCCTAGAAGTGTCGTTTTGACGTTTCAGTTTGGATTTGTTGACGTTTGCTGATTTAGTGACAAAAGCAGCTGACAGAAAAATGGAATAGATTTCTATTCTTTTAGCGATTATATTGTCTTTAAAAATTATATTTATTGTGTAAGGGAAACTAGTAACATTATATTCAAGCAACACAATGGGTTAGGAGTTGGAATATACTAGACAGACGGCAGCTCACATAGAAGAAATGCAATTGGCATTATGCTCCACTTCATTAAATTAAATAGCCATCGATCCTTTCAGGAGGGCTAAACCTTCCTCTTATCCTATATGAACGGTCTCGCTGCTTCGAATGCTTGGTTCATGAACCAGATGTTCAGTTTTACCTTTTTTCATCAACCTGTTCATTGTTGTCAATTCTTTCAACGTAATTTAGCCATTGCAGTTGATACACATCACTGGACAGCTCGTAGAGTCCGCGGTTGCACGTCCTCCTTGGATTCGAGCCTCTCACAGACAGGATTCTTATATTCCACAGAGAATTTTTTTTGGAAGGGGCCTTAGATCTGAAGGCCTTCCTTGTCGCCTCAAATTGGATTCGTGATTCGTAGACCATGTTGTCCATTCTAAGTCCCATGTCCCAAGCCGGTGTGTTTTAGAGAATTCCGTACTCAAAGGATGCCAACTCAGCATAACCAAGGCTTCTGAACCTTAGTTGGTTAGCAATTTTAAACCAGCTGTGCTCGCTATAACAATAAATAATAACGATAACATAAAGTTGAAAATAACGGGCCGGTTCTCACACAGAAAACGTGTGAGTTTTTCCTTACAGCTAATTCTTCTGCTGGCACTCTTCATCATACCACTTGTTCCTTGTCAAGTTTGGTTGGAAGCCTAAACTTTTGGTTATTTCCTAAATTATAGTGCGGTATTGCGACCACATAATGTTTTCACTTATATGCCCTCTCTAGGCTCTGGCTTTATCTGGCGTTGTTTTTGTTGCCTCCTAATTGATGCAGATTTCTTGTGTTAAAGTCAGAGTTAATCATCTCCTTAACTTTTAAAGTGTCTGGCGAAAATCATTAAGTTGTCGATTTTGGTAGTTGGTCTATCACTGTGTGGATCTTTTTGCGAGGAAATCTCTTCCTACTTTTCCCCGTATTACTACTCGTTCTTGCCGCAAATTCTGTGAGTGCGAACCCTTTATCATTTCACTTAAGATATTTCCTTTACCATTTCGGCATCTAAGTCTCTCCAAGTACGATTTTGACGTCGTTGCCTGGAGGAATTTCTCAAAACATGGTGATAACATAAAGAAACCATTCGGCGATTTTAAAGTGTCAATTTAAGGCTCAAAGGTGTATCGCGGTCGAGAATGGAACCCTGTCTAAAAAACAATCGACTTCAAGCTGTTCCAAAAGTTCAATCTGCGACTAGCAAACCAAAGCTAACGGCTGAATTTTATACCGGTGTATGCGGGGATAAAAAAGTGATCCTTCCGCGGAATAAATTTTGATTCAAGAACCACCACTCGTCAGTGCACGCAAAAGCAAAACTTCCTTACAGGTGCCTGGCTTTTGGATATCGAGAAAGCCTTCGACACGTTTTGGTTTGACGGGCTATTTTTTTAAGCTCATCAGATATAAGCTTCCACAGTACCTTAAAAAGATAATTATGTCAATGACCCACAAGAGGAAATTTGTTATAATAGGCAGTACACGATGATTCCAACACTTCCGATGAACTCAGGGACATGGATAATTCGATAGCATTCGCCGATGATATCAGACAGAGTGTCAGGCATTCTGCCAAGATTGGAAGCTAAAGACAAAAAGCTCTTAATGTGAAACAATACTATTCCACAAACCAGGAGGACAGGGGAATTGAGACTTAAGCCGCAATTGGGAAAACTTGATAAGGAATTCTGTCAGATTTCATATCGAATAGAAGACAGCGGTGAAGTAACGACCTGTTCTAAAAAGACCATATTAACCTGCAACTTAATAAGACAAGAGCGGCATTTATGTCATTCAAAATTCTCATTTACTCAAACCACTTGAGATCCGTTGTGGTCGACACTGACTTATGCGAATCTAGTGTGGTGGAACATAAATCCTTTCTGCATGGAGAAATACAGACGATCTCACAATCCTTTCACTCATTTGGTTGTTCCCAGTTTTATGCGAAAATATTATAATTTCCTCCTGTTTCCGTTTCCCAATATTGTTAATGTTCTTGAAAGTTTTAATTACCTCTGTGAAGTATTTTGATGCTCTTAACCATTTCCCAGCTTTAGGCTTTTCAGCACAAGATGCCACTCCAGTAGACAAAGAGTATTTCGGAACAATTGTAGTAGAGCATTTTGTCAAGTACTAAATAACAATCAGAAATAAAGATTATCAGAAACTTCATTTTTTTCTGAAACAAGTGAACTTGTCCAAACAACTTTTACCCAAAAATCTAATCTCAACTCGATGCACAAATAAAAATTAAAAAACAAAAACATTTCCAAAATTTATTCAGTGCTACACGATGAAATTACAAAATCCAATTAAAAAATATAAGCTGAAATCCGTATCAATCGACTACAGTCAAGTGGAAAAAAATCAAAACATTCGACCTGAATGACATTTCGATTACACTCGCAGCCGTGCTCCTCGTCGTATTTGTCGTTGTCGTCGTCGTTGTCCACCACCCCATAATCGTGTCCGTCGCAGCACAGTAGCACCCCGCTTCATAATCAGCATTTTAAATGAACAACCAATTCTACAACTTTACGAACAGCTGTTTATCTGTGGCGCTTCGGTTGTTCCACAGAATCACAACCACTCCATCGCCTTCGCTGTCGTCTTCCTCGTCACCGTTGTTAAACGCGCGGCCAGAACTGAGGACGATTCGACTAATCGCGCTCGACGACGTAATATATCTAGCCCCGAAAATCATAAATGTCTACTTAAATAAAATAGGTTTCTAATCGGTGGGAAACAAGTGTCGTATGTGAATGCGAGAGGTACAAGTGTTTCGGTTTTATTTTGTTTTTTGTTTTGGTTTGTAAAAATATGTTTCCTTTATTTAAAATTTAACAAAAAAAAATCAAATGTACGGTGTGAAAACCCTGCACTATGTGAAGCATCTCCAAATTGGACGAGATTTCGTGGAGAGCAGAGCTTTTCGTTAAAGGAAACACAAAACAATGTGCGTTCAATGTAATTCAAAAATTAAAAATAATATTAATAATAATTGGTTGTGCGGTTGTGTGGTGGAATGCGATAAATATCGTTGTTGATGTGGTGCCATCGTGTTGTGATTTTAAATTTTATTTTAATAAATTATACGTTTATATACAAGAAACAATAAATAATAATATAAGTAGAGCGCCCATTCAAGTTTGCAAGTCAACAGAATATAAACCAAAGATTAAACAGTGAGTTTCATAAGTGTTCCTACGAACGCGCTGCTTGGTTTGAGTGTTTGTTCCATTGGGAAGTTACGGAATAGTTCCCGAGTATTTGGTGCGATGAAATCTGTCCAATTTGTTAAATTTTCTATTTCGGTACCGTGGATGTTTTTTTTTATGCTAGAATTCTATGAGCTCAAATCCCCTTCTAAGTGTTTACAGTGCTTTAGTAAGCCGTGCGCATTAGCTGTCGTAAAGGTATAAATCTGAGGGTCGGAAGAAGCTGCTGATTCTTCTAGGTACCAAGACCTCAGACCAAGTTAGTTTTGAACGATTTGGCTGAAGAGTAGGACGCCTTCATTGTTCTTTTCTTTTCTATACTACTTGTGCAACAAGCGTTTTTGAGGCAAAGTCATAGTTTTCGTCAAGAGCAAGACACTTGGTATCTTGGTACCTTGCTACCAACGAAAAGTTCAAGCCTTCGAAATAATCCTCGGTTTTCCTTATGAACTCCTCATTCGATCTTTCCCTGGAGACACCACTTGAGGTTTGAAAGCAGATAATAGTACTGAGAGTGTTATCATGGTGGAGTAAACCCATTTTCTTCGCGAGGCTTTTTTTTAATTATTTCGTCGTTCAGTGTGTCCAATAATGCATAATACACTCATATGTATCTCACACCCCTCGTACGGTGTCCGAGGCATAGATTGTTTCAAATACAGCAATTAACTACCTCGTTTCACAGACTTTTATCAACCGTTTAACGAATGCGTTGCTTTCAAATTGTATTGAAACAATTTATAACATTCACTTTAAGACTAATGGCAATGTTTTGAGTGTCGTCTTCGAAAGGTCTACCACGATTTCACAAACTCCTCGTTCGCCATTCATTGAAAGTTTCTTTATCTAAGCGGCAATCTGTTCCGTACTTCCCAAAATAGCTCAATTAACTGCTCCCAATCTCATAATACTCACTGTTAATTTTTTCTTTTTTTTTTCTTTGCTTAATTCCAAGTCCCAATTCAAACTTAATTCAGAAGAATAATTATAATTGTGTTTGGAAAAGGAGATAAACAAAGTAATAATGCTCACTATGTCCAATCCATATGAAATGTATCACCGCCAGCAGCAGCAGCAGCAGCAACAACAGCAGCAACAGCATCTTCGTTCGGTATCTTCGACTTCAATGATTTCCAGTAGTGAAACCATACCAATCGGAGGTGTCAGAACAAGCTCTGCTGGCGGTGGTGGTAGCGGAGGTGGATCGCCTTCGGGCATCGGTAAAGAAACAATTCATTCGGGTCAATTTATGGTGTCACATTTCGAAGCAGAAGAAGCTCAAGATGACGATGATAGTGAAATCAAAATGCTGGATCCTGAGGATCCAAGTTTATCGAAACCGGACGAACAAATTGCATGCACGGAGGTGCAGCTTTACGTACCACTAAAAGCTAAGGACTACGGTTCAATGAACATGATCACGTCCCATCTGGAGATTGAGACTTCTCTGACAAAACTCTTCAAGTGTATGAATCTTGCATACAGGTGAGTCATTTGTTTTTAAATAAAATTATTATTTTTTTTATTTCATTTTAGAATAGAACACGCCATCGGCAACCGTAATGGTGTTCGACACTCATAACATAGATTTCCTTATCTGATCTAGGACCTGACGCATGTCCTTATCTCTTGTTGGGTTATAAACAGTGTAAAGGTCGTATTTGGCTTGAAGGCAAAAAACGTCTCACAATGATGAGGTTTTTTTTATTTTTATTTATATATTCCAATGTACGGACAAGGGAAAATTTTCCGTCTTAAAATGCTCTTTGTGGCTGTTTGAAGGCAGATTGGTCTTTGACTTTTTTATTCTTTTATTGCAAATTAATCGCATAAGACTTGGCGATAAACAAAAATTCTCCTTGTTCACGTTTAAAGGTGAAAAACAAAACATTTATACATTTATTGCTGATAGAAGTTCATGGGAAGTTCAAGAATTCGTTGATTTGCTCTTTGGAACTTAGTTGTGCTACGTGAGTAATGTCTTTCAGAAATAATACAGGAAACCAGAATTATTTTTGTTGAATTTAATTTCGAGCTGAAGCTCGAACAGCATTCTCAAGGCATCATTTTGAGTAATTTATAAGGTTTTATTCCACAACATTGTGAATCATGAATCTTAAATCCTTATTGCACAAATGATTATGTATGGAAGGACACCCCTTGTCAGAATTTGAGCAATTGTGTGTACGCGTTCTATCATTCGCACTTAAGGCGGAATCATGACCTTCAATTTATTGTCCACCCGAATTATACTCTTTAAAGGATATTCCTTTATGAGCTTGTGCTTATTGGGCCAAGCTTTCCGTCGAGCCTCTGGTAGTCCGAAGGTTCAGAGGTGCAAATGTCGACTCTGACAAATTTCAAGTAGCAGCTTGATTAAGAATTCCACTGTCCAATGCTAGAGCGCTACAGGACACAGAAAAGTGAAAAACTTGATTCAAAAACACTTTATCGATAGCCGGAGGCTACAGCGAAAGACTGATCAAATGGCTGTCCAATTAGTCATCACAATTCCGCACTACCAAAAAAGAAATCGAGACCAATTCAGGCAACGATGATGATTGAACTTAATCTATCAATAGTTTTCCAACTAATGAATTCACTTAAAGACTCACAATATAGAATCACCATTCATTTGAATTCAAAGATTGTTTTTAGTTTTATGTTATTTAGTTTATGAATGATATTCAACAGTTCCGCGATCATTGTTTACGCATAAGTTAAGAGCCATACTACTGTTTTTTTTTTTAAATAATGTATAAAACATTGTGCTGGTGTAATTTGCACATCGCAAAGCAGTAAAATTGGATTTAAAAGACTTCAAAATGACTTCAATGGCTTTGTGACTTCATAAAGATTTCAGTGACAACTGAAAACTGAATGCAATCTTTGAATTCAATAAAATGGATTCCCAATCAATAGATCAAAATTAATGATGATTTCATATATCGAAGTTGAAGTATGATATTCTTCTTTGATTGAATTCAATGCGGAAAAGTTTTCCCTGTGACTTCAGTGACTGCAATCCAATATGGTTACATTCTAGAACAAATCAAATAAAAACTACTTGTTTAGGTATCCATTCACTTGGAAATGGATGCCATCATTCATCAATGTCGACTGAAAATCGTCCACTGCGTCGATGAGGTTCAGGAAAATGTGCGCGTTTCACGTGGAGTTGTACGTGTAAAGGCCAGGTCGACATAGAGTATTCTACTTATTTATTCTACTGAAAAAAAGACTATTGCTGCACTTGCAAGAGGACCAAGGATCATACATTTTTGGCCACCTTGTATAGTTGAAACACTTTTGACAATTAACCAAAATGAACATCGTCCTGGGCCTGAAGTAAATGATGAGATGACAAAATACAATTAGCTTTTGACAAGAAATCCTTACGCCGATAGTCATCTTGATAGTCAAAGTTGTCCGATGCATGAATCTAATAACAAAAAATTAATTTACGGCTTGACTTTTATAAAATACGGAAGGGAAATCTTCTTGCTTTTGGAACTTTATTCAAGAGACTGTTGCATACTTGTGTTAATAAGGTATAATGGACTTTGATTATGGGTAAAGTCGTAACTCAAAACTTAAAGTACAATCATATTTAAAAATATCAAGGCATGAAATCTTTGGCCCGCTTAAAAATAAATATGCCGAACTGTAGATTTGCTTGATAAGTTTTGCTTCCTACAGCATTTATACTTATCAAGGCTAAAATTAAGATAAGCCTTGGCTTTACGATTTTTTTTCAAAGATAACATCTATAACTGTCGCGCGCAATATAAAGCAGTATGACATCAGTTCTTAAAAAATCTTATAATGAACCCATATAAGATTCTTATCATAATGTTAAGAGCTTTGAATTGTGTTTTAAAAAAAGCACATTAAGTAAGCTCAAGTTTTAGAGCTGAGTTCAACATTTTTTATACTCGCACTTCTGTATCGGCGAGATAACGATATGGATGTGGTAAGATTTAATGGTTTGGACTCAAAAAACTATCGACTTCGTCACTGAGGCTAAAAAAATCATATTCTGTGAGAGTTTTTGCTGATCCAGGATTTTCTTTCGCGTTGGCGTTTGAATCTTGAAACATTTCATATTTGAAGCGATTCCCAGTGTCACCTTTCAACATATTAGTACCATCAGAGCCAGTTGCATTTTACTTTTATTGTGATAAGCTGTTTGCTATAGGTTTCTTTCGGCTAAGTTGGAGGATTTAGTGCCTCTTTTGGCAAACAGGAAAAATTTCTTTATAACTAGGCAGGCGAAATTCACGCACCCTGTTCTTGGACAATTTAGGCTGTTCGTTGCGTCCATGGATTACCATCTTAACAAACGCTATGTTACGAGAGAGCAAGCTACCTCGGCCCAACAAAACCAGGATGACACGGCGCGACGAAGGACAAACATTATTTTTCGGTGTGTTCAGAAAGTACAGCCTCCGCGAAACAACAATAGGTATGGCATCCGACTAAAGACCTTGCAGTAGGTATTAATATGGTGATAACTAGCCCAAGATTTCCTGACAAAGACATCCAAGCAAAACTGCCAACCCAATTAACCCTCGTCCACCATTTTGGATGTGTGATCAGAAGGGCTTATGTTGTTTCTGACCATTTTTAAAAAGCAGCCCGACCAGAGCATACACAAAGAGCAAAATACTCAAACGTGGTTGCGATACCGCACTATTATTCAGAGCACAGCTGAGACCACCTTAGGCTACCATCGACCCCAGACATGAAAAGCGTGGCAAGATGACGAGAGATCGCAGATGGAGAAGAAGCTGCAAAGATAAACTCACAACAAGTCCAGTTCAGAGAAGAGGAAAGATGTCCTTGAGTCTAACCTACAGTCTCTAAACATAATATAAAACGTTATTTCTACAAAAAAGACTAGCTTGGCTGCATGCAAGTCTTTCTACAGTTGTGAGATTGTGTTTGAGAATGAAGAAAAGACAACTCTCACCGTTGACGTGCTGTAGGTGGCACCATAGCTCTTTGGAGACCAGGCCTAGCTTTACCATTTGCGTGCGATTGTTTAATTTTTTACAAATGGCAGGAATTATGTCTACTGTTTTTTGCCAACTCCGAATGGCCGGAACTTTTTTGGCAGTTGTTCTCATTCGGGAAAATATGCCAAATGTTCTTGCCCGTATTTGAACCCGGTTTCTCACGCTCAACAGCTGACGTTCTTACAACTAAGTCACGGGCACCCGCAACCAACTGGTCGTAAAATGTTATTCATTTCTCGGGCTCAGATGCTTTAAAAGGTGGGAGGTATGGACCGGCTGGACGAAAGCATGCCCTTCGACCGAAATATCGCTCTTTCTCTCACATCTTTAAAAAAAGTATCCATTGTCTTGTTACAACTTTCGGGACATATATCTGAAATAAGCTGTAGTCTATTGGGCGTTGTGAACATCTGAAGTCGGTTTGGAAAATACAGGTGTGGACTTCCGGGCTATAAAATCGAAAACAGACACAATAATAAGAAATGAACATCGGCTTTTCAGAAGAAAATTAAAAGAGATTGGTAGAAAGGATGCGTACCAAGTAAACTGAACATGCCAATCTACATTCCGTATGACCGGCCGACCAAATTAAAGCTCATCTAGTCACCAGATTTAATGCAGAAATTTTTGACGAATAGAATTTCAACATTATTCGAAATTTTAGCTTACTGAACTGTGAAATTTTCACAATTTTTTTTAATAAATTTTAACAATAAAGTGCGACAATATTAGCGCGTTTTTGAAAATGTTACCACCTGCGGAGATACTAATTGAAAAAAAAATTTAGTTACACATTTCACACAGCAGCTAAGCAAACGAAAAAGATTTCAAAAAGACGGAAATTTAAAACACATGAACATCACTGAACCCAAACGTTGAGCCCATAAACACAAACTTGCAATCCATCATTAATGATGGCGCCTTTTTTTTTTTAATGTCATTGAACTCGGTTAAACCTCTGATTTGCTTATATTGAATAGAAATTTTGCACACGTTTTTTTCTCAAAATGAAATTTCGTTTTTATCGTAAACTGACGCATATTTCTGCCATTGTCAATAACCTGTCTTGAACATGTGCTTATTATTTCTATCAGCGTCTGTAACGCTACTTTGTGATTAGTAACTTCCGGTCAAGTGATCTAGCTAAGCAGCGCAAAATGAATTATGTACTCAAATCCAAAAATGTACTCTTCCATTTTACAGAGCGCTCGTACTATAATTAGTTTCTTCTTAAAGTAAACGAAATATTTATGAACACCATGTTTTATTTTTCATTCAGTCAAGATAAGAACTTAACAAATAAATGTGGACAAAAACGCCTCCAAGCGAATCTTATCTCTGTTGTTCATATTCCAAGCTATTTGTAGATTTGAGAACACTAGACTTTTTCGTTCCGCACTGATTGTCTCTACAAAGCAATGTGCATCTGAGAGATGAGTGGACCGAGCAGAAAAATCGTTTTTGGAAAATTCCACTGTCCAGCGAGGTTTTCAAAATAAATATATTCCATTAGCGAGTCTTTTTGTTTTTAAAAACTAATCGAAAGTGCGACATTCTGATGATAATTTGTTGCAACTTCATATCAGTTTTAAGATTATATTGCACCTTTATCAGCTCAGTTGAATGGTATAGCAAATAGCTTGGAAAAGGCATCCGCAATTATTCAAAAAACACGCCCACATTCCAAGCCCTCAATACTGCGTTTTTGAAAGCAGATACCGTCAGTGTCTTGCTAATTCTTACTAATTTATATAAGTTTATTTTTCCTTATTGATTTTATATATTAGCAAATATTAAAATATCACATGCCAACAGCGGCTTTTGGCTAACACTTGCTTGCAGGGGTGGCGTTCGTCTATTGGACGATCTTTACATTTGTTTGAGTTCTTGTTATCACATTTGGCGTATAGTCGTGTGACGTTATCGAATTAACTTTAATAAAGATAGAATCAAATCGACGAAAATCAATTGTTTGATTTGGAAACTACGTAGCTAGAGAATAACTTAAGGGCTTGTTTTGCAAAACATAACGATTGAAAAAGTTCTGATGAACGGACAGTAAATAAACTTCGATCAAGAAATAGACTCCTAACTTTTTAACTGTCGTAATTAGTAAAAACAATAAGTGCACTTGTTGGAAATTATACAATCGATTGTTGCTTTGTTACTCTAAAAATACTCAGTAAACAGGTCTAAATAAATACCTAATAATTACATACACGAAAAGATTGTCGATTGTTCAAAACCAGAATAAATTTTAAACTTCTAATTATTTGTTAAAGCGGTAGTGTTTGTACAGGGTGATTCAATACATTATTTGACTAAAATTATGAAATGTTAAGTAAATAGGCTTACAAAAATTTAAAGGCCGCAGACATGTTGGACAATCTGGTTGGCATAGATACTACGGGTGTATTTTTACACTCTTCTGCAAATATTTTCTTCCATTCTTGACCAATTAGTGATCTTTGTTCTGAGGAGTGGTCGGGGCTGTGCGGGTCATTCAAGGATTGTGGTATCACATCTTTGAAAATATTGTTTTTTCCTTTTGTAACATCAATCACAACCTCAGAGTTATTTGCAGCAACTTCAGAGAGCAGTTCAGCACTTGGTTTTATCAAACGTTTGTTTATGAAATCTACCGACCCTTTTGTGCGGAAGCACCTCACCATCTTGCTCTGCAAAAGATGTGAGAAATCTTTCTTTCCAAGATCACCAGCGACTGGACCACTCAGGATGAACAAAATTTGTAACTCTTGTAACTTTTTGATGGTTCAATAAAATGATTGCAACAACGACGCTCATATTCAATGAACTCTGGGTCTCCCTTTTTTAAAAACATGACTGGCAATGGATTGTACTACGGTCCATTAGACATCACCGTGAAGTTGAAGAAATGTCATGTTTTCATCAATTATTTCAATCAATTATTGGGCAACATCGATTGTAATGCTCTTTTAATGGAATTATGGAGGATGAAGAGGAATAGTTTCGTGCGCTGGCGACGTTTGGTAGAGTGGATGCCATTTTTGGTACTGAGATTGAGTGACAATTAGTTTAATTTTTTATCCTCTCACATAATATCTCTTTTAGGCGATACACTCTTTCTTTTGCTTCAAATTTCCTGTTTATAGGGAGGATCATCGAGCTCAACCAATTCAACGTGGCAGTGTGCCTCCTGTGTCTGGTGTCAGCTCGAACCCTAGCTGTTTAACTGTTGTGATTTAATTCTTTGAAGACATGAGGCAATAACTTGAGATATTTTAGTCTACGCTATTTTATCTTCTCGAAGAACAAGTTGACCCAAAAATTCTTTGTACAGAGCTATGGCACTGCTTTGGATTTTGCAGCAGAGTCGGCTGCTTGTGTAAAATGTTTGCATTTTTATAAGCGATCTCCTGAAAATACGCAAACCTGTTGCAATTCATTTATGCACAGTTTATTCTTAAATTTAAATTGAAAAATCAGCTCATCAAATTGCAACTAAAAAGAAGAAATCTGCTATATCATATCATCATAAGTAATCAATGTCTGATTTCCAGTTATCAGTTGCTTCAAAAAAGGATCGTTTTCGTCACCTTTAATGACAATTTTCCAGATGTTTTTACGTATCGGCAAATAAATCTCCTTGAGTTCATGAGCAATTAAAAATTAAACTTTCTTACGTATCCTATTTGCTTGAAATGGTCATGAATGTTAAGGTGGATAAGTACTGTAGTCTCTCGTGTCGTGTACCGTGGGTTTCAATACTTTAATTTTGTCGCCATCAATCGTGAGAAGCCTTCCTGACCGAGGAGCGCCTTCAAGGTAAACTTTATTGCATTTCTTGCCTCGCATTCTTCCCTGCGGAACTGCACGCTTTATTCTTTCATGACAACAAACCGAAACCGAAAATGTTAACACTTCGCCAGACTACTGTCGCTGGTTGATCACTTTTTTAATAGCGTCGTAAATTTGATCCCAACTGCAAATGGTGACCTGACCGGTTTCGAAAACAAGATAAAAGATGAAGAATTCCAATTGAAAGGCAGACGCCTAACCAACTGTGTCACACTGCTGTTAACATATATTACAATAAAGCTTGAAGCGAGCAGAGGCACACATAAAACTACTTTAACAGATGATATTTAAACACCCTGCATTGAGCTTTACTTGAATCTATTATTTATCGATCATTAAAAAAAAAAACTTATCTCAAGTACAATACAAGTCTTCAGCGTAAATGAGATTCCAAGAAATTCGTCTTTCTTTCAAAACCTTGAAAATAAGTCTCTATACTGAACGAAAACTTGTTCGTGCCACCACCACTTAGGCCAGTCAATTCCATTAAAATCATCAGTAATTGCAATTCATTTGAACACACATTACTTTTGCTCACAAGCGTTAGCAACGCTTCTGGTTAAACAAATAAGAGTCAACTTATCACTAGGCGAATCTTGCTCGGAATTGTTTACCCATCGTCCCTTTCATTGACGCGCCACATGACGCACAATTCAGATTAAATACATAGCAAATATTAATTATAATCACTCTTCCACGAACAAAAACTGATAATGATAAACTTGCTATAAACTAAAATTTATTATTATTTGCTTCAGCGTCTCATTTTCGAACGCGACTCACTTAAATGCTACCGTAATATTCACCACAATATTGATGTAAAATACTTTATTCTAGTTAAACAAATATATAAGCGGGGGATTTCTATGCGGCATTTTGTGCATAAACAATACGAGTAAAATTATTATCTAAACATTGTATTGATAGATACAAAAAGAAAACAAAAACAAAGTTTGGGTGTGTAAAGTGGGTGTGTATCTCGAGAGAGAAAAATAACACATTTGTTTTGCCTTTTTTTTCATTTTTTTTATGGTGCGTTCGTGCGATGTGCGCTCCGCTCTTGACTTTGAATTCATTTACGATAGACCGACTAGAGCTTATGGAGCACTAGAAAACTTGTTGTGAAGTAAATTATGTAATAATGCTATTTTTTTAAAATAAACTTATAGGAAAAAATGCTTTTAACGTTGAAAATGGTATCTACTGGAGGAGGGGTGGAATACTTATTCGACGTTTGTAAGATTGTTTAGCTACGAGGATTGAACCAAAACTCGGATATTTTCATTCGGTCCTGAAATCATTAAAAAAATTATGATAATTTGATTTTATAACCCCGCTAGGTTAGAGCAAAAATCATATCATTCCTGAAAACTAAATTCATTTGATAACGAAAAAAATGAAGTCAGAGTCGCAATGAAGTATCACTGCTTGTAAAAAATATATATATCAAAGAAGAAGAATCATTGGGGACGTCTGCTCCTCCATATTCTACAGTTTTACGCTAGTTCAAAGAAAACATCCACAAAGACGAGCATTGTAAAGTACTGCCACACACGTCTTACAGCGAAGAAAATTTGAAAAAAGACGAATATCTTATGTAAGTTTACTGAATAGTGTCAAGGATCTCATAAGGTAGCAGTCAGAGGTTCCTTTACAACGAACCACACTGGACCAACGTGTCAGTGCATTGGGTACCGAAAATGTGAACCGATGAACAAAAGAAAAAAAATAGTTGACATTTGAAAAGCAAGTCTCAGAATGTGCATCCATAACTCTGATAATGAACCGAACAAAATATCCAAAACATGGAAAAGAAGTCTTCATCGACCCCGAAGATATTTAAACTTTCAAGTTCGGCGCAAAATTAAAATAAATTAAACTTAGAATATTTTACATTGTGCCTTGTATCCATTATCATTATGTTTGCATCATTCATCATATAACACCCATCGGCTGACTTGGAATCAAACCAATTATTCAAAATAGTTTTGATGGCTTCGGCCACTATTTCACAAATAATTTGACCAACAATGTTCTTGAGTTCGTTTCCGGAATGTACACTTGACATCCGTTTTTGATAGCATTTAAGAAAAAGAGTCAAAAAGTGTCAAAAACGCTGTTCCTTGGCAACCTACTAATATCACCAATACCATCAATTTTAAATAGTTATTTAAATAAGTGTTCATTTAATCGTTTTTTGGACGGCTAGTGTGTCACGTAGTCCATTATTCCAGGAATCATATGCTGCTCAAGTCCAAATCCTCAAGTGCTGGCCATAAAAAATGGGTTGGGGTACTCAGAAAGCGTTCCCCATTGACTGCCACGTCATCCTCATGGAAGAAAAATGGGCCAATTAGGACATTGGTTCGAAGCTTTCTGTTGAGGTCCCAGAATATGTTCGCTTTTTAATCAGCAAACAATGAAAGTCTCACGAGCTTCTTCCACAGATGTTCGCTTTGTTATCAGCAAACAATGAAAGTCTCACGAGCTTCTTCCACAGACTGAAGATCTAACTTTGCAATATTTTCCAACTTTGTGCAAGCCCAAATGGATCTACTTTGTTCCGCGAAAATAAAATAAGAGCTGCCAGTGTCAAAATGATTCAAAAGGGAAAGTTCAGATGGCACACCCTATAGTTCTTTTTTAATTAAAATCGACACTTTTATTATATATTCAATTATTTTCAATATCACTTCTCGCTTAATCCTTCTATGCTTAAAAGTAGGGTGATCGTCATTGCGATCAAAATGAGACTTGGCAGTTCATTTTTTGGGTTTCGCACTCAAATGGGGCCAATATAACCCTTACCGTCCGTCCGTCGGTCACAGCGCTGTTTCTTCTGAACCGTAATATGCAGTCACTTGCATTTGTGTACTTCTTTGGAACGGTGGAATGGAAGCCTTCGACTGTGCGTTGGACTCGCACTTGCCTGCTTTTTTATTTTTATTTTTTATGTAAAGAACCAAACATTTTGATCAGTATGTAAAGAAGCTTCCTTGTTTCGTCGGATCAAGTTTTCACCTATTGGATAATCAGAGGTTTTTAATTCCGATTATTTTTCTACTTTTTATAGCGTGTCTGTAGATTTCCCCTTATAAGCTTTTTAAGGTCCATTGACCTATAGCCAACGAAAGCCTATGGAAAGGAATTCTGTCGCTATCTGCGCTTATCTCGTATTTGTCGTCAAGTTCAAAACATTTCACCGAAATACCAGATTTCACCAGTTTAAAAGTTCAGACCATATAACATATTATTATTAAGATTTCAAAACTCTCATAGATGTTTCGATTTGTGTGGTCTTATTGTTATAAAAATAGAATATTTCGGATACATTTGAATTTCAAGTTTCACTTGAAAAGAGTATCCTACTTTTAGCTTGTTAAAAGTATCAATAATTTTCATTGTATCAACTGAAATAAACCAAACATTATTCCATCCTGAAAACGTTATCTGCCACTGAAGAACAAACACTTTGATTAGTGTTTATCAAATAAAACGTAAATTATCCATACCATGGATGGTTTTTTTTTATATACAGCAATAATTTTTGTTTGACGTCAAAATGCTTTGAGCTAGAGATAGTAACGAGTTCGTGTACAAATTCCCGCGCATATCCATTCCAATGATTTGCTTACTAAGTGCTGAGGTACAGTCCTTCCGTCCTTCCGTTTAAACCAGCAACTCTGCGATAAGTATATGCAACTCTGCACATCATTTTCCAATGGTGCATTTGTTAAGCGCGTTCCCAACGGTTGGTGGTGACAAATACTCGTATGCATGCATCACTGGAATTTCACGTGATAGATGCATTTTTTTGCTGTCGGCGTTTTAAATTTTATAAAATGAAATACGTATCGTATTGAAATTAAATACGAATATGAATCGGTCGAAAAATGAACTTCTTGATCATGAATAGCTCGAGTGTAAGCAGACCTTAAGGTACGTCGTTCAGTTAAATGCTGAGTTATGCTTTTCTCTAAAAAAAAAAAAAAAATCTAGATTTGCAGATAAAATTGTCTGACAGTGAAAGGGAGAAATCAAGCAGAGCTTAAAATACTAATCACATTTTTTGACATGATAACTGATGCTGCATTGACACTTAATAAGACCACAAGTGGACATTTAATATTGTAAGAAAAGCTCAGAAATGTACGAGAAAAGGTTGATTGCGTGAAAATTGAGCCAGTGATGTTATTAAGACTTAAGGTGGAATTTATTCACAAATAAATCTTTCTTTATCTGCGTGAGGCTTAAATGAACTAAATTCTTTCTAATCATATTTGAGTCGATATAAGACATAAGTGCACCATTTCAAGGGTTTTAACAAAAAGGGGTGAAATATACAAAAAAAAAGTGCAAACTTTATCAACTGATCATTTAACCCTCCCAAAAATTTTTAAAATTACAATGTTTTTGAAGCATATTCTAAAAAACTGAGAGTTACATAACTTTGATTGGGCATCTTTAAATTTTTAGAATGAATATTTCAGACCTTTATCTTTAATACTTAAAGTTAAGAATAAACAAAAAACTTTAATAGGAACGGAAAAAAAATTGGATTCCTCGGATTAAGCAGTGCGTGCTACGGCATCTGTAGATCATGTCCTTCCTTCGGGTTTGTGATAAATAGACTCTCAAAAAAAAAAATAAAATGACCAACCCGACCTCAACACAAAATAGCAAATTCAAAAGACAGACTGTGGGCGATCCTTCAAGTAGTCAAGAAGACAATAACTTTTTTTTTTTTTTAAATGCATTTTTATTTATTTCAAAGTACTACTTAGACACTAGACAAAAACGCTTAAACTAGCTTATATATGTACCTTAATTTTACTTAATTTAACTAGCTTACTGGTCCTGTGCAGACGCTCTAAGCCAAACCTAGTACTTATTTTATGTCTTTCGACTAAAAGTTATTATTTAATATGTCTTAAAGATAACAATTATAAACTAAGAAAATTTTGGTAAAAACTTAGTGAAAGAACTTTTTTTTTAAGATATAAAGCTTAAATCTATCTCAAAATAACTTATAAATATAAACTTAAATTTAACTTAAGCCTACGTATATATATAAACCTATTATATATATACCCTAATCCTACTTAAACTTAAGAAAAACTAAATCTATGTAAGTCGGCAAGGCTTTTCTAAACAAAAAGAAGCCAACTTTTCCCCGTAAGGAGACCTGGCTTTGAAGGATTTTAATGACAGAGATCTCTACCCATTTTCTAAGAGCCACCAAAATTGACAATAACTGCCTAGATAAAAGTGGTGTTAGATTCAGTTGGATTTTTCAACGAAAATGAGGTCTTATTCAAGTTGTTTGATTTGTTACGGTAAGCGTCTCTTCACTTGAGGTCTATAGTTGGGTTTGTTTTGTTCTTCTATGCTGCTTTGGATTAATATTGTAAACGAATGTTTGTTTGGAATTGAATTTTGTTAGTCGCGTTCTGTTTGGTTTCAGTGTTGACCACAATATTTTGTGACGAGACTATTGCTAACTTGCAGAGTAATCGCTTCAGATCTTCATCCTTAGGTTGAAAGTTATTATATAAGTTTTTTTTATGATGACTACTAAAACGAGTCTATATTCACCATGTCACCATTTATATTTTATTTATTTTTCTGGAGCTTATATCTTATTTGGCTCCTTTGCATTCTGCCTAATTTTAAATTGAATCGAACTTTCAACATGAAATGTTTTTTTCCTAGCAAAAACCCTGGTTTGTCCAAACGCTAAACTTTATTTTAGTAGCGATCAGTGGGACTCCCATTTCCTT
The DNA here is from genome assembly GCA_963555765.1 of Orthonevra nobilis. NCBI lineage: Eukaryota > Metazoa > Arthropoda > Insecta > Diptera > Syrphidae > Orthonevra > Orthonevra nobilis. The sequence goes on from OY743224.1 coordinate 142,365,205, forward strand.
GATTGAATTTCGGTCAGAGGTAGCCCACGAGGTAAGGGAATACTTAGTATCTTTCTTCTTCTGCTCCTCCGTCTAAATGGTATTTAAGCTCATAGATTTGGCCAAGTATAAATGTTGTGGGTGACATGGAGTTTTTTCGTGTTCTGCCACTTGCGACATAACACATTTGAGGCCGATAGTCGTGGTTTTCCTCCGACTTTTATTTAACATTTCCCTATAAAGGTTCGACTGATGCAAGTAGTTTTTTTTAAACCTTCATGATCTGTTCGCACTTCGTTCGGTGGAAATATGGTGCATCCTTAGTAAAGTTTAGAAAAATCTGTCACTAAAATTGTCATTTTATTATTATTACCGATTTTCAATTACTGATGAATGAAATATATAAAGTAGGGATCTATTTCATGGGAACGAAACTTGTCCCAATTTGTCAGCTGTTTTGTTTTGTTAAATTGTTATTTTGTTTTTTGTCCGTTAAATAATTGAATTTTGATTATGTTGATGGAACAACATAATGGAATGGAATGATGGAATGGAGTCACATTTCAACACTAGGCCTTCGCTGAATTAGTTGTCGGCAATTTCTTAAAAAATCACAGTGAATTAATTCACGGATACCTTTTACGGATCGTAATAAACGAAGCCTAAATCGTCAATGTCTAAATTTCAATCATTGATAAACAGCATTCTTTCTGTACAAAAAAACTTTATTTATTTTGCATCTATGAATTTCTACTAACAGAAAATCTTAACTCCTTTCGTTTCAGTCAAAAACTAACATCGCCGAAATGGAATCATTTCAAAGGAGTCCGGCTTCGGTGGAAAGACAAAATTCGTTTAAACAATGTAATTTGGAGATGCTGGCACATGCAGTGTAAGTAAAAATTTAAAACCTTCAAATCAAATTTCAAAAATACAACTTTATACCGAGATATGAATTCCTGTATTTAACATTAAAAAACAGAAACTCAGGTTTTGTATTTAATTGCCTGATTAACCCATAATTAAACGAATTTTGATGTTGCGCTGTAAATAATCGCTGCGCTCTCGGTAGGGTTGGGTAAATAGGGATGGGTTTATGCCTATGCTTTCCAATCATAGTCACAATAATGGTTTGTTCATTTTCCTTTGCTCTGCTGTGAATTTATAAATTCAATAAAATTCACTTGCCAATATTAATGAAGAAAAAATACTACGAATTGAGCGAATGTTAAAAACTAGGCTTGAAGTACGTCCATTGAGCATAATTACCAATACACAATTTTTCAATTCTTCTTCTAAGCCTTTGCTGCATTTAACATTTAAAAAACAATTTTTTTTTTTTTTAAATTATGTCGTTATGCCTTGAGAACGAGCACATATCAAAATATTGAAAATTGCAACCACGCTAGTGCGTGACTGCCTTGACCGTACAGACAGGGCCTAATAGCGCCTTTTCTTCCCCAGACCGTCGAAAGCTCTCTCTTCTCTACATCAAGTCCAATAAACTGAGACAGTTATGTTTCTTCTTCAGGCTCATGAAGCCAAAGGATAAAATGGAAGCTTCAGGGTAAAGAAGGTTTTATACTGGAATGAGCTGGGTTCTTTCACCTTACATATTTAACAAAACAAATTGCTACGCAAACATCAAAGATAGAAATTGTCTCAAGACTATGCTTAGACTCGCCTCTGCAGGAGAACTTGAATGCGTAAAATGCATCGCAGCAAATAACGAGATCCTTCTAAAAGCACCAAACAGATTTTCAAAAATAGAGACAGTTTCGGGGGCCGGTAACTTTTGCCGCGTTCCGCTCAAAAACAAATTCTGTAGGTTACCCGATATAGTCATTGACGTAGCAGCAAATGTTCCGCACAGAAGAGAGTAAAAATGATGTCCTCAACGGACGGATAACAACTGCCTTGTATCTGGAAATTTATTTTCAGACGCAAATAAAGCAAGAACGAAAAATCTACTTGCTACTCGAACAGAGTAGGCATTGTCTGTACCAGCTTCTTTAAACGAATCCTCTCCGCAACTCAGATTTTACTGAGAACCTAGAGAAACCACTCAGAGATCCCTCTGAGTTTCATTAAAAGCCTAGAATTGTTTCAATAAGAAACATTCAGATACATTTTTCTGAGGATCAACAATGAACCAAAAAGCCACCAAATCTTACATATTCACTTACCGTCAAAAATCCCGGTGTAAATAAAAGCCCCTAAATTTTCTCTACATATCAGTTGTGGCACTGATTTTCAAAAATGTCAAATATATGACATTCAGTAAACGAATAAATCATGAAAAAACAATACATTGCAATGACTGATAACTAGGCGTACTTTCCCAATTAAAGCTTTCATATAATCTCCAAAAATAGACGCACAAAATACGATAAAAGTCGCGTGAGATCCATATTCTGCAATCAGGGTATAGTAAATCTATTTCCAATTGAACTATATGCCATAAAATAACTCATTTCAATCAAAAGCTCAATTCAGCACTTCCTTGACTGATATTACCACGCGAACACAAAAAATATGTCAACTTGGATGGTAACCGCCATTGGCACGTTTCCACCTTATCGTGTGCAGACGCAACAAGCAACGACAACCTATTTATAGCTTTAACAGACAAACGTGCGCAAAAAAATACCTTCATGGGTGTCATTAAATCGAAATCATACCACAAAGCCTATTTTGATATGAAAACAAAAAACCGGCCAATTGCGAGTTATTTTATTAAGGGCGCCATACGCGCGCACGAAAATTTATTATTTCAATAGTGAATCCAGCCATATTGGGATTCCGTGGGTCAAGTTGCTTAAACATTGGATTGTTGAGCGTAAAGTTCTATAAGATTTTTTTTTTTAATTTTTATTAAATCAAATATCCTTTTTATTAATTCAAAAACCTTAAGTTAATATTGAAGAGACACCTTCGCCGTATTATAAGAACAAAATGGGTCAATAATGTTGCCACTCCAAAAACCACAACAAACTATCACAGGTTCAGGATGACTACATGTAGATTTTGAAAGCCCCAAAAAAGTCAATTTTGTTTCTTTACCCGGAGCTTCATCTGAAAGGCTTATTTTCTGAATGAAATTATCGTAAACTTCGATCTGTTCTAAAGCACATACAGAGAAACGATAACGAATCGGATGTTCATTTTGCTTCAATCCCTGAGTCAGTCGAATCCTTGTTATCGAATAATCGGCATTAACTGCAATATTCTCCCATCATCCATTGGATAGCCGGTCTCACAAACTTTCCTTACAACTAGAATACACTTTGTGTCGAAACATCGATGCCAAAACTGGTCATTTCGCTTCACTCTAGGTCCAAATGGCTGGCCTTGTATTGTTTTGAATAAATTTCAACATGTACCTATAATCTCTATTTAAAAAATTATGATGTCGAGCAAATAGTTCTTGACTCAGATCAAGAATACATCATCCCACTCGGTTGTTACCAATTGTAGAATGCCTTGAGTATATTCTTTGTTTGTTTTAGCAAAAACTTCCTGGAACTTTTCGGTCGACGAGTGCAAATCTGTCACTTATTCCTGAAAACAATTCAATTGTTCCCAAAGAACATAATTTTTCTTTTGCGTCCAATTTCCATCTGTTGATTATATTTATGTACATGGGCTTAAAGTTGCCTACTCTAAGCGAATGAATTGTGCTGTTCAGGCCATTTTTTCCATTTATTTAATATAAGTGGTTTGTACATTCAGATCGTATCTTTTATAGCACGAGACAATTTTTGAATTGATATACATTCTATATTATATATATTTTCAGTATTAATTATAAAGAACATGCGGCATTTTTTTTTTGTAAAAAAATTGGTAGATCGCATCACAGAGTTTACACTTCGCTTGCAACCCGATAAAAACTAAAGTAAAACGCAGCAAACTGCTATTAAAACTGTCATCGTAATTAACTTGAAAAACACCTTCATTTTTAGGCTTATACCATTACGTTTTTTTGTCTTGGAGCCATCATGGGACGAACTTGGGACAGTGTTTCGAAGTCACTGATCAATTAATTTATAACTACCAGAGATTATAAGAATGCCTAGAGCGAAAACCACGTGGTGTAATAAAGCCCTGTTTTTATTTATTTGGTTTTCTAGACGCAGCTTGATGCAGCTTTACATAAACAATATTTTTTTTTTAATAAAATTACAATAAGATATCAATGAACTTGAATCACAGAATTAACAGTCCGGAAATTTATGGCCAGGGCCGAAGCGGCTTTTGCAACCAAAAAGTTTGATTCCACGTTAAAGGTAATTGGGTGCACAGCGCTTATTTCACTCAGCCTGCGCTTGCATAGGATGCCAAGTATACTTTAACATAGTACCAAGTTTGATAGACGGGCTTTTGCCCAGTTATATTAATATTGAGGCTTCTGAAATTTTTATTTCAATGAGATTCCATACTTAATCAGAATGGATAATGAATCTTGATTCTAGGATAGATAGTTAGAAAAAAACTTCAGTGCTGTTATCCTTTTTTAGACCATGACGCTAAAAGATACTTAACCCTTTTGGTAAGGAAATTTAATGCTGCAACTTAAATATATCACGAAGAAACCGATCGTCGGACAGATATGGGAAAGGCAACAATGGGATTCTGATTTTATACATTGTGTACGGGCCCTTAAAATCAAAATTCCACCCAGAACCCCACCCACCAAATATCAAGCGATAAAAATCTCAGAATAATATGTCTAATAAAAATGTTAAATCACTGATAACGAAGCACAAAGCCGAACGTATACAAACTGATTCGCAAATAGTAAAGGAACGACCAGCTTTTGAGCCCATTTATATGCAAACACATCACTGCCTTTCGAGTTCAGTCGCTTTCAAACTCGTCCAGACCCAGTCTTACTAATTATTCTTAACAAAGACTCTCACTTTGTAATAGTCCACCTTTCTTGGTTATCTAGTTCAATAGCCTGCAAGTGTATCTTCCCTTCGAATTGCGAGTGAAACTGCAAACACAAAAGATAAAAGTGTAAAAAAAGATTGAGAATCCCTGAATTTGTTTTGATTTAAATTTCGCGCCAGATACAGCCTTATCAAGCGTTCTTATCTGTCTCGCCGAATGTGGTTTCCTATACATTTGCTTTAATCGTGTGTTGTTCCTCGGTTTAGATTTATTTTAAAAGTGTCTCTATTTTTCTCTTTTGTAATTTATAAACCTTTAAAAAGAGAGTGTTGTTCATGGAATGAATAGCTTAACTCAAACGCAATCCAAGCCATTCTCCTAAGTCGGCATAAATAGTTCGAGTGGACAAAAAATAAAAGTGTGCTTAATAAGGAATTATAAAAGAAACCTCAAAAAAAACGAAGAGCTTTATTGTGAAATCTTCTCGAGTGTCATAGTGGAATTTAACGTTACCTAATTTATTTGTTTTGGCAGCTTTTGCAAATAGATTTAGCATTTAAATAAACTTTATTCATGGATAGAATGTTTGAGTATTGTGTTGTGTTTTGTGTACTAAGACGCAGCCGTTACAAACTGCAAGTACTTCATGGATCCCTTAAGGTAAATAATAATTATAAATCTCTTAAATAGCTTATAATGGATGAAGTCCCTTGGAAATAGCGTTGTGTTGCTGTGACATAAGTCGTTTAAGTAAACTTTATTTTGGAATTCATTATATTAGACAATTTACTTTCAGCAAATATAATTATGGAATTTTCAAGAGTTTGACGCTTGTTGTAGTGTCAACGATTCATTTTATTTATCCGAGATTCACTGACGCCATAATAATAAGTCTATATGATAACCTAATTTATTTGTAAATTTACTTACGCTATTCAATGAGCACTAAAAACTGTTTAATAAGTAATGTGTATGGCGGCTTTTCTCAAGATCAGACAGATTACGAATGTTTTTCGCTGTCTTATTTGAAAAACAACAAAATGCAAAAAATTCTACTTCGCTGACATTGAAATTTAAGCTTAAGAAGTTTAGATTATCATTTAACATGAAGTAGATCCTTAAAACTTGATAGAAATAATTCATGTCACTCATCATCGGTTTTGGAAATAGAGTATATTATTATGACAAAATGCTTCAAAAACAAATGCTTAGGTTGCTTAGGTAGGAAACATATTGACCTGATGGACTAAAAGCATTCTACATAAACATTCTAACTGGGATTATCAGTTTAAAAGTTCCGCAGCGCTCTAGCCCACAACATAGTATCGAGATTTCCTAAGGCGTTGCAACAAGGATTTTTCTTCCACTGATCTAGCTGGTTTTTAAAAAGCTCACAATCTCCCGAAAAAAAATTTATTTTGACTCAACAGTTCTTTAGAGGTTCACGGCCTGGTTCCGGAACATTACACCCATCCATGGGTGGATGCTACCACCGCCAGCCTTTGTCTATTTTCAAGGGATCAAAACTGAGTAAAAAAAAAGCTTCTGAACAAAAATTCGGTTTCAATTGAGATTCAAACACTATCGGAACGTCTTCTGCGTATTTTTTCCTATCGCTTCTTTCATAAACATTGATCCTTCGGCATTTTCACCGACTTGTCAGAAATGCTCATCAGTTTACCTTAAGCCTAATCTTGGACGTAGTATCAAGTTCGAAAAGTTCTTCACATTGCATTATGCAAAACCGAATCATTTTTGCCAAATTTTTCTGGTATCCCAAGACGACCCGGACTGCGGAATAAAATTGACGTATATGACAACGTTGCATGAGTTTCTGAAGATCTTGGCATTCACAAATCTGCCATACCATATGTGTATTTCCAAAATTCTTCCAAAGGGCTATTCTTTCTCGCAGGAAAAACGGTTGGGTAACCTTTATTATCTGTTCTCTTTTGGTCTCTCATATGAAAAAAAAACAACATTTTTCCAACGCTTTCCTGAAAAGGCTTTTTCTTATGTCCTTACTTTCTAAGATTACGGAAACACCGATTTGACGTTAGATTTTGAAAAACCTTGAAAGACGAAAACTTCCAAATGACCGCAAGGATGGTATTCGTTGGAAAATATCCACTGGTGATCTAAAGAGTGCAACCCCTCCAAATCTTGAAAAAAATATTGCTGCACTTGAGTTTTGCGTCAGGATCTTGCCGAGAATATGTTTATTGAAAATCGACGATTCTCTTCTCTAATGAATTATAAAATCCCTTTTGGATCTTTCAATTCAAGTATTGTTGAAAGGCTGATGTGCCCCAGGGCTCCACTTTGTCTCTTATTTTCTTTTTTAAGTTTTATAAATGTTTTTTGATTGTAAGAATACTTTTAACATACCATTAACTCTGCGACATGGGCATTCTTGTACAACGTGTACTGATTCTGTATCTTTTTTTGGTCATTGTTGATCGGCATGAGTTCCACATGGGAGCTTTTTCTGGAACAAGAAAGGATATCTGTAACCTTCAAATCGAATCAATAGTCGACACTTCCTTTTGGATGTGGCAAATTATTTTTTCTCCATTTTCTGTATTTGTGGCTTCGGTTGCAGGGACTGTGCAAACGTATATAATTTTCCCACTAAGGAGTAGATGAAAATAGAGAAACGACCTGGTTGCTCTCTTCCTGTGATGTTGTGATACTTGATAAAATTTGGGCTTCGTGTAAAGTAAGACCCGATTTTAATAAGCGCTTTCACTTTCCTTCGGCAGTGTACTCATTGCGACTTGAGGCGCGTTACGCGATGGCTATTGCAACTGGCTTATTTGTTCCCTGATTGAAATCAAAATAGCCAGGAGGTCAGCCGCTTATCGAATGGGGGTAACGAACCAAGCTTCTCTGCAGAAAATTATAATTATCCTTTTTTTCGCCTTGTTTAATGTAGATTTATAAACAATTTAGTCCTTGCTATTTATTTGCTTATGTATTTATTATTTTTTACAGTCATATTAAAAAGAAGAACACCCGTGTGCCAATTTGCTTCACCTTTGGACGTTGATATTCACAGCAATCCACAGGTGAGTCTATTTATAAATATTTTAACTCAATCAATTCTCAAAAGAAGTAGGAGCTTGTTTCGCTCGCTTATTGTTGTTGTTTTTATATTTTCTTTTCCCTCCCCACAATGAAAATCTGATAACATGACGTTGTGATAACACAAACAAAAGGCACGTGACTGAAAGCTGCCAAAAATAAAAGAAAAAAGGAAGAAAGTTCACAAACTCGACAAGTGTTTGAGGTGAAGAGCCAGCACACCGAGTATCTGCATATATGATTTTCGTTTGGCTAAATATATTTTTATGTATGTATCTCAAAGCGTTTTGGTTTGATGGTTGCCAAATTAAATTGTGAATGAAAGAAGGTCCCTTTAATTCTGGGTGAAGATGCTTTTCACATATCGTGATTTACGGTTGATAATAAAATTATTGGTCAAATATTTTTCCTTCACATGTGGAAGCTCTTGCAGTCGGTCCGATTTTCTAATTTAAAATTTTGACATAAATATCTCCACGTTTCGAGGTTTCAGGATATGGATTCCATTGTTTCTAGAATGATGTTACTGTGTACGTGTGAACGTACGTACGTTCGTGCGGATTTTTTCGTCTCGCATTTCTTAAGAATAAATCAAGCTATCGAACCCAAATTGGTTTCATACGAAGTGTATTGACAAAATGAAAAACTAATTAAGTTTTGGTTCAATTTGATTCGATGGTTTGTTATAACAAATAAGCTTTCCAAACAATACAAATTTCACTGTTTCTAAAAAAAAACAATCAAATTAGTCTCCAAGAAAAAGTGTTTGTAATCGATATAATAAATAAAAAGACTGGTTATACAATTTTGTTCGTCCTCTTTTTCGTCGAAAATCAAGCTCACACTTGCACCAATTTAGATGAAATTCAATCGCTCAATTTCTAAATGTGAAATTAGTGAATTCAAGACCATCTCTCGATGTTGGACACTGTTCAACGAACCCCTTTGTCAAGTTTGACCCTAAACAGTCCTATAAAGTTGGGCCCATTTAATATTTTGAGGTGCAACTTTCTCATTTTCTTGATCCACGTTTCGAAAACAGAGCTTGGTAAAAAATGTCGGAAACGTGAATCCTATATGTCTATAGTTTTCCTTTTCTAGATTGAGATACTTTCCAACTGTTGAGGCTTCTTTTTATGAACCAAATTCTAAAAGTCGTTACAGAAAAGTTCATAGAGATAGTTAAACACAGATGTTTCGATCACTGCTAATTTTTTTCCAAAAAGAAACAAGACAAGACGGTCTCAGGAGCAGACAACTCCCTTAAGCGTCCAGTTTCAATTTTGTTTTAAGTATTCCATGTATTATATCAAATTAAAATAACGAACATAAGGTGAGGAAAGTTCCAATAAAAACAAGATTTTTATTTGTTTTATTCAATTTGACTGAAATATTCGTTTGATTAGTTAAGATACTCAAGAACTTTTAAGATGTAGTTTTTTTTTCAATTTGAACAATATCAAAAAAAATTATGAGCAAAAAACAAAAAAAAAATAAGTTACCATAATACTGTAAACTGAACCAAACATAATGTTGTAAGAAAATATTCGATGGAATTACGAAATAACCGTTAAAAAATCAATTCAATATTTTGTTGCGTCACCGTTTGCGCTTACAACCGCCAACATTTGCCTCGGCATCGACTGAACAAGATTTGGCAATGCAGACTCGGTAATCACGTCCAATTTTTGACAGTGTTCCCAAGAGGTTCCCGAATGGATTTAACTCGGAACTTTGAGTGGGCCAATCGACGTTATGATTTGTTTTTCCTCAAAGTTGCTTAAAAAATTTCGTTACGCGTGGATAATGCGACTTTCAGCCTTGCTGCCTTATGGGCTGTATTCAGCAGGTTTCTTCAACCTTTTTTACAAACAATGTTCGGCTTAGCTTTTAAATTTTTTCGAACACGTCTGCTTGTAGCAAGCAAGCCAAGTTCAGCCTAAGTTTGAGAATCGAACGATTTGTTTCTGACCGCTCCATGGGAAATCAATCGGGCTTGATGCACCGTTAGTTTTTTTTATTGTGCGCATGATTAGCAATTTTTCCATAATTATTGCCTATTCCTTAAAAAGTAGGAATAACTGTATTTGATCTCCCAATCTTTCTTGAAATCTTTATAGGCAGTGATTTTTGTATTTTCAATGGCATTCAAAACTCATACACCGGGCATGTTTGAATTCTACGGAAAATTTAAGCTAAAAATAATTTTACAGGCGGCATAAAAAAATAATTTCCTAACCTGCTCGAGCTTTTCAAACGATGATTTCAAGCTAAATCTGAGAAAAAACACTTTTAAATTGACTGATTTTCTATGAATTTTCATGTATAAAGATTAATTTTAGACTTTATTTCCAAATGGAGAGGAATACAGATCCAAGGTTATTTAGAGAAAACGAAATACCTAGAAAACGGTTTCCTTCCCAAGAGCTCGACAGATGATTTGTGGATCAAAAATTCAAAGTTTTACCAAGTAATCAATTTTTTATATGTTTTTGAGTTGTTTTTATGCGACCCCTTCCACTGCTGTGCTTTGGTCCTTGATGAATTGACACGCGTATGCTCACAGAAGTAGTGATGATGCGCTATGCCATTTTCAACGGCATTTCCAAAAGTTGCTATAATGAATATGAAGATGAGACTACCCAGCAGAGTAAAGGCAAATAAGACTAAACGGTTTTCAACTGAAAATTATGGCTTAACTTATCTAATCGAACGGCTATAATTTTTATTACACATCAAATGGGAAGTTCACGGTGTGGAAAGGGCAAATCGCACACAAACCAATTTTTGTAATTTCTTTTCGCCTTTCTGTGAGTGAATGAATCGATGCAATGAATGAATTTCATCTTTTGAAAGATTCGAAATTTGAATAAATTTACATGTGAAATGGTTGATGATAACGATGATGTTATATTTTGCTATCTTGAGTAAGCTTTTCACGAGTTTATGAGACACGCTTTGCTCATTCACTTCACAGTTCCAATCAACGAAACAAGTTTTGCATTTAAATGGCTTTTTAATATTCCATAATTTGCTTGGAATTTGAAAGTAATTTGGGATACTCTAGTTTGCAAAGAATTTTTTTTTTTTATATTTGTAACGTATTAATTTGTCATGCCTTTGGAAGCGCTACAAATCGGGGTTCACCTGGGCATCAAGGGAAACTAAGTTTGTTTAGATTTTGTTTCTGTTGTTGTATCAAAGACTCTTCGCGCCCATCCCTTTCCATCCACACTTTCTGGTAGGACATATGTAGTACGTACTCGTATACTGCAGTTCAGAAGTTTCTGGAGTATTTTGGTTCCGGTTGCTCCGAGTCTTCGATTGAGGTACGAATAGTGACGGAGAATGCGATCGACTTCTTTGCGTTCTCTCAGTTCGCAGTATTTTTTTTTTTGCCATTGTATATTGTTAAAGTACTAGAAGATTACTCCATCACTCTGTCAACGACATCATCTTCTCAAGGCATTATTTGGTAGATCCAACCTTGGGACTTAGGCATGACGAGTCGATAAAGTAATCACTAAAGTACGTATACACACTTAGTCAGGCTACTATTGCTGATTGACTATAGCGATAGCGCCGTTAATTTTTCCACCTATGATCCAAACTCCAACCAGATAAATGCTCAAGACTTACATATTTCAGAGTAAGAACTTGGTTTTTCGTAAAGTGGAATTATCGAATAGAGAATCTATGGCACCGCATAACGGATGGACGGCATAATGTCTTTGAATTTCTACGCATGATCTTTCTGTCAGGTTGTTTTCGCGGATTAAAGACACTTCAGTTTTTTCGCTCCCTTAGAATACGAGTAGTTTTCTCTCGGGATATTTGATGGTCATTTGTTTTCCATTTTTCCATTTCCCTAAAGCTTTGAATAAATGGAAGACTCAATGCCTTTATGGAAGTAATACTATATTTCTATCTGGTTTCCGCGCACAACCTTTAACAATTAGCACCAATTTCACTCCACTACTGCACGATGTCTATTTTAAGATTTTTTTTGAAACTGGCCTCTGGCTATATTAACACAGATTTTACTTCATAATTTTTTGTGATAATTCAACAATCTTCAAGTTTAATGTGTTTTTTTTTAAATAAATATTGATGAACTGTTATCTAAGTTCAATTATTTTTGTTTATTTGTCTTGCCATTGCCTGTTTCGAACCTTGGATGAAAGTGCGGATATTTTCGTATTTCTGTAAATTACGTTTCTATTTTTAGTCACTGTCAAAATTCTTTTAATTTATATTGTTTTCAAATTGAAAAAAGTTAGTGAAAAACTGTGTATAGCGCTCTATGAAGGAAGGAAGGAATTGCCGGAACAATGTCAAAGCACGTTTCTTTGAAGGCATAAAATGCGGGAAAGGAACTTAATAACGTGACGACCATTTTATAATTTAGCGACCGTTTGTTTTATCTCAAAGTGATGATCTAAGGGGAGATGAGGAATATTATCTTTGCATTAGCTCCTCCGCGAAAAATGTTTTCTCTGCAAATTTTAGAATTGATGTACTCAAGTACCTACCGCACGGACGACAAAAGCCTGGATTCAGAACCAAAATGTAAACCTCCTTGCATGTCCGCCGTCCTGAACATCATGGAAAACGTGTGGAGTTGGCTACGAAGAAGAAAGGTGATGAAACTGAAAAGATTATTGAAGACATAAAACGAACCTGGTCCGAAATTTCGCTAGATTAGTTTATGAATCTGTACAAAGAGGCTACTTGAAGTGATTAAGCGATTACGAAGTATACTCAAAACTATTGCTTCTCTTTGAATAAAATCAACATTTAATAATATGAGCAAAATTTGTGTTGTTTTTTGCCTTTTAAGCTTCTTATAGGTACATTTAGCTACTCTTCGTAATCAAGTGAGACAAAAAAAGTTAAATTACACGACCTTTTTGGGTAAAAACGTCATAAAAGTTGGTCAGACAGAAATATAGTAGAACTTCCATAAATGCATTAGGCCTTGCATTTAATCAAAGCTTTAGTGAAAATAAAAATGGAACGCTAACTAGCATCCAATTTCCCGAGAGAAAACTCCTCGTATTCTTAGGGAGCGAAGAAACTGTTGTTTTTAATCTGCGACAACAACCTGACAGAAAGATCATGCGTAGAAATTCAAAGACATTATGCCGTCCATGCGTTATGCGGTGCGATAGATCCTCTTTTCGGTTAAGACTGTATAAAGCACACCTTAGTACAACGATAAAGCTTCAGTTCAGTTTGTGTTAAGAAAAAATACACACTCGCACTGGGGCTTTCTACGTTTTTCTTACGTTACGTTTCCGTTTCCACTTTACGAAAAACCAAGTTATAACCCTGAAGTATGTAAGCGTTGAGCAATTATCTGGTTGGAGTTTGTCGTTTGGATCATGGTTCGATAAATTTACGGCGCTATCGCTATAGTCAACCATCAATATTGCACTTGTTCCCAATCCAATACAACGTACTTCATGCATCGCAATAATATCAGCATTTTCCCGTACATGGATTGTTTCAAATTTTTAAGTTAAATCTTGCACTCTCATTGCTGGCAATGGCTTACGTGGTTGTGGTGTTAACCCGACGCATAACCTCCTACTGTACGGGCTTCACTGCAGACATTGGTTCACGACTAAGCGTTGGCTAAGATCGTTTTAATGGATGCCATGTGGAGGCTACATTTCTGGGCTCTCTTGTTCGTGAACAAAAATCGTGACTAGCTTCCGCCTCCTTTAAAGTTTTCCTTTTTGAAATTTTCCGAACCCGACTCCAACTTGTGGCGTACCCTTACATGTGGCTTTCTTATGATCATAGTTCTCTTTGGAATCTATCTTTCAAGTGGATTCGTATTTGGCGTTGTGATGCTGGATTCTCTTTTTTACATTTTTCGACGGCCTTCCATATGCTGCTATTTTGTTTTCCATATAGCGGAGGTTCTTTTCAATAACGCTATAAAACTCGCGCAGTTTTGTCTCTACGGATTTAGCATTAAGGTGCACATATTGTGTGCAGCAGACGATTTGGCCATTGAAAAAGCTTCTCATCATATATAAATCTAGTTGTCCTCAGCATAAGAGAGAAAGAGCTGAATGGTCTTTTATTGTGAAGAGAAAAGCTTTCCCTCTCTTCGGAATAAACATTACTTTCACATCCCTTGCTCAAGCTTAAGGGCACGAATCAACGATCCGGGCACGTTGTGATAATTACATTTAGGCCGCGGAGTATCGTTTTTGGGGGATACCGGTATAATACCTTCTGGTCCTGCCGATTTATGCGGTCGAATTGCCCATTGTATTATTTTGCTCCATAATAATATCACAAACCTCTTTTTCAATCATCATGGTTTTTAATGGTGTTCTATGTAACATATTAAAAAAAGGACTTAAAAAAATTTTCCACAAATAATTCATAAACTATTTCTATTTTTTGAGTTATTTCTATTTTCGAGTATTTCTCAATAAATCTTGTGCTAGGTGTTAAGTTTCCAAAATTATATTTATTTAAAGTTTATCTTAAACAATAATTTTAGTAGAACAATTTTCTAAACTTATTTTGTTTTGTTTGCATTTATTCCACCAGAGCGTTGTCCTTGAGGGGAAATACTGGAAAAGGCAACTTACTGTTATCAAAGCCGAATACAGGAAATGGAGGCGTAATTCTAAATCAAATAAAACTGGTTGTTTGATCTACGATACGGTAAGTGCTGTTGTCATTTCTTCTACTTTATTACTATTGACAAGATTCTTATTTGTATTTTCCATATCCTTGAATTGTACAAGGATCACCATATATGTGAAAATTGCAGCAAATATCTAAAAATAAGTCATTTAACAAAGACCATTGAAAGACTTTAACCATCCTTACCTTAAATAGGGTGCGTCTATTGAGTGGGAAAAAGCCATATGCCGTCAATATCGGTTTCTGATGCATATTTTTCATAAGGAACTTATCGACCTAAAGAAATGAGGATTGTAGACTTAGTTTTAAGTACCAATCAAAATACCATTTTTTCGACGCTAGTTCCCCTCAGTGGCACCCTCGATAAAATACGTGCCGTTCTGCTTGCCTGGAAAATAAACCAAAACAAAGTTTTTATAATTGTTAAAAGATTGATTTCTTGATCGTGTTTAAACCTCATTGGATACGTTGTCACACCAAAGGAGACAACTGAAGACATAGATTTGTGGTAAAACAACAGCCAAGAATAAAAAGTGAATGGCAAATTTACTTTCAATCAAATTGTCCATAACTAGATTTATTGCATGAGTTGTGTTGACAAATAAAAACAATGAAATCAGAATGAATGCGCGTCCGAATATGTCACTCAGTCCGCACTCGCAGACTTCCAATAATTTTGCCCGAATTGTCAGAAATGTATGTATGCCTACTACATTACTATTATTTGACAGTTCGTCATTGATTTGTGTCAAAATGCATTGAAGCACATAAATAATGATTACGTAAAGTGACATCAGTAGAGCACTCAAGCAGAATTGCAAAAAGTACACCGAACCTACGGCAAAGCCCGCCAAACTTGAATGTTCAGATATGCCTATGAAATAAGTCAGTGTTAAAATGACATTTAACGTAAATAATACAATTAAATGCGAAATCCTTCGACAAGACTCTTTTGCTTTTCTACAATTGGCACTTTTTTCAATTATTACAATTTTCTGCATCAATTCTGAGAGATCATGCTGATTCACTGAAATCCAAAGTGCTGTTGCCATTTGACAGATAGCTGTCACAATTAACCGCGCCAAATCAAAGCTGTCACCGTACTTGTTTCTGACAACAAAGCAAACGACTAATATAAGATAAAAGTCAATTAAAACTGTCACGACTAATGTTAAAGTTTGATGTTTTTCTGATGAAGAACGTCGGTGGCTATCATCACGAAGAGACAGCAAAATCCCGAAATATTTAAGACTCTGCACGAGAATATTGAGATCCTTTAAATTAGACATTTCGCAAAAGACTGAAGAAGGCTGGTTCTGTGTGCTATTCATAATTGTGTGATTGAGTCTAATGGTAATTATGTTTTCATAAATCGTTCCAATCGATGAGCCTTTGATTTGATGGAATTCGATTTGTTGCAAGTAAGTTCCAATGTATTAGTAACAGAGCGTTGGCAATCATAGTTTTTTTTTTAATTTTGAATTGAATTTATGCTAAGTTCGGGGACGAGAATAGGCTTTAAGTTGTTGAGAGTCCAACTGGGCAAGTGTTGTTTTTTTTTTAAACGCTTCCTTGGCTTCAAAATTGAGGTGAGGACATGCAGATCAACCCCTCAAAATTTGAAGCTACTATCATCAAGTACTATCGAAGTGTTATAGTTTCTCTTCGGCAAAGCCTTATTACTAATGCACTTATTTCCCCTTTTTTGCATCTAAATAGACACGAGTACGAGTGGCTAGCTTCTAGCATGAACATGATTTCAATATGAGCTTAGAAGAGTCATTTCATAGACATTGGCAGTTGCAAAATGGTGATCCACTTTTGACTTGTATTGATTTTGAGAAACATCAATTTTTCGAGATTACTGGTCTTATAATTAGTAAACTGTAGAATGGGCTTAATTTAATGTTTCTGTGGGATTCAATTCGATGCAAGCGAATTTGACCCGGTTGATGTCTAGATCTTGCGGGAGTTATTCGGCTCCACCTGATCTACATATGTATAGTTCCCAAAAGTAAAATTATACTATCCGAGGAGGTTTCTTGCGCCTGTAAGAAGCGGAACTGGTCGGTGTTTTCTTCCATTTCAGAGTGACAACCGTAATCTAATGTGATTCTGTTTCAGTCTGACTCGTAAAATCATTTACTCTTTAGAAGTAATTCCGAATAAACTATACCATTCCTTTAAATATTTCTGGATCCAAAGGGTATCAACGGAACCCTATAACTAACGATACTCATTAAGTCAAACACGGATTTTGTTGTGGCTTAGAATTTTTTTTACCGAACTCTTCTTGCTTTCAAGTGAGATTAGGTTTATAGGATGAACATTCTCAATATTTGACCGTTTGTTGAAGTTTGCACAAGGCAGCATAGCTAAGAGATTGGTTTGTTCATACAAGGAACCTGTACGGCTTGGAAAATTTTTTAACGTTTGCGGAAGTGTACTTAATGCTTTATTAAAATTACAATACAGGGTGCTAGGTTCAAATACTTAATTTGGTCCTTCATCTTTAAAATACTGCTCACCTGCTCCTGTACAGCATCGCCGCTAAATATTTGCACAGTTGTTGTTAGAATTGCCACCAACCAAGAGATAATGGATATGCTTACTATTAATTGAGTGTTTTTGATCCTCTCAGTCCCAACAAAAGGTAGGAATAAGTAGTAAATCGAAGGTAAAGCCATTAAAGTATAGCACATAAAGAAAAGAACACACACCCCGTAAAATTCACTTAATTCGCGGTCACATAAATCAATTATCGTATGTCTCTGCCTTAGGAAATGCTTCAAAACTTTTTCATAATGCCCGCTCTTGCGCCTAATGACGTCCTCGATAGAAGAATTAAGCACACTTAACAATTGGCTGACTATTTCAACAAGTGCTGCACGAGACATCAACATAAAACCGCTTAAAAAAATCACCAATCCATGGAGCCAACAGGTAAGCAGACGAGATAAAATAAAACTCTCCGCGGCCATGGAAGTGGAAATGGATGATATTATAGACGCAATCAACCAAACAACACATATTTGATAAGTCCGATCAGTTCTTATATTTTTTTCAAACTGCAGATACTTGTGGTCCAAATAAACAAGTTGCTGAACAATTCTCAAGTTACGATTGCGTCCAATCCAAAAATACACGTTCGACATGACTTGGCCAAGCCCTCCCACTATTGCAACCATTCGCTCGTGGAACATGCTTGTTTTATTGTCGTCATAATTATTTATCCAGAATGGACTGTTTATTGCTAGAAATATCACATAGATGGAAATAAGATTGATGATGGAAAATATTGCGAAACCAATCCAAAAATCGAATGCACTGCACACAAATTTAAAGCTCGCCTTGTTGTAGGACCATGGAAGGAGGCCTAAATATTTTAAACATTTTAGTGGCAAAAAAGGCTTGCTCGCAAAGGCATTGTGAAAGTGCTAGGGTATGATTGTAATGCTACTTACCACCATTTGTGCATTTTATATTTGCAAATAATAATATTACTTTGGATGGTATCTGTTATAATTTGTCAAACATCAGATCTAATAACCAATCCATTTAATTGAATCTAAATGAAAATTAGCTTTTAGCAATAGAATTTATGCGATTAGTTTCCAACAAATAATGTATAAAGATTGAAATGTTAAAAATTTTAATAGTTCAGAAGCTTTTTAATCATAAAATTCACAAGGATATAAGCGATATTACATGACGTCCTTTCGTAACCCCTGGTCTACATATTAAAAAAGTAAAATTGAATTTAGGAATAGATCAACGTCTGCGAAAAAACTCGAACATATTAAACAAAATGAATTGCATTTTGATTGAAAATATTTTTAATTCAAATACGCAAAATGAAATTATTCAATTGGTTAACACGCATGAACCTGAGCACATTTTGAAAGTTATTCATGACTGGAGAATTTGAAATTACAGTGGACCATACAATTTTGTACTAAAGCTTTCCATTACAAAAATGCTTCTCATCTTCCAACATTTGAAAATTTGACCAAGTTAGTATTTTGTCTGTTTTTCCCTACCATTTAGTTATTTCGAAGTTGAAAGAATATTCAGCCTTATGAACCTGCTCAGATAAAAACTTAGAAACCAAATGAAAACAGAAATGTTAAATTATCTTTTCACAAAAAAATATGAATGAAAGTAATGCTGTGATAACAAAGTAATGCCAAGTGAATAAGTAACAGTAAAAGATAAAAATATGTATGTATTTTTTTTAAAAATATTCGTGGTCTATACTCGCTAAATAAACGAAAAGGAATTCATTTCGTTTTATACATTTATGCTTTTTGGCAACCGTTGATCTTTTGGTTTTAACAGCTTAAAACCGAAGCCTTTTTATATATTTCGAATTTCAATATTATACTCTGAGTTTACACTTTAAAGTTTTTCTTCGACAGTAAAATCAAACTACGGGGTTTCGAAAGCATGCACTTATGGCATATCACTTTTATCACAAATTTAAAACAGTCAAGATTTCTAAAATTGTTGCTTTCAAATTAAATTTTGACTCAAGTTATCTTTATCTTAAGCATGTCTGTTTTTTTTTTTTTCTCTTTGTAAATCATGAATTCTGCAATTTAGAAGTATTAGAACTAAGAACTAAGGGAAAGGATGAAATTCAAATTTATGGAGGATATTTTTTTATCTAAATATTCTTTTTGGAGAAAAAAATATTAAACTGTTAGAATTTGCAGATATTTAAAGTAAAAAATATATTCTCTGCAGCCCAAATATATTCCACAAATAGAATATTATATTCAATTGTGGTCAGACTGATCGTTATCAAAGTGTCGCAAGGTATCGTCGCAGTTTCGTCTTAAACACAGTTTGACAACCGAGTTGCATTAATTTAATTTTTTTTTTAGAAACAACAAATCTGCAGCGAAGAAAGAAATATATTCATGTATATATCTTGCGATACTATTAAAGACAACGTCACAATTGTAGAAAATCTCACATCCAAACAATATAATTCGAATGAGCAAGGTTCTGACGAGTATCATCCTTGTTTTAATAGGTATGATTTAATGTTTAGCCCAACGAAGTTAAAGATCCCTAAAAACTTTGTACACCGATGACCTTCCGGCAAGATGGTTGTCTTCTTTGTACGTATGTTCCACCCAGCTTGAACCTCCCGCAACAGCGTGCGACTAGATAATATTGAGGAGCCTCAGTGTTTTCCAAACCAAGTGTATTTCTTTGAATGACAATTTTTTCTAGCAGAGATACTTAATGACGGCTATAACTTTTTTACTCGAAAACAGTAAGGTAATAAGTCATCTATCACAAATTTTGGATCACCCATCGTTTATGTCGTTTGGATTCTCGATTAATATAAAATAATTTGTATGACTAGTTTCACTTCTAGTCCATGATTTCTTTAGAACCTTGTCCTCCTCTTTGATCAAGTTGATCTCTTTCTTAAGAAGCTACATTTTCATAAACATACTACGGAGCTAGTTGTTTTTGCAATTCACTGAGAGGCTTTCGATATTTTCTCTGAACATATCGAATTAGAGATTGGTTTGGAGAAAAAATATCTCCTGCTCTAAAAAATATCAAATATGACCTTTAAAACAGTGCTTACTGACTTTTGGCTCTAACTCAACTTAAATGAATGCAAGTAATTCAAATCACAGAATGAAAACGAGTGCAAGTGAGTGTAAAATAATGAAGAATTATAACATGAATCTAGTGAATGCTAGAATGCTTTCCTTCGATGCTTAATGAATGGGGATTGCATTCTATCTATTCTATGCATTCTATTCATTGATTGCAATCATATAATTGAATTCTTTTACGAATGGTTTGCAAGTTGCAACATAGTTCAATCAGCGAGAACCACAACTGCTGCACTTCTGACGCAACACTATAACAATGTCCGTAATGATTGAGGATAATATTTGGTATAGACTCAGTACCAGCGTACCATACACTATCATGATAAGTCCACTCAAGCGCAATGTTGTCACATATGTCCACGCAGAAACACAACGAACTAAAGCTGGTTTTCCCAATAACCACCAGATGGTGTGTAAGATACAGTGAAAGATTTTTCACAGACCAATGAGGTCTTCGTTTTTTCGAAAAACCATAGAAAAAGACCGAGCACTTTCAATTCTTTTAATGGTAAAGCGAGGCTTCTTCGAATACGCGTTGCATCAGTGGGTAAGCAAGGAATGTATTCAATATTCTTAAAACCAACAACACAATTCGATAAAGGATTCCTGTCCTGTAGTCAATTTGTCAGATGTCTAGATTATAGATTAAATGAAAACTAATTTCATTGATTGGTTTCTCAAACTTCAACCAACTCATGTTTAGTACATACCTCCATATCCACCAGCTCCCCAGAGAATGCCGCAACAATACTTAGCATTGCTGTCGCGCTCAAAACACTGGATGAAAATGTATACGCTAAAAAGATCACAGCTTTGGATTCGTCCAAGCCACAAGTCGAATATGCTAAATAAGGAACTGTCGGCAATACTGTTAAAATATACCACGTGGCAAATAGAACACACAACCCATTAAACTGGCTTTTATCTCGCGCACAGAGCTCCATCAATTCCATTCGATCTCTAAGAAGCGTCTTCAATTCAATTATATAAAAACTTTTCTTGAGTCGCATAGTATCTTCGATGCGTTGGTTAAAGGAACCCAAAATGTCCGCTACAATTGAAACAAGCGTGCCGAAGAAAATCATTATGACACCGCACAAATATAATTGCAATAAATGAAGCCAACAAAAACCGAGTAAACTAATGGATTTATCATTCGAAGCAAATAAGGTAAAAATATTGTAAACGGAATTCATGATTGCTATAAGCCAGAACTTGTTCTCGAAACGTATAATGCGCTCGACAATTTTTAAACTTCGAATCCGTCCATGCCAACTGCAAATAATGACAACTGCCTGTGATAAGCCTGCAACTAAAAAAACAACTCGTTCGTAGATCATGCTTGTCTTTTTGCCATCTTGAATAAATTCTTTATAAGGCGTTACGATGTTATGGACAAAAGCAAGCACCGAAAGCCCATTCACAATACAAAAGGCTACTAGTCCTATGCAAAAATCCGACTTTCTAGAAATGAATTTAGATTGCGTCTTGTTGTAGGACCAAGGAAGAAGACCGATGTATTTTAGTCCATTGAGACACAAAAAAAGACTCTTGCGTATACGCATTCTAAACGTGGCTCCTTTGAAGTAAGAACTGACCACCTGCACAAATGGAATTTCAATTCTGTTTAATGGACAAATCGATACCGATTGTGTTGAAAGTCGTAGATACTGTAAAATATCAGATAGAAAATTCAATTTATTTAATGGATTTTAATCCAGTGTCATTATGACCGAGTGAGAATAGACTGTGTCTATCCGACAGCATTGACTCATACGAAAAACCTCTCTCACATTAATATATGGCATGTTCAAAAGTATCTGTAGAGCGTTGCAAACATTGTCATATATAACTGGCATAAAATCATCGGATAGACAGAATCGGCAACTTTTGTAGACCAAATTGGGGTTAAAAAGGTAAGAAGGAACAACGATTTACCTACA
The DNA here is from genome assembly GCA_963555765.1 of Orthonevra nobilis. Lineage (NCBI taxonomy): Eukaryota > Metazoa > Arthropoda > Insecta > Diptera > Syrphidae > Orthonevra > Orthonevra nobilis. Next base: position 142,387,421 of record OY743224.1, read on the forward strand.
TCCTCTAGAACCCATCCAGTTAACGGCGAAGCAAAAACGAAGTTTCATATTGAATACTTTTAACTTTCATTACATTAACTCAGCAAAGCTTGATGGCCAAATTAAGTAAATATATAAAGACTTTGGTAGTAAAATTAATTAAAAGCTCTTTTTTGTCGAAAAAATCACCTCATACTGTTGCTATGACGAGATGCCATTAATTAAGGCAATGTTCGTCTTTCTATGTTGGGTTTTGCTCTCGAATCCGTCTATCGAGATCGTTCCAAACTAGCTCTTTTCGGTTGAGATCTGGTCAGTGATAATGAAAACTGGAAAGAATGTTTCGAATCATTATAGTAAGGCGTATATACACGGTTCCATCGATACTGATGAGGTCGCCATTAGCGGAGGCAGAAAACAATCCGCAAAGAATTATGGCTAGTGAGCCTCTAGTCATCAGAATACTCGCCCGATTTGGACCAGTCGGATAATATCCAATTCTGATGGTCTCTTTCCAATCTTGTCGTTTTACTTTGATTTGAGGCCGTAGTAAAAAACCGCGAAGCCTTTCTGTAGCTAAAAGTGTAGTTAGCTCTGCAACTGATATCTGCTTTTAGTGCGAACGGTTGACCTCGGGTCTTTCTTTTTGCACGACGGCCGTGCGACAATGGGCTTTTAAAAGACTGTTCTTTTCCGGACCGTTTAAAGTTTCATTTAGGCCGGCAAGATCAACCGCTTTAGATGTCTTTCTATATTTTTATTTTTTTTTTAATTCACGGGTGAGTCCAAGCAACAGACTCAGACAGATCTTCCAAATATGTTGAAAATGCAGGAAAAAGATCTTCAATAAACTTATGATAAAGAAGTCTGTTGAAAACAGTACACATATTTTTCAAACCATCTGCCAAAATTAATACATTGTATTTGCCAACAATCAAACTTAAAGTTTAAACTCACCTCTTTATCGACATTCCCCCCATTGAATGCTGGAACAATACAAACCAGAGTAGCCATGCCCCAAATAGTGTTGCTTAATATATACACTAAATTGGACGAACTAGTTCTTAAATCCAGGTCAGGTATAGCTACTACTATAAATGAAACATTGGGTAACAGTGCCACAGTATACCACAAAATAAACAAAACACACAATCCATACAACTGATTGATATCACATGAACACAACTCTATCAACTCCAACCGATCTCGCAGAAGCCTCTTCAATTCCATTCTAAAGTAGCCCTTTCGAAGACGCACAGTCTCTTCGATCCTTTGGTTCAAAGAACTTAAAATTTCCGCCACCATGGCAATAAGGATATCGTAGAGCATCATTACAAAACCGCTTATGTATAGCTGAGTTATGTACACCCAAGTCGGTGAATATAAGGCAAACGTTCGAAAAAACTCGAAATAAGCTATAATATTATAGAGATCGTTTATCGAGACCACAAGGCAAACTATTGACCAGGCAACGAATATTTTGAGTGTGTCATCTTTTGAATAAGTATATTTGTTTTCCAAAGACACGATTCGTTCGATAATCCTTAAACTTCGATGACGTCCCCTCCAACAGCAAATGTTGACAACTGCCTGCGATGAGCCAATGACTGTAAACACAACTCGCTCATAGATCAAGGTTGTCTTATTGTCATCTTGAAAATAATTGAAGTAGGGCGGAGTGATGTTTGTGACAAATGCGAGGACCGAAAGGCCATTCAAGATGCAGAAGGTTACAAGACCTATCCAAAAATCCGATGGTGTTGTGACTAATTTAGAGCGTGCCTTGTCGTAGGACCACGGAAGAAGACCAATGTATTTTAAACCCTTGATGGACAAAAAAAGACTCTTGCGTAAATGCATTGTAAGCGCAGCTACCTTCAACTTGAAACTATTCCGCTTACGGTTAAGGTTTCAACTTTAAATTAATTTATTCTGGCCGTACCACAAGGCTACCATACTTTGTCAACCGTCAGATAAAGGAAACAAATTAACTTAATTGAAAAAAGGGACTCAATCACCTGATAGCAATCTATTTAAGTTTTCCAAGTCCATCGCATCGCATTGCAATGCTTTTTGCTTTTTAAAAGCTGACAACTGTCAAACTCAAGACGAGGTATACGGTTGTTGGAAAAGGTGTTCAAGCTGGTTGGGTTAATGATGAGTTTCTGATGGGTTTAAGTGCGAATCCCTTCGTAGTCGGATAAACTTTTTGAGGACAAGCTCATCAAATAGGTTGTGTTTTTAGCGGATTTGAAAACCAGGGCAGTGGAAAAATTAAAAGGCTGCCAATATTTCATTCATTTGGTTTTTGTAGAGCATCTTCAATATTTTAAAATAATTTCCTAGAGTCCCTGTATGGCTGTACCCCGACTGTCAAACTGTCAACTAATCTACGACGTGCTAATTGACATAGACACATTCATGAGGCTAATTCTGATCAGATCGATTTAACTCCGACTGTCCAATGCCAGAAAGCAGGAATAGGCACTGGAAATAACCTAAGCGAATGAAAATAAATGAAACTTATTTGGGCTTCAAACCAACTCCGACAAAAAAGGTGTGGTAAATTGACGAGTGCTTGCAAAAGAAGAAGCATATGGAGCACATGAGAAGACAAAAGGGAAGAATATGGAGCCAAAACAATATTACAAGATCAAATGTTTTCTTCTTTCTTTTAAGCAGCCTCCAAAACAGGCATTCTCGGTCATTCTGGAAGAAATCTGGTCACATATCCATAAAGTATTGCAGCAACTGCTTAATGATAATGAGCAAGAGAGACCGATGAGTTATGATGACTGATAATGAGACCGTTTCACAGCAATAAAGAACCTACCGCTAAAAGCCAAAACACTCGACATCCGTGATGACCGCCAAAAATACTGTGCACCAGAATACATATGTTGAAGGGGAACGGTGATAGCCAAACTCAAGGCCGCTGGTACCCGTAGACGTCCTACTGAAGTCTTCAAAGAAGCTTAAAATCACCAAGTCGGATATTCATTCTGTATAGTAGAATAAAACCTCATTATCTAAACTGCGCCAACTACTGAGTAATATGTATATATAGTTTTCTTTCTTGTGACAAACCTGATTGGTCCATGTTTTACTTCATGATAGTCCACAATCTATCAAATCTTCACAGCAGTTCTTGGAAAGAACAAAGTAAGTCTTTCCTCAATTCTAGGGCCTTCGGTTGAATCAATTGAAAGTTTTTGAATATGGTCCAGTTATCATTTGCCATTGAAATCAAATTAATAGCGATATCACTGGAGCGATATAAGTCTTACGTAGGGGGTGTTCTTGCTGGAATTATAACTGGAATTCCTAGTTCGTCTTGTCAAAAATATTGGTTTGTGTTGATGACATATCATTGGCTCTGCTGTAAAGGCATAACAAAGACAGCAGGCTGGTGAACCAATTCCCCAAAAACACAACTTTCTAGTATATCAACGAATTCGAATAAAATACTGTGAATTAAGCGAATGCAAATAAGTCAATATTAAATTCTTAATCTGCATTATAAGAGTTGTTATAATCTTTTGAGAGTGATCAAATTAATATTTGTAAAAGAAAATATACGCAAATGTAAGCAGCCAGTTTCGAATTGAGCAATTGATTGAGAAAGTTGTCGGCAGAAAAAGATGAATTTTGTACACATTCACCACAGGTCCTCAAACTGCTACAAAGTAAATCTTGGCCCAGAACTTGAGAACGTTTTTATTTTATTGTTTTTCGCTTATTCAGTCAATTCTTCGAAAGTACTTACCTCTTTAAGAAGGTCCTCATTGAATATCATGAAAACAGCTGACAAAGACGGTACCATTAAAAGCAGTGATATGAGGCAAACAATGAAAGTAATTGCTGGCATAAATGCCAAACCCATGATGCAAATCACAGCAAACGGGCCTACTGGCAGGTGCAATACGTGGTAAAAAATTAAAAACAACAATGCCTTGCCGTACAGGTTACTAATATCTTCCTCAGCCGTTCTTATCAAATGCATTCGATCTGTAAGCAGCTGTTTTATCTGAACCCCCTGATCTAAACTAATACACGCATCAAGTCGTTCTATTCGTTCATTAATTGTAAGCAAAATGTTATTCATTATATAAACAATTGAAGCATAAAATGTCGAAATTGCTCCGCTGAAGAACGTGGACAATATCGTGAGTACAATTTGATGTACGTAAAATGAATAAAATTCGATTACAAAATAAAACGCGCAATGTAATGTGACGTAAAATGAACTCACTGCTAGATTCAACTTAAACAAACGAAGCGTTAAATCAGGCAAAGACTTAAGTCTGTCACTATGCAGGTATTTCTTTTCTAAGAGCTGAATACTTTGGACAATGCGAAGATGTTGATCCTTTCCGGCAAACATAAGGCAATTAGCGATTACTTGTGTGAAAGCAGCGACAATAAATTGATACCGCTCGTAGGTAACATTGGTGAGACCGTTGATGTCATTCACGAACGTTGTGATGGGGCTTTTGGCCACACTGATTGCACTAAAGCACATGATAAAACACGAGACACTGAGTATAATAAAACTTGTCCAAAAGTCTTCCGTTGGAGATACATATGTATGCGTTCTGCAATCCATCGAAATGGGAAAAATTCCGAAAAATTTTAAGCACTTTAACTGAAAAAACACACCTTTGCGTATATGCATCGTTGACTAAACTGCACAGGAATCCGATGTGGGCAAAGCAATTAAATTGATGGTTTTGGCTGCGTCTCAAGAGAAAAGGCATTTTCTACACTTTGGAGAATGCGAAGCAAGATAATCTTCGTAATGGTCACACAGAAGTCCATGCAGCGTGTCGCAACAGACAACTTAATTAATCAACGTGAATTTTTAAGTTTCACCTTACGTCCTGACGAGCACTCACAACTGGTCATCAGTAGATTAGCGAAGTATTTCAGGACTTTAGTCTTCTCAAATACCACTATTTGCATGACCAGTAAATGAGATTTGCTTTTGCAAGGCAATACAACGATGCCAACAGAGCGCATTATTTTTCCCAATCACGAAAACATGCACAGGAGAAAAGTACTGTACAGAAATTAGTATACTGTCATAAAGCAGGAACTGTGACGTCTTCTTCTCAGATTGATAGTTAAAAGATGTCGAATCATCGAGAGAAGGTTTTCCGTATTGTAAAACCAATGCAATAAAACCAATTGGGAAATAAGACCGGAACTGATTACTACTTGTCCAAACATTTCAACCACTTTTTGCAGGTTTTATTCTTTGTAAATGCTTCCAAACAAATGCACCCCAAGAAATTGCTTGACGCGACTAGAATAAATAGAAAGTGGTGATACAATTGCAGTAATTAGCTTTTCAATTGGTTCAATTGGCAGGACAAGCCCTGAACTCTTATCCTATTTTCGAATCTGGAACAATCACCATTTGAGGTCGGAATTGATGGATCGACCAGCAATATTAGTCTGACTAAGTGGGCGGCGTTGTGGTTTTCCTTTTTGCTTATCAAACTAGATTTACAGGATTTAATCCCAAACAGAATCAAAAAGAAAATGACATAATTCTTCTGTTGTGAAAATTTAACACTGATCGAGTAATGTCGTAATTAAAAAAAAAATAAAAACTTCACTAACTACTACACATCAATCATTCTCATGCTTACTCTGTTAAAGTGCAGTGAAGTCATAATCCCTTTAAGCATCGACGTACAAGATGTACGTAAGATATGAGGATTTGAGTTAAGTTATATCTCGTTTTGTCTTTCTTCATTGGCCTGAAACCGCACTGGTTTTAGGTAAGGTTTAAATTTTGTACGAGAACCCGTTTATGAGCTATGATTATTGGATATTTATAAATAACCTCCTAATATAACAAAAAAAAAAAAAATGCCACAGCGGGGAAGTGTTCATGCCATAGGCTGCATTCAGAGGAACCTTCATAACGAAATACACACGAACATTTCTTTTTAGTTAACATAATGCACGATTTTTACTTTATGAATTAAAACTTGAACTTGAAATGAAATTATTTCAAAAAAAAAAAAAAATCGGACAATCGAAATCTCCAAGAAACAAACTTTTAATTTTAACACATGGTCGTTGGTGTTAATTTCCAAACAAGTTAAAATAATAATTATATATAATTTTTAGTCTTGAAAATTAGTCAGCAAACAAATCCTCGCTGATTTGTGTTATGAAATATTTATCGAACGTTATCGTATGGCTGTCAGAAAGCTGTCTAAAAATCAATCAAAAGTAAACCTATCTACTCACCTCAATGTTCAAATCCTTATAAAATATCAACACAGGGGGAGTCAAAACGACTATCAACCATACCAAAGCTCCAAATAATACAAAACTTGTTGAAAAATCCATTGTTATCAGATAGAGAATCTCCAACGGTGCAGACAACAAAGCTGAACCCAAGATTAGCGTTATAGGTAGACCATAATATGTACTCATATTCGATTGGCACATTTCCAGGATCACCATTCGGTCCGTAAGTATTTGTTTCAACCGATATATTTCAATCGAACTCCCTGAACCCAATACACTTTTAATGGTTTTGTTAATCGAGGACAATATTTTGTTGGCAACAAAAACTTGTGACACATAAAAAATCGTTATCACTCCCGTGGATATAAATTGCAACGAATATATCACTAGCTGATAGGAAAATAATGACAACCATTCTCCAACCTGACAATACATTAAGTACATATTTAAACAGAATGTTACGCACAGTGTCAGATATAAACCGCATAAACGAAGTGTGATGTCGTCAAAAGGATTTTCGCTGTCATAAGCTGGTTTTAGATACTCATTGTCCAATTCGAATATAGTTTGAATGACTTTCAAGTTTGATGCTTTGTTCAAAAAAATGCAGAGATTGACAATTACTTGCGAAACTCCTATGAACACAATGACGAAGAACTCATAGGTGACACCTGTCTGATTGTAACCAGTCGCCGATAGGCTGTCGGGACTTGATATAATAAGAGCGACAGATTTAAGCAATGCAATATTTGTCGCAGTAAACGCCAAAATCGAGACCTGACGTTCCGAGTTTGATGAAAGCAAATGAAATCGACCGCTGTCATAAGTAATTGGCAGGAATCCCAGATATCTTAGACAATACAATTGGATCAAAAGTCCCCGACGAATGTACATTACATTGCCGCGAGTGACAATTCGAATGAAAGAATTGACGTTTTTCCTCCTCCTTAAATGGGAGCCGGTGAAAAAGTAATCAAAAATAAATCAATTATACTAATAACATTCAGTTATTACAAAAAGGACTTTAAAATAATGCCCTCAGTAATAACATCCAAACAACTTTACCAACAAACCAAACTGGGGATTATACTTTATTCTGCTGCAGTGCTTCACCCACTCCGCTCCGATTGAATGACTCGTGGATTTTAACGTGACCGATGATGATAACAATCAGTAAATAAGATTAGACAATGTGATAATGGTCAAGTGGGCTTGTACTTGCACAAAGGTAGGCAATAACAGTAACCGTGTTATCCACAATGTCCTCGAATCATATAAAGCCCGCCCTATGATACTTTGAATACATACCAAAATAGCTTTTCGAGTTTGATACGAGGACTCTTTTTGTTTGTTACGTATCCGTGCAGGCGGAAATGAGAAATTCTGGCGGCGCTTCTCTTCTGTCACGTAATATTCTAGTCTTTTCGAGGCGAGCGGCCTGTTTGGCGTAAGAAGGCCGGATATAGTGCACGAGTATAGGCATGCACGTTATAAAGCATTCCATGGCTTGTCGAGACAATTTTCAAAAAAAAAAAGTTGCAGCTGTCGCCATTTGCGAGATACACCTTGCATAAGCGATGTTAAGGATGGTGAATAAAGCGTCCGTGACCATATACAACAGATCGGGGCGGAATAATCAACCATGATGACAGTCTCTCTTTACCATCACTATAATATTTTCAAGAGCAGCCTTTATCCATACGACTGTGTCAACTGTGTAGTTTCTTCATTCTTTAGAAAAAATAAGAATACAATCTACATGGCTCTTGTCACGCCAATGATTACTTATGGGTGTCCCGTGTAGTTCAACGTGACGGCAAATTCTATGGAAAAGATTCGGGTTTTTGAAAGGCAATGTCTCAGGGCTTGTCTTCGCTTACATAGAACTCTAGAGTCCCAATACAAAAAATTCTAACGCAATGAGGTCCTTTACAATGGGGCCAACCTGATCAGAGTGGATAATTTACTTATTAAGCTTATTTGAAGGCTCATTGCAAAGTCAATGAATTCGATCAACAGCCAGATCTCCTTGGCTTTCTACCCCAATTCTACGCGCCTTAATGGTTTTAACCCTCCAGAGGCGTTCCTCTTCCTCGATTCAAAAGGTCTCATCCAGAGCAGTCTGGCGGTGCCCTTTATCTTCCACTTTACCCGTTCAAGTAAAGACAGGCGACTAACCTACAATAGAGACATCGCACGCGGTTCCGAAGAATTTCTCGTGTCAACCCGCGATATGACAGATGTTCAAAAACAAAAACAACATTTTTGGTGGCTGTCAAAAAATTTATGAGGAACTCTCTCGACGACTAGCTTCAAAGTAAAGTTTCCGTCCGGGACAAAGTTTATCTCGTTTTGTTTCTTAAGTATTTCACAAATCGCCTTGGCTGGCTTGCATAGATTTAATTTGTCTTAGTTATCGGAAGAGTTAGTTGAAAATATATATTATAATAGTATGTATATATTTGAGTATATATATATATTTATTTTATAAATATTTTCGTACATTTTAAGGTAGATTTAAGTATTGTTAGTTATTTTAACGTACTTTTAAGCTTAATTATGAAAAAAAAGTCACGATACTAAGTTTTAAAAAAACATAATTATAATAATTAATAATTAAATCTAAGTAAATAATTGTTAGTAATAGATATAAAAAAATAGTTAGTTTAAGTCGAAAGACATAATTTTAGTACTAGGCCAGTAAGTTAATTAAGTGTAGTTAATTTACGTAAGCTAGCTAAAGCGTTTTGTCTAGTTAATAAGTTATTCAGATAAGTTAATAAAAAATGCATTAAAAAAAATAAGAATACAATCACATTGGTCTAGAATTCTTGGAAGTTTATTTACATTTTATAAAATTTTTCTAATTCTTTTGATTGTATGCAGCTGCTATCAGAGCAGCTTGCGGCTCAACATACTTGAAGGAACCAATGGACTTAAAGGCACATTTGATCTTCGTATGTTAATATTTTGGCTAGTCAATAATTAAACAAAATAACAAGTAATCTACTTACCTCCTCCGTCAAATCCTTATAAAATATCAACACAGGGAATATCAAAACGGCCATCAACCATACCAAAGCTCCAAGTAAAATAAAACTTGTTGAAAAATCCATTGTAATCAGGTATAGAAGCCCCGACGGTGCAGATAACAAAGCCGAAGCCAAGATCACCGTTATAGGTAGACCATAATATGTACTCATATTCATTTTGCACATTTCCAGGATCACCATTCGGTCCGTTATTAGTTTTTTCAACTGATATTTTTGATTTAAACTCCCTAAACCCGATACACTTTGAATGTTTTTATTAATCGAGGACAATACTTTGTTGGCAACAAAAACTTGTGACACATAAAAAATCGTTATCACTCCCGTGGATATAAATTGCAACGAATAAATCACTAGCTGATAGGAGTATAATGACAACCAATGGTCAGTCTGACTAAACATTAAGAACATATTTAAAAAGAATGCTACGCACAGTGTCAGATATAAACCGCATAAACGAAGTGTGATGTCGTCAAAAGGATTTTCACTGTCATAAGCTGGTTTTAGATACTCATTGTCCAATTCGAATATAGTTTGAATGACTTTCAAGTTTGATGCCTTGTTCAAAAGAACACAAAGATTGACGATTATTTGCGAAACTCCTATGAACACAATGACGAAGAACTCATAGGTGACACCTGTCTGATTGTAACCAGTTGTCGATAGGCTGTCGGGACTTGATATAATAAGAGTGACAGCTTTAAGCAATGCAATATTTATCGCAGTAAACGCCAAAATCGAGACCTTGCGTTCCCAGTTTAATGCAAGCAAATGAAATCGACCGCTATCATAAGTAATCGGCAGGAATCCCAGATATCTTAGACAATACAATTGGATCAAAAGTCCCCGACGAATGTACATCACATTACCGCGAGTGGCAATTCGAATGAAAGGACCGACGTTTTTTCTCTTCCCAGAAACGGGCCCGGTGAAAAAGTAATCAAAAGTAATTCAATTACACTAATTACAATTAGTTATTAAAAAGGACTCTCCGATAAATTGCCCTGAGTAATTACAACCAGACAACTTTATCAACAAACCAAACTGAGTTGTAACACTTCATTCTGCTGAAGTAATTCATTCACTCCGCTTCAATTGAATGAAGCGTGCATTTAACGTTCGAAATGAAATACATATATTCATTCGTCTAATGAAATTCGGCCTCGAATTGAACAGTGACCGATGGTGATACCAATACGATTACACAAAGTTATAAAGGTCAAGTGGGCTTGCGCTTGTCAATGCGATCCGGAAGCATGCTTTAAACGGAAGGAAGTAATAGTAACCGTGTTACCCTATGATACTTTGAATAGCTTTTCGAGTTTGAAACAAAGACACTTACTGTCCTAGAATTGCACCGAAAATCGCCAACCTTCAGTCATGCAGATGAGGACTTCAGGCGTCTCGTCTGTCACGTACTATTTCAGTCTTTTCGAGACAAACAGCATAAGTGCTTACCCAGTAAGCGAAAGAAGGTCGGGAATAGTGCACTGCTTTCCATGGCTTGCAAACACAATTATCATGTAGTGTCTCTATTCTTAAGCAAATATAAAGAATAATGCAGTCACATTGGTCTAAAATTCAGTGAAACTTACTTTCATTTTAAATTTTTTCTATAAAATTATTCTAATTCTCTTGATTTTATGCAGCAGTTGGCAGAGCAGCTCTCAGCTTAACATGAAAGTCGAAAGTAGTTGTGCTCTAATCGTAAAATACTTTGAATAATTTCCAAGTTACAATCCATAGTTAACAAAATCTAAAGATTGACGATAGCTTGTGTAAAAACCTATAAACACGAATACGAACCGGCCATAAGAGGCACTTGTTATAGTATTTTTTGTCAGCAATTGATTGTTTGGGCAAAGAGCTCCTACGAGCACAGCTTCAAGCAAAGCAAAGTTTAAGGCTATAGATACAAATAATGATTGAGAATATTTTGAATTTGTTGTGAAGGCAAATGAAGTCAAACCTTGTCATTACACAGCGGAAGAAATTCCAAATATCTTTGACAATTCAATTGGATTAAAAGTCCCCGACGAATCAACATTACGTCACCGGAAGTGACGGTTCGACTGAAAGGACTCACTTTTTTGATTTGATCCTATGATTGATTTGATTTGATGAAAAAGTAACCAAAGAAAAAAAAAACAATTAACCTAATTAAATTAAGTCATTAAAAGGGACCCTTTAATCAATTAGCTTGCCTTATCATAACCAAACAGAACTTTTAATTGTTGTCTTCGAGGACTTAAAGGGAAATGTATGGTGTAGTTTTAAAAAAGAACTCACACTGTTTCAATTGAATGAAATATTCACCCCAATAATGTGTGAACCAGGGTGTGCTGATATGAGGCGATTGCAAGTACTTTATTTTTAATTTGTTTCTTAAAACTTTTGAAGTTATGCTACAATTGCAACAGGAATACTTTGAACACAGCTAGGTGGCGAAGTTGGTAGTGCGCCTGCCTTTCAATTGATTGAATTGATAGGTCCAAGGTTCGATTCCTAGAGTAGTTGTCTAGTTTTTCGAATCTGCCATTCGAGTCACCATTTGCCATTGGGATAAAGTTAATGGCACTATCACTGGGTTGGTCAAACAGTGATAGTAGTCTGACTAATGGGTGGCGTTGTTGTAGTGGTTGTTGTATCGGCTTAGTTCCTAATTCGTGTTTTCTACAGTTTGTGTAGATTGTGGTGTGTAGATGGCTCTGCTGTGAAGGCATAACACTGACAGCGGGGTGTTTAAGCTAAATCTTCCAAACTTTCAAAGTTCATGGATCAAAACTAATGTCGAATAAAATCATGCGAATTAGGTTGAAGCAAATAGGTCGATATCAAAAATCTCCGTCCCGTTTCAAGCTCCACCCACGGAAGTGAGTTGAAACCAATAACACCTGAGTTTCTCAAACCACTACACAATCTTTCATTCTTATCCTAATTCTTCCGCTCGCTGTGTGCTGAAAACGCATTATGAGAGTCTTAATACCCTCTTGAAGAGCTCTGTTGCACAGAGCGAGCAGAAGAACTAGGAGAAGAATTAAAGATTATTAGTTTTCGCTTAATTCACAAGATTTTTTTCAACACAAGTTTGATTAACTTGGAAGAAGAAATTCAAGCAAAAGATTAAGTGAAGTTAGCAAATTTTTGTAATGTATAAAAAAAACAATCAAATCTTTTTAAAAACGATTTCATGAAAACTTGACACAAGGATTTATAAGCAATTTCCAACATCGAAAGACAGATTTAAAGCTATCTATAAAATAGTCTGAAGATCCATTAAATTGGAATCTATTCACAAATTGATCTTAGGATTGCCCAGATTGACGGCCAAACTAATGCAACTACGAGATGGATCTTTCGACGAAAAACCGATCTAATTCTTATTTATTATTGCACTTAGGTTGGTCATTTGGATAGATTTACATAATAACAATAATTTAATAATTTGGGCAAGTAATTCATGTTCATGTATGACTTCGAGGTGCGAAAAATGTGTGTTAAAAATTAATGAATGATGATGTTATTTATACGATTAGATTCACAGTTGGAAGCAGTTTGTTTCCACCCAATTGTTACAGTTTTGCTCGTCCGTTTCTAGACAAACCTTAATCAAGCTTTGGGACCAAATCATAACGAGTAGACAAAGAAATTTGAAAAATCAAACTTCATGAAAAGATCGATAAGTTTGAACACTTTAATTTATAAACAAATTTTGTTTAAATTACTTTTCACACTTAGCCACCAGAGGAATGTGAGTGTGGCCACTGTGCTTTATAAATATCCGATCTCACTGATAAGAAATTTTAGCTTGTTATAACAGATCTGATATATCCATACAATCTAATTGTGAATAGCTAAATATATAATAATTGAATTAAACAAATGAATAGACTCGACTCACCTCTTCTATCAAATCCTTGTAGAATATCATAACCGCAAACGCCAATACCGGTATAAACCATAAAATTGTTGTGACAAAAATAAAAGTCATTGAGAATAGTAGAGTGGGTTTCGATGAAATCAAATAAAAAATACTCATCATTGCGGAAATGAGGCCAGAAGCCAAGATCATCGTCATCGGTAAACCATAATATGTACTCAAATCCATTTCACACAAATTCATGATCACCATTCGATCCTCGATCAGACCTTTTAACTGAATTTTTTGATTCAAACTCACTGAACTCACCACACTTTCAATTCTCTTGTTAATTGCAACCAAAATGCTGTTGCATATAAAAACCAAAGACGTATAAAATGTCACAATCAATCCCGTCAATATTAATTGCAAAGAATAAATTGTCAGGTGACAGAGATAGATTGGCCTCCACGGAACACGACTATACATCAAGTACAGATTTGTACAGAAAGCTATGCCTAGCATCAGGTACGATGCGAATAAATGCGCAGCACTATCATCGAAAAGATTGCCCTTGGGGAGTTGCAGGTACCTGTCGAATCGTAAAATACTTTCAATAGTTTTGAAATTTGAATCCTTATTGAGGAAAATACAAAAGTTGACGATTATTTGCGTAACACCCATGAAAATCAAAACAAACCACTCATAGCTCACACCGGTCTGATTATTCTTGACTGCTTTTAAATAGCTTGGAGTAAGAAAGCTGATAGATTTAAACAATGATGAGTTTATCGTTACAAAGACCAGCAACTGCAACCATCGTCCTACGTTTGAGGACATCAGATTAAGCTGATCTTTGTTGAAAGAAATTGGCAGAAAACCCAAATATTTTAAACACACCAATTGAATTAAAAGACCCTTGCGAATTAACATTGTAATACATTGCCGGCGACTACTGTTCGACTGAAAGCCTTACGTCTTCTGTCTAGTAGAAAAATCAATTATTTAACCTAATTAAAATGGAAATTACTTATCGACTGCGTGTGTTTCTCGGTTCAGTAAATAAAATAGAGGTTTAAATTTTGTTGTAAGATTTGTTGTTTACATCGTCAAATTATTTGACGTACCACTGTGTCCAAAAAATAAGGTGACATTGTATTTATTTTGAAAATTTTTTATTTATTCTTCCAAAGCAATTTCATCCCCTTCAAAGTAATCCCCTCCCGATGCAATGCACTTATGCCAACGGATTTTCCAATCTTTGAAACACTGGTTGCAGTCACTTTCCGGGATGGCCTTCAGTTCCGTCTTCGCTGTCTTTTGAGCTTGTTGAACAGCCAGAAGTCGCACGGCGCCAGATCAGGTGAATACGGTGGTTGCGGAACGATATGGGTTGAGTTTTTGGCGAAATGATCACGAATTACGAGTGCGGTATGGGATGGTGCATTATCGTGGTGTAAAAACCAAGAATTGTCTTTCCACAATTCCGGCCTTTTTAGGCGGATAGCGTTACGCAAACGACGCATAACGTTCAAATAATATTCCTTGTTGACTGTTTGGCCGGTTGGAAGGAATTCATAAAGCACAACACCACGATAATCGAAGAAAACAGTCAACATGACCTTGATTTTTGAGCGACTTTGCCGCGGTTTTTTTGGTCTCGGCTCTCCTTTGGCACGATATTCGCTCGATTGATCGGTTGTTTCGGGGTCGTAAGCATAGATCCAAGTCTCATCGCCAAATATAATGCGTTTCATGGCATCCTGGTAGTCGGAAAGCATTGTTTCACACACTTCAACGCGACGCCTTTTTTCCAAAAAATTCAATGTTTTCGGTACCAGTCGAGATTTGACGCGCTTGAGGCCCAAAGCATCCTTCAAAATGGTATTGACTGAGCCAACTTCATCAGCAAGGTCTCTAATCGTTAATCGATGGTTTTTCAACACCAAATCTTTGATTTGTTGGACGTGAGCTTCATCGGTTGAGGTTGATGGTCGCCCAGGACGCTCTTCGTCTTCGACACGTTCACGGCCGGCTTGGAAATCACTATACCACTTGTAAACATTTTTTTAGACATAGCCTCATCATCAAAGGCTTTCTGCACCATCCTCAACGTATCCGCAGCAGAAAATTGATTCCGCAAACAAAATTTAATGCAAATTCTTTGCTCAATAAATTTCGACATCGCAAAAAACGAAAAACTCACTTTTAGCAGCTCACAAAACGACGCGTATCTCAAACACTATGAATATATTTTGACATGAAATTTCACATAGATGTCACTGACAGTACTACCAACCTAAAAAGAAAGAAAAATTTCCAAATCCTTCGACGTGCGCAGTTTAAATTCATATGTCACCTTATTTTTTGGACACATTTAGTATAATTATTTTGGAAAAAGCGAGAAAAAATCATAATGTTCATTTTCGGACATTAACATTGAAATGTTTGACATCAATTTGGCAAAGTAAATGGACGTTTAAATTTTCCATAAAATCTTTGAAATTTCTTGAGTAGAAGTAAACGAGCACGTTAAACCAAAGAGATTATCCACAATAAAATGAGGAGATTGAAAATTAACAAAAAAGAGGACAATACTATAGTACGAACTACTTGAAACTCGCAACTCTTGACGCACGTTACTCTTGTAAAGAGGTTTTACTAGTAGACTAAACTCGGAGGCAGGAATACGTAAAAATTCAGCAAACTACAGAATATAAAACTCTGACTGTTGACAAGCTAGCAACCTTATATTGTCTACCAACAATGAAGAAATATTTTGACAGCAGAATGCATCCAAAAGACGCAGTCAAGAATGTTTCAAGATGTGGATAAGTTGAATGTTAGCGCTCGCCCGAATCCTTTCTTGGATTCATTCTCCGTTTAAACCAGACTGAGATATCGGTTCGCAGATAAGTCTGAAATATTTGGGAATCGATGAATTGTCAAATATTATTCTAGGACTCCTCCCTCTTGGGTGGTGCAACCTATTCCCAAAAAAGAATAGATACAACCGATCCGGCGAACCTGTGGTTCAGAACATCAAAAATGTTTTCGAATTTGGGATTAAGAGAGCTCTGCTATTCGGCGGACAACTAATTTCGTTGCAGAGCGGGGCATGCTATCACATATGCTGCCTCTTAATTTGTATCGGATATTGAATGGATCAAAAAGAATTGGGAAAGACTTGCACAGCTTCATACTCAACTCGCCAGCAAAAAAAAATATATTGTAAGAGTCGATAATTTTCTGGGCATGTTTATATTGATACCAAAGATAACGAACTTTAATCGGATCTCAGGGACATTTAACCCTAATTTTATGCAACTACGTCACCTGAAAAGCTGTGGACTGAGACGTCACATACTACGATATATAAGTAGCTTAGCGGGGAATCTCCGGTACAATGGGAAGTTGAAGATCGTGGTAAGCACGATATATCGCAATAGCACTAGAAGATCTTCTGTCTTCGAAAACTATCATCCAGGCTCACCAAAAAATGGTAGCCCAGAACTCAGCTTCCATTAGCAAACTTTCGCAGAAGCCAAACTTAGCCTAATCAACTGGAAGCAGCGCGCCTTGGCCCATATATAGTAATTCGAAAATACATACTTTAAGCATTAGATTAAGGCTAGAGCGGTCGGCAGTAGTGTATTATATGGTCAATTTATTTTATTTGAACTGAGCTTAAGCGTTTTTGTCTAGTTAGGGTTATAACGAATTCAAGAAAACAAAAATCGGACAATACCAATGTGGAGGATGGAAAAAATTTTGCACACTGCATCAAATCCCGGAAAAGCTCAGTGAGTTGATTGGTGACACTCATCAGTGAGAATAAATTGCTCATTGATACTCAACGCGCTGGTTTAATTAAAAATCTGTGATAAGGGACGGAATATTTCAAGTTTTTCCAGCCTTTGGATGATATCGACGTCATTAGCCACCCAAATTAAAAACTACGCGGGTTAATACGTGACCGTCGAAAGGTTCATTTTTGACAATGGTAGTGTACATAACATATCTAGTTCGGGCCAAAAATCATTTAAAACTAGTTTGTCGAAATAAGTCGTATCCATGGAAGCAACATCTGCTTTATCGAATTGAACTAATTATCTTTCAAAAGAAATATTCTTCGTCGAATATTTGTGTCCTACCTGCAGTAGGTACAGGTTTTTCCAATAGGAACTTGGCAACTTTGAATTTAATTTGTGGACGCACTCTCTCACTAATCATCGAACTGTCATTGTCAATTTATTCAGTAAACTCAAAATTTTCATCATGATAGAGTAGACGAGAACGAACAACGTCTGCAAATTATTAAAATTATTAAAATTTTCAGATGCACACACCGGCAAACATGTGTGCAAATTGCATGATCTAGAACATTTACGAAAAATATTCCTTCCAATATTTAGCCTGATTTCTCTGCAGCTGTGAGTGAACCATTTGGAGATATTGATTCCAATTTCGAAGTAGCTTACGCTGAAGCATATCAAGTTATTCTGGACAATGACATGGATTGTGATAAATAAATTAAATGCCATTGGCAAATTACTTCAGTTCCTTTAAAAAACGGCCAATGCTAGATAAGCTTTCGGAGACCTTTATAGCCTGCTACAATCCTTCTAAGCACCAATCAATCAATGACTCGATAATAAAATTCAAATGTGGATTATGCCACATAGGCAATACATGCCTATATAACCCATAAAACAGGGCTTCAATTCTAGAGCTCGACCCAATGATTCCGAATTTATTCCGAAGTTTTTAATATATACAGCAATAATGTTAAAGTTTGTACGAATGTTTTTTTTAACAAGAAAAAATAGAAGAGAGTGTAGTTAAAGATTTGTACAGGCAACTATTTCAATTCAGTGCATACAACAAAAATTTGTAAAAGGAAAGAATTCTCGTTTGTGGTACAGATAGGAAAAATAAAAAAGCATTTCGAAAGGACTTATTTATGAAAAAAAATAAGAAAAGAGGTGATTTCGATTGGCGAATAACTGCTACCAGCATCGTTCACCTTAATTTCAGCCAAGGATGTTTCGCACATTTTGCGAGAGCAAAAAGATGGGTCACAAACTGAGTTCATGTGTACAAAATGTACAAAAATGCATTTATTTTCACAGTGGTACCTTACTGTAACCACCTGCTTAAGACGTAACTAAAAAAAAGAAAAAAAATTATTGCATTTATGTCATAAGTATAATTTGATAAAACAAATGTTTGTATTACAAACATTAATTTGGTCCGCAAAAGGTTCAAAACTACGTGCATAAATCTGAATCATAATAACAGAAAATAGTTGCATCCTTTTCTGAGACTTTTTTGACCAATATTTTCGCTTCTATTAAAACAATAATTGAAATTACTTATAAAACAATTGTTATTTCAATTTTTTAGAAAAGCGAATTTGATCTTCTTGAATGGTCGCCATTAGCTAACGATAGAAGTTTGATGCTAACTGACGACTGGACCACAGACGCGTTATTCTCAGCCATAAATGTTCCGTTTCCTTTTCCTGATCCAAGGGAAATAGGTAATTTCACATGTTTTAATAATATTCTTTATTTAAAAAAATTGTTTTCTAGCTAGAGGAGCTGGAAATGCCGATTTCATTCAGCCAAGTTTGGGACCACTCCAACCAAATCTGGACGATATCGATCTAACATTTGAAGGTATAGTAAATCACATTGTGCAAACTTCACATGAAAAGCGCTGAAACTTATCGATTCCATTAGAACTTTTGCAGAGCTCACGTCTTGCTCCAGTTCCCGAAGAGGGTACAGACGACATGCTTAAAGGCGTTGACTATGGCTTCTCAGCGATAATGGGTATAATTTCCAACTTAACTTAACATTTTTGTGTAATTTATGATTTATCTTTGATAGGTTCCGACCAAATGGACTCTAATAGCATCATGGACGTTACAAATCAAAACCAGTCGATGTCCAATGGCGAGGATGCCAACATGATGGAACTAAACACACCTCTGACTACGTTGCAATTTTCTGATTTAGAAAGGCAGTTCCGGGAGAACTCTAACGCTTCGCTTCTAGGTAGCCAATCGGATCTTAGCAACGCCATGATGATGGGCAGCAACCAATCATCGGATTCAGATTACAACAGTTCACCTAAGCGGCAATCGATCAAAACATTTCCAATTTCACTGGATTTAGGCTGTAGTCAAATGTCTGCTTTCTCAGGCAAAAGCGTCATCAAGGGTCGCGTTTCGAAAAGTTTACAGCGACCCTTTAGACGGGAGCCGCACAACTACGACAAGGCACAACCAACACACCACCAAACTGAGATCTATCATCAAATGATGGCCGAGAGGCAACAGCAACAACACCATCATCATTTGCATCAATCGCTTGCACTTCAAATCCAAGCACACTCCGCATCAACTCAAAACACCCAACAAACGAATATGCATCAGTTCCCTTCAACAATGTTAAACAACAACAACAACAATAATAATAATAATAATAATATAAATAATAACAGTAACAGCAATAATAACAGTAACAATGGTAATAACTACACTATGTCCCCGACTCAGAGCATATTAAATATTTCACCGAATTCAAATGTTAAACCCTATCCCGGTCCTTTAAAGAGTAGTCTCTTGCCAAGCGTTAAGCTTGAGGTGCAACAGCAGCTGCAGCAAAGTAAGAACGTTCTTCCAATGTTCAACATAAGCAGCGCGTCTGCTAATGAGTCCGGATTCAGCCATCAGTCCTCCGGAATGGGCAACCTCTCTCAGGTTAGTCCAACCGGTAGTGGCACCTCAACGCCTTCTTTTAAGCCATACCCAAATGTACAAAATTTTCAAAAGTCTGCCTCAACGGGTAACTATATAAATGTACGTGCCGCTTTAACAGCTGGTGTTGCTTCACAAATAAATGCGATCCTCCAGGATCATGCCAATTTGCAGCAACAGAACCAGAGCCAGCATCATCATCTACAGCAGCATTCACAATCGTTACCCATACCCTTGCATCCGCATCAATTAATTCTTCCACAATCTTCAACGAATTCTTCCTCCACGTCATCGTCTTCTAGTCAGCAACAGCAGCAACAACAACAGATTCTGCCGAAAGAAATGTTTCGCTCAAACAGCCTGCCGCTGAATTCATCGTTTCAGCGGTTGGAGGCGCGAATTGAGCAATTCGCCGTGCCCAAATACCAGGCGAAAGCGAGCAAGACACGTTCGCGCAGCAACTCCGTTCAACAACAGAGCGTACCTTCCATTATAAGCGGCATGTCGAGTGGATCAACATTGCAGATCTCACAGCTTCAAACCGCAACCAGTGACCCAAACGTAAACAGTACATTGGCACAACTATTGACCGCCCCGAGTCTTCCACCTCCTCCGCCGCCGAACGGATTGAATGCAAACAACAATTACGTCTCAGCTTCACATTCAACCCCGACGCAACAGCAGCAACAACATCAACAGCGCCAACAGCAGCATGCATCGCATCAAGCAGTGCAATCGATTACTAAGACTGCATCGCCAAAGAAATCAAACTCGCTACCTGTTCCGGCACCACCACTCATGATGCACAGTCCTCCTGGGAATAAGGTTTGAAATCTCCACATATCATGTCAAGCGATTCTGTTCTTTTATATACTTTTTTTTAGATGTTAAGCTTTCCACCGCCCTCGGGAATCCACTTACAGGCGAGCAATGCAAGCCTGTCACCAGAATCGTTCCACGACCAGGACTCACCTATGTCACCAACGCACAACATGAAGTTTCCCCGAGATACACAGCGCCGAGCGGGACACATTCATGCCGAACAAAAGCGGAGGTACAACATCAAGAATGGATTCGACATGCTGCACTCGCTTATACCGCAGCTGCAGCAGAATCCCAATGCCAAGGTGACATTGATCTTCGAATATATTTTTAAGAAGGTTTAAAAATGTCCTCTTTTCCAGTTGAGCAAAGCTGCAATGTTGCAAAAGGGCGCTGACTACATCAAACAATTGCGTTCGGAACGGAACATTCTCAAGGATAAGATGGAATTGCTGCGAAAAGAAAGGGATAATCTGAATAGCTCCTTATCGTAAGAGACATTCAAAGCCGGTTACATTTGCTATAAAACATGTCATTTCGTTTCCAGGCACCTTCATTCAATTCTGCCTGCTAATGGTGCACCGGTTACACGCCAGCGGACGGAACATGTCCGTCAACTATACGAGCACTACGTTCGGTGTCGCACCATGCAGAATTGGAAGTTCTGGATTGTAAGTTTTAATTTACCTTCGACTTGTAATGTTCATCTCTAATAGTTTCAATATTTTAGCTCGGCTTAATCCTTGAACCGTTGTTGGCTTCATACACCACATCTGTGTCCAGTGCAAGTGCGGATGAGCTACGACGAACCGTTTTCCTTTGGGTGGATCAGCATTGTTCGCTTATTGATTTGCGGCCAGGTGAGTTTCACAGAAAGCAAACAAGAATTTTTACCCGAATATCATGATTGAAATATGTTTTTATTTTGTGGAGGCAATGGCTGATCTGTTTTATTGTTCAATTCAATCTATGATGTATCTGAATGGGTCATCACTAGGATGCTTTGTGAATATACTCTGAACTTATTTTCTACAGTTGATTTTTTTTACACATGATGACGTTTTTTACATGTGTCACTCCGTTTCTTTAATCATCGAAATAAACAACAGAAACAAACAGAAGGAACTTGAGCTTTACCCTAAGTATTTATCTACCTAGCACATACATACAACTAGAATGTACTTAAACCTCATCCGTTTTTCTTTTCTCACTCTTCTTTAACAAATCATTTTCAAGAAAATATGATAATCAATATTTTTAGTTGAGATAAGCTCAACACCTTACGCGTAAGGGTAGGAAATTTAAATATGCACTAACACCACTCTATGTTGAAATCCATCAACGAATTCCGAACGAACTTGCACTTGCTGAGGGATGAATTTCTCGAATGAATTTGCCAAAAAAAAAGGAGTCAGAATCAAAGATTCACACATTTCTACAATAAGTACAATAAGTAATATATTTTTTTTAAGTTGGCGATTGGGTAAGTGAACGTCGAAGACACAAAAAGTCACTGTGTCGTGCACAATTTGTCCATCATTTTTCGTAGAGGAGTATAGTTTAATCGGCCTCAAATTGAAGCTGTAAGAGGCATGGAGTTTCAACAAGACGGTAAATCATATCACAAAGCGATCCGTTTTGGCTTCATTGCAAGAACATTTTGGACCAGTTTTTTCCAATCTTGGTCTGGGGGCCAATATCGTTTGGGATTTAGCAGAAAACGCGTGTAATGTTTTTTTTAATAGTTCATATGAAAAGATTAAAGGTATATTCTCTTATAACTCGAAGGACATACATGATATTGATATGAAATTTTTATACAACTCAAAGTATGCTGAAGCGAACATTTCTGAATCATTAACTTAAAAATTTCGTTTTTTGAGTTGTAACAGCCTTAAAATTCATGGGCCATATGTATTATGTGCAATGCTATGAGAATGTAATGTGAATAGAATTAAAGAAATAAAAAGTGTTGCATACTCTATGCAGGCGCGGAACCCTTCGTCTGAGAGTAGTTTTTCACTCGGTGGTCAACAAACAAATTTTCGCGAATGGATAAGTGGAAATCGTCCTTCATTTTTCGTAAAAGAGGATAGTTTAACCGAATTTTGTTGGCCTCAAACTGCAGTTGTAGGAGGCGTGGAGTTTCAACGAGACGTTAATATGATCCATATTAGCTTCATTACAAGACAATTTTGTACGAGTTTTTTCGAGAGTTTGTTTGGGTGCTAATATCGTGGGATTTGTACCCGTTGGATTTTTTTTCATGTGGCTTTGCAATATCAATCAAATTATGGCCACGTTACTGCCAGATATGCGAAGAAAAGTCATCGAGAATTATAATTGTGTTTTATTTTCGGAATGACAAATGGATGACTTTGTTTTGATGACTAAATATTTTCAAAATAAAATGATTCAAGAAGAAACCAATAGATGACACACCCTTGCTCTTTGCTCTTTTCAAAATTCAATCACAACTCCCGTTTTTATTTTATTTTCAGCTGTCTCGAACAAACTAAGGTACTTATCAACAACGACAGATATTCTTTCTGACCCGCCATCAACGCTTCAAGAGGAGGTATCCAAAGCGATTAACAACACTCCGGGCCAACATCCAAATCTAAATGGTTCGTAATCAAAAACCACTGCAATGTAAGGAAGTAGAGTAATAAATGTCAAACAGAGTACAACAATTAAGAAAAATATACACGTGTAAACAATTTAATAGGATACAACAAAAAAATATCAATGTTACTGATTCTTCTGTTTTTGTTATGTTTTTACATGTTTTAATTTTCATTTTTATTTGCAAAATGTTAGTCTATTGTAAGTAGAAATAAACAAATGCGAAAAAACGTGTGCCTAATTGAGAGAGTTAGCGTAACGAGAAGCAAAATGTTTAAATAAAAAAACCGATTTTATTAGCTGTATATATTATATATGCATATCGTCGATAGCAGTACGCATAATTTTATAACATTCAAACTTGTATTTCTTTTATATAGAATTTTCTTTTCACTGAAATATAATATATTTTGATTTTGTTAAAACTGTTGAAATTTTTTTATGTAATTTTATTGGTTTCTTGTTTGCACATATAATTTTTTCCTCCTTTTTTTAAATTAAAACAAATGAAGTGCCTTAGCAAATATAAAAAAGCGAAATACTTGGTTTTCTATGATGCCTATTTAAAATGTGTTAAAAAAAAGAACTTCCCGGAAAATGTAGAAATCTAAGCGAACGAGATTTGTTTGTTTTTTGCGTCTTTAATTCTTACTTTCTTCTTGTATAGAGAAAATGTGAAAATTTCTGAATTGTTATATATACAAAAAAATATGTAAAATTAATTAATTAACCGTAGAAAAATATATTTATATAAAAAAAAACAACTGTGTTACATTTAGAGCAACAAAAGTGATGGCTTCGGTTTTTAAAGCCATCAAAGCCAGCTACCTCCATAAGCGTTTGACGTTTTCCGCTTGAAACCGACGTAAGTTCGACCAACTTAGAAAAAAAACACATTTTATTTGGCGGATTAGTATTTTGTAATAGATAAGAAAATCTTTTCGACTCATCTTGGTATTCCATTGAGGACGGGAGTTTCTCTTAAGCCAAAAATCTCAACGCGTCATAAATTTAATCAACTAAGAATTTTGTGTAAAGATGACGGATTTTCCCTTACTAGCCCCAATGGACTGAGGAATTGAAACAAAATTATTGGGCTTTTAAGTAAACTAATTTGGTCAAAATCATCTTTACAAATGAGGCGCATTTCCGTTTCAGCGGATACGAACATTTTTGTTTGCAATTTTGTCTTATTTGAGGTCCGGAAAATATTCTTTTTACTTTAAGAGAACGCGTTACTTACGTTATCCTGGACCTTGTGAGGAATCATTTTGCGCGGTCGGCGAATGTTACTGAGAATGAGCTCATATCGGGTATGTTTTATCCTAACCCGGGATATTTTAGAAATTCATTAGAAAACGGACATTTACCACCTGAAGCACTCCTGTATCTGGACGCACATGGCTACTTATCGGACACGAACAATGTTCCTATTATATACCATGCTGCTAGAAGAGCAACAGACAAAAGGGTTCACGGTGTGCCAATGCACTTGGGGGTTGGATCTGCTGACTGGAGGTACTGCATGAGCGTGCCTGAAAGAGATTTAAGTAACATTAATAGATTAAACAGAGCAAAATATTGGTGGCTTGACTGGGTTGAAGCTAACGCTTAGGTTAAGTTACGTTAAATAAGGCTTAGTTAGGTTAAATTGGGTTAAGATAGGTTAAATTAGGTTAATTTTTTTTGTAAGAAAAATAACAATAAAAGAAGAAAGTTTTTTTAACTCCACTTTTCTTTCTAGAGTTCAAGATTATTATAAATAAAAAAAAATATTAATTTAATACTGGTTACATAAACATAAGGCTTAATTTATAATTTTTATGTGTTGCGAACCGATCATCGGTCTTTTTTGCTTCAAGCAAGGCGACAAGGAGCAGCGATTTGACGCCATTGTGAATATGAGGAGCAAATGCCCTATTGAGGGTGAGAGCCTAGCTTCTACATTTGTGTGTGTGTGTTTTTGCAAATGGAGGGGGTTCGACCTAACTTTTATTGCCGACTCCGAACGGGCCCAGAAGCCTTTTCTTGATATTTTGTATTCATAGAAGTGATTGTCAGTCACTTGCGAGAGGTGGGCCGTGAAAAACAGAGAGATGAATTTACCCGGATTTGAGCACGGGTCTCCACCTCTGGACCAGACGCACTTACCACTGAATCACGGCTTTTATAGACTAAATGTTTATTATATCCTTTAAAAAACATACTGATTTTCTTCCCTATACAAAATTCGTGGCATTATCGTTTAAACAGCAAACAATTTTTTTTTTAAATAAATTTGCTCTTTTTATTCCTCAAATATGCTACAGTAAAATAAAAATTTACATTTTGTAAACATAATAACATTATTTCTATAAATAAATTTTACAACAAAATATAAATTTCGTAGTAAATGTGCTTCATTCATGAATAAGTGCACTTAAGTTATTTGTTTATAACCAAAGGATTGGACGAATTAGCATCTTGCTGTAATACTTTAAAAATTACCTTTAGAAGGCCAAATCATTTTTTTTATAATTTTTAATAGTTTAAACAAACATTTCAAGGTATAATGTGTAAGGCAATTATTTAGAACATATAATTTTGTTGTTATATTTTATAGACTAAATGCTTTTCTCTAGTTCAAAATTTGTTCTTTGATTTTGTTTAAAAATTTATTTGCTTATAAAAGTTTGTGGTATTTTTTGTATGCTTTTCAAATATTTGATTTTTTATCTTAAACAATTTTTCCTATTACATTTAGCATAGATTGGTAAAAAATATATAGATATTGAAAAGCTATCATTTTCCTTTATTTATTATTATTGCGTTGAGATGCTACTTGTAGACGTGAACATGTGCTGGCTCGGTGATTTTTTTTTTTGTTGTGTAAATTGATTTGCTCTTTAAGCTTGAATTGAATATTGCTTATATAAATGAATGCATTACTCGTCGTAGTGGTAGAAATAGATGCTATGCACTCTTCTTTGACCATTTTAGATCATCATCGCGTGGCTTGCATCCAGTCAAACATTCTATCAGCACCTCCAAGCCTGGCCAAAATCTATCGAAAATAACCCATATGATTAGATAAGTTTGAAAGATGTTTGTATCTAAGGTTATGTATTAATACCTCAACTTTTCGAGAGGCCAGTTTAACCAACCAGTTGTTATGCAGAAGTAGGTTTCATGTGGAGCAACATGGTGGATTCTGTGATGTTTTCTAGGCAGAATAATATGATAGTTTTGCATGAATTGCACCCATTTGGGCAGGCCCCAATACGTGTGTGACCATTTGTGTATCTACAAAAAAAAAAAACAGAAAAACGTGTTTAAAAAAAAAGGGAAAAACAAAATTGAACTCATTGAACCTGATTCGTCATCGCAACAAATATTGAGCAGAGAAACAAATATGAAGTCCATCCAAAGTCCATTTGAATGTCCTGAGGGGTTTTTACCATTAAATTATAAGCCAAGGTAGCCAGAATGGGAATGCTTAGCATGAAATTATCACCGTTTGTCTCAATAAAATCATGTCGAGTAATCGATGTCGGATCAATGTGATGCTCCCGAAAGGGACGCAGGAAGTTCTGAAATGAAAACCGAACATTCAAATGAATGTGTGTGTGTTTAGAAGTTTCGAAGTGTGTACCCTTCCAATGATGGGAAGCTCAACACTTCCCCATGTATCGGCAGCCCAATGTACGAAACCTGAACCGAAATCTGCTGTAACAATGCCAAAGAACGCGGATACCAAAGTCACGCTGATCCGATCGATCCGAAAGTGTTTTACTATCAGAACTAGATCCATAATCATAAGTGTAATGCAGGTTAAAACACAGACTATCTCTTGAGCACGTTTCCCTGCAATCTTGTTTTAGATTAAATTTTTCAATATTTTATTTAAATTTTACCTGGACTATAAAGATTTGCTAATTCCTGAGCGCCCTTATGCTGTGGTCCCCATCTAGGCCCTGTTTTCTCACTGTGGGTACTATCGAATAATGAATTGCCATTTGGATCATCTTCAAGCATAGAATTTTCCAATATCTCTTTGTCCGATTTTTTTGGATTCTATTAGAAATAAAAAATTATACATTCATATATTAAAGCTGGATAATTTATGTTTAAGACTTTAGAAATATACATATTTATACCCTGAATTTTTTTAAATTTTATTTTATTTTCCTTTGCCCTTTCTCCTGTTCTTTTTGTAAGACAGAGGCAGCTTCCGACACGAAGTTCATACCTGGGCATAAATTGACATTATGCACAGTTTAGAAACAATCATTAAACAAGTTAATATACCGGTAGGCCTATAAGCAATTACCCGATTTTGTTTTAAAATATATTTAAAATGAAGTTTTGTTATTTCATAGTTATTTTAATTAAAGTTTACGTGGAGTCTTTAGTCCTTTTTGAAGACGATATCGGTCAAGAAAACGCCTTCATTGATGATGACCATTTCGGCTCTCTTTAACGTGTTTTAAATTGTTTCTCGTCATCTTGAAAGCTTCAGATTCTGTTCAGGCTTTATCTCATAAGCCCGTGATTTAAAAAAATCTGAATGTAAGAAGTCTGGAATGGCCAAATTGGGCAATTTTACTGTTTAATCCAAATCGCCAAAACAAGATGTTAAAAGTGTCAGCAGCAACACTTAATGGCAACACCTAGTTATTTACAAAGTAATTGTGTATGTATGTGTATTCAAATCCATAAAAACCATCGTTTCTTCATATTTCGTTTCTCAAAATATAAGCATCTACTCGTAAGTCTAATGTAAACTAACACTAGATCGAACACAAGACAAAAGGCTACTGGGAGACCGTTTAAAAAAGTTTATGTAATCCGAAACAAATGCCACCAGCCTCAATCAATCAATTTTCGGAATTCGGAATTTTCACGTTAATAATTATTCGTCAGGCACAATAATTGTGTTTCTCACGGTGTTCTCGAAAAAATTTAGGCCCGATGACACTTTGTGTGAATAAAGTGGCTCGTGAATGATACGTGAACTCCCAGTCCCTAAGACTTTGACGTGGGCCGGAAATTTATATTTCGCCAAAATCACTGATGAATTATTCCGTAAAAAAAATGGTCAGGATTATCCCGCAACTCTCCATCTTCATAAATATCAAAACAATAAGTTGATCAAACTCGTGTTAAAGTCTTCTAATCTCAAAGCACAAAAGTGAGAAGGCTAACTGAAATAATAACATGAAACACAAGTTGTCTATCACAGTGAACTAACGAATTAGAATTACTACCGTGTCCAAAAAATAAGGTGACATTGTATTTATTTTGAAAATTCTTTATTTATTCTTCCAAATCAATTTCATCCCCTTCAAAGTAATCCCCTCCCGATGCAATGCACTTATGCCAACGGATTTTCCAATCTTTGAAACACTGGTTGTAGTCACATTCCGGGATGGCCTTCAGTTCCGTCTTCGCTGCGGCTTGAATCTCCTCTATCGTATCAAAACGGTGTCCCCGGAGCGGTCTTTTGAGCTTGTTGAACAGCCAGAAGTCGCACGGCGCCAGATCAGGTGAATACGGTGGTTGCGGAACGATATGGGTTTAGTTTTTGGCGAAATAACGTTCAAATAATATTCCTTGTTGACTGTTTGGCCGGTTGGAAGGAATTCATAAAGCACAACACCACGATAATCGAAGAAAACAGTCAACATGACCTTGATTTTTGAGTGACTTTGGCGCGGTTTTTTGGTGTCGGCTCTCCTTTGGCACGATATTCGCTCGATTGATCGGTTGTTTCGGGGTCGTAAGCCTAGATCCAAGTCTCATCGCCAATTATAATGCGTTTCATGACATCCTGGTAGTCGGAAAGCATTGCTTCACACACTTCAACGCGACGCCTTTTTTCCAAAAAATTCAATGTTTTCGGTACCAGTCGAGATTTAACGCGCTTGAGGCCCAAAGCATCCTTCAAAATGGTATTGACTGAGCCTTTCGATAAGCCAACTTCATCAGCAAGGTCTCTAATCGTTAATCGATGGTTTTTCAACACCAAATCTTTGATTTGTTGGACGTGAGCTTCATCGGTTGAGGTTGATGGTCGCCCAGAACGCTCTTCGTCTTCGACACGTTCACGGCCGGCTTGGAAATCACTATACCACTTGTAAACATTTTTTTTAGACATAGCCTCATCATCAAAGGCTTTCTGCACCATCCTCAACGTATCCGCAGCAGAAAGTTGATTCCGCAAACAAAATTTAATGCAAATTCTTTGCTCAATAAATTTCGACATCGCAAAAAACGAAAAACTTACTTTTAGCAGCTCACAAAACGACGCGTATCTCAAACACTATGAATATATTTTGACATGAAATTTCACATAGATGTCACTGACAGTACTACCAACTTAAAAAGAAAGAAAAATTTCCAAATCCTTCGACGCGCACAGTTTAAATTCATATGTCACCTTATTTTTTGGACACAGTAGTATATTTGGAGACAGAAAATATCAAAAGAGCGTTTTTAGGATTCTGAGAACCTTACTTATTTATGTACCTATGTCAAGTTATCTATTATTTGAGGATCTGAGCTATAGCTAAAGATGCTTTCCGTTCATCACGATCCATGTCAAGCTGCCTCCAGTTCAAGTACTTGATATTTAATATGGAGGCTCGCTCCTTTCATTTTTTATGACTTAAGTCTCTAGGATTCGAACACGCTCTTATGTAGCTTCATTCAATGTATTGCAGCCATTGTAGTCGACAGATTTTAACCTTTTTTAAGGTTCCGTTCTTCAGTAGGAAAAACGAAAACCTTTTGTCGAGCACGACCGTTTTTCTTAGGAATGAGTGGATGTATTTTGTAAAATACAAAATACTTATGACTGAAGTCCTTTAAAACTCATAAGCTTCTAAATCAAATCACGATTTTATTCGACATGAGTTGATATACAATAAATATTCTAGAAAGTTTCCACACCAGATCCACCTGGAGCTCGTTGTTGTATCATCGCCCCTCCTTGCAGACAGGAACGTAAATCCGCCGAGGAATTTTTTTTTCAAAGAATAGGGAACTGCGAGTAAGAAGTTTTGATCGTAATCAAACAGGCTTCCTAGTCATAGAATTGTCCGAAACATTCTTCCAGGCTTTGGCGAGGTTAGGTGGTTCTAGAAAATGAAGGGGTGTACCCAATCACCCGATCTCTGCTTTCCCTTTTTCCGTGAGCCAGCTCTTATTTGGAACATTGTTGTACAATCAAAAAGTTTGAGGTCGGGTTTAATGGTCAACTAATGACATTTCTTTACTCTTCAGATCAGTTTGCGCTTTGATTCCACTCCTGTCACTTAAAACTTCCTTAAACTTGAAATGTTGCAATGGCTTATCTCGGCTCTGACAGGTTATAAAAGTGATTTGTTCATATACAGAGATCAACAAACGTGAAATTCCTCAAAAAAATGTTTTGTCCGAAAATTTATAGACCACAGTGTACTTTGAGTAAATAGGCGAACTAAATTAAATTTTAAATTTGAAGATATTGGACAAAAAAGCAAGTAAAATTTAAAAAAAAATAATTACATATGTGAAAGGGGTTTCCGCAAAAACGCCCTCATAAATGGGTGCGTCACAGTATCTTAGTATCGGTTGATTGTCAAGGTGTTAAGTGTGTTCATGCGATCATTCAAGGACATCATCCATGTACATATTTGAAAAAGAAACACCGCCTTTACTTCTATCTAATAAGAGGCGTGTCGATACAATTTGAAACATTGAAGGAGGTATGCAGATGAACAACACCTCGATGGTTGAAGAAGTAATTTTAAAGATAAAGATAATTTTTTTAAGGGTCAAAAAGTCACACTCCATTGAATGAAATCCGACTTAAGTTGCGGACATATTTGCCGCCCATCTCAGACGCACATGTTCTTTATTTTGTTATAGTAAGAAAATTAAGAAACGATATACTTACTGCCATCGCATTGTAGGAAAAGTGGAGTTAGTCATTAAAGTAACTTCATTGCCAAAACACTTGTCACTAGACGCGTCTGTTTATACCCCACACGAAACCGGTAATAAAATAATAAAAGCTTTAGAATCGATTTTAAATGCAAAGAATCTCAACAGGAGTTTGATTCCCAAAAGGTCAACAAGGACTGACGACCAACAGCCGACAAATACAAAGAACTTAAATTATACTAACAAGTGGGAAAAAAAGTTTAAACACAGAAATTCTTCAATTATTCAAAGTTAGGGGTAACATTTGTATTTGTTCACATGAGGCGGTGTTGTAACCTTGAAATTGTGGCTTGGGGAATAATTAAGTGGGACGTGTGAACTGTACCCGGATGGTGGCTGTTCTTACCGCAACAAAAAGATATACTTCAACAAATTATAAGGAAGTAGTATTGGCATATCTAGTATTTGACAAAACGTATAATTTTACATGCTTCTCTTCTAGTAAAGAAAACTCAACTTCCTTGACCACAAAAAGTTCTCTTGAAATATCCATTTCCGCTTTCATTCTTCGACCATGTCCCTTTTGCATCCTTACGGGGTGGTATGCATAGAAAACACACATGTGGCTATTAATTACAGAAAACCATTAATCGGTTGAATCCTAAGGAATGGTGGTTCAATTACCATGAATTGTAATAATACTATATGAACGAGTATGAAGGCAGTTCTTTAATTGATGTTTTTTTTTTATTTCTTCTTTTAACATCAGCCGGGAGTATCCCTTAATTCGAATAAATTAAATAGAGAGGATGAAGATTGAAATGTTCAAAAGCGAAAATGATAAAATTTCTACTGAGTCGCGTATTGGCAACAGTTTCAGAGAGCATACCTGTTATTCAAGGTTTCATCCGGTCAACATAACGAAACCTCTAGTTTGACGAGTAGTACAGCCAAGCGCATGCATCAGGTGATCATACAAGGTAAACCTGCTAATCTGCAAAAAAATCGAGAGCCAGCTATTAGAGGCAAGAAGATGGAATTGGAATGGAATTGCTCTTAGAGGCAATGAGATGAGATGAGAATTGGCTTCTCTGAAAGAATAACAAAGTACATGGAGGGCTTCACCTTCAGAATTAAAAATGACGAAGAGGAAGGACCTAGTGATGTCGACTTTGTGCAGAACTTTTAAAAGAAACTAGAGAAGACACTGTCAGATACATACACCAAACTATTGTATTTCCAAAGGATGGTCAGTTAAAAGTATGCCTGATTGATGGCACCTCAGCAAAGTTTCCCGATTCATCAGAAATAAGACTCTAATCTACTCATACAACACGGGGATAAGACTTCTTCCTTCTACCATATGATGTGAGCGCCTTTAATCACACAGGGGCTCCAAATCAATATTCACCACCTGTTTATCGACTTAAAGTCTGCTTTATAAAGTCATGCTTAGTTGCGTAGGAAATTGCAATAATTAATAGGAAGTGGTCACCACGCCTGCAAATAGGGCTGAAGCCTTCGCCAAACGCTCTGAAAAGAATTTGATCTAGAGGCCCCCGTTGCATCAACCAGAGTTTATGTACGTAGGCTGCTAGATATATCTCTGGCTAAATAATGAAAATGCGAATATTAATCATCAAAAGTGGTTTAATTGTTTTCCAAAGTATTCTCCCTCCAAAACATGGTTTTTGAACGCTTCAACAGCATGTTCTGGCGACGAAAATCGTTGACCACGCATTTTTTTCTTGATTTGCGGGCATAAAAAGAAGCCAAGCCAGGGCTGAACGGCGGATGACTCATCAATTCGACGTTTGATCCGGTGTGTGAGAGCTCGCATTGTCATGGTAAACAATGATTCGTCTTCTCTTGTTCGTTTTTCGAACTTCTCCGAAGACTTCAGGCAAACAAATTGTGGTGTACCACTCAGAATTGACCGTCCTACATTGCTCAAGCGGAACAGTCGCCACATGACCAGTTTTGCCGAAGAAACAGC
Source organism: Orthonevra nobilis (assembly GCA_963555765.1). Lineage (NCBI taxonomy): Eukaryota > Metazoa > Arthropoda > Insecta > Diptera > Syrphidae > Orthonevra > Orthonevra nobilis. The sequence goes on from OY743224.1 coordinate 142,420,690, forward strand.
CGACCATTTGCTTCGAAGTGCTTCTTCCACCAACAACTTTTGTTGGATATGGTTCGTCTTCGAAGACCTACACGGTCGATTGTTGTTTTGTTTCGGGCTCATACGCATAGATCCATGATTCGTCACCTGTGACAATCTTATAAAGGTCTTTTGAAGCACTGCGTTCGTATTTTTTTAACATTTCTTTGCACCAATCGACACGAACCTTTTTTTGAGCGATTGTCAAATTGTGAGGGATCCAACGAGAACAAACCTTTTTTACGGCCAGGTGTCCATGCAATATCGAATGTATGCTAGTGGGAGAAATGCCCAGGTATGCCTCTATCTCAAGGTATGTCACATGACGATCTTACATTATCAGTTTACGCACGGCATCAATGTTCTCTGGCACAACGGCCGTTTTTGGACGACCTTCACGGAATTTGTCTTTGAGCGAGCGTCGGCCATGACTGAATTCATTAAACAAGTTTTTCACAGTGCTATAGGATGGTGCTTCATCGCAATACACAGATTTAAGTTAGTTCATCAATGCACTCTTGTCGTGATAATCCACGTCGAAAGTTGTGAAAAATGATCGCACGAAAGTGTTCACGAGTTAATTACATTTTTTTGCCGAGATGAATTTTTCAAGTCTCTGTAAATAAAACAATTCCCGATTAAATGACAACGCGTTCTGAGTAATGTTATGCTAAAAAATGTCAAACTTTCGAATGGAAATGTCAGATTGCACCTGGCAACACTTAGTGCTGCCTAGGCCAGGAATATATCTAGCAGCCTATGTATGTATGAGAATGCTGGTGTCAGTACAGCTGCGCCAAATCATGGTGATTTGTACAGAGAAGGGAATTCTCCTAAACCGTAAGTATGGTTTCCGGGCGAAGCACTCAACTATGCATTAACTGCTGAAGCTGCGTAATGATGTCACCCGAACACTGAACAAGAAGGACATTTTAGTTGCGTGCCTTCTGCATATAAAAAAAGGCCTTCGACAGCGCCTGTATCTAGAGCCTCATCTAGAATATGAATAGACATGGATTTCCGCAGCATCAGGTAAGAATCCATTATAGTTCTCTAACAGAAAGATTCGTTTTGGTGCAGATACAGGATAAATTGTCGGCATTAAGAAGACTACTAGTAGAAGTTAAGCAAGGAGAAAGAGTCTCGCCCATCCTTTTCAACAACCTGAAAGAGAACCAGCCATCCAACGACACACGGACGAAGACACTCCTATACGCGGGTGACTCAATAACATACTCTTCAATACATATAAGCCCCGGAAATAGCAGCCGCAAGAGTACAACAACACATCGCAACTATTACCTCAAATGGGTACTAAGGATCAACAGCAGCAAAACGGAGTTCATCTTCTTCTAACCACCGACCACAGCAACACTGAGCAGGAAGGCATGATGATAACACTGCCAGACGGGAAAGAGATTGCTCCACAGCTAAGCAAGAAATGCCTGGTGCGGTTTTATTTAGGCAACACGCTGAAAAGGCGATTGAAAAAGTGGATTGCATAAAAGAACCAAACTACTGGTCCACAAGCTTCTTATCAGACCAGTAATTACGTACGCCTGCTCAATAAGGACGAAAGTTCAAATACTTGAAAGGAAATTCCTCAAATCGTGTACTGCACACTGGAGGAATCCCAACACCCAAAAATATATTAGCATCACAACGCTACACGAAAGCGCAGGGATCACTCCCATTGAGGACTACATGCTGCAGCTGTCAAGGAAAATCATCGAAAGATTAGCAAGCCACCCTAACAAAAACATCAGGATCATCAGCTCACAGGAAAAACAAATCATCGACGAAACATTTTTAAGAAATCATCGATTGGAGTTCGGACATAAAAGCAAACAGGAACTTCTACAGTAACTATTTTAAATTTTTTGTTCCTTTCTAAAAAAAATTCCTCGAATCAATTTTCAAAATGTTTGGAAAATTCAGTTATAGATTAAGTATGTCATGTAGGTATATACTTTTTGTAAAAAAATAGTTTTAATATTGAGCCAACAATATTTAAATTGTAGTTGTAAATCCTGTTTTAAGTCAAGAATTGTAAATATTAGACGAAATAAAAATATTTTTTATCGTAAATCGCTATCGATGTCACAAAGATTACACATGGCAGTCTTCAGAGGATCCTTTAAAACGAACTTAACATGAACAAGATGTCAGCGCGTTGGGTTCTCAGAATTGAAATTTGAAATTGAAATTTGAAAGCAGAAGAAAGGAAAGGACATTTTTAAGGGTGGGTCTGTTGAGGCGGAAATTAAAAATGTTCTGCATAGCACTGGCCTTTCATTCTGGACATAGGTTTATGAAAACCATAGTTGGTGTGGCGTGGGTCTAGGAAGAAGGGGGGTACAGATCTTAGGTTAAGGGGGTTGGTGTGTACAGAGATCGATCGAAGCGGCTATAGTTGAAACCGTTTAAGTGCTAATGAATGAAAAGTATGACGGCAATGTCACGTTGGGGCTCAAGGGATTGCAGATTGATGAGTTTCAAACGGTATGTTAATGGTGGTGAATTTAAGCTGTCTACCCAATGGAGACTGGCGCTGAACAGCCTCAATTTACCGGATATGGGTTTTATAGTAAGGGAACCAGATTTGTAATGCATAACCGATAAGGGGTCTAACGAAGGTAATGTTAAGGGATTTAGTGACGAAGAGTATCAAGAACAAGCTCGGAGTTAGCACGGAACAGGTTGATTGGACATCATGTTGGAACAGTGCGGTAAGTTGAACAAGGAAATTGGAACAATTTTTAAGCACTAAGTTTGGGCCAGGGCGAAATCATCTTTAAGTTTGAACTTTATAAACTTAGCAAGCTGAAGCGATCAAATGGAAGATAACATGGAAAAGGGAAACGCTTATACAGGCTTTTACAGCGCACAAGATTGTAAGAAGCTGTAGTCGAAACGACACCAATTCAACGCAAGAGCACAGCACAAGAAGCTGCCAGATCTGGTGACTTCTATCTTCTTTCCCGACTTAAGAAGAAATTTGTGGGCAATAGTACGATGATTGCAGTTGTAGAATTATTTTGGTAAAATCAAGGTAAAGATTTGTTGTTACGAAAGAAATAGACTAATTTATTGACTTATTGCGAGATTGTTTAGAAAAATAATTAAGATAATAATAATAATAATTATTTAATAAAAAATATTGTGTTTTATACTTATTACGTACGTCAACTTAATGCTCCAAATATAATTTATAATATAATTTGAATATTGTCACTAGTCTTTAACCCGCTTAAGTATGACATGCTTATATGACTATGTCATGCTAAATGTCTCCTCATTATTTCTAAAACTTAATTGAAAGCTTTAAATTTATCACAAAGTTGTAAAGCAGTCTGGATTGATAAGCGCTGTATATGTATAGCTTTAGCAAAGCTATTAAGGTAGTTAATTGTCAGATAAGAGATAAGAGTATCTATCGCTACAAACTTATTTTCAACCACAGAAAATTAATTTCTCAGAAATATTTTCATATATTTTTTTGCTCTTCGAAATGCTTTAGAATTTCAATTGCAATTTAATTTGAATAAATGTGAAGCTCTTTGCATACCATCTTGAAGTCAAGCCTGTCCTTAGAGTGTGACACATCAAAATGTAGCTTGGTGTGTTGTAGGATCATGCCTCCGATTACCTACATGCTCCAAGATGCTGACTGCTCTTGACCTGATAGTGAACATCTTTCGTCAAAAGATATTGAACTAAAGACGGCTCAGGCACCAGTAATTTTGAAGCTTATGGATCGATATTCTGACGGAATAAAATAATTTGATGAATATCAAGACAAGCAAAAAAGTTTTTATAACCCTATACCGATATTCAATATTTAGGCAAATTAGCGCTGCTTCTGCAGATGTAGCTGTGCATTTTTTTTTGTCCATGTGAGCTTGTTTATTCCAAAGATTTTTTTTCGGCTGTCAACATATTTCTTGTATTGATTGGCGGTTAACTCAAAGGTACCCAACAAGTCGGTGTCTCGTTCATGTGAAGTTCAACTAAATGTCCGCCTCTGCACCCAATGCTGTTTCCAAGTCAGAGCATTTGCTTTTAACAGACATTTATTCCAGCAAATATACTTCGTGACGGCAATTTTTAAAAACTTATAAACTTTTCGAATTATCCTTTTATCATTGAATTTGCCCGATTTCTTCAATAGTCTTACGCGTGGGTTTCCATTTCATTTTCAACTGAACAAGCTGGCCAGCACGTGTTGGAAAATCAGCCTAACGCCCTCTTTTGCGAACAAAATTTCGAAGTTTTTCCAAAAACTCGTAAGTTTGTGAGGACATAAGAACATATTTCATCGATTTAACCATGTAATTTTTAACCACTTCATCATGTTTTCCAAGAATTTTTTTATAAATAAATAATTGCTTGCTTCTTGGAAGGCAAGCGGTGTCGCCGTCGGTCAACCTTCATGACCTATTTCGCAAATAACTAGAATCGTAAGACTGTATTGAGAACCACAACTAAGCGCATTTTAACACGACATCCCCAGGACTCCAAATCAAAAAATTTTACTTTAAGCTTAACTCGATTTTATAACCTTAAATGCCGGCAGGTCATCTACATAAATACCCACGCCTGTTCACGATATCGTCCTAAAAGAATTTTACTTTCATTACTAGCTAGAAACAAAGGTAAAGTCTCTCCCCTACCCTTATGTTTACACACTTACGTGTTCGGTCTTACCTGGAGTGGCACAAAGGACTAAAACACTTGAATTCGATAATTACTGCGACAATCACGCAACGTGTGTACTTCGCTCATTTTAACCGCGCTGCGATGAATCATAAATCGGATTAAGTTTGGTATGCAGTTTTAGGCGCGTTAATGTTTTCTGCCAGAAATGGGAGCATTGATTTGTAAAAAAAAAAATTGACTTGCAAGAAATTGGGGTTACGTACGAGGACCGATGTGGGCTATTGAACCCTCGATTGGAGTGAGGCCAATGCCATGATATCACGCTGTTACTGGAACAGAATTGAATAAGCAACAACTTTATTTGACTGCAATCATACAAGTTAGTTGCTCCTAAAGGGAATTCAATGTAGCCGAAGTGCTGTAATGCGGTAGTCGTACTTACACTGCTATCCATAAGTTTCCGGACGAACCATTTTTCTTCATTTAAGACATAAGAGTTTAAGCGAAAAGGAGCGAAATACTGACACCCATGAAGAGGGCGATAAAACAAAATAGTAAATCATAAAATCCATTCATTTTTGTACAAAATTTCCCCAAAAACTTGAATTCGGGTAGTTTTTTGGAAGACATGCCCCGTTTCACAATGAGAGTTTAAACTCTGGTTAATATAACCCCGAACGAGAGTTTGAACTTTATGTTTAACTCGTTCTCACAGGTTTAACTCTATTTTGAGTTTTAACGAACACTTTACACCCGAAAGACGTTTAAGCCGAAGGAAGATTCGGTACAAACTTAATGAAAAAAATGAGTTGCGATTAAAATTTTTTGTGATTTAAGTACAAATGTTCGATTTTCGAATTTTTCCCTTTATTTGTACTTGAATGAACATTGATTATTTCACAGCTTTAAGGGTTAAGGTAAGTAGTTGGTATTAATTTTAACTTAATATCTCCATGCGTTGTTGAGGAAAAGAGTGGTGATAGACAACAAAGTGATCCTATAATGTTTCCATTTGAGGAACGGAATCTTAAAAAAATCCCAAGCGGGACAAGAAAAACGTGAAGTTCAGCATTGAAACTTTCCATATCGTGCGTGCTGCTGCAGAATCGGTTCTTAAGAGAAGAGTAGATGCAGATAAATATCAAAACAGGAGCACCAGATCATACAATTAATATCCAAATATATCTACTGCATTCAACCATCCACACTCAGATATTAATAAGAACGATAAGAAAGCGTTTAGTTACACTATCCCTATTGTGACGAACTGAAACTAAAGTCAAGCGGCTTAGTTGGAGGGAAAAGCCGCTTCCTAGCTTCTCACCACCCAATAGAGCTGCTTTGGGATAAAGTTGACAAAGAGGTCCGAAAGCAGTATCCATAATTGAGAAAAAAAACTTAAGACAATCCTTAAGATGCTCTGAAAATAATTAAAATTGAAAACTCAAGAAGTTGATCGATAGAATACCGGGCAAGATGGTGCAAGTACAAGGTGGATTTTTCAAGGAAAAAGAGATTTTATAGATTTTTTCTTATTTATTTTTATGGTTCTACTAATTTTAAAAATGAAAATGACGAAGAGCTTAATGCAAATTTTTTTGACAGAATGTACAATCTGGAAAATTATGGTCGGCAGTGTATGCATGCTTCAAACGTCAGAAAAGAGGACTTTTGTTATGGCAGTAATAGAACGAAAAAATGACGAAGCGGAACAGATATGAATTTGCTGCAGCTTCAATCACAAATTACAGGTATTCTTGAGCTGTGCCTTAACCTAATTGATCGTAAATTGTTTTCACGCAGTTATTAAAATTATTTATGCTTAAATTTGTTACTCTGTATAAGGGCTATTTTAGCCTGTTTATTTTTTATAATCTTGCTTGAAGAGCGCTGGTGTTATTATCTGTGTGTACTTTCTTGACGTCGGCTTATACTTCGATTTGCCCTCGTTACCCGCTTAACCCATCTTTGCCGCCTCTCTCTCAATACTCACAAGCGCACCGTTGACATCACGCTGCGAGTAGTTGAACAAACCTTTGCGAGATAGTGCCTCTAGTGTTGACGCGGGAGTTTTGCACTATTCTCTCAAGAATGATGTTGAAGAAATCGCATGACAGTGCATCACATTGTTTTAAACTTTTTTCGACATCAAGCGTGCCGCTTAGGTCTTTAATTGTGTGGCGTGAGTTCTCCATATTCATCGTGCATAAACGGATGAGCTTGACAGGGAAGGCGAGGCTTTATAAGACTTGAACTAAGATATTGCTATCTTTATTTCGTCTAGGTCGGGTGGACGATATTGTTGGTCTTTGTCGTCTTAATTAAATGGTTCAGCCTGCCTGAAAGCGGAATTTGATTCATCACCGCCGCTATACAGTCTTGCAGAAGTGGTTTTTCCAAGTCCTGGAGGTGTGGAATCTGCGTACTAGCTACCATTTCTGTCGAATATTCCATCAAAGATGTTTTTCCTTCCTAGATTGGCGTTAAAATCGCCTACGACAATTTTAGTGTCATAGCTAGGGCATTGCTCATAAGTCTTGTGTAGGGGCTCGTAGAATATGTCTTTGGCGGGGGCCTGCGCACATATCGCCCTAGTAGACTATATGTTTATCGCAGTTTTTCATCCTCCTTTGTGTTCATTTACTGACAATTAAAAACATGCTAAATGACGACTGTGGCGAACGGGTATTACTCCGCGAGTAATACTATCACTTACAATGCTTGAATCGTATAATAAGCGGTAATGATAGCGTTAATGGTTGCGATCCCACGACCCATTAATTACTTATAAAGAAGTCATAATTCACTTTGTACTAGTCTGTACTAATTTCGTTTTGCCGTAATGTTTATATTATTAACATTAATTCATAGCTATATTAGGTCGTGTGTTAAAAATTCAAGTGCCAAAACCCAAGAGCTCTATATGACTAGCAACTTGGATTGCTGTTGTGAGGTTAAAAAGATGTACATATGTATGTTACTCCATGTTCTTCAAGAGTGAAACAGACTCGGGTGAATTTATTAAATTGCATTTAGGGTCTCTAGGTTGGTCAAAGTTGGTTGAAGTATAGTTCAAATCTTCCAAATCATGAAAGTACTTTGGTGAAATATTATTTCAGGTGGGAACATGAGTTTGACAGACACTTTTAATATTTTAACTAAGAAAATCATTTGCTTGCAAAGTTAAAGAAGATAATTTACTCCAAAAAAAAAATATGCAATTCCTAGAAAACGTTGAGAACCAGCCTATAAATAGAGCAACGCCAGAAAAGCAACATACTGTTTCAACTCAAATTTAATGAAATAAATTATGAAAGTGACTACTCACCGCCGTAAGAAAAGTTGTTGAGATTTTGATGGCCGGTCCTGAAGTTTGACACAAAATTTTCTTATTGATTGGCTTGCCCATATTTTCGTTGTGTTTCATAGAGCAGTGCGATACTATATCCATGTTTGTAGATACCCCCTCGCACACAAAAATAAACCGGAATCGCACTCAAATTTATAAAATTAAGAGAAAACAACTATCTTGATTTAATTAAAAACATATTACACGCCGCATAATTCTAAACTGTCACTTTTAAATGTGCACCTGTACTTAAGTTGTTTTTTCCATGACAATAATAAAGTGGCTGACTATAGGTGAAAAAGGCACATGATTTTCCAAGCATGCACACAAACACTTGATATCTTTATTTAAAAATACATAAAGAAACTTTCCTTTTTACGGAAACGAATCAACACCGCATAGCCCCGCGCGACAAAACCGTGGTTGACAACATGTGCGACTCGAGGGTTCCTTTTTTTCCCATTAAGTATAGCTAACTCATGCACGACACGGATACCCCTATTCACTTCACATACGTATACGAAATCCCAATCCTCCCCCAAACGGACCGTACCGCGAACGAACTCCAACCAGCCGACTGACTACCCCACACAGTAAACAGTCATGCTTCCAAAAGTGGGTAACTCAAAAACGAACTCTCAGTGTGCTGTCATTTATAATTAATTGCTCAGCTGTGTTTGTCCACATCCAGCAAATCGATAATTTTATTCCAAAAGCTTTGTGTATGCTGGATGATTCTTACTTTCTTCCACGATAGTAGACCACGAACCGATATTCAAACGATGACTAACTAGCTCGAATTCACTGGGAGAGATTCCTTTCACACTGGTCTTCCCTTGAGCGGTTTTTCTTCTTCGCTTTCTTTCGTCTTCAATTTTTCACTCTGATTTACTCATCGCCACAAATTTTTAGATAAAAAAAAATAAAAAAATAAAACCAAAACACTAATTTTTTATCGTATTTTCAACGTCCACGACGACAGCTTCTGAGATCATTCCTTGGAACGAGGAGTTCTTAACAATAATTATTCAATTGAAAAAATAATTTATTGTTCATTTGTTTGTTTAAGACACGAGTACTTGACCCACCAGCATAACACACTCTCAGATACTAAACTCACACATTTTTCTAGTATCTAGTCTTTTGTTAAATTTAGATTGTTAATAGAATCACACGAAAATTCATTCAATTTACTTAATTTGATTTTTTTCATTTCAAAAAAACAAATCACACACAACTGAATTAGATTGCTTTCGACATGCCACCGAATTGGTCATTTGAATGACACCGCAACTGAAGCAGAAATTAAATCTGAAAAAATCAACACTCAAGGAAGGCACCACGCGTGAATTCAAAAATTCCTAGTCACAAAAATTGGAAACAACCTGCGAATAGTTGGTGGCCGACTGAACCGAAACTACCCTTAAATACTTTAAAAATTGAACTTCAAATTAAGTCAACACGTCATTTGTTGTGACTCTGAGAAGTCTGACAGCGGAGCTTAACAACAACAACATTGGAATAGTTTAGTCATGTTGACTAAGGTTCGATGTTGGTTCAACAATGTTTGTATAGAGCTGTTGATATCACTGTACTATTTTGAACAACAACAAAAATAACTTGGCTAGCATCACAGCGCTAGAAACGGTATGAGCCAACAAGCGAGAGGCGCATAAGCTCAAAGCCCAACGGAGGTCAGAAGACTAATCGTGTCGCAAAAAAAAAAACAATTGAATAACAGTGAAGGGCGCCAACATGTACAGTGGGTCAGAGTATAATGTTCCGACAAGCTAAAAATAAAATTCTACGTGAAAGACAAGCAACTATTTAGCTAGACAAATGATTTTTAGGGTGAAAACGTTTTGAGGATGGCTTCCTAGAAAAATCGACAAAAGATTTGATACTGTGTGTCGGTTTCTATTTGAATCTAACTTTGACACTGACAGCTCTTATGCGTTCAAAACACTTTCAGAAACTCAATTTTATATTCTTGCGTGCGAAATGAATAGATTTACGTTTGAACAACGTTGTGAACTATTGTAAACAATATTTATTTGACTACACATAAATTCGCATACTCGTAATTAATTGATTTCGTTGCAAACGAGAGTCAAATGTTTTATTAGAAGAATTTGAATATTTTCACAGATATGACATCTCGAAGGAGTGTCTATTTTGAATAGATAAACCTGGGTTGTACCCGTGAGACGGAATCTTAGGCGGCATCGGGTCATCTTACTTGTTGTGTTTGTTGTATAACTGTCTGTAATAACTTTTTTTTTTTGTTGATGATGAAGTAAAAGTGGCTGAATTTACGACAAGTTTTATCCCTTTTCTGTTTCCATTTCTAGGTCGATATTGGTTCATTGTCACATTAGAATTTATGAAGGCTGCAGTCGGTCCGTGGTCTAACCGTTCGTTGCCATGAACACTTACATGTCCTGGTTTCCAAAATAAATGTTTCTTCGATTGGATAATTTGAAGACTGTTGTTTGTTGTTTTCTATTAAGAATTGCTCATATTGTATACATTTTTGTAGGTTTTAAATTTCTATGACTTCAGCAGAAAATGTTGATATGTGAGGTGTTAGTCTGAACGGGCAGAAGTTTTAAGGGAAGGGACGTAAAGGATGTTCATGGGATTGGGCAATTATTAATTCATGGTGACTTCAGGGGCTTCGTGGGTCGTATATTACGTCGTGTCTGACGCGAACTAAAAAATAGTTTAAAGGGTTGGAGGTTTTTTTTTGGAAATTCTGAATCGTTTTCGAATTTTGGCCGCCTCGGTATAAATCGGAGAGTGGAACAAATCGAAGATTTTTGATCATTATGTTAGGTAGTGTTTTCTGTCTTCAATTCAAAATTTACTAGAGTATTAATTGAATAAACCTATTTTTTGACCATAAATATCTTAATATATATTAAGCCAGGCTTAATAAATTTTTGTTGATTTTTTTACTTTCAGTCTATGCAATGGTTCTTAAAAATAAAATTTAAGTCAAATAGTATTCAGAAATAAGAAAATTTCTGTCCGTTGGTTTTATTATATAACCTTATCATAAGTTTTTGAATCATGCTATTTTGACACTGACAAGTCGCATATGTAGGATCGATTGGCTGACGCAGATGCCCCCAACGAAGGCTGCATTTTAAGAACTCTCGGATGGAGTCTGTCCGCAGTACCACGTCAAAATCGTCCTCTACGATTTAAGTGAGTAAACAAAACATTTTTTATATATGAATATTTCTCATGGTTTCCTCTTACTCTTCACGAAAATAATATTTCATTTCCCACACTTTATAATGTTGCAACTAAAACCTCTTAAGCCTTAAATGTGCGCATTCACAGAAACCCACTAAGCTTTACCAGTAAGCAGTTGTTAAAGCATTCACCTTAAATGATATTAGCCTAGGAATAACGTGTACAATTCGTGTATTAATATCACACTCACATCACCGAGAACATAGACATGCCAAAGAACAAACGAATAAGCACTTCCATTCTCCTTTCGTTTTCAATTTCTGTTTTCAACACGAAATATGTCATGCGACACGTAATTTAGTTAGGCGCCGCGCCGCACAGACTCACGCTAAAACCCCATTATACGCCTGATTTATGCTGTCCTCTTCAGACTTATCCTCCGAGTGTAACCTACACTAACCGCCCACACAAGCCCTTGTTTGACTTAAGATACGGGGCTAGTCCTGGGCTTGCTTTACAATTGTTCGCATTTTTGTTAGAATAAATCTTGTTCCCTCCCCAGTCTCTGCCCCACGAGGAAGGCAGGAACGAAAAATAGATAAATAAATCCGACGCGCCAACTATCAACCGTGAAAGAACAACAAACAACAAGAGCTTAATCCGATCAATTTTAAGCACTCACTAGAGAGGTAAACAACTACAATAATGAGTTCAATCATCCCCTAAATTCCCCCGACTTCCGTCTTTGGCTATCAGCAGAGAAGAATTCGCTAAAAATAGTCTTGGGATTCTTTCTTCCAAGTATCCGGCTCTATTGTACAGTGAATAAAAATAATTTTCGTAAATCCTTGAAAGCGGAATAAAGATATAAGTGAATTGTTTTGATCACGTTGTAATATTCGCTTTACACTGAGTTCATACTGTTAACTGAATATGTTATTTATTGTTTACCTGCATTTATAAATGTGGAGTAAAAGTGGTACTTATTATTGAGTATTGCAATGGCATCGGAGAGTTCAAACAGGGTATCATTCTGATTGCCAGTCGGAGTAAAGCCACAATCCCTGTTGTGATAAAACCTCCATATAGCGCCCTTGGATAACCATCCTAGCAACCGCTAATGGTGAACTAATTTCGGTATCATCAATATCGAGTCAATAAACAATCGCCTGGCTGTGATCCGACTTCGATAACGAAAACAGCGTAGTGGTGCTTTAATACAGCATCCACAATCGCAAACTGATCACGGCTCTCGACTCACAGAATAGCTAGCTAGTATTGCAGATAAACTTTAAATGTCGAGGTTAATCATCAACAAAGAAGTTGATCAATAAAATGCCTCGTTCTTGAGACAAAAATTTACCCAAATCATACCTCAAGACTTGGTCAAGAGTTCCTCAAATGGAAGGATAAGGGAGATATTGAATTGTGAAATTGTTGTTTGGTGGAAGTTGAGGAAAGAGGGTTACTTTTTTGGAGCACTTAAATCGTTAGATATTTTTTGCTTAATAAATACAATAAACGTGTTTTTAAAAAAGTGGCAGTTGTATTATTTTAGGAGCCTGCTGTTAGAACTCCCTTGAAATCAACAAAGTTAATTATCAGAATTGACGTTGTGGAATATGCTATGGGATTACCGGAGCAATTGTATATGTATGGTATGTTGAAATTTTTGTAGAAAACAAGTCTATCAAATTCCGGGTTGGAGCAAGTTCGGCAAGTTATATCTGGCATTGCTTTATAACCAACCTCTTTCAAATGATTTTCAGTTTTTTCGTCAGGTAATTTTTTGACTTTAAGCTTTCGTACGGGATTGTTTTCGTAATATAGATACAAGAGGCAAGACCAGAAAGCAGCGATGCAAAAAAAGTCGTTGTACATACATACGTTATGTATAAATAAAACAATGAAATGCATCATAGCAATTTTTGTTATTCTTACAATAGTAAAAAGTTTCTTCCATGACTGCCCTCTGACGATTTCCTTGATTGCCAAGTGGTGCGTTAGACATTTCAACGCTGATTTGTCCATTGGCTATTATTCGGCGTAAATGGGTTTCAATTGCCGGATGCAATTCTTTTGTAAGGGAGAGTGCCCTGAGAGCGACAGTGCGTTTGCACGCTGCCACATAACGCGTTGTTCAAACTCCCCCTTCTACCCTTGAAACGCATCGTAACGTTTAACAAAACCCCCCTTGCCCTAAATTGCGTTTTTACACCACAAATAATCCTTGCTTTATACAATTGCATGCGCCGATTATGGCGAATTTCATGTTTATTCTCTTTTAATGTAGTCGCCAATAATAACGTATGTTGGAGTGTCAAGACACCAATAAATATGCAGTTTCCAGATTCGCCAGCTTCAAATCGGGTGCACTCATTGGAACGATGATTTTTTTGATAGTGAACAGATGCTAACTAATGCGCAACAATGTTGCGTTTTGTGTGTTTTTGTTTTGCATACCTTCGGCAGTATTCGAAAAACGTTATCAGCCACTACGTGATAAACATCGGCAACCTCTGCATCGGTCCATTTGCCATAGATCGCAGAGTGATAAGTATTTGCTTCTTAGGCAATATATAAACATCTCTGGTTAAAGTTATAAAAGCAGATAACTTAAATAATATCGAATTCCTTTCGTTACCGTGGCCATGGGTGCTGTATTTTTGTAACATAGCCTGCAGTTTGCCTTCCTATGAATCTTTATTATATGAATCCATCTAAAAGTAACAATATTAATAGAATTACAACGGTTACTATTTTTATAAATATAAATGAAAGTTGACTCTTTATAAGGAGCCCATAATGTCACAAATTTTATAAACATTTATATATGGTATGTTGAAATTTTTATAGCAAACAAGTCTATCAAATTCCGGATCGGAACAAAGATCGCATTGTTTTGAAAACTTGGTTATCGGCAAAAAGTAACTCGAATCTTAAAGATCAGATATTGATTTCATATTTGGCACAACAAAGTGCCACAATGATTTACGTTCAGGGTCGGCCACAATGATTTACGTTCAGGCCAAACCCACGTCATTCCATCGAAAAATATTATGAGTATACACAAATGATAAGCTAGAAAACGTTAGGCTAGCGAGCCAAGAATCGAAAAAACGTAAAGAAAATCCGAACAGATTCATTTAATAGCGAATTATTCTAATTAATTAATGCATTTGCAGGGATGCAAAAAAAAAGTCGTAGATACATAAGTTATGTATAAATAAAACAATGAAATGAATCATAGCACTTTTTTTTCATTTCAACGCTGATTTGTCCATTGACTATTATTCGGCGTAAACGGTTTTCAATTGCCGGATGCAATTCTTTAGTAAGGGAGAGTGCCCTGAGAGCGACAGTGCGTTTGCACGCTGCCACATAACGCGTTGTTCAAACTCCCCCTTCTACCCTTGAAACACATCGTAACGTTTAACAAACCCCCCCCCCTTGCCATAAATTGCGTTTTTACACCACAAATAATCCTTGCTTTATACAATTGCATGCGCCGATTATGGCGAATTTCAGGTTTATTCTGTTTTAATGTAGTCGCCAATAATAACGTATGTTGGAGTGTCAAGACACCAATTAATATGCAGTTTCCAGATTCGCCAGCTTCAAATCGGGTGCGCTCATTCGAACGATGATGCTAACTAATGCTTAACAATGTTTAAACATTTCAAATCCGCCGACGATATTGTCTACAAGTTGATATAAAACCGTGTTTTGCATACCTTCGGCAGTATTCGAAAAACGTTATCAGCCACTACGTGATAAACATCGGCAACCTCTGCATCGATCCATTTGCCATAGATCGCAGAGTGATAAGTATTTGCTTCTTAGGCAATATACTATATAATCATCTCTGGTTAAATTTATAAAAGCAGATAACTTAAATAATATTGAGTTCCTTTCGTTACTGTGGCCATTTTTGCTGTATTTCATCCGTAACCAATTGGAGAGCGAAAACAAATTTTGTTTTCGACTGCTAAATGAGACAATAATAATCCACATCGTCCCAAGCGTTCACAGTTGATAACTATGGAACATGTTTCCTGATTCTCTATATCCATAATAATCAAAATAAAACAAAAAATCGAACATGAACATCCAATACAAGCTCTTGTGATGAAGGAATGAAATTGACCTAATCCAGGTACTAACGACCTTAGACTAGTAATCTGTAATCTGTGAAGAAATTGGGCCTGAAAATTTCAATGCTGAGGTAGATAAATACAAACACAATAATAATTCCCATCACTAGTTCCATACATTTTACGTACCGTACTGTACATTTGTTCAGAAAATCTGCACAGCTGTTTAACATATTGACAATTTGTGACAGCAAAAAAACAAAAGGCATCTTCTCGCAGCCAAACAAACTATCGTTAGTTATTAACTAAAAGGTGTAAGAAAATAATGAGCGATTTGAGGGCACAAATTGATACTTTACAAGCAAATCGGGAGCTTTATGCAATCGAATACCCTGGCAATGTTCAAAACGTAGACAAAATGATGCAAACGATGGGTGGTCGTACCAGCATATCACAGGTAAAACTAGCACTTTAAGAGGATTCATCTCTTGACTTCTGTTTGCTTAAGGTCTTTGGTGGAGAACAAAAACGTCTGGAAATCAAATTTCAACCTGACAATGAATTCTGCAAGTCACTTAACGGTGATGCTCAACCAAATGCAGGACTGTTACTCAAAGTGAGGATACGGCGATCAAAGCGAAACCCATCAGAGGCCAAGTCAGTTCACATCGAGGTCCTAGGACATTGCAAGAAGGTCTATACATTCGATTGTAATAGCATTCGCCTTTTTCAAACTCTTTGTTAATCTATTCTCCATACATCTTTAGATCTAGCTGACTTTCAATTTATTCCGGTTGTGAAAAATCCAGAAACTGGAAAAGGTGTGTACGTCCACGACGAATTGCTGCCCAGAAGTGTCGTAGACTTTGATTATTTCTCGTAAGTTCGATTTAAATAAGCCCATGGCAAAATTCTAACACACATTTGGACATTTTTAGGCGAACAAATGTCACCCCTCTTTGCGTTCCATATCAATTCGCTAGGTCGGATAGCGTACACACCAACTTGCATCGGATCGACCCAAAAGACGACGGTTTAGCTGACATTCTTGGAATCCTGCAGAAGCCAAGCTACGACAGCCGCGAGGTGATTGCGTTCTCTCTCACAGACCCCTTTCCAGTGCGCCCGGATCCAGCTGTAGCTAAACGTATGAAAATCAAATACATATCCGATGAAGAACTGCAACGGGTTAGGAAGGTAACTTCAATTATTGACCAAAAGAACAATAAGTGGAGAATAACAACAATTAATGTTTTAAGCTCTTTGATGAAATTCCCTGTTGGACGAGATTTGCATTGCAGTACGAATCCAGAGTGTCGCGTGACAAGTTAAAACATATAACACCGTCGGTTGCATACCTGTTCTCAAATGGACCATGGCGAACACTATACGTTCGATATGGCTACGATCCTCGCAAGGACTTCAAAAGTCGATACTATCAAACATTCGACCTGCGACTGCGTTATCGAACTGGAATGGCTGAATACGTAAGCCTGTTCATTCGCTGTTCCATTTGTCATCTATCTGTAATCATCTTTTTGCACTTCAGGTGAATGCCCAGAAACCAGCGACGAGAATCAAGGAACAAGATCCTGTGACAAGTGATGCAGACTCTTTGGTTCAAGGCACCGACTATCCATACCTAGAAGAGGGTAAGCTGCCTAGATCACGCCAATGGATTCTGCGGGTAGGTTCAGTCTTGCATGGATTTCTATAGTCATACAGCGTTCCGTGTATTTCGTAGTATTGTGACCTGCGGATAAGCAAAGTGCAGGAAATGCTGGACAAGATACCAACACCACTTGCGGGCGCAACATGTAATGAAAAGACTGGGTGGTTGCCGCCCGGCTTCGACGCTCAAATTAGGCTTATTATTAACAATTCATTTAAGGACACAATGCGGGAATATTACAAGAAACAGAGACAGCAGGGAAATGCCATCGACGAAGAAGTGAGTAGATGTAAGCTTTCGAGTTTTTTTTCTTTATTATTTATATATATAGGAATATATATCCGACGACAACGAGCCCGATAAGGATTTCGATGAATCTGACGATATGGCTGATGGAGACGATGCCGATTTGGATGCTGTCAAAATGGAAGAAATGCAAATGGACGATGAGGATATTGTGTAATAAACGAAACGAAATTTAGTTTTCACTTTTTTCATATTTAACGAACTCTTCACTCTATAAGTACGAAGTTTTTGACAACTGATCAGATTAATCTGAGCGCCAGCTCTTATGTTCTAATTTCATCCGGCCATCATGCAACTCGAACAAAGCGACGCTGCAAAATAGGAGCGGTAGGATGAGAAGTATAAACATCAGAAAGGAAAATAATCCCACTCGATGTTTCTTTGAGCTAATGAAGCCATATCTACATAAAAGGCAATCTTATGTCTAGCAACAACTACCGAGGCATAGCCCTACTCAATGTCGCCTACAAAATCCTATCCAGTGTACTGTGTGAACGTACACTTTTTGATTTACACAAATCGGACAATATCAGTGTGAATTGCGGCCCGGCGAATCAAGGCTTGACCAAATTTTCACACTACGTTAAATCCTCCAAATGACCAACGAGTTTCAAGTAGATACCCTTCATCTATCTATTGACTTTAAAGTATATGTGGATTTAGTCCGGGAGGCAAAAGTCCGTCGACTACACTGGCTCGGCCACATCGAAAGAATGGACAATTTAGCTCCAGCAAAAGCAAGCTGTTCAATACGAGTAAAAGACGCTTTTAGATGTTCGTGTTTTTGAGGTGAATGCATTTCGAGTTACTCTCATTAGACTGGTGGGTCCACCTTGAAGATAACTTTCTACTTTTTTGTCTTCGTTTACAAGTTATCCTCGAAATAAGATTTTTATGAAATTCTTGCGTATGAAAATCGATTGTGGGCAGAAATTTAAAACATCTAAGAGGACTACAATAACATGATATTCACCCCTATTACCATTCTCATAAACGACGTGAAAAACCGACATCTTTTACATTTTCATTCTATTTGTGGCTTTCTTTTCCTAATTAGTTGGAACTTTAAGAAACGACGAAATCTGGAAGGGCGACAAAATGTAATACAACTTGCTAACAACTTAATTTACAAAATTTTAATTACTTTATTTAAAATAAATGAGCAAACTTTTTGTGGGTTTATAGATGAAAATAACGAACCAAGGACAGTTCGAAACACTTGTTGATATAATGAAAAAAAAACCGATTTGGCAAGAGATTTTTCAAAGGAATTAACAGAATTAATTTTAAAAATTAAAAATCCAAGTTGAAGTCGTTACCAGCTACGTGTGGGTATTTTCCATTCGCAAGAATTCTTAGAGCCGCAGCAAGCATAACAGCTGGGAACAGAAGATGAACGTTCCTGAGTCATATTTTTTCCGCTTATTTCTTCAGGTATAAATAAAAAAGATTCCTTCGATAGTCTTAAATATTGCCTGAATCTACAATCCAATGTGAGCAATGCACTTAAATTTTGAAGCAATGTGTGCACTTTATTTCAGTTTAAACAAAAGGAATGATTGGTCTAATTTTTTTTTCCGGGCAGTCATTAAACCTAGCAGCCTTATCATTTGTTGATCCGCTTTACTTTCACTAACTGTTCACCCAACAACTCCTTTAAAAAAAAATGCAACTTTGACCCATATTTTAGAGCGTTTTTATTAGTACATCAATAGTTTGTAATATTTTAAAAGCAGTTCAATATTTTATGCGAATAATGCCAGGGTAATATTTCATTTAGTAAATGCAAAGCACTGAAACTGACATTTATGGTTTACACCTGTCCAAAAATCTAGGATAGAGACAAACTTCCCTAATATGATATCGGTTGAGAATCCAGCACAAGAAACGCTCTAAGCCCAATCCGTAACCGCCATGCGGTTGAGTACCATATACTCTTTGGTCAGTGTACCAGTAATACGGAGTTGGATCGATTCCCTCCCGAGCATATCCCTTCATTAACTCTTCACTGTCCCAAATCCTCATTGATCCGCCCACAATTTCACCAACATTTGGCAAAAGAACGTCCACGCTTTCAGTCAACTCGGCATCTTCTGGGCATTTGGACATGTAGAAAGACTTTATACCAGCAGGAAAACGACACAACATAATTGGTTCGTTAATTGCGTCAGTCATCTTTCGTTCAGGAGCCTCTGGAATGTCCTAAATATAGAAAAGAAAATAAAAAAAAACGTCCAAGCAGTAGACAAGAGAGACTGATTGATGTACCTCGCCAAACTCGTAAAAAGTTCCATCGTCTTTTGTAACATTGTTCTCCTTCAGCCATTTAATTGCATCGGAGTAGTTCATTCGTTTGAAAGGTCTTTTTGGAGGCTCGAATGTAGGATTGAGTTCTTTTACCAAATAGCCATCGGGCGACTTCAGAACTCTGTCGACAACGTCACAAACCAAATCCTCCAATCGATCGAGTAGATCATCAAAAGTGATAAACGGACATTCGCCCTCAATGTGAGTGTATTCGGCCAAATGTCGGCGTGTGCGGCTCTGTTCAGCACGATAACTCTGCGCAATACAGAACACATCACCCAAAGCTGGCAGACATGTCTCCAAATACAATTGAGAGCTTTGCGTTAAGTAGGCTTCCGAACTGCAGGTTGAAAGATGATGACAAATTAAAAAAATATTCATTCTGATGAACGAGACTCACCCAAAGTATTTCAATTTGAAGAGTGTGGCTCCTCCTTCGACCTGAGTTTGAACCAAAGTTGGCGGAGTCACCTCAGTATATCCCCGATCGAAATAATGCGTCCGGAATGCCTGCATCACCACAGATCGCATTCTTAGGATCTTCGAGGTGTTTTCTCCGCGAATCATAATGTGACGGTTATCCAGCTGAACATCCGGGTGTGCTTCTTCATTAAGAATACTTTCTGCACCACCAGCCGGAGCCAATCCAATGAGCTCCCAATAATCCACATGCAATTCATGTCCTCCTGGTGCCTAATCACAAAACGAAATGCATTGAATATGGATCACTTAGAGAGCACTTCTACCTACCGTCTTGCCCTCTGGCACTGATTTCAGTGTTCCGTATAGTTGCACAGCGCTCTCGGTTGTCAGAACTACCGCATTGTAGGTCTGACACAGATTATCAGTAAGAACAGATTGCAGAAATCCAGTTCCATCTCGTAGCGTAATGAACATCAATCCTTTTCCTTGTCGTCGCAAGCGGTGTACCCATCCGTTGACTTTCACACGAACATCGCGGTTACTTGCACCATCTTTAATATGAATTTTCTTTGCTGCTAACCAACTGGGATCCTCTGCAATGACAACCCTCTTAGAGTCTTCCAAGTTCTGTTTCCTCTTTTCTGCATCATCAGCCTCTCGTTGCTCCTTGCCGGCGCTCTTATTAGCCTCTCGAGCGTAAATCTTTTGGATTTTCTTCAACTGAGTCTTTGTGGCCGGCTCATACTTTAGTCCATCGCTTGGATTCTTAGCGTCCACGTAAATTGTTGGGAATGGATCCACTTTAGCATGACGCATCGCCTGCAGAATCGTTTTGAATGGGCTGTCCTGGGTACCCTTCCCAGTCTCATCATTTCCACTTGCATCGGAGGTATATATACCCTCTGTAAATTGAATTCAATGTCTGATAAAATCGAAAAAGGCGATTTTCCCTTTCACTGCCGACATGGCAAGTCCGAGTGAGAATTCAATAACCTCAAACCAGCATTTATCGGCTACTTACCCAGTGTTAAGTTTTTTAACTGTTCCGTAGGCATGGCTTTCAAGTTATATGTATTTAACTTAATTTATTGGATCAAGTATCGATAGTTTTATATTTTCACTTCTCACGTTGTAGATCTTATAAGAAATTAGTAACAATTGCATCAGACACACGACCTCAACCAATTCTAACATCCACCATGCAAAACTGCATGGCTAAACATAAAAAGGGATGTGTGTACGAAGAGTGCAGCTAGTTGCGAATAGAGGTTACGCTCATTTGTTGTGTCAAAAATTGATATTTCCAACAAAGACGTCATGCGATTTGTAATTTACTTTCAAAGGTTTTACAAAAATTATTTGTTTTCCAAGAAATTCACAGGGTAAAAGAGTGCCGTCTGTCGAGAATTGACATTACTTTATTCTTCAACAATTTTATAAATTTGTTATAAAAAAAACACGAAACAATTAAACATTATAACTAATTAAGGAATTCAAAATTCATTTAGGGATATGGTATGAAAACAAGAAAAACGATAAGAAACATAGTAACATATAAAGACAGGAGTAAATAAGCAAAATTTTTGTGTATACATTACTTAATTAAAACTGTTTCAAGAATTTAAGACTTGATTGCAGGATCGAAAACGTATCATAGATTCCATTCCTCACCTTAATTTCCAACAATATTGGGCGAACTGCACTGAAATTATAGATGTTTTCAGTCTCATTACGATTGCAAAGGGTGCGCTTGGGTTGCAGGTCGTGCCTGTGTGGCAAAAACTTGGGTGTTCTGAAAAGTTATACAAGTTCAGTCCTAGACTTGATAAAAGTATTTATTTTCCCCAAACTTAGATCACTGGTAAAATAGCTACTCGGCATTGCTCTTGTCCATTATTCAAGCTCCCGGGTATACTGCTTCCGGTTCAAGGGTTTCAAGCAAGTTTAACTAGTGTAGATGTTTGACACTCAGGTTTATTTTGGTTTTGATTGCTATTTTATGCTCCAGTAGTTAATGAACCAGCATTTTTTTAATATTTTTAGTCCAGGAGGTCGTTTCATAACTCAGCTCTAATGGTGGGGACATGTGCGCACATGAAACTGACTAGAATCTTCCCTCCATCCGGATCACAAGAAGACAATCGCTTATCGGTTTCAAATTAATAACCTTCTTTAATAAGTTCCTCTTATTGTGATCATATCCAAGCTACTCGAATTTTTTATTGACTTCTGTGATGAACTGGAGTGTAGGTACGAATCAAATGCAGCTTGTAGTTTGATTGACTTCCGCACTGTGCCGAATGATTTTTTTAAGGCCGCACTTTATTCTTTTCCAATTATTGCGTACCATTGAAGAAGTTGAATCCTCCAACCCATTACGAAAATAGTCTTAAAAATTACCTGCTAACAATTTAAGAAATCAGGACTTCTCAAAAGTTCCAAGAAGATTACCATCCTAAGTATAGATGGTTTCCAAGTATTATCTCAGTTATATGTAGGGACTTGCAGATATTGGCAATGAGAGCAGGCCAGTACCAATATTCGCTGCTTGATATTGGTTGCTCTCAAAGGGTGGCCGCGCAAGCTCGATTGCAATATGTTTCTCCATTTTCCGAAGTCAAAGCCTTGCTAGCCAAAATAAAATCGAAATCAAGTAGTCCTTAGTAAAAAAGTAAACAAACCGATTCGACGTAAGCGTGATAAAAAAGCAACAATTTATATATATGACGAATAAAACCATGTCCCAACCGACTTGTAAAAAAAAACCCTTTGATTACTTCTCAGGAAAATAAGAAAAAGAAAAGGCATAATTAAACTACAAAAAATGCCCATTTATTGATATAATTTCTTATTCTGTCCACCTGTGTGTGCAGTTCTGGTTCGTGCAAACATAATATAGTCTCATTTCTTCTTCAGCTCGCCGAGTTTGAGCTTGAAAGAATACAGCTTCCCGATGAGTGCACTTAGGACATGCATGGTCTTCCGTTCTTGGAAGGGTTGGATCTGATATAACATCCGGTACAATATGTGTTAGTTCACTAGAATAGAAAATGGCATTGTAAGCAATCCCTATTAATGGAAATTTCTAGAGTCTTACTCAATTTCGTGCATAATTTTGTTTACGTAGATGCAATTAGAATCGGCCTCTTGTTTATAGTCGCAATTTCGGCAGGCATATAAAAGTATTTTATTTTCTTTATCTTCTTTCGGATACAGCATATTATTGCTGGTTGGAAATCAAAAGAAATCAGGAAACATAGCGCGAGGTACGAAATTTAAACTTACCATTCTTGGCAAAAGCGGATGCCCACGAATCCTGGACCTTCATTGGCTCCAACGTCAAAGGCTGCAGTCATGATATTTTTCTATTCTTTTATTTATAAAATTATCGAAAGTAATTAAAATTTTGCTTTTTAATAAAACAATGCAAGCGTAACTTCTGCAAATTGTGTTCGCTGAGTTTATATGCAGTTTAACAATTGACAGATGACAGTTTCAAGCCGCAGAATGATCTACTACAATTTAATTATTGCCAGATGCAAAATTTTGTAACAAAAAATGTTAATACGTAAATGGGTAAAATGAATGCTGTGTCTTAACAGAGTTTTTAGGAATTGCTCCGTACAACATGTACATAGAGAAGATAAAAAATCAACTAAATCAGTTTTCTCTCACAGCCACCAAAGGCATCTTCATTCGTCCTTGATAAGGTCCATGCTTCTGCACCATGAAGCACGACCGGGATGAGGGCCTTATATTTTTTTAGCTCCCTTGATTTCCCCGTAGTTTTGCCCCTGCCTGACCTGTGCGTCGATATTGCGTGTTTGTTCGAAACATAGATGTATGCACTTCGATTTTGGATGTCTTCTTTGCGAATGGAGTTAAGAAAATCGCATGAGAACGCATCGCGGTCATTTGTACCTATCGGTGTTAAAGAAGCCTCAGCCATTCTCCGTCATCATCCTGCACAATCTGATGCGTTTAACATGTAGCATGTCGATGGTAGGCAGCCTACATTGGCTCAGCTCATTCTTGTTACACAGTTGTATTGGCGATTGGTTTTGTTTAAAGAGTTTAGAGTGCTTACCCATTACACAACGGGTGGTATCAAATTAGGAAACGCTGTCCATATTTCAATATGCCATAGAAATAGGCAATTCTGTCACGGTTTTTGAAGCGGAAGTATGCATTCATGAATGCCCTCACAGACGATTGAATTATGGTTTCTCCATCCTCTCAAACAGTCAATTGGCTCTTATAAAGATCACAATCATCTCAGTAATTTTGGCACAAGAATTGTGGTAACAATTTTTTGGATACACAAGGGATTCAAACGGAACGCATGATTAACTGATGAAGGCGCTTTTTATTCCATTTTTTCGTTTTGATTTCTTTTGTGCTTGCTTTTCAAGCAATTATCACACAACTAATCCAATGGCAAAAGACAAGTAAAATGAAATCATTAGCCCAATTCCATTTAAAGCAGAAAATGAGCTTTTTAACAGGACACCGAACACTTAATATCACCTTGAAAATGCAGGAAATCTCGTTTACCAAGAGGCCCCACGACTATAAAATATTTACTCTACCAATGTCCCTGTTAGAGCTCTTACCTCGCCCTCGGCTAATCTCCACCTAAAAGAGTTTTAAAATCCTACTGGGGAAACCGAAACTCAAGGGCACAAGGAAGATTAGTTGAACAGCTAGAAACAGCGTCCTCAAAGATGGAGGATTGCAACAGCTCGGTTTTTTCAAGGATCCCTTATTGTTGTATGAACGTAGCTTATTACTATAGTCGTAGAACGTCATAAATCGCTTGATAACATAATAGTTTGGTACGCAGTATCGCCGTTGCCAGACGACTACGCATATTCTAGATCTTCCTATTAATCCTGGTATCCATCGCAAGTCTTTGTCTCACTTATACTGGATATACTCAGTAACACCATTAATCGTACATTCCGCATCACAAATATGTTCCGATGCAATGGAGGAAGGCAAATGTCATCAGGATTCTAAAACCAGATAAGTCGCAAAATAAGAGAAATATCGTGCTTATAGATCGATATCAGTCCTACCCGTAGTATCAAAGGTATTAAAAAAAAAACTGCTTTCAAAAAAACTCAAGTCAGGTAAAGAATGATACAAGAAATTTTATACCTTTCTACTCTCTGTACAACAAATACTTACAGAACTTACTTACACAGAATTACGAGTTCAGTAGATGAGGCCCATAAAAAAGTATGTTGAGCTTTTTCCCAGACAAAGCAAAAGCGTTTGATGGAATAAGGAATCGAGGACTAAAATTTCAAATGCAAACAAAAAATCTCATCGAAATCTTAGATCGTTACATTTGAGTAAGATTTGAAAATCAATACTTTTATCTCAGAAAAGCAAAAGCCTGAGTTCCACAATGAAGGGTCTTGTGACTAATCCACTTTAATAAGAAAAAAGTTGAGCTGAATAATAGACTAAGACAAACTCACAGGTTAAACGGAAGGAGTTCCTTGCATTATCAACAACTCTTAGAGAGAATCCTCACTTAATTTGAAAGGAACACAAACAAGAGTTCATCCTCATTGCTTGCACAGGGAAATAGGCTTCAAGAAAAGGAAGCTTAATAACAACGATTAGCAAACTATCAGTCATGGGACGATGACAAAATAAAAAAAAAGACAATTGAAGAGTTTAATCCTGTAACCCACGCTCTAAAGAAATTAGCGTTCCTAGTTACATTTATCAGGAAACAAGCTGGAGTTCCAAATCAAATCCGATCAAATCTCCGAGGTAAGGCATATACAGGGAAAATACCGATCGCATGAAGATAAAATGAGCGTTGTCAAACAAGGTCATACTGCGGCAAGCCATTTTAGACCAATCCGGCGTTGGTCGTACCTTCTTAAAACCCTCGAGAGAGTTCTTGATAACGATATAAGGAGAATCACGAAGCAGACGTTGTCTAGCTTTTAAGACTTAATGGATAATTAAATGAATAAAAGCAAATAAAAATGTCAATCCTGAAATCGAGTTTGGCAATTGATTGATTAGCTGAATAAGCTGACTGATTTGGTTACACGTGTTGCACACGATATCCTTACTGCTTAACGTTATGGTTCACTACGCAATTGACACTCTGGTGGTGGATCATTGCTTGGAAAATGCGTGTGCATCCGAAATAAACTGCACTGATCGGATGGAAATTCAGAAAGAACCCTATCAACGGAGGCGGCTGCGACGTGCCCAGATTATTTTATTTTTGTAATTATTATTTATTTTTACTTCCCCACCGACGGACCGCTTACTCGTGGAGAGTCACAACCCAAGGGCGAGGGGCACACGTTTGCCAGCCCATTCCGTCTCGAAGATTACACATGATCGGCGCGGATGGTTCGTTTGTGTTTTATTTTTGGGGGGCAGAAAGATCGTATTGCTGCTGTTGCAGAAATCCACTTTGTGACGCGCAACCGGTTTACACGATGCTTTCGTTTCGTACACAATGTAACGTGGGGCTACTTGAAATAAGCGGGAAAGGACGTGGAGCGTCAGTCATTCGGTCGCTTTTATTTCTGGTTTATTGAAAATATTTTTATTTTATTTTCCACTTGTGTTCGTTGTTGTTGTTGTTGTTTTTGTTGTTATCCTGCTTCGAACAGATGCAACTGCGGCCAGAATGTGTTGGACACGATGGTTTTTTTTTTTTTTGAGGTTTCATATTAAAGATTGCTTGAGGTTTTTTTTCTTTGTGTTTATTTAGCGAAAATAATAAAAAGAAATTGCAACAGCAGAGAGATGGGGGAAATGTATCTGCAGCGTCAGCAGTTGTTGGTTTTATGATGTTCTGGCGTTTCTGGGCGCTTGGTAGAATGAGGATTTGCAGAGGACAATAGTGCGTCTAATGGTGACCCTTGAGGAATGAAATTAAGCCTCTGTTGGGTGGATTTATTGGGTGTAACCTTGAAATTCAGGCTCCTCTGAGAAGAATGAAATCCTTGAAATGGATATTCAGCTGCAGTTTTGGAGTTGGCATCTGGCAGAGAAATAGACTCCTCATTTCTGGGACGTAGCCTTTTTTCGTTCAGGCCACCATGTGCGGTTGTTGTTGCTTTGCAAGGAGAGAAAATCAATGGATCTTTTGGTTTCATTTTCGTGGGCTGCGATATTTCTAAAGAAAAATAAAAAAAAAATTCACGAAGATGGCAACAGGCAGAGAGGAGCATGCTTAGTATATTGATTTTCTCGGCATGCTTCGGCTGTACTTTATTCCTCTTTTTGTTTTTATGATGGGGCGAATTACGTTTGTTCCAAGAAGTTTATTAAAATAAAGTGAGAATGTCGATGCAAAAGTTTGGAAGACAATAAATAAGTTTTAAAAATTTTAGGGTAACAAATACTACGAAATTACATTCGTCACAATTTAAACAGATGCTTTAAAAGCCCTTTTCAAGTGTTCATAAAAAGAGCTTCAAAACTTGTACCAAATTGGCTTCTTGTGTACGACAAGGGACATCTAGTATTAGGCAAATTTTTCAACCTTGAAAAGTGAGGCATATGGCTCTGGGACGATAAAATCAAAGACCGCGTAACGAAGACACGTATGTGTGCTTTCCACACGACCATTCTTAAACGTTCGGTCATCTCGTGAAAACCACATCCCTCTTGCAAGGGACATGAAGATTCAAAGATTCGGCTATATAGGGATACCGGAAAGATGAGCTCTGGACACTTACAGCATTGCTGCAGTGATCAAAGATAGCCACTGGCACAATGGCACAAGAATTTGGTAAAGATGTTGCAGTATAGTATATGAAGAAATTGTTATAAGTGAAGGTATTGAAGGTATTATATATATAATAAAGGCTCCAAGTTCTTTGAAATTTTGACACATACACTTAATATTTTATAAGTAGTTTATGTGCCAACCATCTTTCGGATGCAGGTGCTGAGGCGCTCTCGAAACTCATTTCTCATTTATAAAGCTATCAGTCATCGCCTTCTTGACAAAGATATATAGTGAGAAAGTAATCAGGATCCCCCATATCCACCAAAGAATTAAGTGCTCGTTGCAGGGTAGTTTGATCCTGGTTTATGGTCGCTCTATCGTCAACAAAGAATAAACAAAAATCCGTTACCTTGCGTTACGTTACTAAAGAGACTCTATTCCCATTTTTTTTTAGCGCATCATAGGTATATGTGATCACTCCGTTGTCAATCGGATGCGTTTTACAAATCAACAAACAATCTGTGTATGTGAATCCTTCGAGGAATCATGGTTGTTTTTCATTTGAATCACTCTGCTTGGACTGCATCTGTTGTTGTTTGCGCCAGTACAAACCCATCCTGATCTTCATATATGTAGCTGTATGAACTTCGAAATGAACAAAGTAAGGAAAAAAATCCAAAAAGCGAAATTGCATCGGCCGGGAATCGAACCCGGGCCGCCCGCGTGGCAGGCGAGCATTCTACCACTGAACCACCGATGCTTGTTACAAATTGCGTTTCTAACTATCTTATTGAAACACCAAACGAAATTCATTAAATAACTTATAGATCCGGTTTTTCGACCACTTCAGTTTCATCCTCAATAAAGAAAGATATGTATGAACATATGTATATGTACATGTGCTAAAATAGTGCCTATCAAGCTACTCAACCAATCCTCAAAAAAAGAGAATAAAAAACAACAAACATGAGTTCACTACACATAAACAGTCTCGTGCATCTTCACAGAATTAATCCTCTTCAGCGGAGAGCATAGCAGCGTGTTGTCGCATCTGTGCGCCTATTCGCAAACGATTAAATTCAGTTTAATCATCCACTAAGCAGAGTTTTCATCGAACCCCACACAAACAAATTCAAAAGCCAAGCAAACAAATCGCTCCCTCACGCTAAATTAAGAGAGCTCGGCAGAGATAATCCCTAATCTGTTGCCATTACGTAGAGCTGAACTCGCTTCCATTTAATTTACGACTCGATTACAATCCCCACTAAAAAAAAAAACAGAGTATCTCACAAACAGCCGCGCACAACTACCGCTAAATTCATCGGAACCATTTCCCTGCTCGTGTGGCCTTTTGCTATGAATTTTGTATCTAATGCCATTCTATTGACTTTTCCTAGGAAATCTAATGCTCCGGCCCTAAACTAGCGCACTATTCTTGGTTATGTCATCCTGGTATTCATGTTTGTCGAAAAGTATGAAAGAAAGAATGAAATATGTGAGCAACACAACAAATACACGACTCGCAATGTCTCTCTATGCATCATCATTGCATAATGGCCGTCTATCTAAAGTGAACTTCCCCCTACAAGTCAGCCATTTCTCTCTAACACCAGCGTTGAAATCATGGAAAGAGACAGCGAACCAAGTTGAATGTGAAATCTTTCCAGGAGTGAAAGAAACGCGGGAAGGCTAGCAACAGGTACCTTTCGATTCGGTTGCTTGCTGTGAACACTGCTCGCCCCATACAATGTGGAACATTAGACGTGCTCGACGGTTGAACGCGGTTTCTGTGCGGTCTTGGGCTCTTCCTAGAAAACCAAGCGACAACATCTGCTTTTCTGCTTATGCTTCTGCATCGACTACAAGCAACTTGTACTCTTATTCCATCCGTCATACTCTTCAAGCGAACGCAAAAAACAGCGGGCCCCTTCCATTGGCAGTCGTTGTGGCTTTTGTTTGCGGCTGATTGCCTGTTTTCGCTTGGTCGATTGCTACCAACTGGAATCGAACGAGTGTCAACGCTTCAACCTAACAACAACAAATTTAATACGCTGCTTCGCTATCTTCTTTCCTTCCATGCACTTCTTTGAAGTGAATCCTAAAGAATAGAGATGACACGATGAGCCCTAGGAAGGAGCGTTCGTTGTTGTTCGTCCGGTGGTTGCTGGCTGGCTGGTTGCTTCAGCGGCGTCGTCTCTCTGTTTGTTGTTTGAATCCAAAAACCTCGGGACACGACCGAGTTCTGTGCGAAATATGACACTAAATACCAGGCGATCAGCTTTGACAGCTGGCAGAGCAAGTGCTTGCGATTCGATCGCGCGTTTCTTTGGTTAGTACTTTATCGTTTGTTTCACTCTGTTGCATTGCGTTTTAAATAAGACAACAGAAGAGGTGTGGAAAGAAATAACATTGAGCTTTAGAGCGAGCTAAACACTACTTTTATTATTAGTACTTTTGATAGAGCGTTGGGCTGTTGTTCATTTGCTTTTTCTTTCTGCTTTTGTTTGTTTGTGGTGTTGTGCTGCAGCCGTTGGTCGTTAGTTAAAGATTGCTGACGACCAATTTGTTTAGTGTGTGATGCCGACCGTTTCGTTATTGGCAGGCAAGGAAGGAAGGTCATTCAAACAAAGAAAAATTCAACCTGTTTCTTTCCGTCACTATCGATGTACTAGGTGCCCAGCCGTTGTAAGACGTCAGACACTTGGGACACAGATAGTTTGGATTTGCTGGCCTGGCCATCCGTTTTCACTTATTGGACGAGTGTGTTTGTTTATGTTTTATGGCAAAAGGGAGAAGTTCAATAAATGCATAGAAGGAAATCAGACTTAAGCAAATTACATTGATCTCATATAAAAGCAAGTGGAATATACACAGACCTTTTTTGTGAATCTTTAACGCTGGAATAATATGCCGAAATGCCTGCAACTGCACACTAAAAGGATGAAGCTCGTGCATAAATTTTTGCGATGAAAAGACGTGTATTCAAGATTTGTCACCAGTTAATAAATAAATATGTTGTAAATCATTGAATCCTTTAAAAAAAATTAAACCATATGCGCATCAAAAACGCGAAAATTCACAATTCACAACATTTTGCGAGTTTGACAAGTTTAAAGTTAAAGCCGACTCGACGTGAAGCCCCTTTCAATAAAAAGTAAAATTTATGCAAGAAAGAATATACATATTAGGTATATATAAAGGGAGAATAATAAGAGCTACAATGTCTCAAGGAGTAAAAATCATTTTTGGTCAATCATGCCAAATATCGCTCCCAACTACCAGTTGTTAGCTTTTTTTAAAGAAAATATCATATGTTCGCGAATCACTTTACTACTGGTTTTATTTCCAGATAATGCTCAGGTACCACTCCATTGGATGGATCAAATCACTCGACGACTCGTTTAATCCGCTGGTTCATATGATACTCGTATCTTTGTAAAGAGGTGTTCTGTTCTACACACCCTTTTATGGCCGTTGAAGATGGCAAATGTTCTCCTTACTGTAACTATCGCTGATGTCGCCAAAAATGCTCCAAGTCTTCATGATTATGTTATAAGAACTCTACCATCTTTATAATTCAATTCCTATTTCACTTTGTTATGGGCTTGCCATATATTCATCCAATTTTTGGCCCCGACCATTTCATGTGACAACAACCATATCCGTCTGAAAATTTGTATCGCCGCTTTAATTGAATTGAACTGAAATTACATGTTTTTTTAGTTTTATAACATTAAATGTTGTTCGGAAATAAAGTTTAGCATTCGGGCCCTATTTCCTTCAGCTATCCGTTAAATCGCTTTGTTGGTATGTATGAGGGCATCAGGACAGTATTATTAACTTTTATCTTTTGCGACTGTTGCCGAAAATATGCGCCTTAACCAAAAAACATAAACCTGCTTAAAATTTCATTAACAGAAGATCAATCGAACAAGCCTGAGGAGAAATTTACAAAAAGTCTCAGATTCTTCGCTTATTCGCTGCTTGCGATTTCAGGCAACCCGAAATTGGCGATAATTTTGCTCTTAAATCATCGTTTTAGATTTCTTTTTTTTTTGCTGGGCTTTGAACTTTTTCTCTTATATTCACTCCCGTCAGGGAAAAAATATATCGGCAGGTTTCTGGTTTAACACCTATTATAACTCAATAGTGTGGGAAAATGAATGTTCCTTCATAACTGAAGAACAAATTGATTTATAATTTATAATTTCTCAAACAGTTTGATGGTATCTTGAAAACTGTTTCTCATGCAGAGAAGTATTATAAAAACTTTTTTACCACAAGCATCCCAATCAACTTGAAGGTTTTATTCCGACTCTTATAACCGCAGCAACGAATTTCTGACTTTGAATTTTCCAGATATGGTTTATTTTGTTCATTCGAATTCTCAGCTTCGGATGTGCAGACTTCATGTAACTCGTAATTTCTGTAAGATATAAATTTAAAAGTCATAAAACATCATGTAGCCTTAACGCCCTCACTGTCCTTATTTCCAGCAAATGAGTAACATAACATTCAGAAATAAAACATGAAATATTCCGAAATGTGTATTGGGTTGTACAACAATGGAGGTGGAATTTCCTTTTTTTTTCAAAAAAGATTGGGAGATGTGTTTGAAGTGTGGGACTTTTTAGGTTCGTTGTAACTACAGTTGTTTTTTTCTAGGAATTTGTTTTTCATGATTTAAAAATTCGATTTCCCATCATTTCCCTAGTCGCAAAAACTACATCGATTTTAAACCACTTCTTCGTTGCTCAAAAGCCAAAGAAGTCTACAATGTCCAAACTTGAAACACTGGAGAATAGTTTAACAACTTGGATATTTCTTGACCACTCCGGTGCCCCAGAATTTGCAAGATTAATGTGTCCGATTACCGTTTATGAATTTTGTCTCATTTTTAGAAAATTTTATCCCCACTCTACGGAATTTCATTCATGATTACGAATTCGGGACAAAAAATACGCGACACTCACAGATTTCCAAGTCAGTTTCTGCATAGTGATCAAATAGACGCGTTGCGATTTATTTTTGTTTTTAGCAAATGGCTGTCGTCTTTGCTTACAATTTTGCTGAAAGCCTATTCCTTTCACTTGAATAACGCGACCGCCATTCGTATTTTGTGTTTCGAAAAATCCAAATTCTATTCAAAACACAGTTATTTTATTTTTCCTCTGATCATCAATTTTTCTTTCTCCAGTTCGAATATTTTTTGTTTTATCTGAAATATGCAAAAAATAAAATAAAAAAAAATTCAAATTTCTATTGCGGCGAGAATATGAGGTGTCAGCCACTGTTGTCGTCGTCATTGTCCGTGTAAACACGTAAGCCAAAAGTTACGATCTCAAAAAGTTCGCTGTCACTCTTCGAAAACACCCGGCGAGCAGCAGAATCAGCATATTTCTCGTCGTTGCGACGAGTAACAAACATTTCCTCTCCTCTTCTCTCATTTATTCATTGTGAACAGTTTTCCAACTTTACTATCTGTTTCCATATCCCCATTTTGGTCACACTCTCTTTATGTTTCTAGCTCTGCTTTTCGTTGTTAAAATTCATGTTCGCCTGTTTGCTTCGGCGCTGTCATTTCACAATGACCCACCTTCATACACGAAGGAAATAAACAAAAGAAAAAAACATATGTCATTCTCATTTCTCTGTTGACACTCGCCGGCCACGTACATGCTTAGAGTGTTTGGGAAAAGAACTGCGACGCCAACAAACAACAACATGGAAAATAGGATGCGCCGCCATGCGGCGAAGCGCTTTCAACAACAAAAAACCAAACAACAGCAACATTTGGAGCAGGCTCTCATCCGTTCGTGCTGGTGCACACAAATTTTATGTTTTCTTTTTACTATTTGTTGTACGATATCTTTGGCGCCTTTGCTTTACTGGCGTTCAAGGGCATTTTGAGTGAAAACAAGGTTGCTCAGTCGCCTTGACCGCGTCAGCGCTGTGGCAGTGTGCCGCTCATTGCCAAATGAAGGACATTTCCTTGAGTTTCAAGGATTTTCGAGTCGATTTCGCGGACACTCGCCACTGAGTCAGGGACAAATTTTGGCGAAATCTCAGTGCCCAAGGTTGTTGGCACTTGATTGGGATTCGAGAATTCGGGTGAAGGTAACCTCGAGACGAAACACCTTGACGTCCATTAAAATGGAATGCGATGTGTCGTTTGTTGTTTTTGATCAGATAAAATTTTTGGGGATTCCATGTGGTGCAAGGGGGGGGGGGCTTATTGTTTATTCAAAGCAAAAGGTTAAGACTTTTTGTTATACTTTTTCGGGGGGAGCAGCCGCTTTCTTGCTCGATTTTATGAGCGCCTTGTTGTTTCACTAGACGTTTAAGCTTTTTTGGGAGGTTATTGATTTTTTCTGTCAACCGAACACGTTTTTTCTGTTCGACTTGAGTGACATTTCTGTTCCAAACAGTTTTTGTGAAGATGACAGGAAAACAAAAGCAACGTTGCGAAATTCGTTGACGGTACGTTTTTTTCTTTCAAAGTTTTCTTCAGTGGTCAAGTGTCCGTCAAGGTTGTTTGCCGGTCGCGTACCTCGTTTTTTTAGCAGGTTATATGTTATTTTCTATTCGTGGCGAAAAGTGACGGTCAGCTTCGGCCCACAATTGATTTGGAATATCAGGCGAGCAAGAATTAGAATAAGGGATTTCGACAGCAGTTGCTTAAGTAAATTTTTTTGGTTCATTCTGACCTCTGGGTAATGCTTCGCTTTGGTGTTTTTCAGTTTCCAGCGGCAGTGGCGTTGGTCACGGACCGGTTTACGGCGAATACGAATACAAAAAAGAAATTGAATCAAAAGGGAGGCGTGCCCTTTGATGTTAATGTTGTTGTTTTCCTCTCTTTATGTTGCGCATAGTTTTCTGATGTGTTAAGTTGGATAAATTTTGAGTTTTATCCAAAACCCTTGCAACATTTGCTGAGGACCTATTAGGTTTCTTGTGGGAAAGTGTTAAACGCCCACAATCTTTTTAAAATGTTTTTTGGTTATTTTATTACAAATGAAAACCTTTGTTTGTTGACAGTGATAGTGACAGGTGTGCCGCTGTAAAAAAAAAAGCTTACTCCGCCCGCTGGCCGTTGAGTTGAGTTTTGATTTCGAGCGGAATTTCCTTGCGATGAGTTCGAATTTGAATTTGTTATGGATTCTTTGAGAGCCTAGTAGATTGCGTTCATTTGGTGCAATGGTACCAAAAATGTTTGTTTGGTTTACAATTAATTTATGACTATGACGACGAGCACGATCTTGCGTTTGTTGTGTTTTGAGAGCCTGGTATTCATTTATGACATAGCTGTAAATCAAACAAAAAAGTTAGATTAAACATTGAAGGGGAAAAAAAGAAAACTAGCTGAAAGGGTGCTAGAGAGAGAATGGAAAGTTGAGTTTATGTCTGCAACCTTCTTAATGAAACCACTCCCCTATTGATGGCTCGTTAAATGAAGGAGGACTTAAGAAGGTGGTTTGTAGAAGTGCCAAATCCAATCCAATCAGTGGAAAATTAAGGTTAAACGGAATAAAATGTGTAAAAGAAATAAATAAGTTCGTCTTGATGAAACGCCGAAAATAATTCTCCATCAGGCAAAAAAGGAATTAGTTTTCCAGCTTGGTATACCTTAGAAATATTTTCTATTTAGATAAATGATATCTTCTCTATTTGTGGAAGGAAGCTAGACCCTGGGGGCCAGAAGGGCTGTTGAATTAAGGGAATGAATGATCATTTCAACCAACACTGTTGCTACTTTGAAATGAGCTTTAAAGATGTGACAAACACAAAATTTCATGAAAATGCTACAGAGACAGGAAGATATAATAAACATGAATATTTAAAGGAACTAATTGAAATGCGAGAAAATACAATTTTTAATCAAAGAGGTGTTGGTAGGAACAGCTTCAGATCTTAACGTTGGTTGAACTTCTGTAAAAGGGTGAATTTATTGCGTGCAAATGCATTACAACCTTAAAACGAAGCATTTAAAGTATTCTATCCCCATTCCGATCTGAACTCATCACATTGCACAATTGTATAACCGCAATGGTGAAATGAGGCTTCATTGCCTTCTTGTCTTTTGGAAAGTTCAATCACGAAAAATGGCTGATGTTGGGAAAAATCAAATTTGGTTCACGCATTATTTCGCAAAGGTGTTTTTAAATTATTTTCCTTCAGTATGCAAAAATGTTTCAGATCATTAATAAGCTGAACACGTCACCTCTACTTGTCGCGGTGACCAGACCTCAAAGGTTTTATATGGAGTTTAAATGCGGATATATTACACGTTTTGAAAGGTTCCAAGGATCTCAAAATCAATGCAACGCGCTTTTGTATCATAGTTTACTTTTCCCACCGACCATATATGTAATTACCTCCTGGAAGTCGAATTCCATTCGTAAAGCGAGCAATAAGCGCTAGGAGCAGGGTAGATTAGTAACTATGCAACTGTCGTCTACTTTTCTGAGTTCTAAGAGCGAATGATATCCTGGTTGAGTTTTGGATAAATTTGACGCATTTTCATTTTCACCTCTCAATCGGCATACCTATGCAGTTCTAATGGTTAAGGGCCTTCTGGTAAATGAAAATTGAACAGTGGTTTCAAACTTCGACGCGTTCAGTTTCAAATTTTTCTGGATGATGACGTTTGAATGTCCGCTCTCCTATCATTATTTTACTGTTAAGTATAGCATAGCAAGGATATAATTTCCGTAAAGCTTCTTTTTACTATTTGGGATCGATGCGATAAGCCGACGGGGTACTATAGTTGGTCGACTACTCCAGGTGAACAATGAAGAGTGGACTCTAGTGATTGAACATTTTAAGACGACATATTTTAAAACATTGCTTTAGCTTTTTAACTTATTTGCTGCTGCAATTTGAATCTAATTGACAGAAACTCTAAATTATATTATCGCTGCACGAAATGGCTTGATTTATGCTTGAACAACGGAGGAAAGTATTTCAAAGTTACTTCTAAAGTAAATCATTTGTTGCCCAAACAGTGCGTATTTGGAAAAGAAATCTCGGTCAAATTAAATTTTTATATTTTAAAATAATATAAATTATGTACCTATATTAAAATACAAATGAACATACACTTATACTACTTAATGAAACAGTTTTGAAGGGGAAGTTCCTAACAATGGTTTCCTTATTTATAACCAATGAACAACAGTCGTGCTAGTCTGAGGAGCATTGTGCAAAAAGATTTGAGTTTATTCGCGTAAAAGGTTCAATTGACTCAGGAGTTGAAACAAAATAACCACCTGCTTACTTATCGCAGCTATGTTTGAACTTTCAAGCAGCTAGAAATTGAGGTAACAATTCGTTCATACGCACGTTTGTCTATGTTAAGCAAAGAATTCATAGCCTTCAAATTTTAAAATAAAGGCCTATATGTAAAAAAAATAAACGTGATTATGATACAACATATTCAATAAACAAAACAACTCATCCATTATGATTAGTCAACTCAAACCACCCATTCCAAAAAACAAAAACAAAACACATTTCATCTTCATTCTCTGTCCGAAGGCAATGTTTTTTTTTCTTCTTTTCATTCATTCAAAATGAAGTTTAGCTACTGCTGCTGCTGATAGCCGCATACTTTTTCCTCAAATAAGCAAAATGACGGGCACAAATGTCAGCAGCGTCGTCGGTATGATGTCAGCCATATTCACTGCCTCCAACATTCAGGAATATAAAAACCAAATTACATATCTTCTTAGCCAATAACTACGTCTGCCACTTCTGTCTCAAGCAAATCAAACCACTCAGTGACACTCAAGTGGGAGGGGAAAACGCATTCCCACCATTTGTTTAATCTACTCTACATTCCACTCCTACTCATGCGCTTGGAGTAAACTTTTAAAATATTGGAAAGAGCAAACCGCAGCTGCGTCTGCTGAGCGCCTAATAAATGAGCAAGCATTATGACAAATATTCGGGGAAATTTGAATACCCCAGTAAAAGTAGAACTGACCAACAACCAACCAACAACCACCACCAAATAAAGAACAAATTCGCCATTACTAGCGCGCGGTACTCTCCCTCTCTGCCGACCACCTTTCTAGGAAGGAGAAAACTAAACAGAAACAGACGGAAAGCATATCAGTCGGGTTTACACACTTACAATCAATTTCCCTTTCTACTCCGTAAACACAAGCGCAGACTGTGTACCTATGGTTACCCCAGGCGAGAACTGAACCAAACACACCATCGAAAGGAGGAAACGTTGACGACAGCCCTCCTCACTTCTCCGTCAGAGGCACAGACACACAGAGCAGTACTACTACCACGTGACCCGATTCTTTACCAATCACAGCCGCACAACAAGTGAGCAGTACTCCCGCCAGACGAAGTGGTGTTGATTCGAACGAAATCACAGAGGCGCTTGCTGGCTGGGATTTCTGGGCACCTGGTAGAAAAGAGGGAAGCGAAACTCTTTTGGCGGGGTCTTTGTTTTTCCTGGTTTCAGATTAGCTGAACAAATGCCGGCCGGGTTGCCGGCATTCCGGCAAGTTTTGGCATTTGTTTCCCGTTGGCGAGAGAGAGTACCCACTCGTTGAATTGCGCGTCCTTCGGCCAAACCCCGTGCTCATGATGACAGGCGCTATGCGGCGGGGTTTCTCCGTCCTCTTGAGTTTGTTTATTTTGCTTATATTTTGGCGGTTGCTGGTTGGAACGAATCGGTTCGCCGAATGGTTGGTTGTTCGAAAGGAGAGTATGGGGGGGAGTGGTATAACCTTATTTCACCTTATTTGCCGGCAACGATTAAACTTGTGAGTAGTAAAGGCGTCGGTCGGTCCAACCAGAAAGATGTTGTTTACTTAGAGCAACACGTTATGTGCACACTGCGACTGCACTATGGCCGACGTGCGACCAACGAGGCAGCATAGCAGCCGCCGCCGCGTACGTTAAAGTGAGACACGGACGGCACGCGATACACCATTTCTATCGGGCGAGCAGAAAACATCGTAGTGGTGAGTTTGAACGCGGAATTGAAGCCAAATATGACAGCGCAATTTCAATGGTTCACGTTTGTAGGGTGATTAGATATGTGTTGCGGTTTTTAAGTATATGCTCTATGTATGTGTGCTTCGACCAACAGGTGTATGTGTAGAGTGTTTTCGAGTTTGTAGTTCTTCACGTGGCAGATTTACTTAAAAAAAATATTTTGAGTAACTGATATTTTTTAGTCAGAAAAAAGTGTAACAATACAACCGGCGTCTACAACATAATTCTGTAGCATTTTAACTCTGGGTTCTTTAAGAAGTGCAGGGTTTACATTTGAATCAGCATCAAATTAATAAGCCAACGCACCAGCAATACTGAACACGCCAAGATCACTGAATTTTTTAAAGGTATGCTAACTAGCTCTGTCATAAAGATGAAAGAGCTGACAAATGGCTTTCACATACGCTTTTTTTAATGCTTTTTTTTAGGACAGGAATTATTATTGCTTCATATACTACTGTGTCCAAAAAATAAGGTGACATATGAATTTAAACTGCGCGCGTCGAAGGATTTGGAAATTTTTCTTTCTTTTTAGGTTGGTAGTACTGTCAGTGACATCTATGTGAATTTCATGTCAAAATATATTCATAGTGTTTGAGATACGTGTCGTTTTGTGAGCTGCTAAAAGTGAGTTTTTCGTTTTTTGCGATGCCGAAATTTATTGAGCAAAGAATTTGCATTAAATTTTGTTTGCGGAATCAATTTTCTGCTGCGGATACGTTGAGGATGGTGCCATCAACCTCAACCGATGAAGCTCACGTCCAAAAAATCAAAGATTTGGTGTTGAAAAACCATCGATTAACGATTAGAGACCTTGCTGATGAAGTTGGCTTATCGAAAGGCTCAGTCAATACCATTTTGAAGGATGCTTTGGGCCTCAAGCGCGTCAAATCTCGACTGGTACTGAAAACATTGAATTTTTTGGAAAAAGGCGTCGCGTTGAAGTGTGTGAAACAATGCTTTCCGACTACCAGGATGTCATGAAACGCATTATAACTGGCGATGAGACTTGGATCTATGCTTACGACCCCGAAACAACCGATCAATCGAGCGAATATCGTGCCAAAGGAGAGCCGAGACCAAAAAAACCGCGCCAAAGTCGCTCAAAAATCAAGGTCATGTTGACTGTTTTCTTCGATTATCGTGGTGTTGTGCTTTATGAATTCCTTCCAACCGGCCAAACAGCCAACAAGGAATATTATTTGAACGTTATGCGTCGTTTGCGTAACGCTATCCGCCTAAAAAGGCCGGAATTGTGGAAAGACAATTCTTGGTTTTTACACCACGATAATGCACCATCCCATACCGCACTCGTAATTCGTGATCATTTCGCCAAAAACTCAACCCATATCGTTCCGCAACCACCGTATTCACCTGATCTGGCGCCGTGCGACTTCTGGC
The DNA here is from genome assembly GCA_963555765.1 of Orthonevra nobilis. Taxonomy (NCBI): domain Eukaryota; kingdom Metazoa; phylum Arthropoda; class Insecta; order Diptera; family Syrphidae; genus Orthonevra; species Orthonevra nobilis. Next base: position 142,460,859 of record OY743224.1, read on the forward strand.
TGTTCAACAAGCTCAAAAGACCGCTCCGGGGACACCGTTTTGATACGATAGAGGAGATTCAAGCCGCAGCGAAGACGGAACTGAAGGCCATCCCGAAAAGTGACTACAACCAGTGTTTCAAAGATTGGAAAATCCGTTGGCATAAGTGCATTGCATCGGGAGGGGATTACTTTGAAGGGGATGAAATTGATTTGGACGAATAAATAAAGAATTTTCAACATAAATACAATGTCACCTTATTTTTTGGACACAGTAGTATTAGTTGTGTTTAATCTTCTTGTACAACACAGGTGATTTCCACTCGAATCAAACCCAGAACTCGCATCTACTGGATGTCACTTGTGTCAATGTGCTCGCTATATAGCCGTGACTTTTTGCCTCCTGGTCGCTCTTTTGCAATAAGACATTTTTTGGAGACGCTGCAGTGAAAGTTTTCATCTTTCGGATAACCTTGACATGTGCAGATGTCCAATAATTCAAAGGTAAGGAAAGTTGAAGGTTATAACAGTAAGCGTTGAAATTATCCGAAAAATGTGTCTTACTTCATTCTTATCGCGCAACTTGCAAAAATACATAGTTTGTTGGAGTATATTGGCAAATTAAGGTTTGGAGTTCACGGAGCTCATTCGGACATCACTGCAGTGAATATTCGAATATCCTGTATCCGAATGGTTAGAATTATGGATGGGAATCTTAAAAGCAAATAATTGGAATTAAGTACACGTTCTATTGGAGTGTGTTTAAATAATAAACAAATTGAACTGGATTAAAATCTGAGATTGGGGGCATATTTCAATGTAAAACAAACGTGAACATATTGGAACTAGAAAATCTTCACTTCCATTAATGTGCCTTTAGAGTTAAAAACTAGCCTGAAATTCCTTCAAATCAAAGCATTGAAAATTATTTTCGAAGTTGAATACTGATACCCCAATCAAAATGGACCAAAATTGATGTTTCTGTAAGTATCGCTGTCGAAAATGAGCTCCATTGAAAGCACTGTTTCTAAAATGTTTACTATTCCTTGCGGTTGTTGTGTCAACGATTATCATTTAACTTTTATGAAGCCTATATAGCAAAAAGACAAACCTTGCCAAGGACTTGTTGAACATATTTTAAAAATTATATATGAAGGCCCATTTAAAAAATGTAGTCTTTGACATAACATGGCATTGTCATGGATATGCACTTATCTCTGAACGCTATCTACCGATGGTAATGATCTACTCCATTTTTTGTCAGTACAATATCCAGACAGAAGACCTGTCAAACGTTTTCCGCGTATGGCCGTCTTTCTGCTAAAAAATAAAACGAAAAATACACTTATAAATATTTAAAGTAAATTTATATATTTCTACCCGTTTCCAATTTTTCAAAATAAAACTTGACTGCATGACGGCAATAAATATACACAATGGCAGATCTTCTAAGTGCTGATGTATGGAAAAATTTCCAAAAGACTGGGAAAATAGAATTGTAAGTATTGACCGAATTGCCGCGGCGTTTAGCCCAAAACACATTCACAAATATATTTTTGATATTTCCGCCTGTGATCGGAAAGAAATGCATACAATTGTTAAAAATACATTCATTCATTAACTCACTTTTTCGTTTAGGTTGAAATTTCTGAAAGAATCAATAAGGGACGACGAAAGTCCAGTATTTACAAAAGACAATGATTTCAAGAAAAATGTCTCAAAGGTGCTATACGATTTCATATGGCAAGCGATCAAACGCCATCTTAAGAAAGAGCTTATGATATCCACTCTTGGTGAAGTTGTCGTAAGTGGATTCATTATCAAGCGCATGGTGCAATATTAAATAAAAAAAACACACAAAAACTTCTCTTTTGGAATTAGGCACTGCATCCTGATTACCCATCTGTTATACTGGACATCATGAATATTATCGATGCTGAGACCTCGCTTGGCAGTGATAGTGCCCAAGATGAGCGAACAATATTTTGTCAAATTTTAAAGACCATGGAAAAAATTATTCCCGAGGCTCTTATTAAGGAACGCATCGAAATCGATACGTTGCAGGAAGCGGGCATTGTTAAGAATAAGATTTTCTACACAAAATTTATCAAAATCAAAACTAAGCTTTAGTGAGTTTCACTTAACTTAACTTACAAGAGACGTGCATATAATTATTTTACTTGGATTTAGTTATAAACAACGGCGATTCAATTTGTTTCGCGAGGAAAGCGAGGGATATGCAAAGCTGATTACAGAACTGAATCAAGACTTCTCGGACGACGCTACACCGAATAGTATTATGGACATAATCAAGTCTCTCATAGGTAATGTTTTATTTGATTGTTTACAAATGCAAAAGACGCAGGCATACCTTGCTTCCATTGTATTTTTATAATCATCAATAACACAATCAATTGCTGTTTAGTCTTTCAATTGCAATTGAACCTAATATTCAACCGTATTCGGTCAATTTTTAGAAGCTGGCGACAGCGACTTTGACGTTGTTTTTTCATTTTTCAAACTAGCTCATGTTGATTATTACCATGTCGCGCTTTTCGTGTGTTGCTTTAGAAAATGTTTTGTTAAGCTTTACTTATACGCAGAGGATTCGGTAGCCCGCCTCCATCACTAAGAGTTTTCGGTTGCCCATATATGCAATATGATCGAAGGCCAGATACTACCAGTTTTAATGCAAGCTGAGCTTCTATCGCCATATCGACAATTTTACGTTAGAGGCGGTTCGAAAAGCTAAACTTTCTCGGACTTAATTTTTCTTTACTTCTTAAAATGAAAAACAAACAAGCTATTGCGTTCGAAAATTTTTTTTTCAAATGTCGGCTTGTTTTTGCTCTGATTTCACACAATCAATCTTCAGTGAATATGAATTTTAACTAAATATTCTTGCAGGTTGCTTCAATTTGGACCCAAATCGCGTCTTGGACATAATAATAGAGTCGTTTGAAACGCGACCAGAGCGCCATAGTTTATTTATTCCACTATTAAGATTATACATGCCGAACGGTTCAATTATTTGCGAAGTGTTGGGTTACAAATTTCGACATTTCGCTGACACTGAGACACCATCGTCATTGTTCCAAATCTGTGCGCTTCTCCTGAAGCATGGAGTAATTGATCTGAATGACATTTACATCTGGGTAAGTCGATTGTCTTAAAGTAGACTGAACCAATAAAATGAATTGCAATTCTTTACAGCTGAATCCATCGGACAAGATAATTGCTTCCGATTGGGAAAAGGATCTTAATAGTGCGAAAGAATTCGTACGCAAGCTCAACATTATTGTCACGAATAAAGACAAGGATCCAGAACCCGAACCAGAAAAAGAGGAGAATGAGGTAAGTTTAAATCCTCTTCAAGCTTGAATAATTTTACACAATTTTCATATTCAGGATAAGTTCTCGTCAAATCAAAAATTTGGACTCTGTGAGGGTCTCCTCAGGGTCGGCGATTGGGAGAATGCAAAGAAAATAATCAAAAGACTGCCCGAACAGTCGGTCATTGTGCATGAGCCGATAGCAATAGCCCTCGCCGCACTCGTTCACATTGCATTAGATCATGTGTACACGAAAAAAGTCTTCAAAGCTGCCACGCACAAAAAGAACAAACTTATCGATGGAACGGACCTCATTGACGCAATTCAAGCAAGAGAGTTCTCACAACTAAGAGATCATGCATTCCCTATGACAATTACCTTGGGTCCCTCATTACACTACGATACAGTTCTTATGTTTAAACTGATAAGAACGTTGCGTGCAATTATAGTCGAAATGGGTGTGGATAGCTTGAATTGCCCGCCAGCCAACACTGAGGCGGAGAAGTTGTACTATGAAGTCATAACAATTTTAGATGCTGCTATCTTGCCAGCTTTGTCATATCTCGACTGCAATTGTTGCATGGCAGAGGAAATCTGGACTGTCGTAAAGTTTCTTCCTTATCACTTTCGGTACAGTATATACGCCAGGTGGAAAAATGAAACGTATCTGATTGATCCACTGTTGATACGTCGTCGTGGCAATGCGCAGAAACACATCAAGTCACTGATGAAACGTGTTAGCAAGGAGAATGTGAAGCCCGTTGGACGCCTTATCGGAAAACTGAGCCATTGCGCACCTGGTTTTCTATTTGACTACGTAAGTTTTTTATTTAGTCATTTTAAACACTATATTTGTGTGATCTAAACGATTTTTTTCTTTTAGATTTTACTACAAATCCAAATCTATGACAACCTTATTGGACCAGTTGTGGATTCATTAAAGTACTTAACTTCACTTTCGTACGACATGCTTGCCTATTGTCTCATCGAGTCATTAGCGAATGCTGATCGTGATCGATTCAAGCACGATGGAACCTCAATCTCAGTGTGGCTGCAAAGTCTGTCCAGTTTTTGTGGTTCTATTTTCAAAAAGTACAATATTGAACTTAGCGGATTGCTGCAGTACGTTGGCAACCAATTGAAGGCACAAAAGAGGTAAGCTTTCGAATTCACTGAAAAGGGAGTACTTGTTTGACGAAGGGATTTATTTGGCAGTTTGGATCTGCTGATCCTGAAGGAAATTGTACAAAAGATGGCTGGAGTAGAGTCGGCGGAGGAGATGACTAACGAGCAGCTAAACGCTATGTCTGGTGGTGAACTACTCAGAGGAGAGGTAAGATAATAATATTATAAATGAATAAAAGTTTGTATATTTATACAATTTCCATTTAAGGCTGGTTACTTTAGTCAAGTGCGAAACACGAAAAAGTCATCGCAGCGTCTTAAAGAAGCCCTTGCCAATAATGACCTCGCTGTTACTCTGTGCTTGTTGATGGCGCAACAAAAACATTGCGTCATTTATCGTGAGACTGCGCAGAGTCATCTTAAGCTGGTTGGCAAACTTTACGATCAGTGTCAGGATACTCTTGTACAATTTGGAACTTTCCTTGGATCTACATACTCGGTAGATGAGTACGTTGAAAGGCTGCCCTCAATTATTGCTATGCTCCAAGAATATCATATAAACGCCGATGTAGCGTTTTTCCTCGCCCGTCCAATGTTTTCACATCAAATCAATGTTTGTATAGACTCCGTCCGATCCCAGTTAAGCATAAACACGTATGTTCCATTCCATTCCATTAGCAAAAGTACGACCAACTTCGCAAAGCTGATCCAAATGCCAAAAAGTTGACCACCAATCAGAAACTACAGAAATACCTGGAAGCGACAACGGCCATCATGAATCCCATCGTTGAATCTGTTCGACCTCTGCATGGTCCTAAAGTCTGGGAGGACATCAGTCCGCAGTTTTTGGTTACATTTTGGTCACTCAGTATGTACGATCTTCAGGTGCCCACGGATAGTTACCAGAAGGAGATTACCAAACTGAAGCAATTGTCAGTAGCTGCTGTGGAATCAAAGGATTCGGTAAGTGCTTATTTGAAGAATGTTGAGAATCGTGTGCATGCTTAATGTTGGGTTTATAGAATATTTCGAAAAATAAAAAGGAACAGGAGCGTTACATAGCTTTGATGGACAAGCTGCAGGACGAGCGAAAAAAGCAGCAAGAGCACGTTGATAAAACTATTCAGAGACTGACGCAACAAAAAGATAATTGGTTCCTTTCACGATCAGCAAAGTCTGCGAAGAATGAGACAATAACGCAGTTTCTACAGCTATGCTTATTTCCAAGGTAAATTCGAACAGAAAAGTTCCTCCAATATGCTTTTATTTTTTACTCGAACCCTTAAGGTGCACATTCACTGCTCTCGACGCGTTATATTGCGCAAAGTTTGTCCACACCATTCATAATTTGAAGGCGGCGAACTTCTCGACATTGCTGTGCTATGATAGGGTAAGTAACACGTTATTCGTACTATCCAAAAGACAGAATAAATACTTATTGGTTTTAGATATTTTGTGATATCACATATTCGGTGACGTCTTGCACTGAAAACGAAGCCACGCGCTATGGTCGCTTTCTGTGCGCGATGCTAGAGACTGTAATGAGATGGCATTCCGATCAGGCTACATTTAATAAAGAATGCGCAAACTATCCTGGCTTTGTTACCAAGTTCCGTGTCAGTAATCAGGTAAGTCAAATATACTTTAGAAACGATTGTAACTTATTTCAAACAAACCCGAATATCCAGTATTTTTTTCGGAAATCTAAACAGAAAGCGGCAACCAAACATTAACCTTCATATACAGATACATTTATTTCATAATCTGTGTGTGCCGCGTAGGTGTTGTGTGTAAAAAATGCGCTTTGTTTCCCTTAATTCATTACTTATGTGGTCATCGATCCTTGGAGTACCTGATCATGACCTAATGATTGTTCGATTCGTATCGGTTAACCGCACACCCTATTTTCGAAAACCTGGTGGTCGTCGGGATACTCTTAGTTTGAGCATTGCTGTGCGTACGCACGACAATTTACCGGACCGAAAGCCACACTGCTATTGGCCGATGTATGTGTTGCAAAACTGTTTCTGGATAGGATCTTTTAAGTGGCTTTAAGCAGAGGGTGTAATTATAACATATATAGCAAAAATTAATATGATTTTTGACCAATCCACCTTCTCCTTCATATCCGAAAATCAAGTTTAAATATGTTGCGTAAACTAAGTTATGATGAATAAAGTTCAGTTGTTTTTGAACCAAGACGCATATTGTTTATTTTCCATGTTGCGATTGGAAGGACGTTCATATTGTCATATGAACCTAGGTTCTGAAGTGAGCCAACTGAACCTAGGTTGTATCAAAGTACTATTTCTTGAAGATGAAGGAATTTGTATCTTCTTGAAGTAAACAGGTTGATTTAAAAAAAATAATTAATCAAAAATAAAATATAAATTAAATTAAAAACCATAAAGTGAGCAACCAATATTTGGCTTAGCAAAACTAGATAGTGTTTTTAATTATTGGGTAGGTTAGGAATATATACCTCTCCATACCCACCATTATTCATAAAACACTCATCTTTCACCATGGATCTTGCCAGTATAATAATTTTATGACACATAAAACCATCTTTTGTGCATGTTTTCGCGACATAGCCTCTGAACTAAAATCTTGGGGCTGAATTCTCACCTTCACAGATGGATCTAAAACAGCTGATAGCACATCCTTCGTTGCTAATTAAAAAAATGGTTCCCTGCTTTGTACAGCCACCCGTCGTTTCCAAGTTGCAAGGTAAATTCGTGCTATGCTCCGATAGCTTGTCAGCCTGAAAAGCAATTCAAAACCCAAATCACAATGCTGCTATTGTTAAGGGTTAGGATCATTCGTACGAAAAAGGCATGCTTTTGTGAATTTTTTGTTAAAATCTCTTTATTAAAACCAAAAGTATATTAAAGTTTGACATTTAAAGAATATTGTATGAAATTTTCACGAAGAAATATTAAACAACGCGGCAATGGCGACTATTATTCGGACGTTTCTCTGGAACTGGATCATCTGAAATCATAAAATCAAAGTTCATTCGTTAGATAATAGTTTTCCCCCGGTAATGCTTGGAGGATTTTTTGAAAATTTAAATTTTGAAACACTTTTAAGGGAAAAAAGCATTTTTTTTTTTGAAAACGGCTAATTTGTTATTGTAAAATAAAAGTCATTAAAAAATTTGTACAAACTCTATAGCGTTTCCTCGTAAATTATGTACAGAAATAGTGTTCAAAATTTCAAAAGGATCGGTGCAGTAGTATGAGGGACACCGACTTGGAAAACGTGAGTTGTGGGGAAAACGCTTTAAAGTTTTGAACACTAAAAAAATGTGGTATAAAACGTTCATCCGACAGGTATAAATTTTGCTCCAAACGACTTGAAATTTGGACTCAATATTCTTTAAAATATAAATATTGTGCATTCAATTAAAAAAAAAAATAAAAAGTGCCAAGCATTTGTTTCATTATAGTCTTTTCGAAAACTTTGAAGAGGAATGGCAATATTATATTTCGTCTGTTATTTAATACTACGGCATCCATAACATAATTGTGTAACACAGTGCTATGCCTTTATCATAATTTGTTACTCCTCTACCAATGAATTGGTTAGTTGAATATGAAAACTTAGTTCGTCACAATCAACATCAATCTGTTTCTTGAAGCGTACTTAAGCACTTATTGCACAAATTCATTAACAGATTTGCAGAATTTAATATATTTGCATAAAACCTCGCCTTAACAGTTCTTAATCTTTGTATAACCGAATATCCAAGCTGCAGGAGGTTCATTGTGCATCTTCGAGCTTATACCTTATGTTTTGAGCTGCTTACAGCGAATTTAAAGATTTCGTGTGCTTCTTTTCCACAGTTCTCCGAAGCAAATGATCATGTGGGATATGAGAATTACCGGCATGTGTGCCACAAGTGGCACTATAAGATCACCAAGGCGATCGTCTTCTGTTTAGACTCGAAGGACTACATGCAAATAAGGAATGCACTGATTATACTCATGCGCATACTGCCACATTATCCAGTTCTGGCCAAGCTAGCACAAATAATCGAGCGGAAAGTGGAGAAGGTGAGTTGAGGGCAAATATGATAAACAGTACAATATTTATTTTATTTATTCGTTCAATAAGGTGAGAGAAGAGGAGAAGAGCAATCGTCCAGATTTGTTTGTAATTGCATCGAGTTACATTGGTCAACTGAAAAATAGAGCCTCGCACATCATCAAAGAAAGCGATTTCCATCAAGTCTCGGAAAAACCAGTCAAAGAAGTCGTCGAAGTCAAAGTTGTTTCCAATGGGGAGGCCAAAGTTGGTAAGTAGGCTCACTCACCAATTAAAAAGCCAAAGGCATTCAACTCTTTAAATCAATTATAGAAAAACGTGAAAAGGAACGACTTGAGAAGAAAATCACAAAAGTTATTTCAATTGTGTCTTCGACGGCAAATGACAAGGATGTTCGCGTTATCGAGCCCAATGAACGTGTCGAGCGAATCGAACGACCAGAAAGGCCAGAACGGATTGAAAGAGCCGAACGCACAGATCGGACAGCACGCACGGAGCGTCCGGAACGTATAGAACGGTCAGAACGCATCGAACGTATTGAAATCAAGGATGATAACAACGATCGTGAACACAGGACACTCAAGGATTTGAAGAAGGAGGAACGCTCTCGCGAAAAGGATCGTGACCGAGATGAGGAGGGCCGTAAACGCGATAAGGACAAGCGAAGAGACTATCGCATTGAGTCACCCAGCGTAGTGGAGGTAACTGACAAGCATGGCGCAACAACGGAATACTACGAGTACGAAGCAAAGGACCACGAGCGAGATCGGGATCGTGATCTAAGTTCGGTGTCGAATTCTAGTAATGGATCACTGCACCGTCGTAGTCAGGACATCATTGAATATGAAAAAGGTAAAACGAAACGATAATCTAAAATAAAATGGCTTGTAATTTTTTGTATTGTATTGATTTCAGACTCTAAACGTCGCAAAATGGAACCCGCCAGCTCAAAGGTTAGTATCATGGTGTAGCCCAGGGAAAGTCTACTACTACTCGTAGTTAAAAAGAAAACTAGGGGATACTCTATTCTTCTTCTCAAACCAATTATCCTTTTTGACTAAATCAAATAAGCGCATGAGTGTATTAGTGTTAAGCTGACGTGATGCTGTGTACCGAGACATTATCCTTCTAAAACCTAAAACTAGTGAAAATAAAACTTTTGTCACGTGAAGAACTTAAGACATTTTAACTGTGAAACTGAAATAAAAAAATCAACAAAGTGCAACCGAATTTTCGCAATCGGATTTATTTTGTTCGAGATACGGCGGGAGTAATTTATGGACTGAAAATGGAGACGCCTATGAAGAGGAAACGAAAAACAAAAAGAAATATATCACCAACGAAAATGTAATCTAACACAAAAATACTTCATGCCTTAAAAAAAAAAAACGTTGATCGAACGCTTAGGGTGAGTACCAGTGAATGCTCTATTGAGATGCTCTTATTAAATTATTTTGTTTGTCTGATTCAGTTAAAACTCATATATTACCGAATATTTAATCAAAGAAGGCACATACAAAAAATCCGTTCTTTGTTACTTGCTCTTAGTTTTAAATGGATATTTCAAAGCCCCAATATGATGAATTTGTTCAGGAACTGCGCTTACGATAGAAATTGATACGCAAAGCCTCTGTAAAAATTACCAATGGTGTTCAAAAGTGTAATCCCCTTATCTGCATGATGGAGGGTTCGAGGGTTGATGAAGGTTGAAAAAAGATTTTTTTATATTGTAAGAGACCAGTTGCTTTAGTTGTCATTCTGATCTTTTTAAATTTGCTGAAACTAATGCTTTGCCTATGGATTTAATTTATCCATAGTTCCATATTTTAACCAGAAAATCTTTAATTTCCCCCATTGAGACTATTGGTGAGCGCAGTGCCACATACAGTTGCAGTAGCTGACACAAAAAACTCATTGAAATTTCGGCGGCTCACTTCAGCTCTGGTTGAGAATTTATGGGCGAATAATCACTCGTCTACAAAACGAACACAATATTGTGAAAGTTTTTGTTGGCATTCTCTAATATTGCTGCAACGCCATGGATATGAAAGTGAATTTCGTCAGTGAACGGAATGCTTTCAAGCGTTCGCGCTGTACGAAAATGTTCCAGCATTTTTGTGTAGGTTTTTAATAAAATAGAAATGTAATTTATTTTTTAATTGCGTTCACTTTCGATTACGTTGAGGCAATCTTCAATATTGATTTCCGAGGACTTTTCATAAATTATTCTAACATTGAGTCACAAGTTCTGGCACCGCTGTACAGTTTGGTAGTCTTGGAATAGATTGGCATATATTTTCAGCCAAATGTGCTTTGAAAGCACCAAATTAAATTTTTTAACTCATCAAATTTGAACTGTCTATTTCGCTTTTAAATTATCAATTTATTTTTACTGCGTTGGTTGATATGAAACTTCGGATCCTTTTTAATTAACTACTGAATAAAGCCCAGAGGCAAGCCTTCATCCATCAGAGCTTTGATATTAGCTTCTTTTGTTTCCTATTGTTTGTGAAGAAAATTATTCAGCTGATTGCACAAAAAGAAAATGGATTACAATATTATTCAATATTTAATTTTTTGTTTTTGTCTACATCCTTGGTTCCTGATGCTTCAACAACATAAACTCAAAAGTCAAGGCAAACTGGAACTAGTTAAATCCCCAAAAAGCAAGCACTTTCATGCCATAAAAACGCTTTATTTGCGCATTCATTCATTTAGCTTTATGTCTTTTTTTTTGCTCTCTCCAGCGATTTATGACTGTCATTAGAAGGTTTGATTCGAAGAAATTTTGAAAGCTTGTGTGGTTGTTTAAAACACATAAATTCTGCAAATTTTTTCCCGTCATTCCTTTAAGGTTGCGTCCAGCAATTTGTTGATAGTGTCAGCAATCACTTGACACAAACTCCAGCTTGACTGCTCCAGATTTCAAAACCAGATAAAAGTCTTAGACCTACTCCAGGACTCGGACCTGTGACATATCGATTCTATCAATTGATCCAATTAAAAGGCAGGTACTTAACCAACTGCGCCAAAAAACCGTGGTTCTGTGCCTACCATTTAATCAATTTTAAGATTTCAAGTTGTTTTTGAACTACGGGTAAGTGCGTTGAAATTTGCACCGCGTAAACGCATTTTTATTTCTTACAAATCATTTTTGATTTAGGTACTTAACTCGGTCATCAAATCTAAAGGACGCCAGGTCTACTCGTAGATTTTTTTTCAAACAATACCCAGAAGTTTTCGAATTGATATCTGCTCTGCTTTCCCGAAAATTTTCAAGCATGCGGTTCCATATAGCATAAAATAGTTTCTATTTCGCCTTCTCAGAAAGAAGCTTTAAAACAAGCTGATGCCCCAATTATTTGTATTAATTTTTTTGGTTTCCCAATTTGTTTATAATCGAACTAAGGTCGCACATGCCAGTGTCAAGTTTTGGAGTGGATTTACTTATTAACATCAAACCATTGTTTTGCCTTTGGTATTAAGCTTGCCTCGAGTTATACGATTACGCACAAATACTCCTGTTTTACTGGTCTGCTTTATCTATATCTTTTAAGGTGTCAGAATTGAGTTGAGGTAACCCCCTCTATTGGCGCCCTTTTCAAGGCTATGAGTTTCACTACGAAATGTTGATTTTTCTTTTTTAGTTTGCATTTAATTCATCATCAAATGAAGTGAGGATAAGTCTATATGACATCGACAGTTCGCAGTACATTAGCCGAGGTCTAAGTCATCAATGTGCACGTTCAGAGTTTCCCTTCCCCTGAATTGTGAGAAGTTTTGTTTCTGTATACGGTTTAGCTGACAAAGATTATATTATCTATCTATATCTATCTATAATTTTGAACGTCCAGAACATTTCTTCAAACGTTAGAATTAAAAATAATTTTAAGGCAAACTCAAAAAACTGAGATTTTTTTTTTCCTGTAAATATAAAAAAAAATATATCTTTAATTTTGAAATTGAACAAATAAGTAAAGTATTTTGGGTCATTTTATTATTAGTCGTTTTCGTTGCATAATAAAACTGACTGCAATATTCCGACGAGATATTCAATCATCATTATTCAAGCATCGATCAAGTTGAACGTAGCCTTTGAGGAATGTTCTTATTTGAAACGACGTTGGATACGACTACCAGGGACCTGCAAGGCTTCAAGAAAACTACGGAAAATACCAAAGACGATTTGACCAGCTAATTCGAGTGTTTGTGCGGAGTTTATAGCACATCTTTATGGCACTGATGAATCTAGTAGAATCGAATCTTCTTAACAAGGAACAAACTCAACTGAAACTCAATACTGAAAGTGGAAAAAGAAATCATGGCAATAAAATACACCTTTATATGGCGCAGCATATACACAAGTAATATAAACATTGTCTTGGAATACACTCACACGGATGGAAGCTGTAAAACGTTGAATTTGAACATCATAATAAGGAATAGCGGAAGAGTGGAAATCTTTTTGAAACTCCTCTGAAGAAAACAGAAGGAAAATTCCCATATCCTTCTTAATGGCAGTTGAATAAACCAAAATAACTTCTTGGCGTTACATCTGAATATTACAGTCTCATATGTAAAGAGGACGCCATGAACATCTCAGACGCTCAACGGAGAGAAAGTCGTTACTGAGTCACAGGAAGCGTTGCAAGCATTTCGTTACCGATTTATCGAATTAAATCATTGCAAATGCTACCTACATTTGGTATGGATAACGTTCTACAAGGATACATTCCTTACATTACTTAACGGGCTGCCGACCTGTGAAAAATCTCTGCCTTCCACTCTTGACACGACAGCCCTTCACTCTTGTTTATCCCGGGGATGCTGCTTCCAGTTATCAGGATACAGGATTCACAAAACTCTTCTTTGCCGGTTTGTTTATGAAATATCTTCGATAAGATTGAGCCAATTTGTTCGAGACCATCATAGAAAACGAAGAAGTCCCATCAACAATCCAGTTTTTGAAAAAAAGTTCATTATTTGGAAGTAAAATCAAAGTCAATAATCGTTCTTCATACTACTGCTTTTGACCATATTAAATTTGGAGTGTACTTTGGAGCTATGGATATCCTCATCAGAGAAGTCGACGCAGTTTCTGCATCAATTTCACCATCGGATTTACGAGTTGACCAAGTAGCTGGAATTGACAATGCACCTGTTCATCTTGACACCCCGATTTGAAGTCACATCGAAAACTCTAAATCCATTCAGTGAGTAAATACCGATTATACAATTCGTGAGTGTGTGATGAGACATTCCTTTGCTGCGGTAAGTTATTGATAAACTTAAAACACATCGTCCTAATTAAAAAAAAGAACAAAACAATCCTTTCAAAAACACATTTCACATCAAAGTGATATAAGGTTATCAGGCATTAACAACTCTTAAAAATGCGCCCTCTAAATAAAAATTTTAGCAATCCTCTCCGATAATTTTGAGACAATTTCTTTCGTATCATATTTCAGAAACAGGAAGAGCCAATTGAAAGCTCCAAGAAAGAGCGCAGCTCAAAGGCTAAAGACCGCAAAGATAAGCTCACCGATGAGGAGAAGGATGCTCGAAAAGAGCGTAAGCTTGGTCGCAAAAGAGAACGACTCGAAGACAACTCATCAACAGATCACAAGCGACGACGTGACGGTGCGTATTCACAAGACCAATATTTTATATTTCATGGTTTTTATTTTTTCTTTTCTTTTAAATTTAGTACAAAACGGAGACGACGATGTAAGAGACAAATATCATCTCAGGGTAAGGCACAACACATACAAACTTCATTCAACAAGGTTTTAACTTTCAACTTATGTTCAGGATAAGTCACCTCATGTCCGCGATGCCAGAGAAAGATCCCATGAAAAGTTCGAACGTGACAAGCAGTATGGGTTCTCCAAATCCTCAAGATCGAGGATAAACTACTAATCTGAACATAGACAGTAAATGTACCAATTCGAAAAACAAAAAAAAAAAACAAAACAATATTATTAGCAGTGTTTTAAAAAAAGTCAATGCAGAAATAAAAAAGTAAATAAAAATTGTTGAAAAACAAACTTAGGCTAACTAAATAAAAAATCAATCTTATTAAAAAAAACATGTTTTTTTTATTTAATAATTTATTTAGTTCAACTACTGATACGCACATGACATATTCTTCTAAACCAACGATTCGAAATATTTACAACAACCTTCTAAAATCGTAAGTTTCAACCCATGGAGTACCCTCCAGCTAGACGGAAGGTGTTAAAATTCAAACAGAATTGGCTCACAAGGAAATAATATTTGACCTGAAAGCACTTGCCTTAAAATTTACCATTTTTGTAATAATAATTCTCTCTGTGAAATTTTCACCCACCCTTTGAAGTTTTCTTAACTTTGTATTTTGGCGGAGAAATAATGCGATCAGTCATGTAAAACGTCTTCCACGCAGTTCATGGAAGAGAAATCACGAGCTGTGAGTCTTCCCCGGATTGTCCTCAATGATTCAAGAATATGTTCAACAAAAATGTTGAATAAAAGAGAACAGGAATCAGATAACGCCAGAAAAGGAAGAAATTGTGTCACGAGGCTAACATATATCGTGAGCGGTATACGCTGAAAAGCAGAAAAAGAAAACACGTAATTATTTCCACACAATTATGTGAGTTCAAGTGATTTTTTTGTTAAAATAGCTTTAACTTAAGACATTTAAAATATCTGAGGATATGAAAGTAAATTCAGTATTTGGGGAGTACTTGGGGTCCTTTGGTCCTTTTCGATGTGAACATTGGTTAAAAAAAACTTCCATCGCGGGTTTGTTGTAAAGTTCAATCTTCAGAATGTCAGCTGAGATCTACAAAAAACCGCATTCAGCGAACCTAAAGAAGTACCCTTCATCTGGATGACGACTTAATTTCAAACCCGCACTCAATCTTTTAGACATTACCTCCTTATCCTTTTCTTCGCTCTCAGCAAATGCGTAATAAGGGTAGTCATGAAATAAAGTTTTCTCGAAATTTTGGCAAACTGCCAATCAAATTAACCAGGAGCTGAATGACTCAAGAAATTCATCAAACTTATGCCAACTCTGATCACTTTTTTAAAGCAGTTCAATTTTCGACGTTACCGAAGTCGTCAATTATATGTGACCATAATGCTACATACAACGATGATGTTTGATACAAGGATATCGGAGAGGCACCCAGACTCACCGTTTTTTTATGGGAAACTTGTAGCCATCGTATTCAAGCAGCATTCCCAGCTGATGCTTAACGATAATGCTCAGAGAGACTGACTGAAGAAAAAGTTTGTGTGGCCATAAAATACCGTAAAAACAACAAATCCGTTCGCTGAGATTCTTTAAAAGATAACCAGTAATCAGTAATATGTATTTTTGTTTTTTCAAACAACAAGAATCCAAACGGAGTTCAATTAAAAGCTTCAAAATGTGTTTTTCATTTTTTTATTGATTAGGTTCGTTCGCAAAGAAAACAATAGCTATCATTGTTTTATATAATTATATCTTCACAATTCTGTTTTCCGTTTTAAACTTATACATATAATTTTACTACGAGTATTACTATGTGCAAACAGCAATATCCTTTGTGCTATATTAATACAAATACGAGTAAACGTTGCGACTAAATTCTTTCATTCCAAATGTTTCACTTAGTACCCGCGTATTCAGCTTACCCAGCAAATGTAGCCAAATAGAAGCGATCTGTTGTTCTATAGCCTAGCTATGGCAAGGCTTATTAGGGATACTCGGTATACATTTTTTATGACTAAAACATTGCTTTTTTCTTATTTATAGGTTACGTCCACCATGATGTAGGCATTATTCATTCTAGCAGTCTCAATGAGAAACTACCTTCCGTAATTTTATATTCAATACTTGTAAAGTTAATGTAACCAATCACAGTTAAGGGGATGCTTGAGTCAATTAAAAAAATTAAAAACAACTTCTAACTACAGATTTTCAAAATTAAGAAGTATCTCCCTACTAGAAGTGGCCTTGTAGGACATTGAGTCATTGGCACTCTTAAAAGCGATGTATATACAAGTATGATCAAATTAAATCTTCTTGTTGGAAAAGCTACAGATCTCCTTATCTACTTACCGAATCTTAATATGATTGGAGTGTCCAAAATTTCAGTCAGCTCCTGTTCTCATCTAACAACATTTATTCCCAAACTCTGGATCAATAGGTGAAAGCAAAGAGTCGGCGTAAAATTTATGACATGAGCTCAATTCAAGTTGGCTCGTTATGCAATTCTCTTCGGAATTTGATATCATTTCACGCCAGTAAAACTTTCCCAATAATGCCAAATTCATACAGAAACGATGCAACTTCACTTTTGACTGACTCAAAGTGGTTTCGAAAATTGAGAATGGCGAAAACGAATCTGGTGAAGATCAGCCTAAATTTGTACGACACAAATGTAAGCTAAGATTGACGATGATCCTGGAATGACACAGAAAACAATAATGGAATGATGCAATGTTCTTAATCGTCATCTGAAATACTCGAAATGAGTTCCGTACTCGTTTTGCTTTACTCATATACGAGTATACGCTGGAAAAGTTTTATAATGGAGATTCAAGCTAAGATCGTAACATGTGACGAAACGACCCGGAAACAGCAGTCCATAAAATATAATGAAGCCCACAAGATGTAAATCCAGTAAAGGCTAACCACAGTGGTCAGGCAAAAGTGACGGAAAAATTGTGGGTATACCCCTTTGAAAGCCATGAAGGTAAGTGGCAGGTGATAGTACTGAAAACGGATCTGGGTGCACTGCAAATGTCATGAAGTAAATTTTATGATCTTATGAGAGATGAGACTAAAAGTGGTATGTGATTATAGGACCTCGTTATAACACATTCCAATACAGGTGACTTTGGCATGGTAATGGACATTGTTGTGGAACATGCTAACTTCCTCAGGACTCCACTCAAAAACGTGCAAATGAGGGATCGTAAAAGCTCGGTAACTAGATCAGAGTCCAAGTGCGAGGTTTTAGTAAATTATCTGTTACGGCGTTTAGCAGAATCTTCTCATGAACTTAATACAAACCAAGTGAGTTACATAGTAGTTCTAAAGAGACGAAAATGCTTGCTTAAATCCTAAAAAGCCGGCTGTTTACTTATACCGAAACCGAAGTAAGCAAGTCACAGAGGTACAGACAGAATCAGTAGCTGATTCAACTGAGCACGACATGCGCACACATAAGCTGCGACACTAGAAACACCAACGAACAAATTTTCCCAAAGGTCTGAACAAACATACGAGTCCTTTGATGTCTGGTCTTATGAGGAAAGATCCAATTTGTGAAGATTTAGAAAAGATAGTTGACGACACTGAAATAACGCGAGAAATAAACACTTTCCCGTCAAAAATAGACGGTATACTTTCAGTCCTTTGCAATGAAGGAAGGACACTCATAAACCACACCTAATTGGTTTTCCTCCCAAAAATCAGGAATATTAGGTTTTTGGGGATATTTTTAGATATCGAATGTGCACGGTAACTTCGGAAGGGGTTCTGAATCTACGAGAGGTAATGTATTTTCTGTGGCACCTCAAGGAGGAATTATATGTCCTTTTTGTCGATGGGTTCCTGAAAATTACTGGAATGAAAAATCGCAAAATTTAAAGCGGGGGCATATGGCAGATCTTCTTTTTTATGAGGGATTTCAATGCTGCCTAATGTATGAAATGGCGCGAAAATGATAAAAAGGAGGCCCTCCTTCTAAGCTTGCACGAATGAGAAGTTGAAATTTTCGAGGGAACTTTTTCGTCAAACAGCCGATTTAAAAAATTCAGCTCAGCTCAAATCCTTCGAAACCCGAGGAAAAAGTAATTCTTATCAAAGTGACAATTCAAAAGCGAATCACATTAATAAAGTAGCGCCCGCTTTCGGCCGCACTCAGTGTAGAAGTGCTCTGACCTCAAAAAGCCTTTCAATATTTTCTTAAGCCAAACCGGAGAACACCGCAAGGGAGAGTCCCTAATGCCGGAGTAATCATCCCTGAAAATCAGCTCAAAAGATGAAGGTTTGGACTAATTTTCTTGATGTGATTGACATGTTATAATGTTTCCAGACTATTGTAAGAATCAGAAACATTCCCTGCGAGTGTTCCAATTTAAAAATAGCCTTCTTACTTGAAGAAAAGATTGGGAGCAGATTTTTTTAAGGAATTAATTTTACTATCTGGCCTCTCCTAACTTATTTTGCAAAGAAACTCTATGTAAAAGTGAGTGATTGGTAAGGTTCCTCGAAATGTTCAAATATTGAAATCTCCTTTCTAAGCATTAGAATATGCCTCAATTACTTTAAAGTACATGCTGGACGTAACCCGTTAACAATGCTTGCTTATAGTATAGTCGCTCTAAAATGTACAATGTTTCTACTATTTTTTTTTTGTTAAGTTTTCGTTTGCAAAGTTTTGTTTAAAAAAAAATTGTTGGTTTCGAAAAATACAAAAAAAAAATATTTTTCAAGTGTATACTAAAACGAATAGTTTCCCTAAAAATATTTATTGTTTCTAATTCATTTTAAATTTGTATCCTAAAATGTTTTTTGTGTGTTTCTCTTTGGTTTCAATGATTTTCTAAGGCCATGTTTACATCGATATGAATTTGTTGGTTAGATATGTTTTTGCAATTCTTTAAATTGCTAAAAGTTTTTTTCTAAATATTCTAATAAATATTTTTTTCAATGTTAACATATAAGTGGGTTCGAGTAGAATCTTTGGGTTTCGTTGTGCGGATTATGTGTGCTTGGTGTATATGTTGTATATAATATATAAGTTCGTATTTTATAGTCCTGGGTAGGGACTATTGCGGCAGTGTTGAGGCTGCAGTTATCTTTTTTGGTTTTTTAGTTAGTAGCTACGCTTGACGCACTTATTAGTGGTTCTCGAGAATTGACGGATGTGTTGGATGGATCCAATTGTATCTCATTTGAAGAGGTGAAGTCCGAGGATGTTTCGACTGAATCGTGTTGACTTTGAGTCTGTTCGTGACGTCTGGGCTTAGTAGCTTCTCTTGGTGCATCGATTGTGGTCGCTGGGTAACTGGAGACACGCTTGAGGGCCTTGGAAATAAAAATGTAATAATAATTAATGTTAATAGGTTATGAGTCATTTTCGTTAAGATAAACAGTAAGGGAAATGTTAATGCACACAAGATAGATTTAAAGTGAATTGAGCAAATGCCAATACAAAAGTTAATTTCAGTTTAAACCACTAAGGGTATTCTAGTTTAGAAATTAAAAAAAAAAAACTTTTTTATATATATTTTCAAAGTTAAACTATTCAAGAATATGTCTACAAGAGGATTTTTCGAAATTCAAATTATTTTCGGAGATATAGGTGTTTTGGTGACCCGGTATCCAAACTGGTTCGGCCGGAACTTATCGAACAAAAGACATTAGGGATTCTCCGTCCGCCTGAATCCATACTTCTCAGTAAAACCTTTTGTCCCTTTATGTGTACATATTGTAATACAAGAACCCATGGTGACTTGTATCTTTTATTTTTAGTGTTTACTTACATCCAGCTGCTAACAGCTGAAATATAAGCTTCAAGCCACGTGGACGTATGTGCTGTGATTTGGACTTTCGATCCAAAACATATTCATTCCGGACCTAAGATAATTGAGATAGCGACATTTATTGCTGTTTGCATTTTAATAGAAGGCATCATTCCTATTTTTAAAATGATGGAGCTTTTGGGAGTGAAAATTGGCCCGGAAGCTCATTCATTTGCTGTGAAACGAGACAACGAACGCCCGGATTGACCGCTCCGAGATACGAGCATCCAATGCATCAAAGGAGGCCAAAACTGCTCAATATGAAGAGAGAAACGCGGAAAATAGTTTTTTTCGAAGTCGAGGAAGATCCGATGTTTGAAGCAGGAGTGGCAGATTGAATAAATCTAACAATAAGTATAAAATATCATTTCATGACTTAGACTATGAAAAAT
This sequence comes from Orthonevra nobilis, assembly GCA_963555765.1. NCBI lineage: Eukaryota > Metazoa > Arthropoda > Insecta > Diptera > Syrphidae > Orthonevra > Orthonevra nobilis. Next base: position 142,481,304 of record OY743224.1, read on the forward strand.
TTTACGCGGAACTTTAAACGCGTTTTTCTTGAAACTGTCTTTTTCAAAACGATACCCACGATTTCTCAGGTTCTACTGGACCGATTTAGCTGAAATTTTAAGAGAGTCTTCTTTATAGACTGGCTCTACAGCTGTTGGAGGCTTGGGCCTAGCTTCGGAATTTGTGTGTGCGTCTTACATTTTTCGCAATAGACGAGGGTCGGATTTACAGTTAATTGCCGACTTCGCACGGCCACAAAAGCCATTTCTTGTTAGTTGATCGGTAAAGTAACCAGTTTTGGGTTTGTAATTAACCACAAATTTACGTGTGACCACATAAATATTGTAGTTGTTCCCATATACGGCTGCCTCAGAAAACTATGGTACACTGCTGCCTTCACTCCTATCGAAACTCATCAACAATTGGTTTAAACTCAAATGAGGTGGTCGACTGTAATCTTAACACCTTATCACAGTACAAACTTCATGTTGCTTACAATGACTCAATAAGATACATTCGTGTGTTAAAGAGATTCGATCGAATATTTTTTTGTCAGAGAATGTTTTGCGCTGCTCGTTACACCAGTATTCAAATGCTCGATATTGGATTGTTCTGCATAGAATCCTCATAAGTAGGAAGCCTGAATATCTTTTCACTAAATTGAACTTCTTTCGGTAGCAAAGAACGGGTAACATCAACATCCCCATTTTAAGAAATTTATTTCGTCCCGTTTGTTTTTTAACCACTCGGCCAGATTTTGCAATTCTTTACTTGCACATATCAAAGAAATTATAATCATTGTTCAATTCAAAAAGTCCTGCTTTTTCCTTAATGAAGTTTTTACTTATTTGTGTAAATGACTTTTTAATTTTGTTTTTTTCTCGTACAATCTATTGTGCTTTTACTCATTTCCCATTTAATGCTTTGGCTATATAGTTTGCTTAGACTGCAAAAGACCCTATCTAATTGTACTTATCTTTATATAAAATAAATTGAATTGAATAGTTTGCACTCATCGGAGTGATAGCCAGTTACTGGCGAGAGGTGGGGTCGTGAAAATCGACCAGATGTTCCTACTCGTTTTTTAGCACCAGACGCACAAACCATTGAGCCACTGGCACCCGGTTGTTTTTCTCAAATTCACTAGATTTGTGTTCAGTATGAAGCCTCTGACAATAGCTCAGTTAAGATAAAATTCAGAATCACTAAAAAAGTGAAGTTCAAAGTCATAGGATATAGTCCTGAAAAAATGTTGAAATTATGTGATTTTTGATTTTGACTTATTTGTCGATATTTCCTTCAAAACACGATTTTTTTCTCAAGTTCACTGACTGCCTCAGTGAGGATGAATAACTCAGATAAGACAAAGTTTAAAAACATGAAAAAAAAAGTTTTTCAAAATCAGGGCATCCACAAAAATGATGAAAAAGACGATTTTTGAATTATACTTAGGTATATGTCGATATTTTCTTAAAAAAATGTTTTCTTTTTCCTCAAATTCACTTAATATACATTCAGTTTGAAGCTTCTATGTGGATCAATTACTCAGTTACGAAAAGACTTAAGATCATGAAAAAATGCATTTCGAAATCCATAAAAAATTATGTAAAAAAGCCATAAAAAAAAGTCATAGGATATAGTCCTGAAAAAATGTTGAAATTATGTGATTTTTGACTTTGACTTATTTCTCGATATTTCCTTCAAAACATGATTGTTTTTCTCAAATTTACTGAAATTGTGCTCAGTTTGAAGACTCTGTAGGGACAGTTTAGAAAAAGATTCAAAATCATGAAAAGGTGCAATTTAAAATTGTGAGTCCACAAAAATGATGAAAAAAGAGACGATTTTTTTACTTTAACTTATTCATCGATATTTTCTTCAAAAAATGTCAATTTTTTCTCAAATTCACTGAAAATTAAAAATCATGGGAAAAATAGTTCCAAAATGATGAAAAAATTAGTGCTCGAGTATTTATTCCCTAACAAGCTTCTATAGGTTGTTGTCCTTCAACCAAAAAACGTGGGTTGACTGAGATTTTATGTCTGTGAAGACTGGCGCACAAGAATATCAATTTTCAAAAATGCTGTTGAACTGACATAAACTCACAGCGGCTAAAGCTTTCTTAAAGAGAATGAAACAAACTAACATTTTATATATGGATGTCCCACTTCTACCCGAAAAAGGATGGCTTTCTTATACGTCGATTTGGCTATGATAATTGACTATGTTTTAAGAAGGGCTTTCAGCTACTGTTTATAATGAAAGGGATTGGCCCATTTTAAGCTTAAATGAAGCATTTGAATTCTATTATCATCCATTCATGATGTAAGATGTGCTTAATGAATCCAGAAAATAAACATACAAACATTGGTACCTGATATTGCCAACAAGAAGGATGAAGGATTGGTTCAGTGGTGAGGTGCATCAATAGCAACAAAGAAAACTTTTTACATAATATACAAAACCTTATCGTTCAGCGTATCAGACGTGGTCGTTGTCGAAATGGACTCCGTGAGTGGACTAGTGTTCTTGCTCGACGAAAACTTCTTTCTCTTCTTTTTCAAGGCAGCAATAGCAGTGAGTCCTGCAATAAACAGGATTTATAAGATTTGAGTCATGATTCACACATATTATAAAACGTACCTGTCGAAGCGTGGAAGAAGGTCGTGCCGCTGCTGCTGTTGCTGTGACACGGGCTAGCCTCACTTGGTGTTAGATCTCCGCGGTAAGTGCCACAATTTTGAGCATAAGTCACATGCACACCATGTACAGGGGTCGGTGGCATGGAATTGCAAACTGAATCTTCAGATTTGGACCTACCCAACATTTTCGAGACGTTTCCAACCTTTGCAGCTTCAATAAGTGTCCCTACAATCAAAGATAGGTGATCTTTTCAGAAGCCTAAGTTTAAATTAATATACCCCAACGTTTCTTGTGTCCGGCTATACGTTTGTTATATGGCTTCACGGTAGTCTTGTTGAATTTATTCATAGTCTGGACATGGGTGGGAGAGTCCTTTAATAAGTTCGTTGCACAAGCAGCGTTCGTACAACACGGATTCAGCTTCTTCTGCATAAAGTTGGGAGTGAAGATGTTTGTCAGTGTTGAACTTAACATTTCATGTTGACTTTCGTATTGGTCTAGCGATGTGGAGAATTCTGCGACAGGAGCCAACGAGCCAGTTGATCCTGGTGGCGCAATGTTGAATCCCTTCATGAGGCGACGCTCCTTTTGGCGGTTCTTCTTTCCACCGCCACCTAAGAGAGGGCAACCTATCTGAAAATTCGTTGGGTTAAATAAAATTCAAGCGCACCTCCACCTTGTCCAGCGCTAACATTGGTATCCATGCCACTGTTTTTCAAAATCTCCACCAATTCACAGCGGAAGGCTGAGATGTCTTGCTTGATCTCGTTAACATCATCTTCGGTTACACCCTGAGATTCGGCCTTCCTCTGCTCAACCGTCACATAACGCCGCACAAGATTCCTCATAATTTGCTGGAAAAACGAGAGATTTAAGAACGCATGGCAAACCTTAAATGTGATCTCACCTGATATTTAAAGTCTCTATCGTTGGCTTGTTGTGCTTTTCTCTGCAAAAAAAAATTAGCATCAATCTGCACGTTACGAAAGGATCGCCATCAGCCTACCCTGATAGTTTTTAAGTGTTCCCGTCTAGCCGCTGATGATCCACTACAGAAAATCCTGCGGGTCCATTTGAAGGCATACCAAATTGATTTCGGTGTTGGAATAATATTAAAGGGTGGCGGACAGGTTCCACCCTCCTCGAAATAGCTAATCCAAAGCTTTGAACGAGCAAATTTCCACTCAACATCAGCGCGTTCCTTAAAAAAAAATGTACACAAATGTAATAGAGTTGGATGGCCGCTTTTAAAACGGCTTACCGATATTAGTTGATAGGAATGATTCATCATCGCGATCAGGAGGTTGAGCAGTACAACAATATTAATTACTGAATAGGTTCCGAACATAAGCATTCCCCAGAATCGTGTAAAGATTTTGATGCCATCTAGCTCAAAGCTATCGAGATCGATTAGACCGAAGACGGCCCAAAAGAGGGTTTGCGTCGTTTCAAAAAGACTGTGGAATAAAGTATGATTATATTGTTGGATAAAAAAAGGTTGATGGTCTTACTTTGAGAACCTTCGCCAAACTATGCAAGCATTTGGATCGGCAGTTCCGTTTGCATTCAGGATTGCATTCGATGAAACTTCCGGGCAGCGCTTCTTTTCGAGGTCCGCATAATACCTGATGCGATGCAAACGTTTAAAAAGTGTTTTTAGAAGCATTTAACGACAAGAATATACCGAAACTTTACACATAATTTATGACTTACAAAGGCGAAAGTGTATGAGAAAAAAAGTCAGTTGTAGAGCTAAAGGATGAGTTACTTATAACAGCTGAGTCTGCAATAGATAGACAGAGCTGGACCTCCCGAGGCCACAATGGGAACCATCTGATATCTTTTTTGTTGGGAAAGAACTTTCGCTTATGTGTTCAAGAAAAGTGTTTAAGAACAGGTGTCATTAACAAGAACTTTTACGAGCATGGCGAGTGAACACTTTTAGAAGAAATGCCAAGGAGATCAATCATTTCAACGATACAATCAGAAAAGGGTTAAAAATCTATAGCAGCACAAGTTCATGAGAAAACAGACAAGAATGGACCCTGTCCATCTAGAAAAACTTTAACTCTGACAGATAGAGCGATGATAGATATGTTTCATTCGATGGGGACTCTACACACTAAGAGGCTTTATAGGGATAACCAGAACTTGGTTACAAAAAATTCTACAGTAATGAGGTCCTGTTCAACGGGGGAAATCTGATCAGAGTGGAAAACTTTCTGATAAAACTTATTCGAAGTCATATTGCAAGAGCAATGTCTTCGAACAAAATCTTGATCTCCGGGGATTTTTACCCAAACGATTTGGACTATGCTCCCTGAAGCTTTCTTCTATTAAGACAGAAAAGGTCTGGTCCAGGATAGATTAGCGGTGCCGTTAATCTTCACGTGGCCCGAAAAGCTGGGGACTACAACCAAGACGTACAATTAGCTCAACGGAATATCTTAGGTTTCGTAGGGTGTATCAGACCGCGACAGAGCTGGTGTCGTAAGGCAATATCGATACTATTGGTGGTTGGACAGAGAATGAACTCTTTGATAAATCGTGGGTACCCTTAAGGCAAAAGAATGCAGGTCCTGTCAGCCTTGACCGGCTTACATATGTTTAAGGAAGGTTGTTAGGTATTTTAAATGTTAATCAAAACAAGTTAAGATTTTTAGGTTTAAGATCAGTTTTTAATTTAGTTTTAGATTTGGATTATGTAAGATTAAGTAGATTAAGTCCAGACACTAAGTTTTTAGCTTAAAACAATAAATATTTTTTTTTAAGTTTTTAAATATTAGTATCATTTGATACAAATAAAAAAAATAATAGGACTACCGCTTGAAAATGTCGTTTTTTTGTCAATGCTTTATTGAGGAAAAATAGATATAAATTCAATATTCAAAGTATTGCCCATCGCCAGCCACACATTTTTTCCCATTTTTCTGTAAATTCATGGATACCAGTTCAGAAAAATTCGACAGCCAGGCCATGTTGCATCGATCGGAAGAGATAGTAATCGGATGGCGCAAGGTCTGGACTATACGGCGGGTGGGGTAGGACATCCCATTTGAGCGTTTCAAGGTAAGTTTTGACGACATTTGCAACATGTGGCCGAGTATTGTCATGTTGCAAAATAACTTTATCGTGTCTTGCGACCGTTTCCGGCCATTTTTCCTTCAGTGCTCGGCTCAAACGCATCAATTGTCGTCGGTAGACCTCGCCTGTGATTGTTTCATTCGGTTTTAGCAGCTCATAATACACAACACCCTTCTGGTCCCACCAAATGCACAGCATAACCTTAGGGCCATGAATATTCTGAACGGCCGTCGATGTTGAGGCATGTCCGGGGTATCCATACGTTGCCCGACGTTTTGGATTATCGTAATGTACCCATTTTGCATCACGATTCGATGCAAAAAAGACTTCTCTTTGTGGCGTTCAAGCAGCATTTCGGACATACAAAATCGGCGTTCGACGTCTCGTGGCTTTAATTCATACGGCACCCAATGTCCTACCTTCCGGATCATTCCCATTGCTTGCAAAACGATCGGAAATGGTTTGCTGAGCGACGTCAAGTGATTTTGCAAGTTCTTCTTGCGTTTGTGACCGATCTTGATCGAGCAATGACTCCAATTCATGGTCTTCAAACTTTTTACCTGGCCGGGGCGTTCTTTGTCCTCGGTGTCGAAATCACCATCTTTGAACCGTTTAAACCACCGCTGACACATGCTAACGTCTATAGTTTAGCCCGGGTAAGCTTCGGTAAGCAATTGATGCGCTTCGGTTGCTTTTTTCTTTCCCGCAAATGTTGTTTTGATGGCATGAATGTAGACATTTTACGGCTTTACAAAAACGTGTGTGTTTTCACTAATGACCAATAAATAAGAATGAAATAATTAGACAATGACATGAAGTTTCTGATGTGACAGCTGTCATGGTCAAAAATCACCTCAGAGTAGTCAACCGGTAGTCCAATCATAAAGTCAAAAGACATATTTTGAGTTGTAAAGTTAAGCTTTGAGCGCTCGCATAGGGCGAGAAATAAAAATGCATAAAATTGAAAAAATAAAAACAAATTGAAGTTCTAAGATGATGGTACTGTCATGTCAATACATTTGTCACTATCGGTGATTTAATACACTCATAAAAACAGAAACGCCACAACCAACGCCAGCATTGAATTGATATCAAAAATACAGTGAATCGAAGCCTCAGAGAGGGACCAGAAGGAATGCAGTAGAGCTGGTGGGTTTTGATACCAGATCATAGACGAAAGAATGAAATTAGACCTAAATAAATTTGCGTGGGCAACAATATCATTCCATGATGTATCTGTAATTTTAATCTTTTTAAAAAATCCCTTACCATAGTAATTGGTTCAATCCGCTCCCAAAAGCGAACAGCACGAGCACATATAAAAAGAAGAATTTCATAATGTCCATAACCATCCGCGATAACGAAACTTGCAACGGTCCAAGATGTGGGTTCACCGAAAATATATAAACCAGTTTCAATGAGCTGAATATATTTGCTGCGCTGAATAGACCCTCAGAAATTAACATCGGATCCCAAGTGTCCCATTTTTCGCGTGGTAAATCGGCAGCCAATCTGTCCACTGCCATCTCTTTTTGTACCTGAAAAAGAGACATTATTTCAAGGGAAAGACCTCACATATATATTTTTCTTACCTGAAAGAATGACACAACTCGCAAAGCAACAGTCGCCACGTATAGAGAATTCGTCACAAAATCTATAACATTCCACATATCATTGAGATATTCTTGTAGTCCGACATCCCAGAGCTGCTTGACTTCGCTCCAAATAAGGCCTTGAAAAATAAAAGAAGCAACAATCAAGAGGAGGTTTATTTCAGGGCATAAGTTTACGTACCACTAACCCATGCTAGTATTAGCCACTCGATGAATGTCGGCTTTGCGCCCCGTTTCGTTGGGACTTCTTCGTCAGGAATTATCGTCGGCTCTTGCTGCCAAAACCAACCACCGATAAACGTTTCGATTCGTTGTGAGGCCAGCATAAGAAGGACTATAAGGACTCGCTTGTTCATAATTCGAATTTGTTCATTTGAAGCTACTCACATAAGAACGTAAAATATGATGCACTATGACAGATAAATTTAATGAAGGGTTTCCTCATGGTTTGTCCAACGTTCGAGTATGGTGTGAGAATGTATGCGAGTGAGAATATCGGGAACAGTATTCCTGAAATAATAGACACTTTAAATGAACGAAAATAATACCTTTGAAGCTCTTACCAATTCTTATAATGTCCACAGCTTGTAGGGCCATATTTTTCCGCCGAAATCCCGGTAAGCCTTCATACCAAATACTGGCAAGCAACTGCTGGACGTTCGAGTGTGCCACAAACTGCAAACAAGCTTTAATAAGAAACTCTTAACGAGACAGAAGTTTCCGTACCTTTTTCTGCCTCAACTTGATAGCCAATTTGAGGCGGTTTAAATGCATTCGTTCACCATGTTCATAGACTGGACCGGTGGGATCATGATTCAAGAGAATCTCCAACTCATGCGATGTCCTTGTATGATCTAGCAAGGCCGTGGCGAAGTCTTGACATTGCTTTCGCAACTCTTGATACTCATTCTCAAATTCGAAAAAAAACATAATTTTAAAATTCAAATATGATAGTAGTTAAATTACCTTAAATTCGTGTTCTAAAAAGCTTAACCTCCTCAGTTCCCAGGAGAGCTCGAAAGCAGTTAAAATTGGGTCCTTTGAGGACAAGGCAATAAGGCTTGGACTAGCTAAAGCTCGATAGGCATTTATACGCGATCTAGAGTGCCGAAGGGAGTCCTCTTGGCGAGACTGGACGCACTCATCGCAACCACAACTAACCAAACGTAACGCGTAAGTGTGTCACATAAGCATTTTTAAAGTGTCAAAGCCCTTACCGCACATCATGTGGCATTGGCAGAACAGAACCCCGATCCAAGAGTATTTTTATGATCTCATAGTTATCCCGATGAGCCGCTAGTATCAATGGAGTAACATCGGGCGTAAAGGTTGATGTGTCTTCCGGAGCGGACTCCCAGCTCTAAAAAGTATGAACTTAAATTCGTCCAGCTTTCGTGTGACTTTTGGCTTATACTCACATGACTTCCTTCGTTTTGAAAGTTGATGTCTTCATGATCGAGCAGGACTTCCACAGCCTCGACAAATTCCTCCGAAATAGAGTGAAGCAGTGCATCTTTAGTGTCCACATTGTAGTTGATCAGTAGTTCAACCATTTCTAGGTTCTCATTATCTATGGCCATCAGGAGGGCAGTACGCCCCAATGGATCAACACAATTTACGTTAATATACTCGGTGTCTTGGGCCTTTTGAAGCATCCTATAAAACAGAAAAAAAGTATGTGAACTGGTTTATGTATTACATTTTTAAGTTGAGTCTACCGCCTTGTTCCGGCCATGTCACCACGCTCAACGGCTAGAAGAAATTTCTTCTCTTCCAACGTCAATTGGCGAATCTCTTGATGAGGTCGAATTATATTCTCTTCCTCCATCATTCCATGGATGCTGTGTCTCTATTTATAATGATGCTTTTTTTCTAAAATTTGGTCGGATGAAGATGAATATTAGACTTACCTTGACTTTCTTGGCAGCTTCAATTTGAATACTAACATGGCCGTCACCCTTTTTCTCACCGTCGGAATCTGTTCCATTGTTTTTGATTTTGCTGAGAATGGGTGCAAGCACTGATTTCCGTCTAGCTGGACTTACAAAGTGAAGCTTTTTTCCTTCGTCTAAAAGTGTGGAAAATTGTGTTCATAAAATAATACAATTCAAGACTTGTTTAACATTGAGCTGTTCAATAATCTAAGGGTGGCTTAGTTAGCAATTTGAGAAGAAACTTTTCAGGTATACAGGGAAGTATTTGTCTGACCTCTTTTAAATGTGTAAATTCTCCAAAATTTCTGATCAGGAACCTTTCAGCATAGGTAAGGGGGATACCCATCGAAACATTACCTTTTCGAAAAATCCACAAATTGAGCCAATTCACCAATTCCGAAATTTCCAAATAAAAACCCTGCTTGTTGATGAGCAGGAGGCAGCCAGAATCATATTCTACTTTTTATTCTTGGGTTATTTTTAGGGTCAGCTGAATTAAAAACCCAATAAAAAAATCCCAAAATTCCCAAAACACACAGTTGCTTAAGCAAATGACCGTTTATTTATTCAAGATGATCGATAGAAAAAATGTTAGAGCTTACCAGTATTTTGTCTAGAAACATCGCGTTGCAAACAATGGAAATTCAAGTGGTAAAGTCTAATTAGGGGAGAGGACAAATTATTTCTGGTTCGGTTTGACTCGAAAAATAAAAAAAAAAAAAAAATGACATTTTTGTAAAAGTGTTTGCATTGCAAAAAAGAATCAATGAAAAACTTAAACTGCACGTGACTGAATGCCTCACAAACTGAAGGGCTTACAAGATCAAAAACAACTTGAAAGGAATGTCACCTCCTTTATCATTGCGATCGTCTTAAGCTATAAGGGAAAACGTCTTTTGATGCCAAAAAGAATTTCGCGTATCCATCCACCATCCATACAAGCCATCCAAGCGTGCGCAAAAATTAAAAGTGAAACATATTCGTTGTCTTATACCAACAACGATTGAGCCTATAAACTTGAGTTCAATAGACATTCCTGAAGAATTTAAGTTTTTTGAGGGACCATTTGTTTTGAATGAAATATCGTTTTGGGTTTAAAAAATTCATTATTTTGTATCTCTCTTAAAACAATTACTAAGAGTCTCAGGACAGATGTAATCTAAAATTGGAAATAAAATTTTGGGAACAAATACATCACTCAAGGTAATAGAACGTGCTTTTGTAAATGCTGGCTAATGGAAGAAACATTCTATGTTGTTCTTACTATCATGCGGAAATTATTTAGTATACACAACCTTATTTGTGGACAAGTTGTGCTTCGGTTATTTTGCCTAATGAGTAAAAGACTTTTAAGAATTTTAAAAGAATAATTCTATTTGTACGCATACAAAAAAAGCTTGGCATTTGTGACACCCGAGGAAATACCAGCAATTTCATACTCATGATTTAAAAAAAATTATTTTGCCGGTAATAAGGTAAATTATTAATCCGACTTTTTGTCAGATGCTGATTCGGTGAAACATCATTTTCCATGGACACAGAACTCTGTCGAAACTTGGCACCGTCGAATCAAGTTTATAATTGGTAAACAAAATCTCGTTTATATGAAATAATAAATGATTTGGCAAAAGAAACTAAAGTTACGCTACAAAAAATGTATAGTGGTGAACAATAGCTTTATCCGTTCCATCTACAAAAAAAGGCGTCATGGAACAACTGTCGATGCATGTCCCCGCTCATAATATTCTATCTATCTATCAAGCCCTTTCGCAACAACAAAATCTAACAAAAACCATGTGGCTTACGGCCTGCTAAATGTACAATAGAACAAGCTTTCACACTATGCCAAATCCGCCTTTTAAGCAGGAAAAACTGATCAAGTTTTATCGTACAATGCACATTTTTCCACACTTGTACCCGGTGTTACGTGTTTTCTTTAACCTACTTATTAAACAGATATTTCGCGTGCATCAGTTGTCAGCAGTTGAACAGTTGAATATCTATTCCAGGCACTCTTCCTACTCGTCATTCTAGCTTTCATGGCTTATAAGAGGTCAGAATACCAGCTGGGATAAAACATAACAATCGACAGCTACGAGTATTTCATTGAGGTAGAAAAAGAGTTTATCTATTTTGAGACAAATTCCAAAATCGACACGTTAGTGAAGACCGAAGCTACGTTAGTGTATCCTAACAATTGGGATTAAAACTGCTTACTCTACAAACCAAAACCACGGTTTTTAAAACACTCATCATGACATGGCAGCCTACATGGAAGCTGATTTTAGACATTAAGCAAGGTAGCAAAACGGATTTGAGGAATGTTTTCAGAAGAAAAGCTCTGTCGGATATGCGCCTCTGAGGGCGTATGTGAAAAAGGAACAAGCGCGAACGGATCTTCATCAAAAAGGGAATGTTGAATTGATCTGGTTCGCTGTGCGTATGTTGTTAATAGTTATTTATAGATTAATTACTAATTTATTTATACTTGTTTTTTTTTCTCATTTCTTTTATTTTATAACATTTTGCTATCATTGAACTATTCATATATTTTATATTTTTTACGTCCTTTTCATTTTCATATCCCAAATTGTTTATTTGAATAAAAATAAACGTTGTTTCAGTAGAAAGATATTTATTTCCAATTGTCATATCTCTGTGTAAAATGTGCGATAGCCAATCAGTAAAAAAAGATAAATAATCCGAAGTAAACATTTTTTTGCAGGATGCCTCAAGTAGACTAAACATGTTATTCGAAACACCTTCATCAACTCTTCGTGTCGTGTATCCTGTCCTAAAACAAAGAATCCTTTTCCATCTAAGCTTATATAGTTTAACCACGTCAGAGTACACAAGGATATCAAGTAAATAGCGCTTGCCTTTGTCACCAGCCAAAGTGAATCCAAAATTACAAAATTAAAAAAAAAGGAATCAGCACAAAAGCATACAAACAAAAAAAAAACTAAAAACAAAACACTTTTGAAAGTATGTCAAAATCAGCGAACGTGAAAGTGGCTCGACAAGAGAAGCATGTTTCCAGGTCAATCAATACAATTGCATATCCGTGACTGAAGGGTTATTATTTCTTTTTTTTCCACTATGAACGGAAAAGTTCAATGAACTCCTTAGTGGAGAGTCAACTTCTATAATAAATAATGTGTATTTGAAGGATCAGAGGGCTGAAGTCTTTGGCGTTGCAAGGATATCACCCAAAAGCCACCCCAGTCTTACTAACCAAGTTTTCTATTGTCTGCTTCGTGAATCGTATTTGCTGTGTGCATTGAAAAATACCATCGACCCGGAATATAGTAGTTTTGAATTGCTTCTGGGGCAAGGGTCAGAATGTGTTGTAACAGTTGGCGACAATTTTTTAAATCCACTCTACGATTTTTGCACTTTTCTTTTCGTTTCTTTTGAAATGAAAATGTTTCACATTTAAACGTTATTTTTTTTATATTAATTATATCGAAGCAACCATTTTTTTTGTTTGTTTTATACTTCCTTTTTGAAATTTCATATTGTTCTCATTTCTTAAAGCAATAACATGGAAGATAGATTAATATAACGAATTTTATTTATGAGTCCTTTAGGATAAAATAATTACGTTCCAAGCTAATAGAGTAGCTAAAAGTTACTTTCGTAACTATTGTTACTTACGTAACTATTATACGTATATGTAAACACAAGCTGAATAAACTAGCACTGACACGAAGGCGCAACGGGTAACGAAGAAGCTGAAGAACAAGCTACGAAAGGAGTGGGAAATAGGGTCAGAACCGGGTAAAGGAAAGAGGTGTCACCCTGTCAGCTATTTAAAAAAACTATAGATGGCAGTAATTCAAAATATCTTGGTTAACCTAACAAAATGTAGAACGGCAAGATGTATAAAAGACAAGACAGCAAGATATGTAGCGGAACGGGCTCCGAGCTTCAGCAAGAGAAATCCGAAATACGGTTAAATTTGGGACGGGTAGCAGGGCACATAAGCTTTGACAGAAATCTCATTATACGACAACTGTGAGAAGGGAGAGTAAGATTTGGTTCACTTCCTCTGCCACTATCCAGCAATAGTGAGACTGCGCCACAAAATACTCGTTTCAGCACTGATACCAGATCTGAAGCATCTCAAAAAAAAGGGACCGGTAAAATCATACACTTCGCAAAACGAACCAAAAGTTTTTCCAACCACACAACTCCAGCCGCTCCACAGTCATACAATTACACCCTATCTCTCACTTCTAACGCCCTTTAACCATAACGGAGAAAAAAGGAGAATACAACGAGGGCAATCGGAGGCCTAGGTGACGAGCAATGAGAAATAAAGCTCACCCTAACAAGCAAACAAACTAACCTACGCATCATTGGACTCGTTTCGACGAAGTCATCACAAAACAATAAAATCACGATGAATATGGGAGTTTCCAATCCCGAATGCGTTTTATTGGCAAGGCCTTGTTGGATATGAAGCCCTCCTTAGTACAATTATCTACGATTATTATCTTAATAGCTTTTTCCCTATTCTTCCAAACAGGTGGCCAAGAGAACGAAGATAGAGAATATTTAAGATTAGAAGAATCCAAAGGTTTACCATCTTAATGTTCAAAGGCTCCAGTTTTGTCACCGACTCACTTCTTAATTTTTAAAAACTTTATCTTGTCGGTCTCAGTTATTCAAATTCGCTTCGTAGCTTTGGTTTTCATAGTACCTATAAGATTCATCTTTGATCATGGAAACATAGAAACTTGCAACCTACGATTATGTAAAAGTTATGTCGACCACATACTGAGTTAAAAAGCCGAAAGGACACAAAAAATAGCGAAGTCAATCGACTCATCACAACATGAATTCGACAACTTAGGCTATTTCCTTTTTTATATAAGTCAGCTTCTCAGTCAGGCAATGTCAGTTACCATAACATTGCCTCAAGCTCAATTCCGAATGGATTGTCCCCAACCCTTCCGCCGCGCATAATGTGGTAACCCTACAAACGCACGAGTATTGTAAGAAAGGTTCGAGGCTCATGTTTCCCTTAAAAATATCATGTGCATATGTTTCCAGAACGCTGACTGTAACTGTAGAAGGTACTGCTTTTAAGAGCTTAATAAAAGGAATGTCGTGCACATTCACCCCAAAAAAGCAATCCGTTGCACCTCTAAAGTAATAAAAAGTGGAACTCAGAAACGGGAAAACCCAAGAACATCGCAGAGGAACTAAACAATGGTTCATCATCTTTGCAGTTGCTCTATTCGGACAGAACACATCCGACAACAAGGTTTTTTTCTGAAGAATTCATTCGTATCGATTTTTCGTATTTTGATTTGGACGAGACCAAAGATGACCATGGACCACACTGTAAACACTCGGATGTTCCTGACAAGAGCGACGCACAACCTCGAGAAGGAAAAGGTGACCGACCTTCGATGACAATGAGTGGATTCATGGCGATTCATGTGTATGTTGAAACAGAGGGCGCAGCAGGCCAACGATCAATTCAAAACTGGGTCAATGGCTGCCGGCCTAAGGTACATACGGATGTAAGGCGTTAAGACGTAATCTCATTTATTATTTCTTGACTGGAAGGTTTCGTAGGGGCAATTACTTAATGTCGAGTGGGCGTGCCTGCCTTTTAACCAAGACACAAATATACTCGTACTATGGCAATGCATTTCTCAAAAGAAACAGCTGAAAAACATTCAAGAAAGTTGAAGAAACAAAAGAGCGAACATCACGTGTGTACAAAATGTTAGACCAAATTGATTTAGGCCAGCCTCAAGCTGAAACCTAACTCATTCGGCCCCATACTCGTGGCAAACACAAATATATTTCGGAACACCACGGTAACTTAATATTTTAATGAATTAACCTTTGTTGGCGCACCGATCTGGGTTAACTCGCTAGCATTAGCCAATTTCTTGCTCTGGCAAAAGGTACTGAAAACGACCCATTAAATATTTGCCCATAGCCTTCTGGTAGTAGCACTTGACAAAGTGAACTGCTGGATTGTGAGATGTGCAGTCGTGCTATCATTCTGCTCGGTGGCGGCGAGTGTGTACTCGAGAAGGAGTGCAGAAAGGGTTTTTGAACTAGTTCTCCAGTCAGGTGGATATTTTTACTCTCGTCCTTGATGGTAGACGGGAATTTAAGTTTTTAAGTTTACTTTGCATGAGGCTTAAGTTGTTTGCCTTGCCATTTCGTGTCTGTTTGAGGTTTTAGATGATCTCGTATACTTTATTTATAATTTTTTTTGTTCTTTCTTATTTGGAATCTCTCCTGTTTGAAAGGAAAAAGTGATACGAATAAAGTAGCATTAACGTTCGTAGAAGTTGTCATTGGAATGGTACTTACCTCCTTCCTCTGCTGCTTTGGTGTCGCCCCATTTCGTCAACTAGAAAAAAAATTAAAATCAAATATATTAATTCTTGTTTGAGAAAGGGAATTATATTTTTGGTTTAAACTGAAGATAATACAAAAATCGATGGGGTTTTCAAATGGTTGGCCTGTCAAACTAATTTTTTAAAACAATTTCGATGGTTTGGGCTCCAACTTTGTGAATTAATTGTCCAATTTCGTGCTTGAAAGCCTCAATTGCCTCTGGATTATTCGCATGGTATCAATCTCTAACGGCATCTCACAAATGTACTACTGTGTCCAAAAAATAATGTGACATATGAATTTAAACTGCGCGCGTCGAAGGATTTGGAAATTTTTCTTTCTTTTTAGGTTGGTAGTACTGTCAGTGACATCTATGTGGAATTTCATGTCAAAATATATTCAAAGTGTTTGAGATACGCGTCGTTTTGTGAGCTGCTAAAAGTGAGTTCTTCGTTTTTTGCGATGTCGAAATTTATTGAGCAAAGAATTTGCATTAAATTTTGTTTGCGGAATCAATTTTCTGCTGCGGATACGTTGAGGATGGTGCAGAAAGCCTTTGATGATGAGGCTATGTCTAAAAAAAATGTTTACAAGTGGTATAGTGATTTCCAAGCCGGCCGTGAACGTGTCGAAGACGAAGAGCGTTCTGGGCGACCATCAACCTCAACCGATGAAGCTCACGTCCAACAAATCAAAGATTTGGTGTTGAAAAACCATCGATTAACGATTAGAGACCTTGCTGATGAAGTGGGCTTATATCTCGACTGGTACCGAAAACATTGATTTTTTTGGAAAAAAGGCGTCGCGTTGAAGTGTGTGAAACAATGCTTTCCGACTACCAGGATGTCATGAAACGCATTATAACTGGCGATGAGACTTGGATCTATGCTTACGACCCCGAAACAACCGATCAATCGAGCGAATATCGTGCCAAAGAAGAGCTTTATGAATTCCTTCCAACCGGCCAAAGAGTCAACAAGGAATATTATGCGTCGTTTGCGTAACGCTATCCGCCTAAAAAGGCCGGAATTGTGGAAAGACAATTCTTGGTTTTTACACCACGATAATGCACCATCCCATACCGCACTCGTAATTCGTGATCATTTCGCCAAAAACTCAATCCATATCGTTCCGCAACCACCGTATTCACCTGATCTGGGGCCGTGCGACTTCTGGCTGTTCAACAAGCTCAAAAGACCGCTCCGGGGACACCGTTTTGATACTATAGATGAGATTCAAGCCGCAGCGAAGACGGAACTCAAGGCCATCCCGGAAAGTGGCTACAACCAGTGTTTCAAAGATTGGAAAATCCGTTGGCATAAGTGCATTGCATCGGCAGGGGATTACTTTGAAGGGGATGAAATTGATTTGGAAATATAAATAAAGAATTTTCAAAATAAATACAATGTCACCTTATTTTTTGGATACAGTAGTATAGTTATTTAACAACTCCGAATATTTACACGTCTAGGATGCGCTGTCAATTTTCCGAGTAATAAAAAAACACATTTTGCTTGTGTACATAGCTGGCAATATAAAAATGTCAAATTAAACTAATCTAAAATTAGATAAGAAATAACAGCGAAGAGGGTATTCATGTTGTTGAAATTCATGAATTAATCGACCCTTGGCAGCACTCCTTAGGCATCCGCAATATTTTTTTAATTGAGCGTAAAGAACGGTAGCGGAAAATGTCCGGTCATATATCAAAAAACCAGTCTCGATATATTGTTTTTTTTCAAAAACTTGCGAGCTGCCGTTGGCGTTTAATTCTGATCAAGCTTTTATCGATTCTATTCGTTTATAATCGCATTGCTTGTAAAAAGAATCGAATAACCACCTCATTGACACAGGTCGATAAAAATCACAGGAGACTTGTTGAGTTATATTATTTGTATTCACTTTTTTGACAACGCAAACCAACTATTCGAAGAAAGCGATCGCCTGCGACGGAGCACTTTCATGGTCCTCTTAAGTTTCCTGTCGCATGCGGTCGTTCACCTTACTGCCAAAAATCAAATGCTAGTCTACTTTGGAACTTACGATGTAAGGCACCTGCAGCCTTACCGAATAGTAATTTAGACAATTGATTTTCGCCGTATGACTTTAATCGTGCGACCTTAGTCACCCGTGTAAATCCTCCATTATGTGCACACTGAGCTAGAATTAAATATGATTCGAAAATAAATTAATGGGTGGCAAATCGCGAATATTATAAGCCCTATCTTAACTACCACCAACTTCCCAAAATGTGGTGAAAATCCCACCTTTTCCTCAAGCCTCATCACCAACAACAAGAGATGCAGTCATGTCATGTATAGGCAAGGTAGTTCAGTCAATTTAAGGATTTGTAAATCAGGATTTCGAGATTAACGCACCTGCATTACAGCCCTTATTCATACAGCACAATTTCAATAGAAAGCCCTGTTTTTTTTTCTTGAATTTTTGCTTGATATTTCAGCATTCAAAATAATACTTTTGCGGACGTACAAGTTTTTTCATATAAAAGGTTTTCCTCAACCTTAGCCGTTTTGCCAGGATTTTCGCAAAGATCAGTGTTCGGACGGTAATTATTTTAATTTGTTGTCATGATGATGAATTTACGATTGCGCTCTTCACATCTGCGCGGACGAAATTCAGTTTTATAAAACGATTCAAAGGCAGAGAGGGCATAAGTTGTAGCCAAATTTCGCGAAGACCTGAACTCGATATATCTGTGGTCTGAGCACAACAGTTGAACTTTAATCACTGCAAAGTCAAAGCACTATGATTGTTTATAGCTTCATCATTGAACCTGTTTTTTTCGTTTCGTTTTTGAGTCGTCATTTGTGAGCTATCGTAGTTGGTCTTTCGATGTTGGACACTGTTTCTGAAGTCCTTTGTAAAGTATGTAACAAAGCAGCTCTATTGTGCTGACGTTTTCTTTCGCATTTACTGAGCAAAGCTTAAAGGGCTTAAGGCAAATTCGATGGTAATATATAAGTTAATAATCCTTAAATCAACTTATGAATTACTGAAAAGGATATATTCTTGGACGGTAAGAATCAGAGCAAAAATAATGATGTCTAGTGGTTCGCGGAGTATTTAACTGCAGTAGAAATGAGCATGTTTTCCTAAATAAACTGTGTCCAAAAATTAAGGTGACATATGAATTTAAACTGCGCGCGTCGAAGGATTTGGAAATTTTTCTTTCTTTTTAAGGTTGGTAGTACTGTCAGTGACATGTCAAAATATATTCATAGTATTTGAGATACGCGTCGTTTTGTGAGCTGCTAAAAATGAGTTTTTCGTTTTTTGCGATGTCGAAATTTATTGAGCAAAGAATTTGCATTAAATTTTGTTTGCGGAATCAATTTTCTGCTGCGGATACGTTGAGGATGGTGCAGAAAGCCTTTGATAATGAGGCTATGTCTAAAAAAAATGTTTACAAGTGGTATAGTGATTTCCAAGCCGGCCGTGAACGTGTCGAAGACGAAGAGCGTTCTGGGCGACCATCAACCTCAACCGATGAAGCTCACGTCCAACAAATCAAAGATTTGGTATTGAAAAACCATCGATTAACGATTAGAGACCTTGCTGATGAAGTTGGCTTATCGAAAGGCTCAGTCAATACCATTTTGAAGGATGCTTTGGGCCTCAAGCGCGTCAAATCTCGACTGGTACCGAAAACATTGAATTTTTTGGGAAAAAGGCGTCGCGTTGAAGTGTGTGAAACAATGCTTTCCGACTACCAGGATGTCATGAAACGCATTATAACTGGCGATGGGACTTGGATCTATGCTTACGACCCCGAAACAACCGATCAATCGAGCGAATATCGTGCCAAAGGAGAGCCGAGACCAAAAAAACCGCGCCAAAGTCGCTCAAAAATCTAGGTCATGTTGACTGTTTTCTTCGATTATCGTGGTGTTGTGCTTTATGAATTCCTTCCAACCGGCCAAACAGTCAACAAGGAATATTATGCGTCGTTTGCGTAACGCTATCCGCATAAAAAGGCCGGATTGTATAAAGACAATTCTTGGTTTTTACACCACGATAATGCACCATCCCATACCGCACTCGTAATTCGTGATCATTTCGCCAAAAACTCAACCCATATCGTTCCGCAACCAACGTATTCACCTGATCTGGCGCCGTGCGACTACTGGCTGTTCAACAAGCTCAAAAGACCGCTCCGGGGACACCGTTTTGATACGATAGAGGAGATTCAAGCCGCAGCGAAGACGGAACTGAAGGCCATCCCGGAAAGTGACTACAACCAGTGCTTCAAAGATAGGAAAATCCGTTGGCATAAGTGCATTGCATCGGGAGGGGATTACTTTGAAGGGGATGAAATTGATTTGGAAGAATAAATAAAGAATCTTCAAAATAAATACAATGTCACCTTATTTTTTGGACACAGAGTATAAGAGTGTCTTGTTCAAGTTTCGTTTATTTTTAATTTACTTACATATTTGTTTTTTGTGTTCGTACTTTCTTGTTAACTAAAGTTCAACTAAATAGTGGGCTTGATGAAAAAAATCAGGCCTTCGATGGACAATCAACCCAATTACGTCTAGTTTTAACTTTCTAGATGAAAATAAAAAGCAAACGAAAATTAAAGGCTTTATCGAAAATTCGACCTAGAACTGTTTTCTGCTGTAGAGGAAGCTGTGGTGGAGATTATTCATTTAGTGATCTCGAGTGAAGATCAAGTTAATGAAATGTTGGCTCCTTCAAACACTAAATGAATGTTTTGTCACTCAGAAGTATCAAATAAAAAATGAAAAATTAAAAATTTAAAATTATTTTTGATTCGGTTGTTTATTTTAAGGAGAAAAACTTACTCTGCGACTGGGAAATAAAAAAGATTTGACTTTATTTTCTATTTAAACAAATCAGCTTCGCTGGTGCTGTAAACATTATAAGTACTCAACATTTCATTATTTAAACACAACAAAGCATTTTCTAAACTATTCGACAATTTGAACTATAAGCTGTCAAAATCAAAAACTTGTGTGGATCTTGTCGAAAATAATCTACAACACAGCTTTTCTATTGAATTAATTATAGAATTGTAGATTTTTTATCGACTCAATTCGACATCCAACTTGACTCTGAAATCATGAAACAACGAAGACACTTAGTAAAAAATTTAAATACGGCCCCAGGGGTGACTTACTTTTAGTTCGAGGCGGCAAAGGGTAGATAATTAATACTACTGGATTGATAGAAATCCTTCTTAACTTCTGAAATCTTTTTTTCGTGAAAAGCAAGTCCGAAGAACTCAACTGGAAGAGATTGAGTCGAATATGTGTTATAAGATATGAAATATCAAAGCTCGTCAAACCATATACAATGTTTAGCTTAGTTTTTGAGGGAAGGGCAAATTTATCAATTTATGCTCCGTCTTTCAAGAACTTGGTTCCAAAAGAGTCTAACATGAGCAGATGCAACAAAAGGAGTAAAATAGTAAGCCACATAGAGTTCGTAGAGTCACTGAAAGTAGCAAGTTAACAACGGGGGTTAAAATATTTTAGAGACGCCACGGAGCCATTATCTTACTTATGTATATTCTATACAATATTTGTGATTGAACACTCTCTCTCTCACTCGGTACATATGTATTGAACTAGCGTTTATATATGTATGAACGATTAAATTTATGACTGTTTGTTCCGGTATCACGCGAAAGAGCTATAACTTCTGTTTATGAAAAAAGGGGACTGCTAGACAGGGTTTTATTCATAATTTCATTAGGGAACAAGAAATCCTATGAACGAATGGTGTCAAGATAGGAATTTTTCGAATAAATATTGGATGTTAATTTTTTCGGTGAAGCGCTGCTAGTATTTGGTTTTAATCAAAAGGGTGTTCATCAAGTTGATCGAAACAACAAATGCGTTTGATAAACATATGCGCGGTTTCGTCTTACTAGGTGATGTGGAAGGGTGTGAATGAACTTATTGTTTTCAATGCAGATACATTATCCAAATCCAAATTTTTGTTTCAAGGTATATTTAATTTTGCAACTTGGAATCGCTTTTTAGGGCCAAGCGCCTATAAATTGTAAGCCTAATGAACGAACTCTTCTCGAGCCCGACAATTGCTTTTCAAAAAAATAAAACACATTTTCTTGAAATTACTTACACCTGACTTAGGCAAGAGATAAAAGTCGCGAACCGGCTTCTCGCATCTTCGAATTTGTGTGCTCTAGCTCTAACTAAAAATTGGATCGAACATTTGTCCTTGAAAGTTTGATACCGATACTCGTCGTGACGCGCAATCAACAAATGTGTTTCGAAAAATCATCGAAAATTACAATTTCAAAATCGAATCCTGTAAGAACTGCATTGAAATGATGATACTTGAACGAGAGCTAAACCACAAAAAAGTGAGCCAGTGTAAGTTGGCAGGTAAACTCATACTCATAAATACAGTGTCGATATAATTGTTTGTTCTTAGGACAAGTCTCGCATGAGATAAAACCAAATTAATCCTCTTTTAAAACGAAAGAATGCAGTAAATTTAAAGATATATCAAATTTTGACAAAATTTTGAATTCGAAAACTCGAACCCCTTACAGAAAACTTTAATCTCATAAGTTGAGTCTTTTCAATTTCACACACCAGCACACCATTCAATCTCACTGAAATTGCATTTTCCGCAATTTGACGCGCGCACAAGGTAACCGGGTTAACCCCACGGGTTACCTTGAACATAAAATTTAAATGTTCAACTCCGACGAGTGCGAACACTCTTGAATGGACCAGAGCGCCTCCTTGTTTGGCCTTGCACTATGCTAAAATGCTAAAGCTTCATTCATGCGCCTATCTCTCCATTCAACCCCTCAGATACACGGCGAATTCTATACGAATTGTGCACACACCCTTCCTCGGTGCGGTACGAATTACACTTATTTTTGTATTTACTGTATCCATTCAAGTGTCACTGCCCCACCTAAATATCGCTCGTCGTACGCCGGGTAAAGACGGTCCTTAAACCAGCGGATAAGAATAGAGTTCTACCTTGACTGCTGCAGGCAGGAAGCCACAAATCAAATAAAGCAAGGCATGCTGGAGCTGGAAGGCGCGCTTACCTTGAGGTGAGATTTCCTCCGAAGAGCTGCTATTGATCTAGATTGTTGGCGTAGCACCTCCAGTGCTATTGACTTAAGTTACAAGGGTGGTCCTCCAAGCAACCTCACCACAAGCGGAAGTCACAAATATGGGACACAAGAAGAAGAAGGAACTTTACTGTATTACAGAATTGCAAGCAATTAAAGTTTATTACCCCACCAACGACGCCAAGTGCTACTAGTGGTTGTAATAGGGGGGCTGAGGGGGTTGCAAAGGGTGTTACGCGTTCCTGGCACTAAATGGCAACTACTACGGCGGCGGCTAGTTTACCAGTTCACTTAAAAACACACGGTGTGATTTTTTTGACACGAACTAGATTAGAAAGGGTGAGCCACTATACACATATTTTCGGATAGACATTTTTGGGGTCTGCACAGAGAAACACTTTTTGATCTTTCTTTTTTTTTTTTTTTATTTCTATTGGGGTGTGTGCCCGCACGCGGATATCCAGCAGATTCGACCGTTCCAGTTTAGAGAGAGACTACAACTAAACTGTTGGCAGGAAGACTGGCGAACGTTAACTTCCCGGAGAGCTCCTGGTGGGGCCAAGTGTTAACAATAGGAGAATGTGGGTGAATTGAGTGCAAGCGCTGTGTGCATATTGTGCATGTGCATTGCAGGATTTTCTCTTTGGTGTGCTCTTAGATTTTGATGACATGTCGTCACAGCACAGGATCGGTTCGTCGGAAAGGCCACGATGATTTGTTTTGCCCTAAAAGATGGAACTTAAAAGATTTCTTTTATATAAAGACCTTAGTGCGTTATGAATTTTATGCCTTGCCTAGTTAAAATACCATGAACGATGAATGCTACACGAAACAGTCAAGCACAAATATGGTTAAATTTATGTTACACATAATTTATTCCACAGAGCCAGTTAGTTTTTAAAGGAAATGAATGGATTCAGGTCGAAACTATATCCATGTTGTTTGAATTAAACGGATCAATTATGAGTCTGGAATGTGGGGAAAAGGAAGGGGTATCATTTTGTTATAATTACGATAACATTGTTTGCAAATTTTGCTGCACGATTTTAGTTTGAATGTGAAGGATACATTCAAAAAGATTTTCAAAGGATAAATTTGATGAAGACGACTTTTCTTATGCTTGAGGAAAATATTTGGAATACATTCATTTTAAGGGAACTATATTATTATTTTATATTTTATTTTCTTAAAACTTAAATCTAATATAAAATTATAAAGAATATAGCGGAAAGTAAAAGAAATCAATCCGTAGCTAGAAAGTTTGTATGAAATGATACATCCATTAGTTTGACAATAAATACAAATAAATATTATGTGGAGAAAACATTAGGCTTACAAACTTTATGTTTCTGGCATTCCTTTGCAATGTGTTTATAAAAAAAAAATGAAAAGAAAAGAGAGTAAAAAAAAACTTTATAATACAAAATTCAACTAAGAAAATTCCATGAAAAATTTATGAGAGTAATAAAAAATAATAAATTTTAAAAATTAACAAAGCAAGTCGAAAAAACTTATTTAATAAAGACTTAAAAGATGAAATTGACTTTTAAGGAAGATAGAAAAATATTCTATTTTAGATTAATAAAGCTGAATTTCAAATCAAGTCACTATCAGCTGATGATGACTTTGATTTGTGTTGATGATTCTTTTAGCAGATCACTTTAGTAACGATTTAAGGACATCATTATTGATAGTGCATAATCAGTCTTCAACCTTTTGTAACAAAGCATTAAAATATGTGGCTGTTCTAACAGAATATGGTAAAATATTAAATATTTCTTCTTCTAGAAAAATTCGTTTAGTACTTTAAAAACGTAAAGATGTATCATTGGTAGAACACGCAGGTCTCTTAATAAGGGATGATTTTTTTTTTTACAAAAAATTCTGATTAGATGTTTCTGCGATATTAACAAGAGACCGAAATAGTTATAATAAAAACCACCCAACTTATGATACTGTTACATGAATAAGCAAGACCAAAAATACTGTAAGCCAATAATTATTAAACCTTTCCTTTAAATTTTCGAAACTTGCAGCTCAAAGTCTGGCAATACATCAAACTTTTTAACTTCTCATCTGGAGGTTCTTATAAACGGTCCAATTTTTGGAAATCAAAACTTTGACATTTCTCCACGTTCAAGGTCCCAGAAGTCGGATTCCATTGATTTAAGAATGATATTTGTGTGTGGGTCTGTAGGTACGTTTGCGCTAGTTTTTTTCGTCTCACATATCTTGAGACCAAATCAGGCTATCGAATATAAATGGGCTTCATTTGAACACCCAAAATGTGTTGATAAAATTCACAATTTCACTTGTTTTATTAAATCAAATTAGTTCTCTCATGAAAAAGTGCGCAATCAATTGAACTGGCAGTTTTCAAGTTGCTTATAAGATATAAACATATAAATCTTTAAATATATACACTGCCATTCATAATACAATACATTCTGTCAAAGAAATTCATGTAACTTTTTCGGAACTTTTTTCAAGTTCGCCAATACCGAGAAAGTTGGTTAAGTATTTTTTTTTTTATTGTTTTACCAAGTTAACGAAGTGATAAGTGTTTTTCTTTTATCGTTTTACCAAGTTAGCGAAAAGAAACTTATGACGCAAGATCTATTAGTCCACTGATTTTGCAAATGAAGCTTCGAGACAGAGCAAATTGATAGTAAATGATCACATTCAATTTCAAAACTTTGTATTTTCACCACTGTTGCGGTTTCTTTTCATGAAACAAATCCTAGAGATCCTTACAGGAAAAGACATTAAGGTAGTCAGGCATGCGGGGTCACTTAAGTTTTCTGAATGCTGGACATTGTTTGTCAAAGTAAACAATAAATCGAAATTCGCGTGTCAGGAACTATAAAAATCTGCAACCAAAAACAGACTAGATGTGGTCCCTTCAAGGATCGAACTACCACTTTTTACCAGAAGCAAAAATATCCCATGCCTTTCCTTTTACTCAAAAGCAAGACTTTCCACCTTTCGACGAAGTGCTTTTGAACAATCTTGACTTAAAACGTTCATAGAAATTAAGTGTATCAAATTAAATCTTCTTTATATACTAGAGAAGAGAAGCTGACAAATTGGACTTTTTACGTAGCTTCGCCATTTGAAATTGCAAACCATATAAAACGAAATCAGCAGAAGGTTACTCTTATGAATATGAGACTATTGAGCCTTTCATTTCCAAGCAGAGTAAAGCCAAATTAGACCTTATGTTCTTCGAGTAGAATTTAGATCTGGCCGGTAATTTTTTTTATATGATCAAATTGGAAGTTGATGGTGTGTGCAGGCAAATAATCCATTAACCGACTTTTGTTTCTTTTATGTTAGAAGCCAAATGACGTTAAGTCCCAGACTTAACTCCAATAAATCTTCTCCCCTACGAGTCTTGCATGACAGGACATGAACGTTTAGTTGATGTTTCAAGTAACAGAGCCCTTGCTTAACTTTCTTCCATTCCTTACCTATTTGAAAACATGACTCATTGTCAGAATATTTTCTTACTCAATCCATTTGAATACATTGCTGCACCGAACCACAAGCGAATATCTTATCAAAATCAAATCTAAGTCACTGAAAGCATTGCAACAAGGTCAAGCAATCGATGTTACCTTACCAAAGCTGTCCAATTCTTTCAAAAGAAGCCAAAAAAAGCCACTTAAGTCCTATAATCTTCATATTCACATGTAGCCAGTATCATTACTTCTGAATCAGTTTCAATTAACTTAAAATATATTCGGCGTAAGAAAGAGCTCAACGCTTATATTTTTGCATTAAAGCCTCCTCTTTAACGCCGGAAAGTCGCCGATGTACTTTAAATTCAGCAACTTCTCTTTGGTATGTTACTTTTCTCCTGAAAATTAGCAATCCCCGTAAGATAGGGACATTGCCCTTCCTTCCTCTTTTAAATAACCAAACAAGCTTTAGTTACTTTGAGCCCATATCCCGTATGCTTCGCACTGCTTTGACTTAAAATTTACCAAATCGTCTTCTATCCTGATAAGAGCCCAACCAATAAATAAGTTTCAGCTTTTGTATCAAGGATTTAACAAATCCGCTCCTGAAAATGGAGAGGATTCTCTTAACATTTTCGAGTGCGAATGCAGAATAATTCTGCATGCATTCAGAGAATCGCATTCTAAAAAATACTTAAGTGCGCAGGCTACAAATATCCACAAACTGAATGAACATTTCCGAGCGTTGAAATGGTCGTTACTGGATCTTTTGTTTGTGTTCGTTTTTGGATCTTCCAGACGGTTTTTTATATTGGCCGCCCGTTGATTGAATGTTGATGGAAATGTTGAATCTCGAGATCACTCGCCACTGCGGGTACATCGGAAACTTATGGATTTCAATGCATATTGGTTTGGAAATAAATGATTCTTATTGTGAGTTTAATTTTAAAATGAGTTCTGTAAATAGAGGTGCACTTGAGGCAGCAGCCAATTTGCGAATTTAAATTAAGTTTCTTAATATTAGTCATAATATTTGCGAGCCGATGGTAATTAAAGATAAATTTATATATATTGCTGTGGTATTGGAATTAAATTGTTGCATTTTTGTTTGTATTCGGATGGAGATTGCAGCTCATAAACCAATTCGGGAAAGGCGACGAGAGCTGCAATTACTCAATTAATATCACAGTTACAGGATTTTCTTTATTTATAGTAAATAACTTAAAGCTTAGACTGACTCCAGATAATGATAAAACCAGCTTTAACTTCATTTAAAACTAAAAATAACTGCTGTACGTAAAAATATGTACTATTACTATCTACTACTACTATAAATACCTAAACCTACATTTGTAAGCCGGCCAGGTGGAAAGGAAATGCTAGTTAACTGTGCTTTTACATATAACGACACAGAAAATGACGAAAAAGTTTACTCACCACTTTCAAGCGACCAGTTCTTCTAGTGCTGTTGCTCGTCATCTGCTTTGTCGCGGACTGTAACCGCTTTACTTCATCGGAGGCGCTCCACTGAGCTTGCGACGTCTCTTGCGTAATTAATTCGCCTCTCGAAAAGCCTCTACTGGAATGGAGACGTAAAGGCGCACTGTCTCGTGATGCATATATCATAGTTGCGGTAGATAGCCCCAGGATCACGATATTGTCCTGTCCGTTCTGATAAGGTTTGGCAGTTTGATAATACTACTGTGTCCAAAATTTAAGGTGATATTGTATTTATTTTGAAAACTCTTTATTTATTCTTCCAAATCAATTTCATCCCCTTCAAAGTAATCCCCTCCCGATGCGAGGCACTTATGCCAACGGATTTTCCAATCTTTGAAACACTGGTTGTAGTCACTTTCCTCTATCGTATCAAAACGGTGTCCCCGGAGCAGTCTTTTGAGCTTGTTGAACAGCCAGAAGTCGCACGGCGCAGATCAGGTGAATACGGTGGTTGCGGAACGATATGGGTTGAGTTTTTGGCGAAATGATCACGAATTACGAGTGCGGTATGGGATGGTGTATTATCGTGGTGTAAAAACCAAGAATTGTCTTTCCACATTTCCGGCCTTTTTAGGCGGATAGCGTTACGCAAACGACGCATAACGTTCAAATAATATTCCTTGTTGACTGTTTGGCCGGTTGGAAGGAATTCATAAAGCACAACACCACGATAAT
Organism: Orthonevra nobilis; assembly: GCA_963555765.1. Taxonomy (NCBI): domain Eukaryota; kingdom Metazoa; phylum Arthropoda; class Insecta; order Diptera; family Syrphidae; genus Orthonevra; species Orthonevra nobilis. The sequence continues at coordinate 142,509,671 of OY743224.1, forward strand.
CGAAGAAAACAGTCAACATGACCTTGATTTTTGAGCGACTTTGGCGCGGTTTTTTTGGTCTCGGCTCTCCTTTGGCACGATATTCGCTCGATTGACCGGTAGTTTCGGGGTCGTAAGCATAGATCCAAGTCTCATCGCCAGTTATAATGCGTTTCATGACATCCTGGTAGTCGGAAAGCATTGTTTCACACACTTCAACGCGACGCCTTTTTTCCAAAAAATTCAATGTTTTCGATACAAGTCGAGATTTGACGCGCTTGAGGCCCAAAGCATCCTTCAAAATGGTATTGGCTGAGCCTTTCGATAAGCCAACTTCATCAGCTAGGTCTCTAATCGTTAATCGATGGTTTTTCAACACCAAATCTTTGATTTGTTGGACGTGAGCTTCATCGGTTGAGGTTGATGGTCGCCCAGAACGCTCTTCGTCTTCGACATGTTCACGGCCGGCTTGGAAATCACTATACCACTTGTAAACAATTTTTTTAGACATAGCCTCATCATCAAAGGCTGCTTTCTGCACCATCCTCAACGTATCCACAGCAGAAAATTGATTCCGCAAACAAAATTTAATGCAAATTCTTTGCTCAATAAATTTCGACATCGCAAAAAACGGAAAACTCACTTTTAGCAGCTCACAAAACGACGCGTATCTCAAACACTATGAATATATTTTGACATGAAATTTCACATAGATGTCACTGACAGTACTACCAACCTAAAAAGAAAGAAAAATTTCCAAATCCTTCGACGCGCGCAGTTTAAATTCATATGTCACCTTAATTTTTGGACACAGTAGTATGTCATTTTCATATAGTGCATTTTTATTTCAATAATTCATTTACTTATTTATATACTAACTTACAGGCGTTATGCGGGCGCTTTTAGCTTATCCTAACGACTCCAAAAATGTCTTTTGCGGGGCTTAGTTTAATGATGTTTTGCACTTGTGCACATTGAAAGAAAATAAAAAAATCAATCCGCCCCCGGGTGGACTCGAACCACCAACCTTTCGGTTAACAGCCGAACGCGCTAACCGATTGCGCCACGGAGGCGATGTTATTTCAATTGAATTATTTAAACATCAACGTATAGCTGGAGCTTTTCGATTTTTTTTGCCTCAAATCGTATGCTTAAAATTTGTTCGCGTTTAAGTTAGCCGGTCAATTGGTTTTTTACTCACAATCAGTCAACTACCTGTATCTATTTATTAACTGAGAAATAGATTCAAAGAATGTCTCAGTTCTACTACCCCAACAACATGTGTCAAAGGACAGTGCACATTGACGGCTTTATTGCAGAGAGATTTTTTTATACTTCCACGGTTACAGCCTTCCAAAGGTGTTTATAGGCTACTTGTCTACAACAGAGGTGGCACTTGTAACTCAGCGGATAATCTGGACAATCCTTTCGATTCATTAGAGCAATATCAGTCGGCGACAAGGAGGAGGTTTTTCTTTTAATTCTCTTTTGAAGAGCTACTTCAATCACTTTTGCATCAAGGATCTCGAAGGACGCAATACCAACATTTCTGCTAGTTAAAGGAAAGAGAGGAAACTTCGTCGCTGTTGTCTTCTGAAATTGGGTAAAAAGAAAACCTAAATGTATGGTGAAGTTTGGTATTCACATTTTAGTTATAGAACGCTAATGTTTTAACATTTTAGCAATTTACTTATAAAAATATTTATATATATTTATCCATAAATTGCCTTTTTCATTATTATTATTCTATTCTTATTTATCAAAACATTATCAGTTTCGTTCAGGTTCATCGAAGGACATAGTTTAAGCTTCCTTGGCTCCAAATGAAAAAAAGGAATCTCAGGTTTATTAATTTGTTATCAGTCCGAAGCAAGGAACGATTAGGCAGCACCACCATTTTTGATAAATAAACGAAGGACATGTGGCTTTGTTGTCCTTCTATTTTATGGGGTGGTCCTAAGATCACAATCACCAAACTTTATTTCAGCTTGACCAACTCACGTAGAGTGTACATTCATTTAAATTGTATTTTTTGTGGAAAATAGCACATCACAAAAAAGTATACATACTTATGTCAGTTATGTAGAAAGAAAGTTGTAAATTAATTTAAATGTAGTAGAAACTCTTAGCAATAAAACAATAAGAATAAGAGCACTTGGAAAGGGCCAGTAAGATCCATCAAAGTTAAATTATTAATGATAGTTTTTCTACCTCGTTTGTAAGTTTAAGTCGAATGTACTTCGTCTTCTAATAAATTTGCTGACTCTTTGATAAATAAAATTTAAAATATAGTACATCTCAAATAACAATAAAAATAATAAAAATAAAAATTCTCTTAGTTTTATTGATGCATTATGTGAACCGTTCCAAATGGCACACACCTTATCTTTGATCTCTCTTTATTACGCAACATATCTCTTGAAGATCTAAGCCTGACTAATGGCTGCATTGACGGTTACGATACGGCCAGTCAGTTATTAACACCGAAGTTTGCTTGTAATCCTGGTACCTGAGGTAAAGTCTTTTTTTTGTGAGTCTGGCGGCTTGAGTTCAAAAACTTTCTTCTATGGCTTGCAAAGCGGGCGTTTGCCTCTTCTCTTGGATGAGCCCTCTGAAATGGGGCTGAATTTTATGTTACAAAACGGTTTCAGCTGTTAACGCAATGTACATAGTTCGGGAAAATTGTATTTCAAGTCTACAGCAACTCAAGGGAAATATATATTCTCAGGACTGATGAATTAATGGCAATTGTATCGCTTAAGCTGAAAGACTTTTCGTCTTTGGAATGTTTTTTAGTAACAACCTTGGTTGGAAGGATAGCATAAGCCATCCTAAGCCGGTTCGACAGATGTTTGCCTAATTAATTTCAATTAAGCTTTTCAGAAACCTTATATTTGTTTACATGGTAATGTCATCGTCAGTGCATTGAAATGAATTGCAACTCTATTTAAATTGAATACATCTATTTATATACGTATATAATGCTTTTCGTTTTTCTTTGAACACACCCTGTTTACTTAATACTCAGCTCGTCTATCTGAACGCGTTCATTAACATAGAATATTTTGTGTCTACACCCAAATGCCATGAATAATAAATCTATTCACGTTGACAGCGCGCAGCCAGAGCAACCGCAGAACCGGCTTTCGCAGAAAAAACCTGTTAAATTTGAAAATATCATGCGGCATTACCTATCTCACCCGGAATTTCATATAAAACCAACTAGCGAGAGCGCGACAACCCTATGCCCTCTTTTCTATGTTTCTACTGTCCTCTCTTCTAGACTTTCACGTTTCATTTTAACAGTCACACAAATCAGAAAAACGGAAAGCCGAAGGAAAGAAACCACTCGACGTTTCTTGTCATTTGCGATTTTTTCCATCCCTCAGTTTTTCATCGGTCTTCCTCATCTGTTGTTGCTCCTGTTATCTGCGATTCTGTGCTAAAAAAGATTAAAATTTTCTTCACACTACTGCAGGCAAGTTTTTTTTTTCATTACTCTAAACTTTTTCAAAAAAGAAGAAAAGGAATCACACTAAAGTGTTGCAAATTTGAAGATAAAATCTGCCCCAAGGATTAAGCCGAGCGTCTAATTCAGGTAAAGTAACAAATCTTATCTAAGGTTTTTGTGTTAGAATAAATAAAAGCAGAAAAGATCAAGAAAAAAAAACGGCTCACATTTGATTTTGGAGGAGCGCTTGAAAGTCTGGAATCTGCAATCGGCGACGATGTATTTTTTTTCTTTCTTTTTTTTTGGCGCAATTGTTGCATATACTGTAAGAAAGAGCAAAGGAGATATCTGCATAAATCGGACCAAGGAGTGAAAGACAAAGAGCGAGTTTCTTTTTTCTACACTTTCTGCTGGTGTTCCTTGCAGTTATACTTTTCTAGTCCAGAAGACGAGTGGAATTTCCTAAATGATTTTCAAGTTGTATGATTTTTTTTCTTTCGTCTGATTATAACGGTGTTAACGTGACATGATAAAGCGATGGGGCGAATGAACCCATCACCACCCGCATAAAAGTATCTCAACGCGGCTCGGGAGAAGTTTTAGCTCCCAAATGGTATTTTATCTTCTTTTATTTTTAAGGTTTAATTTGCTAACTTTCATTGGCGCCCTTGCGATTTTCGTTATTCTTTGCCGATGCGGTGTCAATGCCTTTTGTGGACAATGAGCGCTCTACAAGGTTTCGCCGTGTAACATGGTCGTCGTCATCATCATCGTCGTCGTCGTTCTCGTAGTCGTGGTCTGTTGCTGGTTACCTTGCCATACTAGTTTTACCTATATTATTATACTTTTTTTTTTGCATCTTGTCTAGTGGTGCTGCTGCTGTGACCAGTCGTTGTGATTTTTCATTGCCACCACGGGCAGAACATGGTTGCGTGCTACGACATTTTCAAATCGGTATTCAATCTACTGCTTCTGTAGCTACACTGCAGTCTTGACAAAAGCGATCTTTGGTGATGGATGTCTTCTTATTTCACCAAAACTGCGAGGAATTCAAATTCGTCATCAACTTGTTCTCTCGACACATATGTACACTGCGTCGCTTTACAATGCCAAAAGGCCGATTTGTCAATATATTTATAAATATTAATATGCTGATCCGCCAGTCAACCCCCACACAAAAGTGCGTCATATCACGATTGTGCGTCTCTCTTGTCTCTTGCGGAGAGTCGTCTTGCTGCTTAATGCAAGCCGGTGAGACTGCATTTTGCCGCATGACAGCCGGGTTTGGAAGAAAGAAATGTTGCGCGTGAATTTCATTACCACGAATGGAATTTTACTTAAATCTGAGAGTTCTACTTGGATGGAGTTTGCATTTTAATTAAAATAGTGGCCAGTGTGCTAGTGATGTCCAGACGTCTGGTTCATCATCGTTTTTGGATGAGTGATTTCTTTGGATTCTTTAAATGTTTCGCCGAAGGAAGAGAGTTTTGATGGACATATAAATTTCGCCTTCGTGGGATTTGAATAAATTTAATAGTGCTCTCGAAAAAACGAGTTAAACACAGTCTCAACGGAACGAACAATCAATTTCTGAATTCGGAAACGATCTTTGTAGCCTTTGTTTCAAAATTCATTGACAATTTTAACTTTGGTCTCAGCTTTTTTTAACCAAGCGATTACGCAAAATTGTGAACATGTGTTTTAAAAGCAGTAATAAAGAGGAATTAAGATGTCTTATATATTTAAACTGGTTTCAAGATCAGAAAGCTATTATACATACAAGTTACACAGCCGTTGTTGAGTCCATTCTACTAAACAGAAACATTCATCTTGCAATTTCACTATGGGTAAATGAACTAAATTGCAGCATCACCAGACAAACCTTCTTAACTTGAATCGAGGAATTGGAATCTGGGCTCCCATTTTGTTACATCTTTACCAGAACTTGCTACAGCAAACCCAAAAGACCTTGCCAGGTTCATTGGGGGAAACAAACTGGTTCTCTCCACCCAACCCTTCTATCACCGCCCAGAAGGACTCCCTCTCAAAGTTCTTCCTCTCCCCTCCACAATATTGGCAGGAAGGTAATCCACGCATCTAACATTGTATCACAATTGGCGCAGTTTAAGAATATTGCTCAAGGATTTGCTATTTTTTTTTAAAAACTGATAATAATGAGAAGAGGAAAGCAAACAAATCAAACAAAATGTCAACTTATGTGCAAACTGCACCAAATGGGAAAGTCTTACAAGAACAGTCAAGAAACACTTGGATATGGTGTTTCAAATATTATACATAAATGCTTTAAAATAAAATAAAAACCAGAAACACGGTATTGGAAGCGCAAAATCTCAAAAGCTGATTACAGATTGATAGTGAGATATTCGAAAAACAAAACAGCGACATCTTCCAAAGTCATTCATGACGAGCTTCAGCTTCGGCGATGTTGCTATTCGTAGAGGGCTTCTGGAAAGTAACCAAATTGCCCGTGTTAGGTCCCACACCTGGTCCTGGTCCTGGTCCCACATCTAAGAGCTTGCTTCAGACGACCCTATTTGGTGGAACGGTGTCACGATAGTCGTTCCAGCAAGATAACGATTCGAAGCACACAAGTAGAAAGGCAAAAGAGTGGTTTCGGTCAAAGGTATTTAGGTTGTTGTCTATCCCACGGTCTCACGATTTGAATCCAATAGAAAACTTGTGGTGTGATATTAAAGAATATGCTGCAGAAGTCAAATCGGCAGAATAATCTAAATTTTAACTTAAAATCATTCTCAGCACTTTGTGGACTCTGCCATGTTGGTGTGAGGCAGTATTGAAAATTAATGAATTTTGAACATAATACTGAAATATGGTATTCATTTCCAAATTTTGAGTTTAAATAATCCATTTTAAATATTTATGTTTTTTTTTTTATTAAGTTTTTCAAACCAGCGTCGAATTCCTATAGATATTTCATCCTACGTATCAAAGTTGAACTCTGCCTCTATTCGAGTTCTCATGTAGTCTGGCACCATATTTTTGGTTCAACCAATTAAAAAAATAACCTAAAAGTTCCGATCCAACATCTTATTTGAACATTTTTTTAGGTACGTTGCTACGTAAGCAAATATATTCTTGATCGGCTTGATGAAATTTATTCGAGTATGTGATTATGTAAGACTTCCGGAAATACTTTTCGTCGCACTTCTACTATACTCAAGTTTTGAATAAGTAGTATCCCTCGATTTTTTAACCGATGTATGATGGACAAGATCATAGAGGAATAGTCACATGTTCTCTTGGACAACTTTGAAGCATTTATACAGCATACGTCTAATATTAATACTAAAGAGAGATACATTAGAAAGAACTACTTTCAGTTTTTTATTTTATATTGTTGTGATCATCAAGGGTGAGATAGTTTATTGGATCTCAAACAACCATATTCCTTATCCAAATTGCCCTTAGTGTAGCTGTCTCAAGGTTTTCGTTTCAGACGACCGTTCTCCAAACAGGTGATTTGTTTTTTTGTTTTTTCCAATTGACGCAAAAGAAAAACAAAAAAGAGAAAATATTTTTCGGACACATAGTTTCCACTGCAAAATTATTCGGACACAATTCTGGTAGATAACGGCTCTCAATCCTCTAAATTAATAATAATATAATTATTTAATATATTGTATTCCCTCCTATAACAACAATAACTTCTAGGAGTCGTCTAGGCGTTGAATCGTTAAGGTTTTGTAGAATATCCTTTTGTATGCAACTCCATGCTGTTATGTTAGGGCTCTGAGTGTCATCCTTCTGTCTTCTTTCGTTCTTGAATTTTTAACTTGAGAACGTACCGAAAATTATCTATTACTTTGAAATCCTGGCTCTGAGGTGTTTATTTCAACACATCCTGCAGTATTTCCGAGAAGTATTTTTTACATTAATTCCAACTCGTTTGAATTTTTGCAACGTGAAAATATCCAATAGGCTGAATAATAGTAGGCCTTCCATCCATCCGTATGAACACACAGTTTTATCTTTCCACAGAACGGAAGGTGGTTTTTATGTTCGTTGAATTTAATATAAATAAGATTTTCGATTCAATTAAATTAAGGAAAATTTAAGCTTTTTCTGATACATGAATTTGAATCTGCTACGTGCATGATTTTTGGCTATGAGTTGGGTTGCTGTGTGGGAGTACCAGGATTAATTTCAGCAAATAACATCAGACATTCACTGCTCCCATTGTATATGTTACTTTCATAAAAAAAACTACAGCAGAATTGGCCATGTGTTGAATGACTCCAAAGCGTAGTATGTATCTGTTGCTAGAGAGGTGATGCCTTCTTTTGATATTTATAATAACCAAACTTATGAGGACAATTTTCAATTTATCTTGGAAAGAATTATTGATTTCGAAAATCGAAAAGAAGTAGTGGAACAACCTCTTCAACCACAACCATAAACAGTGCTGCGGTTTTTGAGCCCTCGATGATGGGGCACCCCCGTGAATGAATTGAAGGAGGTTGATTGACGTTTTTTTTTGCCTCAAGTTGATGATTTTCATGGGAATTTGCAGGACGGTGCCACATTCTTAATCTTCCTGGATGTCTGATTTCCCGAAATAGGGACATAAATTTATAATATTGGAATTAATAATTGTTGAAAGTAAATACCTTCTCTTGAGTTAAAACAGCAAGTTGTTGATGCAAACTGTATATGTATAATTAAAATAAATTTGTTATTTTTCTTGCTTTATGTTTATAGCTTTTGCATTAGTTCACTCATAAGTCCTTAAACCACTGCTTCGGTTCACGTTGCTTTTGCAAGAAGTGGTTCAAGTTATTGATTATTTGTTCAACATTCAAACTTAGGATGTACTAATAAAATTTTATGAGCGTCTTGTCATGCTTAACTGCTCTTCTTTAGTTGGTATTTCTATCAGCCCACTCATACACTACTCACATACGCGCACCTGTTTCTTGTTGAACGAATCTCGTCGGAACCTATCCACTGAAACATTAAACCGCATCATTTGCTCTTTAAGATCTCGGTTACTATAGTGCTATGAATATCCTTGAGTGAGGCCACGCGCGCTATTCAACGACTGCTTATTGAAATTTTCTCTCCTTCCAGTTTCCTATCCTCTATATATTCAACTTTTCGTGTCCATATTCTCCAGCATCCGCTCCTCTGGCATTGCGAATATGCTTAAATAAATGTTTTCGTTCCCATAGGCATGTTGTGTACCATAGAAGCGCCCATACTATATGTATGTACATTCACAAATGAAAACGCTTCAGATTTCATTATTGAAGTTCGATGATTGATTAGCCGTCGGGTAAAGAGGCCTTTCGAGATTATAATTATACAATTCATATCAATATCTGTTAAAATATCACAGCACCAAAAGAGTAGATTCGTCTTCTTTGCATCCACATCAATGGTTGAACTTTTGTTCAAAGAAAGACTAAAAAACCAAGTCCTTCTCGACCTTTCTGCTTGAAACATGTTCAATATTGGTAACTTGTTCGTTTTAGCCGCAGTGGCTATCACCTGTGCTATTCTAAAGTTAAACGTTTTTCCATTAGTATCGAAGCACCAGTCTTCTTCTCTGAGAACTCTCTCTCTCTCTCAGCAGAAATGGCATTGTTAAGTTTGGTGTCATAAGGTTACACTTTTTGACTCTTAATGCGGAATAAAATTTACAAAATTGTGGCTGGCGACAATGCCAATAGCAACAGCATCCTTCTAGAAAAAAGACCAATCGAAAAAAGTTTATTTTCTCCAAACAAAAAGGAAGATCAAATCAGCTAGAGAAATGTATATATTAACTCTTCATCAGCCATAGTACGCTTGTGCATTCGAAGTCGGCGAGAGCGGCAAAAAAAAAGTGACATTGGATTGAGAGTTATTTTTTTCCGTGTGCTGCTCCTTCCTCCTTTGTGAGGCTGTCCTCGACGGGCGCTTTTTTTTTTATCTTCGTTGCTTGAATTTTTGTTCCATGTCGTGTGCAAAACTTGAAATGCAGGAAAATACGTGGACAAGGGAATACGCGAGTATATCTCTATACACATCGTGGTGATGTTAGTCGGCGCGGCGGTGGCGTTCAATTCGATAGGAGGTATTGTGGCCTCCATCAGGAGTAAAGCATATAGCGAGCGCGCAGCATTGGAGCCGGTGAATCTTCGTCTCGCGAAAATCAATCTTTGGGGCTATACTTTACACAACACACATCTCTGTGTGTATGTAGTTTTGTGAAGTGCAATGTGGATGCATTATGTGTCGGGTTCTCGGTTTGGGCTCCTCGGCAGACAGTCGACGACGAGGGCACCACACAATGTGTGCAGCAGCGAAATGTGCGAAAAAATACGTTACAAAAAACAAAAAAAAAATAAACATTTTATAAGACCAGAACTCCTCGAATGGCGGATCCAAAGGAGTCAACTTTGTTGGAAAAGTGTGTCTGGGCTAAAATGGATTTTTGGTAGCTGTTGTTGCTAGGGGGATTTTGTGTGTTCATTCGTTCTTTATATACGGAATACTTGTTTCGCGAGAAAAGTCAGGTAAAAAATGGCGAAATTCATACCAAAAAGTGCGTGCAAAAAGTTTATTGCCAAAAGAAGTGCGTTAAACGAATCATAGTGCTGGAGTACTGTATAAATAAGTTTAGCAATTGTATATCATACCACATATTCCCAATTGAACTTTATACCTTTATTTTTTAAGTGGCCTGTTGAACGAATCGCTTAGAATAGTGGTGGTAGTGTATGTATGTTTATGGTGGGCCGAATGTCTATCCTTTGGCTTTCTTAAAAAAAAAAAAAACTATTAAATCCATTGTGTTCTCCAAGTAAAAACATATTCTCTGTAATCAACACTCTCTCTTAATCTCTCTTTGTTTTTTTTTTTACAGAATCCAACGCGCATATCGGAAAGGGTACTCATCCATAAAATCTTCATTTAAAGGGTGTCCAGCGGAAGGTTTTCAAATTTTTATTGTACGTTTTCAAAATCTGTCGGGGTTAGGTTTTACCAAACAATGCAATGAACGGCGCGCATGTTTGTTTTACGTAAGAAAACAATAAACATAAGTTGGTAGTGAGGAGCGTTCTTTGTCCGTCGATATTTGAAGAGGCTCGTACACGTTGCGCTCTTTGTCAACGATAAAATGAATGGTCGAGCTCGAGCCGCGGGTGTAAGTTTTCGGCAATAGTGACAAATTGTCAACAGAACTCTTCGTTGATAATCGTTGCCATCAGCAATTACAGGCCATAAAATCCAAAATTTTGGTTAGTTTGGTTTGAAATTAAAGTTTCACCTTATATAGAAGGTTGAAGATAATCGTACAAAGTCTAAATGGAAGGAACCAATCTCTAATAGATAAACCTACACAAGTACAATGATGGCTTCAATCAAAACTTGGTACAGTATTTACACATTTGCATAACGATGTGAAGGCGCCTCTTCTGCTACTCTCTCAACAGCGATGAGAGCAATAATGAAGACGTTCTTTGTACATCTAACTTTCTATCCAAACACTTTGTTGATTTTTTTCGAAGCATTCCGCCGTAAATAGTGACCATTGCACCTGCCCTTCAATCATTCATATTTTCGAAAGAAATTGCCTTCATCAAATGATTTTTCCTTTGAAAATTCAAATCCCGCATCACTAAACTTTAAACCTCTAATTGTATCTAAAAATATGTCAATATTCGCTGAACACCCTTTATATTAATCTATTTCGGATATCCTAATACAACAGAAATCTCATCTCTGTATCATAGCTGCCGTGGGAAGAGTAGAACGCGTGTGTACCGTAAAAGCCACAAATGTGCGCTTAGCTTTATTCCCGTGCACACGATTCGTGTCATCGAAAGAAAGTTTGCGTTTGTGATATTTAAATGAATACAGGACGATTAAAAATCACCCAACAAATATCTACAGATAAACGGAAACAATACGTTGGACATAAAAAATAATTGAACGCAGCAAAAGGAATCATGTCTTGCACACAAAATGGCAGTATTCGCGAATTTGTCGAAGGTTGGACACTTGCGCAGACACTCGGCGAAGGTGCTTATGGCGAGTGAGTATACCTTTTATATGTACATATACATTTTTTCCTTGTTTTATTTTGTTGTTTGTTTCTCTGATTAAACGCTGACTTTCTTGTTGCATTCATCCCACCAGAACTAAATCATCCCACATTCATTATTTCCCTACGTGATCTCTCTCTCCCAAAAACTACCATCATTCTTACTACCCTTGCGCAGAGCAACATTTTTTAATACATTTATACATTCGTCCTGTGCGCGCTCTCACTGCCTGCTTCCATTCAATGAAAGAAATGCATACACATATATGTATGTCTCTCGTAAAATTTTATCCTCCCTTATTTTCCTGCTGACATTTTTTAAGAATTTTCAGAGCTTCTCAAGCTGTTTTTTAGCTCAAGGATTCTATTAGAGTATAGCTGCCGGCATTTGCAATGCTTCATCGGGTTTAATATATTAAAATTAGCTTTGTGCTTTGAAGTTTGAATTTCCAAAAAGTGAACTTTTTCTTGTGGTTCGACGGATCGGTTTTAAATGTGCCACAAATAGGTGTCCCACGTTCAACCCCCGAAAATAATATCTGACATTTGTTCGCGTTCCAACCTATCGCGAGTGAATGACAATCATCCCGAAGTATCTGTCATAAGGAAATGTCTGAGTGTCGAATGTAGCCGCCAATTAACTGTAATTCGAACGCCCACGATTGGCTTGAAATGATTGTTAAAAGGATAATTTTCCTGTATATCTTTGTGGCGCCTGTTCCTGTTTCCGTTATTTAGCCATATCAGGGTTGCCGATGATAAATTGAAACAATCGGTCCAACGCAGAAGTAATGTTTAACAGACCTATCGTAGCTGCTTCTTCGCATGTAAGGAATAAGAACTTCACAGCACACCGGGTCCCAATTTAATAACAAAAACATTTGCCGAAATATAGGTACTTGGTAAGGAACAATCGCTGTTGGTACACTTGCAATGAACCTAATGAAGGAGTTGCACACATTACTCATTTCATAATGAGTGTTTTTTCAAGGAAGTTCTTAGCCAAAATATTCCAAATAAAAACACACTGGTATTCTGAATATCCTTGAGAAAGTGTTCATGTAAATTTTAACGATTTTCTAATATACTTAGATATTCATACTCAAACGTTTTTTTGGGCAAAGTTATGTTTGTTCCTCAACATACAATACTTGCATTCAAGAGCAATGAACTTGCTTTACCGGGTTTGCAACACTTTGATGCCCTTTCTGTAGAATGAAACGTCCAAGCTTTCGAAATATGTCTCGGTTTTCGTGACATCCTCATTCGATCTAAATCTCTTGCTTGGGAAACAAGTCTGAAGAACACGACGCTTGAGCAACCAATTCGAATAGTAATTAATCCTTTATGGACATCGCTTTCAAAGACGTGTGTTCTGGTGCGTTATCGTGATTGCACAGATCTTTTTTCGCCTCCATATGGAGCCGCTTTTTAATTTTTTTCAGTGCATAGTACTCTCTTAAAGATAATGCCATGTGCATCCCAAAAAACGGAAAATCTTCCCGGCCGAGCGTTGGTCTTTTGGTCGGCTTTCCAGCGGCTCTGTAGACTGACTATTGGACAGGAAGTTTCATCTACCATAGCTTTATCATATCCAAGACATCGTGCAAAATGTGTCCCGGTCAGATTTGAGATACCCATGGCGTCAGCTAAGACGTTAATCCGCGCAACTTGACTTACGATCACTCAAAATGATTGGATGTAATTGCTCGACGAATACTGCATTCGTCGCCTCTTTTGGCCACTTCCAGAGCAAGGTGCGTCTTCGTTGCTTGTACTTCCAACTTAAAATCCATAAGCCTCTCCTAATTAGTAACGATCATTTTCTAGTGGCGCCCGGTTCTTTTCAGCCCATTATACATAGATAAAAATTTAAGTAAATTTAAACAGATCCGATGTCCATGGGTCAGCAGACCTAATTCCTTATTACAACACGTGAAACACGTGCAGACGAAATAAGTGCTGCTTGTGGTTTTATCAGAAAATCATGTAGAGCAGCCATTTGAACATCTGAGACTTGATTCAGAAATACAGTGGACTACACCTCATTCAACTCAGAGTTGATCACAAACTTTTTCTCGCCGAACTCTTATTATTTGTTAAGTTTGGGAAAGTCTGATATCATTTGTCCACAACCATGTCCTTCCTGTGTTTACATATATACACATATATATGCCTTAAGCAAGTAAATATCCCCCCACTTTACGTAGTGTGTAACTTTTTATATTTATTCTCCCTTGCGCATCATAATCTCAATATTTTCTCTCTCTCTCTTCTCTCTCTCTCTCGCTATTTTTTTAGAGTAAAATTGTTGATTAATCGGCAAACCGGTGAAGCTGTTGCTATGAAAATGGTCGATTTGAAGAAGCATCCGGATGCTGTGCTATCCGTGCGAAAGGAAGTGTGCATACAGAAAATCCTACAGGATCCGCATATCTTGCGATATTTTGGCAAACGGTCACAGGGTGATATCGAGTATATATTCTTGGAGTATGCCGCTGGTGGTGAACTCTTTGATCGAATAGGTAAGTTGTTTTATTCACCAACCTACCTCAAACGGGATCATTTCAAAAAAAAGTTATGTGAATCAATTAAAACACCCTTCGCTTTCCTCACAAGTGTTGCTTCCTCGCGTCTGAGCGGGTCTATTTAAGGTTTCCTTGGTTTATTTTTTTTTCGATTTCTTTCTGTTTATTTTAATATCGATTTTTACTCCCACACTAGTGCCGAAATATTTGAAGTCACAGCTCCTCACAAAACAACCACGACAACAACGACCACCTATCGTGCTTGGTGTGTGCTTTCTTTCTTTTTTTTTGTGTACCTCGCTCCGCCTTTAAATTATAACCCCCATGACTCGACAATGTTAAAATGTGTATGTGTGCTCTTATTTTATTTCTCCATCTCTCCAGATTGTTTTGTCTAGCTATTTGCAATTAATATTTTGATTTATGTACATTTCAAACATTTCAAACATTTCAACTTGGTTCCATTGTTTTACTTGCCAACGTTCGTCGGTCGTCGTCGCCGCTGCGACATCCAATTCACAACAATCGCAGTCCGTAAGCTTTAAGCCCACAATTAATAAATGCATCAGGGATGATGATGGCTCGAAGAGGAGAGTGGCAACTTTGAAAATGAAAAATCGAGATATACAGACGACTTTCATTCCACTGACTCTTCCGCGCGCTTACACGATTAAATGGAAACACGGGAGTATTTTATTGTGCCAATGATGATATTGAATGCGAAAGTATGGATCAATTATAAAAAAATCTAATTTATTCCTTTTCCTTCAGGGAAAATTCAACGCGAACTATCGACAATATTAATGTTACCAAAATGTTACCTTTGGACCCTTTCACCTAACATCCGTCCTCGACGTACTACACTATATACGTCGAGGACGAGTATAGATTGGGCGAATTAAATAGCACAAGGATTACTAATTGTACATGTTGAAGATATGATTTCTTGGAGAAATGACTCTTTGTGTGTATCTGGTTCTTTGCCGCAAAGAAAAAATGTGTACACATCTCGGTACCGGGTATTGTTTTTTATGCGTATGCCTGCAATGCAGCTAAACCAAAAACGAATACTATGGTCCGAAGAATCAAAGAGAGAAAAGTCCCTGCCTTTCATTCATTGTTGATGAGCAAATTGGGTGGAGAAATTTGCCAACCAATTCGTAACAAAGCAAACCTAAGTTCACATTCGAGAGGAAACATTAATTTCGTTGGGTAAATTGAAGCTGCAAATATTGCGCATGGTCCTGCATAATTTTGGTGAAATTTGTTAAATTTATAACAATTCTTCTCGGGATATGGAATCCTTGTGGAACATTTTAATTGTCAACCTCAACAGAAATTGCAAGCTTGTAAGCTCTCAAAAAATGTTTACATGACCACTATCCAAATGTTATGTACAAGTGTTCTTTTTTTAAATATTTATTGCGGTCCTTGGTTATCTGCATGAAGGAAAAGCCGTGGATCCCATGGTTCATCAGAGTAATTCATTGCATATCATATCTTCTACTGAACGAAGTGGCGGGAAAACTGCCATAAACGAAACGCCGTCATGTTTATATTTTTGGTCAGAGGATTGAAAAATTGAAATATTGGAACAAGAATCCTTGGGTAGGATTCGTTTTAATTTTGTCAGGACAACCTGAAGCAGACGTTACAAATT
Source organism: Orthonevra nobilis (assembly GCA_963555765.1). Lineage (NCBI taxonomy): Eukaryota > Metazoa > Arthropoda > Insecta > Diptera > Syrphidae > Orthonevra > Orthonevra nobilis. The sequence goes on from OY743224.1 coordinate 142,525,360, forward strand.
TAACAAAGAACCGCACGATAACATTAAGCTCACAAAGTGTAAAATTTTCCTTTTCGTTAAATTGTGATAATTTACGTGCTTCGGTGTTGTAAAAGAAAGTGACTTAAAAAAATATTTATTTTTCAACATAATCTCTTATCAAGTTAATAACTACATTAAGTAAAAAAATCTTTGTCTTGACTCTCCCAAAACGCCTCAAGAACGACCATCACTTCGCTATCATTATCCGAAGGTGTTCGTTGATCCCAGGAAAAAGGTTGAAGTCAATTGGGGCTAGATCTGGTAAAAAGGGCAGGGGCGTAGCAGTTTGAATCATGTTTCTTGAATAATTGTTGCCATCGCAACTGCATCATTTTGAATTTCGAGATTCACACTCGAAATGCCGACTCGTTTCTTTTATTGCTCTTCGGTTTCTTGGCACGCAACGGGCACAGACCATCTTCATATGCAATTCGTTGGCAAGGTTTGTTTGTTTGCTGCTTTAGGATCCCTGTGACCTCAGCTACCTGCCTGATGGTCACTTTTCGATCTGCAAACACGACGTCTTCGACATTTTCACGCTTCAGTGAGGGACGTGGATGGACTTCCTTAGCGGTCTTCATCTTCAGTGGATGTTCTTCACAGTTGAAACCCTTTGGCCCAGCATGCAATTGTGAAATATGGAGGAACATATGTGCCAAACAAGACTCTGGAATTGTGGCTTATTTATATGTTTCTTTGGGATCACACCTCGTACATGCAGAAGTTTAAGCAATCGTTTCCTTACATACACTTTCCACTTACGAACACCACCACTTTACGACTTGCTGAAAGGAAAATTAGCATGATGATACATTTATTCCAGAAGCTCAGCTTTGAAAACAGCTTAACTTCCAGACTTCTGCATAAGGAAATTTTGAAAGCATTTAAATGTTTGCAGATTAACAAAAAGTTCTTGAATGAATGATTTGAAGGTTCGAGAAAGAACCACATCAATCTCGGCACACTTGAGAAGTCTTTTGAGACGTGTATTAGTCCGACGCTCATTAAGTCTTTTTGGCAGTGTCACGTCACGACAACAATCGAGATGCATGTTCTTACTATCCTTTAAAACAAGTTAGTTTCTAACAAAAAAAAAATCCCGAGTAATGAGAGTTCCTAGACAAGGTTTTGAGTTACGCACGAACTATTTATGCACACCTTAAAGTTGTTTCTGACCAACATTTGGACAATGAGCTATGCTGATAATTTGAAAATTCCAGACTGATATACACACAAAGTGCATTTCAAATCCGACCAACTGTCCCTAATCTAACCAGGAAAACAAACCAAGTAGAATGCCTGATCAAGAGCCTCTGCATTTCACCCCTTGTCCAATTTTTTAAAACGTTTCCTAACTTTGCTTTGCCAGGTTACCACCCTCGAACTTGACAAGAAAAAGAAAGACCATGGTCAATGTTCAGCATTTAATGCTAACAAGTCTAGAAAATTTTAAAACAAACTTGTTTACACGAAATGGGTGGCGAGGTTCCTATAAAAAAACAACAACTGTCTGTGATGGCTGCACAAGTTATCGCTTGTCAATTAGTCGGATCAAAGTTATTAAACGACTTGAGCGGTGACGATGACGAGAATGACAGCATGGCGAGTACAGGGTTAACGATGTTGATGACGTTGACGATGACCCATTGAAGCACGTACAGGCACTTAATTGTGCATTCACTGCTCTCTCTCTCTAGTGGGTGTGGGAGATGGTGATGGCGCTTTGTGCCTGCTGCTCAACAGGAGGTGCAAACAGACGAAAATGCATACCCTGTTGCATTAAGCTCGTCAAGGGATGTTTCATCGTTTTGAATCCTCTCCTCTGTCACACTTGTAAGTGCTTGTGATGTTGTAAGTGTAGTCAGTTCAAGGTTGTAACGTACATACCATATGCATTTATGTAACGCGTTATCACTTTTCTTTCTACACATTATAAGCGCAAACAGAAAATGATGGCATTTTTGTTTTGTTAATCGTTCAGGTAGTAGTATTGATTTTCAATTTAGCTTCTTACCCATTGTTGATTGTTTAGATATTAGATTAGTCCTTCAAGTGTCTATTCGAACACACACTTTAGAGGGTGGAGATGTTGTTGCCTTATGATAAACCAACGACGCACACACTTAATGTTAATTTTGTTTTTCCATCGTCCGTTTTGCAGAACCAGACATCGGTATGCCACAACATGAAGCACAAAGGTATTTTACACAATTACTATCTGGAGTGCAGTACTTGCATTCAAGAGGCGTTGCCCATCGGGACCTGAAGCCGGAGAATTTACTTCTGGACGAACATGACAACATAAAGATCTCAGACTTTGGAATGGCGACCATGTTTAGGTATTAGGTACACCACACAATAAATTTTTCTCAATCGGAGCTTGTTGAATTGTACTAAATAAAAGGCTTTCTCTTTTTCATTCGATTGTGTGTGTCGCCTGGATGATGTTATGCAGAATGAAGGGCAAGGAACGATTATTAGATAAACGCTGTGGCACGCTGCCGTATGTTGCACCGGAGGTGCTGGTCAAACCCTATCACGCGCAACCGGCAGATATTTGGTCGTGTGGTGTTATTCTCGTCACAATGTTGGCTGGAGGTATGTACAAGAGCAAAAAAATTATATTCATTATAATAATTAACTGGCACAATGTGAATGCGTGAAATTCAAAAAATCACTTTTATCTTTTATCGTAATGCATATTTTACTTTCTTACTGTTGTTTTTTGTGTTTGAATTTTATTTTGCGTGTGCCTGGAGTTTGTTTTTATTGATTTATACATATTTTGGTTTTGTCATTGAACATTTTTGCTGAGTCTTTGGTATTCTAGCTGTAGATTTTATATTTGCAAGCATCTAAAGCTTTTATACCAAAGCTCCAGCTTAAATTGCTTGCTGCACATATTTTAATTTTTTTTTTTCTTAATTTTATTTTGCTCTGCAACGCTCGCCCTACTGCACGGAATTAACACTATTATTTCATGATTTGCTAAAAATATAACTTGGAAGGAAATGTTCTGCAATTAATATTTGTTTCTACAAAAAGGATTGACCAATCTTTCAAACCATTGTTGGCCTCAAAACGTCTCCTTTGAGCCACTGTGGACCTGTCTTTCTGAAAAATCGGTCGAAAGCTGTTCTCGGGAATAATCTGCGATAGGAGGAACTTGTCGTTCATTCCGCCATAGTTTCATTTGCATTTGGTTGATCGCAAGGAAGCGGCATGTGAGATTTGACAAAACACTGTACATACATTGAACCTCATGCATTTTTTGTAATTAGTTTTGTCGTCAAACACAATAACTCAGTTAAGTAGCCTTGTGACTTAAAGGTCCTTAAGTATAGGTTGTGTTTTTTAGAGGTGCACTAATTCAAAATGTAACAAAGCAATCAAAGCTAATGTTAATGTCTATATTAGCTTTATTTAATGGATAATTTTATGCATGACTGTTTAATAATGATTTCGGGTATATGTATGCGCGCCACGACTAGCTCAAATGAAGCGCAATCGTGAAGTCCAATTTTTGATAATTTTATCGAACATCTGGTGCTGTATATCAGCCATAACACGATGAATATTGACTTCTGAATTTTCCAACGTCTCTGGTCAATCGGCATAGACTAGTGACTTCACATACCCCCAAAGTAATCTAAAGGTGTGAGATCACAAGATCGTTGAGGCCAATCAATTATGCGAAATGATGGGCTCAGTAAATGTTTCGCGCAATAAATTGATAAACTGAGAAACGAAGAAGTCAGAAATCATGTTTCTATAGCGCTCTCCATTGACAGCAATTTTGCATGTTAACATATCGATTAAACCATAAATGGGCCTCATTGAAGGAGCACACTGCGCTCCACAACGGCAATAACTACTTTTGTTCGCACTGTTTGTTGTCTTTGGGAATGCGTGGTGCGAAGGCGATTCATAGTGTTCCGAATACCTCACTCAGATGGACGTTGCCACACAAACCAACTTTCAACTGTCAAATTGACAATTTGAAGAAACAGTGATGTCAGTTTAAAAACTAAACCTCTAAAAAACACTATTAAATCAAAATTTGGTAACAAGCTTGGTATAATGAGTTTAACGCCTGAAGACTAACGGGCCGCCATCTCGCCTCGGTTGCTTTCTGGAACCTAGTATAAATGTAACTTATGGCATACATCTACTGTTTCTAAAATTAGATTAAAACCGGTGCACCAATTATTGATTTCTAGAGTTGCTTGTTTGGCGACTGTGGTGTAAGTTTGTCTGCAGACGTTGAAAAGGACATTATATGCGACATTTAGCAGGGATATGCCTCGATAGTTCTTACAAGACATTTGATTGGTGGCTGGTATCTAAAGGTTATCTCGGATACGCACTTGATGATGTCGCAGGTTCCACAAATTGATGGTATTTGTGGATGGTGAATGCACAGCGGAGAGTGCATTCTTCTCTCCGAGAAGAGAGCCTATCTCTCTGTATGTTTTGGCTACTCCAGTTGTGCCAAGGCTTCCAACGTTGAATTTCTTTTACTGTACGTTTTGCAGCTTCTTCTCTTTTGATAGTCGAGCTGTGAATTTGGCTGCAACAAGAAACTGGTCTGAGTTGAGGTTTGCCCCTCTGAACGTTTGTACTTTCAGGATATTGGCAGCGTGCCTCCTATCTATAAGCACATGGTCGGTTTGGTTGACGTTCGACCGTCTGGAGAACGCCATGTTGTGGATTCGAAGTCTTGGAAACATAGTGCTACTTATTGTAGAGTTACGAGCTGTCGCAAAATTGATTAGCCGGAAGCCTTTATCTGTTGGGCAGGCTGTGCTTTCCAAATAATTCGCCAAAAATGTTTTCCTTACCAATACTCTGGGCAGACCTCGAGGCTTCCGTCCACGAGTCATAAGACTCCTCCTTGATTGAGTCTTCAGCTTTGTCGGTGCGGCGTGTGCACATATGTTCAGCTGATGTTTTTGAATGTTCCCTTGATGCGGATTACAGCCAGGCAATCGCTGATCGGCTTTAAGTCAATCATCATTTCACAAATCGAAGCGCAACTCGTTCCCAGAGCAATTTGATCGGAAAATGTCAGCTTCCTTGGAACCGAAAGACAATAAGTTAAAAATTTAACTGTTAGGGCGAGCGACGCGAGACATTGTAAGCGCGAAACATATAACAATAATCAATAAGTCCAATTCGCCTTTTATCTATTTTTTCGAGCACTTAACATTTTATTGTTTTTTATTTTTAATTTCAATACATGTAGCAATAAAAAGAAATAATAACTAATCGTGAATCTTTGCTTTTTCAAGAACTCCCCTGGGATCAGCCGTCCACAAATTGTCAAGAGTTTGTCAATTGGAAAGAAAACGATCGCTGGACTACCAATACACCCTGGAGTAAACTGGACACACTTGCGATTTCCCTACTACGCAAAGTACTCTCCGTGCATCCCGCCCATAGAATAAGCCTAGAAAAAATACTCGACCATAAATGGAGTAACATGCAGTTTGTCGATTGTGGTAAGGAATCATCATCTAAAACTTACAATACATATGCTTGCTTTGAATTATTTCAATTTACAACAAAACTAAGCAATTTTTGGTGACATTTGTTCAGGTACTTAGTGACTCTCAGTGTATTTAAGAAAACCTGAGAGACACTTTGTGCCTAAGTGAATGTCATTCCACCGCACAAGTCGCCGTCTTTGTAAATTTATCTTAACATGTAATCAAGTGATAACTAATCTGTTTGAGAGATATGTATCTGGTTGCATCGCATGCTCCTCGTCTCTTGTTTTAGTTTTTTCTTATTATTTTTGTTATCTTAAAATAACAACGAGTGATATGATGATGATGACTCTAGTTTTTTTTAAGAACATAATAATTGACTAACGCAGATTTTCATCGCTTTGGCGCTTTAGCTGTATGATAGATTGTTTACTTCATAAAGCTAGATTACCAAAGCATTGAAGGTTTCGCATTTCCATCAAAATTCGAATCAAATCTGCTAATCAAAAAATCTACAGCACCGATGCAACACCGTCGCGTCGAAAGATTTTTGTTTATCTTCTTTCGCTGCCACATTTCATTTGTTTTAACTTTAATTGAATATTTTTGCATTTCTCGGTTGGTTTTTTTTTATTTGTCTTTTATTTTGGTTTGTTTTTTTCTAACTTTTGGTTTCGCTTTTATTTGGTCTTTGGTGATTTTAGCTGTATGGTTAGTTGACTGGATTCCATAGAGCTTTATCACCAAAAACCAAATGATTGTGATTTTTTTCGTTTCGTTACGTTTTTTTTTTTTTGTTATTTGTTAATCACTTAATTCTTATTTCATATTTCTTTTTTTCACTTTTCATTATTTTTGTTGGCTTTCTATGTTACAGATTTGAAGTCCCGCGATGTAACAGACGGCGATGCACGATCGCCAAAAGCTAAACGACTACGTTCGAATGCGGACTTCACAAATCCCTTCGATGATTCCATATCGCGAGTGTATTGCTCACAACCGATGCCAACAATGAAGAGTGACGTGGACACGGATATGGTGGCAGGCCGTGGCGTTAATCGGAGCACAAATAACAATGCTTCGTTTGAGGCCCGTAACGGTTTCTGTTTCTCACAGCCTGCTCTATTGGACGATTTAATACTGTGCACACAGATGAATCAGACGCAATCTGCAAGCCAAAATGTATTCCAAAGACTGGTGCGACGTATGACGAGGTTCTTTGTGACAACACAATGGGACGATACAATTCGACGGTTGTTCACAACACTCGACAAATTAGGATACGCGCGTAAAATTAATGACGATAATGTTGTAACGATATCGACAATCGATAGGAGAAAACTGCGTCTGGTCTTTAAGGCGCACATCATCGAGATGGATGGGAAGATTTTGTTAGACTTCCGTTTGTCGAAGGGCTGTGGACTGGAATTCAAAAGACGTTTCATTAAAATAAAACAAGTACTCGAGGATATTGTGTTGAAGGGGCCAACGACGTGGCCAATTGCGATAGCAACAAATTCTGTGCCTTAGGTTGTGTATTTCATGGAGTAAGCTATTTTTTTATTTTTCTGTTTTCATAGTTTTGTTTTTCTTATAATGATTCATTCGTGTACGCTCATTTTATGTTTTGTTTCTATGTTCCAATTAAAATAAGGAAAGGAAAAATAAATTTTTAAACAAAGAACTGATTGGTTGAGTTTAATTTTTTTTTATATTTATAAATAAGAAACTTTGCAGCACTGTATAGATGAGAACTATGCAGCAGAGTTATAAAGGAATTAAATCATTTGAGAATTTATCTGATATGATTTATTTCCAAAAATGTTCAAATCATGAGTTCACCATAAGGCTTCAACTACAAATTATGAAGTCACCATTCATTTTGAAGTCATTAATTGTTCATTCATTTAAGTCAATTCAAAGTTTGCATTGCATTCTTCTGTTTTTATTGAAGACGTTTTGAAGTTATAAAACTATTGAGGCCATTTTAAGTCTTGCGAATCCGATTGTTTTTATTCGAAATACGAAAATTATATTTATTATTTAGTTAACACTTTGTTTATTATTCATAAACAATGATTTAACCCGCTCAAATAATAACCCTTTGAGGCGACCAATTCTGCAACTTAAGTTTGCGAACACTGCCGAATGTGTATTGCTTTCTAAAGATAAATTGTTGAACTCAAAAATGTCTTCAAAAAGTCAGCAATGCCTATTTACAATGCCTATTAATACACAAATTGTAAAAATATGACTAAAATAAATCTGAATATTTAAATTTAAAACTAAAGAAAGATAAATATTTTCCCAAGAAGCATCACATTTCGTCGTAGATTCCGGGACTATTCCGCAGGGATCTGGGATACATCGATAACAACCCGAACTATTTTACGGATATATGTTTATTTACAGCATTTCAGTATCAATCACCAGTTTTAAATTGTTTTGTTTTATAGTGCGGTTTTTTTTTTAACAACGTTTAATAAATTTCTTTTAAGTATTAATGCACTGAAAATGTATATGGTATGTTAGTTAAAAAGTTAAAATATTTTTTTATTAAATTCGAGAAAATTACTCCGGTCGCTTCTAAGTGTCGATTCGACTTAGTTTATAAGGCTCATGGACTGTATAGGAAAGTTAAGTCGATAGAGGTGAGTAAGAAAGGTTTAAAAATATTTGGGAAAACGGACTTCTTTATTTTTCACATGAATTTAAATATTTGGCGCCAATACGAACTTTTTTATTTCGAATTTAAACAATTGGATTCGGAAATCTTCACACGACCTCAATGATTTGAATGGCTCTGTGACTGCAGTTACTTCAAAAAACTGCAGTGATTTCACTGGAAACACAGAAGATTGTTATAATTTAAATGCAATCGTTGAATTGATTGAAAGAATAGCCAATCAATGATATAATGGTGATTTCATATTTTTTAGTTAAAGAAAGATACTCAATAAATTCTTTGATAAAAGTCAATTCAAAGAAATTTTCCCGTGACTTGTATAAATGAAATATAAAATCATTGCATTCATTTACTATGCAGAGCGCTGAATGTAAAATTCAAAAGAAAACCTGATACTCCTTTGCTGGTTTATAATAAAAATAGGCGGACATTCATAATTTCTAAAAGTCGAAAATCGCTTTTCAACGTGGCGAATTTGCCTCAGTGGATCCCGAAGAAAATGTAAACATTTTGAAATGTAACACAAAACTAGGTCGAATTAACGCTTAACATAAATGGGAACTTATGTATCTACCAATGAAATAGGAAAGCATGAACTTTCTTCTTGCCACAGTATAGGTTTCAAACAATGACCATAATATACAAAGAAGATGTATTCCTTAGCGAAAGGAATACGAACTGATGGTTTTACGTAAACGATTCCTGTTCGTTTTGCTTATTCGTCATCTGCATGATATTTTCGGTGAAGAGCAAACGGTTATGCTATGCGAACCCCTCGGACAGGATCTCTTTGACACTTGTTTAAAAATTGTTTATTTTTGAGTCTCTAACTAAACAAATATATTCTGAACAACATACCTCATTTCTGACATCATAACAAAACCACGATCCGCGTGTGCTAAACGGTGTAAGCCTTCCTGTGCCTTCTTCAGTGCCTGTCCATTTCGGAACGAACATCGTGGGGAACATAAACCGTGGTCGTGGTCGAATCAGAGTCTGTCGAACCACATCTCATAATTTCAAGAGATTTAAACCCACCTAAAATTAATGCACAAATATTAGGTTCATGACTGAAACAGTGGAATTTGATTCAAAAGGATGTGAAAGCTCGTGATCAAAGAAACCGTCATGAAGCATTTTTTTTTTCGAAGGCGGATTTTGTTTTTGCAATGATGTCTAGTTTTTATATCATCTCATTTTCCTTTGATTTATTATTTTTCTCCATTCTTTCTTAGTGCTCTCAATATTCAGTCAGCATTTATTTTTATTTTTTGTTAATTGTTTTCTTTTGACTTAATTTTTCTTATTAAACACTAAGTTATACAAAAGATTTAATCTTAATGTAATTGAAATAAATTGAAATCAGTTCTATTGGCTTAAAAGGAAAGAAAACAAAAGTGCAAAGGAATTACCAAATAAGCTCTGTTCCCAATCTACTGTCATATTGCACTCTTAAAAAACATAACCAAAAATGCTATTGTGACCTAAGCATATTCTGGACCTGAACCCACGTTAACTCCAGCTGTCACTTTGGCGAGTGTCAATACAACCACTAACCTAAATTTGCAAAGCGGTGTTTTGCAGAACGAAACAAAACGTTTTGTGTTTGTTTACACGAGAATACAAAATATTTCCTAAAGGAATTTTAAATTATGGCAGATAAGGGAAAGGTAATTATATACAAAGTTTAATTTATGCAATCAAGTCATTCGATTCAATTCGATTTAAATAGCCAACGGGAGGTAATGAAAACAAGGAAAAGCGCCGCAAGGAGTCCATTCTCGACCTATCCAAGTATCTAGAAAAAATGATTCGCGTTAAATTCGCTGGAGGACGAGAAGCCGCTGGAATACTCAAGGGATATGATGCCCTGCTTAACTTGGTACTTGATAATACAGTGGAGTATCTCCGTGACGCCGATGAGCCATTCAAACTCGCCGAAGAGACCCGCAGTCTGGGTTTAGTCGTTTGTCGAGGCACAGCTCTAGTACTTATCTGCCCGCAAGACGGTATGGAATCCATACCAAATCCATTTATCTCACAGGATGCATAAAGATAGAACACAAGTGTTTTTCGTTTTTCTTTATTTTTATATCGTGTATAGAAATGAAAAAAAAATAATAATAATGAAACATTAAATGTAATTCACTTAGCTTAAGGATGTGAAAATAAATAAGGTACAATCTAGATAAAATGATGAACAAGTTGATTTCCTCACTCAATCCAAGCCGAATTCGTTTCTTAGCCATGGGTACTGAGGAGGGCATTCCTTGCATGTGTAGAAATAGCGATCTTGTTGTAGAACTCGGCTGCGTAGCTTGCATGTGTTTGGAATGTTACAGACGATTTCTTGAGACTCGAGCGGCTTTGGCTTACAATGCCATGCTTCGAACTGATGCAACTGATTAATGGGAGTCGGATGGCGCATCCACTGAATGGCTTGATAATTTGTTACGAAGTACACATCGGGCAGCTTCTGCAGGTCATCTAAGAATTTCTACAAAACAAAACTCATGAAGAGGAAATGATTTTTTTTAAATAAGTATTGAACCTACCAAGAAAGCATTTAAGTAGTCAATCTTTTTGAACCACGTTGAATGGAAAAATAGCCCGAACGGTGCTCGATTGCTTAAGTAATGTCGCTTAAAGTTGTGCGTCAGCATGCGGTAAATATCCTCTCCACTCAGATGCGGAGGACAACTGTCTACCATGCCGCAAGTGTAGTCACCAGCTTCAAGTTGATTCATTACAATTTCCCAAATACCAGGGTAACTTCTTGATGGGCAGTTCTGGTTGTTTCCCGTGCAACTGTGCGGCATCTTGTAGTCCAAGGTGTATGGCCAAAGTGGGGGATTCGTGAACGGAGCCACCATCGACGAGTCAAAGACAAAGCCAAATTCTTTCATCATGAGGAACTGACGGTTCCAACCGACTCGGAGGTATGGCACGCGCATTCCACGAACTTCTTCCATGCGAACACCGGCAAATTTGTTAATGATGTTCGCCTGACCTACCATCTCGTCGAACCAATCCTCTATAGTGGCATTCTTTGACCACCAAATCTCTGGACCACGGTGGCTGTAGAAAAAGAAATAAAAAAAGTATAAAGAATCAGAGGTAATCTTTGTGATAAAAATGAACCATTGACTGAATGTAAGTCGTATTTCTTGATGATGACACGTAGAGAAGATAGACGAAAACAACAGAAACAGAAAATGTAAAAGGAAGACGAGTATTGCATATTTGCCAGTTTAAATAAGAAGCTTTTAAAAAAGAGTAAACGCTCGAGGCCCTGCTGTAATGTCCCACAAAGCAACGAATGCACTGTCCTATGAATTTGCATTTTTGATATACTGATGACATCCAACCTACCACAGAATTGAGTTTCTCCAGAGTTAAGTCCGCTGATGTAGTTGAAGCTTTTAATAAGTTGAAATCAAATGCCATAGGATGGTGTTCATACGGTGTTCCTGAAAGTATTTCTTCCGAATATATTGTCATTCACAACGCGCTAATTTAATTCGGTCCGCACAACATACGTATTTCCGTCGCATTGGAAAGGTTTCCGCAGTGTTCCATAGAAGGCAAGTGTTCGAAAGAGACCAATGGTGTCGTACTGTAACACTGTAAGCAATCTTGGTATTGTTTTTAATAGAAATTCAACTGGAGGTGACCACATAAATAAGATTTCTATCAAATCTCCGTACACTTTCTTTCACTAAGGACTTTACACCTTTTAAGACCCGGAACATGTTTGAAAAAATGCTTGCGGTTCAGTTGGCCGGAGGAAGCTCATTCCTGAAACTGGTTATACAGCACACGATCAACTAAATGACTATCAACCGATTAGTCTTTCATAGTTTCTTCTAAAAACTCTTAATCTATGAGAGATAACAGCCAGGGTCCAAATAAACCCTTCTCATATCTTCAAATCTCAACATGTCAACTTAAAAGGCACATCAGTTGAAATCGCCCTGCACTCACTTGTTAATTCCATTGAACTATCAATAAAACATAGAGAAAAGACTCTTATTGCTTTTTTGGATATAAAGGGTACTTTTAACAACGTCTAGAAGCTATTGAGTCTGCTCTCCTAGAACTTGGAATCAATCAGGAAAAAAATAATAGATAGATAACAGTTAAACTAGCAGGGGAACTCCACAAGGCGGGGTCCTCTCTCCGCCTGTATGGATCTCACAATAAATAAGCTACTATGGCGTTTGGAGCTGGTTTCAAGAAAGTAGCATACGCTGATGACTTAGCCATTATTACATCTGGTAAATTCCCAAACATCCTATCCGACACCTGTTGTGAGTAAACCGAACTCAACGTAAGCACTAATAAAATGAAGATAATGCTTTTTACCAAGAGATATGTATATGATCCATCTTTCAATCCCCCTAAATTATTGTCAAGAATCAAGTTAAATAGCTTGGAATTATAGAACATTGTTTACAAAAATTTCTTTGAAAATGAACCGAAAGCCTCTTGTGCAGTTGTCCTTAAATCTCTCGCTATTTTAAACACTGTCCCTAAACTTGTCAAGGAATGCCGGGTGTCCCTTAACGATATGGCGGATTATTCCTCTGTTCACCTTAACTGGGCGCCAGGATATAGTGACACCCACGGAAACTGCAAAGTAGATGAACTTCCCCGTGTAGGTACAATGCTCCACGCGGATGCGGGTTCACAAAATATGGTCATATCCACCTGGAAAATAGCATATGGGCAAATTAACCATCTTGCAACATAACCAGACGAACCAGGCCATTCCTTAAGCGTTTTCAGATCTGTCCTCACGGAATACTGTCTTATTGACAGACATGCAGTAAGGCTAGGCGTGCAGTCAAGTGTTTGTTACACATCTCCTCCACGAATCTAGGTGCAGTGATAGCCTCGCGGTAAAACAATGGGCCAAAGCAATGGCCTAAGTGCGCCTTGTGGTAGCTACTGCTTTCTACCTTCCCGCCTTAGGAAGGAGGATGATCACTAGTCAGTAAGACTTGGTACTCTAACTTGGCTACTAACTTCACTTATAAACTTACTTTGCAAAAGTAATAGCTATCGATGGAAGCTGTGGCACATTTTTGGCCAGTTGTTATCTCTTTAAAACAATAAAGGAAAAGATTCTTATCTTGAAATTCTACTGAATAAAACCGAAATGGAGGAACTAGCCTTTCAATCTGTCAAGATTAACTTACGTGACAGAATGTACTGCAATCTCATGCCCATCATTCCACAATTTCTGAACAAACTGATAGTTCGTGTATTGATGAGACACATAAAACGTGCCTTTGATGGGACATCCATTCGGATTCTTTCGGTTCTGAGTAAAGAGCACCTTCGAAAATAGTTCCCAATTGTCGAAATTAACAGCATCATCAAAGGTGAGCAGTATCATCTGTGGAATCTGAATCGGATCCAATCGTCCGGGAATAATTGTTCCATCCTTCGAACAATGACAATCGGGTAGATTGCAAGCAACCGGATCACAAGCTTCTGCAGCATTTGGATCGTTGTCCACATCGCACCAACCCTTGATAAAAAATTTGAGTGAACAATTTTCAAAAATGCATTTTTTTCTTTTAATACCTCATCCGACCCATCAGGGCAGTCCACTGATCCGTCACAAAAGTATTCATTTGGCAAACAAGTTCCATCAGCACATCCCAATTGACTTTGATCCTGACAATCGGCGTCTTTCAAAAGAGGTTTCGGCACACGAGTTTCTAAAAACAGATAAATTTAGAATGACGATCGTTTGTAGGGTTCCATCTTTTTTGACTTACCTGCAGTAACATCACAGTTGTCGACATTTTGCTTAAAGTCACAAATTTGACGCACAACATCGAACAACAATCCCTCGGAGCACTTAAATTCAAAAACCTCTCCATCGAGGCACAAGTAGTATTTGGAGCATTCTGTGTTGGTCCAGATTTTGTGTACCGGTCGATCTGGATCTCTGTAGAAACGTCCATCCTCATGACACTCAACTGTGTTGCGTATGCTGCGCTTGGTCACGTTTCTAGCGTATTCGGCTAAAAGTGGAAATGCATCTGGTTAAGGATCACTTGACATACGGTACGAATACAATTGCATCATACATGATTTCGATCTCGAAACAATGGAGCAATAATAATTGGCCACCTCATTAAATTTGAATTGCTTTTGGTGGCTTCCACCGCTCCAGCTTGAGCATTCACTCTACATTCATTCAAAACTAGAGTAAGAGAAAATGAGGGTCGGTTGCGTGCCGCACAAGTGTGTCCAGCAATGGCGAAGACCCTCACGGAGAAGTGCTTTGGCCTCTGCGCACGATCTTGCCTTGGAGAGTTCAATCCATGAGTGTGACCTCAATGAGATTGATCTGTGCGTATGAAAGAAGTAATTGCTTCCATAGCTGCAACGAGTACAATTTAAGTTTCTTTGAGTATTAACTAACAATTTAACTGTAACGAATGTGTTGTCTTTGTTTATTGAGATACTCTCGATTGCACGTTTTGTCTACATCAGTGATCGATCCTTAAAAGCTGAGGACATTCTTTTCCTTAGGTAGGGTGGACCTTGCCAAGGGCATTTAACGTATACTGTGCGTATTCATTAAACTTAGACTGAACATTGTCGAAAAGTTGATCGTCAAATTCTTCAGCGAATCATGCGTTTTTATGGTTGACGAACAAAGACCCGACAGAGATTATTTTCGACATCTGAACTACACTTATAACTCTTGAATTATGCCGGAAATTGTAACTTAAGAATTTAAGCTAAGATGATATCTTTTTTAGTGCTTAAAATGTTTACCCATTTCTTAGTCTAGCACCTAGCAGCACTTTTTCGACTTTCAATTTCGCAAGGAATTCATTTCAAAAATTTCTGGAAATGTTTTAAGAATAACAAGCGCTTCGTCTTCGTTTTTCCATTGAAAATCTTTCATATTTCAAAATGGGGGAGTTCAACGACCCCTATGTGCCCTTTAAGTACAAGAAAGCTATCGATTTCAGCTAAGTTCATAATTCTTCGGCTTATTTTCTGTTGATTTAATCGTTTGAATCATTTCCTACTTACAAGCCAGACAAAATTTTGTTCTGTATAAACTCACTTCAGGAGTCGCTTCATCTCAAATCTCAATGACCTTGAATTTACGGTCAAAAACCCATTGACTCTAAACTCCAGCAAGATGATCTGACTTGGATTGCAGTTTATACTTAGACGCAACATCCTGCAGAGTCTAATTCATTTTCAATGATGGATCTGTGCCTATTTTCCGTTCTGACTCGTACTGTTCAAACAAGGGTTTCTATGAATCAATGTCCAGATTGTTATGAAAGGTGAAACAATCTCAAAATCAATCAGCAGTTATATAATAGCAGTTGGAAACTTAATTCGAACTAGACATCTCAAAAAAACTTTTGTGAGTTTGCTTTATCGAGCGGGACGATATATCCTTGACTGCTGACTATTGCCGCAACTAAAATGGTCAAGTTCCCATTCCTATGTGGATTCAAAAGTGGATTTGAAGCGTTTTTTTTACTGACCTCTAGAGTAGCTTTATGAACACAAGAAACGATTGACAAAGTGAGAGTTGCTGAATGTCCGGGTACCTTTCATCGATATAGTGCACATCATGATTGATAAAGAAAAGATTCATATATGATAAAAATTGAGTTAAAAGATGCTGGAAAATAGACATGAACGGCGATGAAATAGGAGTTTACAGCTCAGGGTGTGTATTTCAGAGACTTCCCTCGTACTTGTTCTCCTGGCACCTTCAAGGAAAATTTCTTAGTTTCAACAGACGGCGTTTCGAAAGAATTTCAAACATGTTCGAAGACTGAGCAAACCGTCACCTTCCTTGGATCACACCTAGTATTATGTATGAAATACGGAACCTACATATCTATTCTTTTGTAATGCATCAACAACATAAAACATATGACATATTTAAATTAACTAAAGTTACAAAGAAGAAGTTGCAATACCATAAATTGCGATCCGCAAACAACTTCACTTTTTAAATACTTTCTTGGGGCATATTCGCTAATTCGTCACTAAAGGCAATTTAATCTGTAACCAGAAGAACGTGTTTCCAATCAATTGAACCGAATTAGAAATGCATTGCACACTACCAGTCTTGCTATCTCGCTGCGCAAATAATGTGGTCTACGGCTTCCACTGTTTAAGTCTTTTGCTGATGATCTTTGCTGAGTGAGTGGGACGACAGTGATTGGGATCGTGTTTGGGCTTCACTCAATATGCGCTAATACAAGGCCGCGATTGGAGTATTCTCGCTGCATGCATTTTGGAAGGACTACTCCTGTGTAAGTACAATATTCAGTAGTTTTGCGCTGGCCAATATCAGGAACAATTTGTTTTTTTAAGATTAAGATTATTTTCTTTAAATGAGTAGAAATAAAATGTGAGCTGACTTTCACTCTTTTCTTTTGGATTAATAATAGAACCAGGTGCTAAAGACGGAATCTTCTGTTGTAATCTTCATGTCGGCTTATAGGTTGGAATTTTTGTCATAGTATAATCGGCCTATTGCGGTTCCTGAGATCTTAAAGGTAAATAAAGGTACTATAACAATTTTTAAACTGCATAACAGAAGCCTGTTAGGATAAACTGTTTTAAAGAAATGGTACAAACCATGCAAGTGGCGTTCTTCCTCAAGTCCGATAAGGCTTTTGCAACCACTGGACTTGCTGACGAGCATTTTTAATCACCTAAAGGTAACTTGGAAAGATGCGTCTTTGAGTTATAGTCAGACGCAAGTGTGCCCTGTGAATGGAACCTCAGCACAGTTCGCTCTGTCCCAACTATAGATTTTGTCCAGAAGATCTGTGTCAAAGCCTTAATACCATGATACATAACAACGATTCGTCAATTTTGAGGCTACATTCGACAGCATTGTTAGAGACGTACTGTAAAGAGCTATAATATGTTTCGGAATGAAAACCTTATTCATCCAAGTGTAAAGGATTAAGCTGGGTAATGTTCATTGCATATTTAAGGTCGGAAACGATTTCACCGAGACTTTTGGCGACAGAAAAACATCTTTTACTTGGGTACGTACTATTATACGAAGCTTTAAACATTATTCTCGACGCATAAAATGCAAAAGTAGATGCTCGTTCTTTCTGAAAACTTGCAGAGATTAAAGGCATGGTCAAAGAAGAGTCAGCATCATCAGTTCAAATAAACACATCTACGCAAACTAAGAACCACTCTTGCCACAACTTCGTAGGGGTTAAGAAAACATTTGATTAATAAAGCCCTATCCCGGACATTATAAGTATGGACAAAGATAATCAAGGATGAATGAAAATGCATTAAGTCCTGGTAATTATGATCCCTGTACAGCGATATGGATGTACCCACAATATTCCGGGTACAAAAACTCCAGTTAGCGTGGACATGTAAAGCAAGTTAACATTAACGCTTTGGTCCGAAGAGTCTTCGAATTTATACTAGAGAAAATCTATGGCAAAGGAAGACCAGAATTTAGTGTACGCAATTGGAGGCAGGTAGTTATAGCCATCCCAGTTAGGAAGCAAAAATTCATCTCTCATTAAATGAAAATGCAATATCCTAAATTTTCGATGTAATTTGCAGCAAAAAATCTTTTACTTGCACATTTCATAAGAATAAGTCCGATCGCATATCACTGAACAGAAAATATGCTTGAAAAAGTGGGATTGTGATTTCTGAAAAGGTTAGTGCAGGCATTTTAGGTATACGAACTGATAAAATATAAAGAGGATTTAAGGAGCAAGGTTCTCTTCACAAAAAATCAAGTCGATTCTACATTGGTTAAATGCCGCCAAAATAAAGCAAACCACAAGAGGAACGAAAAGGAACTGGATGTGACTAATTGGGTCTTAGAAAGATAAGGTAGAAAATGTTAAATGCATAGAAACTAAGCATGATACAAAATATTTAACAACAAAACCACATAACGCGAGTTGAGGTGTCAAAAGGGTGCACTTCAAACGAGCCCTGCGGCTAATTTATTTTGTGTCTGCCTTTCCCCATAAAAGAAAACTACTTTCTACTACTTTGAGTTTTTACTATCAATATAATCTTGTCAACAGTTTTTCAATTCAGCCTGTCAACGGACAATTCATGTACTACAATGTCTTTTTTACGATGAGGTCTAGTTCCCACTATTATTTTCTGTGAGGGAGAAAGTGAAAGAAAACACATTTGCGGAATTGTTGCAAATGGTTCCTCTAGAAAAGCAACATAGCCGGCGTTAAACTTGTTCGCAGTTTATAGTTTCTCATGCACTTCTTTCCACGCTAATCATTTAAAAATGTGTAACTCTTGTCTTCTTTCTTAAAAACTGACACGATTTCTCTATTGATACTTTGCTCACAATTCAATTTCAAACACCTGTTAATTGCAATTATATGATATAATGCATCCACAACTGCATTCTTGTATAACAATTAACCCAGTTCATCGGCCATAAACGAGTTAACAACTAATTGAGCAATCTGTCAGCTGTCCATCAATTATATGTCAATAGTAAATCCGGTATTTCAATTTATCGCCAACCAATCTACTTCCTTTCAAAGTCGTTTCAAAGAAAGACAAAAAAAAAAGGAAAACTTCCGCATGAGACATTTTTCAAAATTACACATCTTGAATGCCTTTCGTAGTTGCCTTCACAATTCAAACACAATTTCTAACCGACAATTGTGACCGTTAAATTTTGGCAGCAACCCCGCTCAAATAATTAGCAATTAGCTAACATTCCAAAGTTACATAAGCACGCATTTACACAACAAGAAAAAAATGTTTTTTTTTCAAATTATTACAACAACAAGAAAACGCGATCTGTTTACTCAATCGCTAGACAAAATATTTTATCACCAAGTACAAAGAAATGAAAAAGCCAAAAACAAGAAACAAAAAAAAAACTTTCACAGATTTAAATCGTAGTCAAGTCCAGCTGGCTGTGTCCAGAGATCTTTGAAAAAAAAAAATTACCATGCGTAGCGGCGCCAAGACACAGAAGCACCAGCAATGATATATTCCTCCGAGGTACCATGGCGCAATCAATGAATTTGTAGGCCACTGTTGAGGGACAGCCGGGCACTGTTTTTAACCTTGAGAGGAAAAAACTTTCGACAATTTCCCCGGTCAGCAAATGCACTACATTCACTCACTCACTGGACAACGATAATGATGATGGAAAATCAGTTCCTGTATTTTAAGACCAGACTTTTCACCA
Organism: Orthonevra nobilis; assembly: GCA_963555765.1. Classification (NCBI taxonomy): domain Eukaryota; kingdom Metazoa; phylum Arthropoda; class Insecta; order Diptera; family Syrphidae; genus Orthonevra; species Orthonevra nobilis. The sequence continues at coordinate 142,544,792 of OY743224.1, forward strand.
AGAAATGATTTTCTACTTGTCGTTGTTTTTTTTTCCAATTTAATTAAATATCAGTAAATATTTTTTTTTTAGTTTTTCATAACCGGCGGTACTCGCGGCATTGAGAGGCTCTATTTTTTTTTGGCTCCGATTTCGAGCACGAAATGAACCCGTCGGACTGAAAGTGGCAACTGAAACTTTTCATTTGTTGCTGCGGATCTTTTATAGATTATTTGGCTAGCTTTGGACGACATGTCGCCTGCAAGAGATGCAGCTTGACTTTCTTTTAGAGAGGTTCGTGGATGTTAGATATTAGATAAAAGATACTGGATGAGCAACAAGGCGCTTAAACTGATCTCATGGGGCTTTGCTGTGGCTCATGGAACCAAAGTTTTGTCAGAAACTCAAAAACAATAAAATGTGTGAGTATTAACAAAAAATTGTAATTATTTTTCAAGCTAAAATTTCAATGTTTACCTTGACTACAGTACGATTAGAAGCATACAAATGTCCTCTACGGGATGTCTTGCATGGCTCGAATTTGACAAGGTAATTTTCATTGAGTGCAGTTTACATCACCAAAATGCGAAATATTTCGTCCAGGTACCAACTAGCTTCAAGTTAGTAATGAGTTAAACATTATCAGGGTTAAGATGCAAGTTCAAGTGCAAAGTACAACTTTATGTGCCGTTGTTTAAGTTGCGCTTCGATATGAATCTTCTTCAACATATTGGGTGGATGGACCCTTAAAACATCAGTTACAGTTTTGCCTTAAGTACGCTCGGGTGGACAATTATGTCGATTAGAATTCGCTTGCTATTCACGAAGCGTACCTTCTACAGTATCACTATTTTTTTAGTTAATTCTTACAATTCCAACAAGCTGAGCAATCTTTTATCGAACTATACATATTTTAAAAGGGTAAAACTTGAACTAAACCTATACAGTCTCCATATATTTAAAAAGGGTAAACCTTGAACTAAACCTATACAGTCTCGGAAGACAGTTCGGACCACGAATTGGATAACCTTTTACTCGGTTGAAAGTTATAAAACAGAAATGTCCGATTTAGTGGTAATAATGGCAACCTTCATATTTTTCTAATAAATTGAAATTTAATTTTGAAATTTTCAAAACACAAAGATCGGAATGAAAAACCATTGTTAATTAATACACATTTTATTTTTCGAAGGTTTTTAATATTTTGTTGGCTCTCCTTTGGTCCTTATTATACCTTTCACCCTATTTGGCATACTTATGACAAGCTTTCTCCATTAACTTGTATCAAGGTTCTCCCAATCCTGTCTCATGTTGTCTTCCAACCTTGTGCCGATGATTTGTTTTGGGTCTTCACTTTGTTCCTAAGTAATTCCCAGAGGTGTTCGATAGGATTAAGATCTGAGTACTAAGCTGGCCACATAGAAAGTTAAATTACCATATTTTTTAAACTATACATTGTTTTGTTTTCTTAAGCTCCAAGTGAAGCGTTGTGCGGTGTAATCGGTTCGAGTTGTCAAGTTCCAACTATTTTTTTCATATGACGAGTCTGGACTTGCCACAAACAGTCGTCATCATTCATCCCAGCTTGACAAATGATGACATCGCCAGTTTTTCCTGGCCGCTCGCGGCCACTCAACGCTCAACGATAATTCATCCAACACAATCCTTCACTATGGAAACTATATAGTCGCAGTAATGAACCCGATCAGTGCTCCTCCGTAGAGGTTTTTGACTTTCAATTCTGTAAAGGATAATCGCACTGTGGAGAATATAAGGTTCTTTTCTGAACATTGTTGGATATCCCTTTAGATCGTTCATTGAACGTGATCTTCTCAGTCCCATTCACGCTGCGAAGGTTATGATCGAAGGATCTATCGCGTATGCTAGTAGTTGAACGAACTTTAGTTACCCTAGTGTTGGCCAGTGAGTTTTGCACTATCTTCTCAAGAACAATCACATTACAGCGCGTCGCTTTGCCTAAAACCTTTTTTGACTTGAGGAGACTTATCCCTCGATAGTTGGCGCAATCAAAGGGGTCTCTTTTCTAGTGAATTAGGCGACCCTGGGCGTGCACTCATTGGACATGCTTTCCTCCGAACATATTACAGATGAACTGGAAACCAACCATATCATACCCAGCTGCTTTAAAGAGTTCTGCAGGCAATCCGCCTGCACCAGCAGCTTTTTTTAATTCACCCTCGAAATTGCAATCTTGACCTCATCTAGGTCGGGAGGACAGAATTCTCTTCTGTCATCAGTCAGATTTAAAGGAACATTCTGTTTGACAGCCGTACTGGGGTCTTCATCACCGTTTAACAGTCTTCAGAAATGGTTCTTCCAGATTCTCAGTATCAACTGCGTTTCTACTACAAGTTGCCCATTTTCTTTGTATCCTTGTGATAGTTGCTACATCTTGCGGATATAATTTCGAACATCATTTCTTCCGTAGTACCTCTCCATTTTCTCGATCGCGCGCTTCTCATCCCCCTTCGATTTTTTCCTGAAAAGCCGGGTCTCTTCCCTTCTTGTCTGCTTGTATATCTCGCTGTATGCATTCTGTTTTGCTGCATGTGAGAGACTCGGCGGTCTCTTGCGATTGTAGCTTTCTGACGCGACGTTTAACCGATATTTTCGATCTCTACTTCGTTGCTCTCTCGGAATCCGTGAAATGACCCGATTCAATATTGGCTCTACGGAAAGTTCGGATATCGAGAATACTAGAAGAGTTTCTGATATCGATCTCAATGTGATCAATCTGGTTAATCAGGAAACCTTTAGGTTAATTTGTGAATGTTGAGGTGTGCGGCCTGCGTCCTAGCTCTAGGTAACTCTAGCTAAGAAGTCTTCTTTGTCATTGCCGAATTAAGCCGTGATGTGGATTATTAGGAGGTGTTCGCTTAGATGCTCCTCCGCCATCCTGAGAGAGATTAACCTCTCTCGTTTGCAGCCGCCAATGACGTCCCACGGCGCTTAACCCCATCTTCTGTCAAAGTACTAGGCTCCCACATTTTCCGACGTGGAAGTGAGTGTAGGATTTCCCAGACAAAGGCCATGTGCCGATGCTTGTGTCTGCGTGGTCCGCATGTCAAAGTTTTGTAGTCTCAATTCATATATTTTGTTCGCGAGTCTTAGAATCCCAAAGAAAAACCAGCCACAAGTTATTAAAATATGCTATTTATTTAAACAAAATTAAATATGAATAACTATCAATTTAAAAATGACGACTTTCGAAGGTGGTAGGATATATACAGTGCTCACCTTCCTTGTGAACAATATCATCCTGCACCAGTAGTAAAACTCTCAGACTCATGAACGCGTCTATGTTTACATCAAAATGACATTTCATTTTCGATTTGTTTGGGCAAAAAATATACGTGGGAATTGGTTTGATAAGGAAAGTGTAAGAACTCGATTTTCATATAAATTCTGTGATAGAGATAAAAAATGAGACTTCTGTGGCCCTCTCTTAGACATATATTTGTGGCTCTTTTGTTTGTTACTCCAATTTATTCAACGATTTCACCAAAAGACAAGACCAAGCATACGAAGCAGTTAAAAGTGAAGCAAGGTCCACAAGAGGACAGTGTTTTCGACAGGGACCTAATTGAGGAGGAACCAGCAGCTAGAGACATACTCGTAGAAAGTGGAGGTTACTATAAAGATACCTCGGCGAGAAGGTTCAATGGAACAGTTCTAGGCTATGTGACGGCGGTAAGTCAGTGTTTCATTTAGCCGATACGATTCTAAAGTACTTTCTTTCAGTGGAACTCGCACGGCTACGACGTAGCCAAGATCTTTGCCAAAAAGTTTGATGTCATATCACCAGTGTGGTTTCAAATAATCAAATCTCGCGACGGATACGAATTAGCTGGCAAGCATGACATCGATGCCGGCTGGGTGAAAGATATCCGCAAAGCCGGCAGGGCAAATAAAAGGAACTTCAAAGGTACAAATCATTTTAAACTTGTACATATAATCATTTGTGTATTTTTGTTAGTGTATCCAAGAGTTATTTTCGATAAATTCACTGAAAAGGATTACTCCAAGTTGTTGTCGAATTCCCATGAACGGCGCCTGGTGAATGAATTGATAGTGAACACATGCGTTGTTCATCAGTTTGATGGAATCGTCCTGGAAATTTGGTCACAATTAGCTGCTCGTGTTGACGATGAGTATTTGTACAACCTTGTAATTGAATTGTGTACGCCAAAACTTTGAACACAGAAAGAAAAAGGGTTAAAATAACATATTGCTCTTTTAGCGAGGGATCTTTCACAGATGGGCCTGAAACTGATACTAGTCGTTCCGCCATTGCGGGAAGAGATGCACAATTTATTTAGCTCAAAACACTTTGAACACTTGTATTCGCACGTTTATGCCTTTTCGCTAATGACTTACGATTTCTCGAACGTCCAACGACCAGGTTAAAGAGCGCATCGAAAAATATCTCACATTTCTTGACTTTCTTAACTACTCTCCTTAGGTGCAAATGCTCCTCTTCACTGGATACGAACCTCAATCGAAAATATCGTGCCCTCAACAGTGGACCACTATCAGATAAAGCGAAAAAAGATACTGATGGGCCTGAATATGTATGGTAATGATTTCCGTCCTGATGGTGGTGGTCCCATTGTAGCTGGACAGTTTCTCGACTTGGTAAAGCATGTCAAGAAACGACTTACGTATGACGAGCATGACGTAGAGAATTTCTTTGAAATCAAGTTAGTTAGTTTAAAACGTATTACTTGCATAAATTGTCATGACTCGTTTTATTTCAGAACTTCTAACGGCCGCCACATTGTTTTCTATCCGACTCTGTACTCGATCAATGAACGCATAAAACTTGCGAAAGAAATGGGAACGGGGATATCAATTTGGGAACTCGGACAGGGTCTGGATTATTTTTATGACTTGTTTTAAGTCAATCAGACTTTAGGTTCTTTCGCGCACAATAGTATTTTCAAGCAATTCCATATAAATGTGTAAGTAAATAAAAGCGAAGCTTCTAAAGGGTGTTTTTTAAAGGTTTAAAAGTTGATTTGTGATATATATGCCATTTATCGATGAATAGATTAAGGCCAGAATAGCGATTGGATTATGCAAACTAATTTTGAAAATCTGAGCAAATTAATGGGAACACGATGAATCGTATTCGCACCTCATTCACTCTAGTGGATAATAGGCATTCCCGGAGACGAAAATCAGAACGAACAGAAGAAGTTAAATCCGTTGTGGAGAGCAGTGTTGAGTAGAATCCGCCATCGTGCACAGCCATTGGAGCTATGACCGTCCACTTTGATTAAGTTATTCAAGATTTCACTTATTCATAATGATCGACAACAAAGCCAAGTATCAGGCTATAATGAAGTGAAGGCAGTGATAGAAATACTCAACTCGAATAAGGTTGCTGATGTCGAATTTTCAAAGAAACTGGAGATAGCCAGTTCAAGTTCGCATACTGAAGTAAGTATTCAGCCAGCTATTCTGGAAAAAATCAGAGCCTTTGTAAGAGATGTCTTCCAACTTTGACGGTCCTGAGCACGTTGTTTTGAATTGTTTAGAGCTTTTAAGCTTTCAAGCTTTCTAGCACCCGTCTGATCCTTGAACCGGAGGTTCGGTTTTCCCGTTCTTCTTCAACATGATGGCTTGGATTTAAAGACTCTCTTGGCTGGAACGTTGTTGTCCATTTTCTCTTTGTGCCCGAGCCACTGTAGGCCACGGATTTTTGCCTTCCGGACTAAATCGACATATTTGAACAGCTCCTAGAATAGAGTAGAGGTCTTAGCCGTTCAAGATCTTGTAAGCGACATTGAGTGGCAAGCTTGACAGATGATCTGTTGCAGATTTGGGCAGCTACATCTGTTTATACTGTTTATGGCCCAAATCTTTCTCTATATATAAACCAGTCAACGTCTATTAAGGTGCCGCGAAATAAACAAATAACGGCTTTGTTTATGAAGTCACCGGCTCTTCGATTTTGAACTTTGTTACCTCTCATGAAAGATGCCATACCATTTGAAGAGCCTTCCGGCAGTTGGATTACTCTCAAGCTCAGTATCTTACCCAATTCTGAATGTTAAGGGTATCGAATCACTTGTGTCCATACCATTTGATTATGAGATATGAAATTCAATCTTCTTATAATGTGTATTTCAGTTCTTACTACAGCAGAGTCCTTTTAAGGAAAATTCAATTAAACATCTTATAACTACGGCGACCTTATTCGCTCCACTCTTGATGTTAAGAAAAAAAATAATGATTCTTTATTTTTCCGATAACTTTATTATTTCTATTCAATCTCTGAACCCAAAAAAAAATTTCCATTGCACACGAGGAAATTTAAAAACCACCCTCAGCTCTTGAATTTTCTAAATCATTCTCATACGAGCCAAACATATTTGTCGCTTACTAAATATGGTATGTATGTTCTAGAACCTTATCATGATTTCTTTTCATACCTAAGTAGTTGCCGGCCAACTCGCCACTTATTTCAATTCTGGTCCTATTGGTCAACCTTCGATTGCCTTAAAAATCTTTTTGAAGAACCTACGTTGTTCTCCAACGGTGCACTTCTAATAACTTTGACTTACTCAAAGATTTTTTTTCTTCCCTCCTACAAAGAAGAAGTCCTACCTCATTCCACTTAACAAAAAATGTCCTAAGAGTGAAATTTGTATTAAAAGACTCATAACGAAACTTGCTGGCGCACCGAAGTTTTTTTGACTCTATCGCTTACGATAAAATGTTCCAAACTCGTAAGTCCATTTCCTCACCTTGTCTAATCTTTTTAATTAATAAAGATTAATACGGCACCGACAGACTGAGAGCGGACGAGTAGCACAACGAATCGCTCCACAAAAAGTCAAACAGACAAAACTAATCATAGCCTGCTGCGGAAAGCGAATCAACAAGAATCGCTCCTTAAAAATTGCATCGTGTGAAGCTATTCCAAAAAAATTTTCACTGAATAGGCCCATAGCATGGAAAACTAATAAAGGGAACGTCAAAGCAAGGGTAGAAAATCAAAAACAAGAATAAACGTCAAGTTCGCTGCGACCTGCGACAGTCATCGCGCGTGTCCCTGTGCATTTTATCGATTTAAAAAATCTTCTAGATATTTGCTTTAAACTGTAAAATTATGCAAATACTAAACATTTCAAATCCTAAAACAGTTCCAAAACGCAAATTTGTTCTATCTGTAGCGTGAAATCGCTGGTAAAACTGTGTGTAAGGTGAAATTGCAGTCGTCATCGCACGCGATTTTTCAATTATTGTTCTTCCTGCTCCGTTTCTTGGGTCCGTATATTTGTGGTACTCTGCCGCCGGTGGGTGCATTCAACGGCTCGTTGTGTTTTGAAGATGGATAATTTCAAGTGGTCTCGTGAGTTGATTAAAAATTTGATATTTCAAATTGAAAAACGCGAAAACTTGTATAACTTTTCCCATCCTGACTATAGGAATAAAATAAAACGTGAGCAATCTATTTATCGAATAGTTGAAGAATTGAAAAGGTTAAATCCAAGAGTAACGCGTGAAATTGTAAAAACAAAATTCCATTCATTGCGAACGCAATTCCAAAAACAATGTAGAACGTTAGCGGCTGAAGAAAGGAAAAAAAATACAACAAGCGACGAGGGTAGATATTCGCCAACGCTTTGGTGTTTTAGAGAGCTGAGTTTTTTGAAAAATCATACTAGCTCTAGGGCCTCGGTGACCGAAAAACAAGAGGTAATTTTTGAATTTTACCCCTATACTCGTAAGCATAAAACTTTCTTTAAACATGGCGGATTTTATATTTCATTGTTTGAACATCTGTCCGTATGTCATCTTTCTTAATTGTCAATGCATACTTTTTTTTGTAAGTAAAATACTTTCGAATAAAATTCGCTGAAAATGTTTAAGTTAGTTTAAAAAATCAGTTCTTACCCAAAACATTGCCTACTTACGACTCGCCTAAATTTAATTCGATTCCTTCAACATACTTTTGCGATCGGCGTTGATTCAATGGGAGCAACTTCACCTCGAGAGTCGCCTGTATGACCAAATTTGTTTGGGGTTTGTTACTTTTAAGGTTTCCGAGTAAAGAAAGGTCGCTCTGCATAAGACCCTGTGATTATTTTATAAGAAGAAATTATCTTTTGGCTTCTTCATTGCAAGAAGTGGAGTGACCTCGTTTTACTAAAATATTGGTGCAATCCGCGAAACATTTTCTACTGCTGTTTCTGAACTAAAAACACACATCGTTGTGGCAGAGGTTCTTCTTTGAACGAAAATAATTCCGTTTGAGCTTACGCCCATACATCAGTATCTGCATTGAAGAATATAGTGTTGGATACCTGGTGCAATATACCATAGTAAAAGCTCAAAATCTCAAAGCTGAGATGCCCATAATTGCAAAAATTTAAAAGTAGCTTCGTTAATGAAAGTTAATTTGGTTAATTTTTTAAATAAATCTTTTTGCAAAGGACAAACTGAAAATATTTATTATATTTGTTTTCGTAGATATGACTCGTGACTATTTAATTGAAACGTAAAATAAAATTTTGTTCATGTTAATTTTTACTTTTCGTTTGAGCACTGTGAGTGGACTGCAGAGTATATTCTTGTAACTGTTGCATCTCGTCAATGCTTCTAAAATTTCTCCAGTGGCTATGAACGTTGCTGTGAACCAGCTCTTAAATTCACCTCCTTTGTATATTTTTATTGCCGATATGTAAAACCAATGGCAAGATCTGAAAATCTAAATGGTTGAAATTATATATTATTTATCCAAATAACATCAAAAAATCGCTGGACTCCACCATCGGACAAGAATAAACATAAAAGAAAGAAAATAAATGTCAACATGGAGCTGTGAGTTGCGCGACGCTGCTCAGTTCACACCTTGAATTTACGTGTTTTTTTTTATTCGCGACTTTAGTTGTTTACATTCATGATTTTTTTTAACTCATCGTTCAATTTCATGACCACAGTTATTATTCAAAGTGATATAATTTGTTTTTTGTCTTAAATTTTACCGCTATGACATATTTTTATGATCAACAAGGTGAAAAACGTGAAATGTGAGCGATTGGCAATTGACATTTCTGCCTATTTTTGTTTTTTAATTTGTGTGAGTGCGTTTAGTACCACAATTTTGTTGGAGTTTGAATTTTTAAAAATAAACGTTGCTTAACGGTTGCCGAAATGACACTTTTAAAACGAACGGTCAAATTAATTGAGGAATTAATAGACCAGTATCGGTTGCGCGCACGATTGTATGACACTTCACATCCGGGATATGTAGAAAAAATAGAAAGGTTAAATGCATTAAAGGAAATATGTGATGAACTTAAAAAAGCAAGCAGCTCAGTTTTAACGATAAATCTTGAAGATATAAAACAAAAAATAATCAATCTTCAAGGCCGGTATTTGAAACAAATTAATAAAAACAGAGCAAAGCGGAAAACGGATTCCGAAGATGAGGACGAACATTTACCAAACCTTTGGTTTTTCAACCAAATTAGCTTCCTACATGAATTTATTAACGTAATTATCCAAAACGAAAAGAATATTCCTCTTTTTCAATAAGAATGTTATATTTTTAAACATTATTTCAAGTAAGCGGTGATTCCGCTAATATTGTGTTTATGACTTTAAATTTATTTAAATATCAAATTGATTTCTTAGTAATAAACAAGAAACGTTTAAAGTTACTTCTCAGTATAAAGTAAATTTTATAAACGATAATTATAGTAGGAGAGCCGACCGCATGATGTCCTAAGGCATAAAACAATAAGATCAGTTGAGTAAAAATTTAAAGTTTGCTACTAGACTATGCGAAATAACCAAGGGTTGTCGGACATTTTTGTTTCATGGCTATGAAGATCACAAAAAAAATCGTACCGGAAGATGCACCGTTATTCCACCCCTGGGCAAAAATGTCCGACAACCCTTGGTTATTTCGCATAGTCTAGTAGCAAACTTTAAATTTTTACTCAACTGATCTTATTGTTTTATACCTTAGGACATCATGCGGTCGGCTCTTGGACTATTAGTGATTGGTCGTCAAATTTCAAGTTAACAAGGGAGTCACCCGTTCGGTGCTTTTATCTTTCGCTGTAATGAAATCGAAATTTATTGTTCAGGATAGTATTTTTTGCTTAACACAGTCGGGGTCATCTTTTTCAACTACCTTACTGATGTTCGGTATAAGACGGACAGAAAAAGGATTTCGAGATTCTATAAAGTGTCTTGAAACACCGGTGTCTTTCAATTGACTGAATGGCAGAAGGACTTCCTGTCAGTTAAATTTTTCAATATATTATCTATGGGCTTGGGCCCTTTTCTCGAATAGCTTTAACAATATTGCTCTTGAGTTTCTTAATCGTCACTGGATCTTTAGCATGGTATCGATCTTTTATGGCACTAAAAAAAAAGTTTATCAGAATCAAATCGCTGTTCCTTGGCGGCAAAGCAAACTGAATAAAACGACTGACAGCACAATTATTGAATTTAGTATCAACTGTCCAAGCAGCACTTAACAGTTACATGTACAGGATGCATTGGTTCCCGTACGACTATGTCTAGAATTTCAGAGCCCGAACTAAAGATTATTTTCTTGTTTATGTACGTGCTTTATTGGAGAAGATGATGATCCAACAGAGCTTAAACTGCCTTCAAGCCGTTAAAGAAATGCTATAATAAAGAAAGTGGTCATTTTGCTTCAGTTCCTGATCCAATTGGATCGTAGAAGCGAACAAGAATCTACGTGCGGCAGGCAGTTGCGTAAACTTTCGAATGAGTATGTCCGGCTATCGATCAGCAATCCGGTCTCAAGAACTTTCCGCAAAACAGCTTGCGTACAGAAGCTGCACGTTTGTGGATTATCTCAATTTCTTTTCAAAAATCGCTCTGTCTCGGCAACATCAAGTCAGAGTTAAAATAACGCATGATCCAAAAACAATCAATCAGATGGCCCACTCTTTATTTTATTACCTGTGCCTCAAGTTCTCTCTCTGCCATTGCTTGTTCCAAACCCGGGATATGCTTTGAAAAAAATTCTTTGTCTTGACTCTCCCGAATCGAGTGATCATCGGTCATTAGTTCGCAATCATCTTCAAATTTCTTGCCTCGAAGGTGAGTCGAGAAAAGAGGTAGAAGTCACTGCGACCTGGATCTGGCAAATAGGGCGGGTGTTCAAGCAGCTCAGCTGCATTCGATGCATTGTCTTGATAAAACAGCACTTTTTTTATTTGGTCTGCGTAGTAAGAGTCTGATATAGTGACATACTTTTTGAAATATTCCACCAAAATAATTCCTTCTGCGTCCCGCACTACCGATGCCAATGCCTACCCTGCTGAATTCGGCACGTTGAATTTCTTCGGTGTCGGTGAAGTGGGTCGCTTCCAGGTTATCGATTTATTTTCTGGATCAAAATGGCAATCCAGCTCGTGTCCGTGGTCTCGCTTCTTCTTTTGCTCGTCGGTTATCATTCTCGGCTCCCAACGTGCAGAGTCCACAGAGTACCTGTAACCTTGTCTTCATCCAAGGACGCGGGCTGGAAATAACCGATTATCATTAGTTTTGTAGCACGCCTCGTCTGTATCAAACGAACTTCAGTGGTTCGGTCTTGTGTGCTCACATTAGGAAAACATATTTCTTAAATTAATCTTATAGTTTCACTTTGGTAAACTACATATCATATGGAGAAGGTCTAGATCTAAAAGTAAGTAGCTAATAGGTCAAGCAGCTCGATGTCTTCAGGTTATGCAGCAACACCATTGGCCACTAAGGATTCGATTAATTTGATTAATCCCTGATTTGCTTGCATTTCCATATTGCCAAGATGCAGGGAAATCTTGAAGTCTTTCTTCAGTCTTCATAAATAATGTTTTTCAATTTTAGTGCAGAGCAAACCCCTATTTCTATTGAAAATCAATGTAATCATTTTTATTAAAAAAATGTAATCAAGCCCAATTACATACATATTCGCACCTCATTTATTTTTAGACCTGAGAATAATAGAACATAAAAGAATATAGCCAAACAAATGTTTTTTTTTTTTTCAAAGAACAAAGGGAACACATTTAAAGATCATTCTCTCGTTTGCGCAAACATATTTCAGATCAGCCACCAGAAGAAACCATCACCGAAATTAAATGCATTCTTTAGTTTGTCGCAGACGTTGAAGACGAAGAGATTCCTTTGAGTCGAACGATGCCAGCCGTGATTGGCGGCACGAAAGCATTTTGGGTTGATTTTATAAAGTTATACGAATCCTTGCCAGAGCTCTGGAATGTCAAAAGTGAAAGCTATAAAAATCGTGATCTTAAAGACGAGGCTTACAGTAAACTTGTGGCAAAACTACAGGAAATAGAGCCTACGGCTAACCGAGAAATTGTGCGTCGAAAAATTAATAGTTTAAGGTGCAGCTATCGGCGGGAGCTGGTCAAAATTGAAGAAAGCCGGAAGGGTTTCGGAGAGGCATGCGGATTTCATTGTACTTCACTGTGGTACTTCAAATTACTCGGGTTTTTAAATGAGAATGAGCACAGCAAGGAGATGGTAATCGAAGAAATTTAAGTTCTGAAACTGTTTTTGTTTTTGATTCGTGTATTTTTAGTTAACTAAAATTTTATTTTTTTATTAAAATTAAATTAAAATTAAAATTAATTAATTTTATTAAATTAACCATCTTTTTAAACTAAGCAATTGTTGAAAAATATGTTGTTTGTTTGAAACAATGAGCCCTTTTACTTGACGGTGCTTCCGAACTGTCTAATTTACTGAGGTTCAATAAAAAAGCAAAGAGATATTTCATTGGTGTTGAAGTTGGTCGGTTGACAAAATGTTTGCTCCTAAATTATATCGTGTCATGGTCAGGATTTCTTTTAGATTTGAGAAAAGCGTCACATTTCGATGGACACATCGGGTCTTTAGTCATTCCAACCATACCGAGTGCAGTGGTACAAGTGTCATTCATGGACAATGGATAAAGGTAAATATTTCACTCAATCTATCTTGAACCTCACCTTTTTTTACTTAAATAGAGGAACGCTTCAGGGGGAACAAGCCCGTTTAGGCGCATTGTGTCGTACTGCATTTCATTAGTTTTCGAAGTCACAGCTCTTGCAATGTGACTTCGAATAAGTCTTATCAGAAAGTTATTTACTCTTTTCAGGTTAACCTCGTTGTACATGATTTCATTTTTTGCACTCAGACTCGGTAGTTCTATAAAAATGGAGACAAGCCGTAAAACATGGTCTCTCGAAAACTCGATTTTGAGTCATCCATACGCAAGAACAGGTCGAATGAGGGCCGTGTTGTAGATCACCTTAACCCTTGGCATCGAGTTTGCTGCTATGAAATAGTCTCTTTATCATAGCAAAGACCTCTTAGGCCCCTTTGCGAAAGACTTACGATGACCTCGATCTTCGGACTTGAATTTTTTCGTGATCAAGTGAAGATAGCTCGTGAAGATCGTAAATAAAATCGGCGAAATAACTACACATTGTTGTAGACCGTTGTTTACTTCAAATGTCCCAGCAGTAGTGTAAATGTGTATCGCTTGGTATTTCGTCGATTCTCACAGATTTCTTACTGAACCGAAGATTACCAGGAGATCTTACTTAAATATGAATGGGGGATGTGCCTCTTCACTGGCGGTGCAAAAATTTGCCAAATTTTCGTCATTGAAGTTGGGAGAATATTATTCATGAGAGAATGAGTAAACAGAAATCGGTCGAATAAGCTGCTCAGATGGAAGACAATGAGTATAGTGGTCTATAAGTTTAGCCTCAGAGAACTCGAATTTTCGATGTAGGCCCTAGTTTGATTATTTGCCAAATTGTACTGAATATAAATGTCAGAAACAAGTCTTCAATCCCGATCGAAATAATCATAGGTCAAATAAGGACCACCTTTGAATTAAATTAGTCATAAGAAACTAACTCCCAGGACAATTATTATAGTCTGTTGTCCTTTTAGCGTTTACTTCACTAGTTAAAACCTGGAAAATTAAATTCATAACAATTCTCAAAGCTTTCTATATTCTTTGTATACAAACATACGCTGAAAATGTATTTCTTTTTTGATTTCAGAAAACTGATGCATCAATAACTCTGAAACCAATCTCATCACTGGCAGCAACAACTGTACCTGTTTCATTAAGTTCTTCAGTTTCGGTTTCTACGGCTAGTCCTGCTCTTCAAATAACTCCTTCACTTCCTGCAGCTCCTCGACTAGCTACTTCACTTCCTCCAGCTCCACAAATAACTCCTTCGCTTTCTCCAGCACCTCCGCGTCCGACACAACCGCTACCACCACAACCCGAAGCTACATCTCAGCATTTGTTTGCTGTACCCTCAGCATCCGCGCCCCAAATCATTTACACACCTCCTCTTAAGAAACTAAAATTAAGCTCATCACTGAATCGAGATCGGGAGATCCACATGTGCGCGACATGTCCCTGCATAGAAGCACAAGAAAGCGAGTACGATAAGATTGGTAAAACCTGGGGCTCTGAGTTGAGCAAAATGACCGCAGAGCAACAGATTTACGCCAAGAGAGCGATTGCTGAGATACTTTTTGAGGGCCAATTGGGGACACTACACCGGAACTCCGTCATTATTAGTCACGTAGAAGCTTTATACGATTCACCACACCACGATCATCCAAAAACCGAACAGATAGATGAATGTTTTTAAAAAAACAATGCCAATATTTTTATTTTAAGAAATAAACTTTTTCGAAGTACAAAAAAAGCTAAACACGAATGTTTAATTCAGTGACATGCAAAAAACAGCAAGTAAGTTAGTTAGTAAGTACGTGTTTAGGAAACTGAGGAAACCAAATATGAGGTCAAAAAACTCCATAGTGTCCAAAAGGTAGCAAGAATTTTGGCCGAGCACTAGGTTGCAATGACATCCTATCTATCATAAATAATTTACCTTTTTCCAAGTAGAATCGCCTTAAAAAGGCGATTGTTCACCTTAAAGCTACCGATTAAATACACTTATTCCTTCTTATGGAGTTGCTGATAAACCGTCATCTCATGACTTATATTTTATCTCGAAAGTTTCTAAATGGCTTACACCTTGTTGGTACAAACCGGATTATTGCGCTTAATATTTCAAAGGCATTTAATAAGGACTGACACCTAGCTCTGTTGTCAAAAATACGTAGAATCAAAGATTCCCTTATTGAATGGATTAGCAACTACTGTTGCAAAAGCGTTCAACCATTGACGGCTGTCAAGTTTGACGTCCATACTAAAAATGTTGGTGTGCCGCAAGGCTCAGTTCTATTCCCAACACTCTTTTTGATATATGTACATACACATAAAAATGCCTACCAGATCTTATCAAATATATTCCTTCCCTTGCAACAGTGCTTCTCCACGATAACAAAGAAGTCCTGTGGATGTTTGAATGGAGCGGTTGCGTATTTAAAACGCGTTAAATTGGACCAAAGCAGTATATCCCCATCTGGCCTTTGAACAGAGTTAAAATATTAATTTCAAAATGTATATTTTTGTATAGTATAAAGAGTGCTCCAGTAAATTACCAGCTGGAAAGATGTCCAACAATTCTTTCTACAGCCCTATTTCTGAGAAATCGCCTCTTTTAGCAGTTCTTTCATTAGCGTAGAAGAAAGAATGTTGAAAAAGTCTTTCTCATGGAGTTTTTTTTTCGACGTAACAGCCCTTATCTGTTTAACGTCAAAGTGCAACAGAACCTGACTCCTCTTTACAGAACAATTAATTTCTAACGAAAGGATTTCGTTACCAGTCCGAACCCATCATAGTGTGATATAGAAATTTGTTTAAGTTTCAACGTATCCGAAATGACGATTAAGTTATTTTGGAAATAAAAGCTCATAATGAATCTTCTTAAAGTTTTGGGGGTCTTGAGAAGTCGCCAAGGTTGAAAAGAACAATCCGAAATGCGTACGCAAAACCAATCCATCCCTATCATTTAACGTTGCAAAATCATTGCTGCCTTATTGAAGTTGCAAGTTCTATTAAGCTGATTGGCAATTCAGCCCGAATACTTGAGAACTTAAAAGCTTGCAAATATGGCCTCCGTGGCGCAATCGGTTAGCGCGTTCGGCTGTTAACCGAAAGGTTGGTGGTTCGAGTCCACCCGGGGGCGGTTAATATTTTTGGATAATATTCTTTATTATAATCTATATCTCCATTTTCCATATCTATAATCTCCATTCAAAAATCAAAAAGAAGCAAGCTGCATTTGAAGTTCATTGAATTCAGCGAAAAGGACGATTTTTCTTAAATTTTATGCTTGCCCATTTTGCATTATTATTAAGTTAAAGCTTTCGCGTAGGATTCGTGAACGTAGAAAAGTTGTAGAACTCAAAAAAGATCTATTCGACGCAGCCGCTAATACCAAAGCGCACTATTTGTTCAAACTATGTTGAGTAAAAAACAATTATTATAAGATTGAATACGCAATTTCGAAAAAAGGCACATCTTGCATATTTTGACAAATTCGCTTGTTTTTCATTTCAATGCGTACCTAATGTTGCCCTGTAACGGTAAACATCAAAACATTTCTGTAAGTTTCAATCAGACATTGGTAAAAAATGCTATTCAACATAGCTTTAGGGTTCCTTAAGCAATGGGTGCCAACAGAACCCTATTACTAAGCCTCCGCTCTTCGTAAGTGATAGGAAAAACAAAGAGCGAAAGAAAAGTGCTTTTTATAATCGCTCAATTTAACACCTAAAAGTAGGCAATGATCTCATTTCATGGAGCCGATTGGTAAAGTTGTCATGTCACGCAATACGAAGAAGTTAATTTGAAAGCTATTCAACACAAAGTAAAAGCTCGAAATCGTTTTACGTGCCATTCCAAAAAAAAATTTTTTTTTTACAACTGCATGAATTAAAAGTATCCCAATTTTTTATGCAGACTTATTGTTGAAACCTGTGAATCTACGATTTCGACTTTTTTTGACAATCTCAAGTTATGATACTTTTAATTTAAAATGTTTAATTCATTTGTTTTTGGAATTGTGTGTAAATCGATTTTGAGTTTTTATTTTGTGTCAAACAGGTTTCGGAAATCACTTCAAGATATCGCGTAGTATTTAATCATAACCAATCGTCAATTTGTTTACTCGTACATATGCGCGGTGGTATGACAAATCTTAAAATGTGCAGTGCTATGGCAAATCTTAAATTAAAGAAAAATAAAGGGATGCATAATGTAGGGCTAGGTTGCTATTTTTGTTTTGTGTGGCAGCTTTTTTCTCAATTAAAAAACAAAATATTTACAATGTCATTTTCTAAAAATAAATTATTTAAAAAAAAATTATTTATTGTGATTTTGATGTGGTTATGAGTTATGATTGTCCAAGCATTTCAATAAATCACAAAAAACAGAGGGTTGAAAAATAAAGAGAAATGTTAACACCCTTTCGCTCCCAATTTTTTATTTCTGTATTATTCGATTTTGTATGTAAATCTTTGTTAACTGTTACTGTTAACTGATTAAATGTTTTTATATTTGTTTGGGTTAAATTCAAGGCCAATTTTTGGAATTTTAGGCCGGGAGGTATTGTCCCATTGGTATTTTTTAATGGGATGTAATCGTCCCAATGGGACTCAAGAAACAAAAAATCATTTTTCACGAATTCCAGTTTTATTGAAAAAAAAAACAATAAATAAATTAGAAAAGAAAACAGGTACCATATTAATAAGGGAAATGTATTATTAAGGGTAAATAGAAAAACATGCTAAGCACCAAGCGACCTTGCAGCTGGCGCAAATAGTTTTAGTACGTTTTTCGATCTGGTTTGCGGAGCTTTGAATACAATGACGCAGATCTTCGATCCAAATCATAAATTGAAATATATTGATCAGCCAGATCCACGCCTCCCATTATTTCGTTATAGCTTTTAATTGCAACTGGTATAGGAACTTCGATCTTCTTACCGTCTTTCATTTTGCGTAGACCTTTAGCGATTGTAGGTGGGATGGAATTTGATAATACTATTAATTCCTTTGAATCGACCCAATTTGCAGCTAATATTCCACCATTGCTGATTCTGAAGTCCACCTCGTATTTTTTCAGTATGCTGTGAAAGATGGGAAGGTTTTTCCTCGATTTTATAACTGTTCCAACTTCAGCATTTTCCAGTTTTTACAAAAACAAAGTGCAATCATTACATCAGGCTCCCGAATCGTACTAAACAGCTTTTTTAAAACTCTCTCCCCAAGAGTTCCTTCAAAAAATCCTATTCCTTTCCAGCATATATATTCAAGTCATAAGTGTAACCTGTTTTCGCGTCACATCGCATCCAAATTTTAATCCCCCGCTTTATTGGTTTTAACGGTTGATACTGTTTCAAAGATGACCTGACTTTCTGGGATTCTTCGAACCTTGCTTGGGACATATGATCCTAATGGGAGCGAAAGGGTTAAAGCACAAAATGATGTTTAATGTTAAGCTTTATTTTTTTAGATTTTCAATACTTTTCAATTTTCAATACGTTTCAAGCCATTTTTTATAACAATTTCTTGAATTCGATGATACACTTGTCCTTAATTATTGTCCTTAATTATTTCTTTTTAAGAAAATACCATTGTAAACAATATCTTTATTGGAGTGCGCACAAACACCACTACATTTTGAAGTCAAAATAACAGATTCACACATTTCTTTAGTTATATATTTTTAATCTTGTGATCGTTTTGAATCCTTGTTTTTTAAACTTTTTAATCGATATCGAGCTTTTACTTTGTCTCGCTTACTCGCAGATACATACAAATGAACACATGTGCGATGCTATGAGAAATCTAAAATTAAACATATAGCGTTGCATACTCTTAGGGGGCGTGGAACCGTTCGGGTTAGAGTCAACTCTCACTTGGCTACTTTTTCTACTCCATGCATAGGGATGAAACGGTTTCATTCGATATCAAGCACTTTTTTTTGGTCGATACCTTGAAACTAAGTATCAAGTAGGTACCGGGCAAAAATACCATTGTCACAATAGGAAAGTCTGAAGGTTTTTTGAAATTGATGAAAGAATTGTTACGGAGCACCTACCTTCGTCGAGAAACTTTAAGAAGTTGCTCTGTGACAAATGTGACATCGCAAGAGAGATTATGTTTCAAGAATATCTAATGCAACTAAATTAAATACATATGTACTACTGTGTCCAAAAAATAAGGTGACATATGAATTTAAACTGCGCGCGTCGAAGGATTTGGAAATTTTTCTTTCTTTTTAGGTTGGTAGTACTGTCAGTGACATCTATGTGAAATTTCATGTCAAAATATATTCATAGTGTTTGAGATACGCGTCGTTTTGTGAGCTGCTAAAAGTGAGTTTTTCGTTTTTTGCGATGTCGAAATTTATTGAGCAAAGAATTTGCATTAAATTTTGTTTGTGGAATCAATTTTCTGCTGCGGATACGTTGAGGATGGTGTAGAAAGCCTTTGATGATGAGGCTTTGTCTAAAAAAAATGTTTACAAGTGGTATAGTGATTTCCAAGCCGGCCGTGAACGTGTCGAAGACGAAGAGCGTTCTGGGCGACCATCAACCTCAACCGATGAAGCTCACGTCCAACAAATCAAAGATTTTGTGCTGAAAAACCATCGATTAATGATTAGAGCCCTTGCTGATGAAGTTGGCTTATCGAAAGGCTCAGTCAATACTATTTTGAAGGATGCTTTGGGCCTCAAGCGCGTCAAATCTCGACTGGTACCGAAAACATTGAATTTGAATGTTTGAAAAGGCGTCGCGTTGAAGTGTGTGAAACAATGCTTTCCGACTACCAGGATGTCATGAAACGCATTATAACTGGCGATGAGACTTGGATCTATGCTTACCACCCCGAAACAACCGATCAATCGAGCGAATATCGTGCCAAAGGAGAGCCGAGACCAAAAAAACCGCGCCAAATTCGCTCAAAAATCAAGGTCATGTTGACTGTTTTCTTCGATTATCGTGGTGTTGTGCTTTATGAATTCCTTCCAACCGGCCAAACAGTCAACAAGGAATATTATTTGAACGTTATGCGTCGTTTGCGTAACGCTTTCCGCCTAAAAAGGCCGGAATTGTGGAAAGACAATTCTTGGTTTTTACACCACGATAATGCACCATCCCATACCGCACTCGTAATTCGTGATCATTTCGCCAAAAACTCAACCCATATCGTTCCGCAACCACCGTATTCACCTGGCGCCGTGCGACTTCTGACTGTTCAACAAGCTCAAAAGACCGCGCCGGGGACACCGTTTTGATACGATAGAGGAGATTCAAGCCGCAGCGAAGACGGAACTGAAGGCCATCCCGGAAAGTGACTACAACCAGTGTTTCAAAGATTGGAAAATCCGCTGGCATAAGTGCATTGCATCTGGAGGGGATTACTTTGAAGGGGATGAAATTGATTTGGAAGAATAAATAAAGAATTTTCAAAATAAATACAATGTCACCTTATTTTTTGGACACAGTAGTATGTCCGCCCATTAAAAGTCAATTCATTGGAAGAATGAAAGGACTTAAAACCTGGTTTTCCAGCGTTATTTGGAATTGAGCACGAAAAGTTTGAAATATTGATGGTATCTCTGTACTCTGCGAAAAGCTGTTTGCCAAAGCTTGCCCATCAGACACAGCATCTAGAAATCTCAAGCAGGCAAACACTTAGAAAAATAGCACTACAAAACAGGCTTTTTTTCATAAAATGTTTTCGTTTTACTAAATTTTTCATATCAATAAACAATATCAATAGATACTTGTTTTTTCTTTTCATCCTTTTTTGTGATAAAAAAAAATCAATCGATGCAAAAGCTCGTATGAATCGATACTAAAAAACCGATACCGTTTTGAGTAAAAGTAGCCAACCTTATGTTTTCGAATGATTTTCTAACAACAATAGACTATAATTAAATTTAATTATAATAATAATAATCCCTTCCAATCTGTCCTCATTCTATAAGACTGCATCTTGTGACCGTTAAAAACATGGCCTCCGTGGCGCAATCGGTTAGCGCGTTCGGCTGTTAACCGAAAGGTTGGTGGTTCGAGTCCACCCGGGGGCGGATAACTTTTTTGCTCCTTTGCTTTTCTTTGAAATAAGAAAAGTTTTTAATTTGCAATTGTGGATTTTCTCTGACAAGTTTGGAATACGCGATTTATTTAGGTACGTTGGAAGATTCATTGTTTTGTTAACTGTAGCCGGCAGTCGTTTCCAAAATTCAAACATTTGCACATATAATTTCGGTGGATGACCCTCGAAGTTCTGATAAAAGCAAAAGGTTCTCTGTCAGCATATAAATATGATAAATATTTTAAGATTGTCAACGTAAATGTCGCTCTTTATACCGCTCGCTAAAATTATGAGAAAAGGTGCTTGCAGTCTGAAAAACTGGCGAAAACAAAAGTTACTTTTTATAAAAGTAGCTGACAGTTGCTATCATTAAAGTGCCTACTTTAGCTACATCCCTGGTCAGGTTTTTTGGTAAATAAGCACTGCCTAGATAGCAATTAACAAATTACTTTTAAAAATTGCAAACAAATTGTTCGCTTCGACAACAGAGATATAAGCTTCGTGTAATGTGAAAACAGGCACCGTCAAAATCATTGAGGTACGCGCAGGTCAGCTAGATCCTTGAACTTCCAGCTATCTCACTCGGGTTAAATCAGTTATTGAAGTATGTTTTTTGTTCAGTTAAGGTTAAATTAGTTTTCTCCAAAAAAAGATATTACTCTTAAGCTTTAAAAATCTAGACACTCTACCAGTTTAGCAGCTGTTGAATAAAATGGGTATGATTGCTAAGCTCAGCAGTTTGACTTTCTAAGATGTATGTTGTAATGTTGCTTTCCACTATTAAGGCGTACCTGAAGGATGACATATGCCTGGAATATCAGCTCTATCCGTCCCTGTTTTGCTGTACAAAAATTTGCCTGTGTGGCCCCGGCAAAAGGACCAAATATTCACACTACGCCCTATCCTTGATAAGTTCATTGAATCAGAATTGATAGTCACCATATGTTTACCGAAATCGTCTGTGATTACATTCATATAAAGTGATGGCCATACTCGGGGCCCGGGGAAAACTAATCCGGCTATATCGACGCTCGAAAGCGGACGATACTTGTCTACTATGAATTTTGAACTAAGAATTTATTTCAGACTTGCACTTGACTACGGCTTTCTTGAACAGATGTTGTCAACATAAAAGATAATATGTTTTTTAAGTCCGCCAGGTGATAAGCAACGCCGATGAGATTGACATCACCTCTCGTCAGTCCAAAGCTCTGTCATTGAAGCTTTCACGGCGATTGAAGAAAGAAAAATTGGTCTTTGAATTAAAGATGATAAAACCAAATAAATGCTGTCGGAAAGAACTCGATTTCTCGAACACCATTTCGAAGAAAGCATGTCAATCGACGACACCATCTTGGGGCAAATACTGACTTTACAACCATGGTGGGGATACGACAAAGACTTATCCTTGACAATCAAAGCTTCTTCGGTTTGGCCAAACTGCCAGGATCGACACACATGATGCGAGTCGTAAAAATCATGCTCACGAAAAACCTGATCTTGTCAGTTTTTTTGTTGTTGGACGATAAGCAAGAAAACAGAACTAATTTTTTATAAACAAAAAACTCATCTTGTATTGAAGCTTTAAAAATTTAGTTGTTCAACAACTATTTTATATTAAAAACCCCCCAACTTACATGTACAGTTTTACGAAATATTGTTAATCAAAAGTTAGCCTAAGATCTATTATTATTAACCCGCAGCAACTCTGCCTCGTCCTTTGAACATCATCATTGATTCAGGGCCCCGAATCACACGTGACATCAACTCCCAACACACTTTCGCTGGCAAGATGCTATAAAAAATAATACAAAATTGAAATGATGTAATTTTTGTTACTTTTGAATTTATTACCATTTCAAAGGAGTCAAAGTCCGAACATGATTTGGCAGCACGCACCAATTGACATTTCTCCTCATGGCTTTGGTAATCTCATCCGCCACATATTGTGGCTCCAACATTGGGAACGTCCTTGGCTTCACTCCCGCAAACATTCCAGTGTTAATATAATACGGACAGATCAGTGTCATTCCGATATTATCGTAGCCATGAGTTCGCAAATCCGTATACAGACTCTCATGGAAGCCATTGCATGCGAATTTGGTCGCACTGTAGTCTGTGCAGCCGTATGTGCCCAAGAGTCCTGTCACCGAACCAACTGTCACAATATGACCACGATTGTTCTTCATCATTTCTGGCAAGAAAGCCTTCACAGTCCAATAGTGTGAAATAATATTTATGTTGTAGGTGTTTTGGATCACCCTGTCGGGCAGATCCCAAAAGGGTTTGCAACAAACGACTCCCGCATTGTTGATCAGTACTTCGACTTCGCCGATCTCATCTTTAGTCTGTTGTGCTCTCTCGTAGACTTGCTCCCGGTCCGAGATATCGACAACGTAGCCCTTGCATGTAAAGCCATTGACAAAGAGTAGGTCGACTGTGGTTTTAAGAGCTAAAAAAAAATAACATAAAATTATAATTGAAATTGAAATAGAAATAACAGCTTGACTTTATGGCATCATAAATTAAAAATAAGCTTGACGTGTCACCTTCTGTGTCTGTGGTAGAAAGAAACCTTTTGTTGACAGGTTGTCATAAAAAAATACCCAGATTTATTGCCAGCCTACTCGTAGCCCAACAAGTTACCTAATATCCACATTTCACCCATTGAACTCATTAGTTTGGGTTTTAGTGTGCCCATTGAAAAGCTTTGTGTAACAAGACGAGACTCAAAAGATTTATTGCTTAATAAATGAATGTCACCTCAGATCAGATGTGAGACTTCGGACGGACGACGTTTTCCTTTAGTTATTTGATTTTATACGAAACTCTCCAACTAACTAAATAGGGGCAAAGATCTAGGAGATTTCGCTGGCTATTTTGCAAAAAGATAAAGTTCAAGGTTTGCAATCTTATGCTTAAAATCACTAATATACTAATTTTGTTTACGAATGGTTTATAGTTAAATAAAAAGTTGCTGATGATAAAAACTAAAGTTGGACTTTAAAGTATGTTAGCTCGAACACGGAACAAAGTACTAAAAAAAGGTTATCATTCCTTGTTTAAAGCATCAATTAAATTTTGTTATTCACAACTCATTACGCAAAAAACGTATATAGTACATGCATTTGGAATCTAGGAGTACGAAAATAAGTTCCACTTAGGCCAATGGATAGCGAGAGAAGTATTCAAAATCAATAAAACAACAACAAGTCTCGCTTCGTTTTATTTGTATTCGTTTAGTTCGCAGTATTTTATGCAGTACACTTCTGATATGCTATTTTCACTAACTATAGTTATGACGACATGAACTTGGAACTTCAGCTTGACAAGTCGACAGAATAATTGCTAAAAAACACCCATGAGATAAGTCAGACTACTATCGCTGGCCAATCACTCTAGTGATAGCAGCGTTACTGGACAAGATTAAGACTAGATTAGAGTTCAAGTCTTACTCTAGGATTGGAATGTGCGACCCATTAATTGATCCAATTGAACAGCAGGCGCAATGCAAGGCGACACTTTCCACATGATTGATTGGGAACAGAACGCGACATAAAAAAAAGATTTGCAAGTATCCAAAGAAGATTAAGTTGTGGCCTTAGAAAGTTTGGTAAGAATAAGGGTGCTGACTTTGGATTAATGTCACAGGAAGTCTTAAAACAGGGAGATTACATTGGCTCTAAGGCTTTGTTTCCTTCAGCATCAGTCGCTATATGCGTTTGAAAAGCGAGAAACGCGTGTCTGCCGTCGGATCTCTGAGAGTCTGTCCTTGACTCTCTGGTGCTTCAGTAAGTCGAATTCTCACCTAAACCTTCATTATTTTTCGTATTCGCTTTTTGAAAACGTTCCCATGATGTAATTGCTTTTTGAAGTGATGATTTTCATTGCTATTTTCACTTGAGGTATGCTTAAACAAAAATAACAACATTCGCTTCTGGCCCGACACCAGTCCCCGAGAAATGCATCAAAAGCCTTTGTGTTCACCTCACAGTCTTGTTTGCAATTTTCTCGGCTAGAATTGTTTGGTCCGTTGTTTGTTGAATGAATCTTGACTACGATCCACGACTCACAACTTGATTCAGGGGACTTGGTTCCCACGGCCTTTAATGGCTATTTTAAGGGAACCATTTCTTGAGCTGCTCAAAAATATGAGGGTGAATTGTAGCCCGCGCCTAGCCCTTTGCCCTTTTTTGTGGTCAACATCAGTTGACCTAACAACTGCACTGCTGGTAAGGCTTATGATAAATGACACAAGTCGGCTTATTCAGTTCTGATGCCGCTGCCTGTTCTTATAACAAAAGCCATTTTTGTCCCAATTTTGGATAAATCAATCATTTCATTTAACCAAGTCCTTTTTTTTGTGATGCAGATGATGGCATGGTTCCCATTTTAAGTCAGTGAAATCTATCAATTATCATCGACAAAAAGCCATCGCTATATGCAAAGGCAGCACGTTAAACTCAAATGCCTACTATGTCAATCTTTTCACAAAAGTCTTCAGATTTCATTGTGCCGATGGACACGCGTCATAATTTATCAGTCACAGACGTTTTCACCCTTATTGTACGATAATATCTCACCGAAAGATGCTAATTGCTCAGCAAATAAGTAAAATTAATTTACATGGCTCTAAATTTAAATATTTTCCATTTGCTTTTCTGATATTTGAGTTCATTGGCTTTGCTGTATACGCTTGAAAAATTGTTATTAAATACATACCTTCTTGATTAATATCCCATATGACCACTCTAGCGTTAAGTCTTGCGAAATTCAGCGCAAGCAAACGTCCAACGCCTCCACCACCGCCAGTTATCAGTACCACTCTACCGGACACGTCCTATTATGAAAAAAAAGTATAAATAAGAAGATTAAAAAAAATATTATGTTTTATTTGGTAATAAAATTGCGACTGAGTTTTCGAAGAACGTTAAGCTATTGTTTGCAGACAAGAGAAAGTGCCCCTGAAAATATAAGCAATTCAATTTGGTTAAGGCGATTTGGTGCAACCACAAACAATTACGAACTTATGACTACTCAATACTTTTATTTAAAACGTCTAATTATGTAGCCCACACAGTTGGATTGGCAATGAGAGGCCACGCTCCAAATAGCGAACCTTGTCACAGAAGTGTAAGTCTTGAGTTTGTAGTTGGCGCCACTTTTTGGGAAGTTAAAATAAGTCGAAAAATAATAACGAGAGATTTCTCACATGGATTTTGCAAATGGCATTTAGTATTAATTAGAGGAGCAGGTATGTCTGCATTGGCAAAACTGTTCTAGTGATGCCAAATATTGCTTATAATGTGCATTTTGTACAAAGCCTCTCCCATTGACATAACACACATTTTCGTTGGGGATCATTCTTAGATAACAGAAAGTAAGAGTACGGTCCCGACATAACCTCGTCTTAATTTGTTTTTCGTTAGACTAATGTTTTTGGCTTATGCTTGAAATCAGTGCATTTCACTATAAATGATACATTTTTATGGACTTTTTCAACTATGTTTTGATTTAGTTTTAAAACAGAAGAAAGGAATTCGTCGATAAATAAGCTATCAAAAATTTTAACTTAAATTTTCCAACATCTCGGGGTTGAAGTTCGGCGTGAACTTTAACCGATTGACAGTATTTGAAGTACTGTAAATAATTTGTTTGCAAACGTCACGCTTTTGTCAATTGCTCCTTTGTTTGACGATTAAGTGATGGGGAGCTAGTATGCAACAGATCTGGAAATGGATAGCCTGGCACTAGGACCACAAGCCGAGTTCATTGTGTCAATTTGTAGCTTTGTACCATGAAGCTGAATAAGATTAGTATGTTTATTAGTTGTATGACATTTGCATTGTAGTAAGGGGACATTGTCTATATTCAATTCCACTCTATTATTTCGCAGCAAAAGTCGCTGTGGGAAATCCGGAGTCGGTAATTATTCCAGAAACGAGTCGGATGCCCCTGCGACTTTAATCAGTACATTTTTTTTTTAATTTTCTTCTGTGAACATTTTGGCTACGGCAGTCTGCCTGCGTTGCAGGGATCTAATCGATTCTGAAGCCTGTAAATCATGGCTCCTGTTTACCTATCGAATTCTCTACAACAATTGCCGATTGGTATTTTTCTGAAAAGTTTGATGTGTCCGTATTGGCCCGTCTTCTCTTATTAATACTATAATATTAATAATAATATAATAATAATAATAATCATATTTTTAGCTTGTTTTTATTTTTGTTTCGTGTTCCCATGGAAACAATTGAATTCATTTCAATCAAAGGAATTTCAAAGGAATATAGAGTTATATGTATATCTGATAGATGGTTGAATCGATCAATCGTTGTTGTTTGATATTTCGAGCTAGATTTGAACACAGCAGTCTCTCTCTAACCAGCCGTGGAACCTTCGGCAAGATTTCGAGCATGAGAAGTCATGTTTTAAGTGTGTCCTAAGAGACATGCACAATTTTTAGCTTATTACATCATGAACTTGTACAAAAGCTTAAGTATCCACACAAAATTTATCAATTGCTGGACGAGAAAGTGCTCCATGTCAATCAAGAAAAGTTTCAACTCTCCTAGTCTCTACTTTAAATATCCTGTAATTTGGCTTCACTTAATCGAATGCAGTCAAATCATCTCCGTACTTTGATCACCACCTGGTCGTGTTCTATCATTAGACTAAAATTTATTCAAATCACATTAGATATAAAAGTCTTAATAAATTTTAAAGCACGTACCTAAAACTTTGCATGATGAACCGCGAAAACATTTAATTTACCATAAAATATATGAGCGGAAATGGGTGCCTACGCACAACTTACAGTTTCATTCGTACGAAATCAACGAAACATAATTAACCGATTTGTATGTGGAAACCGAAATACGAGATGTAATAAAAGAAGCACACCGCCATTGATAATAATTTCTCCAAACATCCGAAAAATAGATACAAAACAGTTGATTGTTTGGAATATTAATGAATCCAAAGGAATTCTGTTAATTTGGCTTTGTTTAGAGAAATCACAGGGTGTTTTGCAAGACAATTTTGTTGCACATTCATTTGGTTTGCAGCATCGCTGTCGGTTATAAATTTACGCCTGAGTGAAAATTAAGTGTGGACAATTTATGACATCAAACAAGTTTTTTGTTTGTTTTGTTTTTGAGCGTTTTGAGCGTTGTAAATTTACATATGCTTGTTGTGACTAACAAATAAGATTGACATGGGCCTTAACAAATTTTTATAGCACTATTCAAAGCCATATATTGTTATTGTAGAAAAGGGTTACAAAAATTGATTTGTGTAATATATAAACGTGTTTTTGGCATGTAGCACAAACAAAAATTCTTATTTTTCTCAGTTGTGGCATGGAGAGACTCCGAATAAGCAGAAGTAGCCTCAACAACTATAATCTCAAGGCTGAGCAACGTGCGATGACAAAAGGGCATTGGATCGTGATTTAACTGCACCACCACACCACCACCACAAAATTCTGTACTTGGACCATTTTCGACGCTTATGTGTTTCGTACGAAAGTATAAAATTCATATCTTGAAAGTCAGAGTCAGTTTGATATGAGTCAGTTAAATATGAATAAACTGGTAAGATCCGACTATAACAAATCGTACCGGGGAATCTAGTTGATTTTTAACATATTTGAATAGAAACATCCCTCGAATAAGGGTGATTTTACAGTTGATTTTTTAACGGATTATGTTTAGACACATTTGATGAAAAGACCATTTTTGCTGATGATAAAAAATCTGTCGCTGTCATGCAGAATGAACAATTCAACATTCGTAATAAGGCAACACACCCGTTAATAATGAAATGAAGCCACACTCGCGATATTCTTACTGGGTATGTAAATGGAACATCAAAATAGTTTGTCCAATACAAAAATTTGTGCTAGTCGGACTCGAGCAATGGAGGTTCCGTACAAACATAGGTATGTAAATAGTTCGTCCAATAAGGTGTTGATTCCCCTGTGCGTTTCAGAATATGCAGCACATAACAAATATTCACATACAAGCCATCTTCTTGGCGTAAACATTGAGTTGCGCTTTTGAAAAAAAAAAATATTTTTGTAATGTTATGTAATGTAATGTAATTACAAATTCACGGTTTTCGGATTTTTTTTTTTGCTTTTCAACGGAAAGTAGAAGCTTGATTTTTGTGCTGCTTTAAGGGACCACAGGGCAAGTATTTGGTATTTATTTCCACTTGGTACCTCATCGCGTTCCTGAGGAAAAGAATGGTGACAGATAAACGGACAAGAAAGTGATTCTATAATGGTTCCGATTTTCTTTTTGAGGACCGGAACCTCTTTTCTGCACCACATATAGATCGTAAAGTCACTTTTTAATTATTTTCTATCACACTAAAGAGCTTTTGTCCTTATCACTGGGGTTTCAGTCGGCATATCTAAGTGTAAGAAAAATCCAAGAACCAAATCAAAGCCAACCAAACCAATTCATCGATTTTAAGGCCATGTTCAGTTTTGAATTCCTGACAATATCATACGATTCTTCTGAATGACATGGTTTCTCCGTCAAAGTATAAAACAGTCTCATTAAATTCTTTTATGTCAGAAAAGTATGAAGACAAGGCGACGCGGTCTCATGAGGTGTTTTTAATTTGATTCTCGTGGGAATCAGTTAAGGCTCACCTCAAACCGATCTGTCAGAAATCTGTTCAGCATATACGAACATTATTGACACAACTTAAAGAGCAAAACAACAAGTGACTGATTTGTTTGCATGTATCAAGAAATATGCATTGAAAATGGGACGAAATGAATGCTGTTTACACTCAACATAGACACATCTGGCAGAGCATCAGATATCAACAGAGGATCATAATAAAAAGATGTAACATCGAATAAGTCAAGGACTTCAAGGATCCATTAATTCAAGTACGAATTCAGCGCAAATTCACAGATATTCCTCTAAACATACTTTACAAATAGATTTTGACAGTGGAAAGTTAGAACCATTTTATGAACTTTCGTCAAATTTTAAAGCGGAACTATTGCTAGTGCTCCGAAAAAATCATGCGATCTGTGCACCCTTAAGCCGAGACGCTATGATGAAAGCGGCCATTTGACCGATTGTGCAATGTCTCGTCAGGACACCGATTTGTATTCATAGCCGAAATGCTCCTGGTTCTAATTTTGTCAAGTTCTGACCATAGACAGTCGTCACTTTAGGTGTATGGCATATGTTTGTATCACCATTTACTCAGCCTATAGTAACATGTTGCTACAGTGAATATATTAAGAA
Source organism: Orthonevra nobilis (assembly GCA_963555765.1). Lineage (NCBI taxonomy): Eukaryota > Metazoa > Arthropoda > Insecta > Diptera > Syrphidae > Orthonevra > Orthonevra nobilis. Next base: position 142,575,100 of record OY743224.1, read on the forward strand.
AGGCAGAAGATATCCAAGCCCGTTTCGCCAGTAGCTATCCTAGTTCTCTGACCAATTTGATGCAAAAGAAGGAAAGCATTTTCCACAATTTCTTCTTAATATTAATATTCAATCTTGATTTCTGCTCAAATTGCAGCATGGTTTAAAAATTCTTTTACATGAACATCCTCTACCATGAAATGATTTAAATTAACAACATTTTTTGAATTTCTTTTCTCATGCGCAGGTGCAACTCACGTGGTAACGCTTGAAAAGAAAGTATGTTTCGATCACTCATTGTTTATTGATCTTCACCCATATCCACCAATACCCAAAAATGACAACAATAATAGTAGAAGACTTTTCTTCGTTAATTTAATGAAAAACTAGTCGAATGTGAGTTTAAGGCGCTAATTAAAGTGTTTGTTTGTACGGGTGTAAAATATATTGTTACAGTAGATTTTTATTTTAATGAGAGAGTAACAGAGAAAGAGTGTATTAGAAAATTTGTGTTTTTGTTTGTTTGTTTGTATTATAATCATCAGCGACTGCCGGTACAAGGAATCAAAATCTATCCAGTTGTTTATTGGTCCACTGGAGTTGCTCCCTAGCCACAGTGCTGGCCAAAACATTTCCAAGTTAAATAACCTCCATCTTTGTGTTGATTAAAATTTAAAAAATTAATCTAATCGTGTTTATCTTTTTTCTTTCAATATTTAAAGTGAGTAGTTCGTAATAAATAATAAAGAAAATAATTTTCATAACAGTTCATGAAATATAGCAAACTTATTAAAATAATTTCAATATTCAAGTGGTCAAAATAAAAGCAAATTTTAACAAATCTAGAATAATAATAGTAAAAGTAATTTTATAATATAATTTTGAATATGTTCCGTAGTTATTTGCTTAAAGAAAAAAATTTTAAGCTCAACTCGGCGATGACATCTGGGGACGTGATAAAGACGTATTGCCTGCTGAAATGTCCATTTGAGGGTCAACTGATCCTCAGCGTGTGGCAACATTACATTTTCAGATTGTCTATTTTTTGAATCGGTCAAAGTTCACGTACAGAAAAACATTCCCTGACCATTATGTTCCGCCTCCCTGTTTTACAGTGGATTTGGTGTAACGTCAATAATGCGCTTTTTTGGTTCCGCCGCCTGAAAACAGCATTTTCTTCCATTTCCCAATGGTCCAGTAGATATGATCATGAGCAAATTTTGATTTAGCTTAGTTGGTTTTTGAGGAAATCAAAGGCCTTTTAATGATTTGGAATTATTTAAGTCTATCATCAACAGCTCGTCTCTGGCACCTTTTCGCGCTTGTATCCAGGTGGATTTGGATTTTAATTTCTCGCGATGAAATTAAGGGATAACATTTGATCGTGTAACTATAGCAATTACTTCACGCCGGGTTCTTTTCCGTGGTCGGCTTCCTCGATGAACCGTTTTCACTGACTTAATGGGCTCGATCGATAAAAAATTGACTTTGACATTTCCAATGTTTTTCTTTCACTTCGTTCGTATATTTATTTCCAGCCATTTTCCAAAAGTTAATTCAGGAAAATTATTTGCTTACCACTGATCTCAAAAATACCTATGAATAATTATAATTTAATAATATGAATGAATTAAAAATGCGTAAGCAATTATTAGTTGCTTTTGTTTTGACCAACTTTGAATTGCACTTGATGTTCTGAAAAATATTTTCTGTCGTTGTTAACTACACATATGTACATGTATTTTAATTTTTAAAGAAAAAGAAACATGATTTGATTAAATTATTTGTTTTTAATTAACACAAAAATGAAGTTAATTTTGTTTGCATATGTTTTGACCAACACTGGACATTCGTCCCGATCACGCTTAAGGCTGAAGCGACGCTCGTCAACGCAGTAGCTTCTTAATAGTACGTTCAAAAGGTTGTGAAGAGCATTTAAAATAAAGGCCCAAGTTCGCCCGGACTCTTATGCCACTTTACTGTAAGCGTTTACCCACCAATTTACTGGTTGCTGAAAATAAGCATGTTACCAGAACCATAAATGACAACACTTATAATAGCCTTACCTAACGACTTGTCAAGATTCATCATTCTGTCATTCGCTTGACATGCAATTCGTAATATACCATTTTGCCGAACTTGGTTTTACTCACATTTTTCATGTTTTTTATTGTTTAGTTGGCAACTAACAGGCTGAAGCACCGAAAAGAAGTTTTAATTAAGATAACAATCCAAAGCTTGGAATTAATTTGAATCTGAAAGAATTGGATTTCCCATTTCCACGCCTTGGAGGCATCTGTTACAGTGAAAGTATTTCTTTGTGAAAGAAAAAGAAACTCAATGGATTAGCAACACGCCGACGCGACAATCATTTTTCAAGAAAAGTTATAAAGCGCAGGAAACGAAGAAAAACCATCGCGGAATATGTACAATGCGCATAAAAAGGGGCAAGACGTTAAGACTTTCCATTGTCTATGGCCGGCCAATCTAGCTTTGATTAAGAGGGGGTACAAGTTTCTGGGGTACGACTTGATGCAATGAAAATGTTTGTTGCGATTTTTCATTTGATGTGCAATTAAAGTGAAAGGAAGGCTTAGTGTGAGTCGTAAAATAGTTTGGAAAGGAAATTTCACCATTTTTTTTGAGGTTTGCAAAGATATTCAGCTCAGATAATGTATCTTTTTCATGATGTTCAAAGAAGATACTCTCGGGAATGACTGGTAACAGAAATGCTGAATTAAATCAATCGAAAGTTTTGACAATTGCACTTTAAAGTTAAAAATATTAGAACAAAAATAAGAAGTAAAGTCAATTTCGAAAAAGCATAGAATTCCTTGGTTGGTTGTTTGATATGACTCTCTTGTCTCATAACACGTTTGATTATTGAAGACATTTGAATATCAGAAATTGCCTATGATGAACATTTTAGAGTTCCTCTAATCCTTCAAAGAAGTCACTCTCTTTCTCTCTCAGCAGGATTTCCCCAAGGCTGATGACGGATGGACCCTCTTTCTATCTGCAAAAGTCGTTTTAGGGAATGCTTATTCATTCAGCATGGATGCCAACAATAAAAGGCTTTTATCAGTAATGCGACTTATAAAGATGGAAGAATCTGGCTGGTTATTGTTTCAAAACCGGTCTTTCTATGGCGGCAACTGATTAGCAAATTTCAAAAGAGGGCGCTTCGTTAGTTCGTCAGCTTGTTCCTGTCAAGGAAGTTGGTAGTAATATTGCCAACCAACCAACCATTGCAAAGTTACAACCAAACAACGTTCAGAATTTTCCTTTTATTTTAAAAGTCGCGATCTGTGTAGCAGAGCACTGCGGCCATTTTACGAAACCTATAATCGTCCATTTGAGCAGCTAGCAGATAGTAAACTGTACCAAAAAGAGATTGGGCTCTTTGTGTATCAAAAATCAAAAAACCCAACGTTTCTATAGAGGTGACCTAAACCCGTCCACTATGTGGAAGATTTTAAAGTAAGATCTTCTCCAATAGCCGTCTTAATGGACCACTTTTAGTGTGGGTATGCCATTGATATTCATTTATTAAATTTTGATATTAATTCCATACTTCTAAACACCTTAAAAATATACGATATAAATCTACAGTGAAATGGAATATCTGTGATAGTATCTAGCAATTTGCAGCGATACACATCGGTTTTGGCTATTGCTGTCAACGTTGCGAATTCATTTAATGGTTTTCTGGCACAGAAACACGTTAGCTGTGAGGAAATACCGTCTGCACAACCTTAGAAGCAACATGTTGCATAATTTGGTATCTTGTTCGTGTTAAGAGTTGCATAAGAAACAAATAAATAATTACGTTGGCTGAACCACCTTGGTGGTGAATTGTATCCTTCTATGGATTCAAATAAACAGCAAACAAACCAGTTGGTCGAAATTTAAGCTGGATATATAAAAATATAGTATATCACTTGCAAAACAAGGCAGTTTATGAAATATTTCGGAAGTTATCCTTTCATTAAATTAACTTTGCATGTCGGAGTGTTTTTTTTTCGCAATAAAAAGCCAGCTCAGTAAAAGTTAAACAAAAAGACAAAAATCAATCATTTGGTCAGTAAAACAAGTTTGCCTGAGAAGTATGCCTCACTGAATCGTACTCATTTATGTCGCTGAAAGTTTCTTGAAGGTTTTCAATCTTAACAAAAATGGCATAAATGTTGTATCAACAGATACGCTAGTGCGAAAAAAAACTAAAATTGAAATACCTAAGGAAGCTTAAATTGAAATATGAAAGTCTATTGTCGGCATATTTAACGTTTCAATTTCAATAAACGCAAAACTGCACCGTAAGGCATACAAAAATTGTTTAGGTTGAATTTATTGATGGGGAAAATACGTGTTGTTGGGAGGAGAAATATTTACATGTAATTTCAATGAAGAAAAGCATCGAATGATTTACCGGAACAAATATTGTTCAGGTCACGAACAGATGACTAAACTGAAGACTCTATGAAAGACGATTTCTATGAATTCTTGGTTGGAGCCTTAAACGTCAAAACTGTACTCAAGTGATAAAATATTAGGTTCGCATTTTAGTTCTCGGTGTTTTTCAATAGATGGCTCCAGCTGTGTAAGTATCGGTCCATTTCGACATATCCAAAACGTCAGTAGCCGAGCTTAGACATCTGGTAAACAAACTGTGTATTTGTTTTGGCGTCGTATACTTTTGGTAGTGTGAAAATATTTGATTTTGTGCCAAAAAATCATCCTTAGCGGGACATGTGGATTTTCTTCTTTTAAAGACGGTGATTAAGAGTTGAAGGAAGCCCCAAATCCCTTGAATACGCTGTATTGGAGCCATTGCTCGATGATGATCCATGCCAAACGCAAGAAGGCTTGTTTCAGCATAAGGAGTTACCCACCAAGCTATTTCCAAGCGATTGCATGCACTGCGAATGATTCAGAAAAAGGGTTCGTTATGATTTGAAGCCAAGGAGCCTACGTCGTCGGCTCTGCCGAATATTGATATGAACTGTCATTTAATATGAACTGTTTTAACCCAACAAAACCATCACTTTGCAACTACTTCAATTGATGCGATTGACCCGAGCACTGAGCGAAAAAAGCCCGCGATACGAGCGGAGGCATGAAAAAGTGATTCTTCAGCATGACAACGCTTGGCTTCACGTTGCCAAGCCCGTTAAAACTTACTTAATTTTTTCACAATGAAATTTTATTTTCATTAAAAAAAAAAAACAAAAAGGACTTAGTTGTGCACCTAATTAGCAAAGAAAAGCAAACCCTCCAAAGAACGACTACAGATCTACAGATCACAGAATTTACAACAGGTAGTAAAAGGGGATAGATACGAGTACCACAAATACCCACACAATAACCCCACGCGGTCGAACTTCCAGCCGAATCGTGCTTATTAACGGAAGACACTCGACACTTGAAAAAAATATCCCACAAACCACTGTATACGAATTTTAAATACGGCGGAGCTGATAATATGACAGGTTTGAGGGGACGAAAGTATGTCTGGCGACTGGAATATCAGATCTGTATGTTTCATATATAAAAAGGTGATTATATTTATTGCAACAACCGTCGAGTCATGTCCCTGATGTCGTTTTCTACATCCTTTCAAATGTATAGTGTGAATATTTGAAACCCCCTTTAACAACACCGTCTAATGTGGATCGTCCGACGGCGGCAATAAGCCAAATTTTCACACTGCGGTTAATACAAGAAAAACCAACCAACAACGCTCGAAAACCCGAGATGTACGATGCAGTTTGGACCAATAACCTCCAAATCACTCCAGAATTGTACCGGATTCCGCAAAAAGATGCACTGTTGTGTGATTTCTTAAACATCGAAGGGTTTATCTTTTTTCAAGTCTGTTTAGCCGTCAAAAAACAATTTTATGTCGAAATACACATTTTTACTTTGCGAGGCTTAGCTTAGAGCGAAAATGACTTATGAAATAAAAATGGAGTAAAAAAACGTTATTCAAAGATTGAAGACGAATCCAGAAGAGTCGGCCTTTAAATATCAACTCCAAACATGATACCTTGTTGGCAATCTATACTTCTTCTTTACGCATGCATCTTGGTAGTTCTTTTTATGAACCCTAATGTTGTACAACAAGCCGTACAACAGAATAGATTTTTGGCACCTTCGAAAGAAAAACTCTCCGTCGGATAAACGATATTGGTTGCGAGAAACTTTAGGTGCTGTAAAAATCTTTCGGATCGGCAATATTGAGCGAATGGCACACAATGCTCCAACTTAAGGCATCTTTAATCTTACTCCCCACGTTCGCGGAAAAAGCGAAAGCCTTACCTCCAGCTAAAAGAAGAATATTACAAAACTGGAAGTAGCAGGTTCGTGATCGTGAATGATGGATTTAGATAGCCTCAGATCCTTCAACGATCGATTAGTCATTGGGGCAAGTATATAGTTCCCTCGAACACGTCTCTATAAGTATAAGTTCCTTAGAACCTACAAGTTTGTTTCAAAACGTTAATAATAATTTAAGTACCGCATATATTTTTGGTATATACAAAAAGATGTTTTATTTTAATAAATCCAAACATTGCTCTTGTGCAGCAGCAGAAAAAAACTGACTAACACTCTCACCTTTAAATTCCTCCATTTGTCTGGAATAATAGAATAATAAATGGCCTCTAGAATATAAAACACTGATTTGCACATAAACAAAACTAGGTCCATAAAAAGGAAAACCAGTCCTTTTAATGGATGTCCATCAAGTAACTCGGCCATAATTCCAACAACAACGAACAAAAAAAAAACACTTTCTCGCACAAGTATCACCAATCAATTTAATGTAGATCGTTAATTTCGCGTGGCATTGACACGTGCTAGGCGCAGTCAAGCTTACAGCAGCTTATCTTGAAGAAAGTATCCAAAAAGGTTAGTGACCGTATTCAAATTTGGAATTCCTTCAAAAACAACAACGCACAAACACTCAACTTTCATTCACCGAGTTGCACGTACTTGGACGAACCTCTGACAAAGACGTCTCACGCGAGACTAACGTTTGACTAGCTACTGACTTGGCTAAGGCCACAAGAATATGCTCAAGACTAGTACGAGTATACGTATCTTCTATCCATGGCAACCTGGTTGAAAGCATATTTTGTTTTTTATGTGACTGTTATGACTTTTGTAGCTTTGACCACATTAACGTGCAGAAGCTTCGTGCTTCAACAGTATCCAAGGGCTTGTCTGGCCTCTAATCTCAATGGGGTTCCAGTGCTTATACATAAGCCACCAAAGGCGATCCCAACATGACACTTAAGTCACATTTGGTGATAGTGAGTCTTGCTTTCGTCGAGGTTTAAAAAAAAAACGCACAACATGAGACAAAAGGCTTGTGTTGTTTGGTATTAAACGCCTTTGAGTGCATATTTGAAGACAGCTCGAAATGAAGCTTATGCTTCGATGGGACTTGACAGTTCTGCGGCTTTGCCAAATGGGCCGTTGAATTTGAACAATTTAACGCTATAGACCGACTGATTAAATATTTGCTACGAATTTGTATTTGTCATTTGCAAATATTTGGAAAGTGTAATTATGCATGTTAATTTGTTTTGCTTAAGGTCTTCACTTTGTTGTTGGTTTCAATGAAGCTCTAGCCGACTTTTGGCACACTGTATCTTCAAGTTTATTGTGTTTTCTTTTGAAGATTTCAAAACGCAGCTTTGGCTATGTTTTTGGTTAAATAAAATTGGCTTTGTTTTTAATGAGGGCCTGCACTAAAGTTTATGCTAATGCTGATAGTATTGTGGGGCAAGCGTGGTAGTTGCGTGCTTATTCGTAACTGTTATGAAAAGGGAAAGTTGTGAATTTTTGTCTTCGTTTTATTTTTTTTCTTCTGTGTGTCAGTTTCTTCTTCTTTTTATGATAGGCATAGACGAATAGCGTTGACATGACGGATGATGGAGCTGAGAGATCACAATTTAAGCATAAAAAAAGTTTAATTGTTCTTAGGACTTTGTACACATCTTTGACATCGAATTAAAGCGTTAAAAAATAGATTCTGATGTTCGCTGGCAATTAACTGAAGCATTCGTAAGGTTGCGTGGTTAAGTTCATAGAAAAGAGTTCTTGAGATGAGCTCATAAATGCAAATGACGGAATAAGTTTCGATCTTTTTAAGTGAAAAAGAGGACACACTTTCGGTGTGCTTAGATGACAATTTTCCAAAAGATTTTCAATGAAATATTTACACAAAAATAAATAGTTGTGTAACGATAAGTTTTTGTTGAGTTGCCTGTGGAGGATCAATTTGACGCCGATGGATTCTTCATTTATGGGGTGCCATTAAAATCGATTCTGTGCGAACAATCAACTAGTTTAAGCTTATAAAACTAATCGAAAAATACTGATCGAAACGATCGATCGAGCTTGCAAATTATATAAAAAATAAGAAAAGGAATATGATCATTACTATGTCATAATAACAAAGGCTATTGAATAATCTTCAGAAACCATTGGAGCACGATCTTGGAATAATAATCGGAATAGATTAATTACTTCACCACGACCACACACTTTGTCAGACTAAAATCCCTGGTCGACCACGATAACGCCATTTATTTGATCGGAATGACGAATGGTGACTGACGACAGTCGAAAGCTTCCAGCCGGTCAACTTTAAAGGAACTTAAAAAAAATCTGGCCAAGTACGAGTCGGACTTGGGCAACGAAGGTTCCGCACAAACTTGAGGATTTATTTATAGGTTGTCCATCACGGAAGTCGAGTATCGATGGGGTTTTGCGTTTTTGTTTGCATGTAGCACTCTTAAGGTTTTGATTCCTTTTGAATATCAAATTATATATGAGTTGCTATTTAATTTTTTTTTATGATGTAAATAAAAATTTACGGCTTTTTCCCTTTAGTTGTTCCATAAGAACTTGCTCCTTACCAAATTTCATGATTCCAGATCGACGGGAAATATCCTTTACAATTTTAAGGTACCACAGTTACAAGTTTTTCGTGGTAGTTTTAACTTGAAGTCTCAACGTGTTCCGAAAAAAAGGGTTGTGACCGAAGATCAACAAATCGATCCCATAATGGTTCCGTGTTTCTTTCTGAGGAATGGAATCTTAAAAAACTAGCCGTCTGATACTAGCTTGGAATATCAGTATCTTTTTTTTACATACTATATTTATAGGCCAAGGCACTTAATTCGAACCTGCGTAAGAACGAAGCGTACAAATGTCGAGTGTAGCTCATGGTTGGAGCAAGTTTATGGGAAGTTACAACCTGCAGACACTAATACACCGCAGAGGCTCCTCAGAAATGTGCTTTTTGTTATGAGGAACTAACAGTCTGGTATGTCCTACATATTTCCCCGGTATTGAAAATAACTAAAAGTGACTACGTTGATCTTAACTATGACCAACAACTTGCTGAAGTACTCAATCCAGCACATCAAACTATGCGCAAGTTTTCATCATTAACTTATTTGGTTGTGTGCAATTTGCCTGCACAAACTATAAACTTCCCATTTGATTACAAAAACAAAATAGATTATTATCGTTCGGTTAGAAAATGTTAGATAATATTTCAACTAAAAGAACGTGAGGTCTAATTTGGCCTTGCTCTGCTGGTTTATGAAATGAGCTTTTTTTCTGCAAATGTTATTACTTAAGTGCTAGACAAAATTGCTTAAAACAAGCTAAACATATTTAAAATATTTTTATCTAACTAAGTGATTCTTAGTGATACAGGTTAATCTGTGTCTTTCGATTTAAAATAAACAGTTTTTTTTATTTTAACTCAGAGATAACTTAAGACTAGAAAATTAAACTTAAAAAAAAATTAGCTGAAACTTTAAAATAACCTAACTCTAACTCAAACAATATATTTCCACATCAATACAACGTGCAAAACAGGTAGAGGCACATTTATACATATGTATGTGCATATATTTATGTATATATATTATATTTTTTTCATTATAGATCGCGATCAGAAACCAAGTAACTTAACCGCAGACTCTCCGAAGAACTATTTGCAACTTATTTTATCCGGCTGAGACCTATCGAATCTAGGTAGAGGAAAGCCTCTGGGCGGATAAAACCGTATAGTAACTCCGAGCTACACAATCTCACAGACCAAGGAACTAACTGGAATTTCGGACCGATCGATAAGAACGATCTCCAAAATATAAGTGCGCTGAAATTGGTCAATTCTGATAATGAAAACACAAAGCGTAGAATTTTATGCTTTTGAAGTAAAGTGGACATCTAAAGACCTTCTGGACAAAACCATAATCATTCCTCATCTAAAAAAAATTCCACCCCTGGTATGTGATCTCTATTTTAACTGGCCCGCAGACACTAAACTTGTGTACGCACCTGTGTCGATGTACGGAAATGTGTGCTGAGTGGGGGCTGGTGCGCACACCGATTTTCGGTGTCAGACACCGAGCGAGTAAGTTTTTGATTTTTGAGTCGGTTTTTCAATCAGTGCGCATTGAAGACTGTCGATATTTTTCAATAGTCAAAAGGCGATTCGTGATTGCGAATTTTGGGGGTCTTTAAATTGATCTAAACAGAGTTTTCGAAGCATGGGAAACCTTGTTTGATCAATAAAAAGAAAACGGTTTCAATGGTTATTTGTCCCAAGCTCTGTGGTGAAATTACGGAGAGAAATTTTAAGTCCTCGACGCTTTGCTCTGATGCTAGGAATCGCAAGGTGACGGAAAGCTTTTCGTTGGCAGATATTACATCACGCATGTACTTGTCTCTATTTTTTATATCATTGTTTAACTTGATTTGAAATTTATTGATAAGTTGCTACATATATCCACCCGAAGAACATTTTAAAATTTCCCGGCGAATTTTCTTTGAGTTCTTTCAGTGAGCCAACATGGGAAAACCTTCTTCTTCTAAGAAACCAATCAATCCTTGGCCCAAAGCTTTTTTTTTCTTTTTATTTTCTATTTTCTACAAAGCATGAATCTATTGCAATTTACGCACAAATCTCATTCACATCACTCATGGTTATGCCCGATTCACAATGCAGAGCGAGAGCGAGGCGGGACATCGCTGTCGTCATAAAATCCTTTGCCAGTACAAAATGAAATCCAAATTCATGACAGCGAGCTCATGTGTCTAAGATGAACACTCTACACGACCGAACACCATCTTTCTCTTTCTGGCTACTCATATCAGCCTGTTATCACGCTGTCACGTTGTAACGCCGCGAGAGTTTTTTAATTTTTCGAAAACAACGCCATGCGATAGGACGAGTCTCGCGTCATTGTGAATTGTTCCATACATTTGCATTGATTGAAATTTTTTTTGACAACTCGCACTAGACTCGTCTCGCACTGATTTTGCATTGTGAATCGGGCATTAGATCTTTGCAGTCCGAGATCTCTTGCACAACTATAGTGGGCAGGATGTGGCGTGTGGGGTGAAATGCTACGCCGGTGTCATCACACTTGAGCGCACACAAGTGTAGGTTCTGTGGGCTCCGACGGATACAGTACAGAAAGCAAATCCCACTCTCAGTCGCATCGAAGCTGCATTGCTGGAAATATCCGCATATAATTTTTTTTTTTTAAGCCCGTTTTTTTTTAGTGATTTTCCAAACTTAAGAGATAAGAAGGGAATTCTAATAAACCTGCGCAGTAGATTTGCAAGCGAGAGCTATACAATTTCGACGTAGTAAAGGCGTTCATCGTCATTATCCAGCTCATTGGAAGACAGTGGTGGTACAACCAATTCCTAAACGGAACAAAAACACATCCAATCCGGCAAATCTCCGGTCGATAAGTCTCCTTCCCAACATCAGCAAAGTGTTTGAAAAAGTAATCAATAGAGCCCTGACCGGGTGGGTTGAGGACAAAAATATTATTCCGGATAACCAATTCGGTTTCAGAGCGGGGCATGATTGCATACATGCCGCGTCTAAACTGGTATCGGATATCCAATGGAACAAAGGTACGAAACAATGCACGGGTGCCTTGTTGATTGACTTGGAAAAGGCCTTTGACACTGTATGGTTGCAGGGGCTCTTTTTCAAGCTTGACCAGCTCGGCATAAGCAAACCGCTGCTGTACATAATCTTAGATATGCTCATTAGCAGACAGTTTATTGTGAAAAATGGCAGTGTGGTGTCTGCTGGGTCTTTTGAAATTAAAAACGGTCTACAACAAGGTGTAGTTATTTCGCCGATATTATTTACGATCTTCACAAGTGATCTTGTAGGATCTCTCCGCCAATCCATAGCGTACGCAGATGACTTGATCCGAAGTCCGAAGATCGAGGTCATTGTAAGTCTTTTGCAACGTGACTTCGAAAAGGTTCAGGGATATTGCGATGATTGGAAGTTGAAAATCAATTTTCAAAAGTGCGAGACCATTCTGTTTAGGACTCCGTTGTCTGGGGCTTCTAGAAATACTAGAAAGAAGTGGCGAATGTTCTCTATTGTTGGACAAAACGGACAGCCATTAGCGAATCGAAGTGTTGTCAGATACCCTGGGATCTGGCTAGATCAATATCTATATTTTAATAAACATATAGATGCTGCTCCAGCCAGAGCCAAAGCGGCCTTTGCCTTGACAAAGAGGCTGTTTCACAGCAGTCAACTCGATGCCAAGGTGAAGGTGATCTGCTACACGGCCCTTATTCGGCCTGTCCTTGCTTATGGGTGTCCCGTTTGGTTTAACGTGGGAACAAGCTTAATGGAAAAAATACGGGTTTTCATGAGACGATGTCTTAGGGCTTGTCTCCATTTATATAGAGCTCCAGAGTCTGAGTACAAAAAATTCTATAGTAACGAGGTCCTGTACAACGGGGCCAACCTGATCAGAGTGGACAACTTTCTGATAAAACTTGTTCGAGGTCACATTGCAAGAGCAATGACTTCGACCAACAACTTGATCTCCGGGGCTTTTTACCCCAATGACATGCACCATGAGACAGTGCGCCTTAACGGCTTTATTCCCTCTGAAGCATTTCTCTATCTCGATAGAAAAGGTCTGGTTCAGGATAGATTAGCGGTACCGATAATCTTCCACGTATGCCGAAAAGCTATGGACGGGCGAGTCACTTACGACCAAGACGTCGCAAGTAGCTCACCGGGAACTCTTCGGTTCAGTAGGGCGGTATCAGACCGCGACAGAGCGGATGTCGAAAGGCAATACCGACACTATTGGTGGTTGGGCGGAGAATGAACTTCGTCGTCGTTATTCGTCTTGGGTGCCCTTATGGCAAATAAAGCATGTGCTGTCAGCCTTGGCCGGCTTACATATATATAAGGTAGTGTAAGTAGTATAAGTAGTTAGTAACTAGTAAGTAAGTAGTTTTAATTTTAATTTTAATATTATTTTAAGTTTAATTAAGACGTTAGGGTTAAGATTAGTTGTAGTTTAGTATTTAGGTCTAATTTAAGCTAAAATGAATAAGTCCTTACACTAAGTTTTTTCGTCTTAATTAGTATTTTTCTTAGTTTTTAAGTTACATTTATTATTAAAATTTAAATAAATATACAGACGTCGAAAGACATAATACCGATTGTTAGATTTAGCTTAGAGCGCCCGTATAGGGCCAGTAAGTTATTTTATAAATAGTTAAGTTAATTAAGCTAGATTTAAGCATTTTTGTTTAGCATGTAAGTTAATGAATTGAAGAGAATAAAAATGCATTAAAATTGAAAAAAAAAAATTGAAGGCGTTCATCGAACGCGAAACTATTTATAAGGAAGAGTTAAACAAGGGATCTCTTTCTTTCTTTATTAAAATTTGCAGTTTGGTCTTGAAGGGGATCATATTTAGATTTTTTTTATTTAAAGATTTTTAAGTTCCTGCCAAGCGAATTTCGAAAGATTGCTTGAATTTGCTATTATATTGCTTCTTTCCGATCCTTTGTTTACAAAATCAATCGAGTTTCTTTTCCCTAAATTAGTTAATCGAAAAAAACACTAAGCAAACCTTCACGATGGAGAAGCAATAAGAAAACTTTTATTACAACTGTAAAACGAAGTCCTGCGGATATCAACAGACTGAATAAAAGCCTTACACAAAGATTAGTTGTGTAAGACATCGCAGGGTAAGCGAATCCTTTTTTTGTGTTTAGACTAAAAACAAGACGTAAAACAAAGAAGCGAAAGCAATCGCCGAAGGAACACACTCACATTGCGCAGTGGATGGTTCCTTATCGTTGTTCACTCTCGACAGGCAAAAAGGATCGCACACATTATTTTCCTTTATCCCGTTGAGATAAAGAAGGGGTAGAAGGAAACTTAACTAACAATCGAGTGTGTCGCAATTTGTGTGTGTGCTTCCAGGATCCTCGCCGATTATGAGCTCATTCAGTGTCGAACAGTCAATCACCAGAGTGAGTTAATTAATCAGTGAGTGTTAAAAGGGAAAAATAAATAAAATTTAATAGAAAAAAGAGAGTTAAGGGTGAGTTATTCACTGAGCCTGTTTTTGTTTTGTTGTTGTTAATTTGTTTTATACTTATTTTAGTTGTATTGTAGTGGTGTGAGTTTTTCACTGAGTTTTTGTTTGTTTTCTTGTTGTTGCTTTGTTTTATACTTATTTTATTTGTTTGTTGTTTTTTTTTATATAAATATTTTGAGCTTTTATTTGTTTTGTTTTTGTTGTTTTTTTATACGAATACGATCGAGTGGTTACGTGAGAGTGAGTGAGTAATTTCTTATTGTTGTGGGTTGTAGCCCAGTGTAGTCTAGCAGTGAGGTAGTCAAATCATCTGAGGAGAATAGGGTTGCGTTTTCCACCCTGTTCAGTACCGGTGAGTTGGATGTTGCCCTCCTACTTCACACTTTTTTTCGTCGGCTCGCTGTGGTGTTTCCGCTTGCCTGACAACTTTTTTCTCACACCCGGAGATGTGCGTTTTCCTGCTTCGGGTGTAGCGTACGCTTTAAACTACTCTCACACTCATCACTGTATTGTTCATGACATAAAGAAAGATTTCGCAAACAGAAATAAGACAAACCGAGCTCATGTGGTGTTTTTTTTCTATTCATTCACAGTTGATGCTGACGGACCTTTTTCCACCCGACCGGCAGCGACCTCGTACCATAATTTTCTTCTTTTCTTTTAAAAAAGATAAAAAAAATAATAATAAAGTTGAATTTTAGAATCCTCAATAAAGTGTTTCATGTTTTTTTTTTTTATTGTAAACACACTTTTTATCAAGTTTTTATCCAAATTTCTTACAGTTGAAATTCAAAATCATGCTGCAGAAAAGAGGCTCCATAACTGTGTAATCCAAACTGACAAGCTGGCGGGTGGCTCCATAATTGTTTTGAGATGTTTCTAGTGCGTTAGTGAGATAAACATATGTAGGTAGTCTAGAGAACAGAAGCAAATTAAAAATTTGATTCATTTAATGTTTCGATTGACGTCAAAATTCGTACAGGTATGGGCGAATTTTTTGAAGACAAAGAGTCCGTATTTTCTTTGAATACCCAAACTTTTTATGTACGGCTTAGTGTACGAAATATTGAAATTCGCAAAAAAATCTGACAATTAAATCAAAAAATGAGAAAGAACTTTCTCTGACAGAATGTATTGCATCCGAAAACTTATGTGCAACAGTGTTAATACAATCTGTATGTTTATGTCTTTAAAGACACTTGAAAACTGTTAGTTAAATTGACCGTGCACTTTTTTTCAATTTAAAACTAACTTGATTTTTAAGAAAACAAGTGAAATTGTCCCTTTTTAGTTATAAAATTAAAACCATATGAAACCAAAAGAAATGGTACTTATTTTTATTTATATTAAAAACAATATAATTTTAACGTTTATTTAATGTTAATTACGTAAAATGTTCCAGTAATTAAGAAAACAACATTTTTTTTTCAAACTAAGTTCTTAATTCAACAATTTTCCTACCTTTTATTACTGTTCTTTTCTTTATTATCAATTAATACATTGTTTTAGTTTTCATTTGCGATGGGTTAGGTTCTGCTCAGATAAACATAGTTAATTTATTAGAGCTAGCTTTAAGATTTCTTTTCTGCGAAGTAAGACTAAAAAAATTATAAGTGTTACCGTGTTGATAGAACCGAGCGATTGGGTGGAGGTGTTGCAATTCTGATAAAAAGGTCAATTCAACATTCGCTCTTACCTGTTATAAACACGCGCTTCGTGGAAAACTTAGGTATAGAAGTAGAGCTAAGAAACCAAAGAAAGATTCAAATTTAATGTATTTATTTAATGTATTTATGAATGATGATTTACGCCGACTCTTTACTATCAATGCAGATCTTCTTATTGGGGGTGATCTTAATTGTCGTCACAGGGATTGGGGTTGCATAAGAGCAAACGCTTGGGGAAACCTGCTAGCGAATCTAACCTCAATGTTGAACGTTTCTGTCTTGTATCCTACTAGTCCCACACATGTCCCATCTTGCTCCCGTTTTCGTGCGTCTACTCTTGATTTCTTTGTAACTAATTGTCCCGGACTGATATCACAACCAGAATCTATTAATGGTCTGCCTTCCGATCACAACCCAGTTTTATGCCGACTTCTCCGGTCTGGTATACAAAAAGTGCAATATTCCTATAAATTTCAGCTAGCGAACTGGTCAATAAACGTCAACCTAAATAACACATTGATAGTCACATACATAATATCACCAAGACCATTGTGGAAAATTTAGCGGTTAACTTTAAAATAGAAAGGCCAAGACTTGATGAAAACGATCTTTACTCTTCGAAATACTATGCGACAATGACAACTTTAATTCAAGAATATGTAAAATGAAACATCATAATGAAAAGAAAAGAGAAAGTATAATGTTGTACAGTGCATCAAAGTTTGTTCGGAATAATTCAGTTAATTTTTAACATCCTCGGCCCGGGAGCTTGAGGCCAACTCAAGGGGATACAATAGCTGCACAGGCCTTCGAGTTCTCGAACCATCAGCGTAACGTAGCTCGCAAGCGCGGACCCTCCCATCACGCCCAGTAAGTGTGGTTTCAATTACTGCTAATCTCCATGCTATTCTTGGTTTTGCAGAATCAAACACAAGGACCACATCATTTGGCTTAAGTTGAACTGAAGAATAACCTTGGCTGTGATGGAAAGACCGTAGTTGTTGCAGGTATTCGGTGCGCCACCGATTCCAAAGCATATTAGTCACCTTAAGCCGCTGCTTCCAAAGTAGCTGAATATCATTAGACTGAAGATTAGTTGGTGACGTTTCTTCTGGGTTAGAGAACCCGCCGGGACCATGCAAGAAATGTGAAGGCGTGAGTGGTGAAATATCCAATGGATCACTGCTAATATATGATAGAGGACGAAGATTTACGATACCCTCGGCTTCCACAATCACAGTCCGTAGTTGGTCAAATGTCATTCTTGCCCTGCCGATGACCACCTTTAAAACGTTTTTGATAGTTCTTATTAGTCGCTCCCAAAATCCTCCCCACCATGGGGCTCTTTCAACAATAAATTTCCACCGTATACGCTTAGTGGATAAGAACCCTTGCATAAGCTCGTCGTTAGGAGCTTGGTTGTTGTCATTCAGTTCTAAAGCTGCTCTTCGGAATGTTCGCGCGTTGTCGGAAAATATCGTAGATGGAGTACCTCGTCGAGATATGAAACGCCTCAGTCCCATTATGCAACTTTCGGTTGACAAGTTCGTTACAATTTCGAGATGTACAGATCGGATCGCAGCACAAGTAAAAACCATTAAATAGCTCTTTTTCATCTGGTTTGTGGAGCTATCACAGAAATAAAGAGGTCCCGCGAAGTCTATGCCCACACAGTCGAATGGTTTTGACAGTGCTATACGCTCGATCGGAAGAGGACCAAACGGCTGCGACACAGGCTTACCGAAAAACTTCTGGCAAATGACACATCTCTTTATTCTACCTTTGATCAAGGGGCGCGATTTAATAATCCAGAAACGCTCGCGCAGCTGACATAAAACGACATTGACACCGCCATGTAAAGTTTTTTGGTGATAATCATCGATTATAAGTTGGACTAGGTATGAGTTCGACGGAAGTAAGATTGGATGTTTTTGGTCCAAAGTTGCTTCTAACGATTGAAGACGGCCACCTAGCCGTAAAAATCCGTCTTCGTCTAAAAAAGGACACAACTGAGCAATTTTCGATGTTTTTGGCACAGATTTCTCTTTCTGCAAAAGAAGAATTTCATTAGCAAATGAATTTATTTGTAAGAACCTGATCCAGTATGCTTCCGCTGCATGAAGTTCGCTAGCAGAGGGCTCAGCCAATTCAAATTTTTCTCCCTTTCTGCACAGCCTTACGAAACGCAATATAAAAGCTGTGCGACGAACTAAACGGCTCCATGAACTGAATTCTCTGTAGGCCAACAAAGGTTCTGGCGATGTATTTACAGGAATGGAAATCGGCGTTAATAACGCCACTGGTGCTACGATTTCGGATACAGCCTCGACCCTATCTTCATCAAAACTTGTATCACTATTTAGCCACGTTGGTCCATGTACCCACACATAGGAATTAAGTAAATTATGAGCTGTCACCCCTCTGGTGAGGAGATCTGCTGGATTCTCCTTTCCTCTACAATACCTCCAGTCTGCTATTGAAGTAAGATGACGAATCTCCATTACTCGGTTTTGCACGTACGGTTTCCAACGATGAATGTCACCCTGAATCCATCCAAGTGCGATTTTTGAGTCCGTCCAAAGATAGAATCTGTCCACTTTAACCTTTAGGGATTGCTTTAGATAAGAACATATTCGCGCTGCTAGCAACGCTGCCGTAAGCTCTAATTTCGGCAGTGAAAGCTCTTTTATCCCTTCAGCCTTAAGTGGAGCTACTCTGCTCTTAGAACACAAAAATGAAACACTGATGTCGCCTTCGCTGTTGAAACCTTTTACGAATGCCACTGTCCCGTACGCCTTCATGCTAGCATCCGCGAAGATATGAACATGTATAAGTGTTGATGATGAAAACGGAATCACTGCACGTTGAATGGCAAAACCTTTCAAATGTCGCAAACTGTTAACACAATCTTCCCACTGCAGTAAAAGGTCAGGAGAAAGCATCTCATCCCACGACAGTTTTTCTCGCCAGATTGATTGAAAAAGAATTTTTATTTTAATCACCACAGGACCAAGCATTCCAAGAGGGTCATATATTCTGGCAATCATCTGTAGCACATTGCGTTTTGTCCCACTAGTTAAATTCGAAACAATCATACTGTTAATCGATTCAAGTGGCACTGCAATCTCATCACTATGTATGTACCAGGACAATCCCAAAACATTTTGCTTACTTGGAGCGTCTCCTAAGCATAGGGCTTTACGAGCAACAGCACTATTAGTGTTCCACTTTCTCAAGTTCATACTTGCCTTTTCCATAACCAGCACTGCTTCTTCACTAAGTTGTTTACATTCGTCTTCAGTATTAACGCTCACTGCGAGATCGTCCATGTAGAAACTGTCCATTAGAACTCGGCACGTAGACTGAAATGTTCTTTCCATGTGCTTCAGATGCAAACGCAAGGTCGCTGTCAGCAGAAAAGGACTGCAATTTACGCCGAAAGTGACCCTGGTCATCCTGTATTCGACTATTTCTGGTTCTGTTTCCTGTTTTGGTTTGTTGGGAGTTTCCCTTGGGCCATACCAAAGAAACCGGTGAGAGTCGCGGTCCTTCTCGTTGAGCTGAATTTGGAGAAAGGCTTTCTCTACATCGGCCACGATTCCAAAACGTCCAAGCCGGAAGTTTAGCAATATCTTAAGCACATCTGGTAGAAGATTAGCCCCCACGTGAAGAAGGTCATTCAATGCTGGAGTATTTAGAGTACGCGAAGAGGCATCAAACACAATCCGCATCTTCGTGGTCAAACTATTCGCCTTATAGACTGGTCGATGGGGTAAGTAAAACACTCGACGTAAATTACTTACTTCATTACAAGGTGGAATAGGTTCAGCAACACCGTCTGCAAGAAGCTGTTGAATACCGGCATCATACTGTGCAAATTGTTCTGGATATCTCGATAGTCGCGTAGAAAGTGACTTCAGCCGTCTCAGCGCATTTTCTTTGTTGCTCTTGACCTCGACGTCCGGGTTCTTCCACGGCAGCGAAGCTTCATATCGTTGTCCGACTTTCTTGATGCATTTTGTGATCAGTTTTTCAGCTAACTGCTCATTTTCTTCTTCTTCGCAACGAATTCCTATGGCTTCTAGCGACCAAAAGGATGTGAGATCATCATAGTTTAGCACTGGTAGATGTAGAGCAGTACTGTGGATTGATGGAAAGTATGAATATTCGTCAGATGGAAAAGTCTTACCAGAACAATACGTTCCTTGCAGTGTCCAGCCGAAAATAGTTTCTACTGCTCTTAAACCAGGGGAAATCCTTTGTTGTTTGCCTGATACCGCGGACCAGTAGTAGTCAGAACCTATGAGGATACTTAATCCATCAACTGCCTCGTTGTTACCATGGTTAGAGTCGGCCAACTGAAGATTTTGGAACAACTCACACGACGCATCAGGCGCGTGTAATACGTCAATGCAGATCTCGGGAACAACCACGGCTTCTAGTTCCATTCTTTTGCTAGAGAACTGACTTTTTATACAAACTTTAACCTTTTTAAATTTCTTAAAAGGAGATTTTTCCTTGCATCCAAATGATATAAGTGAGAAGTTCACTTCACCCACAGATTGCAGATTGAGTTTCCTAACTAAATCCTCTCGTATATACGAGAATTGACTGCCGCCGTCTATGACAAAACGTATTATTAAATATTTCTTTTCGCTCGGGTCTGCGGCTATGCCTCGAGCCGTCTTCAAAAAGACGTTTGAATTAACAAAACTTGAGTTAGATGCGCACAAATTAGTTGCGATTTGCACGGCAGAATCAATTTTTGGCGCTTCTGTCATTGAAACAAAATTACCCGCGCAAAGGCTAACAGCGTTCTGACTACGAAGATTATCCCGCGTGGTGGCCGACGAGGTAGGATACACTTTCTGTTGGATATACGATGGGTCGCACAATGACGTTAAGTGTTTTCCCTTGCACTTTGCACAAGATAACCATTTAGCAGTCCGACATTTCTTTGACGAATGCCCTCGATTGGCACAGCGAAAACAACGACCACCTTTTCTTAAAATTTCTCTTTTTTCTGTAATAGATAATTTGCAGTCGCAGTCTTTGGTTGTATGTTTGTCTGATGCACAAAGTACGCAAATATTCGTCTCTTTCATAGACACTAAACATGCCGCAGTTGTGTGAGCTGAAGAGGGATGTCTGGCGTGTGAAGTAGAAGAAGTGGAAGAGAAAGCTCTACTGTTCTCGACGTTACTCCTTTCCAAAGATTCAACTTCCCGCTTTAAAAAACTCATTATCCCTTTCACTTGCTTGTCTCCAATTTGCAAAGATGTAGAAGTGCTAGCGTCATCTGCCTCGTCTGCGTCCACTGCATGGTCGTCTCTTTCTGCCAGCCGATAATAATTTACTCGTAGTTCTGGTGGCAAGCAACGAAGTAATATGGATTTCAGCATAACGTAATAGTGTTGCGTTGGTATTTGCAAAGCTGTTAGAGTGCGACAGCATGATGTAACTGAATTGTATAGATTGCGGAGTGCACAAGCATCTGTCCCGGACTGTACAGGTCGAAGAGAAATCAAGTGCTGCATATTTTTATCAACAAGACGTTCGGTATCACCAAACTGTTCCTGCAAGAGAGAGACAGCAGCTTCGTAGCACATACCTGATGCAGTAAAACCAGCAATTATTTTTTTCGCATTGCCTACAAGAACCGATTCCAAATAACTGAATTTGTCTGATGATGTTAAAGTGCCGTTCTCATGAATAGCCGAGCGGAATTGCTCCCAGAACGGTAACCAGTCTTGGTAATTTCCATCAAATTTTTTCAAATGTAGCTTGGGAAGTTTAAGGGAACAATTCATAGAAGATGACATGTTAAGAGATGATCTTTCCAAGTTCGATGTTGTCGGATTCTGCTTTCGTCGGATTTTTTTGAGACGAGAATCTAGACGAGAAAGCACACCAATTGCTGCATCTTGATATTCGGTGATTTTTTCCAACTCCCTGTCCAATTCGTCTGTCTTGAGAAGATTCTTGTTTTGCACCTCCTGGTTCGTAACGTTAAGACTTTCGTGAGCTGCCGTAAGTCGCTGGATATATGAAACGATGTCTTCTTCAATTGCATCCAAGTCGGTCGCCATATTGATTTGAGAATCTGCGCTATCAAGAAAATCGGTTGCAATTTTAACAATTTTTGTTACCTGCCCCCTATAGGCAGCTCGTGCAGATAACTCCATTCCTCTTTCGGAAGATTGTCACGTTTCAAACTTTATAATGATTTCAAAGTTTTGCTTTGTAAAGTTTTCTAGTCTTCGATCACCTTTCTCCCGGGTTTCGGCACCATGTGGAAAATTTAGCGGTTAACTTTAAAATAGAAAGGCCAAGACTTGATGAAAACGATCTTTACTCTTCGAAATACTATGCGACAATGACAACTTTAATTCAAGAATATGTAAAATGAAACATCATAATGAAAAGAAAAGAGAAAGTATAATGTTGTACAGTGCATCAAAGTTTGTTCGGAATAATTCAGTTAATTTTTAACAACCATCCTTGATGCTATCGAGGTGTGTGTTCCCAAAATTCCTGTGAAAAAATCTGTGATAAAACTTCCACCAATTGTACAAGAGCTTATTCGAAAGCGAAATATAGCTAAAAGAAATTGGCAAAGGTATCGAATCATTGATTACCACATACAAATGAAGTATCTCAACAAACTAATTTCGAAGTATCTCGTACGGCAACGCAATGAAGGGTGGAACAATAAAGATGTTGTTGAAACACCTGCAAGTGCGTATGTATCTGAGGAAGGAATAAGAAACATTATCAGGAACCTAAAGACACGAAAAGCCGGTGGATTAGATATAATAAGAAATTTATACGTTAAACATTTGCCGAGGTCGGCAATAAAATACTTAACGTATATTATAAACGGATGTTTGAAATTAAAATATTTCCCTGATGCCTGGAAATTCGCAAAAGTAGTGCCAATTCTTAAAGCTGGAAAACCACCTAATAATGTGGACAGCTATAGGCCTGTTAGTTTGCTCAGTAGTTTAAGTAAAATCTATGAAAAAATACTAAAGGAGAAACCACTAAGATTTATAGATGAGCACAACATATTTCCCGACGAACAGTTCGGCTTTAGAAAATGGCACAGTACTTCCCACCAAGTGCTCAGAATTTGTAAACATATTAAAACTTCACGTTCTCAAGGTAAATCCACCGGTATGATATTGTTCGATATAGAGAAGGCTTTCGACTCTGTATGGCACGACGGTTTGATCTTTAAAATGATCAACTTCAATTTCCCCAAATATTTGTGTAAAATAGTCCAGAGCTTTTTGTCGTCCCGTCTTTTTCAAGTTCACGTTAACAATGGTATCTCGGATGATATGCCCGTCCCAATGGGTGCTCCTCAAGGTGCAGTACTGTGACCAATTTTGAGCAATTTGTACACGTCAGATCTCCCAGTGTCAGGCCGCCATTAAGCTAAATGGGGATAAAATGCAAGCTATCTTTTTCACCCGGAAAAGAAAAGCTTGTTTTCTACCCAGCACGCAAACGCAACTCCAGCTAAATGGAAAAAATTTAGACAAAAGACTGACATTCAAAGAACATATTACAAGAACGCTGAACAAAGTTAAATTAGCAACTAACATAATGTACCCCTTTATTAACAGAAAGTCGAAACTAACGAAGGAAAATGATCTTCCAAGCATAACTTCTATATGTTTGTCCACTTTGGGGTAATAGCGCTAAATCCCACATTAAACGCTTGCAAGTGTCACAAAATAAAACACTTAAAATGATGCTAAATCTACCATGGCACCACTCAACGATTGATCTCCACGAAAGAGCGAATGTTGAATTGATTTCTGAAAGAATTCAAAAGCTGAATACGAAATTTCTGTCGAGCTGTATCTTTGCTGATAATATCCTCGTAAGCCAAGTGAGCAGTTAAATTACATTGCAAAAAAAAAACGTTGTTTTCATTACACACTTATTTATACATTTATTTATCTAATTATTTATTTATTAAGTAATTAATTAATTTATTTATAACTTATTTATTTATCTATTTATTTAATTTTTTTTTTATTTATTTATATATATATATTTAATTATTCGTTTGCTTATTCTTTGATTCGTTATTAATATATACAATTGTTTATTTATCAGTTTGTTGTTTTGTTTTCGTTTATGTACATACTTATATTTATTTTTTCTTATTCGTTTATACAAACGGATGTTTACTTCCAATCTATTTTTTTATTTTTGTTTATATATTTTTTTTTTGTATTTGCGAAGGGTTTTCACGAATTTCCCTTCCTAACATAACATAATATTTATATTCTAAATTAAAATTTTCTATAACACTAAGATAATGTTTCAGTAGGAATATACAATTGTATTGTATCTCTGAATTGTAAAATGTGCGGTAAATCCAGCTTTTTGTAATATTTATTTCGAATAAAATAAATGTATCTATCTAAGACTAAAAAAATTAAATCTACTACTGATAAAACAAAACAAAGAGGACATTGGCACATTAGGCCTCGTCTGCCTACTATAGGAGCTGTCAATATGAAGAAAGGCTTGAAACCATTAAATATGTTCTCGTCGCTTAAAAGACAGAAACCGTAGGAAGAGCTCGCCATGTTAGCAAAAATTGCACAGGCTTAAGGAATTTCATAAAAAGTGATTTTAAGTTGTCATTCCCGAGAATGCATTTATAAATCATGTGATGGAAACTAATTATCTTCCAAGCCCCCGTGTTAGTCACCTCAACTCTTAAGTTCATTTCCTTCAACCTTATTTTTTTCTTAGAAGGCTATTGTTCTTCTGTAAAGAAAACTATTGTGCATTTTTTTCCGTTGTTTTTGAATAACAAATGAAATAATTAAACTTGTAAACAAAAGGTTGGCGCATATTGATCTTAGATAAATGCTCCCCCTCTTCAAGACTGTCTATAAAAACACAAAATATCGTCGACAACCTTAATTTTAGAATCTCATCACGTCCATCTAACTTGCTTAGTATTCACGAGGCAATAATTGACATTTTGCTTCAAGTGGAGCGTTTACTTTAGCCCGGATTCACGTGACATTTCATTTTTGTGTTTGCAATAACAAAAGCATCGTGCATCACATCTGATTGGAAGGTTTGGCCTGTTGCCGTCCATTAGGAATTCAATGTCGGCACTTAATTATTCAGCCCTTCAGTCTTTAATATGGAAACCAAATTATTTTTTAGACAATACGAAGTTTTCAAGTTGCAAATTGACAATGGGTGTGTTTAAATGAAAAGACGATAGAATCAATGTCACTGGCGTTTGAATCGTAAATGTTTCTTATTGTTAGTAAACAAATCATCTTCCCCAATCACGAGCGAATCTGACGTGTAAACCACTGCACCTTTGAGAGCAGTTGATTCACCTTTTTGAAACAAAAAAAAGGTGAAACCATTTGTTTTATTTTTAACATAGAATTGCCTATTTTGCTTTCGATGTTTTTCAAAATTAGACATTTCCCAAACCATTCAGGAAAAATTCCTATAGATGACGCTATTGCAAGTAAACACACAAACCGTGGTTTTTGCTCATGCTAATATATCTGAAATATGTACGCACAATTTCTTTTAAATCGATTCATAGGATTTTTTTCATCAAGTCGGTGGTATAAGTAAAACATTTTGTTTTATCAACTTCGGAAGTGTGTGTCTTCTGTTTGTGATGGCACGTAGCTGGACATTGATCGCTAGAACCGTTTTTCAGTGTTTGCAGATCTGCTCAGTGGCATCCGTCACACTCTTGTTTTCCCAGTAATTCTCTGGCAGATTAATTGGGGGCGTTATCGCCGAACTCCCGTATGCATGGCGTCGGGCCAAACGCACGGTCGCAGGCGTCGATGTTCCCCATACTCGATGCTCTGCACGAGGTCAGCGACACCCTCAAGGTCTGCCACTTTCAAAATTTCTTGGTTAAGTAATTTGTAGCTTAGCTTCGGATTTTCGTAAATTTGCTGTTCAGAACACTTCCATAACAGTGGCATTGCCGAGCAAATTGCCCATAATTTTTTTTTTTTTCATTTATCTGGTAATTATATTAAGTGGATGTTTGACGTCGTTTTTTGTTTATTCTGTTGCTTTTAATAAAAAAAAAATGGTGGATGGAATTTTAGCTTTTTTTTTTAAATATAATTTTCTTCTGCAGAAGAGTTTAACGGTACGTTAAACAACAACTACGGGTTTGTTGCGGGCGACTTTGGGAATATCATGGATTCTTTAAAGATTGCCATATTTATAGACTTCGTTAATCTAGGATTCGCATTGTATTAAAATACCGACAACAGCGCAGAATTTAAACGAAGAATTTTTCATGCCAATGGGCTAAGGAGTAAATCGGATAATAAAACCTTATCTCGAACCACGAAAACAATATAATACAAGACCCTTTTTAACTTTTTTAATAGATGGATTGTTCATAAATTTGAAGTTTTTATTTATTTATCTTGCAATTCTCAACCCATAATATCTTTCTACCAAGTTAATGAATAAGGTATTAAAATCGGATTTTTTGTTTAATATATTTAAATGTCACTACCGACTTTCAAAGTTAAAAAATTGTTGTAATGCTTGATAAGGTATACTTTAAATAATCGGAATGCCGGTACTTAGCTTCCAACATATACATACATATTACTCCTTGCTCTGCATTTCACTTTTTTGTGAATCCGACCACCAAAAGTGAAATTAGATGTTCTGCATTTCGAAAAATCGCTGTTTTCAGGTGAATTACATTCACTAACGTGTTTTTTTCATAATAATTAATTAGTAAAGCTAGCTTATTAAACTACACATACATTACTTTATGTCTTTCGATTTATGTTTCTTATATTTAAATTATATAAACGTTTTGTTATTGTTTACAAAGTTTTTGAGTGGACTTTTTAATTTTATTTCTTAGACTAAACTAAAAACTAGAAAAAATTTAACCCCACTTAAAATAATATTATACTTATGCGTCCTTAAAAATATGTAAGTCGGCCAAGCATGTCGCTTGGGTGATAAGCCACGGAAATATAGTTTTTGTTCCAAGTCATTGCTCTTGCAATGCGACTTCGAATAAGCTTCATCAGGAAATTGTCCGTTTGACCCGTCGGACAGGACTTCATTCATCATCATCAATGGAAACAAGCTCTAAAACCCGAATCTTTTCCATTAAGCTTGTTCCCACGTTAAACCATACGGGACATCCAGCAAGGGCCGAACGAGGGACTCCACTGAAATTGACTTAAGTCACTCTTTGCTTGAAATGTCCCTCTTTCGGATCTGTTTATCGAGATACTCCCATAACTACTCGATAGAGTTATTATTCTCCCAAAATTTGAAGATGATCTTCTTTGTTCACCGACGAAGTTCCTAACTCCAGATGACGCCAAATATTCCCAGATTATTTCCGAACCATATTTTTCGCGGTTTTCTTGAGCCAAAAATCTCAAATTTGCTCTGTTCACTTATTTTAAAGAAGCAACTTAAGGTGCGAATGAAATAAAAATACACCCTCAATCATGAAAAAACTGTAAAGGTTGTTTTCCCAAAAAGCAGCATGTGAGGCACTGTACACTATACACTTTTTTTGACGCCATCAAAATGGGTAAAAAATTTTATATTTTTTGTTTCAAGTTTTGTTTAAAATTTTTCTGTAGTTTTTTGTGTCAGTATATTGAAAATAAATCACCTTCTAAAATTACATCCCTATTTTTAAGGGAAGTACTACCCAATTATCAAAAAGCTATTTGAAAAATAAGATTTGCAGGAATACACTTTCTTTTGACGCTCACAGTAGATACTAGAAACCCAAGGAAGCGGAGTCCTAAACAGAATGGTCACTTCATTAAAAGTTATTTTATTAATTGTTTTTTTGTTGCCTTAATTTAACTTTTATTGAACGACATAAAGTGCAATTAAATCCTCTTCAGGCTTCCTTAAAATGCTTTCCATATTCAAGTAGAATTTTTTTCTAATTTCCCTCATTGATGCTGATTATTCATAGAGTTAGGCACAGTAAAGAGATAGTGTATTCCAATATTGTGTGCCCTGCTGCTTAATCCACTTTATAAATAATTTTAATTGCAATGCTCTTAAGGTCTCGCTGATAATTTGGCTGATTGTTAATCTAACAAACCCAATGTAAAATGTTCCCCCTGACCTTCGGTAGCTTCCTTCAGCCAGAAATCGGAGCGTTGCTGTAAGTTGGTGGTTCAGATCAACAGATGTTGGCTTCTTTCTGAATCCCTACCAAAATTGTGAGCATACAATTCTCGCAGACAAATCCTGCGCACTCTTTCTGATCAGTTTTCTTAGCGGTTTTTACTGACAATAAATTTAAAATACCATCCGCGTTTAATAGAAAATTACTCATTTTATTCAGCACCAGCTTGGCAATTTTTAAATCATCAAAAAAACTTGACATTTCGAAAAAGAGTTCGAAGTGGATTCCACTCCCACGAGAAAAAACAGAACAAGCCGGTTAGTATTTTTATTCATAAAGCTTTGGTCTGATTGGAATAAGTTATGAATTGAAAAATATGTTTTTTATTTAATTTTGTTAATTTCTAAATTCTGCTGCAACACTCAAATGTAAATTGAAAAAACTAGAAAAACATCATTATCTATTTCCTAGTAGAATAGATTAGTTTAAGGGGAGTTAAAAGTAAACAAAATTGTCTTAAACTTTTTTTAAAACTATTCTTTTAGAATGCTTCCCATTGACCGTCACTTATTCTGTCGTGCTCCGAAGTTGTATTCCGTTCTCAATTCTCTTTACAGATCATAGATGGCGCTTATGTTAGTAATCAATTGATAGATGGCGCTAAAAATTTAAAAGGCTGACACTTTTTTGTCATCCGATATGCGTGTCTAAGCATGAACAAGAGCTAAACGGGCTCTACTGAAATATGGATCTCCGGCTTGAAAGGACTTTGAAGTTATACCAGAGGAATGCCGGTGACGGAAGACCTCATTTGGTGCACACCTTGCGCCTGCTTGACGCAATATTTATTTGCTGAACAAACCGATCACTTTATTTCATATTGAATTAGTTAGAATTATGTTTTTCTTCAATGATGTGTTTTAACTCTCTGGTCTCGTTCTTTCTTTCTCCCTTTGTTAGCTTCCTGTCATTTTGCCTGGTTGAACTCAATCGAAGACAAAATTATTATACTCGAATGAGCTCGGAAAAAGTGGTCAGTAATTAACATTGCATTCTACAGATACAATCGAAGATTGTTTCTTGTGTTTCTCGGCAGCGAATTACTTAAAACAAGTTCGATTGTATTAAAAATGTCATTGTGAAATGTGAAATCGTTATGTTTCAAGCTAAAATTCGATCATATTCCATGTTCAAATAATAAATGATATTGTTTTTGAGTCTGAAAGTGAGAAGGAAGGAGGAGTTAATACTAAAATTAGAAGGACGTATTTCAGATAAAAATCATTCCATAGGAATTATGTGAAAATAAGTAAGTTTTCGAAAAGACAATAATAAAATCGAGATTGTAAAATGGATGCAGCAGTTAAGGGTTAGCAAAGAATGTTTTCTGATGATCCTCATCAGCACATCAGTTTCACTTTGAGTCTCCTAGACAGTGAGAGTGAAGAAAATAATCTTTATTATTATTGTTGTTATAAGAGAGTTTGCAAGTTTTCCCAAAGACTGCTATTACACATCGCATGTTTTTGATGCTCAGTTATCAGTGATTTTCTTTTGAAATATCTTTACGAGTTGCGCACGTTATTATGCGAAGATATTTTGATGCGCTAGAGCTGCGCGTTATTTTGACAGCTATCTTCAATTTTTTAAACACTGTTCGTAGATGAAGAACTTGTTAATGAAATTATATATATATGTTTATGATGCTTTTGAGACGAAATGAAAAGAAAAAAAAATTAGTTTTTAACTATAGAGGAAACATTGACATGTCCAGGGATCTTTCAATTTCAGTACAAATGCACTGAAAGTGAAATTCTCAGTGTTTACTTTAACTATCAACTTTATTTACTTGTTTACTTAGTTTTATACCAAATTCAAAATTAACGTCTGTTTTTTGCCACCTAGGCAGAGCAAATCTGTTGTGTATCCTAAGAGTGAGAAATATAAATGAAGCAAATTCGCAAAATAAAGAAGAAGGAGATAAGGAAACGTCAAAAAAAATGCAAGGGAAATCCTACCCGTGGATGTCCGGGCTGGGTTATCGCCGTTTCACCTTCCCTCTCTTTTGCACTCATTCGAATCTTGGAAAACATGCTGTGTGTAGTAGCGGTCTAAGCCGTACTGTTAGCATCACAATTATATTATACGTTTGTTACGGGATGAAGTACTGTGAACTGTTACCGTAATGATTACCCATGAAAATGAAACCAAGGGCAATGGCGTAAGAACAAATATGGCGACCGTCAGAATTTTTTTGTCCCAGGCAGAGAAAAACAATCCTGACAACCCCGTAAAACTCAAAATGGGATGTGTTCACAAATTTCAACATCGTCTTAAAAGAAAATTATTTTTATCATTACAGATCGTCAGGAGACATAAGTTAAGCAGTAGCTTGGACCGCAGTAAAAATTAAATAAACACCAGCTTAAGCATTTTTGTGTTTAGCATGAGTTACGAATATGAAGAAAAAATATGAAAAACAAGTAATCGGAGTGCAATGATTGATAAACAAATTGAAGAGCCACGAACTGTGCTTTTCATTCATACATACACTAACTTGTATCCATTAATTAGTCTGTTCAAGGAGCTGAGGCTTCATAAATCCTATCGCTTGAGAAAACGAGTAATACCTGGTATACCTTTGGCTGATAACGCAAAATTCTGCATTAAAATCATATCGCTGCGAATTATGTGAACCACTTGTAACACCTGATTTCATCGCCTCCGTGGCGCAATCGGTTAGCGCGTTCGGCTGTTAACCGAAAGGTTGGTGGTTCGAGTCCACCCGGGGGCGGATAACTTTTTTTATATTTTTTTAACAATAAAACTTTTTGTTATTTTCAAAACAGAGTAAATATTACCATTTTATTAGTTGTTTTTTTTTTTTACCAAAAAATACACAAACACAAAAAAAAGAAAAAATACACAAAATAAAGCAGCAATATAGTCTGGTAGAAACATACTTTCGTGGCTAGCCAATAAATACGCTCATGGCCTTTCCCAGGCCCATCGTCACCGGCATCTTCATTGTCCGAGGCGGTGGGAAAGCTGGCAGTAAATAGAACGCGCCAATATGAAACAGCAGCAAGGTGGTGCGATTGAGTTCGATATATTTATTCCAATAGTTCTTTAACCGTGCACCGAGGCACTTGTTAAGCTCCGCCTTGAGAGAATCAATTTCGACCCCTAGCGAAATTATTTGATTCCGAAGTCTTGATTCTGACTCGCTTAATTCTCGAGCTTGAAATTCTTTTCTGTAAGCAAGTCGAATTAATATTTGTAGTCTTGTTTAAAAGGTTTGTGTTGCTACATACTCTTTTAGACCCGATAGCAGAGCTTCAAGCATTTTGATCTCCGAGTTGGCTTTTGATAGTTGTTCGTCTCGTAGATATATTTCTTGTAAGTGCTCTTCTTCTTCTTTTTTATTTTTGAATTCATTGACTTTTATCTTAAAATTTGTAAAAATAAAAAATATCATCTTTATTTGGGTTTTATTTGAGTTTTCAAAGAGGATGAAACTTTACTTCAGATGGAGTAATGGTGACCTCGAAAACAAATTATAGTCTAGCAAACGCCCCTTAAGGGTATGAAAAGGATGATGATGATGCCATATGAAAAATTGTATAATTAGCAAATTTGTTTGAGGATAAATGCTGGGTAAAAGGCTCAAGGATATTTATTCTCTTAAATATTGGTTCCAAGTCAACAAATGCTGATACGAACTGCGTATCTTTATTTTATGCATCGGCGGCTTGGCCTTCACCTTAGGTGGCTATTCTAATTGCTTCCTTGCCTAAAGAAGCCAATGCGGCCAGATGTACAATATATTTATTTCCTTGACCTATTGCAATTACGAGCAAGGAAGGAAGGACATGAATTAAAGCAAAGAGATTTTGTGTTCCTTCCGCTGCTTTCCACAAATAGGCTCATTGATTAGGAGGGGATTCAGGAAAATGAAACATGCCTAAAACATGTGGATTAATGTGAAAATGTATCATCTGTAAAAGTTCGGGTTTAGTTAAAAAATCGATTAAAAATCACAAAAACTTCACTTTCTGGAATATCAACAAAAGGTGAAAAAAAATTCTGCGAATTTGGAGCTAATGAAACCAAAATAATTTGAGTTTCAAATCAATTCTTCGCCTTATGCTCCCACTAACTCTGTGTAAAATCCATTATAAGGCTAGTCTCCATTTCTTAAGAGCGAGTAAACTATAAAAAATAGCAAAATACTATACTGAAATACAAACCATCAAAAGTACCTTGTATTCCAATTAAAAATCATTAATCCGTATTCAAACAGCAAAGGATAGCTTTAAACCTTAAGATTATAGCTCGATACCACTAACGCTTTATGTCATGTGCTCGATAAGGCCTCCTTAAACATTCCTCGCCTCCTTGTCATACCACGTAAAATATCCCGTGTTCAAACATTACCTCACCCAACAAGTATAATATGCTAGCTCATTTTGAATTGCTTAGACACGCCATGGAACATTTGTATAGTTACTGGAAAGCAGTGCGTAAACACCTCGCCCCTCCACATTCGAATTCAAATCGGGGCAATCAATCAAGATAGGATTGTGCCAAGGCATGGCCCCTTGCTATGAACTAGGAAATTCCAAATCCCCAGTGAATTGTAACACTAATATCGGAATATTTCTCTAGAGTGTGCGGTATTGATTTTTAGCCGAATTCGCGTTGTCCTTTCGATGTACTTCTTGTGTGCAGTCCTCGGATTATTAACGTTCCTTTTGACATAAAAATCGATATGCTAACAATGTTTGAGGTCAAGGATTCGAAGTTTTGATGCAATTTCAAGTAGAAAAGTTGTTTTCAATAAAATTTGCAGAGCTTCGAATGGATGGTATGTTCGAGAATTTCCTGAACCAAATTTTATAGTTCGATGAACTCAACGACTGGGGCGATATACTCTGAGTTTCTGCAGGTGGGGTTCAGGCCTCTTGAAATAAAGATGACAAAAGCCCACAATCACTATGTCTTTAGCTCACCTCAGGTGGAAGGGCACCTGATCTAATGTATTTAAAATGAGTACATGCGCTCAAGGGTTTATAAATACCCTTATAATATTGACATATAACGAGACTGAAAAAAATACTGATGCACTTTTTACTTTAAACTTCTATAAATTGTGATGATTAGGAAATACGGAATGTGACAGGGCGTTCCACATCCGTGTTTTGTTGCTTAAAAACTGATCACTAATGAGCTTGAATATGAAATGTTGAGTATTGTGGGTGAGGCGATTAAAGGAATAAGGAGGAAGAAATGAAACTGACTAATTTTACGAAAAAAAAGAATAAAATATGAAAAGACAGGAGAACTGTGTCGAGAAGGCTCAAGATGATCTCTGGAGCCTCTGCCTATTCATATAAGTTATACTTCAAGTTTGAGCTAACGTAAGCTTTGCATACGATATTCAGATAAGATTTCTTGGTCTGCTTGAACCGCAGTAAACCTAGACTACAAGATTGTTACTTATACACATCCCGAGGACGAAAGGTCCTTCCGCTTACGCGATTCAAGCGCCCCTCATCGATGATGGCCGAGGCTTTATATATCACTTAAATGACGTTAGATGGCATTGAGTCTGGAGGCTTTGAACTTCACTTTTAAGATCTCCATGAATTTTTGGACGAATATGAAAAACAGAAGGTACTGGAATAGTTGTTTTAAACAGTTATGAAAAATAAATATTGTCGGAGACAAAAAAAAAAAGAAATATAGTGATAGTTCTGACACGGTTCAATAATGTTTGATTTGACGGGCCCGAAAGTAATCCAATGATTAAGAGATTCGTCAATGCCTAATGCATGCATTTTCAGTAGAAAATTCTGATGTGAGGTACGATTGCGCAAATAGATCTGGCTCATGGAATATTTCACGTGCGCGTGTGCAGGAGGAGACAGAGCATGATCTGGGAGTTTTTAGATGGCGAAATGGGCCGCGATAAGATTTGGTTTGTCCACAGAGCTAAGGGCTGGAAAGTCATTCTAGACGAGAGTTGGGAACAAGGATGAGACAATTTCTTCTTAAATTTGCAACGAACTAAAACATTGTTTTTCCTACTTGTTTGGACTCTTCGGCTTTCCTCAGATGGGTCAGCTGGATAGCTTCTTTACAGCTCAAGTCATACCAAGAGTTCATCTTTTATTTAATGCTTTTCATCCTGTGAGATATTAAGTTCAGCATACTAAGGAGAGTCCTGTTTGTGACCATAGCGACAAGTTTAAGCTCCTTAATGATTTTTCAAAGCCGTCGGTTCATTTACTGCTGGGTTCGACGAGACTTGATATACGAGTACGTCTATAGTGTATTTATCAGTGCGAGAGCGGTGCCAAAATGGGATTAAATATATTGGGGAAAATCAGTTTTGAATGATGGGTAATTTATTGATTTGCTTCAGCTGACTTGGCAAAAGGCTTTCCTGTTTCCTGCTAGAAGCATAGCTCTTCTTCTGGCTCCATACAGTCACATCTGCAAGATGTATTGGTTTCTCAATGGGTTGTAAATTTTTCGAAGAACGTGAAATGCTTACGACCCCGAGTTGCGGCCCATTTCAAAACGTAACTTTTTAAGCAAGTTTGGGCCCATTCGGGAATTCAAACTCTGCAAAGCAAACCTACAAATCTACAAAGAGAGAGTGTCAACAACAACAATGCCACAGAAAAAAAATGGTTAAAAAACATGGTTATTTAAATCAAATTGTATCGTTTTCCTAAAAATCTTGTTTTCTTTTACGTTGTTAGATGGAATTGAGGAATATTTCAGCTACGGATAACTTGTATATCTAAGGTTTTCAACCCTTTTTCAATTATTTCGTCATAATCTATTTTAGGAACTTGGGATGATAAAAGGTAGGTGACTAGTCTAGAATTTTGAGAAACTCGCTTTTTCATTTTCCAACGTCTTGTAGTGTCAATAATCACCTCTCAAAAATTGATGACGAAGTTCGCTGCAGATAAAAAGTTAGTGTTTTGTGTAGGGACGAGTGGGAGTGCGCGGTTGGCAGCTAGAGCCCTGAACGCCAGCTGTGAATCCCTACTCTGAAAATTCCGGTTTCTTTTGTTAACATATATCTGCAATGGTATTATTATACACAGTCGGTTCTATTCCGGCCCTCTACAAAGTTATTTTGACAATGTACCGAAGCAATCCAGTTCGATAATGGGTCCGTACTGAAAACTTTAAAAGCGTTTTCCAAATCACTTTTTTTCAAGTGGCGGGCAGATAATCTCCGAAACCACTCGATCGATTTTGATTAAATGTTGTACGATTCTTTATAAAGGTGTTTTGAATGGTTATTCACCACATAAAAGAAAAAATCACAATATCAAAATTTACAGGACATGAACGGTGCTAAAATATGTGAATTTTTGAACAATATTTTTCCAAAGTCGCTTTATTTTTTTTACTATCGTTTTTTGTCAAACAGTGGTTAATAATCACGTGGCAAAACTTCCTCTATAAAATGCCTTTTTGTTTTTGTTTCAGACTCAGATCTGGAGATTAACTGTCCGTTTTTTTCTGCAGCCTCGATTTGGGCGCCCTCTACAAATTCTTTATAAAATGCTGGAGAAAAATAAAAAAAAAACTTTCCTATTCTGTCCTGATTAAAAATGTATTGTTCTATCTAGCATAGAAGCCGAGAAATAAATATTTGAATGCCGAATGAGCCCATAGTAGTCAATTTCGAACTGGTCTAAAGCCAAAGGCGTGAGGCGACAAGAAATGATTTTGCTGCAATATATGAATCAGTTGGACCTTTTAAGCGAATAGTTTTTGTAAGGCTAGTGTGACAGATGTTCAGTTGGACAGCCCTTTGAAGTTCTCCACCTTTTGCTACTGCCTTTGTATTCCTACACCTGTCGAAACTGAGCCATTCAAAGCCCCGTCCATTCAGGTCTTCAATCA
The DNA here is from genome assembly GCA_963555765.1 of Orthonevra nobilis. NCBI lineage: Eukaryota > Metazoa > Arthropoda > Insecta > Diptera > Syrphidae > Orthonevra > Orthonevra nobilis. Next base: position 142,611,267 of record OY743224.1, read on the forward strand.
ATTTAAATGTTATCTTTCTAGTTATCCAGTTTCACCACTTTTATAATTTGTTTTTCCCCTCCAAACGGTAGCTTCTCATTGTACATCAAAAGACTGTATTAAAGTTTCAAATAATTAAAATTTCCATCAGCGCCCCTCTGCTCGATTTCTCGTGCCCCAAATACTCCTTTCCGTAAGACACGTGCTGATTCCGATTTCTCAAGTTACACCTCGGTTCGCAGGGGTGCTTTACTGATGACTCACGCTAACGCAACAAAACAAATTTCGATTAACTACAGAATCATTACCATCCCGCTTCCCATTATCACCCTGATGACGGTTATCAATTGGAACAGAAAAGCTTCAGGCGCAAAGCTCTCCTCCCAATTCCTAGAATATCAACTGCCGCTGATGATTCACAAAGTCCTCTAACAGGATAACAAAACTGGGGAATCCACAATACTCGCACCATAAACTTTGACCTTTCGTATCCAAGAAAAAAGAAAAAAAGCCGAAACAGAATTCCTGGAACTCCATTACCCTGCCACTTCATCAATGATTCAAGTCGCATAATGTAAACAAGCAATCAGAGGCAGTGGCTGGCCTCTGCCCAATACTCACCTCATTTAAAAGGTCATTCTTTTGGTTCTCCAGGAGTTGGATGTTCCGCTGCTGACAGGACAGACTCGTTTGCAGGTGACGTATCTGTGCCATCGACTGGAAGAGCTGGCTTTTTGTCTCCTTGAGAATATTATTTAGGGCATCGTTCTCCTGATCCTTGTTATGCAGCTGCTGTTCGAAGAGTGACGCATCTGCTTTGGCACTTATCAAGGACGTTGTAAGACGCTCCACGGATAATTGTATCCTTTGGTTGTCATCTGCGGCGTGACGCAACTGCCGCCTCAGTTGGTCATTCTGCTTCTGTTCGCTGCGAAAGACCGAATTTAAGACATGGATCTGGTTCTTAAGTTTGGTCGACTGAAAAAAATATAAGTTACAGGACGTTAAAGGAATTCCCATCAAACCCTGTTTACCCTGTTGTGGAGTTGCTCAACTTCCTCGTTCAAACGTCTAACGTCGTCCCTTCTCTTGCGCCAGGCATTCAGCATTATGGTCGCGAATATCTTCATTCCAGCTGCTTTGGCTGTAAGCCCACCAATAACTTCCGGTTCACTGACCACGTAAAATAGCTCGTCTTTGGTGGGATAGAATATGTCCTGGACGGGGCGTGTTTTTTGCACACGCACCGGCTTTGGCAGGACTATGCTGCCATAGCTGTCCTCGAAGACATTTTTTGAATATGGATTGTACGATTTCTTCGACTGCTTGATATCCATTTGGGAAAGTGATTTTCGAATGCGATAGGGCACCAACGATTTTGAAGGTTCTTTAAATTTTTCAACACACGGCTGCCCAGTTGTGGACTCAATGCGTTGCGCGGAATTGGCTCGGGGAATTTGTGAATGTGGATGGACCAAACTGAAAGGAGGCAGCAGAACAGAAAGTGTTGACTGTAATTTTAGGTTGGAAAGGAAAGAAAAAAAAGGACGAGCTACGCGTCTAAATGTTTATTTAATTTTTTTTTTCTACAACTTTTTTCCAAATGGTTCCTAAGTTTAAAAATAAATTTAAAAAAAAAAGTAAACAGTAATTTTTTTTGGGAAACTTACGCATGTTTTGAGGTTTTCTTCTTCTTTCGTTGGCAGGATTCTTTGAGTTTCTCCGATTCGCCACTGCTGCTGGGTGTATCGAGGGCGAGTTCCTTGCATTCGGGCATGGTACTTAAAATTGAATATAAATAAATAAATTAAAATGTTATCAGCTTGTTTAACTTGGAAGTGCTTTAATATGAATGAGGACTATGAAATTGTGTTTGCTTTTAAATGAAATTATTCAGAGAGACTTATTGCTTTGATTCGGGTATTGCTAAAATGTAAAGTGGTCGGTTAAGGGTTACAGCCTGATCTTGCTTTGATTAATTGATAGAATAAATGAGAGCAGTGTTTGTTAGTTCAAGATGTCATTTGCAATCGATTATTTCAATGTGAGAAAGCATGTGAGCCTTAACTGCGCCGCTTACTACATTGCAGGGGACGAAGCTTACAGGTACATTTGGCATGACGAAAGAGGTTGAGATGTCTGCACTTTTAAAACAGACAGCAAGTAACAGGATGTGAAGAAGATTTTCTATAAAGCAGGGATGATCAGATGGATGATCAGATGGATTCTTCCAGAGTCCTCCAAATCCCGAAGGGCTGATTCCGAAGTGGTATATTCAAGATCAAAGAGATATGATGGTTGGTTGGTTGGTTTGTAACGGTGAGCTTTATAAGCTCTTCACCTAGGCCTCTGATTGGGTCCGCTATGTTCCCTTATTTTCTGTAAGGAGAAAATTTAGATTAAAAAGGAGGAGAGGGGTTGTAGTGAAAAAGAGGGAGGGGGAGATGTCAGAGAGATGGAGTGTCTTGATTTGTATGGTCGGAAAATCTTCTTTTTCATTTTGCGAAATCCATGATCTCACCGATCCCGATTTCTTTGACGTGCGCAAGATCCGGTATCAGTGCTGACCCCAGTATTTTGCATCCCAGTCTGTTCAGTGGCAGAGGTAGTGCTCCAGATCTTCCTCTTCCTCCTCATGTTGGGGCTTCTGCAAGACGGAGCCTATTTAAGTAAAGATTAAGGTTAATGTGCTCTGTTATGAGCCTCACTATTAGCAGTGGATTCCATTTGCTGGAGTTCAGAGCTCGTTTCGCTACCTTGTTAGTTGGTTTTTCTATTATCGATTTTGCTGTTCTGCACGTTTTAAGGTTGACCCAGAGATTTTTGAATTTTTTCTTGGTTGCTTTTTCGTTTGTAGCTCTTTTAATAGTTGTCATCGGGACGCCTATTTCCTTTACAGGGTTCTAGCTATTACCTGCTCCTTTACTAGTCAGTTTGTCAGTCTGTCAACTTTTTCATTTCCTTTTACACCCATCGTGCCCCGATACCCATGTTTGTCTAGTTTTTGTTTGCACTTCCCTACCAGTGTCGATATTGATAGGGGGTTAGTAATAGCTGCAGTATTATCGGAGCAGATGAGTATTTGCTTCTCCCGTATGTTAAGGTCGATGAGCTTTTCTACTCCAGTTAGTATTGCGAAAACTTCTGTTTGAAACACCGTGACGAATAGTTCAAAATGATTTGAAATTTCGATCGGTGAGTTCGGGCAGTAGATCCCTGCCCTCGATTCAGACGAGTCTTTTGGTCTTTTGTCGCGTTTCACAAAGTTCACCTGGTGAAAACTACAATAGGCTTTACCCCCGAGTGAGACCAGTGCTGCCAAAGGTTTCACCTCGTCAATTCCCAAAAATACCGGTTGACCTTTGTCTTCCTGTGGACAAATGTGGACACCCGGCTCAACTCGGAATTTCCATACCGGAGTCATACTTATGTTAGATATTGACAACTTTGTTAAGGTCGACATGCCACACACTATGCCAGTCGTGAAACGTCGGGGGTTATCCTGATGTCAAATAATATCAGGCGCGATTTAAAAAAAAACTGCCCGTGGAAGTTAATAAAAATACTGCGAATCAAGTGAATGCAAAAAAGTCCCTTTCGATTTTGGACTCGTTCTAGAGAGCAATCAAAACCACAATACATCCCAGTTTCGAACCTCTTCACAAGCGTCCAAACTTTTCTCTTAATGCTCCTTAAGGGTTGTAATAATCCCTTGAGAGAGAGCAGAACGAAGCGTTAATACCGTACTTATTACATTCTAATCTAATCGCCTAAAAGGAGCGGCTTTTTATTAGCACTTAATTAGTTGATATTTATCAATCAGGTATACAGTACTGGAAGCTACATTCAATCTTAAGCTGTCTTTCTTTCCAAATAGCATTTCTCAACATAATCGATTCAAATATAAAAAAAAAACGTTAAGAGGCTCCAATAAAATAAATAACACTATCAATGGGAACGCGGAAATTCCGTGCGTTTCGTGTTGATAATCTGTAGACAAATCCATTCGTCTGTATATCTTGTTGGTAATAAATTCAAATCTAGTTGCACACGATGTCCCCCGCTCAGGATTAAAGGATTCCATGTCGAAAGCACATTAACCATCACCAGTAGTAGTCAAACGCGATGTTACCTCAAAATCCGCTCGGAGTGTTTCATTACACAATACAAATCGATCTAACAATGCCTCAAGCTATGATTGTTTCCTGGAAATCTAGAAGTATCCCCCCACCATAGTGCCATGTGTGCCCTTCCCAGGATCAAGCAGCCTATTCTCCCCGCAGTTGGAAATGGGTCTGTGGTATACGAGTAGGGTCTGTGTGTTAGGACTGTGATTGTGTATCGATTTAAATGGCCGTTGTAGGAGGGTAAAACTCTTGGTTGTCCTTGGTCGATGGATTGAAGGACGTGGTTGTGAGTTTAACTTACGTTTTGGCAAGTTCAAGTGTTAGCCTTGACCAAAGCATGCCAAACGCAGGACAAAATACAAACAAAATGAAACATGTTTTTCTTGCACGTGGAAAAATGGCCAAGTGTTTTTGTTGTTTTTTTGTAGAATGCCGGCCGTTGGCGGCGGCAGGGTGAATTAATTAGGCTGCCATTCAAGTCAGTCGGAATTATTCAAAAAGTAAGTTTTGTGTAGATGTTTGCAAAACTCAGAGGTTTTGTTAATCTTGAACTGGGTTACTTAATGGGAACTTTGTCGCGTCGGTGTTTATAATAACCTGGAGGTCCTTTCTAATTTCCATGTCTATCCGTCGCAATACGCATTTTATTGCCAATTTCGAAATTTGACGGGGTTCAACTATTATTTCAAATTTGGGAAAGAAATTAATGCTTTTATTTTAAAAGGGGTGGACCCTTTTTTTGACACATTCTTTGACAGTTTCATTTGCTTCTAGATTATTATGTCCTTGATCTGAGACTTTGTTTTTGAGTAGAGAGGTTTCTTAAGCTACTGATTGTCAATAAAGATCGCCTCTTATGTGGTGCGCAGGCCGAGGATTTCCATGCTCTCACTTTTTCGTGCCTCTGTTCGTATTGTCGCCGTTTTTCGCGCAGTGCTCGGTTCAAATATAAAATCGATACATTTGCCCAGTGATAGTTTCGTTGGTTTTCAACAGTTCATAATAAATGACATCGATCTGGTCCCACCAAACACAACGCATAATCCTCGCAGCATGAATATTCGGCCGAGCGGACGACGCAGTCTCCATGACTTTCTTTTCTTAAGTTTGCTGTAATGAATACGAAAAACCAATGTTCAACATCCCTTGGCTTCAAATCACAAGGAACCCAAGCTCCTCATTTTTTAATCATTCCCAACGCATGCAATCGCTTGGAAATTGCATGACGGGTAACTAATGCTAAAGCAAGCTGTTCTTAAGTTTGGCACGGATTCTCATCGAGCTATGCCTCCAATTCAGCGTCTTCGGAGGATTTTGTCCTTCCTTCACGCGGATTGTCGTCAATATCGAAATCACTGCTTTTAAAATGAAACCAATCACGGAACGTTGCTTCATTTAGAGCAGCAAGAGCCTCCTCATAGCTTACCTGTCAAAATAATTAGAATTAAAAATAAAGTCATCTTTCTCAAAAAGTTAAAATTAAGGGATGGACCTTAAGACCTTAAGCCTTAAATACAATTTACAAACGAATCCAGATATTTAGAGACAGTGTTATTGACAAACGACAAATGTCCAATGAATCATTTGATAACTTATGAGAATAGATAGAATCTCATTTTAAACAGGTAATAGCACTCTGATACCCTCACGAAAACAGTCTATAATAAGGGGATGTGGTAAATGGAGATCGACTTGTGTTCTTGGAACATTCGGACGAGCCAATATGGTCAGTAAATAAGATACTTACTTAGATTAAACGAATATGACAGTGGAATCTCCTGCATTTATGATAAGGCTGGATATCTTTCTGTCAAGGAGTAAGTTTCGGGCAAACGAAGGTTTTAAGAAATTCAAGGCGACTGGATAATCAGAGTAATCAGAGGATGCTTCGATTATGTTTTCTCCGACTTACCATTACCTGAAAGGCTCAACTTTTAGAAAGGGAAACCTGATGCTTGGGAGAAATCAGCCGATGACAGTCCTTTTGTGAACTTTTCCCGACCTGGAAACACAAGAGTCTCAAAACATGACTCACCAGGTTGGAGAAACACCGCCAAGGAGGAGTCTAGGCAAGAAAGCGACTCTTAGGAGAAGAATAGGTGACGCAGTACAGAAATAAAACTTAGCTTCAAACACTTAATTTAGCAAAAGAGCAATCGATTTTTCCTTCGTTCAAAGTCAAAAAGTGGTTAAAGTGTCAAATGACTCGCACAAATCACTTATCTGTCATATATCAATAGAAATCAAACTTATGACCTGAATGTCAAACTTTATAATTTTCACCTGTCAATAGGCCTAACTAACTGTCATCATCAACCATCCATACAACACCACAATGTCAACAACTTTACATTTTACAATTATTCGATTATTGACATTCGTCCATCCCAAAGACTGACACCTGTCAGACGTCTGATCTGCTTCTCAAGCCAAGAATCCAATCATGCACAAATGTATGCATGTATTGTGACGCTGACTTATTTGTACATGCATGCATCCTAAGAAAAACAAAACCTAAAAGCCTAGGACAATTAAAACAACATTAATGCATAAAAAAAATATAGAAAAACGTCTCAGCATTTGACAGCCCGTCGAGTGAAAAACTTTTGTAAAATGCAACGTGGCGGGAACTCGACTGTATGTTTATGTACAGTGATTTGTGATTACGAAGAAACGCCAGTAAGTTTTCCATTCCGGAGCGTGTGTACGGTGCCAAGTAGCGTCCCTTAGCGGGGTGCACGACAGAATGGTTGCATGAGTCACCGGTGATAGGCCAAGGCAGTATCGTTTGCTCCCTTTTCAGTAGCGCCATATCCATTCATAATATATGTAATGAGATCCTTTTCCAGGAATTCTAAGCAATCAAAGCGCTGACTAAGCCTCTAGCCGCCCCTTAGGTGGCGATGTGAGATGGTGTGTTTTGCTTTGGAGGGACGATGAAGTTTTGGTGAGTTTTCATTCACAAAAGCGTTTGACATGATTTCGCCGATATTTGACATGAAAAAATAAAATTGTTTGTAAATGTGTAAAAGCACGAATATGGCATGAGAAGAGCTTTTGCAAGGACATGCGCTGCTGCGACGCTGCTTAGTCATCTTATAAACGAACGAAGATTAGTCATTTTTATTTGTTTACTTGAAGGATGTTTAAAGCGTTATTTTTTTGGCGGGAAAAAGGCATCGTAGCGAGAGTTGAAGAAAAATATTGAATTCTTCTATTGCAAGGAGTAAGTGGTAATATTTGCGATTGTTCTTAAGGTTAAATTAGTTTAAAAGCAGGTTTTTGTAACATACATACTAGAAGCATTGAATTACTGATCAATTAAGTCAAGTTTCAACTTTAACTTTAAAGTTTGGAAAAAGATATATCCTTTCCGGTAGGGCTTACTAGGTTAACACATTCCAAAAGTGTTTTCTTTTTCACAAACTTGGAAAGCAATAAATGGGATGAGAAACAATATGAGAAACTGATGAGCTCTGTTGACAAAACTGCAAAAGCGACAATCAAAAAGAGATATTCCTCGAAAAGGGGAAACTAGCTCCCAAATAGAGTGCTGCAATTATGACAGACAAATCGTAAGACTTCATTATGGCAACGTGAATGCAAAACCCAAATCGAAGGCGTTAAGAAGAGCAGTCCTCAAAATACTAACAAACGGTCAATGATAGCTGCTACAAGTTATGTTAAAAATGCATCGCAAAAGGTTACTTGGCATCAAAGTGCGCAACAATCGTCATGAAGGGCTCATACAGCAAATCCCCGAACAAGTGGCTATGGATGAACTTGATTATGTAAACAAAAGTCTGCGTCTAACAGAAGTTCTAATTTATGTGCAAAGTATTTGGTCGTCAAGCTAATGGCTTCGGGTATCGAAAGTGAATAGCATTCAACTGCGCTGTTATCTGAATATTATAACATAAATTACAGACCGTAAGAAATAAGAATTGGAAATTACGCTGCTTCACTTCTGGAGGTGACTTACATAGAGACTTTCATCAAATCTCCTCAATCAAAATCAAATGGAATCTCAGCATTATTTGCCCGATTTGAAAAAAAGAAGAACTTCTAAACTGAATCAGTTACAAAGAGTTAAGTCCTCCCAATGTCGCTAGTGAGATCCTTTCTGCCAAATGGAATAAACACTTTAAACCACTCGTTAATAACCTGATTGGTCAATATCAGTTCAGTTTAAGGTTAGGGAAGTTCACAATCGATCAAATCAATGTTGACTATGTGGTCATCGGTTTCAAGGTAGTGAACGACAATATTTAAAGAGGTGAACTGTACTTGTATCGAGGGACGCTTTATTTTGTCATCCCTGCCATTATTGCCCAATTATATAACGATGGAAAACTGTCGTTTCCACCCTAAGATCAGCAATGATCTAACTGGTAAGTTTGATGCTAAAAAAGGTTTAACACAAGGCGACAGGCTGCCATTGGATTTTATTTACATCCTTCGAAACCAACACGGCAACACCAAACATGAGATCTTTCAGAAATATCTATGTCTCTTCTACTCGACAATGTAGATAAGTATGGAGGAGCGCAACGAAGAGTCGATATATAGAAACCGAAGTGGCGAATGTGAACCTCAATGCGAATGAAATAAAAATGAAGTATATGCTGTCAACTAAACATTGAAGCGCAGTCCAAAACATCTTTGAGGTATTCAAAAACGACAAAGGAGGAACTACAAAACATATTATCTCTCTTGCTAAGCGCTGTTCTTTGGCTTAAGCAGGAAATTAAGTTACGAAAGGCTATAACGGACGACCTTATTGACCGAAGCATAAACCTTTTCAAAGACAGATGAAAAAGTTCTTGCTTGATTTGTAGCCCCATTTCTGGAGGACAATGTTAAAAAGATCCAACCAGGGTCCGCATTCAACGTCTCACAAATTGAAGCAATATGACCACAGGCTTTCTTATCACTTATCTTGATGACAATTTTGCTCCAAAAGTCATCTTTTCACGTGAGACACATTTCCATCTCGATGGCTAAGTGAACAAGCAGAATTTTATATTTGGGGCTTCGAAAATTTACACGTATTCACGACTTGGGTGAGCTGTGGGTTCAGCAAGATGGGGTACATGTCATACAAACCGTCCAACAAACAATTTATTGCACACAACTCGTGTAATGAGTCATTAATAGTGATGCTGCTCATCCGCCACGGAGCGGAGCTGCGATTGGAAACCGTTGAAGTCTGTTTTTTAACTTCCCATCAGGAAGTTCTTGTAATCGGTCCGATTTTCGAAATTCAAAATTTTTACATTTCTCCACGTTTGGCGGTCCCAGTAGTCGGATTCCATGATTTTTAGAAAGATGTCTGTGTGTGTGTGTGTACGTACGTACGTTTGTGCGGATTCTTTCGTACAGCCTAACTCGAGAACAAATCAAGCTATCGAAGCCAAATTGGTTTCATTCGAAGCGTGTGTGCATAAAGATCACCTGAAAAGCTTTTGGTTAAATTTCACATGGTGGTTTGAATTTTATGACGAAAAAACTGTCAAAAAAAGGGACAATTTGACTTCTTCAATTAAAATCAATTTAGTTTTCCAATAAAAAAAGTTCAAAATTAATGAAATTTATAGTTTATAGCTACCTTATCAAATAAAAAATATGCATAAATAAATACAATGCCGTTCATAAGTTTTCGGATAAATTCATATAACAATTTTTTTTTTGATCAATTTTAATGCCAAAAGTTTCATCAATATTATGTTTATTTAGCCAATTGACTAAACTAAGTAAGTAACAAACTATAGAGACTACCAAAAAGACTAAAACAGTTTTTAGTTGAGGCCATTTCATACATTGATATGCCCCTTTCTCTATTTCCTGATCCAAATTTCCTCGGAAGTTCTTTGAAAATTGTTTCAGAAATGTGAATCCTGTAGGTCTTTCCCATTTTTCAAGACTCAGAGTGACGTCTGCAACACTGACACTTGAAAAGATCCTTAGAAAATGATGGAGCCACCAGTTTTTTTTGTTCGAAACCTGCTCGTTTGTAGCTTACATGAGGCAATTGATTTCAAAGAAAAAGCATCGAGAGAAAGCTAATTGACAAAGTGAAAACACATGGCTTAAACTACATTACTCGTATATGGAAGATCATAACATCCGATTCTGTTTGTTCACCACTGCTTTGGTTTCTTATCATGAACGTGTGACTGTCTGATTTAAAACACTTTATTGAAGAATTTGAAAAACAACTGCCAAAAGCGAATACAAATTCAACTTCCAATGTTAAAGTTGTTGAAATGAAGTCGAATTTCGCAACCTTAAATTTGAGCTAAATCTTCCAAACTTTAGATAGGTCGATATCAAATCATCCGTCCCAATTCGAGCTCCACCCACGGAATTCAATTGAAACCAAATACATCTGAGTTTCTCAAACCAATACAAAAATCTTTCGTTCTTTTCCTAATTCTTCCACTCGTTCTGTGAGACTTGCATTAAAAGAGTATTCATAACCTCTTGAGAGCTGGCAAATTATAAAAAAAATATCTTTACGTCGAGTTGGATACTATAAGAGGGATGGCCGTGTGCTACTATGTGCCTACAGAAGACTGGCTTAGATTTTGGGTCGTTGGTCCTATATTTTTATGTTTTAAACAGGAAGAGATGCTTTCTTTGAGTAGTGTAATGCAAGCCATGGACCGCCATCCTGCACAAATTGAGGACGGTAAAGACGTCACCGACCCACTTGATGTCAAACAAAATTTTAGACAAGGTGATGCATTTTCATGCGATTTTTTCAACATCATACTTGGGACAAAAGTACAAAAGAACCTTGTCAACACCAGAGCGCAAAAAGAAGCATAAGCTGCCATCAAGAAAAACCAAATCCGACGTCTGGGTCAGAACGTTACCATAGACAGCTATAACTTTGAGGTAGTTAGGGCTTTGTCTATCTTGGCTCCGCTGTAAAAACAGATAATAACATCAGCGCTGAGATCAAATGAAGAATACCTCTGGTTAAGAAAGCTAAGCCCTCTTTCGAAGAACTCAAGCATCGCTCTATAAGACCCATATCATCCCCGTCCTACTGTATGGTGCAGAAGCATGGACACTTTCAAAAGCGGATAAAGGCCCCTTAGGTTGTTTCGTGAGAAAAGTGTGATCTTTTGTCCTATCTGCACTGACGGTGAGTGGAGGAGAAGATTCAACAACGAATTGTATGCTACGAGTTGTGCAGCGACATCGACTTAGCCAAAAGGATAAAATACCAATGTCACGCGGATTGTAACGCCACCTCAAGTTAGTAATTAAATGCTTAATAACAACAAAAGTCCAACCAGCTTTCATGTTTAAATAAAAACGGTAAAAAATATTTTAAATTATATTAAGTTATTTCTGCAGTAAAACTAAAAATCTTATTTGATTTTAGTAGAAATGTAACTCAATCAGAAAAAGTATTTCCAAATTGAAATATGTTAACCTATCAATGTTAAATATGCAATTCGTATTTTAAATGATCCAAAAATACGAAAACATATAAGAGCATATGGTTTTCCTCAAAGGGAATGCTTAGGGAATGAGTGATGTCTTCATAACCCGAATTGAATTTCATGGTGGCGGCAAATAAAATAGCACCCAATTCTTTTGTGTCTTGAGATGGGAAGTTCATGGTATGGGCAGGCCTACTCGCACCCAAACCAATTTTTGTGGTTGCCTTTAAGATCGATGTTATGCCATACGGCCAACAAGTGGGTTGACAGGAAGGCTTACTTCCAAGCAAACCGAAGCCATCATTTGAATGAAATAATGTTTCAAATTGAATCGAAAGGTACCTCCTTTTTTCGATGAACTAACAGACGTCGAAAAGAAATAAACAGTGCTTTGTTTATATCCTTTTAATAAAGATACAAACAGTTCTTTAGATAAGATTTTTTTTTTGGCCGGAACATTAATCAATAGCACCTATTGATATACATCGTTACATTTTGATTTCATTAGTTAACTAAAAAAATTTATTTTGGACTTTTGAGGAATTTTCAATCGGGATGAATGCGCCTTTTTTCATCAACTCATCAATGAAATAAAAATAGCTTAAACTCGTTATCCTGAAGCCTTTTGAACTTTTCTTATGGAGATCGAAATAAACACTTTAAAACGATGCTTCTTTAATTTATTGACACTTTTTCCTCCAGTGTTTTCATACGAGCGAGGGTTTAAACGTTGACAACCGTCACCGGCTTTGACGACCAGTGCAGAGTTGTTTACTAGATGAATCACACTCACTTCAACTGTAAAGCGCGTCAAGTTGCGCACACATTTAACTCAAATTGTCACCGTCCTAAAGAGTTTGCCTTTACCCACACTCTAGCTTTGCTGTTCTTCAAATATAAATAAATTTCATTTTGAATTTAAATTAATTAAAATAAAAATAAATTTACGAAAGGCATATTTGAGGATATTCAACGAGATCCACAGAGAGGGCTCTGGTTAGACTTCTAATCCAATGTGCGTTTGACGATAGTGGATTGGCACTGTGTAGCTTATTTGACTTAGCCTAACGACGACGACGACGACGGCTAAAATTTAACAATATTTGTATGCCCTCAACGTGCGTTATAATGACATCATGCTTTATTGTTCTCTTGGATAAACACTTCATACCCGTATGGGCGTCTCGAAATGACATGTGTGCATGTGTAGACTCTAGTACCGGGGACTTACTAACAGTGGAGGCGTGAAATTGCTAATCGAGTCTTTATTGGTCTTTTTTTTAATTTTTTAGCAGTACCAACTCATTTATTCAATTTATTTTCGACGGAGGCCCGGAATCGGCTTTGGATTGTTCGCGTAGCATCGATCTTTATTGGCACCCTACAAAATCGAACGGCGTGAAATCACATTTCTTTGGGGGATAATTTTAATCACCAGCAAGACTGATTGCATGATTAAAGAAATAAGTTTGCAATACGGCGATCTGATGGCTTTGGAGGTATAGGAATCCATCTTACTGGAACCGCAGCTCGCTTAATCCAAAATCTCGAATTGTGGTGTATGTGAATTAACTTTTCAAAATCAAGAGAAGTGTTTCACAGTTCAAAGTACTGCAAGATTGAACCCCCTGATGGTATTATGATCAGTGGAACTAAGCTCTACGAGAGAAGCAGAGGGATAGAGCGGCAAAACTTACATTGTGCTACGTTACAACTATTAATGGCACACTGGTATTTTACCAAAAAAGGAATAAAACCCTTCAAGGTAAAAATCAGAACGAACTTCTGTGTCTCAAATTCTCCTTTAATACCGACAACGAACAAATTTTCTTGAGATAAAAGTTTTTAACAAAAGCTCTCAAATAGGTCGAGCAGTAAGCAGTACTCAGCTCTTAAGCCCGACTTGACCGAATTCATTGGCAGTCATGCTGATTATATCTCCCAACTGGTCCCAACTATTGTTCACAACGACTGTCAGCTGTCAGTTCTCAGAACAAATCTTGTTTGTTAGCGCCCACTCACCATTCCTAGTGGAACAGTCCTCCATTCTTCTGATGAAATATATATCCTTGCTTTTCAGTCAGTTCTGACCATGAACGGGTTCTAGCAGCCCAGAAGAAATCGTAGAAAAATAAAGGTAAAACATCCACATTAAATAAGCACCATGAAGGTTGGCTATCCACGATCAAAAGCGGCGAAAACGTGAAGACACTTGGTTTGTGTACAGTATTCAGAAGATCCTTTAATAACGAACTTTACATGAACAAGATATCAGCGCATTGGGTATCCGAAAGCAGTTTGCCGAATGAAAGAAGAAACAAGTTGGCATTTCAAGGGCGGCCCTTGAGAGCTAACAAACTGCATATTTTGATGCGATTTATAACCATAGCCGAGATCTGGATCTAACACTTTGACTCCGATACAAAACAACAGTCAATGATATGAAAAACTCAGGCCAGATCAGAAGCGGAATGCAAATGCAAAAATAGCCACCCTATTCTTAAAATCCCGCCCGGCGAACTCTCTCACCAGCTTACGAGAAAGAATATTAAGTATCTTGGGATAGTCAAGAGAAAGATTGGCCTATAATAAAATATAGCAAAATCAAAATGTTTCACTATTTATGTAGTCTACTGTACGATCAGCGAATTAAAACAAATACACTCGATCCGCGTGAGACGTGTGATTTTGGTTTTTGTTTTTTTTTTCCATGTAGTCGAAAAGACGTTTAGGCTTCCTCAGAGCGTCACCGATTCAGTTAGTCCGCGTTTCTACTGCTAACGGCAACCGCTATCGCCATCGTTTTAAAAATAATGTTCCAAACGATTAGATAAAAACCTCCGAAGGTTCCGTTCTGACCAGCTAAACAACAAAGCGTTTGTTGTTTGAAAAAAATATTTTTAATTTATTTTGTTTTTTATTTCCTTAATTGAATAAATTAAATAAATTTGAAATTTGTTTCTAATTTTGGCCGAGTAGAGTGTTCTTACGCCTTCCATTCGTGAAGTAAAATTGCAGCTCTACTAGAACTTGTCGGGCTATTCTGTGAATCCGGGAAATTCAAGTGAGACGTCCGGGCTTTCCATTTCCGAAGCTTGATCATCTCGGTCTTTGAGAGAGTCTTTAGAAATCGTGATAGATTCCCTCAGATCGATTAGGAAGTTTGTTATGCATCTCTCCAGTGTTTGGACCGGTTTTTGAGTCGATTAGCTCTTTTTCATACCTTTTAATTATTTCTTTCTATTCGAGAGTGGATCTTGTGCGGATTGTGTCGACGGTGACGGGGTTTTTTTTTGTTTGCTCGATTGTGCTCTTAATTTATGTTAATTGTATTCCGATATTTGTGAAGTTCGAAGTTGGAAATAAAAGAATCAATTCATTGGAAGAGTGTCAAGTTCGTCAGTAGTTGTTTAAGGTTTGGTTTATTACTGTTCGGTCATCTGGTATTCAAGTGAGGAAAGAATACTGAGAATTTCGGATCTTTATTTTGGTTTACTCGTACTTTTTTTGATTTGGAATTATATGCACAGGTGGACAACGAGTCTTTGGTGAGTTTTTTGTTTTTTAAATTTTTTGCTGATGCTAAAAATAGAACTTCAATTTCAGTTGTACGCGGCTGAATTTCTTACAAAGGAAACTAATTGTAAGATTTAAATTCTGGCTGTTTAGAAATAAAAAAGTCTTTAAATGTTCGTTGAATTGGTCTTGTTTGATGTTTATGAATCGGTTACTTAAACTTGAATGCCACAAATAGGATAAAGAATCTTTTTCTCTCAAAACTCGCCATTTATAGTCCAAGATACAGGGAACTAAACAAAAACCGTTTGAAATGGCGACGAAGACAACACACACTAAACTCATATCCTTATAAACTAAGACAGATCCTAGAAAAAACGTTCAATTCACCTCGAACACTGTGTCGAACTATCATAAGACGGGCTACGCTTGTTTCCAAAACTATTTCAAAATCATTTTTAAACTCCTTGTGTGATGAAAGCCAGCCAGATATTGAACCGTAGCAGATGGAGGACCTGAAGTCAATGGCTGACACGGAACAGGCAAACGTTTCCTCATGAAAATGGACAAATTCTGAAATAGGTCAAAAACCTCCGAAATAAATGCGAAACAAGTTGCGAGGTATTGAACTTGATTTTCAGTTAAGTAAATTGTGACTGAAATTGCAAACTGTTAAAAAATTGTCAGAAAATCAGCTGATTTGACAGGCGGTTTATATGCGAAGGGCTTAACTGGTACTTGTTCTTCTAGTCAAATATGAGGCATGTGATTTTTTCCAATCCTTTAATAATTTCGACCGATTCAGAAGAATACGGAATACGAAGAAAAGTTTGGGAACTTGTAGACGACGATGGGTTCAAAAATAAGTGTGTTTGGTTCCGATTTTGGAGCAATGAATGACAGCCAAATAGGAACAGAAAATGTGGTAACATTAATTTTTTAAATTCGTGTTTATAGTCTTGGAAGATTGTACCAACACTCTGTTGTTAGCGTTATTCTTTCGCATCAGAACAAGAAGCACAGCATTTTTTTGAATGTCAGCAGGGCAAGTCGTAAGTTTGACCATAACCGTCTGATGGGCGTTATAATTGTTTGATAAAAAAGGATTGCAATGCCAACTAAATTTAACGAGGGAAAATGCGATTCATCACATTGAAGACTAGACGTTAGGTTTAAGAGCAACCTAAAAATGGGTCAAAACGTCCGGAAATGGTGCTCTTTGCATATTGAATGTATTTTGTGAATAATCACAGAAAGAAGTTCCATGGGTGCCCTGGCGTTTTTTGTCATGTAATTAGAGAAGTGATATTTCCACTACCACACCTTAATGTTCAGTGAAATTCATGGCATGGCATGACCTTGATGACACATTTTTCGCCCATCAGTAATCATGGCAGAGCCTTGATCATGATGATGAAATGAGCAGCCACACCAATAAGCAGATCTGAAGATCAGAAGGAAACTAAACCCCAAAAAAACTGTAAAAAGGAAGATTTGGATTGTGCAGTTAATAATAAGGCGACATTGCGTTCCATTTTGGCTTTTCGAAGGATTTCGGCTAAGGTTCGGCTAAGGAAACTTTAAAAAACCGCTGAAGCTACTGCGCTTTTGAAGCTGTATTTTTCGCGTAAACATTAAGTGAGGCTCGTTGTACTTTGGACCATCATGAAACTCTTTCTTTCTTTCTTTCTTGGCTGGCTGCGTAGTCAGAACAAGACATTCCACATGTCATATATGGTGCACAGAATAGTTAAAAAGCCTTTCGTTCATTATGTGTGACAGTCTGGTGTGATTATGTTTAAGCTAGTGCGAACGTTTCAGTGAACGGGCTGTGCTCTCAAACGAAGATGGTTCGGGCATACGAATATTCCTCACACATTTATGAACATCTCGAAAATTCGCACGTTATGTTATGACTTAGTCCATAGCTACCATAATTGCGAGATCAGCACCACGTCATTCGCATTCTACCGCACTGCCTTGATAGTGGTCGTCTATCTAGTCTTCTAATCATATAATTTTAGCTGTAAACAAAGCACTTACGTTGCAAACAAAAAAAAAACGTTCACTCCGTCAGATACTTAAAAGTATGTGTAGATACATGAACGACGACATAAAATCTTATCTATATCTTAGCACTAATCTGACAGCAGTTCTTTAATCGGGGATTCAGTTCTTTTTTCGTTTCGAAAACCCTATTTTTGAAACACCTCCAATCAGACAACAGTCAAGTGCCTATAAAGTTCTCGAGATCGTGATTGTTGGGTTTTTTGCTTGCACTTTTGAATGGATCTTACGAAGACGACGAAAAATGGCTGAGTGTATGATTATTACTGATTTATTTTTTTTTTTTGCTTATGCAAATTAGTAAGTTAAAGTTTACAACTTGGTTGTGCTTACGACGCGACTGACGCCCATATTTTACAACCTTATGTTTGAACATACTTACACATGTATGCAGATCGTGCTGGAAATGAATCACCTCGCTCAATTTCATCGGGGCTTTGAGAGAATTTGGCTTATAGGAGATTTATGTGTTTGAATTTGGCAGAGTTACAGTCGCATCTTGATTAAAGTAACTGAAAGAGTTCCAATTTGTAAAACTGATTCAAATAGTTCAAGGCTGCCTTGATGGAAGAAAAAACAAAATCCAAAAATGGAAAAGAGCATTTAGTCTTATCAGGCCATCGATCCTTTGAGGATCTGAGCCTGGGCTTAAGCTGATTTCCATTCTTCATTGTGCCGTGAACGCTTCTTCTAGTTGGTTAGATGAAGCTTAGTATCATCGGCAATTACTTTATCTTTTGTCCGTGAAACTGGTGGTTTAGGTTCGAAGATAATATAGCGGGAGCATTCGCTCAATCTGTTCCTAAAAATGTACTCATCCTGTCTTCCTTTTGTCTTAGTTTTGGCTCCATACAGAAGAACACACGAGAGTGTTGCATAGATGGTCTAAAATGTTTTCACGTTGGATCTCTACCATGGTATCGTAAATGGAGATAATATTTGTCCCGAGATAGGTAAACTCCTTTCGACGGATAAATTTCATGTGGACTTGTCATATATTTTATTTTACCGTCAGTTTGAAGACCTAAAACCTTTTTTTCAAACATTCAAAGTGTCTGCATATCTCAAAAGCTGGGTAGACTTGAAAATTATATTGCTTTTCAAGGAAGTATCTGCTATCGCTATATCTATTCAAGAAGGTGTAAGGTCCAAACTGCACGATTTTCGAGAGTTGTGGTACAAAACCGAATCAGTTTTCCTGCGATCCCAAAATTAGCCATAGCTCAATTTTCGATTTGAAGTATGATCTCTTTATTCATTTGACTGGCAAGAAGGCACACTGGTATCGGCCGATTTGTTTGTCACACACCTCTGTAGGATCTTTTAAGCAAGGGACTTATATGCCTCAATAGTTATTGCAAGACGCAAGATCGCCTCTTTCGTAGATGGGATGAATAGAGCTGATACTTCTGGGCAATGCTTCAGTCTTGCCAAATCTAAGAGGTGATTTGGTTCATTGCCTCTTCTGCATTTTAAAAAGATCGGCTTGTAAACTATTTGAACACGCAGCTTTGCAGTTTTAAAACTTTCTTATGACAACTCCAACAATTTCTTTATCGTCAAGCAATTGCTGAGAATGTTGCTCGAACGCATTCATCTGCGGATATAATTTTGTTCATAAGGTCAAAAATTGAACGCAGCCCCTCCTATGAAGCCTTTCTTCCACGCAACGACTCCTTAGAATTAAAATCTTTTGATTGTTAGATTAACTTGACAGTCTTCACAGAGTCCTCTCAATAGGTCAATAAGTTACTGCGAACTTTGATCAAAGATTTCTTTGCATATCTTTGAAAGTCTTGAAATAAATGTTTTAACATTTCCCCTTTTGAGCCAAGAGCCACAAATGTTTGTGCCAAATTTTATCGTAGTCTGCGCGAGATATACACCCGATCGGCTTTAATAGCGATTTGTCAAAATAAAAACGTTTTTCAAAATAAATTGAAAGTTAAACGATTCACTCGTTTATTTGTAAAAATTGGAAAAATAATCATTAATTTTGGGCTTTAGTTGACTTAATTGAGAGATGATAAGAAATTTAAATGGCGTCATAATTATCGTTCCATGACCGAGTACGCTCATAAGAAGTGTCGACTTCAAATAACCTTTAAATAATTCATTGCAGTTTCCTAAAATGTAATCACAGATCAATTGCCTCATTGAAGCGAAGGTTTCTAACTATCGAAAAACTTAGTGCAGATTTTATGCCGAACGATTAGATAAATCCTAAATCCTAAACGTAATGTTCAAGGGCATTGCCCTTACTTGTTTTGCCGAAATAGTGCGAATTTTGCAAAGAAATTGCGGTCGAAAGTAAGCACAAATTTCAGTAGGAATTTCTTAGTTCATCCTGTACGCTCAACGGAGAATATTGAAATTGTTTTCGAATGTTCTAAGCCCGAGAACACCCAAAGCATGTACCAAAGATCTTAGCACCAGACTGAGGAAAATTTCGCTAACAAGGTCCAATGGACTCAGGAATTGAGACAAAATCCTTGGTTAACGTTTCTCTGTTTAGGCCTTAGAAGAAATTTGATGATGACAATCATCAAATCTCTACAGACTTTTCATGTCGGCTGCTAAGTATACAAGCGAATTTGACCGGTAGTTAAAGTGTACAAACAGAGTGGACCGGAAAGCAAAGCTGCGATATTCCTCAGAGCAAAGATCGTGCTCTCTTGCACGGATTAGAGCGAAGATGAAGGCTAGCCAGAATGAGGAACAAAGAGCAATGAGCAAAGTAAATAAACGAGTATTGTTTGTGTGATTAAGAATAGATCCTAAAATGTTTATTGTGCACTTAACTTAAATTCACGAAAATACCACGGATGGAATTCATGTAATTAACCAATTACGATGTGTCAGCGGTGAATTTCATCATTTATTCCAAGACTAGGAGAAAAATATATCTAAACGGCAATCAATGCGTGGATTATTTACTTGATTTAATTGAACACAAGTTGATAAGAAAGTGTGCAAATTTTATCTTACACCTGAACGTCTTAACATCTTGCAGTAACTTTAAGGTTAAAAGCTTCATCTTCGTCAACTTGTATTGCGGGTCGAGTGTGATTTTTTTCCAAATACTACGATTTTCGTTCGTGATATCAAGTCAGATATCATGGTAGTTAACACTGTTTGGTAGCTAGCTGAGGTTCCTGGAGTTACCATGCATGGAAAAGCAGAATCACACAATACATCATTGGGCAACTATCATTAATTGTCACCTTACTATCAACTCAATTGGAATGTTCCAAGGAACGTTTTGATCTTTCAGGAATATAGGGCTATTAAATACTTCCAACGTAATTTCTTAAATCCATTTTCACCCACATGTTTTCCAAAATAAATCTACTGTGATGTACAGGATCTTTCCGACCTCCCAATATGTTGATTAAATGATCCAAATTCATATTCCAAAAGACGAAAAACTAAAAATCATTCTGCAATCACTTCAAGTTTAGTAAAAACTCAAAGCAATGATAGCTGAAAAGTCAAACATGTTTTTTAGAAAGCCATCCTAAACTTCACAAAGAGAATTTCTCTAAAAACGTCCCAGGCTATTAAAAAAAAACCTTTTTCGATAAGCCTCAAATTTCTGTGCATCGCATGCATGATTTTGGTAGGATTTGGTAGGCGAGATATGATCTTTTTACTACGTTGCGATTGGCAGGAGTGACGTGTTTCGGTTATTTGCTAACTGACATCTTGAACCTCCGTCAGTCCGTTGGCATCTACAGCCTTATTGGACTTGAGTTTGACTATCTCCGCAATAACTTCATTACAGTCTTGTACATTTAACTGTTGTCACGAATATTGAATGGCTTATACTGCCTGAAGCCGTAGATTATTCAGCATGGACTGTGTCTCAAAAACAACGTCTCAACGCTAGCAGCTTTCGGGCTTTTAACGTGATGATATTTTTGTGATGACATCTTAGAAAATCGACGTTTCTGCAAAACCACCATCCACACAGGCAGATTATTATTGGAAGAAATTGTGATGCAAAATATTTATGCATTTTAGCCAAATTCAATCCCTAACACCTTAAATCTTGTCTCAAGCGCTTTTGGGACATTATTTTGGAAAACTTTGGGTAACTGCATGCTCTATCTGGCCGCGTTTTCAATGGTCTTCGTGACAATCTTCGGGTATTTTTTTCGAATCTGAAAAATCGTCATTCGAACCCTGACTGAAACTTTGAAGCGGTCCGAGTTGATGTTGGCTCCTCGGAATATCTGGAGATCCAGAATACTTGCAGAATGTCTCATGTCGACCGCAACGTGATCAGCGACTACCCTTATAATTCATTTTGCACAGATAAGGAGAAGAATTTTGTAGTGATTTGAAGCTCGGATGTGTTCTGGTGTCGATTGCCCCATGTGAGGAGTCCGAATAAAGAATGGAGAATTGGATATCGGTCGATTTGCATTCGTTTAATTCGCAATATTTCTTTCGCGGTTTGTAACGATGACTGACATTTTTTGTCTTTTGGAGAATTTCGACGTCACTCTGCTGTCAAGGTCAGATCATCTTCACCAAACATTTATTATGTGACGTTAACTTGGAATTGCTGAATGCTGCCTGAATCTTGACTGAACTAGAATCGAAAAATAGATGGAATTGTAAGACAAAGATTCAAACCTTGCACTTTTCAATTATTTAATTGAAAGGCAGAAGCTTAACGGATCATACCACCCAGCCGAATCACGGTTTATAGGTCGGGAGACCGCCGGTATTCCGTGTAGATATTGAGATGTCTTTCCGCAGCGAAGCTTTTGATCCCTTTTCCGTAGCTGAGGTAGAACTAACAAGGATGTTTTATTTTCTAAATTATCGGCATGCAGTGTGTGCTGTTTTTCGGAAGGTGAAGGTTATTTGGTGTTTAAAACATTTTGATCTTCCACCATGTCTAGTTGGCATAAAAAGTCGGCAAATAGCCTTCTGAATGCTTTCAAATTTAGTCCAAAACAAGTTTAAACACTTAGAGATTTACTTAACATGCATACATTTCGACCGCATTCAGCCTTCACCCATTTTCCTCTTGTGAGAAACTCATATCCGACCACTTTGGCACACAAAACACTTAAATCCGGATCATATTAAATGCTGAAGAGACCTCCAACAGATGTGCAGGATAAAAAGAAAGGATAACCAGCGATTGTAAGCCAAGAGGTTTCAATCTAATTAGCATCCGAATAGTAGCACACTTTCCGGCTACTGACACAATCGTACTGACCACCGACTATTTCCTTTGTCGAATGCAAACCCAACAAACTGTTTCTTATCTTTGGTATTCAAAAGTTCTCTATTTATTGCTGGGTATTTGTGTGTGCATAGCGGAAGAGCTTTTCCAACTAAAAGTTCGGAAACAATAGTCGTAATCATTAACCTCTGGGCTCACCATATGCTATCTTCTCGGGCAGCAGTTGTACTAACTTGCTTAGGGGTTATGCTTTTGTTTCTGTGTGAGTGGTAATGAGAACGAACGAACCACCCCCACAGCGCTTTTCTTTCGCACGTTGCGTCCATCATCGGCGAAGGCGAAAAAGCCCTCGTCGAATGCCGGCATAGCAAAAGTATCTAAAAGAATTTCCCACCAAAGTTCATTGTCAACCTGACTCTCCTGGCAATCGGTCGATTTTTCTTTTTCGTCTTCACATTGCCGACAAACATTTCACAAAAAAAGGACTCGACTCGCGCGCAAAAAAAAACACAGAGTATCCTCGTATTTCGTCGGTTTCGGATTAAAAATCGAAACAGTTTAATTTTTGAAATTTTGTTACTCGTGTGACGTCGTGTACCGAGTGTAGTGTTGAAAATCTTTTTGAGATACAAAGTGTTTTTGAAGTGTTAAAAAAATTGTTCAAACTGTTTTGGGATTTCAAGTTAAGCCTCAATTTTTTTTTACATTTTTGATTGGCCGTAAGTAAAATAATTTGTTACACGAACAGGAAAAAAGTATCCGCACGCACTGTGGGAGCCTTTGTCGTCGCCTTTCGGCGACGCGGTGTATCTAAAGTCTGATCGCCTTGCAGAATGTCATTTGAGGTTTTTTTTCTGTTTTTAAATTATTATTATTTTCAATTTGACTGACACTGCATGGAAGTGGAAGTGATTCTTATTCTATGATAACACTTAATTACAGGGTGTTCTTTAACGAGAACTCTGTGCTGTTGCATGACACAATTTATTTTAATTTCGATTAATATATTGATTTTGGATTTACTTTTATGATTTAAATACCGCCTTGGATTATGTTGCTCATGCATGCGATAATTTTTTTTGTGTTGTTTTCATTTGCCAGCATAATAAATTCAAATTAAATGTATTTAATCTTCATCTTTTGAAAATTGTGGGATTTCCCAGTTAGGTCAGTAGAAAAGGAACGTTTTGTTGTGGTGGAAATAATAATAATAAAAAATAGACAAACGTGCCGTGGATGAGGTTATTAGCTTCGCTTTAATGAAAGGACTTTAAGTAGGCGTAAGGGATAATGGCATTCCGATGCTCGTTAGGGTAAATGATTGAAAATTTAGTGCCTATGTTGTGGTTTAAAATGTGAAAGAATTTTTTAAATATTTTCAGTTGGAAATTTCCTTCGAAGACAGAATAGCTGTGAACGTTAGTAACCTTTTAAAGTGACCTAAAATGTTATTTTACATTTTTTTCTGTTGATGTGGGTTTTATATTGTGAAATTAATGAATACCTTATTGGGGATAAAAAAATCTTAAGTCAATCTTTGTTTGCTTTTTTAGCTTAATTTTTTTCTGCTAAATTAATAATTTAAATAAAATATGGTGTTCAAAAACGAATTTAAAAAAAAAGACAATTGTTCAAGTAAACAACTAGTCTCAAGACCTTTTTCATAGACTTTCTACCAAGGCTTTATGTATATTGTACATAATCTCGATACCAACCAAGGCACAAAAATATTGGACATAATTTGGCACAATGAGCTGCTACATAAAAATTAACAATGTTCCTTGAAGGGAGATTTTTCATATCTTTTATGTCGCCGTAGTTTCAAATGTTTCTTTCAAGAAATGTTAACAATCTTTCTGGAAATATTGAAGGTTCTGTTCGATTTTTTTTACAATGGGTAAACCTCTGAGTTTCCTCCACCGAAAAACTATGATTTTGTCCCTTTTGCTGACAAGTGTTTCTTTTCATCAGACGTAAATAAACAGTCAAATTTTCGTGAAACTTGTGTGTGTGATTCAAAGGTAAATCTAGCTGGAGCTATTGCTTGTCATTGAGTTTTTAACTCATTGGACAACTCGTGGGGTTCACGGTGGTACCTTCTTTTCCACTTTCCGGATTCTGGAGCAACAATTCGGAGATTCTTAATCCCAACTATGTAATTCAGTGCAATGATTCTATCATATATGTATGTAGATCTTTGAAGTCGATGTGAATTGTGAGTATTGAATTAAAATGTGTTGGTCTCTTTCAAGAGTCGACGTCAGAATTTGTTCAATTTTTGACTTGCGGAACTAGAGGCTGATTGTATAAGCCGATTTGGGTGTAGCGGAAAAATTAAAAAAAAAATCACACGTTCACTTTGTAACTGGCGCTATTTAGGGATATGGCTCGATAGTTGTTGCAAGACATAGGATCGCCTGCTTTGAAGATGGCGGACAAATGAACTGGTACATGTTCCCTGCAAGATCAACTTAGCCATATATAAAAAGTTAACCTTAAAGACTTCCTGAACTCGCAGTTTTTTAGCTTCTTTCTGGCCTACACCAATTTTTTATACAGTGGGCGGTAGAGTAATGTTATTAGATGCCTTAAATGCTGTTTGAATACATTTACAATGTATAGCGAACAATTTCGTAAATAAATCGGTTTAAGACACTCAAAATGATATTGAACTTTCCTTGGTATTTCTCAGCGATGAATAAAAGAACCTAGCAGAAATTAAAAGTACTTGAGTAAGGATTGTAGGCCACGTCAGTAATTTATGATGTTTCTAACTACCGACTTGATGATTATTTGTTCTAACCTTTTAATTTGTTGTTTTTATATTCATACATTAATTTTCACTAAAAATAATTTATATTTATTAAGTTTTAATTTTTTCATATAAAATATTAATTTATTGGTTCAATTTAATGAATAAGGAGGTTACTTTTTTACAATTGTACTGAAATCTCTTAACTTAAATCTGATTTCTAAAAGCCTATTCCTTCAAAAATCTTATTTCTGTGTTATATTAAATTAAATTTATCAAAAAAGAAAACATATCCAAACTACATACGCATTTTCTTCTAAAAATCGTAGTTTTTTAATGTGCTCGCTACAGTAAAATATTAAAATGTATCGTAAGAAAACTGCTTTGTTTACAGCTTGACAATGGCCTATATAAAGTCATCATGGGTTGGTTTTATCCGACAATCAGTCCAAAGCCCTAGTCCATTTGAATTAATAATCAATTAATTAGATTTTCATCTAAAAATAAATGATATTTCGCTCATAATTCTTGATTGTTTCAATAAACCCTTATATGGATATTAAATTCCAACACATTTTCTTTTTTAAGAAGCTCATTAACGATTTGAAGTTTAAGTATAGTTAAGGATTCTCACGACGTTAAGAGTGTTTTATATGTTCTAGTCATTCGGCATCGAACCGAATCTTACACTAAAAAAAAATAAGGAAGAGTGTTTCTTATAGTTAAGTAAGGTTCACCTTGGACGCAAACTTTCGATTTTCTGGAGATCATATAGAGTGATTTGAATCAGATGCGATAAAAAGCTAGAAGATTTTTAAAGACAAAAAAAAAATCATACGGGAGGCGGGGGCGTGTCTATCTTCACCTGCTACTCAGGAAGAGCTATTTTCTAAAAATTGGCTTGCTATGGAAAAAAAGCACAGGCGATATAGCTTTTGAAATTGCCTTAGCGAATGATTTTTGAGAAATAAAATTTCAAACTAAAAGTTTTGAAAAAAAAAATATTTTTTAGCCCTTCAAATGAATTTTTTTCAAAATTTTGCATTAATAAGTTCGAATTTTGCAATAATCAATGCTCTTTATTATTTCTAGTCAAATCCACAAACCCTAGTGCCAAAAGATATCTTAGCTTTTGAGAGATTAAAAAACAAGCAAAAGTTATTTTTTCGAAAAAAACCCTTTTCGGGTTTTTCTAAGTATGGACTTTAGGTCAATTATAAAATCAGCAAGCCATCAACTTAATTTAAAACATTTTTTTGGAACACTTGTTCAAGTGATTAGTATTGACCTGGTAACCTTTTAAAAAAAGTTTTGTTACATTTAAATATATGTTAAATAAACAAATATGTTTTATCCAAGCACACATAAATGTGCGAAGATATTGTACTCGAAACTTATTTCAATTGTGCATGTCAAATAGTCAAAACAAAACGATTGTCAACTTTAGTTGCTCTTGGGAAGAATTTACAGAAATGCATAACTGCTATGTTTTAGCGTATCCCAATATGAGATGTTTATGAAGATTTACCAGCCCTCTTCGAACATAGGGTGCTGCAGATTCGAAAAGGAGAAAGGTCATCTCTTGGATGAAACGTGAAAATTCTCTCATATTATAATTGACCTAAGAGTCCAAACATAGAAAAACACATAAA
Source organism: Orthonevra nobilis (assembly GCA_963555765.1). Lineage (NCBI taxonomy): Eukaryota > Metazoa > Arthropoda > Insecta > Diptera > Syrphidae > Orthonevra > Orthonevra nobilis. The sequence continues at coordinate 142,638,020 of OY743224.1, forward strand.
AAGTGTTTTATTTTCTAGAAAAAAATCCTTTGTATTTCTATTAATTTTGTTCTCCGCCTCGTAGGTACACTTTTTTCACGTTGTACTTTGGTAGAAACAAACAACAATAACTTTGCCACTTTCTGAAGTGATTTGATATTTGCGACTTATCCATTGTCAAACTGTCAAAGAACGGGTATCTAAGGCCGGCTTCTTTTTCTACTTAAATACGCTTTTAATTCGTCTCCATTCAGATGATTATTTTCATTGTTTTATGAAAGAAACTTGTTGCATGTATGTTTTTCAATTTTAAGGTTTCTTGAAACTTGCATTTGAAAGTGTGAAAATTTCACAAAGTGTAAGTGTATTACTTATTGCAAACATATGACCTGAAAAAAGCCTCAAAATAGTCCAAAAATCTCTATCCTTTTTTTATAACTGAAAAGGTTCTGATATAAATTTGATAGTGAGATCTAGGTTTGCCTCTAACTGATTAGAGGCATATTTACATGATGACTCAGAAAAATACCTGCGGAATTAATTAAACATTGAAATTAATATATTATTAATTCAAAAAAATGTTTCTACACACGCTTATTCAAATATAAGCTTTCGCTAGACGTGGGAAACTTGAGATATAACAAAAGCTCCTCGCTCACGATCGATTGAAACTCACCTTTCACCCAAACTTTACCACAAAAAAGCTTTCATAGCAAAATAAACATATTTTTTTTCTACAGTCGCATATCAACTTTAGTGATTAACGGACTGTATGGGAATTTCCATTTATTTTTTCTTTATTAATCATCTAAATATTTTGAGCTCCTTCACACTGCGAATTATTTGATTGAGGCCATTTTTTGCGGCATATACTTACAGTGGGGATATAGTTTCAAAACAGAAGACTCTGAACAGATCGTTTCGTTTTCGTCCTAAAATATTTTGAGCCTCTATTTATAAACAAACAAACCGCGTTAAATGTGCCGGGTTGCAAGAATCTAACCTCAAATAAGCTCATCAGCAAACTATGTGAACTTAATTTTTTGAAAGAAAGTAATTCAAGGGACCCCGAACAAAATCAATGTAAATTGAATTTCGGACAAATCTTTTTAAATACCTACGCTCACATACAACTCGTAGAATAAACAGTTGTACCTTCTCCTCTATTCGCCTTCCTCCAATTTTTCTTTTAAATATCCTTACAGTCGCTCCCATAAAGATGAACTGATAAGATGAGCCTTTTGTTTTCAATGATTTTGGTCCTTCGAGCTAAATTTATTGATTGACTGTTCGAACCAACCGTTGATGTATAGTAGTTAAATAGATGTGAAGTGTCATCAAAGCAATCGTTTGTCTTTCCAGGATTTGACATACAATTGGTCGATTTGTGTGTTTCGAAAAAGGTTCAAACGTTTACATGACGTTATGTTAGAATATGCCTCGATAGTTCTTTGCAAGACCTGCAATCGTCTTTTGTCTAAGTCTGGGATATTAGTTGTCATTGATACTGTTGTCCTCGCAAACCTAAACAGATGATCATGTGCACGCTTCCTCATTCCGTTTCTCACTCTTCTTCATGACCGTTTAGCAGCTCCTGGAATTGCTGTCCTAATACGTCCACATTTCACTGCGGATTGATACCTGTTTTCTGACCTGCGGCCAGGCTTTCAGCTTTCTTCAATGTTCAGTTGTTTCCCAAAGGGTCCAAAGCATGCAAACATTTCGTCCAGTGGAACGAATGCAACTTGTGGACGAAATGCCAAAATGTAGCGGTGTTAGTACGAATCGAATGTGTATAGTATTCTATCGAACCAAATAGAGTGTCACATCCGTCTATACGTGTTTTGAATACGTTGACAGCTATAATTAAAACACGCTCCAAAATCACATTATACAACTTTTGTTTTAATTATTTATTATAAAGAAAATACAATTTTAATCAATGTCTTTAGTTGCGAAAGAAATGCTCACACGGATGTAACACTCGTTAGTTTGCGAAGTTAGAGTTGGCACTAACACCGCTACAATACAATATATCAACGAATTCTGAACGAATTTTCACACGGTTGAAGATGAAAACCTAGCCTGAATTTACCAAAAGTCAGAATCAAAGATTTACACATTTCTACAGTAATTCTGCATTAAATAATCTGTCAATACTATCCTTATAATTTTTAACTCTTTAATTTTCCATCTTGAAGTTCGTATTCTCATTGGAATTACAAGTAAACAGATTTCTCACCCCAACTTCTTCACATTTATGGGCGATACAATGAGAAATCGCATATTTAAGAAATATAGGGTTGCATGCTCTTTAGAAGCGCGGAACCCTTCATGTGAGAGTCAACACTCACTTGGCAATTTTTTTGTTCCAACTATCGACATCCTTGAGCAATAAATGTCTTACCTCCTCTTCTGGCTTTTTGCACTTCCCTTCGTTCTCGAGGTTTCCCTTCCCTCCTTTGATGCGCCTTGCTTATTGGGGATGATATGTTGCAGCCTTAGAGATTCTTTCATTTAATTCTCTTTAAAGGCTTCGTTTTTTCTGAAGTCCTGACAGTAGGTCTCGGAATCGAACTACTACCAAAAAGTGGCCAAAGTCTTGAGTATATCAATACACAGTCAGTTGCGTTGGAAGTTCAACAACGTGGGAATATCCGACTTAAATTGTAAATCTTATTGATGGGCTATAGCATTGTAACAAGCTGCCTTAAACTTAAAGCAAAGTCAAACGGGCTTCGTTCAAGAGGTCTTCACCTACATCGCTGCGGTGCATGCAGCACCGATAACCGATGTTATCGAATTGTGCCTCGATGCGGGTTTCAGCCATGCTACCGGATTCCAGCTTAAAATCGAGAACTTTTTTACCCAGCCGCTTTTCCATGATGAAACCTTTTTACAACCTCATCTGAAAGCTGTAATATACATTCGTCGCATTCCTTCCGCTTCCTGATCCTCTTTAGCATATTTTCTCTATCGCAATAATAGTCGCCTTTGAGCAGTCGTCCTATGCTTTCATTGTTCTTATAGCATACTCCCGCCGTTTCGTCTCCATTTTAAGGGTCAGTTCGTATCCAAGTCTTTCATTGTGCCACTGCAATCTGGACAGGTTGGTTCTGGTGCTGCTAATATACAGAGGTACCACTTTAAAGCCGTTTTTCAGCTTGAGTTGCTCAGGTTCAGGAATTCTGATCGACCCAAGAATGGTTAAAAGAAGTCAGCTCTATACCCAGTGTAAATCCTCCAAACCTCCCGAAGTAAACTTAAAAAATAAGAAATAATAAAAATAGCCTTTTTTTATTACTTTAAACTTTTTATATTTCCCGCTCTTTCAATCAGTTCTTCCGGACACGTGTCAACGACTCATTCAAATTTATCGTAGCAAAACATGTTGCGAAAAGCCCAAAAATATTCACACTCTATTTGTATGCAAACAACGCACCGGGGTAGTTTGTTTACACCCCGATCTCCAATAAGATCAGAAAACCCAATCAAATGTCTTTCATCAAAACTCCATACATACGTCAAACGACTGAAGCCAGAACAGCATCAGGTGGGAATTCCACTATCCATTCGAATCCGGTTACCACAAACGAAGCATCCATTGTTTGGCCCAAACCCAGGCCGTCATCTCAAATACGTACGACATTGAAAGAAGAGATTCCACACTCGACTTCCAGCAGTGGCCCACCCACCTAAACCGGAGTGTACCTACTCGTATTATGTCACAAAGAGCCTAATGTCTACTACTTCATCTGCGAGGCTAGCTTATGTCAGATTATGAGTGCCGAAGATTAACTATGTCATAGACCCGAACCTTAGTGCCATTATTTTTGGCCAACCATTGGACATAACACAAATTTGTTTAATGACCCCAACGATAACAGAAGCGTCCACATTCATGTGTCTCTCTCTCTTTTCTATTTTTTTTACGCAACATGTAATTTTTTAAGCACGCATGTGGCTATGTTTAGAACGGAACTGCTTTTTATTGGGTGGGAGGGTATCTATTTTGGAAGTGGGTCGTGAAGGGTTGGCGTAGGAAGTGTGCTGGAACGATACTGATAGATTGCCTCAGATTCATGGGCAATTTCTTTAAATTGCCCGATGGAACGTCGTCGCCATCTGGCCATGTACTCGCGGCGGTGGTGGCGGCGGCGACAAGGTCATCGGTTGGTATACCCAAGACTGAAAAGCAACGTGCCTCGGAAGTTTGTGTGTAAAACTTTCACGCAATCAGTTGAAACGATGGATTCCCTGAATAGTGAATGAATCATCCGTCAGCGTGTTGCTTTTAAAAACAAACTGCGATCAAAAAAGAGCGCGCTTGTATTTGTAGCTCTGTTCGAGTAAGCTGTACAGCGGATTCGACTTGGAGCTCGAGTTCGAGATACTTTTGCCGCGTAGCCATGAGGTTATTTCTTTAGTTTTCGTTTTTGGTTTCGGTTTTATTTTCGCCAGCCAAACAGACACCATGAGATAACAAACAACTTATTGCATCATCGATCGTGCAATGGAAGTTTGGAAGTGCCTTAACAAGACAGACACCGCACAGACACCAATTGCCATGACACTGGAAGGTGCGATGGTGATGGTGTTGGTCACTGGAACCGTGGAAGGTTTGCTATTACGTGTTGATAATAATTTTGAAATTTGGACACTTGGATCGGGTGTGCTGCATGATTCATTTTCGCTAGCGAAAAACTATCCTAGTAAACAAGATCTGGTTTATTATAATTAATGTGTCCGTCCTACGAGCGGCACTCTAGAATATGCTAGAATTAAGTTGAGGTGTTATCGGATTTTGAAGATGGCATGACAGTTAATGGCTTGTTTTTGAGTTGTTGTTTATTGATTTACTAGTTGGTTAATAAGTTTATTGCGACTTGTGAGAAGCATATTTTTGTTTTTTTTTTTTCTTAGTGTTCTTCGAAGTCTAAGGATGTGTTTACAACATTAGCTTATATAACGAGACCAGTGAAGTCGACAATTTTTTGTTTTTTTTTTATATACTCCGCATTTTCGTGGATTTTCAGAAATGATCTCTTGCCTGCTTCAATTAATATAATTCACTCTTTCCCTGAGAACAGTACCAACTGTTTTTCATATTCGTTCTCAAATTCTTGTCCTTCATATTCGACCTTGGAAATTGAAAGGTAGTGTATGTTAAACTCATTAATTCCCGATTTTAAATAAATGATGTCTTCTGTCCATTTTTCATGAATGCCGCTTCTGTCGCAGAAGTCCTACAGAGTATATTAATTTTTTTGAGCGCTTAGGAGCTTTCTGTGCAAAAATAACATGCGATTCAAAAAGAAACCGACAGTTGGTGCACCGTTTATTTTTTCAAACAAGGTATGCGTTCCGACTTGTTCAAATTTTCATCTTTGATTTAGCTGAGATTCTTATAACAACCAACGAAGGCTTTTGTTTTATCCAGGAATGCAATTGCATATAAAACTCTCTTTTTTTCTAAATTCAAAATAGAATTGGTCCAAGTACAGAACGTTGGGGTACTTTTAAGTAAATAGAATTTGACGGTCAACCATGGCGAATATCTCGGCTTTATTGTTGAAAAGACCAACGAAAGATTGCAACTTATACAAACCTGAGTAGAACTCAATATAGTATCTTCAGGGGGAAAGGACAATCTTCAAACTGAGTTCAGCACTGGGCTTCATAAAGCAGAACTGGCAGGACAATGTTTTCTAGAGCATGTATTTTGTATGACAAGTTAGGAGTTTTGAATCCACTTGTTTCCCCAAATCATTTTCGCAAAGAAGCGAAGCTCCTTTACCAGTTCGAAGTAATTGTTGCTAACAAATAAAGACTCAATTAATGCCTGAACTAATTTACTTAAAAACGTGCGTAAAACTGTGATGGAGAGATTTCAAACGAATGCTGCATCATTTAGAGCGGTAAGACTTACCTCCACCTGAGTAAACACGTTACAAAAGTGACGCCCACGGCATGATACTGTGACTGATGAAATAAGAGTGTCAAAAAAGGAACGGAATGTGCGGAATCATGGGGCCTCATGTTATAGTAAATCTATCTATCGAGAGAACAAGCAAGTTTGGACGACCATCGCCTTGCACATCTAAAGATGGTGACTTGAAATAGCATTTTCTCATAATTTGATTAAATGTGAAACTTTGGTACATCACTGATCTGCCATATCAGGTAGCTGATCTTTGTGATGTGAGTGGTTGTGATCCATGTTGTCCCGATCACGACCTCGCCGACAAAATGAGAAGGAGGATACTTATTATAAATCACTTACTTGATATGAATTCAAACAATTTTAGTTGAATTCACTGACTTTTATTGAATTGAATTCACTAATGTCTTCAAAGAAAAATCTGAATTCATTGCTGACTTCAACCTAGCTGACGTGAATGGAATTGATTTCCAAAAATGATTTCAATGATTTATTCCTTAAAGGCACCAGTCGTTAGCCTTTAAAGAATAGTGATTTAAGTCTTTTCAATTCGCAGTCTTTTTTTAATTCAATTGTATCATTCAAATGTTTAAATTCTTTGACTTAAATTCTGTGAATGCATTCCCAAAAGAACGTATTCTCCAACAACTCTGCCAGGAAGTGAGTGGTAGAAAGTCTTTAAATATCTTAAATGCGACATTAAGTAAGGATATGACTCGATAGTGGTTGATGATTGCTCGGTGGTTAATGAGTCGATCTACTGAGCTTGAATTGGCGGGTAAAAATCCGGGAGAGAACATATTGCCTTTTTCACGGTCCACATCTCGCAAGTTAATAACATTCCCCCGAGGAATCTTCATGATTTACCTTACGAGGTCGTCGGAGGTCGGAAACAAAATCCCACCATTTGTGCAAAATATAACGGGTATAACCAAAATATGAAGTTACCCCATGCTCCCGAAGGATCGTTTTTCTTAAAGCATATAGAGCTGTATGTCCATGGGATTGGTTGTTATCGAAACATCTGTGTACAGTCGGCTTTATTTAAGGTTCAAAATCTTCAAAGATTTTTCTAGAGTCTAGTTTAAATCTTAAACTAGATCCCATTTAGATACGAACAATGCCCCAAAGGAATAAAAATCATTTTATTATTTCACTCCAAATATTTCGACAATTTTTATGTCCTTTTTATGACTCCTGCAAAATTCCTGCGTCCTTCATAAAATAAAAATAGTTCTTCTATCGTCCGAAATTGATCCACAGTATTTTGGTAGGATAACTAGGGACACGCAATTAACAAATTAAAGCTCACCACCCAAATGTTCCAGCGGTGCCTAAAATCTATAGTGCAATGTAAACACTCCATAAATAGAAGCACATCAATTAACGCGATACTCTCCTCATCTGTTAACCACTATTAGATGAAGCTGTATACTAATTCAGTGAATAACATGTAAACAGCCAGTGGCAGCTCAGAGGAAGTCGCCCCCCGGCAGACCAAACCACAACCGTGCATACAAAAGCTTTGGGCGGCACAACCTACGCACACATTTAAAATAGTTGTTGTCCGATATTTATTGTTGACAACCAACACTTGCATCGAAAGTTCGTGTATATGTTAACATTCCAGCAAATTAACATAGCTAAACGCTTGTCATCTTGGGCTACAATCTCAAGCTCAACGGCAGTCCATTGTGAGGCTAGCTGTGTGGTTGTTATTTTTGTTGGTCTGGAATGAAGACACTAATCGACTGGAACTTTTGAGAAACATCGACATTGACTTGCTTACTAAATGGCCAAAAAAGAAATACGAAAACTGTGGCAGCAAGGGGGCTATGTAAATTAATAGACCCATAGGCAATAGTTGAATATTGATTTGAGCCAAACTGAGCGGCGTGTGTGAGGGTAACCAGATGTTTTTTGGTGTCTGTGTCTTGCCTGCGTCTCTTGATCGAGTCGAAGAGTCTTAAAAATTCCACATTGGAACTTGAACTTTTTCGGCAGGTGTCAGTGAACTTGCAACCAATCGGTTAGACGAATTAGAGTCTGTCTCGTTCTTGTGTGGTTTTGGTTATGACAACTGATTTTTTGTTTGTTAATATGCCATATTTCTATTAGCTTAAGTTAGGTTTGAGCGGATGTTCCCTCTGAAGAGGTTGATTTTTAAAATAATTTAAGTTCCTTAACGGGAACTCTTCCAAGTGCCCCGAGTTACTCATACGTTCTGTCGTCTCAAGTGTGGCTAAAGGCATTTATACAGAAGATGTCAGATACAATCAACGACAGACAGCCGTTTTCTATAGATACTTCAAGTTATTTGTAATTCTGGAAAAGCTTTTGATGCTGCGGCAACATAAGAGAAGCTGCAACTCTACCAGATTGTTTGTTAATAGGAGCAACCATTTCAATAACAAACGAAGAAGAAAAGAAGACAATCTAAAGGAATAGCAATAAATTCGCGATCGAGCTTGTGACGGGCTCATTTTATTTTATAGATTGAAAAAATCAAGTTCAAATTACCAGAACCAGACAAAAGGCGACGTGGAAACGCATTTTTCAAAATGTTCATTGCCGCGCCAGACGTTTATGCGGTTGCACACTCTTATTGAATTCACATGTCCTCCGGACTCCATGCATTAATTTGCGGCAATAAAAACTCGTTGACAATAGCTTACCAGTCCCACAGGTAAATAAGGCGTAATTTCGCCTAAAAACAACATCGATTTTACAGTGTCCTATAAGCGCAATTTTTGTTATAAGGACCTGATTAACGATTTGCAGGCAGTTGATGATCGACTGCCTATACCTCGAAAGAAACCATTTCAACTTTTTCACTAAAACTGTAAAGTAAACGTGCCATTGTCAATTGCGAAGCAAATTCATGTTCACCCTCTTCTAGCCCTATGACGATGTATTTTTGCGCCTTCTCAGTGACGTCTTTTTTAAGTCTCTTCGGATCGAGCGGCTTTCAGCTAAAGTGTCTGCCCAATTGATGTTGTTACTTCATAAATAAACAAAAGAAAACTGACACCTGCCACCATTCAAAATAGTGATAGCCTCTTCCGAAAGGATGACCATTTTTGGGCACCATCGTCTTTTCTTAGTAATGTTCCTGTCCTATTGTCGATCCTTTTCTGAGGAAATCATATGCCCTTTAATTGCGTTCCATCTTCAATATACCACTGAGGATCTGCGTATCTGCCCACTAGTTAGGATCCCGGATGTGTAATATTTCCTTTTAAGTAAAAGCATAGAATATTTTAACACCAATTTTGAAAAGGGACGGCATAATGTTGCCCTTAACTTCTTGCTTATTGATGCGTTTCCGTAGAAGAAGTGCTTCCAAAAGTACACAAAAAGATTATACTGTTGGCTTCCGTTTTTCTTTCTGAGCAATGAAGGTTTACTTTCTGAGAAAGGTTACCAACGTGGCCGCAATCAAACTTTTTGAGGTATACCAATCTAGGGAAAATAGAATAGAAGTTAAGACGCTTAAGGGCTTAAAAGTTAAATAGAACTTCGTAACGATTTTGTTGTTCAATTTGTTTTGCCGCCTTCGATGCATTTTGGCCTTTAAATGAAAATGGAAACTTCCTCAGATTTAAAAACAAAAAATCAAATCAAATTGTCTACCATACAACATATTTTTCCCAATTCTTTACATATCGTTATAACGAAAACCTCCGGGTCCTGAGAGCGAATGTTCTACTTTTTTCGGGCAAATGTTTGATTATCCAAAAGGTTATAATCATATCACAGATACAGATCTTAAAATATCAGCAAGTAAAGAAAAAAACATTTTAAATACACTCCGGAAATAACAAGAAGAAAGGAATTTTATTTTTAACAAACTTTAAGACGTGACCACAGCAAAGAGATCCCCACTCAAATTGTCAAATAATATCAACTGTCAAAGTCATAACAACAATAAAATTCAAGTAACCTGGCCACCCTAGCGACCACCTGAGCTGAACTGTTGCTATTAACCGACTTCCCCCGCAAAAACACACTTCACATCGTTAGTCGCTTTCGATTTCTATCTCTCCCTTTCTTTTGATCCTCTACCGTATTCAATTTCAAACATTACCTACGTTCACCTGTGGTTTTGCTTTCAAGCGTTTTCCCATCCCGAGCATTACCCAGCGCAACCTCTCGTATGTTTTCCATACACCATACACCTCCTCCATTCAAAATATACAAAAAATACTAATACGCATACTTCTTTGTTGGATTCCATGACTTGCACTCGTATTACGTCACAGAAAAACTGGAATAATGAGCAAAGCAAAAATTAAAAAGAAACACAAAATACTTGTTGTATGTTGTATCTCAGTGTGTATCTGTGTATAGAGATGGCGATCTTTTTTTTTCCCCCAACTGGCTCCAAGCTGATGTTGGAATGTTTTTTTACTTTCAGTTTTCGTTCCAGATCTTCGTGGAGCAGCTGCCATACACCCAATCCGGCTGACCGCTTTTCACAGATCATTCGAATCACTTGTCCGCGCAGCGCTACGATCGTGATTGGCGACGCGATCGCACGATTTTTTCAAATGTTGTTTCTTTTTGCTAAAAAAAAATTTGGCTAGTTATTAAAAACCAATAATTGTTTGTAATAAAACAATTTTCAAACTAAAATTGCAATAGATACCGCGATCGAAAGATCGTTTGCGAGTGATCGTGTCGGTTACACAAAATAAAAAAAAAAGTATCTATTACTTGCCTTTGCATCTTTGTGTCTATATTTCAATGTTTTTTTGTGTTTTGTGCTTCAATTAAGTTGAAAAGTTTATCACTGTGCTAAAAATAATAAATTTTATAAGTAAGAAATTGTATCGCTATGCTTGAGCAGTGTGAAATGTGTATATGCTTGAAGTACAAATGATAACACAAAAGTCCAGATTTGGCGCTACTTTGATACAAAATTTTGTTGTGTTTACCAAGGTTCTCATGAGAGTGAATTTAAACGAGTTGTAAATACAACAAATTTCACGAATAAAATCAAAAAACTTGTGTTTAATTTAAACCCGTAAGATTAAATGGAAAACAGCCTGTGAAACGTTAGATACTTTAACATCTCTCTGGTTATTATTATTATTATTTTTTCATTCGCATCTGTATGGAGTTTTTTTTTTTTTTTGTGTTTGCTAGTTTTATAATTATTAGGTATTTGTTAGTTAGCTCGCTTGTATGTGCTTCCATCCAACTAAACAAGAGTAAATCCAGTTTTGCTTCAGATGTGTTTTTTGTTTTTCTTTTTGTTGTGCTTTTCATAGAAGTTCATTTGAATTAAATATTTTTTCCTCATAGCAACAAATGCAATGCAATGTACGAGTAGTTTGTGTATCCATTAATTGGCTATGAAGCGAACCAACTTGATTGAAGTGGCCAAGTAAGTGGGGGATCCAAAGTATCTTAAGTTGTTGATGATTTTTCGGCTTCAGGTATAGCTACGTCGTAGACGCTGTTATTGTTCTTTGTTCATTTTTTGTATGCAATTATATCGACATCAAAACACGATATTACTATTTTTTTTTTCTCGTTTTCGGTTTTTAATGATGGATCGAAAGATAAAAACAACAAAAACAAATAACATCATGCTTCTATGTACAGTGAGGATAAATTAGTTGACAAACTAATTGGTTGAACTTTGTCAAAATCACATGTTTTGGAAAAAAAAAAATCAAAAATCATTCTATTAGAATTTCGAATTCGAAATCTCACAGATCCGAATATTGCGCGAAATTTGAATAACAAATTTAATGATTTATTGTTTGTTGTATGGAAATGCAAATCTCTTAACCTTATGCGGTAAACATTTTGGCAATTAAACGTACTTGTTGTGATGCAGATCCAGTGGCAACAGCAATTGAGAATTGATGTGGGATGGCTTGAAGTTGAACACTACGAGTGTTATTATTATCATGCCCGTGTGGTTTCTGATTGAAAAGGGGGTTCCCGAGGTGGTTGTGTGTTATTTTTTATTTTCCATTTATGAGGTTTTAGAGCTCGAAATGTACATAAACATCGTGATATGTAATTGTGTTGAGATAGGTCTGGCTTGAGTTGAGCTTTGTTTAAACAATTATTGAAAGTCGAGGGATTCCCTTAAGCAACATTTGAGACCTTTGATGATGACAAGAACATAGAATATCTTGTTTTGCGGAAGATAATAAATTACCGAGAAAAACAAAGTGTCTAAATGTTTACCTTTCGTAAATGATAAAGCGCCATATTCAATCATCTTTACGAGCACTTAGATATATATCTTTATTTATCTTAAAAGCACTGTGTTCACTGTTTTTTTTTTGTTTTCATTTTTGAACTTGAACTTCAAAAGATATAAGATCTCGAGAATATCTTTGATTTCTCAAACTCATTAGTCTTTGGCCATGAATTAGGTTTTTGCTCGTGTTTAATTATTTTAATTTCGAATGTGTTATGACGGGAAGAGTGATTCTTGCTTACTAACTTCAATTGGCCTAGAGTCCAGAGTGCATTTGGGTCTCAAACAAACCTGAAATGTTAAATATTTATGTTTATCCTGTCAGTTCAATTTTGCGCCCCTTTTTTCCATAAAAAGTTTTATTTCTGCAATTACGCGCAGAATTTTGAATTCTAAGCTCAACATAAGTTTACGAAAAGGTAACCAAAGGAGAGGAATTACATGCCCCAGGCAGCGAGATGATGAGAGAATTCCCTTATTAAATATTTGGTGCATTAAAGTAATGCCCAGTCATACTTTAACCGTTTGCCTCTTAGACGATTCTTACTGACATCGACAATAATTTTGGCCCCATCTTCATATTTGAAATAAAAAAAAATACAAAAACGGCCCAATTATGTCTAAGTATTCGTCACGCAACAAGAGAGATATAATGGGTTTTCGAGAGTCCTGCGACCCTTCGTTGTTCACTTGAACCAAAAATGAGCTTCATTACATAGTTGATTTTTAGCCCATTCACTGAATGAACGACGCATGGTCCATTTGCTTCAATTATTGCACCAATTTGATAAAAGGCTCTAGGTCATCTTCATTCCTCAAAGCCTTGCAATTTTTACGCAGCTTATAATAAATGCAAAGACTAAGAAAACCGCTTAATGACAAGGAGTAGCGGACTGGCTCCATTATGCATCCACCGCCGAATATAATTGTAATCACAAATTTTTGTCGAGAACCTCGTAGAAGCATTCTTTGGAAGCCTTATCTGTTTCTTCCTTATGAGCATGAGCGCTGGTGAGGCTGAAGCTTAAGCTAAGGCTAAAGTCCGCCTCATTACACAAGCCAAATGTCCGCTGTTGTAGAAGTCACTGTAGAAAATGTCTTGTTTTGTTTTGATCCTTTTTTCATTCTTTTTTATTCTACGACTTCTTTGGCTGCAGATTCCACGTATATTACCGAAGGTTATTGTCCTTATTTCGTTTGCATTAATGCACAAAGCTCTTCAACGTTTATCCGACAATTGAGACGAGCTTTCTTTTAAGCATCTAAATGAATAAGTTAAAGTGTGGGCGATAAATGTGACTCCTGCGGCACACCACTTAAATATGCAATTATTTTTGAATCTACAATTTATAGTATAACAGGAAGCTGGATGCTGAGCCCTGTGCAATATAGAGCATTTTCCTCTCCATAAAATTTAGCTAGAAAATATACGGCGTTACCAGATCAACTCTTATTTGATTTGAAAGCCGACCAAACTTTGGCAAGAAGTCCCTAATGAAAATCTTAACAAAGTTTATCATTTGCGCAAAGTAGGATGTCAACTAAATAATAATAATAATCGATAATAAATATTTATTCAGCCGAATTGTACATTGCCTCGTTCGGCATTCGAAACATAGATTATTTTTGAAAGCAGACTTCCATGAGTGACTATGACCTTGAGATAAATTCCAGAGAAATCGTTCTCAAAGATGTCGCAGCACTTATAACCTTAAGTTATTCACAGCCTTCCATAAATAATTAATTTTTAATTCGGCAGGTAGATAAGGACTTATTAAGTTGAATCACTTTGAATGGCGCCAAAGAAACGATTTAGCTTAACTGATTCAATTTGAAAACCAACTGTCTAACTGACTGTCAACTATTCCGCAATCGGCTATCGCTTTTTTCAAACGTGCAAGCAATACTTACTAAAAATATGCTAGCTAGAGCTATAATCAAGAGTTTTATTATAGAGGCCAAAGGTTCTCCAAATGGATACCAAACAAAACCAAACTGAGTATAGATAAAGTATCTGGTGCTGCATTGCTACTGTTTACGCGATTGTTTAATTAAAATACCGGTTGTGATAATCGAATCGATTACCAATTTGTCTTTTGATTGTTCGGAAATTAATATCCAAATAGTGAATTAATAAATAAATAAATAGATATATAAAAAAAACACCTAACGCGATGGTTCTGTAAGATAAAGCAATCTTACTCTGATACGGCAGTTTTCTTTTTGAAGTGAATCAGATAATTGATGAACTAGATATTGAAAATAGGTTATTAATATGCCAAAGGATATGACGACAATAGGATAGTAATTAAATAAGATTTTTTTAGGTGAAAAATAGATAAACCTCATTGAGGGTTTCAAGAATCAAGTTTAAACTTCAAAGTTCATTTTAATCAATCAACGAAACGCGGTTTTATTTGTTTAAAAGTGACGAATTCGAGTGACGGCAGTGACAAAGGTCTTTTTGGCTTGAACTTGAAAGACCGATATCGAAACACTGGTTTATATGTGGACCACAAATCTGCGTAGGCCTTCTTCGACAGCTTGGATTGGATAATGGGAATAACATACGAATAAAAGTTGTGTAGCTAATTTTGGTCCTCTGAAGATTTTGTGGATCTGTGGGTTCTATGACTCGGCCGCATCTGGAGTCCAATGTACCCATATAGACATGGGGTATAGGAGATAAATGAAAAGAGAAGAGATATTTTGGCATCCAGACTTGAGTCTGCTTAGAGTACGCTTTCTTTTTGCGGCTTTTGAACGACATTCGCAGGGAAAATTGGGGACTACTCTATTTTATACTTGCCTTTGTAGCTTCTGCACTAGTCGTAAGATATCTCGCCTGTATACCAATGGGAATGGTCTGAAGGTTTGGATTCTTACGCAAATGCCACGTCCGGCAATGACCTCATGATTCAAATCTGTTTTCGACTAAGTATCTTCGAATTTATCTACGCTTAGTTCATCGATTATTTACGCCATCAAAATTGACTTATTTTTTTTTGACGGCCCCTTTCAGAATGGGTTTTATAATTTCAACAAATCGTGCCGTCGAGTGTCCGCGTTGAAATATTAAGCGACCCACTTAGATTTTAGAATCTACAATAAGAACTTCTGATCCTTTTCGTGTGAAAATCAAATTTTCGTTTCGATATAGAAATGGAATATATCTCAAACTCTTTTCGATAAATTAGGTCTGATTAAGTAAACAGTTCTAAAAAATGCATTGACTCAAGTACCGCAAACAGCTTGAAACATGGTGAAACAAATGTGAAGTCTAGATAAATTTGCATGACTTATTAACTTGCATTTGACATACAACCCTCTACAAACTACATAATATTTAACATCATACAACAAAGATTGATCTTTCATCATCAGTTTTTTTCCTTATTATTATTATTTTTATTTTAACAAAGAATTAAGAACTGAATAGCAAGTATAATTACGAACTTAAAACATTAACTCTCCAAGATTATGTTGGGTAAAGAAGATAACCTTCGACTCGCCCATCAGATTGGGGAAACCGGTCACAATACTAAAGTGCGACATTTTTTCAAAATAATCGAAAGAAACTTGATTTTAATAGTATTTTTATTTATTTGGCTGACGGATATCTACATTGATGTCGAAACAAAAATGAAGGCTCTATTATTTGAAATTAATTTTGCCTTTGTCACGAAATGTTTTTCTCATAATTTTCATATCTAAATGCCGAAAACCATTTCAGGTTAGGAATTTAAACAAGGAAATAAAGTTATACGAGTTTTCAAAGGGTGTTCTTAACCCTTGTTCCACAATTTCAATTCGGCCGCTTAGGTGAAAGAAATATTTGAGATACGTTTGGAACCAGACTAAACACGAATATGGGTGGAGTAGCTCGTTTTTTGTTTTTTGTATCTGTTTTCCCATGGAACAATTGATGGATTTGGCTGTGAGTCATAATAGAAACATTGAACTTTAAGTTTTCGAATCCGCTTCAAGTTCCATTTGCTATTTGGATCCGAACTAGTCGACAGAAATTTTACTAAGTGTTATAGTGACTTCTCTATAGGCTTGTCATGCTGTTCCAATTTCGTATCATCTTAATGACAGTTGCTTAGTTATCTTCCAAAATATTATTTTATCAAATTTAGGCGAATAAATAAAGGTAAAATTTTTAGCTTATGAAAAAAAGTCGATGTCAAATTCTCCGACTCCACTCGGACTTACCCAACGAGCAGTCGAAATTCGAATTCATCTAAGTTTCAAACCACTCAACAATTTTTTTGATTCTTCTCCTTATCTTTCGCTTGCTTTTTAGAAAATGCGCTCAAGGGATTTTGACTACCCATACAATGCTAATTGCATAAGAGTTCGAGAAATGGGAAGCTCGAGTTATTTTGGGTGATGGTATGAAACTAAGCATAGTTTGATTACGATTTTAGCTTCGTCATAGGGCTGCTGAATTTGCTATCAGCTTGTTTGTATTTGTTCATAATTCGCATTATTTTTTTAACAGCATGCTAGATCTTCACCCGATGTTTTTACTCTTTTCAGCTAGTCAGAAAAACAGTTCCAACTGTATCAATGTTTATGGATATGTTTTATTGGTCCTTCTCCATGATCAACAACAAATCATCCGCAGATTCTATTGAATCCTTTGTGCATTTTCTTTTAGCAAAATGGCGAATGGTTTTTTAATTCCTTCACGTTTTCTGTTGAAAAATTTTGAAATATCATGAAATATTGGTCAAAGCCTGGACAAAAAATGTTTGTTTCATAGTTACATTTTGAACAAGCTCTGGCACTACAATTAGTATTCATAGCTTAAGTGATTGGCAACTATCCCAGTCAGCTGTTCAAAATCAGCAATAACCTGTTGGACCAAAGAAAGTTTCTTTTTTCGATGGAATTTGGCCTTACCTAAGACTGATATTTTCAGCCTTGATATTCTTAATCGATGTGTGTTTGAAGAGTGTCCTTTCTGCGATGACGGTTTTTAGATTGCTTCCATTTCGAAGCGTTACTTCGAAACGTACTCATACTAACACCCATGGAGATCGAAATAAAATTCAACTTTGGAGTCCTTAAAAATTTCAAATCGCATTCATTTTAAGAACTCCCAAATGGAAACGTAAAAACATTGAACTGATCTTGGCAAACTAAATTAAAAAATAAGGGAAAGTCCTAAAGTTGATATATCCTTTCGGCTTATGATGACTTCAACGCTTAGGCTGCTGCTCCATGTGTTTTAAGCTCGGCCTTTTTTTCGCGATTGCATTGGTCCATTGGATTCATTAAATATCTCATTAATTTGATGTTAACTGAACTTTTGTTATGAAAGATTGTGTGACGTATTTTTGAACTTTTTAATCAAACAAATTTTATTACTCCTGCTGCAATTTGAAGCATCTTTTTTTCAGCTACCGTTAATTTCTTTTGATACTTTGTCCATCATTGTGAACCGAAAGTCAGCACTATACTTTCTGCTTATGGGATGTATTTTGTTCACAAAAGCCAGCAGAGTTCTCCAGCTCAAGAAAAAAAAAAAAACAGCAGTTGTGTCACGCCAACCGCAAGGCACAGTGACCTCCTTCCAAAAGAGTTCTTATCGTTTTCCGATATCTTTCAAATTATGAGCACGCAATTCAATTGGGTTTGTTTTAAAGACAGACAGGAATGTCCTTAATTAAGCTGTCCCCGAACGTCAGAGTACACACCCTGCCAATTTTAACTTAGAAGTTATTGACCTGTAGCTATGAAAGTTCCGGCCTAACTTAGATAGTAGTGCTTTCTTTTCATTTATTATATAGCTCAGTCAAGTAATAGATAAATTGTAAGATTCATGTTTTCGAAGAGGTTGCGACGAGCACCAAACAAAATTGCCAAATTGCGAATACATATAGCATAACAAGTATAATTTTTTTATAATGAAAATTTTGGCAACTGGCAGACGTATTCAACTTTTTCCTTAAATATTTACTCACCGGAGGCATGGCTTTTATTTTTTCGCAAACCTGGTGCTTGGAATTCGAAGACACTCTTAGTTGGAAAATTGTTGTTCATTCGCTCGATGTGGACCAAGCCAATTGATTCGACGGATTTTTACCTTTTGAAATAGATCAACATCTTCGAACAGCTCGAACAGGGCTTAAACCAGCATGCTCGGTCCCTAGCTAGCTGTTTCCTTTTTTGCACTTCAAGCTGGTTGAGATCCTCTTCTCGTTGGAATTTATCCTTTAGGCAAGGTCGATGTTGCTCTTCCACCCGTACAGTTCGTGAATGAATTTTCTCATCCACTTACTGTCTATGCAGACGGGACCATACATCACATGAAGAATTTTTCTTTCGAAATAATTTTGGGCGCTTTCATCCGCTTTTGAAAGTGTCGATGCTTCTGCACCTGATGATGAAGGTCTTATAGAGCGACACTTTACTTTTTAGAGAGACGACATTGCTACACAATTGCTCTCTTAGCCCAAAGAAACAGCGGTTAGCAAGAGTTATTCTTCGTTTGATCACAGCGCCGGCATTATTATAGCTGTCTATGGTGAGGTTCCGGCCAACACGGCGGAATTCTTGATGACAGCATATACTTCGTTTTGCCACACACATAATTGATGCTGAAGAAATCGCATGACAGGTCTTCACCTTGTCTAAAACATCAAATGGGCGGGTGAGGTCTTTGCCAACCCTAATGGAGTAGCGTGACTTCTCCATCGTCATCCTGCGCAAGCGGACGAGCTTGGCAGGGATGCCAAAACTAGATATTTTTATATACAGCTCGTCTTTGTAGATACTGTCTTGGACAGCCTTGATATCGATGAAAAGGTTGTGGGTATCGATTTATAGCTGTGGTGTAAATGGTGGGTTTTTCTGGTCTGAAGTCACACAGATATGAACCTGTAAGATTGTTGATGAACGGCTTCAGACGTTCACAAAATCCCGCAGAAAAGATTTTAAATACAATGTTAAGGAGACTTTATTTTTATTAATTGGGACCACTTAAATTTGTCCTGCTGCTCTGATTATCATCCAATATTTTCCTTCATGACCAACACTACCCTTCTTGATTGGGTACATACTTCTTTGCATAAAGCACGACTCGTTGGTCTTCTTCCTTTGAGTGACAGCTTCTGCAGCGGAATCGTTTGACTGGAGGCGTTAGTATGAAGGCTGTTTTTTCCTTTTATTCTACTTCGCCGATATTCGCGTTACAACTGACGTATTGCTCTTTGTTTTTGTCGAAGAACTCCATGGGGTATGATGTTGGCAAATTAAGTATTGATGCTGATTGTAATCAAATGCCTAAAAATCTAATCAAATACCTAAAGCTCATTGCTTTTTCGGCGTAAGACCGAGTTTTTCGAAAAAGTTTTTGAATACATTGAAGATAACAAAATAAGATGAGGATAGTGTACGATAATGATAAGGTGCTTGGTTTGTGCTCAAAAAAAAACTTTAATATTTCATTTTCTTCCAAATTGACAACATTTTTGAGCAAGAGTGGGCGCATATTTTTTTTAAATTTATATTTTAATTTAAGTTCTTAAGTTTACTAAGCTTTTTAATGTTTCATTTCTGTTTTCCATTTCGATTGTATTAACTGGTTGTTGCTTTGTTCTCCTTACTAATTTTTTTTTTGTTTTTGTGCCAAAAAAATGATAAAAAGTGTCTTTTAAAAAGTGTTGTCCCTTAAATGCAATAGTGAAAAGTTAAACTTCAATTAAATTCTAACTTAACTTCTCTTCTAATTTCAGCTGATTTCAATGTGTACTTTGATACTACATTATTCAAGTGTGTCCAAAAAAATATAGATTATAAATGTGTTCACAAAAATAAAAATGGTGATGGATATCTGTGAGAAAGAAAAAACAATTCATTCATTATTCGCAATTTTAAATGTGTTTGTGCTTTTAAATGAATAACTTTGAAATAGACTCGTTATTCAAGTCAAAGTGAAACAGAAACAGCTTTAAAACTTTTTCCAATATCAGCGCGGATTTAATTGTAACAAAAATTCAACAGTATAGAAACGATACAAATACAAATTGTAGAAAACATGGAGACAAACGACATAGGTACTTAGATACATTTTTTCGCATGCAATTACTGTCACGATATTTTATTTTTTTTTAAATTTATTTTGTAGATGTGCAATTATTGCACTTTGCTTGAGTTTATAGGTTTAAGCGCAAACGCGAGAATAATAATATGTAATAATAATAATCAATCAGATAACAATTGAAAAAAAAACCTTTAATCACGGACTACTGTGCTGAATAATAGCACGGTCCCAGAGACTGATTAAGTGTATTTAGATACAAAGATACTTTATTTCTCTGTTACTGCTGCAGGTGTGGGAAAGCGGTAAGCGGCTGAATAAATACACTAAACATCGAAATCAATTGAAATTGTTTCCTATTTTTTTTTTGTTGCTGTGATAATCGATTCGATTAACGACAAGCACTTGGATCGTCTGTGACTGACTGTTCTTTGTTATCTGGCAAATATAACACTCATCGGTCGAATACGTTTCTTTTGTTGTAGTTGTTGTTTTTATTTTTTGTTTTGCGAATTCTCGTGCTCTGGTGACGGATATTTTCAACCCAACGAATTGTTATCTCTTTTATAATCTGATGCGGTGCTTTTCTGTGAAAATGTTTTTGTCTTTCCTTACAGTTTTGTGAAAACTATTTTTCGAAAATCGAATCTCAGTAAGAAATAAGCAAATAATAAAAATTTTAGCTAAGGCAGCCATTAAAATTGAGTGGGTTTCTGTCTGTTTGTGCGTTAAAAACTTTTGATCCAATAGTACGGGTCTCATTTTTTTTTCACTGTTATATAGACCAATTCTAAGGAAGTTTTTTATAGTTAAAATTTTTGTGCTATGTCAAAAATTAACTGAGCTACAATTGTTTAAGCAGACCAAGTCGGAGAGATTTAATTATTATGAGTAAATATATAAGCTTCGTTTCATTTAGGAGTTACACTCATTATTCACTTGAATAAAGCCAACAATTTTATTCAAGTGAACAGAGAATAATGTACCACTTAACCACTTATTCCATGCACAATCATAATACTTGAGTCGAAACAAAATTGTAGAATATCTCAAGAGAATATTTTTATAAAAATCACTTTGCTGTTACAAAGAATTGGGATTTTCCAAAGTTTTGTAAGGAGACTCGAACTTGATTTGTTCCTTTGAAAGTTATTTTTTCGAGTGTGTTCTCTGGAAAGGTTCTGAAACTTTCAATCACAATCAATTATTATAGCCGTGTATCGATTAACCTCGCCATAACCCACTGTTCAGTGAAACTTAAGAGTAAACTTTATTCAATTGAACCGTAGTGTATATTACTAATATGGAATCGAGAAAAGATATAAAGAATAAGGAAATATAGTAATTTGTGTTTTTATTAATTAGCAATAATGACAACAAGTGCCCTCACCTTTTTTCGTTTTATTGAAAATTGATTGAAATTAGAATTTTCCAGCTTTAGAAACTTCCTTTAACGAAAATATCTAATTCATATGGGGCTGTTCTAAAGCAACCTACGATAAGACAGCTTGAGCGGTTTTCAATTTGTCGATTGTGTCATAAAAAATTATTGCACGGACGGACGTTAAAACACCTTCGCTTCTATAGTTGTAGATTTGAATGATAGTGGACATAAAAACCATCCGGTCCATTTTATTATTTTTTAATCGTCTAGTCGTTGTAAGTGTTTGACACTTCGAATCACACGATTTTCTCATTCGTCTGCCAAAGCAATTGAGGCATTCGTTTGATTTTTTTGATGTCTGGGTTAACATTGATGTAACAAGCGATGCAATGTATCTTATTGGAAAAAGGCATGCCAACTTGATTTAGTTCGCCTTCGGCTGCACTGAATCATTGCCCACAATCTGTGAGTGTGCCTCTTAAATGATTTTTCCTTAACACCATGATACATATGATATTGGAGTAAATTCTTGCAGAACAGATTATAATACATTTGGATTCAAATAGGTGTGACCTCTTATCAGTTAGCATTTTCGACTCAAGACAAATCTTAGATGTACCCTATCCAGCTATTTTATGAGTGATACGAGGGATGATCCAAACCTCAAATACCCACTAAATCCTCTGTGTGAATAAAAAAAAAACATGAGTGGACTCTGCTCCTGTTGCATGCTGAACCTCAGGAGTTTAAGCATGGAAGAATTTCCATCGAAGATGAACACATCGAAGGACATCCATCCTTGTTCCTCAATAAAGACAACACGAATATAGTCGAAGACGCATTGACAGATCGAAGAGGATCATGGCCGACGAATTTCATGTGAAGAAGATCTCTGCGCATTAGGTGTCGACAATGCTAACCGACGAGCAAAAGAAGAAACGAGTCGACATTTCGAGGGCGATTCTCGAGAAAGATCAGGATAATTTTTTGTTACGTTTCGGGACCATGAACCATGACCATGAATCCAAAGTTTTGAGCTCAGCAGGAAAGATTATAGCATCAGTTTCTTTGGACGATGACGGAAACATTACGGTGGAATATGTGGAAATAAGAAGATTGCAGAAGGGTTTAAAGGAAAAAGACGATATAACCTGCAAGTCGGAGTGCTGTTTCATCAAGAGAACGCAAAGGCTGCAATTCAAGAAACATTTTTCCAATCAATTTTGGCGATAGCCAGCGAAGTTAAGAGAAAAGAGGGTTAACAAGACCATTTTGCCCAGGGATATCAAAAGGTCTATATGCCCAAATCCGCCATCCGGAACCCATCAGTATTTCATCGACTTTGAAGATGCATACAACAGTATTCATTAGTAATTTCGAAAAAGTACATCTTTTTAGCTTCAGAGATGCGCCGTCATACGACTTCTTCAACCGAGTACTGTAAAAATCTATTCAGCTATTTGGACACGCTTTCACCATCGACAGCATCGCATAAGCTTTCGTAAAATGTTTTTGAAATGGTGAAAGAAGAAGTTGGCAATCCTCTTTTTTTCTGCTTGGAAATACAGATTCAGTCAAGACTTTTATCTCGAGAAAGAAGGTGGTATTTGCCTCCAGAATTGCTTTTTTCCCTGACAATGGGTAGAATCTTAGAAATGTTGCCGTTAATTTGTTAGACCGACCAAGTTCTTGAACCGGAATTTTGCCTCGTGCTTCGGTATTTGTCTTAATGGTATTTTTTACCTATTTGTTCCATATATACGAATCAATGTTCTCGAGTGTTCAAGCACCTTAGCCTATACATATACATTTACAGTATAGAGCTAGGGCTGTCATACCCAAAAAGTCTCTCCACATTGTTCGATTCTTAGCTAACCGTCTCGACCTGCGTTCACTTAGTTATCGAAGGTGAGATTTTTTTCAAGGTTGTTCACCTCGTGTCCAATGTCCATCCATTCTACTTACCATTGTCACCTGAGCCATCGGAACCTTGTAACTAGATTCATAGCGCTATACAGAATTTGAAGGTTAACGCACCAATTAATTTATGTGTGGCCTTATTTCAGTGGTTTTCACATTGGAGGGGTTCAGATCTGCAAAAAAACATCTGTCATTCTTACATGGCCTCGTCGCTCTCGAGAGTTTTGCAAATCTCGGAAAAGTACAACTGCCGTTAAAACAACTTTGTTCAGATTCGGCAATAAATCGTGGACCCAACCTTCACCATTTGTGCGAGAAATACTCGTTTAACGTGCACACAAAATGACAAAATTTGACACTAATTCCTTCAAGAGCTGTCGTACCAAGAATTTGGCTCCAAATGCACAAAATGTAGAGAAGGATAAGTTAAAATAGAACTTACGGTAGTTGTTTAAAACTTTGGATAGTTGTTTGAAACTTAGATTTCCTAGTTTTGCTTGAGTCTGAGTTTCGAAATTTTATTTTTTTGAGAATGAAGTTACAATACTACATCGGCTTGTCTAAAAACTGGCCACGCATTAGAGGTTTTTGTGAGCTCGTTACAGTCCAGAATCAACAATAATTTTGTTTAGCTTTACGGACAGCACGACGAATTACTTTAAATAATTGACAGAAAAAAAAGTTGGGGGCGCGACAGCTCCTTTGAGGGCCGGAGCCAAGTTTTTCACATTTTTCACAAATGTGCTTGTCAGTCACTCGCGATATGTGGAGCTGTGAAAAAATGCAAGATGTTCTTAGCCGGATTTGAACTTGGGTCTCCACGCTCAGGCACAGACGCACTTGTCACCCAACCTCTTAGCCACGACACCTACCATACAAATACGCGGGCTAAAAATGGATGAAGATGTTGATTCTTCATCATTCGGAACTCATTAATCAACTGTGAATTTTCCTGATTTAAAACCGATCTAATATGAACCAATCACGAGCTTGATAGGGCCTTTAAAAGTAAATGTATTCTCGGCAATGCAAGACCAATAATCGCTCTGCAGTTGGCGCAATTAAGACGGTATCTTTATTCAACTTTATTCAATAGGAACTTTGAACTTCCAAACTAATTATTTTCATCTTATTTCTCTTGCAGGTTGTTTTCTTCTTTTGAAGTCAGTTTATATACTTTTTTCGAAATTCAAAACAAAGCCTCCCAATATCGGTGCGGTTTCATGATGTGGAAAAATATCATCTTTGCTGAGCATATTCACTTACTCAATCTTTGACAGTCCCTTGATTACTTTCACCTTCACGCAAGTCTGGCGCTCAAAAGCATACCAAACAAGAGACCACCTCTATGAGTTACGTAATTTAATTCGGTTCAAGTCCCTGTAAACTAATCAGAACTTCTGAAAGCGTTTGACGTTTATATCCACCGCCATTGCTGCCGCCGCTGTCGTCAATACAAATGAATCAACAATATTTTATTCGAAATGCCACAAATTATTCTAATTCAAGTGCAAACAACTCGTTGGTGCTGCTGGTGGAATACGTCCGATTCCGTCAGTTCCAGGCACAGAGAAAAAAAAAAATAAAATATCAAATGACACAAGCGTAGCGCCTAAGCAGATGCTCACGCTCGCAAAGCCTAATAATAGCAGACATTTTATGCGAACACAAGCGTTAACATATCGCGAACCTCCCCGACTCACAGCGGCATCCATATGTTCCACCCCCATCTGCCTCCACCCTTCGATTGCATATGGGCGAGGATTTTAATTTTAATTTTTATCGTACGCGCTGAATAAATCATTTGGATTACGACTTCGAGTGCTCTAGAGGAGCGAGCAATCGGGAGTCGGGACTCCTAGGGAAAGGAGTAGGCACTTCAACCTGCATCAGCGTACACATGGCTGGTCACAATGACATGTATTGGCGTTTGGATAAGCATTTATTTTGCATTGTCAGGATGGTGCCTCTGGCTCTGGATGGTTTTTCTTTTGTGACTGCGTGGTGCCTCCTAAAAATACGACCGTGTAAGCTTCACGCCTTGGATATTGATTGGCTCATAGTTCAAGTGCGTACATTTTTTGTATCGGGTTAAACCAGAGGGAGGAGGATTGAATTTCAATTTCATTAACGAAAAAGTCCTTAGATTTAAAACATAGCCGAGGTACGTCAGACATCTTGTTTGGGAAGATGTATTTCTTTGTGGGGAATTAAGGGCTTCTGTTAATTTGAGGGATTTTTATTCTTGTCATTTTCATTTTGCCTCGATAAACTCGAAATCTTTCTGATTATTTTGCCTTTTGGAGTGTTTAAGGGAAGATAAGAAAAGAGGAAAAATCGTAGAAGCGTGTGTCGCATATATAATAGGATCTCTTCTTCAAGCGGAAGTTCATCGGAAAACTTCAGAATACTGCTCTCGTCTTCAAGAATTGTTTCTTAGTAAACCGAGTCCTATTTATTTACAAACCAGACGAATTGTTTGACTCACTAATAAGTACACATTGGTTTTATTGTGCCGATATAGAGATTGGCTATGGAAGATACCATAGCCTTGGTGCGTAGGAGAAGCTATGGCCGTGAGAACTCTTTCTTCTTGTGGATGGTGAAGGATTTATTTTTTCTTTATTCCCTTCGTGGAATGTCCAACTTTAATTTTGCCATAAATTGGCGAGATCTCTTTTCGTCGAAAGTTGGCCACAGTGGTCTTGATGTTGAGCTTCATTCAACCCGGCTCCATTGCATCATGCTGCTGTGTCAATGTCGCCTTGTCTATGGCGATTGCTAACTGGCATATTGAAGGAGAGGCTTGGTATATTAGTCTATTTCGGTTTCTGTTACATAAGTTCGTCTACTTTCTCCCATTGTTGACGGCTGGCTCAAATGACCCTTTCCTTGTCCTGCAGCATAGCTATGACTTCGACCAAAAAAGCCCAACATCCCTCTCCTATCCTGAAGAAGCCATTGACTATTCTTAGCAGGAGACACCAATTCCTCTTTCGGATGTCGTCTTACATAGTCAATGTATGAGTAGGGGATATAGTCTATCTTCGTCATCAAAGTAAACGCATTCTGTTAGGACGGGGTAGATGCGAGCCTTACAGGATTGCCTATACATAGATGTACGGCTTTTGACCAAATGGTGTTAGATTAGTTAATCTTTGAAAGCATGTTTCACTCATGAGTTAGCGTTTATTCGGGTACCTACTTTCCAAAAGGTCTTCGAAACTTAGGCTAGAATTGGTCTGCCAATAGTAGTGTATTCCAAGGGTCAATCCTGTTGCTCAATTCCTTATCCAGAATGGATCTTTGCAAACTGGTAAAATGGCTTCAGTTCTTTCATTGATGAAGACTCGTTCTACACACTTGTTGATTTTTTTAACAAAGGTCTTCCTGAACATGTTACATGTTATTTAAACTTTTGTCAACCGACCTACCGTGCAGAAGGGCATTATGTGGTTTGGATAAATATGAATCCGCAATCAAGAAAACTCTATCTTTTGACTAATTCCTTTGAGACCCAAGAACTCGCTTCATCATTTGTTTGTACATGTTACAGTCTTTTGCCGAATCCGAAAAACCAAGAAAGTCATCGTGGGAAAACCGCACTGTCAGCACTTCGCCACTGAGCCGCGGAAACCAACTTCTTTGTAAAGGAGTAAAGTATTAAGTTTGGAAATCTTGCTTGACGTTAACATGCTTTTCGTTATTTTGGTAAAAAGATGACTATGGTCTCTTTGTAGAAGTGTGATCGCAGCTTTACCTCAGGCATTTACAATAGGCCATTATTGTTTATCAGCTTTACGTCTTCAATTTCGTTCCGTCTTGCTGTTGTTCGTGTTTTGAACTAGTATTCACCACCTCCGGAAAGCCAAAGAAGCAGAAAGTTGTACTGAATTAAGATGTCGAGTTTTCCTTCTTGGTTTTCTGTCCAAGCCGAACCCAGTCAGCTTTCTTCAAGGGTTTCGGTTTTCGTGTTCTCTCACGGCAGATGTTTGTTTTGTTTCACTCGTATATGCCTTACTCGACAGACTGCATTCGAATGAATGAATGTGAATAAATTCATTCATATTCCATTGGATTTCCAAACTAGCACTAATCTGTTGAACTAGGAATATGAATGTTCAGGTTGGTGGAAGTTGCCTTCCATAAGAAGCTTAGTTTGGAAGCTTCTAATTGTAAGATGTAAACCTCTTATTGATGTGCTGTCACGAAGATAACAAGACAGAAGATAAGATTTCAGAATACACAGAAACAAAACTACATCTCAACCAACAAACTTCTCAGTGCTCTCCCAAAAGAATGAAGCACGTGGGCTTACAGTTTGGGCGTGAGTATTGTACAAGTGGGGGAACATCTTCAAATGACGTATATGAAGATGTCATTGTGATGATCTGGGTCTTACCCTTCACCACCACTTTTTGATTCATTGAGCTTTAATTTTAAAACATAAGAACATGAAGACTTTTTGTGTAAACAAAACAAGCTCTTACCTCATCTTCGCAGTCCAGCGATTCTTCATGATGGTTTTCTAGTTACTCCAACCATAGTAACAACTTGATAGTAGGAATCAATGTTGGTTTTAAGAAACATTTGGACTTATCGAATATTTGAAAAGTGTCGATCGTCGTGTTGATGTGAAGATCGCTGGTCTTTTAAGGAACGTTCGCTTAGCTGTATCGCCTTAGTCTGCCTCTGGTCATGAACCCATATCCAAATGCGCGCTCTTTTTGATCCGTTTGCCAATCACTGTAATAGATATTATGGTTGTGAATTCTCTCCTTGTCCGGCCCATTGAACGGCATCTCCTGACTTTTTATAGTCTGCGCAAGTTGTTCGCCTGCCCGGAGTCTATTGATACTCCGAAGACTCTTTTTATTATTTTTATTTGCGTGGGTCTCGAAATCAATCCAAAGCTTATTGCTCTACATCATTGTGTATACATAATCTATGATCCCCTTAGTTATTTCCGGAGGCGCACTGTCAGACTTCAGAGTGAGATGTGCCTTGGCTTTCATCTACGTTTAATTGATTGTAAAGCAGAGCAGATAACCCATCTATGGAGGTGCAGGGCGGAGTACGCGTACGTTGTTACATGATCAGCAATTTTTTAAACCGATTCGAACTCAAAACAAGATGTGACTGATTGATCTGGTCTATCTGAGCAGATCAGCTGGACCAACCTGTTAAACAAGATCAGATAAGGCCAATCATATTCATCCTATTTGTTAATAAACGTTATTATATTTGTTGCTGGAAATTATTTTTAATGGTGCTGAAGCAATCAATTGAATAGCTGTAAAGGTTTCAGTTCAAATAAATACATAATTGAAAATGAGTGTGCTTCCGTCTCAAAGGACATTTGGTTTCCTATTAACTTAAATATGTTATGGTGACTCATTCCTTCTTTTATTTTCTTATCCGCCATTCCATGCAGCTTAAACAAAAACAACCTCAATCGATTTGCGTCGCTCAAGCAGAAGCAACTCCACGTGCTAGCAGCGCCAGCCTATTCCGTTCCTCGCTCTAACGTCACAATTTATCAGTTTTGAGATAGGCCGATATCAAAGCTGCTGCCCAAACATCACCCCAATTTTGTTTCCATCTATCTTCGTGGCAATCTTCCTAATCGTCTCAGTAGTAGCTATACACACGCACAGCAATGAATGCACATCACCCGCACCTGCCCAATTCTAATTACTAGATGAGATAACCGAAATTCCATAATTTTATCTCGAGAGTCGCAGCAATTCCTATAATCCCTCCAAATGCCGCCATCCAGAGTCCCATAATCCACTTCAATCCTTTCAATAGCAATTCGCCAATGCGGTTCGAATAAGTATAGTAATTCAAGCGCCCCTTGGGTGGTGTCTGCTCATCCTGTTGAGCCCCTAAGAGTCCCTATGCTGTGCGTGGCGTCAGACGACTAAAAATATATTTTCTCCCCTCATACATATTCAATAGATACAAATTATGTTTTCGGATGAATTGGGTTAACTTCGAAGTAACAAGGACGAGGGTAAAAGCAAAAAAAAAAATATCCTATGTGAGGATATAACATCCACAAGCGAAAGACACGGTGGTCAATCGTGTGGAAAATTGGTATCCTGCTAGCCATCAGGGTTGTCACATCCAATAACCGAATGTTTCAGTTTTGTGCTTATTAATGTGCTTAATTACCTCGAAAAGCTTTTAAAAACTCACCTTCTATTTACTTTCTGTTCGAGTCCCTTGATTGAAAATCAATAAACACTAATGACTTTAAAATAATCATTATCCTAGCTCTGCAAACAAAATTAGCATCTCGTCATCGTTTCCTGTCTAACCCCTAGGTGACCCATACGTCTCGATGTCTTCTCGGGATTAAAATAAAGTAAACAAAAACGCACACGCCAATCAATGTCTTCTGTACGCACAGAGTTTTCAAGATTTATTGTGGATGCGAGTCTGCATTTTCGAGACGAAACATATCTGTGGGTCGTTTACGGGTACGGATACCTACATATACTCTATCTATGGACGCTCGTAAATCACTTGTGAGTTTGCACTACAGATACAAAATTCTTGACGCGTTCAAATGGAACTTGCAGTTTGTATCTTTTGTGTGATTTTCATAGTTTATTGTTTTAAATTTTTTTTTTTAGTTTAGTTTTCAGTTTACATTGAATTCTGACTTTGAATCTTTAAAAAAAAATAGGAACAAAGTTCGATTTCGTATATCAAACACATGAACAGGAAAAAAATAAAAGAATTATTATATAACTGGACGCAGAAAACCATGTGCTGGATTTGGTTAACATTAATTTTTCCGAGGCACGTGAATTTGTTTATTATTTTTATTTTTTTGTTAGTTATTTTCGAAGGTCGTAAATGGAAAAGCTTTTTTTTTTTGTTGGGTGTGCATAAATAAATTGATTGTTTCAAGTCGATGGAAATTATAAGGAAAGGATTGTCCAAGGATACATCTGGCGGGGTAGAATATTTTCACGAATTTTTATAAATAGAATCCGATGCCAGAAGACAATGTTCTGTGTGTAATTCTAACTGATTTAATGATAAGTAAACAAATTTTGCTTTGAGCCCACGGTTTTCGAAAGTATTTTAAGGCTCGCATAACAGCTAGCCCACGTCAGATGCGAATGAAGGAAGGAAGCTAAGATTAATGAATTGAATGAATTTAAGAGAGAACAAATGGTCTTGATAAAATAATAAAAATTATTTAAGGTTGTATGATTTCTAAAAAAAAAGTGAATGCAGTCTGTCTGAAAGACAAAAGTTTGATTGCACCAATCAAATTTCTTCTTGTGGCCACTTAAATCCATTGTGAGCCACTTCATAGTTGGAAAAACCTGAAAGGAATATCAACAAGTTTTGTTAACCAGTTGTTGGTTTTTGAATTTATTTTTTTTTATCACACCAAAAAAAAAGTACATACAATTTTTTTTCTAAAGTTTTATGGGTGGGCACAAAGCCGTATACTGATATCTTACAATCTATGAACTTTGACATTGCATATTATCTCACCAAATTGGCGTCTGGTTGGTGATGATCCTGGGTCCCAGGTTTGAATCTTGAAGTAAGTTTTGAACTTGTATCAAGTTCTCGGATCTGTTCATGAAACCATTTGCCATTGGTTTGTGTCGTCGAAATTTTCGATTGGTGTCGCATTCTTCTTAAAAAAAGTACACAAATTTGTACGTACTAAGGGCAAAAAAATACTGCGAACTGAGTGAATGCAAATAATATAAATCTAGATCACATTCTCTATTCCCATTCGGACTTCACCCATGAGAAAAATTACTCTAAAACGATTCGTAAGATCTTGCGCAGTTTGTGAGTTTAGGTTTAAGATGGCTATTAAAGGGCCTTCAATATAGGTTCTGCAGAGCTTTGACAGTTTTTCTTGGGAAATATGAACGGAACTTGCCATCGATGAAAAGAGAAATATTTGAATATAGACCCAATGTGTCGATGATGGTATGACTGGTTTTATTTTCTTTTTACATGATGAGCCTGTAGATCTTTTTTTATTGTTAATGTTTTTTAAGTTTTCTGAACCTACCTTTGTGCTTAAAATTTTCGCGGCCACAAGCTTGTTGTTTCTAATTTATTCAGAGGTTCAATCTTCTTTTCTTTCGTCTACTTGAGGAATAACATACGAAGTTATATATGAAAAGTTTCAGGTTCAGAGAGTAATAGAGCAAGAAGTGAACCCACATTCAATTTGTGGAGAAGCTATTCGCTCCCAGTTCTGAAGAAGTTAGCTCGGCAGTAAAGTAACCGATAAATGGTCATGCACTCCTCAACCGAGTTCATCAAGAAAGTCTATATCTTGTCTTGTGAGAACTCCTTGTTTGTACACCGTCTTGAGCTGGTCAATATCTGACGGAGAATTCTTCTTTAGAATATCCCTGAAATCTCTTCTGTTTTCTAATTTATCGTCCAGCATTCTTGTCCATTAAGAAGAACTTGCGAGATAAGGGCTTAGTAGAGAGCATGATTTTTGTCCTTCTAGTAAGGAGTTTCAATCGTAGTTTTCAAGACAAACTGGAGCTGCACTGATTGCCTAGTCAGCTGTTATTTTGTTTGTGTTTTTTAGCCGCAGATTGTGTATGTTATCTCATCGTCTTTAACTTGAAGACCTTGTCTGCTTGGTTCTGTTTCCATCTATCGTTTCGAATTGTATCGAATGTATATCGCAACAACTGAATAGACTTAAAGAAGATATCTCCTTCCATGTTGACACCTACTGTCGCAGTATTTGTTCATATGATGGGGGTCTGAAACGGTTTGGAGGTAGTTAACCCTGCCATATACCTATTTTACAGAAGTCCATTCGCCATTCAAATAATCAATTTAGTGACTACATTTTCAGTGTTTTCAATGAGCAGGATTGCCACCTGCGAAAGTAATACTGCTCTACGGACTTAAAATAAAAATGCAAACTCGAAAAATATTTGACGACAACGTTAGTTAAATCAGAATTCCCCTATCGCGCATTGTGGTCATAAAGGCATTCTTAAGAGTCTGCTTTCACACATGGCAAAGCTTCATCGTCTATCCCTAACTACAGTAGCTAACTTCCTAATCACCTGATTATCACTTATTCATTTACAAACAAACCAAAAAAAAAATGTGTATAAAATACAACAACGATTAAGAGCATAATAAATTAATACTCGTAGCCTCCTTAGCCACGACAATAATACCCCTCAAGTGGATAAGCGAGAGCGAGCAGCTGATTCAGAACAACGCTGGCCGGAATTTCCCTAAATCGTCGAAATCGACTCCAATGACGTTTGGCCTTTTATGACTTCTGAATTCTAACAAAATAACGACGGACGGTGTTTCCGCCTCCTATTCTTAATGAAAAATAATAAAAAATAAAAACTATGAATGGACGTTATCTTCAGGCGTGTACTCAAATGGAATGTATCGTGATAGGCTTGTAGTTGTTGTTTTTTAACATACATGTTTTGTTTATGCAATGCTTGCTTGTAAGCTTTGTAGCCTCGTGTGAAAATCGCTTTTATGAGAGATTTTATGTAAACTATTGGACATGACATGGGTGCAAACAAACAAGTGACTGATTTTGTAGCTCGTTGTAAAAAGTGTTCCCTTCTTAAAAGGGCGAAGACTCCTCCCTGAGCGATGTAAATTTGTATACAATGTATAAAACGGAACTTCGTTTGAGGGCGGGATAACAAAGGCAAGGTTAAATTGGGGGCTACCAGCGATTTGCCAGAGCTATTGGGCTAGTTAAGACCCATTGGCAATCTTAGGTTTGAACGAAATTAAGCCATTTTTAAGGTCGCGAGTCTCTAAAGAATAAACGGAGCCCTTATAGGATCACTTTATTGTCCATTCGTCTGTCACCACCCTATTCAGGAACTCGTGGAGGTATCAAGTTGAAATGAATAAAAATCAAGCTTTTTAATCGACGCAGTCTTAAGAGACGGCTTTTTATGAAGCGTATTGTGATACTCGCAAGGAACTCAAAACCCAAAGGTTGGTACAGAGAAAAACGGGATAAATCGGCAGACTCGATTCCCGCGATGGATGAACTATTTACATACCCACAAGCTTACTCGGGATCTTTGTTGCGGGAGTCCGACTCTCATTTGGCCGGTATTTCTTTTATCTTTTAATGAAGCTTTTGAGCCATCGCATATTAAACTGCTCATAATTCTGAACATACAAGGAAGCCGCAGAATTTTTTCAAGCTTCTCTTCGTTAATGCAACTTTAATAGAAATTTTCCGAAATTAAACTCAAAATTAGCTGCCTATTGGTCGAATACTTTGACTGTACTGTAGTGAGTGCTCAACTCTACAAGCTGGAGTTTAAAGTTCGTATCCTCAAAATAATGGTTTGTAAAAATGAAATCATTTACTCAGCAGAGTTCTCAACGTATTGCGTAAATAATTCTGCGAATATTGGTCCGATGTAAAATAACATTGATATTAAATATCCCGTACCTATTAAGTAGTGTGAGATTCTTACTTACCTAACAACTAAGTTTCTTTAGCAAGTAGCTATATCTGCTATAGGCTATCGCGTTTGGTAAGTAGCTTTCTTCCGAAGACACTTAATACTTGCATCATCCTCCTTAAGGCGCTAGGTCACACGTTCTTCTTGGTTGTATTCATCTTAAGTTAGGATTATTTTGTGATTGCAATGAACGTGGAGACGAGTAAGAAGCTTGCGACAAGGTTAGTTACTTCGTCATTCATGAAAGCATTTACTTTGAATTCCGAGTATTTAGTCCCGAATCTAACAGGAAAAAGTCTGTTCTCGAGGTTTCGAGATTCTAATATTTTAAATAATTCCTTAAACTTATGTTTATTATACATTGTCGAAGGCTTGTGATACGTCGAGAACAGCACGTGAACATGTTTTTACAATTCTGTGGCTCTTTCAATATCGTTTGTTATCCGATAGATCCGATCGATTGTGTACAGCTCGGTTTTTATTGTTTTAGCAAGCTTTTCTCGACGACCTTAGATATAACCAGCAGGAGCGAATTAGGTCTAAGACTTCCCATTGCCCGAAAGGTCAACGAACATCAACGTACTGCAAAGTAAAAATAGCGTTTCGAATCGGAGAACGTAAAATATATTTAGAATATATTAAGACGCAATGTGCACCCATATTATAAAGGCATACATTTCAATATAGCGTGTGAGATTACTTTTTTGGATCAGTCCTGTTTTTCAACCACACAGACTGTCGCCTTTGAGTGAATACCGCATACTTTTACCAACATGTTTGTAAAAGAGTTGCTGATTACTTGGCTTAATTCTTTCTCTGAATAGCGGGGCGAGAGTAGATACTGAATAGTTTGGTCTTTATATTTAAAAACATTTTTTGCAACTTACTTCAACTTTATGTTGATTTAAATTAATTCAATACGCCGACATTCCAAGATATGTAGCCTCAGTCGAGAGGTTGTTTGTCAAAGTTCCAAGGCGGGTGTTGTGGCAGTTCGGTCTTTGCGAACATCACTAGCAGTTGGTTTTGTTTTTACAGATTTTTACGGATTCTGTCAGGAGGATTTCATTACAATTGCTTATCGTTGGAAGAAATAATAACTACTCTTAAGTCATCCATATGTGCTTTATGTCCTCGTCTACAAAGACCTTTAGGATTTGGTTTATGGTAAGAAACAAAAAAAGTGATGACCTTTATTGCCAATCTTTCTTTCACGACTCTTCTGTTTATCGATTTGTCAACAAAATTTGTGACTAATACAACTGATTTTAAATTGCAAGTTTTAGGACAAAAGAGGACAATTTACAGTCAGGCGTGGCGGTGCCCATAACTCAATAGATATGTTTTAGGACGAACTTGACAGAAAGATTAAAAAAAGCGACCAACTTTGAAGGCAAACCTTCAATCAATCAATCAATCGAAAAAGTCAAGAGATTGATCCATTCAACGCCTCGATTTGACGATAGTTCGAATACTATTTTAAAAACCAATTACTTTTATTTATTTTGTTTACTTGATTTGGTAGTGACCAAATTTGTATATGTAATATTGATGAAGCGCCTAACAGTAAAGTTTAAATTTTAAATCGAAAACGAAATCCAACTCTCGGGAACACAAAAACCGGACCCATTCGAAAAACATAGAAATGAAAAGCTAATAATTTCGAGTTTCAAACTATAACACCTTCTGTGCAACACGCATTAAAACAGTATTTATAACCACTTGAGAGCAACTTATACAAAAAAAATGTTGGACTTCATTGATGGTTTTACGTGACTATAGACATTGCGTACCTCAGCTTCGAAACAGTGACTCATAGGAATTTGTATATTTCGAGCAGTTACTGAAATGTCTCAAATTTCTTCCTCACCTCCGTGGAAGCGATCTCAAAAATATTTAAAATATTTCGGCATAAATATTTGAAAGCGTTTACGTTTCCCACACAGTCCATTCAGCAAGTTCATTCGTGGCATGAATCTGCCCAAATAAAATATAAATATTTGGCCAAAAACAATCTTTAACACCCCACCCACCTCGAAGAAGCAGCCTTATATTATTATCTAAACAAATTTCTGGAACCCATTCACCATACGATTAACCATGTCGAACAAAATACATTCACGAGCCATAAGATTCTGGGCATCTCGAAGATCTAACGAATTTGGCGAAACTCCAGGAATCCTCTCCTCACCAAAGAATTTCCGAGCCAAAGCGAACAACAAAATTATTAATTGCTTAGCTAATGTGTGCGGTACTCGGGCGTATGTGGAACATTTATTTTTTTTGAAAATTTCGAAAAATCCATTTTTCACTTGTTCAACGCGAGTTTATAAAATTTCAAATCGACCTATCTGCACTCGTTTGTTTTGTTTGAAAATTTAGCTTTTTGATGAATTTGCATTTAGTGCATTTTGAAAATAGTCGATGGAAATATTTTATGCTGTTTGTTTATTTTTGGAAACACAAGAAAATTGAAAAAAAAATCATAATTCTGTTGTCGAACGTGTGATGCAGTTCGAGGGTGATCTGGCTTTTACAAGAGAAGGATTTGATGAGTCTTGAGGAAGGATTTTATTATTTTTATTGGTTTTGGGAGAATGGCTTCCTGGTTGGTGGCTTCATAATGAGTTCAGGCAATGCGCTCAGATCTGGCACTGCACCAGATCATATTTGAGTGGTTTTGTGTGCCATGAAGACTTATCATATGAAGGCCATTCGAAGGAGAAATCACTGGACGTCGAATGTCGAGAAAAATATTGAGCTTTTTAAGCTTATAATGGATGTACTGAGAAGCCTACCATTCCTGCTTTATTTAATTTTTTTCAAAAACAATACCTTAAACACGCCTGCAATTTCTGAATACTCGAGAGCAATACGTTGGTTCAATATGAGCAACCTTCACGAAGGAAATTTTGTTTATATGACCTGAGTTGTTTCGGGATTGTTGCTGTGAACACTGAACTTAAGGTATTTCCATAAAAATAAGGTCCAACGAACAAGTTACGCAGGATATTTCCCTCCACTTGCTACTGGGAAAACATACCCTCAGATGTTTGTGCAGTGGCCGCGCATTGCTATAATTGATTCCTGTTTTTGATCCCGGGCAAATTCTATAATTGCAGTTGAAATATCAAATTCTAACGACTACAGTCCCTTAAAGCTGTGAAAAAATCAAGCTTTTAAATTGACGCAGCTATGCAGCGTATTTTGATATTCTCAAGGACATCGAATCCTTAAAGCTATTTAATAAAAGGAAAGGCAAGAAAAGTCTCCGAGGCTCAATAGCCATGGTGTGTAAACTATTTACAAACCTACAAGTTTTTACGGAACCTTGGTTGCGCGAGTCCGACTCGCACAAGGCCGGTTTTACGCCGGTCTTAGGCCGGTTCGAAGTAACAAGCGTCGCTACTGACTTTGATGGTTCCGGAGGACTTGGGTCATCGATTTATGAAATGTGCCCAAGCCCGCGATCCGCATAAAATAAACGATCCACTGAATTTTGAAAATTCATAAAAACAAACCTTAAAAGTAAAAGATCACAGTTTCAATATTTTTCAACAATTGTTGCTTAATTGAAAAAAATTAATCATCCGATATACTCTGGCGTATTCATGCATTCATATGACTGCCTCAGCTGGCTTTTCAGTTCATATTTTCCTTTCCTATACGGCTAACGATCCTGAAAAGATCAGAGATGAAGCTGTCTTTCAGCCGTGACGGTCTTGAGCACTCTGCATCCAGTTGGTTAGACCAAGCTTTGGTGGCTTGGATTCGAAGATTCTCTTGGCTGGAACATTTCTCACTTTCCCGCAATGGCAGAGCCAGCGTAGTCAACTGATTTTTGTCCTCCGGACTATATCCACAACTTCGCCATCCTCGCATTTAGGACCAAATATCCGACAAATAATTTTTCTTTCGAAGGATCCCAAATTTTTGCTCAGCTGCTTTATTTATCGTCCGGCGTTCGGCTCCATAAAGCTGGGAAAATCAGTGTTTTCTAAAGCAGTCTTCTAATCCTTCGTGTTAAGAGTTAGGATCCTATTTGTTGTGACAAGCCGAAGTAGCAACGTTTGCCTTGGCTTATTCTCCGTCGAAACTTCACTGTGGATATATCTGTTCCGAGGTAGATGCACTCCTTTACTAATTTATTTAGCCTTGTCCTCATCGATTCTAAGATCAACCCGTTTTACCTATACTTCAATCGCCGTGAATGCTTCAACCATGGTACACTGAGAACGAGCGATGATATCGATATCGTCTGTGTAAGCCAGAAGCTGTGTAGACTTAAAAAAGGTAGTAACAAAACAGTGCACCCGAAATTCGGTACATGTTTGGAATAGTTCGGAGGTTTTGAGTCCAAACTGCACGGTGCATCATGTATATTTTTTTACAATTAGCAACTGCAACTACGAATATTATTAGTCACAAAAATGTTGCGACGGCTAATGTGGCACGTACCTCCATTTTGCTGGAACCGTAGTCCTTGTCATACAAGAATTAGTTATCATGCCTGCATAGAAATCTCCCTTGACTGCAACGTCCAGTGTCGTCTTGGAAAAAAATGGGCGAATATTGTTGCCACAGTCAAAAGTTCAAGATGTTGTGTGTTTCCTATTTCCAAGTGTTGATATTCTAAGCGCGAAATGTCAATATATGTCATATAGTATAAAGTCAACAATTTGATATTTTTTTGCAAAATTCTTCCGAGGTCAGTTCGTCTATTCAGGCTAGTTACCCTGATTGTGTCTCCGCAAAAATGAAAAAAATTGGACAGTTTATTGACTTATCAAAAAAGTTTTCTCACGGCAAAAAACAATCTCGAAGGATTGCAAGAATCCCAAGATGACGATGAATGAAAAATGTGTTACTTCCTAGTTTTGAGCCCCTGAACTTCCGCTGAACAATCCGAATTATTGACCTATGAGCGCGGGTCATCACATCTGTAATATTAATTGTATGGTTTTTGGGTAGTATATAAGTTTTGTAATAGCTCCGTTTTTAATAAAAATATTGACATGGATTGTACCTGGCTTTCGCCTGGTTGAAAGTAATTAGACCCAAAGTAAATAAATCAATTAAGGACAAATCACTTTACCACCCACAAAAAACAAAACTCCATTGTCAAATAATATCCTTTAGGAACGTGTTAATATTCTAAACAGAAACAGTTTAGCTATACTCATTGGCATCCCGAAAACACTTGTGTTTATATTTCTCAAACAAACACTTCCTCAGAGGTATGCAAAGTGGAATTCCTTTTCACTGAATCATTTCAGAAATTCATTCACCAAAAGATAAATGTAACAAAAATCAAAATAAAAAGCTTAAATAAATAAAGTCCAAGAAAAAAAAAATAAATATTTACCGATGATGTCTTGAAAAAGTGAATTCCAAACCGCCTGCCATATCGCAAGACAAATGGACTATGGCCAATATTATCAAGATTTTTCGACATAAAAAACAAAAATGGAATGATGTTCTCCGAATTCAATGAGTAATTGTCTTGAATTTCCCAGGAAAAACATCATCTACCTACTCGCATTTACTATTGACCGAATTTTCATTGACATTGAAAACCACCAATCGACCAAAGATGCAGAGGAAAACGCCAAAGAATTTTCTTCTTATTATTTTTTTTATGCTGAAAAGAAAATTGTCACTGCCGATGTTTAACATCTGATGAGGGCGTGACACATATTAAGAAACACAGCATGTGCCAAATTCTTAGCTAATTCTCGGAATTGACTATACCCGATGGGGATACGGCATTTTCCGTTGATTTGTTTGTGTGTGAAAAGTATTTCATTAAGAGTCTTTTCTGTTGCTCTTTTCTGAGAGAAAATCTTTAAAGTTCACTTACCTCGCAATAAATATTATTTTCTTTTATTTATTTATTTTTAATAACAAAACGGCGCATATGGGAATTTCCTAATTTAAAATTAAATTCTACACCTTAAAGGCATTTTCCTTAGAATGATTATGAGGGGATGCGAGCCCAGAGATGGTATTAAATCGGAAGAAGAAATTGTATTTTTATTTGTTTTATATTTCATTTTGTCGGGCGAACAGACTTCTCAATCGCGCTTACGATGGTTAACCTTTGAGAGTTATGTCAATAGCCGGATCCTTTGTCGCTGGAACTGAACTGGGTTGTTCAGGAAACTTGCTTCACTGTGTACTGGGAGTACCTGTCAAAAGCAATTGAAACATAAATCGTATACACACATTAATCCTTCGTTTGGAAACATTACGCCAAAAGCTCTATTCTTCTTCGTTAGTTGATTGACGTAAAAGAAGTGTGCTACTTTCAAGGATGTGGAACAAAGATTTTAAACCTTTGAAGAAACTTTTTGTTGTGTAAACTGTATGAGCAGTTGCGACATTTTTTTACATGGAATCAACCTTAGCTCTTGTGACTTTTTTGTCTTCATTTCAATTCAGTTTGGAAATATTAACAAAACTTATTTAAAGGGGTCATCCAACACAGAGTTCTGGTTATTTGAAAATCAAAATTGTTGCATCCTACTTCGAAATGATTAGACGAAGTTTTCTGAAATTCGCGATTGCTTAATCTTTGACTCGGAAGTTCAGTTTCCATTTTTTTATGATTGATGCGATTCAAAGACACTCTTATTGGTTCACTGGCTAAATGCACTGCTCGAAAGAGTTCGCATTCGCTTTCCTTGAAAAGAAGACAGAATAACAGATTAATAATTTTTTGCTTCCATGATTTCGGCTTTATTTAGAGGAACTCAAAGCATCAGTGTTGTTTTTAAAAAAGATTTTTGTTTTTGATCCTAGTTGTTTGAACAAATTGGAGAAGCATCGATCGTACGGGATGAGTTTTCGCTCTCCATCAAAATGCTCCTTCATTTACTCAATCTTAAACTGTCGACTATGATTTTTGTCTTAGCTGGTGCTCCAAAGATCAAAAGGACTATTCCTTCTGGCGTTTTTTTCAATCGCCATGAAAGCTTCATGACGGGCATAAACGATGATGTCAATAACGACTGCTATTTCCAACAGACTTAAAAAATAAACTTCCTTCCATATTGAAACCTGTGCATCGGAATATCTGTTCAAGAATTTGGTGGATGATATCACAAGGCAGCCCATCTCCTTGCAAGAATCCTTACAATTCTGGAATAATTCAAAAGTTCTCATAGATGGCGTTCGAAAAGAAGTTGTTAATTTCACTGTCGATTTATTTACATTCGCCCAATTCGCAGTATTTGGTTCACTATATCGTTTATCAAAAAACAATTAAAAATGAAGGTACATACAATATATGCCAGTTAACGTTTAAAAACAATTTCGGGCATGTAAGCAAGCCTCTATGTCGTCAGCTGTCAGTGGAATCAAATTGCATTACCTAGGTGGCCAGTTGATAGCTTCATTTCTTGAAACGGAACCAACAAATGGTGGTATGCAAACCGCCTCGGGATATATCCTGGTTTCGAGAGTCATCACTGAAGATTGATCAATGCTACACCAATTGGATCTTATACGGATTTATGCCAGGGCCAAAATCTTTGCCCCAACACTTCTATGAAAGTGGACGGATCGTCGGTTACATTCACCTCTACATCGTTCCATAGAACTGATGATTATGCTCATTTCGCTCAGAGCCGGGTAAAACTCGTTGCTTGTTTAATCAAACATAACTGTCAAAGACACGTACCATTTCTGACAGTTGGCATACCAGATAATCATATCGGCATCTCTCTACACCTCTTCAAACCCACAAATTAGCAAGTTCAACTTTAAAAGTTTGGGCGATTTTCTTATCACGCTGTTGTCAGTGGTTTGCCTCACAGCAAAGAAAATGACATCATCTACCAGGCTTATTTTTTTTTACCATTTTGAATGTATAAATAGAGCTCAAGCTGGACAAGGCGATAGTGGAAATTACTACGCCATGGCCAAAATATTTTAAGTATCAGCGTTCCACTCTAGTATTTCCTGCACAGAATCTGTAGATCTAAAAAATGTATGCACATTCTTTATCCAAAATATGAGCCATTCGTTAAAATGGACTTGCAAGGTTTCTGAGGGATTGTAAATGAGTGATTAGAATAGTATAACATAACTTCTCTTAAAAAAAAATGATCTTTTTATATTTAACGTGTGATCAGGGAAATAGTCACAAAATTCGTGCCTCAATTAATGACCAAATCCCAACATGTAGTAGTCAAGACGGGGTGAAATATTAACTCGAAAAATACAGCACCCTGTAATATAAAGACGTATTTTGAATGCGTACTGGCCAATAACACACCTTTCGCAATTTCAACACTTTTCATGTATT
This sequence comes from Orthonevra nobilis, assembly GCA_963555765.1. Lineage (NCBI taxonomy): Eukaryota > Metazoa > Arthropoda > Insecta > Diptera > Syrphidae > Orthonevra > Orthonevra nobilis. Next base: position 142,680,312 of record OY743224.1, read on the forward strand.
TTTCTCAGGAATTCCCTTAAGAAAAAGTTCTACATCGTTAGGTTATTTTCAAGGATGGATCTCCTTAAATTCTCTGCATCAAAGCGGCCTTAACCGTTCCAGAAGTAGACTTAGTATCAGAATACATAACTTCCATTTAGTTGTTCAATGAATATGCTATAAAATGGTTCTTTGCAAAGCTAGGTGCAAAAGCAGCTCTTTTTGGACCATTTCATAAAATCGCCAAATATCTTTTCTGACTCTTAACATTTCGAAAAAAGGACGCATGGCCGTATCTGCAAAAGTGCCGACGACAATAGTGCGTTTCTGTACTGATCTATTACTAGACATGTACAATGGCTGCCTAAGAAAAATATGTTCTCAAGAACTGGAGTTAACAGTTTTGATAAATACTGTTAGTTTTAGGCAAATAAAAGGTCTTCAACAAAACAAGATGGAAAAATTTGAACAACAATATTTTTTACAGATTTTTTTAAGATATGAAAAACTATTGTTGGACAATACAAAATGGCTATAAAGAAAGGAATAATTTGCTGAAGCAATACATGGAAAAAGTATACTCCGCAAAAATATGTTCTATGGCACCTTCCTCTAAGAGTATTTATATGGAATCGGCGCCGTGAAACAGGAGCAACCAAAACCAAAATAACATCTTTGTTTCGAAATACTGAACAATCTTTCAAATATTCTGCTAATCCGTCTGTTCGCTCTGTGCAAATAAGGGTTCTCAAAACCCCATAAAGATACGTCCTGCCATACAGCCGACGTGTTTACTGCTCAGGACCGTATGTCGATTATTAATTGTGGTAGCGGATCTCTTTTGAATTGCAGATATAAACTCTAAGCCTCCTGGAAATTATTGAAACCTTATCTAGGTATGCTTGTTCGTCGATTTTATTTTGCCCGCAAAGGGGGATTAAAGGATTACCAGCCAATAAGATCATGTATAATCGAAGGCAACGACTTTGATCCAAAGAAGCTTAGAAATGTTAGGAATTTGCGGCCTGGGATAAGGAAGAGATATGTATAACTTTGGAACATAAACGTTTTGAATAACTTTTATTTTTATTATTACAAATTATCTTGAAAAAATTGTAAAAATATGAAATGAAAAAGAAAAAAATGTTTTCAATCCGACACCAAATTCTGCCAAATAAGACTTATTTCTAGGACTGAATTTGACGACAAAAGTATTGCCAAAATGACCCCTTAAAATCTTACGTGCAACATTATCTTATTATTATTTAATTTTTAACGTTTAATGTTTTAAAATTCGCTAAGCTATACTTTTCTCACTTTTCAGGTGAAAATTCCATAGGCTTGCCAGAACTACCACAAAATAATGAACATTCTGGAATAGAATTGAGTGATGTCAGTAAGTATCAAAATATTTATAAAAATTATAAATATCATATTTATTAAAGTAAACACAAAAAAACATATTCATCTAACTTGATAAGATACAATGTATTTCAAAAACATGTTCATTCAACCAGGTTTTCCCACTTTCTAGGAAAAGTAATCTCTAGGCTCCAGACTCGCTCAAGCTTATCATATTGCCGTTTAAATTATGAAGCATATTCATTTTAATTCATTACTCGTACAATCTTGACGAACTGAACCTGAAATTTCGTACTAAAAATGTAAAACTGAACTACACTATGCGAATCGATAGCTTTTCGTGTTTGGATAAATTAAAAGTTCTTTTCATAAATATTCATCGAGATATTTACAATCATATTTACCTCGAACTTAACGTTGACATTCATATTTTTTATTAATTGAAACGTTTCGGCTTAAATGCGCAGCTTACAGGCTAACTTGTTCCACTCCCTAATGCGCCATATCTTGCAAACGTACTCGTACAATACCGAGAGCAAGTTCTCGATTGACGCCAAAACATGTTAATTAATTTTACACTGAATTGAGCCCAGAAAGCGACTTGAGTATGATTTTTAATAAAAGTGATTTGCTTCACGTGCGAAAATACGAGTAAGTTCGCAGCGAGTATGTTCACAGCCATGTGGATATTTGAAACTTTTTTTTCGAATTGAATTCTAAACTTGGGTAGAATTGGACTCTTTTTAAACGCGGTTGAATATCTTTCAATAATTGCTGTTTAAGTTGCTTTCCATTTTACACAATCCTGCTTTTAGTTGATTTACTGACTCGGCAAGCTTGGCAGTAAGCCATACTGTTAACTAAATTTTTAACAACTTCAGTGCGTGTGAAACGTCTCACAATCAGTTTTGTTCAAATGTTATCGATCTTGAATGGATTCCTTTACAATATAAATCCAACGACGCAAAATCGATTTTTGAATTAAGTGTGCAGTAAATCGATTATCGGGCGGCTTGTGTGGTTCGTAGCCCTACCTTGTTACAACCATTATGAAGTAGAAGTCCACAATTTCTGAACAGAAAATCGGGCAGTATAACTCGAAAGCTCTTAAATGACTGTTACATTGCTTCCATTGTCCACTTGAACTGCCCTTGCAACAAGAGCAAAAAAGAACACGTTCCTCAGCTGCTCCCCATCAAAGCCCAGAATCACAAATTCTTAGCCTTCAAAAAACTTCAAAGCAACTCGAAATAAATCGCACATTGTAAAATAAAACACTGGCAAAATATCCAAATTATGGAATCCATACTTCTACTCTAATTTTTAGGTTTGTAAGTTTGTTTGAAAGTTAGACATTTTCTAAAATACTCATGCAAAGTCGATGAAAAAACGTCGAGCGAATGCTTTTGCTGTCAACTCTACCTTAACGGTAAGAGATATCTAATTGCTTCCTATAGAAAAAAAAGGCCTATAAACAAGTGGCCGATTACATACCTCTTACGATAAGGTTAAAACACAAATAGTCAAAACATGACTAAAAAAATATTTGTTTTTCAAATTTATTTCAATTTATCAATGATAATTTTTCTTTATGTTAAATTGAATAACGAATTTTGAAAAGGGAACCGGGTGAATATTTTGTATTTTCAAGAAATGAAAATAATAATTATTGTCAAAAGTAGCATAAAATTAAAAATAAAATATTTTTGAGTTTCATTTTGGAACCAATTACTAATCGAAATTTACAAAAATATTTTGATGTTAACAGTTACATGGAAGCATTAAGAATACATTGATATGAAAAAACATATTTGTGAAAATATGCGCAATTTTGAAAATTGCATTTTCAAGCAAAGGAGATTTAGATTTATATATATAAATATTGTCCTTCGCACAATATTATTCGGACAGGTTGTACGCCGGCGAGTAGTTCTGTTGAGTTCTAAGACTTTTTTTCGCACACGCAGGTGACCGCTGAATGTTCGTTAAGGTCCGCAACTGTTTCGAAAATTATGATAGTTCGTTAATGTGAGGACCGCTTGTGTTTAATAATGGCCGCTCTGATGTTGAATTTTAATCCATCAGCGCTCATCTTGAAGCTAGTACATTTCAAAGGAACGCTATGGTTCCACAATGCGGGAGAGTAATTTTAGTGGATGGCAAGAAATGTCCAGTTGACTCTCTATTCCACTTGAAAAAAGGCTCAGATCTGATAGTTTAAGCAAAAATAATGGCAAAAGCTAAAATTGTTTCCAAATGTGAAGTCCGGATTCAGAGCGTGGATCAAATTTGATTAAACTGCCGATAATACGTCGTTGAATCCTGTATCGATCCAGGCATTAAACTCGAATTCTAGTCTCAAGTTTTTACCTCTTCAAGAAGAATTCCAAAGGTACCGTTAACTCGAATTCTAGTTTCAAATATTTGAAACTGGAAAATTGATGGTCACCTTCGACCATTCTTAGAATCAAGCTTCCCTCATTCTTTGAGAACCTAGTGCTGAAAAGACTCTCAATCGACGACCTCGCACCTTGCCTAAACATTTTGTAACCCAATGGCAACACACTCGTGCTCAAAAGCATTTTCAATGTCCACTTATTACAAAAAAGCTACTCCACACTGTTGCCACTTAAATTGTTCACATCTGCTTTTTGCGAACCAAATTCACACTCACTTAACTTTTTGTTTTATTTATTTCCTTCGAAACAAAAAGCACGAACGACTGATAAAACAAATTCTGCTCCGGAAATGCTTATGTGAAACACTCTAGTCCAAAACATAAAAAAATTCAAAAACGAAAAGATACTTTAATTTCCACCGACCGCCTTGAGTGAGTTCTTTTTCTAGTCTCCGACAAAATATTTTTGGGCCTTTGCCAATTGAATTGAAAACTGAAAACGGTTTGTTTAAATTGAAATAACATTTTATTATGTTCTTGAAACATCTTAATACTTGTATTGTATTCCGATGTGTTTAATTTTGTAAATTTTGTCCGTGTAGTTGGAAATAAATAATAATAAATTTAATAACTTTGGACAAACGAGCGGCCTTTCTGTTTTATGTTGCTTTGCTGTGCGATTTTTCTCCATTCAAATGGAACGAGCACTTTCTAAAAATATCAATAGTTTCTTTTTTTTTTAAAGATATGTGACAATTGCGACTGCGCTAAATAACCACTTTTAGTCGCTAAAATTATTTATTTTTAAAAAGCATAAAAAAAAAGAAACAAAAACGTCAAGACTTGGCTACGCGCACACACTTTAAGCGGACTGAGTTTGCTTGAAGAGTATTTTCCTCAGTTTGTCAGGGTTGTGCATCATATTCGGGATAAAATCGAATGTATTGGAACACGTTTTGAAAAAAAAAATATCAAAAAAGAAAGCTGAAAAGGGTTTCCTTTAAAAATGTCTGTGCAGTTACCAGTCCGATATAAATATTAACAAAATTCGTTCAAGTGATAAAAGTGTATCATAAAATGGTTAACTGATAAAATCTGTTACGACAGACACCTTCGCCTACGAATAAACCACAAGGTGAAAGACTCCCTTTATTTTTGACAGAACATTCTAAGGATATCACGTTGAACAACAGTAAGATGATTGTTTATTTCATTTAAAAAAAAAAATATTTTAGTTTAAATTGTTTCCATATAATGCTGCATTGTTTGACTTGCGATACGTGGGAAGGTAAAATATTTTATCGCCTTCTAGGATTTTTTGCCGCCGATGCTTGCCAAGTTTTCGAGTAGAATTTCGAGCGTAAAATGTTCGTTTTTATTTCTTTCACTTTTTACCACCAGATGGCTTGGCCAATAGTATTTAATTCTCAATGAATTTGTCAAGTGGTGCATCATCAGTTATTTTACAACAATGACATGTGCTGAAGCCTGCAATGTGCAATTGTGAATGTTGAGTTCTTCTTGATTGAAATGAATTAAGAAGGATATTCATAAGTTCAAAAAAATTAGATCTTTTTATAAAATCGTATATTTACATCTTTCCGAGATAGTGTAAGAACTATTTCCATCCTTTTGCAAGGGGTTGTCTTTGGTGTAAAACTTTGGAACAAAATACAACCGAGTTTCCTACCGCTAGCCAATCTTTCACCCTCCACCTATTACTACCGCATGTTCTATGGGAATATATTTTGAAAGACGTCACAATCCCTTGAGAGTCATATAAATTTGAAAAGTCAGTTTTCGAAATGCAAATCAAATCATCGACATCAAAATAAAATTGAATTCTGAATCAATTTATCGATTTTTGGCATAAAACGATTTCAAAAACATAGCTTTTTAATAACGATTCAATACAATTTTGAAATTTTTGTATGATTTAATTTTCAAATATACATATGTATGGCTTACATAATTCCCTTGGAATATAATATCGGTCAAATAACTCGCACTGAACGTGGGGCAATTTCATGACAATTTCTCAGATGTAAGGAGTTATAGAGCCGTTTCAATATTAACATTTTTCAAAAAAAGAAGGCGTTTTAGTAGTTGTTCATAAAGCAAAGAAGTGTGACATCAAACTAGAGAGGAAGGGTTGCGAAAGCAAAAATCCAAAATATTAATCGCTCTCCACAAGCTTGACCCCAAAAATTACGTTTTGACGTCAAAAATCTCAGTCTAACCTTCCCCTGAAAGGTATTTGAGAAAACCATTCTGTTGCAGATGCAAAAAACACCTAAAAGCTACACTGCAAGAGCCAGTTGGTGCTCCGCCCAAGACAGGATTGCAATACAGCGCTTCAACTAGTCTTTGAGCTTGATAAAAATCATGCTTCTATTTGATGTTCATCGTCTTAGTTTTCAACTGTTTGTTTGTTCTTTAAGACGAGACTCATCACTCATAATTTTCATGGAAATTTTTAATTTGTGTCAACTGGATCAAGACTAAGATCTAAATGGAACTTTGGTCTGCATACCAAAGTAGCGGAAAGTTTCAATTCCTTTGTTCATCTTCAAATGGACACATCAGGGATTTCTGTCACACTCTGAGCTATGGCGGTAATATTTTCAACTGAAGTTCCCGAGCGATCAGGAGTTGGAGTCCTCAACTCTATCAATTACTGTCAATTTGCTTCAAATGAACACGCTTCATGATGACTAAAAGCAGTGCGAACTTTTCCGCATACATATATGTATAAGGTGGATGTCAGTGGTTCATTGGTTAGACTGAATTAAGCTTCGCCAGAGACACAACCAGGCTTGGGCCTTTATCCTTATAAGATTGTGTTATAGCAAGAATTGAAGACGGACGACCATAGACAACACCGTGAGAAAGCTTATTGGGCACTGGAAATGGTGGCCAGCGATTCGGCCAAAAAATTATCTTCTTGTACAATACCCAATTTAGACTCTGTGGCTACGTCAACTAGCGCTATTTATTACGCTAACAAACCAACCAGTTTGGATGAGTTCGAAGTTAACAGTCGGGACGCTTTTGCCGGATTAACGCCGTAGATTTTGACCCGCGTCATAAAAATTGGACCGACTGTTTGAAGCACTGTCAGCGATGTCAAGGCGGCCATTTTAATGTGTGCTATTCCATACACAATGCCATAAAAAAGTAAAATCCAGTATCAAATTTAATTCTCACACCATTTTCGTTTTGTATCAGATATTCTGCCTGCGAAAAGGGCTATCAGATGACAATGTACAACCACGAACTCTACCTACGATCTGTTTGTTTACGATCTTCTTGGACTATCATTGCTCGCCAATATTTAGTAAATGGAGAAAAATGATCCTGTTAGGAATAACTTCTGATCCCGGCCACCCGATTGAATTTTTTTTTTTAGAAACACCCCCGTTCAAACATCTAGCAATTGCAGACGCAAAGAAACTTTGTCTAACCATCTGGAGCAAAGTGGAAGGGACCTTAAAGGATGAAAGTAAGTGTCTTCTGATAAAAATAAAACTGCGTTTTCCTTACACCAACATCTCACGTAAAGTCTGGCCCTTTTCAACAACTCACCCCGTCATTATTTCTGGAAATTCGTGCCTAAAGAAGTTTTCTTTAAAATGATTTTCGACTTGCATTTCATCCATTGCCAGAACCCCACAGACACAGCAGTTAAGGCATTTATGATAGAACAGATCGGTTTGTTTGTTTGGCATCAATCCGGAAACTATGACGTCAACAGAAGCAACAGTCTACTGTGAGTGAACATTTCGTGTGGAGCCAAAAAACTTGTTGGCACAGCAGACCATCGAAAACAAACATTAATTTTCCGGGACATGGATATTGTCATCGACCTAGAGATAGACAGTCTCTGGGATTTTAACACGTAATTATTTGTGACCGTTAAGACACGCAAGAGCAGAGTATTGGTGGCAATCGGCCCAGACGATGCCATCATCATTGCTTTAATAGACACCTCTTTGATGTGCTGTTCCACGAGCCAGAGGCTGTTTCATGCAGTTTGCTCCAAGAAAATTTTTGATAATTGGTTAAGGTTTGCTGAGTCATAGGATTCTGTAAAAAACATATGATCCTTTTTTTTCTTGTTTGAGTATCGCCTACGCTCCTAATTGTTGTTGGTGAATCACATTAGATACATTTTATTCTAATTTGTTTGCTTTCACTAAACTATTCTAAATCGAAGGAGGTCGTGCTGCTAAGATAGCCTCTTAAAGAAACTACATAGGTGTTGGGTCGGTCTCTTGCTAATCATAACAAAGAATTCAAGAATTAATTGCTACTTCAACTGCGAAAAGTGTTCAATTTATCTTGTTTTCATTTCATGTTAATTGATTTAGACATTTCTATCTTTTGCAATACAAAGTATGTAAAAGTCTGACGGTGGCGGTGCTCAATTTGTTTTCTTACGTTGTTCTGACGCTTTAGCTACCGGTAAAAAGAAAATAAACTTATAAACGCTTGAGATTAAGAAGAAATTGATTGCGGCTTAAGGACCAGAAAAATCTAAGACACTTTAATTGGGTTGTCATCCATTTTTTTGCTGACGTATAACAATGCGTAAGAAAACATAAATAAAATTGTTTTCTTGCTTTTTTAATGTTAATTGCTTTTGACTCAAGACTTTACAAGTGTTTTAAAAATAGCGGGGATCCAGTGGAATTTTTTCAAGTTAGATATTCGAAAACAAAAAAAAAACTACAGATATACTGATACTTTTTTTTATACAAAATGCAGTTTGATAATGGGTTTGGCCATTTGTTGTGAGTAAGGAAGGCACCGGAAGCATCTTTTATGTTGGTCGGGAGGATGGCGGCACGCCTGAGCTCGGCTCGGATGGGGTAGTCCTTATCCTCCTTTTCTTATATCTCCTTCTTATTAGCAAAGTAGAGATTGTGCCATGAAGATAGAAAACAAAGACAGAAAGAAAACGGAAAAGGGTATTCAAGGAACCTGCTATACATGAATCCAAAGATAGGATCAAAGTCACCTTTACTTTTCTCTTTTAAACTATAAATAAGCTAAACTAAGGAAAATATTCTAAAATTACTCAAAGGCTTAGGACTATACAACTTATCTTCTACTAATCTTCTAATCTTTCTAAAACATACCTAGAATAATCCTAACAACCTTGTCCCCATTCTTCCATTTTATATCCACCATAAAGGGTCGCAACTTTCCTGGTGTAAGATTTCCTGGCTTGGTTTTCTCACAATAGCATCATCTTGATGGAGCCTTTTCTATCTCCCTGCCCGGAGATTTCAGGAGATAGCCCCAAAGGCGGTTCCGCGGACACAGCTCCAGCTTTTTTTAGTCTTGTCATTGTCTTCTTGATATACCCTAACACAATAATAGTATGGGCTTCCTCTTTTTGGCACACACACACCTCACCACAAAAAAACACATACGCACGGAAACTGACTGAGAGGTCGAAGCGTAGTTAGATATCTTGGGGTCTGGCTAGTTCAGTACAGTGAATTGACATATGCTTGAACCGTGTGGTTCAAACTAGGAGCAAGCTTGATGGAAAAGATTCAAGTTTGTCTTCACTTATACCGCTAAAAGTACATAGTCGCAGTACAAAGAATTCTATTCTAATGAGGTCTTTTACAATGGGATTTAATCAGAGTCGATTACTTGTAAGCTTTATTTTCTATGACAACATGTGGCCCTAAATCGCTTTGCAAAAAACGGTTGTTGTTATCGTATAGCGGTAATATTTTTAGCTGAAGCTGGCAGACGAACCCGAGTTAGTCTTTATTCTTCAAAACAGGCTAGGTGGCGACGTAAACACGCCTTTAAATTGGTTCAATTGATGTGTCACACGTGCGAATCATAGGACAATTCAGTATGTCAAGTCATTACTTGCTATTGGGATCGAAAAAAAAGCGCTATCAATAGAATGGTCGACCAGCGAAAGTGATTTCACCAAGTAGCTGGTTTTGCTGTAGTGATTACTTTTTCGGCTTAGCATGGCGAAGTTTTAAGTTCGTGTTGGCAAATCAAAAACTTCCCGAAAATGATGTGATTGGCTTAGCTGTGAAGGAATCATAATGGCAGCGGATGGCGTAATCTTCCATCAGCAAATTGAGTGAATGCAAATAAATATATCAAATTAATTCAGACTCCATCCATCGAACGTAAGAAAATTAAAACTACATCTGAGTTTCAAACCACTTCACGAATTGGGTACACAACTCATAAGTAGTGTACTCATAATCGATAAAAAAGGAAAAAATGTTTTGCGAGTTGGGGCCGATAGTTTTTGCCATTTTGTAGTGTATTTTCGCTATTCAAACAAATTGTGCTAGTATGTCAATTCTAAATAATCTCGTGGTCTTTACTAGTCAAGATTCGTTGCATGATACATTTTTACTCTCCATCCCGTTTGATTCTTTTTCAATGGCTTTATATCCGTGGTTACCTAGTAAAGTTAGTTCTTCTATGGCTTAAAGTCTTTGTTGGGTGTTTGCTTCTGAGAACTAAAGTGTTTCCATTTCATCTAACTTTCTCATAAGTTATCCAACAAGAGAATCACATCTCCACACCAGTTTATCGTTTATTCTAGAGACTTGAAAGTTGAAGCAGTTGACCTCAACAAATAAATTCCATTCACTTTTACGGCAATTACATATAAGATCCGAACCCCACATGCGTTCGAAATTACATACATACACCACGTCACAAAAGTCTACATACGGTTTGAAAAAATATTTTTAAATCTAGACTCAAATGAAAAACAAACAATGTCGAACGAAACATTTTACTAATATATAAAAATGAAAAACGAATATAAGGTAACGTTAAACTGAATGCCTTTAACAGAAAAAGTCAGAGCCTGTGTCTGTAATGTTTATTTATACTGAATACCTCTCCTCATCGTGAAGTTAGGAAAATGACCGACCTTACAAACTTTTAATCATTTTAAATGATGTTAGTATCTTTTCTCTAGGCTGTTGCTTAAGATGAGCCCAAAAATATTCAAATGACAACAAGGTTAGCCTATCGTGGAGGATTTCAGTCTTCGACCCAACATTGTTTAAGAATCATGCTTTGACAAACAGGCTTTGTGTGTTGATTGTTGCTTTGATTATCATTATCCATTCGCTGCCATTCGTCTCGATGGAAATGTTATTTGAAGTGCCATATTCTACATTCGCCTTTATATCATCAATGCATTACTCATTCTCAGAATGTTAGATTGCCAATGTGAAGTTTCTCATACTCACTTATTCCATAATTTTGTTGATACAGTACGGCTACTAAGCGCTACATATGAGCTCAAATCAGACTAAATAAGTCGACGAAGAAGTTTCTTGATACAGACTTCATTAGCACCAAGTTGGGCACATCGCAATCCCTTTGGAAAACTCCTAAAAAGCAACCTAAATTAAAGAAGTTGGATCTAAACACACAATTACAAAAATTTAAGACTAAGCCTTAAATCTACTCTCTTCTAAAACTACGGGCAGTGTCCTGGCATTCACATGGTATAAGTTCTTTATCCTGGTCCTGATCCTGGTCCTAACTCTTCTGTTTATGAACTTGTGCCCAGCACAGTCTGCTGGAAGGTTCGGGACTTTGTTTAACGTCAACCTTCCACACAGTCTTCCCCTGCATCCTGTTATCTGTTATCTTTAGACTTGGTCCGCCTCTTAAATTTGTCACAATTTCCCGTGGCAACATGGTTTCTTATGATAGACCGAACTGCAGCCTAAAACGCAAGATTTGGAGTTTTGAAAGAAACTACGAATAATCATGTAATTGTTTCTATTCAACTCCGATTATCGAATTTTTCAATCGGTCCTACGGTCTCCTCGTTTTTGTCCATTCTTCCAACTATATTTTTGTTTTTAGTGAACTTTCAGGTAGAATAAACGTATGTAGACTTTTATGACATGCTGTAACACATCTGATGCAATTTAAAAACGAGCATGCACACTTTTGAAAGACTAATAAATCTCTGTTAATGACTTTATCTCGATGCGATGTGATATTTTTCTTCGGAATTTCTATCCTGGGTAATTTACCCGGAAAAAAGTCAACGAAAGTAGGTAACTTATATTGGAAGCTTTAAAGTTGAACAAAAGTTGAAAAATAAAAACTTTAAAACTCTTAATTATATATTTTTCTCCTTTTAATTGATCTGTAGCTCTTGATTTTGTTTTAATACTGCTACAACAAAAAGTAAGCTGATTGATTTAGTATGTACATATTTATATGGAGTTGTAGTGATTGACTTGATTTGATTTTCCATGAAATTGAATGAGTCGATAAAAAAGGTGAATCTATGGCGTTCTTCGCTGCTTTTGGAAACAAATGTGGGGCGAATTTACCCTGCTGTCGTTCTTTTGATAAAATTTATTTGAATAAAGCTTGCAAAGTAAGCAAATGTTTGTGTTAAATAATGAAGCTCCAAGTTTGTGTCGTCAAAATAATTGTTTATGAAGATGATTGCATTGACATTGCTGTTGATGTTCTGCCGGCATCAACAATATACAAAGGCAAACAAAATACTGCGAACCGAGAGAACGCAAATGAGTTGATATAGAACCAAAATACACCTGAGTTTAAAACTACTGCAAAAATTATTCATTTCTTCTACCAATATAATGACATTTAAATGAATTGAATCGCTCGTTTTGAAACGGGCCAGATACGAAATTTAAATTTTTTTAACGAGACATTAAAAACTTGTTAATCATTATGAATAATCAGTTAACGTAGACTTTTTTAGATTTAAGAAATAAAATAAATGGCCACACCAAGGAATTTTGAAAAACATTTTTCTTGATCAAATTAAAAGATGATCATTTTTCAAAATGCTGGAGTCAATTAAAAGGGTAGTCATAATCCCTTAAGAGCGAGCAATACGAGGAATCAGATTGCGCATATGCATATAATGTACCAATATATACATAAGCCCTGTATAAAGGACATATATTTATTAGTTCATTAATAAACAGCCAAAGCAAAGTAGGGCCCAATAGAGACCCTTGCGGATCTCTTGTAGGTTTTAAGCGCTTTAAGAAAACAAAATACATTTCCAACAGCAAATCTCTACAGCCAGTTTACCAAGTTACTTTTTTTCGAACTGACAGCCCTTTCGTTAAATTCGAATTTATACCCCAGCTTTGCATCAAAAATGTTGTGACCAACTTTATATAGTAGGACACAAAAGCCTGTTTCCTCATTTCTTGTGATTTCAGTAATAAAAATCAACTGGTGTCCAACTTTAATAACGATATTTTTCCGATCTTTAAATGATCTTAGGCAAGCGGACGTCTTATAAACAAGTCCAAAACGCAATCATAAATGAATACATGCAGAAAAACACATCCTTACATGTTTAATGACATCTTCAGCGTGAATGAAGTAACTTTTACTGAAGTTCCTTCACAAAGAATCATTTGCATAAAAATCCCCGTATTTAAACTCGTCTCCGCTGTTTTAAATTCATGGGACAGGAATCCATTGCCCCTTCACTTCAAGATCTTTACCCAACTTATCAACACGTGACAGGGAGAGGCATCGTCTTGAAAACTCGGAACACCACCATTTAAATGTTTCCTTACATTTTTATAGAAACATTTTTAAAGGAAAATATAATTCATCGTTTAAACTTCCAAACCATATTGAAGGTTGCTTATAACGATCCTGTTCAAAAATATTTAAATAAATATTTCAATTCAAATGTCCTTTTCGATTGTTTCCTAATAGAAGCAAGACGAGATATAAATCAAATCATCATTCTTACAATACCATATTCGTCCGGAAAAATGTTAAGGCTAAATGTGCATCGTACAGTAGCTGTGTGTAAATTGGTACTGTCTTGTTCAAGTCCCATGTCCTGGAGCCCCAATGATACAATTCGAGCATAGGACTAAATTCCTGATAACAAAGCTTGTCGCTTCCCATTTTTAGATGTGCCTGATTATTACTTTTGATTGTCGTTTAGTGGAGGACCTCGTCCCTGCTGCCAGGTACCGAGTTTTGTTTTTGATTCCTTATGGAATCGCGACAAAGAAGGCTCCTGCCTTTTTCGAAATCGTAAGGGCCCTTGCCATTTGGTCAACCACTTTCAAATTGAAACTTTGTATCCTAGCTATGCAATAGTACCTTTCTTTTCATACAAAAACTCATTTCAATTTTGACCTTTGAACTTCGTGTTTCTTATTAATAAAAAAAAAATCAAATTACAGTCCAGTACATGTCTAGCCTAAAAACAATGCGTGATCAACCTCGGCCCCGTGCAGCCATCCCACCCTTCTCACCCATCACTTTTCTTTATTTCGAGACTATATCGTCATCTCTTCGGTAAATTGATTATACGTTTACTACCCCGAGCCGACCCGCCACTGCCCGCCTCTAGCCAGCCAGCGTCAAAATGTGTTACGCAAAATGATATTTTTAACCGTTTCTCTCTGCGTACATTTTTGAAGAAGTTCTTTTTCGCCTCTTTTCCTATCATTTCCCTCTCATTGGAATAAATAAAACACCAACAAATTTTGAGCTAGAATTTTAAGCAAAGCGAAAATAATAATAAAATAATTGCCTTGCGAAAGACTCCGAAATTTAAAGAGAGCGCAAGATCATGAGTGAATTTTCCAACATAGCCGAGTTTTCCCAGTTTTCATTTTCAGTATCCGTTTGTGATCTTTCACGATCACTTCATTCATTAGATAGTGCGTTTGTTATTTCACAAAACAAATCAAGCAGAACAAAGCGAGGAAAACTATTTCTTTGTTGGCCAAATTAAATTCGAACCGATTGACAGGTTAGAATTAACGTGAAATTTACCGATCGTTGTTCAATCTGTTTTCAAATGTACGAAATCACATAATACAAAAACAATTCAAGTGAATGTTTGCCAAATTAATAATAAAAAAAACATCTTTTTATTTCAGTTGAAGTTCTCCGTGGCGACATGTTTCAAAATAACCCATCAATGGTGGGCGCGGGAGCTCAAGTCATTGATCCTACGCAGCCCTCGACGTCTGGCTATAATGGAAATGCGCTGATGCCACAGCAACAGCAGCAGCAACAACAACAACAACAGACACAACAGCAACTGCATCAGCAACAGCAACAGTCAAATGCCAAAAATATCCGGCGAAAAGCGTGCGTCAAAATTACAGAACAACCCGCTGGGAAGGCGTTACGGTTTCGTTATGAATGTGAGGGCCGATCGGCTGGCTCTATACCCGGTGTTAATAGTACTCCGGAGAATAAGACATTTCCGACTATTGAAATTGTTGGCTATAAAGGGCGAGCGGTGGTGGTAGTATCATGTGTGACAAAGGATCAACCTTATAAGTAAGTTAAAAACGGGGTTGATTTTTTTAAAAGAGTTTTTCGGTTTTTCTTCGGGCGCCAATGTTTATAATTTTTTGTTTGTTTTTGTTTTACAATTTACCTTAGGGCGTTAGCTGATTTATGAAACGAAAAGACTTTCGAAACGAGAAGTTAAACACGAAAAATGCTTCATTTTTGGTTTTCGAAATATAGCGTTTCTGACATATATTTTTCGAAAATACTCCTACAATCGAATAATCTTAATTTATATTGTTTATTTTTTTACTAAATTTCAGACCACATCCTCATAATTTAGTAGGTAAAGAAGGCTGTAAAAAGGGCGTATGCACATTAGAAATTAATAGCGAAACAATGAGAGCAGTATTTAGTAACTTAGGAATACAATGTGTAAAGAAAAAAGATATTGAATCGCATTTGCGAGCCCGCGAAGATATTCGAGTGGATCCATTTAAAAGTGAGTCAAAAAAAAATCTATACAAAATGATTCGTATTAAACTCGTTAAATTTTTATTAAATTGCAGCTGGATTTTCGCACAAATTTCAACCGTCAAGCATAGATTTGAATTCGGTTCGATTGTGCTTTCAAGTGTTTCTCGAGAGCGAAGTGAAAGGTCGTTTCACCGTGCCACTCCCACCAGTTGTCTCCGATCCAATCTTCGACAAGAAGGCTATGTCCGATCTAGTTATCTGCCGTCTATGCAGTTGCTCGAGCACAGTTTATGGCGGCAAAGAGATAATCCTTCTCTGTGAGAAGGTTGCCAAAGAGGATATATCTGTTCGTTTCTTTGAGGAGCACAACGGTCATGTGATCTGGGAAGGTTTTGGTGATTTCCAGCACACAGATGTACATAAACAAACTGCCATCACGTTCAGAACACCACGCTATAGAACAATGGAGATTGAACAACCCGTCAAGGTAAACTCAAGTGAAAAATTTGTCTCAAAATATGTGTAAATATTTTTCTTTTATAGGTCTTCATACAGCTTCGACGACCATCCGATGGCGCGACCAGTGAAGCTCTCCCATTTGACTATCTTCCACTAGAATCAGGTAGGCGTACATTCTGGGCCATCCGTAAAAATTTGAAACGGAAGGCCGACATGGGTATATTTCAGCAGATTCTTAATGAGGATAAAGCGGCCACATTGGCTGCCCAGCAGGCTATTCCCAAGTATCAAGAAGTTGGTGTCCAAAGTGATATTATCAACTTGGACACACCAACCGACGAGGAACAATCAAAGTCCTTTGGCACCGATGACGAAGAATCAACAAAGCGACGCATGGAAAAAGTGGTCGATAATATAATTAACGAAAAAATCAAAGAATTGGAGTTAGAGGTACGAGTACCGGAACAGTATCAGCATGCTAATACTCAGACGCAAGATTCCACTCCTCAGACTGAGGAGGCTGATGGCAAATCTGCAAAGGAAGATGCTATGGAACCACGACAATTGTCTGCGAATGACAAAATAACCGAATGGCTCAAGTCCAGCGATGAATTCGAACGAACCGAAAGCGGTACACCGCCCGGTAATGAAGCTGCAACCGCAATGACCACGTCTACGGTTGTAACATCGGAAGAGGATAAAACTTTGAACGATTTGCTAGATCAATCGGAGGAGCTGGAGGAAATATATACTGAAAGCAAGCTTAGATTAGAGACCTACAACAATACATTGGCAAATGAACTAGCAGCTGTCGAGGGTGATCTAACGAAAAATCCCACCGCAGCAATGGATGTTGATGAGAGTTTCGATGATGCCGCAACATACACTAGCCTTGAGTTGGCTTTCAAGAATCCTTATCCAATGACTGATGTGATGCCGCCTATTATACAACTTCCACCCGAACGAGCAGATCATTACGATTCGGTTGAGATCATTGTGAATCCTCCAGCGCCGATAATAGACGTTGTAAAGATCCCATCGCCATTGTCAAACAGCAATAGTTTTGTAGGCGATGAAAATGTTCCTCCACTCCCACCTAAACGTATTCGAAAACAGGACGGCACCGTAATCCTCCGCAACAGTCCAACATCAGTTCGGCCTTCACCGATCATTATCATGAATTCCTCAGATCATTCGCCACCAACGAAAAAGTTACCACCAACCCCAAACAACAACACTCTACCCAGGCAAAAGAAGCCCGGCTTTTTCTCAAAACTCTTCTCAAGACGAAAGAGTAGATCCGATCTAAGCCAGACGGCTTCTTCGCCAGGATCCAAGGCCGCAAGTCCAGTGGGCTCCCGCGAACCAAGTGTAACTCATTTCTCCCTTAACGACACAAACCGATCGTCCATTCGTTCGCTTAAGTCACTCCAGCCAACCAGTATATCGGCTTCGAGTAGTCCTACCAATGGACCTAAAACTGGTAAAACGTCATCGGGCAAACCGGTTGGCCGAAGTGTGAGCAGTGTATCAGGCAAAAGACCCCATCTGACAGCCGATGTCATTCACATCCCCCTAAAGGGTGACTCTTCTAATAGTCTGCCAATGCAAGAGGCCTATTCTGACGCTAGCACAATAACGCTGAGCAATACGCTAGACCGTAAAACTGTCAGTGCCATGCAACTGGTTGACATTCCGATCACTGATGGTAACATGGAACTGGTCGCCATTGCCGATCGACAGAGTTTGAAAAATCTCTGCGAGGGACAATTTGGCGTCGAACTCCATCCGAGTGTCGATCTGACAGAAGCGGAACATTTTGCTTTATACACGAGTATACCACCCCAAGCGACGGCAAGTGAGTTTGACGAAACGTCATGCTATTACGCGCCGGTGGACGCTGGCGAAATTCTTACACCCGAGGAGGTGGCGAAGCGACTGGCCGAAGCGAATAAAATCATTTGAGCAAGCGGCTAGCGCCATATCTTTCACGTATTTCTTTGTATTTGAAACCAAATAAGGAGGGTTTTGTTTCTACCCCGCAGTGTAAACACACTTTGTTAAGGCTGCGAAGTGTCAGGCGCATACAGTAGCCGCACTAAAAGTAGTCAATCTTTTTTGATATATGAGAATCTATTCATTTATTTTTTTAAATAGGAAAAACAATTTGACACTTGTGTCAAAGGAGAAAACATTGTCAATAAGAAAAAAAAGGGATATTGTCAACTGTGTTCGTTGTTTGTATGTAATTTTTTTATATTATATGCCGGAAAACCGTTGTCCCGTAAGAAAGCATGATAAATATTTCTGTTGTAAATCTCTACAAGAAAACACTTGGGAGATAATATTTTGTAATTTATAAGATTTATATTGTACCTTGCAGTCATATCAGGTGAAGTTAAAAAAAACCAATAATAACAAAAATTATTTATTTCGAACAATATAAGTATGTAAATACATACATAAACATATATATATTTAGTGAAAAAAAAATTATAAAAAAATGAACAATGAGAAAACTTATCAAAATGATAAAATTTGTCTACAGCCTTGTTTCTTCCTTAATTTTTAGATCCTGCTGTATTGAAAAGGAAACGTCAAAAAACTGGTGGCGATGCTAGTAAGCATTTATTCCTGCATTTTCAGCAACAACAACAACAACAGCTGAATCCACAACAGCAAAATGAACTCCCCGATGGGCGTAAGTTTTTTCTTTCGTTTACTTCTGTCACTTGGAATTGTCATTTTCATGTAGAAAAAGAACACATTTGCATTCACGGTTTCTGTCAGAGGGGGCTTTTTGACATTTGTAATGGTGATGGCTGTCTATTGTTTAAGTATTTTGGTGATGGATTTTGGTGGGGGGTGAATGTGTTTTATGTGCTTAATTATTTGGATAGATATGAACTGATAATTGCATGTTTTGCAAGTGGTTCTCATCGAGCAATTTGTCTCTGGAAAAAAGTGTCACAAAAAGATGCTTAACATCTTATTCTTGAACTTAAAAGCTCTCCAGAGGTTAAAAGCTCCTGCAGTTTTTTTTTCTAAAGTAGGCAGTTTTGAAACTCATTCATCGCCGCAAAAAGGTATAACAATATATCCCTACTGAACATTTTTCTTGAAGTGTTGGTAATAAAGGATTTTTAGTATTAAAGAAAAATATTTTACGAAAAGTTTAATCTAATCGGCAGCGACAATAACGTCTTTAATAATATAAGGCCATCAATTTTCTTAATATGTGAGGTCGTAGAACATAAAATTTGAAAACTATTGTACTTTTCGGAAAAAGGTTTGCAGCGAGTCTTAAAACCACTGCTCATCTTAAGCACTGCGCTTATTGACTGGAACTTTTTTCGTTTCGTTTTGGATTCGGAATGCTGATCGAAGCCAAGAACTATCATTTTTTTACTCCGATTCAAGTGCATTTTTATTTTTATTTTTTTCATTGTACAAACACTGTGTCTTCATCTCTTTATCTGCAGAGCTTGAAGAGTTACTGGCATATTTATGTTGAGTTTTTAACTAAGTTAATTAAATAGATACACTTGAAAGCTTAAAATTTAAATCGAAGCAATAATCTGGCATCCAAAAATATTTAAAAAAACATTTCCTCAATCAAAATGTTTTCCTAAACCTAACATTCTTTACGATATTTCTTGATTGGATCCACGTCCGGGGAGCCTCTCGAGCAGCTTTGGAAGAATGCTTGGAATCAATGTCCTGCTGAAGCTTCCAACTGAGCGGAATGTTTTCCTCGGCGTACCTATGAGTGCACAATGTTGGATAGTAAATTTACATACACGGATCCATTGCTTGCTGCACGAAAAAATTGGGTCCTTTTTACTGTACTTAATGGTTAGGAATTTATATTTTTTTATTTGCTCGTTCAAGTAAGGACTTTATTACAGAAACAGCGGTTCGCAAGGGAGATTTTTCATTCGGTCGTTGCTGGAATTTACTGCAGATCTGAGTTATGCAAAGTTATTCACTACATCAACGTGAAGTCTGTCAATTGTGACGTTTTATTCTATGCATGGATGCTGCGACTTTCTATTTGCGGACAGCATAAGCTTCGTTTTGATAAGCTGCTTCCAATTATGTAAACATCGTCTGCAAACCCAAGAAGATAGAAAGATTTTTGAAAGTTCGTATACATACCAGAAATCTGTGAAGGAATATCTTGACAACGCGTCTTGTCGCCTTGCCTTAAACCTTTTATAAGCATCGAAGGTATCGGTGAGATCGTTTTCGACCTAAGCTGCGCAGAGATCATTCTCTATCATAACCCTGCGCAAGCAGGCGGGCTTAAAAGGGATGCCAAAAATTGTAGATTTGATCGATTGTTAACTTTTTTGGCTTAAGACCGCACCAATGAACAAATCACGCTCTTGACAAGTTTAAAACGTTCACACAATATTCCAGAAAACGTCATGCGACATTAAGAAGACTTGACAGAAATAATTTTGTGCATGCAACTGACCACTTCATCTTCAGCTGTTAAAAACAAGTTCGGCAGGAAGCCCATAAGCACGAATATAAGAGTAAAGTTCACTGCTTAAAGAAGTATTTCAAAACTATTTGTGCAAGAAGTAAAAGCGTACAAAAGATGAGACGGAGTTCAAATATCTATCACAGACAAATATGTAGCTCCTTGCGAAAGATAATGAGTAATCTGAACCCCGCTATTCGTATTGCCATATCAAAGACAAATGACAGATCAAGTTTTCTTGAATAAGCTTATAATCGCAGAAAAGCAGGGAGCTGTGCTCAAGTAAAGTTTCTGTACGTTTGTCGTCTTTGGACGACTAAACGCGATCAGTACTGCTTATAAATCAAGCTTTAAACTCTGAATGATGAAAAAAAATTTAATGTAAAGTTGCATTCTGCGTAACATGCGTATCAAGGGTTCCCCAACAGCTTAAGATTTAAAATACACACCTTCAATTCTATTTTTAATAGAATTTAATATCGTTGAATTTAAAAAAAAAATATGTGTTGGAACGTCACACTGAACAAACTCTTGGTCAAAATATTCAAAACGCCATCTATGAGAAGATTTCACGATTATAATCTTGTTTTTAAATTGTAAACCGTTTTCTAGTCACTTTGTTTACGAACACAATCACGGCCCGTCCAAATATTCTATTTATAAGTATCCTAGCTGATATTCTACACGTGATGGTATTTTTGGAATGGAATTCATATTTGATGCCGCTCATTCGTCACTGAAAATTTGATACACATTTCATGAAATATAATATACTCATAAACGAAAAACAAGAATACTCATACGCCCAGACATTATTTGTTTAACATGATTTTTATTTAAACTTAAGAAGTAATTATAATCAATTGAAATTGCAAAACTTTGCTCAGAACTGTTTTAATTTCGAAAACAAATCGTACAATTTTTTGACGTACTTTGGAATAATGAATTAATGTGTTTATTGAAAGAGTCGATAAACTCATCAATTTAGGAGTATTTAAAAAAAAAAAATGATTGATTGCAAAACTAAGTCTATATTTATAAAAAGAAGGAAAAGAGAAAACACAAACAAAATATTGTCCATTTGTATTCATAGTCCTAACGACTATTATAAGATCTTTTGAAACTAATTTACTCGAAACAAATTCGTAAGCGAATTTCCAAAAAAAAAACTTTGATTTCTCAAGAGCCAATTTATCTAACCAAATGAATGCCTTATAATAAAATAAAATTTTACAATTAAAATGAATTTGAAAACATTCATTCATAAAGAATTTAAATTATCAACTAAGAGACTTATGAAAAAACAAAAACAAAGTTAATACACTAAACGAAAGAATGTAATATTCACTCAAGTAACCATGGCACATTTTAACATTAAATATTTTTTAAATATTTACAAACAAAAATATACGTTAAAATATTTTTATCATCGGATGTAAACAAACAAGGTTCGCATAAAAACTAACTTAAAGTGCAATGATGTTTCAAAAATGAATACATAAATTATTAAGATATAAAAAATAAATATACACAAATAATTGTTCCTTAAATTATTTCGAATGCAAGTAAAATAAATTTATTATAAAATTTAAACAGAAATAAAAATTACAAAATCTTTATAAATATAATTCGCACACTAAAAAAAATGCACATATAAATTTTATACAAATAAAAATAGCAATAAATCTAGTGAATTTTCTTTTGTATTGGATATTGTTAAATTTTTTGCGGAGCATAGCAACAAAACAAAAAAAACTATATTTGCATTTGAATGTAAGTCCTTACATATTTTATATGGTTGTATTGAAAATGCCCAATTGTTATTGAGAATAAAAACTTAACATAGTAGAATTTTATTAAATTGCAGATGATATAAATAAATATAAATTAATTGTTTCATATAATAAATTGAGAGAAAGTAGTTTAATTTATTTGAAATCATTTCAGACTATCACTAAGGGAGATGTAAGTCTAGAAAATTAGTCTTACGTGTAATTTGAGTATTGAATTGTTTGAATTGTTTATATATATATCTTAATTTATTTAAGCAGTAAATATATTTGTTTTTTTAATTTTTATTTAAGTCTTAATTTTTAATAAGTGTGATAAGAGTGTCGTGGGCTTTTTAAGTGTACTTTTTTTCATAACCATTTTCATTTTGCATGCTTTCATTTATTTGCTTTTTTGTTTTTATGTTGTTCGTAATTTGTTTTTATTTAAATTATGGTTTCTTATCTTTATCATTTGCAATTTCAGGTGGGCAGGATATCGAGTTCTTGAAGGTTATGCCGAATTCTGCTATCAAAACCGAACCTGGAGGTTAGTTTGCTCAACATAATTTTTACCGATTATCCTTTTTCAGAACGCCTTTAACATAATAGATGATAGATTTGGATATGGTTCGCTGTCTTTTTTTTGGTAGAAGTGACGACAGGCAAAGTATTCTTCTTGTCGTGACACCTACTTACTCTCAACCACAAGTAAAATATCTATGCACGAAAGAATTGGGTACTATTTACTCTACTTAACGATTAGGAATTTAAATTTCCTTGTGAAGTTATTAATTTTATAATAACTTCCAGCAGAGACACTTCTGTATCGCTAAAGATCGGACGTTTCATCCTTTTTAGTCTGTGGGATATGTTTGTTTTTCGTGTCCAAAATTTTTAGAGTAGATATCTTGAAATCCAGATGAAGACATATACAAAGCTAACGAGTTTCTTATTTTTCCATCACAGGAACAATTTTCAGTGGACATTACTTTTGCACAGCCGTAATATTTTATATCTAAGTTGCTGACCCAACTGCATTGTCGGTTCTCACATCTTCAGTTGCTTTATGGAAAATCCTTAAATAAATTCTGGCCGATCTCCTGAAGAAATTTTGAAATATTTTTTAAAGCAATTTCGCAAGATACGACCGAATAGAAGTGAAGCTGGCTTGTCCTAAGATACAACCAAACTTAGTTCATATAACTTGAGTATCGTCATTGAATTCGTTGTAAATACCAACGAAGCCGTCTGTTAGCGTAAAATATTTTCAAAACGACCGCACAACTCCCGTAAAAATGACACTGTTGACTCACCGGGAATAGATCAGATTGTAACTCAGAATTGCAACTCAGCAAAATCACAATCGATAAAAAAATTTCCAACCGCATAAATCGGCAGGTCCAGACGGTATTGTGCCATATGCCTTTATTGCAAATATGTAAACTTTAGCTGGAGATCGAGGAAGCAAGTGTCTCCTCTCAAAAAAACGGGGGGTGGCGAGACTAACGTCCTCAATGAACAACATATTTGCGACACAAAACGGTCATACCTAGAAGGTAAATCCATTGGAAAAACACGGCACGAGGTTACTAGCATCATTGCAAAGAGTCTTCACTACAAAGAAGGTATGGCAAATCAGATTAGAACGCGTAAAAGTACGAATTTAGATAGATTCATCAAATTATCTTAACCCTTAAAAACAAAGCCATATAAAAAAAGCACCATAAGCCGATGACTTAGTCATACTTGTCAGTGGAATGTACCTCCCTGCCATCAGTTGCCTTACAGAAGCAGCGTTTAACGAGTTTATCCTCTGAAGAATCGGACCTTATTTTTCACGCGAAAAAAATGTGCAACGATATCAAACACTTCTTGTAAACATTCCCTTATTTACACTTGCGCCGTCTCGACTTTACTGGGAACAGAAGGCATGCAGAGCTTATGGCAGTAGCAAAAGTTGATGAATTTTATAAAGAATCGAAATGAATTTGCTGTGAATGGCTTTAAATAGTTTTGCTCAGGTATAGGAAATCTATTCATACTTAAGCACGCAACAAATGGATAAATAACTGGGAATTTTAAGTGAATGCAAACAAAGCGATACCAGGTTCAATCCGTCTTTGAAAACATTCTGCCATTTCAAATCAATATTAGAGTTCGCTTTATATATTTTAATGATAATCCTTACGCTCTTATGTCCCATTTGGGTTCTTGAACTAACTCCTTTCTTATCCCTATAAATCAATTAAAATCCAATTTATTCGTTTTTACCACCTACAGACACCTCACCGCTGCCCTATGGAATGTACAGCAATGCCTACAGGATGCCCGTTCAAACGCCATCCCCACAGCCACTTTCACCATCAAATACATACAATCAAAATACGAATGGTACTCCCTCCCCGTACAGCATAGGCAATGGCGGCAATAGCCACCTGATGTCACCGAATCATCCATACGAAATGACCGGCGGCGGAGCCGGTGCTGGTCATGGTACACAAATCGAGTACGATCCATACCATCAGCAGCATGCTAGCGCAATGAATCCCTTCAATCAAATGCAAAGTCCAAACACACACACACCCCAGCAATGGCCAAATGCCGCCAGTATCAAGCAAACCATGTCGAATATCAATAATCTCAGCAATTTCAACGTGAATAATATTCTAACAAAGACGGCAGCGCCGTCAGCTGCGTCCACCTCCATACAGGCGGCCAACAATAACCAGCCATGGAATCTACCTGGCGGGCTAATGGTCAACAACAACTACAACATCCATCAATTGATGGCTAATACTCAACACAATCAACATCACCAGCAGGTGCACAATCACAATCAAAACGAGGGTGGCGACCCTGTAGCAGCCTCAACAAATGAAGCGCCCACCCTAAGTAGCCTCCTAAACATGGACAGTGAACAGCTTATGCACTTCAACTCTGAGGAACTTTCCAATTTGTCGATATCGTAACAAATGCGCCCCCTTGTCGCACACATCACCCAGTTTCTGAAGCATCCTTCCTCCAATAATGAAAATGAGTTTGGCTAATCGGATCATGTCGTTGTGTTAAAAATTAATTTTGAAATTTTTATTTTTAAGAAGCAAAATTAATATCTTTATACTTTTTTTTTTAGTTTATATCCAACGAGTAGAAGTAAATTATATAAAAAAAAAATGTTTAGAATTAAAATGTTAAATCCGCTTTGTAAATAAAGTTAGAAAAAAGTTTGTTATACATTTTTAAATTGATAAAACAATAAAATATAATATATATGAAATATATACAGAGTTATTGGTAAAAAAAGTGTAAGCCGCGTGTCATCATGTGCTACAATAGAACATGTAAACTCTGTTTATAGCCTTGGTGTCGTTTTTAAATAAGGTTGTTGTGAAAATATATGGCGTTCTCAGTACACTGTGGACCACTAAAGAGTTTACTTTCTCCTTTAGGACAGCATCTACGCGTCTTGGCATCAACTCCATTAGCTTCCTTCTCAATTCGGCAAATTTCGGATCTGTTTATCGTAAGGTATCGGGATTGCTGAGAATGGTCCAGTTGCTTAGGCTTACGATAAAGTAACCATTCCTTGACCAATTTCGATGTGTTATTCACTTTACACCAGTTTCGCAACAAGAAACGGGGCAAATTGACACTCAAAATTTGAAGATAATCTTTTTTCATCATATTACTAATAAAGACAAAGTTTCCAACTCCGGATGACGCCTTACATCCACAGACCATCCGCAGACCATTACCGAACCATAACCATGCTTTATTGTGGAGTTTAGTTTTCGTTGTTCATATTGTGTATTTTTCGTGTGCAATTTTTTGCGGTTTTCTTGAGCTAGAAATCTCAAAAATGTACTCGTCACTAAAAAGAACATTCCCCCCCCCCAATGCCAAGGTCTCTTTTTTTTAACTCTGGGCATTAAGTCTTTCGGAAATATATGGCCTTTTGTGCGGATCACTGACATGTTGCCCATAACTATGGAGTCTGGCAAACAGACCTCGCTAACGTTGACTCCAGAAGCTTGGGTAATGTTTTCAGCAATCTTATCGATGGATTTTTTCGAACTTCCCTCACAAGAAATTCATCATGGCAAGTCCGTTAGCATTCATTTGGCTCGCACATAATGTTCAAGATATTATCGACCCTCTAAAAAACAAGTGCCTATCATTATACACTGTTCAAAGGAATTCAAATTGTTTTTATTGAATTCAGTGACTTCAGTTGATTTTATATGAATTCACTGCGGACTTCGAGTAAAATCAAGTGAATTCATTTATGTAATTGAAAAAAAATTAATCATTTGACTTTTTTCAATAAATGCACTTGGTGAATGAGTTGTGACTTATGTAGGTTTTTTTTTAAATCCCAGTCTTTTTAAGCAAAATGCACTTCAAATCATTCCAGATGAAATTAATAGAACTATCTTCCGTGAAGATTTAATTCTTTTACAACCCTGCCTAGTACCATTGTTTTGTTTAAAATAGATAAAGAAAAAAACTGTTTTTAATTTTTAGTGTTTATTACAATATTTATTCCAATATATTCCATTAAACAAAAAAACCGATGAATCCTGTTTCAAAAGGTACAAAAAAAGAACATAAAATACTAAACAACTAGACTACCGAACATACCGGTGCAACAAGTCAATGTGTACTTCATTCGAATCCTGCCTCCAACAAAAGTACACGCATAAAAGTACACAAAAACGGAAGAGGAATGAATTTATTGTGTCATCCTAATAGCGATGCAGAATTCCAGCATTTAACGGCAAAAGTATGGCTGGCCGAGTTTAGCATTCTTTTCATTTTTCATTTCCTGGAAGAACCTATTGATGTCGTCCTCAGTGACCACCTTCTTACTGGCAGCGAATGTTTGAAGATAGTCCTTGAGCTTTTCCTTCATGCGGTTGTACTCTGTAATAGCGTCAATCTGTTTGGTGTGCTCGATTGTAGAGAGAGCACGAATTCCCTGATCATAGGAAAATTCGATTGGCTTTTTTTTGCCTCGCTCTTCGTAATGAGTTGCTGAATCTTCGGGATCAAGAAGGAAATCAACTTTGGCATCAGCATACATGGCAAGACATTTCTTACAACTACACAGTTCTGAGCGCCATTCAGATGGCCAAAATGTGGCACCTGCAAAGAGAAATAGATGGGAATTCAGAACAAAATAAAGAAGATTTATAAAAAAAGAGTTGGTTTTTCCAAAGTTTTTTTTTTTCATTCATTTTTATTTAAGTAAGTACAAATAGAATTAAATGCCATGGGCTTTGCATAAAGCTACCTGTAAAACTTTCAGGACTTTACAGCAAAACAAGTGTCGCAAGAGCAAAACACCCAAATATCTAACAAATAATATTGATTGGATTTTTGGACTCTTCATTGAGGTATCCCGATCTGTGAGGAACGTAATAACCTCCAGTTCTGCTGCTGCAACTTTGAATAAAGTATCTGTTTCCAGTTACAAATACATTATCCAATGCAGTATCTGTTTAAATTTAAATGCATTACATGATTAAAGGCGTCTATTTCTTAACCTGAAAAAATAACTTACCATAATTTTTATAAGCAATGAATGCTGTATCATCTGTATTGGTCGCTAACTGAGTTTTGTCTCAGCATTTTTGCCTTTGTACAATCAGCCACATCATTTTTATTGCAGGGCAAGGAATTGCTACTTTAATTGCAATTAAAGGGATTCTGAATAAAGCTCAAATATGGAGTCGAATCCGTGCACAAAGCTTTCTCCGTCTCAAGAATTTCCCTAGGCAAATGTTTTGAGCTGCTGTTCAGCTATTCTTTGAGATTTTTCACACATTTTGGAACACTTGCCGAATGCCTTACATAGAAATATTGCACATAACTCGTTGTGTACATTTAAGAACAAGCAATTGTTTTTTTTTCTTCTCATATAACTGGAACTTTTAGGCCAGTAAATCAGGAATAGGTACACTCAGTTCTGTTTACGCTTGCATTTTATATAACACGAGGCAGAAATACACTTTTTTTCATACGATCTATTTGGAAATTGCACGAACAAACATTATGGGAAAAATATAGTATAGATTTAATGTGTTCAAACGTTTTTTTTTTTACACGAATCCTGGTTTCAGGATTGGATGAATAATACAAGTGATATGAACTTTTAACATGCATTGCGTAGATGGGAAAATCACTTAATTGCGAATTGTTTATACGAATTCTCTATAGATTAAAAAAGAGCATACTATATTGCTTCAAATCTTAGCCAAGTGATTATACCACAGCTCATCAATTGTGACACTACAATTGAAAAATGTGAAAAGATCATTCCTATATTTGAAGAATATGGAATGTACTATATTCCAGTGATCTTTATTATATCAATGAATTTGGCGACAGCTCTTAATATTGCGCATGAGTGATTTTGGAATTGCAATCCGATTTTTTATTTTATTAAAGTAAAACTTTTTTCAAATAAACCAGTCGACGAGGGAACCAGAATGCTGAGAGAGTTCGTGCTTAAAGGGAAAAGAAAAAGATTCTTGTTGAGTTAGTTTAATTTGTATATTAAGTTTAACAGAATTATTATAATTTTCTGCCGGTGCATACTATTGTTTAAGGACTAATGCAAGGAATTTCAATACAGATATCAATACTGAATCAGCCAAGCATGGTGATGGCAGTGTAATGGTTTGGACGTGCTTTCCCTTTTATTGAAATAGAAGGAATCTAGACCGTTTTAAGTACAAGGAACTTTAAGAGAGCCAAATGTTGCAAAACGCAAAATGGGAAATGCCGCTTCGGTGGGTATTTCAACATGACAACGACCCGAAACACACACCGAAAAAGGGCTTGTGGTAAAAGGGATTCAAGTTGTTGACTGGCCACCACAATGCCCGGATTTGATTCTTTTAGGGGAACATAGAGCGACAAGTCGGAGGGCACTGCTTTCAAAATAAGAGAGAGCTCATGTCGGCTGTGAAGGATAAATGGGATTAAAACTTGATATTGTTCATGCCGAAAAGACGTGCTTCTGTGCCCAAATACATTGTGCATCAAACAGTTGATTACATTTTGCACAATAATTTATAAAACCACACAATGCTTTCCTTCCGACATTAAGTGCATGAAAACATACACACTAAAGTAAAGTAAATTAAAAGTAAATAAATGAATATATACGCTTTTTTTAACAGTGATAAGCCCTTAATTACTCACCGATTACACGAATTTAGTTAATTTTTTAATTACTTTAGTTAATTGCAACGTATAATTGCCATTACTTTTAATTGCAGTCAAAATTTTAATTTCAATTTTAATAACGATTATTGAGTAATTGCAAAGTAATTAAATTACCGTGCAATTATTTTTCGAAAAAAATTAATTAATGATCTAATTACTGGAGTTATGATTACTACCCATCTCTGTTCACAATTATGAAACAGTAATTGATACAGCTAGTATTGTTTTGAAAGTAAGACTGATTGCACTTATCATTGGACAGCTTAGGTCTCAAGCACTCGACACAGAACCAAATATATACCAGGTGATACTTGTGCATTTAAGAAGACATATATTCTTTCGGTTTTATTCCTAACGACTTACGACGTCACAAACGTGAACGTCCTTACATATGCCTACAATCAGATTTTAAGGACTGTGAGAGATAAAGCAATGCTATGGTCATCATAAATGCTTTTATGTTCTCTTAGTGAGAAATCCCAAAAAATAAGTTGATAAACATACATAAGGAACAATATTAGACCGAGGACAGAACCTTAAGGCGCGCCTATCTTATCCTTACGAGTGAAAGTCCTTCTTTTAGACCAAACATAAGAAATAAAAGAGTGTACCCAGAAAATCAGAAAGCCATGCGGAAAGTTCGTAGATCCCTTGTTCTCAAAGAGTGTAGAATTCGAATAAAAACAGTCGATTTTGGGACAGCATTGTGTTAAGATGATAAAACTATTGCCAATGACTTCAACGAATACTTCATTGACAGTGTTAGATAAATTAATAGATCGATAAAAAAAAGGAAAAAGAAGAGAAAA
Organism: Orthonevra nobilis; assembly: GCA_963555765.1. Classification (NCBI taxonomy): domain Eukaryota; kingdom Metazoa; phylum Arthropoda; class Insecta; order Diptera; family Syrphidae; genus Orthonevra; species Orthonevra nobilis. The sequence goes on from OY743224.1 coordinate 142,710,588, forward strand.
AGAATATTTAAAAAACAAATGATTTTAGGCTTTTACAGCTTATACTATGAGTTTTCAAAAGAATAAATTCTTTTTGACGTCGACTGGAAGAATTATTCAAACAGCTGAAATTGTACCTTTGATGTACAACCATCAACCATCTTCAGAAGTGTTAGAACAACAAAAATATGCATGGACTAATAGAAAAAGAAGGAAAAAGCACGGAAATTCAAGCAACATTTTAGAAATAAACGATAAGCAAAAAAAAAAATAACTTTTGCAGAAATTGATCTCCGTAAAAAACTTTAATTTAAGCCATGTAAAAACCATAAAACTATTAATTTTTTCTACCCAAACGATTAACACAAATTTGTAGAACAGAATTAAGAGGTTGTTTGGAAAAATTGTGCTTCTTTATAATCATTTTCAATAGTTTGAAGCTTATGTGTTTTTTTGTTTTTTAAAAATATCGAGGAAAGCCTCGTAGGATCAAAATCCATTTTTTCAGGGTAAAATATTTCCCAACTTTCGCCAAGCTTGAAAATCGAAGCGAAGAAGAGAAATGTTGATATTTTTATTTTTTAAACATTCAAAAACGACTGTAATAGAGTCTTAAGGTCTATGAAGATTTCGTAAATTAGTAGAGGCTTTAAAGAGGATCCAGATCCACAGTGAAATCTACATTACATTTTGCCACTAGTTATAAAGATCTGAAAAGTCCCTCAGAAAAAATTGTTGATAACAATGGAATTTTTGTTGTGAAAACCCTCTGATAACCCTCAGGCTTGAATAGAGTAGGCCTCAGCTGCAACTTGTGCATACAACAAGCTGTTCGTTATCTTTCTTCCGTTTCCATACTCAAACTCAAAGAATTGCGACTCATTGATAAGCGTGTTGATAACATGTTTTGAATAATAACGAATTGAACTAGATAAACATTTTTCGCATTAAAATTTTAGACAAATTACGCTCGACTCTCCTTAAATGTTCTTTTTAAAGAAAAAAGACAACCATCTGCATTTACTCACCCTTTTCCCATCCGGTTTTAATTTTTGGACGCTTACACTCGTTCTCCACATCAAGCTTTTGCCTCTTTGCGGACGGCTCTTCCGGCTCGTTTTCATCATTTACCTCATCGCCATTCTCAATCTTTTCCGCAACATCCACCTTCGTCGAAGTGTTTGCCTCGGAAGGGCCTTCATCTCCGTTCTCACTGCCAATATTCATTATTTCCGAGATACTCTTATCCAAGTCCGACTTCAACTTATCATCATTCTCCACAACTGAAACATCAGCCGACTCACAAGTGGCCTCCAACGTTTTAAATGCCAACCCCGAGTAGTCCTGCAGGAAATCATACTTTGCCATGCATCCTGCACATACCATCTCGTGATAGTCTTCCCTTAGCTTGTTCACCTCCACGTCCAAATGATTTAAGTGGTACCAATCCTCGCACAAAGCACACTGCAGCATAACCTCCTCTGAGGGACTCTCTGGATCTGGATACGGGCGTTTGCACGTGCAGTAAACTCCCTGGAAGTTGTGATTGTAAAGATTCGATTCAGTTATTGGCATCTTCTTGCCGTCAGCAATTATATCCGCATTCAGCACGCACTTTCCACCCGATACACGCTCGGTTGGGCAATCACATCGAAAATTGCGTTTTGTGTACAACTCAATCAACTCATGATTCTCGTGGCATTGATATGAGCAAGCGAGGCAAATTCCCGCGCACTTCTCTAGATCCGACCGAGCGTCTGGACAGCAAGTCAAGCAAGAATACAAAGCCTGGCGTTTGACGCTTCCCTAAAATTGAATAGAACCATATTTGCATTTTATGGGAATGAAAAATAAATATGTAAATTCGACAGACCTTCGAGTAGGTGCAGCATTTTTCATCGGAAGCGCCCAAAACGGCTGCGTACTCTTCCTCCATTTCCTTTTCCTGATCGAGAATGTCGACCATTGTAACACTGGGCTCCTCCAACTCATTCGTAGAAACGTTTTTCTCCTCCTCGGCCATAATTAAGTTAAATTTTTTGGCAATTTCTTCAGTTTCGCGACTGTTTTTTTTATGTAAAAAACTTTAAATTTAGATTTTGCGCGCGGCGTCGACAGCAAAAACAAACAGTTGACAGATGTAATATGTAAGCAACGGCATTCGGATTTCGAAACGCTTGGAACAGGAACATCGTCTCGCTGGTAAGGTAGTTTGATTTTAACCGACATCTGCTTTTATTCGACCAGGAGAACAGCTGTTCATGACGGTGTTGCCATGAGAGCAACACCAACTGTGGAATAAGATGTTAAATCTTGCGTCTGAGAATCGTGCCTTACGAGCTATATTATTAAAAAAACATTTTCAGCGCAAAATGACGGAAGAAGTCATTATAAACGATCAACGATCCTGAAAGGATGAGAGCCTGAGACAGAGCTGCCCTCCAGCACCGCCGGCTTCCAGTTGGTTCGACCAAGTCTGCGAATACTTGTTCTTTGAACCGGCTCCACCATTCATCCTCTTCGCAGATAAACCAATCATCCGAAAAAGGATTTTTCTTTCGAAGGTTTCCAATATTTACTGAGCTGCTTTGCTAATCGTCCAACAAAATCAGTGTCTTGTAAGTCGTCCAACAAAATCATTGTCTTGTAAGGAATTTATATCCCAGTTCTTTTGACTAACCGAAGTAGCAACGGTTGCTTAGGATTATTCTCTCTCGGATCTCTACTGTGGTGTCGTATGTGAAGGATATATTTGTTCCGAGGTAGATGAACTAATTTACTACCTCAAAACAGTATATATTTTGCTTTATCATCATTGATTCTAAGACGACATCTGATTTGCCTGTTCTTAAATCGTCTTGAATGCTTCAACTACGGCACGCTGGGAACGAGCGATGATGTCGATATCGTCTGTGTATCCCAAAAGCTGGGTACACTTGAAAAAGATAGTACCTTCCGTTTCGAAACCTGCCTATCGTACAATCTATTCCCAGACAAGAGTGAAATAGTCAAATGACAATGCATCTCATTGTGCATGGTTGGAATAGTTCGAAGATATTGGGTCCAAACTGCATGGTGCATCGTATATTTTCGAGCGTTGAACGACATTACCGGATCAGTTTGCCCGTATTCTCAAATCCAGTCATAGCATTGTAGAGTTCGGAACTATGTATACTACTATATTATATGCAGCTCTGGTGTCGGTGATTATGGGTATCGACTTGAAACTTGTTGGTCATTTACAGGATTTGGCGTAGTTGGCAAAATTAAGCAAGCAATGGGCAATATTGAACTGTAATTTGCTACTCTAAAGGGTGATGAATCAATCTTCCAAGAAAAAACTACAACTTCCAGTATTCGAATAAAATGCTGTGAATTAAACGAATGAAAATAAATCGATGTCATTTGCTTTGTCGCAATTCGGACTTCAACCATGGATTAATTGAAATGGAAATACATGAAAGTAGTAGTAGCAGCTGAAGCAGTAGTAAGAGTTGGTTTACTTTTAACTTTTGTAACGCTGCAAGTGACAGAGACAGAGAAATTGACGAATGTTGACATGTTGACTTAGAAGTGTTTTTCGACATATTTTTTACATGTATGTAGATATACGACATTAACAGTAGAAGACGACGAATCGAATCGAAAGCGCGATACTACTGTGGGAACATTATGTGAGTGCAGCGCCGCACGGTTCGACAGCACTACACTACAATACTATTGCCAAACTACAGCTACGTGCATTATGTTCGGGCAGCTGTCCGGTACTGGTATACAAATGTCCCGAATGGGTTTAACGCAGGAGCAAACAAGCTTGATGGGAAAGTCTCAGATTTTTTGAAAAACAAAGTCTTAGTTTTCACTAAAATAGAACTCCAGAGTCGAGGCACAAAAAGCTCTAATTTAATAAGGTTCGGTATAACGGGGCCAACCTAGCCAGATTGGATAATTTCCTGATAAAGCCTTTTCGAAGGCATATTACAAAAAGAAATATAACCTATTAAATAACTTAAACTTCGAGGCTCATTATCATAATCATATGAATCACGAGACTGAAATTTAGCCCGAAAAAGTGTGGATAGGCGATTGGGTTATGTCCGAGACGTTGCACGTAATAAAGTGGAACGCCTCCGATTCAGTAGGGGATGAAAAAACCGTTATAAAGAAGATGTAAAGAGTAACACCAACAATATTGATGGTTGGCAACAGACAACGACACTCTTTCGTATGTAGTTTCCTTAAGGATAAACCCTTAGAAGCAAAGTTTGCTATTATAACGTCATTCCAGCCTGGCCGGGTTTGAAAGATTGAGCATTTAGTAAATTTGGATAATATTAAGTATTGAATTTGTACAAATAAGCTTAACTCAAAAATCTTAATGTAATCGCACCACAGCTGCCGTTTCACTCAACCGCCGACAGCGCCGTCTATTAACTGCACTTCACCATTCTTCTTTAACATCCACTTTCGCACGACGAAAATTTCTTCCACACCACACGAACAGTTCAGTGGATTCCTTCCCAGAAAAGGGAGACAAAAAAATCATTCGTGTCGGTCAGTTTTGCGGAGTGCTACGTTAATTTTTTTTTTCTCAAATCAAAACTCAAAATACAAAATTCTGAAAAAGATCCTCTCATAAAAAACTAATCAATCCAATTGTCCCCCATCAAAAAAAAAAAACGAAAACCAAGTGAAAACGTGCGAAAATATAAAGAAAAGTGCTTCAACCCAAGTGTACAGCCAATTAACCTCAAAACCACCACGGATCACCCCTCCAGTGCTTCGCAATGAATTTCTATAAATAAGGTAAAAAAAAATAGAAAATCGAAAATGGAAAAAGAAAAACACAAAAATTGTCATTTCATGTTTTTTTTTTCTCCGTTTTTCTTTCCCAATTCCTATTCGACCTCCAAAATCGAGATTGTCCTGAGAAAAAAGGAAAATAAAAGAAAAAAAAAAAAATCGAATCGGAAAAATCTGCTCGTTCGCTTTGCCTGGGAAAAACGTCTGAGAAAAGAAAAACACGTTTTCGCCTCGATTGAAACTTTTTTTACAGTTAATCGTGTGTGTTGCGCTGCGGCCCCGACCCGACATGGCGAAACGTGTAAATCATTTTTGGCCCGCGAATTTCAGTCACCAAAAACGAAAAATGAGAAAACGATCGAAGAAAGGATCGTCAAATGTTTTAGTTTTCTTTTGATTTTCCCAAAAAAAAAATCGCTCTTCTCGCGGGGGGTGGTGGAAAAGTGCTGGCCTAGTTTTTTTTTCTTCTTTTTCCTTCTCATTTAATTTTCCTCTTGTTTTGCCTTCGTTTTCGTTGTATTTCGTATTTACACGATAATACTTGTCGTCGTTGCTGATGTGTTGTTGTTATTGCATATGTGTAGCGTGTGCGTGTGTAGTGAGGTGCCCTTTTTTTTCGTATTTCTCGTTTACACTTTTGCCCCCTGAGATGTTTTTTTTTTGTCTCTTTGTTTTTCTTTGCTTTTTGTTTTCTAATTCGTTCGTCTTTGGAATATACAGTGGCTCAGGGTAGAGTTGATGGGCGCGATATGTTACACAACCAACCAACCTGGTTGGTTGGTGAGCATTGTCTGTGACACATGCAGCTGTTTTGGAATGACCTGACAGGATTTCCTTCAGGCATTATGGTTGGTGTGTTTTCAAGGATATCATTGAGGAAAGTGCTCGATAGGATGACGTTCCGCTCTGGTTCTAGTTGGGATTGGGATGTTGACAAGTCAATTGGAATATGCTAGAAGCATGTAGAACTGTAGTCTAATTGACGCCAATGCTCTCAGTTTAAGTGGAATTTGAATGAACAAAACAAGGTTTTTTTCGGAATTTTTGTAGAACCCATTCAAATGTTCGAGAACAGTCGATCATCAATGTTCGACTTCACACCAGGAAAATATGTAAAAAAAAAAACAGACAAAAACATAAAGAAAATATATTTTTGTAGCTACAGGGTGCTATTTTATATTTGGTAGGTCCTTAACATCGTTTATGGAATATTCTATCTCTGATCAACGCTATTTCATGTTATCCCTTAATATTATTGTTGTTTTGGATTGGTGTGCTAGTTTCTAATCTTAATAGAAATCGAGAAGGAATAAAATCAGAATAGTTTACGGACCAGTTGATATCATCACATTTTGACATTATTCATCAATCCGTCTCATTGAAAAGCATCAGGCATAGCATACTTAAAGAAATACTTAAAGAATTTTCAAAAGAGATCTTAAAAGGAAAATACGCCAATATTTTTCAGCGATTATTTCCTTACTGAAAAGAAGAAACCATATCATCCCGCTCTCCATTAACTTGAAAGTTTTTTCATTGTCTTGCAAGAAAAGTGGGAGAATAATCTGCCACTCTAGAAACCATACAAAACAGTCCCGCCTTTATTATGCATTGGCTCCGCAACAACTACGTGTACATTTTCAAGCCCCAGACAAGGCAATTTCCCTCCTTTACGTAACTAGCGAGATGTAAATGCTGCTCATCCGAAAATACTATTTTTTTGATCATTTTTGTCCTCGATGAGCAGATGACCTTGACGAGGAATTATTTTCAGTTATAAATCAGCAAGTGAATCTCTCGAACTCTCTTCACAAACATCAGCTGCATTTGGTTCATTATTTTAACCAACGTTTTTCTTCGAAACTCGCACTGTTTGGCAACATCATATTAACTTTTGCACGATCGTTAAGAAATCTGCTGATGGTAATACTTTTCTGATCCTTTTGGACTGATCCAACTTGGCATAAATGCTGCGATAATGGAACGTAACGTGCGAGTTATGACATCAATTAGCTACAATAACGTTGCAGAATTACTTGTTAATGAAAGAAATTACATGACAGGGTATCTTCTTGCGGGGAACTGAGGAAAGTCTGGAATAGCCTAAGGTCTATCAATCCCTTTTGTGCTATAAAATGGCTTCAGACGTTCACACAAAACTCAAGGCAGGATCTTGTAAGTAATGTCTGAAAAGGGATATGGCTCGATAGCTTAGCTTTTAAAAGGTAAGCTGAAATTTCAGTATTCTTATCGTCAGTATCGTTTATCGTTTGCTGGGAATGCGTCTAGTAAATCTACATTTGGCTGCGGGTCGGTTAAAATTTTTTTTATTTCGTTTTGCTTATAAAACGTGTTAGTTTTGTGTTCTTACCCTTTTTCACAAGTATTTTTTTCTTTTCATCACCCTCTGCGCCTCGCCTGTTGCCTTCTGTACGCACTAATTTGTACATCACTCCTTGACTTTCCTGTGATTTGGAGACTTAATAGACCTCAGCTATTTGTTTTGCAAGCTTAAATAATTAATTGTGTTGAAGAAAACAGAATACTGATGCAATCGGGTCTTTATATATTATCTAAGACTTAGACGGCTTGAACCCATCTATGAATTTTCTCCTCTCTTGATCACTAATCATCGTTCTCCGCTTCTGGGAATATAAAAGTCATTCAAATTGCTTAACTTATTAAAGCTACTGATATGATCCGATTAGATATTCAAAATACAGTGCAATAACATTAGTGTTCTGAATTCAATAAGGTTATTAAGAAGCACTTAAAATTTGATTTGCAACAAAAGTCCAAATTTTTTTTCTTTTTCTTGTATTTTTTATTATTTTTACTTCTTTCCAACACCAGATGGGTTTTCATATGTAACATCTTGATGCCAACAAAACCTTAAACGACGTTCATAAAATTTTGCTCGTCAAACCCCTTCCAAGCACATCACTCTGACTCACTGCACATTAATTCAAATCACCGTAACGCGAACCCGCATTATAAATTGATTTATGTATTTTTATTTTGTTTTCTTTTGCAAACGAAACAAATCAGTGACAGTTCATGTTTGTATCTTGTGTAGCCAGAAAAAAAATCAATAATTCTGCAAATAAGTTTTGTAGAATCAATTAAATGTTCGGTGTGCAGGGACGACAGCAGCCTTGTCGAGCGAGGTTCTGGTGATATATCGATTTGTGCGCGTTGCCTGGGCCTGTTGCCCTTGTCACTTCTACTGGCTATGACCAACCCCATGACAGTGGATTCGCTTCCACTACACCACTTGTAAAAGCCAATTTATGGTTTATTTTTGGCCGAATCGAGAATTGAACTGCGAAAAGCAGGTTAAACGAGTTTAATTTTAAAGCCGGCGGCCCGGTCTCAAAAGAGGAATGAATGTTTGAGAAAGAGGAATGAGCGCGCATTATGTATAGTATGTCCTTTGGATGTTCTCTTGCTGTGCTTCGTTTATGTTGATATTTTATTTCCTTCTAGTGACATTATGCGCTGAACTGAAGCGTACAGCTGGAGGTTGCCAAAAGGGGTTGTTGTTGCGTCAAATTTCAATGGCAAAGGTCTTTAGATTCCCTTAAGGGGGTTTGCTGAATGCTAACAAGTATGCCATGCCAGCCCTTCGGCTCGTTGTATAGTACATACATATACTATTTATGTGGAACATTATGGTGGTTGCTGCACATGCCTTATGTACATAAAAACTGTGCCTGTCTCTTCAAGGTCGAGTTCAAATTTGTTTCTGATTTTTATTCAGGAATAACTTTGGGTATATACCCGGCCAGTCAGTATAACTTTGGCGGATTTTTTGTTTTTGCTTTTAAGGAATCAATAAAATTGGGAAAGTAAATTAGAGATGCAGGTTTTTATGTTCACAGAAAGCTTATTTAAAATTAAAATTTATCGTCTTACATTTTTGAGGGGACTTTTATGAAAGGGTTGAAGTCGTAAAGGGTGGAGATACCCTTTTTCTTTTTGATTTTGTACTGTAAAGTGGCTTGGAGAGAAATGTAGTGAAGAGGGCCGGCCGTTCTTCTTTAAAGTGATTGCACTTGTTGATTTGTTGAAATTGTACACACATCACAAAAGAATTTAAACTGTTATGTAATTGAAACATGCCGTGGATAATGCTGATTTTATTGCTGACGACCCACGCAAATGGGAAAGAACAACGTCCTTGCAATGTGTACGTGTAATGTAAAAATCCTAAGCAGGCGGCAGTCCTTAACCGTTAAGGAGCGGGCATCAATATCATCCAAGAAATGCAATGTTTTAGGTTGGGAAACTAGAACATGAGAAGCACATACTACGGCGACTGTTACAACAGATCACAGACAGACTTGCACATTGGGTCACTTGTTTGAGCGAACATTGATAGCCAATCTTTCCAACGTCAGTCTCGTTTTGGGGCATGCTAGAACTGAAGAAATGGAATGAGCAGATTTTGCTGCAGTTTTCCAAATCGAATTGTCCGGTTGTTCCGAGGAGAAAACATCGATTCGGATCATTACCTACAATTAGTTGCATCCAGAGTTCGAATAAACATCCAGAGTTCGAATAAACATTTTGCTTTTCGTGTACCTCAATACCTCTCAAGAGGTCGTTTACCAAACAAAGCTCTGCTGGAGATCAATCAAAAATGCTGGCTCCGATGTGATTTATTTGATGTGGTTTGACGAAACTTCTAGCAGTTGCAGCCAAACAGGAGACATATAAAACGGCCCTGAAAAATAAGAGCCGCTTTAACGAACATGCCAAGGGATGAATACCGAAACGTTGTGTTAGAGCTCTTATCGATGCTAAGCATATTGAAAGAGATCATTTCCAAACTGTTAAACGGCGATAACGTCAACATTTGAACATTCGCGATGACCAACGAGAATGCCACTCACTCAAATATAACGAAATTCAAATAGCGATATTCAAACTAATGTCCGATAAAGGCTGCCGTTGTCGAAGGACTTCAAACTGAACTTTAATGCTGCAAGTGTCCTGGCCTAGTGCGCACACAAATTATTTTTTTGATCATAGTTCGATGCCCTATGAATCGAAACTCAGGATCGTTTGTTCGAAGTCCTATTTAACTGTATTTATATCCTAAGCCTATTGATAACAACCTGATTTTGTCCATATTGGAGGTTTTTCGCCCAGGCAAGATCAAAAAAGATTTCGAAACAGATTAAAAAAAAAGCAGGAGAAGCAGTGAGTGGTACTCACTATCCTCCATCGATTTTAAATACGCGTTTGTTTAGGGTTATACTAAGTTTTGGCCTCTCAACTAAAACCCAACGTTAATGGTACCCGAAAACGAAGTTGAAAAGATTCGACTCAAGGTGAAGGAAAGCAAAACAAAGATTATACTGACAAACAAATAATACGTCGAGTGGAAATATCTTTCAATTCTCCGTTGCGTTTCGCGCCATGATTTAGGATGCACATATAGAAGCTCCGGCTCAAAGAATCTTCTACCAGACGGACAACGGAACCTAAGATTTAGTTGCGCAGTGGAAATGATGTCGACCAGCTCAGAGTACGTAATTGGAGACAACAGGCAATAGATCGAGCTGGCTCGAGAAACTTGTTGGTTGAGAAGAAAACAAAGAAAACGAAATGCATAAAACCTTTTGTAAACAGTCCGTTTGGTCCAAATAAGTACTGTTTTAGGTCACAAAAGTTCACAATTGACCAATCCTATACTTTTTGATGGCTTATTGCGTGACATACTACCATGTGTGTGCCTTATTTACGCCTACAAATGGTTTTGTTTAATTTCCATCAAATCGGAAACATACGATTTCGGCCTTGATTCTACGCATTTATTATCCAGCCTAAACTCAGTCACGCCATGGAGACACTTCTCAAAAAAATATAACAGTCTACCTCTAACAAACAGCACGTGCCTACCTTATCACTTTCATTCATTCTGCCACTTAGTCAGACTCATGCCGTTGTTCTTTCTTATGTCAACTTGAAGTTCTATCAATCATTGAATTTCCTGTTTATATAACTTAACTTATCGGGAGGAACCTTTTTTCTGTCTCAAATAAATAGCATTAACCAGCACCCTCGGACAAGTGTAATTTATCTTGAGCCCTGTGTGTGCTACAAAAGTTATAGTGATACAACAATGGTTCCATTTTCATATTCCCTTCGTGCACTGTGCCGATCGATATGTTTTCCGGAAGTAATTCCATTTGTTTGAGTATCCTGTGGTTTGCTCCTCAATCTAACTCGGTGGTTTCCCCTGGAATGAGCAAATCCCTCGTCACCATTGACCAAAGAACAATACAAAAACTGTTGGCACATTATTTATGTCAGTGGTAAGGGTTTAAATAAAACAATTGTGGAAGTGGGGGTTTTCGAATAAAGAAAATATCACTGTAAAAGCTTTTTAATATTCAATCAATGTACCCTTTACAAAGAATAGCTTTTGTGAATTTGCACTCTAGATGGTTCTATTTACTTTTGTTAAGGACTTATCAACAGGTCTATTACTTTGTTTTTGTTATTATTTTGTTATCAAACATTGCCTGCTTATCTTTCTGTGTCATTGTGGTCGATGATATTTTGATAAACAAGCTATCTGCAAAATGTTCGAATTGGTTGCTATATTCACCTCGAGTTCTCATAAGTTTTCCACAATAAAAAAAAAACAAAGTTAACGTCTTTCCGTGTAATTTCTATATTTTATCATTTGCAATTATTATGTTATTTTTGTACAAAACAAATAAAATTTAATTGAAATTAAACAAGAATTATCGCAGATTGTCTAGGTCTAGGAGTCCGTGGCTCAATGGCTGAATTTGAGTCTTTTTTCACATTTTTCACGGCACCTTTATTCACAAAATCCGCGCTCGCACCAATAATTTTTTATATGAATGTAGTCTTACCGTACATACTGTTAAAACAAATTTGTTCAAAATAAAGAAAACAAATAGCAAAATATTTATAGATTTTATTTAAGCTGATATAATACTAAATTCCTGCTCAAAGTGGCCGCCCTCAGCCTTAAAGCAGGCCTTGAGTCACATCGGGTACCTTTTACCTTTTCCTCAGGAAAATTCGCCACCGATTGAACCAGACTCAATTTAAAAATGTTCAAAATTGGCAGTGACTTTGGCAAGCCATCAGCTCTAGCTCTGCTGCCTGATCTGCTGGAATACCCAAAGTCTTTCAGTGAACAGAGTAGTGTTAAGTGTAACAATATAGTTTCGTGTATGTAGCTCGTATGGTGAACTCTTTGGACTCTGCCAATTTTGACTTAAGCTTCCTGACAACTTCGAGCTTCATTGTGGCGGTTAAATTTTTCCTCTATGGTAAACATTTTCTCATCAGAAGACAAAGTTTTTCGGTCACTCCCATCACCGTTACGTTGCTCTTTTTTGTCATGTTTTCTCGAGAGCAATATTCCGCCTCTGGCCGGTCACTTGGCGATAAGCATCCATCCTATTTTCTTTTAAATAAGCCGCGGAATACGGTTCTTAAGTACCCATCACACGCGACATGTTTTTTTTTTTTTTTGGCTTTTGTAAGAGATTTGGACGAATTCGAGCTTCAACGGCTCGGACGGCGTTTTTCCTGGAAATATCCAACCATACAGCCTTTTGTTCCTGACAAGTTTCATCGTTATTTTGTTGGAATTAACTACAGTATACTCGTAGATTTTTCTAGAAGGTGGCCAGTTTCTTAAACGTAAGTCTTTCAGGTTTTGAAACATTTGAGAAATCAAAGGTGATATCTGGCCTGATGAGCTACTCTAAATAAGGAACTTCGTTGGATACCTGATGGCATACGAATCAAGCCTTGCGAAGTTAGGCATCGCCTTACGGTGTGAATTTTGGCTTCTCAGTGCAATCAACTCCAAGGTATTTAACCCTTGTCGGTGTTTTCATTGCGATTCCATCTTCAAGTCAAAATTTTGTGCTACGGCATTACGTGGCGAGCCTTGTTCCCCTGCAAGCTGGCAGGTTTTCATAAGCTTATCAGCTCCGTTTGCCTTTGATTGATTCGCATGCTCGTATCCTGGTAATAATGTTCCTGATGAGTCGAGGGATAATAACCCTAATAATACACTTCTTCATAAGACCTATGGAAAATTATCAAGAGAAGTTGTCGTTGAGGTTTCTTTATGCAAAGACATGTTTTATGTCGATAAGCTTAATAGAGCAGAAGGCAATCCTAAAAAAGAATATGGAACTATTCATGAACTGTTTGACAAGAATGTATCTCATGATGTATGAGAGACAAACCAGCAGTAGAAATAGCCAATGTTTTCAATGTGTTTTTCACTAGCAGTTAAATTAATAGTCTTACCTCTGCGGCTCAAAGCTCTTGCACAGAACAATGCTGACGAAATTAGTTCGCAGGAAAGTTTTTTTTTAGAGTCTTTTAAACTTCATAAGTATATCACGATGTTAAACAATTCTAATTCGCTTACACAAAAGAGTTATTCAAATGCTTTTCTGAAACGTTTGTTTAACAAACGCATTTTCTCTCTGGTAGTTTTTCTAAAAGATTGAAGATGGCTCAGTACAGTCTGCAAAAAAGGAGACAGAACGAAATTTATAAATAATAAAGCTGCTAAATTTTACGAAAGATGCACTATTGAGATTTTGCTGTGATATTTATGCAAGCCTTTATCTAAGAAACTTTTTCGAGGCGCTTTACATAGATATAACCAAGGCTTTTGACATAGTGACGTAGTGTTCTACAAGGTTCAGTACTTGGTCCCATTTTATTTATTATTTTTATCAATACCATCTATGAAGGGTAAAAAAAAAACTAGGCTAGCAGATGATATTGGATGCTTCTATTCCAGTTCTACCGCATTGAACCTGTTTGCAGATCAATCAATCATTGTCGTGAAATTCTAAGGCACTAACTTGCGATGCAGAGGCTCTTCACCAGCAATGTTATCTTATGTTTTTTGTAATGTCTCAATTGTTTTACGTAGCCATTAGTTAAGCGCGCCCTCTATGTTTCAAAATGTAATTCAGTTATTCAGATAATGTAACCAACTTCACTGTAAAACTTAAAAAAAAAAAGGAAGAGGGACGGCCGTGTTAAAGGTGATATAAGAAAAGTGCGATGGTAGAAAGACGGTTGTTGAAAAATAAAAGCGATTGTCATCCTACAGCAAAATTGCTTTTTTTTAGTGGTTTTACATTTTCAACCTTTTTTTGAAATCCATCCATCTTTCACTCTTCACATTGCAAATCAATGTGCATTTGTTCTTAAACTTGCAGCCTGACTCCAAACACTATAACTTTATGATGCTAGCTTAGGGTGCTCGTAAATTTTTTGAGACTCTTTATTATGGTCTAAAATGCAATATCTGCAATATTGTAGTGTAAGTTTTGGTGGTACTAACAAATTTAAAACCTTTACTTATTATTCAAAAATATAATCTAAGAACAATTTGAAAAGAAGACGTGTCGCGATAGTAGTTTATCACGAATAGATCAAGTACCTCTACTTTTATAGGGTTTTAAAATTTTTTTTTATATTTGAAGTCGAAACTTGCTAAATCAAAACCTATCTACTTATTAACTTCAGAGAATGAACCAATACCTGGCTACTACCCCACATCATAACAATCAACGCTTTCTCCGCTGTTATACCTCAGTCGAGTCGTAAATTTAATAGAATAGAATTATAATTCAATGCAGTAGATAAACTGTCAGCTTTCTTTTTTATTTAAATATTATAAGTCACCTCAAAGTCAATATACTTAATTGTTATAATATTATGAAATATCACCTTGAGATGTTTTAATATAACTGAAGGATGCATTAAAATTATTCGTCAACGACATTTCGAAATAAAAAACTTGAGCTAGTTAGGAATTGTATGGAATAAAAAAATAAAATAAATATATGATTTTGAATGTTGTTCCAGACATATTGCTCTCTGACAACGACATGTTCATGGCTTTTGGAGATACGACCGATTTTCAGTTTTTGGTTGCACCTTACAGCAGTATCTTAATGCGAGGGCATGTATGCATTATTTCTTAGTCGCCACCTTATTTGTTTCACAAGATGGAATTCTCTCGATCCCGTAGGACATTTAACCTATAGGTTGTTCTTCAGTCACGCCATAAGGTTATGGAGATCTACTACTGTGTCCAAAAAATAAGGTGACATATGAATTTAAACTGCGCGCGTCGAAGGATTTGGAAATTTTTCTTTCTTTTTAGGTTGGTAGTACTGTCAGTGACATCTAAGTGAAATTTCATGTCAAAATATATTCATAGTGTTTGAGATACGCGTCGTTTTGTGAGCTGCTAAAAGTGAGTTTTTCGTTTTTTGCGATGTCGAAATTTATTGAGCAAAGAATTTGCATTAAATTTTGTTTGCGGATTCAATTTTCTGCTGCGGATACGTTGAGGATGGTGCAGAAAGCCTTTGATGATGAGGCTATGTCTAAAAAACAATGTTTACAAGTGGTATAGTGATTTCCAAGCCGGCCGTGAACGTGTCGAAGACGAAGAGCGTTCTGGGCGACCGTCAACCTCAACCGATGAAGCTCACGTCCAACAAATCAAAGATTTGGTGTTGAAAAACCACCTTGCTGATGAAGTTGGCTTTTCGAAAGGCTCAGTCAATACCATTTTGAAGGATGCTTTGGGCCTCAAGCGCGTCAAATCTCGACTGGTACCGAAAACATTGAATTTTTTGGAAAAAAGGCGTCGCGTTGAAGTGTGTGTAACAATGCTTTCCGACTACCAGGATGTCATGAAACGCATTATAACTGGCGATGAGACTTGGATCTATGCTTACGACCCCGAAACAACCGATCAATCGTGCCAAAGGAGAGCCGAGACCAAAAAAACCGCGCCAAAGTCGCTCAAAAATCAAGGTCATGTTGACTGTTTTCTTCGATTATCGTGGTGTTGTGCTTTATGAATTCCTTCCAACCGGCCAAACAGTCAACAAGGAATATTATTTGAACGTTATGCGTCGTTTGCGTAACGCTATCCGCCTAAAAAGGCCGGAATTGTGGAAAGACAATTCTTGGTTTTTACACCACGATAATTCACCATCCCATACCGCACTCGTAATTCGTGATCATTTCGCCAAAAACTCAACCCATATCGTTCCGCAACCACCGTATTCACATGATCTGGCGCCGTGCGACTTCTGGCTGTTCAACAAGCTCAAAAGACCGCTCCGGGGACACCGTTTTGATACGATAGAGGAGATTCAAGCCGCAGCGAAGACGGAACTGAAGGCCATCCCGGAAAGTGACTATAACCAGTGATTCAAAGATTGGAAAATCCGTTGGCATAAGTGCATTGCATCGGGAGGGGATTACTTTGAAGGGGATGAAATTGATTTGGAAGAATAAATAAAGAATTTTCAAAATAAATACAATGTCACCTTATTTTTTGGACACAGTAGTATGCATTATTTCTTAGTCGCCACCTTATTTGTTTCACAAGATGGAATTCTCTCGATCCCGTAGGACACTTAACCTGTAGGTTGTTCTTCAGTCACACCATAAGGTTATGGAGATCTACATACAATTTCGTCACAGCAGTAGATACTTCTCAGTTTTGTTTCCTCTCCCTTCCGCGTCACAACGTTTTCTTATTACTTTCTTAAGATTAAGATAATTTTTGTTATTAAGTAAATATTAAGTAATAAATTTTTCGCAAATTTACTGTCTTATTGTTAATACTATAAGCGACACTGTTTCAATGTTCTTGTTTCTTTACTCGTAGCTAGTGAGCTTTCATAATTCATTCACTCTTCATAGTTTCTCTATTTTTTATCTCCAATTAAATGCAGATCGCCCTCGAAACGTGGTAGAAGTAATTTCAACAATTAAACTCAAAAACCCACGTTTATAAATTGTTTTTCTTATCACGAATAGCTCAAGCAATCCGCGTGCCTACACACATTTTTGAGTCAATTCAAAACAAAAGAAAACAATTTTTAATCAACATTTGCTTTAACTAAACAAATTTCATTTCATATTAGTAATCGTCAGTTGTTCTCGAAAGAGTCACAAATTGACTCATCAAAACAAGCAAAATCGTAGCAAACAAGTTCGTGTATCTACGAGCATCTGCATTCAGTTCCACCCCCCGTGGGAATAACAAATGCTTCGATATCAAATCAAAATTGTTTTCTTTATTTCAAAATAACACAGTGCCTTCCAAAATGAACTTTAAGCTCGAGCAAACAGTCCACTTGTTTCACGTTGCTCGTAGCATGATGAAATCCAGCGAAAAATTGCCAATCGGAGTCTATATGAGCTAAAGAGAAGTTTTAATGGGAAATTCAAGCGATTCACGGGCCAAAGTACTTTAACTTAACATCCGTTAATTAATAAATTAAATGGAATAAAAATAAAATCTTAAAGAACTAATCAGAGTAAATTGAAACGGTTCGCTACGCATTCACAAAGCGTGCTGTACGACGAACTACGAACGTATTTGTAGCTATTGCTGAGGTAAAAATGCATAATGCCCCACTCGGATGGATGGGTCGGTAGTTTGTTTCGCTTGATGGGGACATACTGACGGAACAGCATATCACCATAAACGTATTCGATGCCAAAAATTCAAACCGAATTCCTAGACAATGACACAACGAAGAGAGCTGGATTTAAATTTGGAAACAAGATTATTGAAAAACAAACATTCAACTCTGTTTGATTTGATAAGACCTGTTTTTTTTTTTTTTGTTGTTTGAAACGTGAAGATACCGAATCAGTTCAGTTGTTATTCACATGGGAATTTAGAGGCTTCTTTCTCGAGACTGTGTTGTGATGTGCAAATTGAAGTAATGAGCGGGCAACTAAAATTTTGTAGGTTTTTTTTTTTTTTTTTTTTGTACAATTCCCTGCAGATAATATGATGAGAGGAGCCATGAAAACATAAGTTAGGGTGACCGTGGCGCATGAACAATTGGAAGATGGTCATTGCGAGAATCTGCGATTTTGCATTAGGAGTAGAACGAGTTTTTTTTTTGCCGCCAAAAAAAATAGCGGTTTAATATAGAATGTTCTAATCTAAACATTTTTTTTACTATGGGAGCCGGAAGTCTATCTCAAGGCAATTAAAAAAAAAAAAAACGTTTAATGAAAATAAAGTAAAAATAAAACCCAACGGCAAGACTTATAATAAAGTACTATACCGAATTTGAAAAACAGGAACCAATTCTTTTATCCTAAATTTAAATTAAATAGTTTTTGAAAAATTCGCATCCAAACTCAAAATTTTGGTTTAAAGAAAGAGGATAAAAATATTTTAGATCAATTTTATTCGATATTGTGAAACCTCGCGAATCTCTGGCCGCCATTGGGGCCCTTGGAAAAATGTGCCGATTAATTGGTCATAAAAATACATACATTTCTATAAAGGCGAGAAACCAATGCATCCTGAACGTGTGACTGTTTGGTTTGGTTTTTTTTTTGTGGTGGTGGCACTCTCAAGTCATTGGTACAAAAAATCAATTTGCATTGGAACAACAAAATTCGGGCTCTTAGGCAACCCATTTTACCTTATTCCTACAAGTAAATTGAACATTTCGGAGAACAAATCAGACAGCAGGTCTGGATCCAGAAAAGCAATTGAAGATGGTGACTTGTTCACGATCGAAGATCCTCAGGAAAAAATTGAATAAATAAGTTCGACGTTTCAAGATGTGTGGGATGTGAATGTACCCCCCTTATCTTGGCTTTTGAAACCTCAATGCAATTGAGCACTGAAGTCATCGGCGATGTAGGGGATGCATCCTTTATTTCTGGAGCCATCAAACCAGGCGATATACCTGGCCAGTGCTAACCGTCAGAACGAGACATCAGCCAACTCGGAAACGATTTTTAATGTTCAGGTGGATATTGAAGGTGCTTTTGACAATAGCAGTTACAACTCCATTCCGAACTCTATTCGAAATAAAGTTTTGATTACAGATGGATAATATTGATGCTACAAAGTCGAGTTATCACTTCGCCGCTTTGAAGTGTGTCAGTGTCAGTCACTTCAACGAGAGGTTGTCCTTAGGGAGGCGTTCTGTCGCCTTTCCTGTGGTCACTTGTGATTGAAAATCTCCAAGTCAGCCTAAAAGAAAAAAGCTATATCAAAATAGACTGTATTGATTATCTAGTCATTATCATAAGAGGCAAATATGAAACTACAATCACAAGCGTTAAGCATTCATCATTAATGCAAGTCTTAGATTGGTGTAATTGTGAAGGACTCGCTGTGAATCCTAGCAAAACCGTTCCTCTTAACAATTAGGAAACAACTGATTCTGTCTCCAATTTTCATTGAGGGGAGCCCTCTGGAATACTCCAGTGAATTAAAGTAATTCGTTGTTATCGTGGATAAACAACTCATAAAAAGTCCTTCACAGAACGCGCAACCAAAACCTATAAGCGATTCTACGGTAGGACTAAGGGTCTCAAACCTAAGATGTTAAACTGTTTATACATCATGATGATCAGACCTATTATAACCAGCGCAGCCATAATTCGGCGGTCTAAAACTTTAGATCTAGCTTGTTTGGGCATCACTGGCACCCCACATCTTCATTTGGAAAACAGCCGCCCCTTAGATGCAACTGGCAAAGAAATACAAATCAGGTGACCAGATGGCACACTTGAGAATACTCAATTTCATCAAGGAAAAGGACATGGTCTGCTTGATCCCAGATGGAATGAATGTGCTTTGGGCGACTCTTTGAAGAAGATATTCCTAACCGTGACCTTTTGTCTTGCAACACAGCTGCCCCCGAACCCAGAAAAATTATCTGGTATATTGTTGGTCTTTAAATGGCAAATGGTGTAGGTGCCGGTGTCTATGGACCCAACACAAAAATGTCTGCATCCAAGTTTTTTCCAGGCCGAATTACTAGCCATCGCATATAAATTCCGTAGTCCAACGTAGCAAAGCTAGGTTAGGATGGATGGCAGGCCATCAAAGAATCGAAGGCAATTGCGGACGAACAATCGAGGGCTGGTTAAAAAACTGCTCGAGAGCTTCCTCTCAGGTCATTGCCGCTTGAGATCACATCTTACCAAGTTGGAAGCCTCCTTCCATAATAGTTTGGATCTCTTAGAAATTTGTCAGCAGTCTTGTTTAGTTTTATTTATATTTATTAATAAAAGTTAAAGTGGTTTAACGAACTTTATTGGATAAAACCCTATGAGGTCAATCAAGCGTCCCTGTTGAAGAAAACAGAAAAGTTCGAAATTCCATTATATTTCTCACTCAAAATTGAAAAAAAAAATAATTACTAGACTATTGACCGTTTTTGTCTGCTCTTTTTTTCTAGAAGCATTATTTTCTTTATTGACCAGTTCACTCCTAAATGGGTTTCCATCGACGTCTTGAACCCATAGCTTTATACATTTCAGTGATCACCATAAAATCAAGTAGTTCCATTCAGTCCGGTGTTTTATACATTTTCAACCATAAATCACGACGGTTGTGAAGCTTATACAATAAACACACTCAAACGCCTTCATTTAGGTACTGCTTCCAAATTGCTGATGAATTTAGATTGGATATCAGCTAAAGAAGTCTGTCGCATGCTATTAACTCTGCCGTCCTACGAGTACTATTTAGTTTGCAATGAGCCTCGATTTAACCTGAGACATGTTCAAAAACGCACTATGGAAAGAAAAGTATTCATGTTAGTGTTGAGCGTGGTGATCTAAAAGAGTCGGCCTTTACTTCAGTGGAATACTGATATCATAATTCGCTTTTGGGCACGTTTCAATAAAAAGAAGACAAGAAGAAAGCTCTTGAAAATGCGTTCACATTTATTTGGTTTGCCATCGCATGCTATTCTTGTGTCATGTACACTGCGAATCAGTAGGTTGAGGTTTTTTCAAATATTTCAATCAAGAAAGTTAAGAGAAAAAAAAAAGAAGCTTTTAAAGATTTGGTACACTTAGGTTGAGAGACAGAAAGAAGGATGAATAGAAGTATGACTATTTTAATTTTGCAGTTTTTCAAAACTATGAAAGAAGCGACGCATCGACCAGCATAACATTACCATCGTCAGGAATATTTAAAAAAAAAAAAAAAAAAAAAATACTATCCAGCCACCGTAGAAAAATTAAAAAAGGAGCAAGTGTGTTAGGAGCTTCGTATATATTTCGCAAAAGAACATGTCGCTTGGACTTCTGACTGGAAACGCGTTGTCTTTTCGGATGAGAAAGAAGTTTATTGTTGACGGTTTCGTTGGTTACGACTTTTAATTCCACGATTCAATAGAAGTGGAACTAATATTGTGAAGATGTCATCAGCAGTACGTCACCTGCTATGCCAGAATGATATTGGAATTTCTTTCCACGAAAAATAAGGATTTTCCCAAGATTTTCACTTCCAGAAGCTGATTTTACTCAGAATACCAAGGTTTATGGCATGGCGACCCTATTCGTTGGACTAAGACATCATCGAACATGCTCGAGCATTTCTATGTCGAAAAGTTTATGAATGCCATCTACAATTTGAGGGCGACGAAAATTATCGTTATCGATGTTGTTTTGCATGATTTTTATTTATAAAAAAATGTACGGTTCTTTCCTTAATTTGTATGCGTTATTTTTGGGAAAATACTTACCTTCTCACAGATAGTAAATGTTCTCAAGAAAAATAAGTTCATCGCGAAAATCGGTGGCAAAAATTGTGGCCTCATTCTAGTGATTCGCAGTGTACAAAAGTATATAAAGGCTTTAAAATGTAGAAAATTACGCCTTATTCGTCTGCTTTTGTCTTTTGCCTGAACATCACAAATAATTCAACAATGAACAATGAGGCGCATATTATTATTGGCACTGATCCGAGGAGTAAATTCAGTCAAACGAGACGTCAACACCGACGAGCAGACTTGGCCATCAGAGGCGCTTCTTCTATCCAATCGCATAAGAACAGCTTTATATGAATTCAAAGACAAGATGACGTTGTCAACTAGTGGCAATGTGATTAGAGTTCAATTATTTCCGCTTGTCGAATGTTAAAGTGAACTTTTTTACAAAATTGTTCATGCCACGTGCACAGCAGAGGGTTGCTATCGAAATGATTAGCTCGGGAGTTGGCATCATTTTGAATATTTTCTTGCTTTTTTATGTTATAACAAAGAACCTTGAGATACCGATAGTGGCGCAGATAACTTTTACGTTCGGTGACACTTGCCAGGTGAGAGAGTCATCGGGTACAGGTCATTATTAGTCATGTATGCAAACAGGCCAAGCCCACAGTTACTCATGTTAAGGTTGAGTTATATTATGAATGAGTAACATCGAAGTGGTAACATTTGTTTAAGTATTATTTCCTGGTTTTGTGTGAAAAAAAACTTTCAAATTCCCTTTCTTACGAATTCACGAACTCCAAAAATCGATGAGGTTTGGCATGTTTCCTGAATTTTTTTTTGTTTTGTTTTTTGGCACTTGGTCATTAGATAGAAAGTGCTTTATTGGAATGTAATTTTCTTAAATAACCTAAGTACGTGCTCGTAATTACATTTGGGACATTTCCAGAGATTCGGAGTTGTAACTCTAATGTGATTTAGGGATAAAGTGGTTCGCATGGGACTGCTGGGATAGGGACAAAGAGAAACGACAATTGGATTGGTGTCAGCTGACTCGGAACCAGACTGCAATCGGATTTTGTCCGCATGACTGAATGTAAGTGACGATGAGTTTTACGACGTCATTAGTTGTGGACATTTCCATTGATCCGTATCTAAGCTGTTGAACCAGACATTTGTTTTGAGTTATAGCCAACCTTTAGATTGTGCTTTGTAGGTCAATGGCATTTATTATCTTGCTTCGAGTTAGTTATTTTTTTATACGCTTTAACATCGAAGCACTTGCATTAAAGTTGATTAACAAATTTTGAGAATAAAGTTTGTGTCTATGTTCTTGCGCATTTTGGATTCTTGAAGCATGGGTGTCGCGAAGGATACAACCGCAAGCTTTAATGGGTTTCATTCGCTTCACGATCAAGTCTGAAGTAATTAACCATAACATGCCTCTAAATATTACTGTCCACGAAGGTCCAAAGTTCGGTTAAGTCTCCAGAAAGGCGTTGTTTTTTAAAACTTTTTCATTTTAAAAATCTTTCGTTAAGTCGGAGGCACGTTTCGAATGTAAAGATCATTACCCTTTCAATGAACTGCATCCTTTGACGTCAGTAGTGTACTGTTCCCTTTTATTACTAGTTTCGTAGACTTTTGATTACCAAAATATCCGTGCGAACTGATTCTATAGCGCTTTGTTTTTTCTACAGTCATCCAAAACGTACGCGCCTCAGCTTACGGCGATTTGCTTATGCGCCGGGTAGAGACGCAGCAGCAGCAGAATCTCCGTCATATCCACCACCTTGATCTAGTCGCTGTAGCCTAACGATTGTTTTTCGTGCTCAGATCATTAGGCCACGATATCCGCTGCACCAAGGACAAAAGAAAAGTCCCTATCAATCAGCTCTTAATCTAAAAACGGACGTGGTTTTGTGCCGTCCTTTACCTCTCAACTTTTCAGAGTCTTCGCAAAAAGAAGTAGACGAGAGGTCAGTGTGTACTGTTCCCTTTTATTACTAGTTTCGTAGACTTTTGATTACCAAAATATCCGTGCGAACTGATTCTATAGCGCTTTGTTTTTTCTACAGTCATCCAAAACGTACGCGCCTCAGCTTACGGCGATTTGCTTATGCGCCGGGTAGAGACGCAGCAGCAGCAGAATCTCCGTCATTCCCTAAATAGCAAAGGATTTAGGACGCCGCTCCGGTTTACACCAACTTAAGGAACTCTTGGGTTCAGTTCAAAAGTTCCGCATTCTTAGCCTTTTGAAGAATTCTTCTTTCGGAATGTTTTCACAAAGCTTTTGTGGTTGTTCGGAGACATCAATAAGCTGTGCGAAACATTTAAATCGCAATCCAAAATTTTTATTTGTAAATTTCTGATGAGAATAGCACTCAAAGCTTAAAATTGTTTACAAGACCGTCCAAATAGAATTGCAATAACATGGCTGGATTTCCCTATATTGGCCGTTTCAAGGGCGTTCGTAATGATTTCTGGGGCTCGAGCAGCTTGCATGCTTCAAGTCAAACAATTGATTTGTCACATGACACGCAATTTTAAGTTTTTTGATATCTCTTTAGGTTTGACTCTTTTTAAAACTTACGAGTATCTGTTCAGTCTTTTTGTGTAACGCGCAGCACTTTCTTGTCATATGTTATTTTAATAGCTGCTGAAATAGTCGTCGCCGTCCGCGATAAGATCCAATCTCTTTAATTATCACTCTTTTGTTTTTAAATACCATCGTTTTTATAAAAGTTATTAGAATTTTAAATTAAAACAAATCTTAGTCACGCTAATCAAGTCAATTTAAATTACCTTGAATTTCTTTTTCGTAACAAATTTTCGTTAATTTTTCTTTATTTTGTTTCTTTTCAGTGAAAATAAAAACAATTTCCCCTCTCATTCGTGTCAATGTGAATTTTTAGACATTTTCGAAAAGGATAAAAGCCAAAAAAATATTCGAACGGTAATTGTTGTCTACCCGAATCACCTGCGCGGGAATCCGCAACTTTCGCATCCCCGCATTCGAATTCCAAACAAAGGTAAGTGCTAGAGGTAAAGCGTTTTATTGTGAAATTTAGTGCTAGTTCCGGGTCGCTCCGTCTAGCCCCGAACCATAAAGCCATCAAGTCTAGAAATTAAATGAAATCTTACACGATCCGAAGGTCGGCGTTGTGTGTAAACACTAAAAAGAAAAATTAGTTCTCTCTCCGCCCGACCTGATTTAATTTTGTTAATCAATATTGGCAACAGGGGGGAAAGTCTGAAAGGCTGAAAACAATTGGGCCAAAATAATTTTGGTGCGATTTCTTTAATATTTAATCGAACGGCATATGAAGTAGTCTATCTTTGAAGGTCAAACAAGCTAATCAATTTGAAGGGGTGTTTGCGAATTGATTTGATTCGATGGGTTTGTTAAAACACAAATGATTCATTCCGGGGTGTATGGTATTCATTTCGTAATTCTGTGTAAACATATATTTAATCATGCCTTTGTGAAGAGCAGGAACTGCTGTTGTGAAATATTCTATCGAAAGAATTCGATGAATGCTTTTTGCGTTAAAATTCACGTACTTGCGTTGTTGTGGAGCGAAATTTCTTTTGTTTCATTATACCGTGCTATGAAGAAGTTGTTTTAGTGAAATTTTCCTAGCTAGCCACAACTTACGGCAGCAATTTAATATTTAAAACGAACAGTGCTAAGAGCGTCACGGTCCAAAATTTAGTCCACAATCGGTTCTTGCACTAACAGACACTTCCTAGGAAGATATAGAAAGTCATAGTCTACATAAAATTTTTCATTTTAAAACAATGCCAACAACTTCTTTTGATGTCATCCTGTGTTTCGTGCAAAGTTTCGAAGAATTTCAAAGTGTCGAGTTCAGCAGACTATGTTGAAAAATAAGAAGATTGCGGTTATTAAGGAAAAAAAGACGCACTACTACGATCCGGAATGCTGTTTCCTCAAAACAACGCGTTCGTGTTCTCTCAAGCTCCCAGTGATTTTCTACCATTTTCCTCGTGGCAAGAAATTTGATTGTTATGTGATGGCCTCTGTTGAGACGAGAAACAAGACAAAGATATTTTTTCTGAGGGTATCCTGGGTTTCGGGAAAACTAAATGTAATAACTTATTAGGAGATTATGTTGAAAAATAATTTTAATAACGTTGGTTTATATTCATTCTAATTACTTTTGGATCACCCCTCGTACAAGTATGTCAAGTAATGGCCAATAAAATACTGCGAATTGAGCGAATGTAAATAAACCAAGATAAAATCTTCCGTACATATTCGGACTTCATGAAAGGAGTCCCCGAAACCTTAACATACGTGCATTCAAAACAATCTTGAGAGCGAAAAAAATTACACAACAAAAAAATAAAAGTTGACGTTTTCGAGTGCACACACTGATTTCGTAAACGCATTTGATTCTGAGAGTCCCGATTTGCTTCTCCATAAATTCAGAGTGTTGGCTCTGAACTAAATGGTTAAAATCGATCGTATTTGAGAAATAGAAGCAATCTCTTCAAATAGGGAATCTCGTTTTGCGAATGATTTATAAATTTTAAGAGTGCCTCAAGGTAGACATCATGGGTCGCTATTGTTCTTTTGTATTTGTAAATAAAATAAAATCATTATTACTTTATCACTTTCATTATTTATTGCATACTGGCGACATAACAACGTTCATGTGTATAAGTTAACAACTTTTGCTTCGAACAAGAAATGCCTTCGAAGAGAAACTTCTGACCAAAGAGAATCAGAAGTATTTAGTCTTCATTTAACAACCAGGGGGACAAAAGACGAGTATGGCCGCAACTCGAAGATGGTGGTAGAAAAATATTTTCTGTAAGTATAGACCCATCGTGATCGTTTACTTATATATTTCTTCCCACTCTTTGTGGTTTTCAAGTCTGCCACTCTCGCACTCTGTCATAAATAAAGAACTTTGAAAATCGCTTCAACCGACAAAAGCTGACAATTGGTGATAATGAAACGGCCTCTGATTAAATTAAAGTGGTCACTTATGTCGGAAACAACAAATCAACAAGGTTGACGCGCCAATTGAGTGTCCAATAGGCAAACAGCAGGACAATACCTCGCTCGGGCTAACCAAACAATATTTTACTCAACAATTAACTATGGAAATTTAACATAAACGCGTTGGTAAATATTTACACCGGCGCGAAGTCAACCTCAATATTCGCGTACACCATGTATTATGGTAATGAAAGACTCCATACGTACCTACATATGTATCTTGTGACCGACTTGGTAAGATTACTCATAATCACTACTAAGAAAAATGTTGCATGATGCTTCTTTGAATAAATAATGTTTTCTTTGGGGCGTAGTGTGTCATGTAGACTCGGGAATTGCGTCACATTTATTGGGGCAATGCGTTTTTGAGGCCAACAGTTTTCCATGCTAATGATAAGTTAAACATTGTCTTGACTGTGTATTGTACTTTTCGAAAAACCCTAATTCGACTTGTGAAATGTAGCTGAATGTTTGTTATACAAAATCAAGAATTTTCGAAAACATTTAAACTCGTTCAAAATACCAACCAAAATACCAATACCAGCGTAAAAACCTCTCCAATGGATCTGGAATATCTGGCGCATTGCTTTTTGGAAACTCAAATTTGCATCTCTTGACAATGATGAATGAGGTAGAGGCGAATGATTTTAAAATTGAAAAGAAAAAAGAATATGCACGAAAAATGTTCCGACCGAATAAAATGGTAGAATCAAACGGTACTGTTCCTGGTATGATGCAGCACTCCTTAAAAACGATCATTCCTTGGCTCAAGTTGACTTTAAACTGAAAACAAATGAACTAAGTATGTATTCCTTTTAATATTGTACAGGCACGGGCACGCTTGCAGTAGTCCAGACGCTGAACCCAATTTTCGACGGTTTTCAAGCATAAATCGGCCGATACTACTGCAATTTCACGTTCGATATTCGTACGAAGTTCATCAATCGTCGCTGGCTTGTTGGCATAGACCATAGACTTGACGTAGCCCTAAATGGAAATAGTCTAACGGCTTCATATTGCACGACCGAGGCGGCCAAGCGACTGGAACATTTCGTGAGATTACACGTTCTCCAAACTTGGTTTCCAATAAATTGATTGTGACATTCGCTGTGTGGCTTGTGGCGACGTCCTGTTGGAACCACATGTCCTCCAAGACTATATCATCCAATTGGCGCCAAAAATATTCGGTTATCTTTGAACGGTAGCGATCCCCATTCACAGTAACGTGCTGATCTTGATCATCACGGAAGAAGTACGGCCCAATGACGCCGCCGGCCTATAAACCACACCAAACCGTAACTTTTCGGGATGCAATGATGACTCATGGAGTACGTGTGGATTACTGCCTGACCAATACCGCATATTTTGTTTATTGACGGAACCATTCAGCAAGAAATGAGCCTCATCGCTGAAGATGATTTTTCGATGAAAATCCGAATCATTTTCAAGTTGTGTCTCAGCCCAATTCACCAACATACGACGCTTCTGATGGTCAAGCGGCTTCAGTTCTTGCGTCAATTTAATCTTGGTAGGAAGTAGGCCAAGATCTTTTCGCAAAATTCGCCACAACGACGTCACAGAGATGCCCAACGCTTGAGAACGACGTGTGAGAGACACATTTGGGCTTTCTGCAACTGAAGCCTCAGCGGCAGCAATATTCCCGACATTACGGGCACTTCTTTGTCTCACTGGCACGGGAAAATTTTGTATTGTGCCCCCCGTGGATTCAAATTTTTCCACTAGACGTTCAATTGTTATCTGCTAGGACGTTGAGGTCACTGACTCCGAATTTCGGTAGTAAATTTTAATAATTTCGACTCGTTGGCTCATATATCTTTCCATCATGAAATGGCAAACCTTACTGAAGAGAAATGTCAAAAGAGCGGCAAGAAATATGGCGTCGTTTGCTGTCCCTGTCGTTCTACTTCGGTAGTAACAATTGTACAAATGTGAATAAAAAAACACCATATCATATTCGTTTTCAAATGCACATCTGATATTTTCGAAGTTCGTCCCTGAAAACGAAAGATGCATTGTCCTCGGAATCTGCATCAGAAACAATCTTAGTTGAAATGGCCAAAAGACAACAGAAACACTGCGCAAAGTATTCGTTTCCTCAAGTGTGGTTTGTGGAATTGACCCATACTGGGTCTGTGAGCCTCGACAGAGTTTATAATCAAGCGATAAAACTCATATAAGAGAGAAAATTCACTTGCTTCAACGCTAACGTCTTAAAATATTTAATGATCAGAGCTTCAACGAAGTAGTTATATGCATTCCTTTACTCGTCAGGTACGCTTATCACTACAACATTGTAACTCAATTTCGGTGGTACAGCCAAGCGAAATTCACTGCAAATGCTCATTATAATTTAGAGAAGTCCAAAAACAATTTGCATCAAAACCTTCCTCTATTTCCTATTTCTATCATCATAAGGGCATTCAAAACCCCTTGTAAGTGTGCACATCAATTCTATCAAATAAAAGCAAAGGGTCCCATAGCTGTGCAAGAGAAATTCAAAAAAGGTCCGTTTGAATTTTGCAAAAGATTG
The DNA here is from genome assembly GCA_963555765.1 of Orthonevra nobilis. NCBI lineage: Eukaryota > Metazoa > Arthropoda > Insecta > Diptera > Syrphidae > Orthonevra > Orthonevra nobilis. Next base: position 142,739,506 of record OY743224.1, read on the forward strand.
CAAAACTCGGTAAACTGATATAGATTCTGGCCTTTAAAATTCACTTAACCTTATTTTGAGGTGAAATTTCAACAGTGCCACCTGTCATGTCATTATGGGTAATGCTCTGCTGCCACTTTAAACAAACCACTTATTCAAAGTGCAAGCACAGCAAGATTCCTTTGAAGTTTCCCAAACACTTGTCATCCAAAACTCCGAACTCTTATATTGCCGATATCCTTTAAAACACCTCAACTGCAGGTGGGTCCATAAGCACCAAGCTTTGCAAAACACCAAACAACTATTTGTGGAATCACCTACACTTTACAAATAATAAAACATTCGTAGACGTTCGCACTCATAGTCGTCGATTCCAGGTCATCCCCCCTCATTCTTCATCGTCAAAGCCCATCATTGTGTTCCACGAGAAGATGATACTCAAAAGTGACACGGCAATCCCGGGCTGGGCAATACTCGTTCAAGTCGCTCCATAAACCATTGCACACTTGAAAACTTTGACTTCAGGAAGTGAATAAAAATTCAAAAGTATAGAATACAAGTGAACAGCGAGTGCGAAAAATAAGCAAAGAAAATCCAAAATGGATGAAGAAAGATATGCATGTAAAGACTCTGGGAACACTGGTGTATCCGTTGCTAGACAGCGCCACTGATCGTTAGAACGCCGTCTTGCAAATAATTCATGTGCACGTTTTTTTTTTTTATTTTTATATTCATCATGGTTTATTGTTTTGCATATAACTACAATTCAGAGTCTCACCCTGCATACTTATTTCAGTGTATATGTGGCTCTTGAGTATGTGTCAATATGTTCTCTAATTGGGGCCCACACATCCCTCTGAGCCTTTCGCTATAGTTTAAATATGCACACTATAAACTCTTTTAGGAGAGCTTTACGCTTTTTGACACCCGCCTCTTCACATTAGGTGGGTCAAAGACTTGACTATGAGTTAGGCTCCGAGTCGACATAATCGTTTTGTGTCTATATTCGTGACTGTCACTTTTGTGTGGCTACACCAAACAATGATTGTAGTATATTTGTACATTTTGCTTCGTTGTTGAGGGGGAGGTAGCCGACATATACACCCAATGTTGGAGGAGAGGGGACCTCTTAATCATAATATCATAAATTTATTTGAGGGGACTGAGAAATACGATTTTAGTGCGCAGAACTACTTTTGAATGCCAAGGCTAAAATATACGCCCGAATGAGTGTGGACGCGACTGTTGTTCCTACCCGAGGCAGCTGATAATTTCTATGTTTCTGTGATGTAATTACGAAAACCCTGCGATTAGCATTTTAGTGTACAAGCTCAGTTTGGCAATTGCTTAACCGATTAACCAGCAACCATGCAGCAATTGATTTCTCTGATTAGCCAACGATACGTTTAACGTTAATTATTAAGCGATATCGGATTTGACCAACCGAGACTGCAGTTACTCGCTCATGATCTAGATTTAAATTGTATTTTGTATATGTACATATACGCGTGAGCTGATTTTTCAATTAACATTAAAAAACAAAAGGTTTGCTGTTCAAGGATAACAAAAAAAAATGTTTTTTAAAGCTTAAAAAGTTCATAGATCAGAACTAAAAACGTGTATCCAAACAAAAAAACCAAACAGTCAGCAGGCTTAAAAATCTTTCCTTCTTGTTAGGAGCAACTTCACCCTTTGTCGTCCACTGTTGTGATTGTTATAAATTTACGCAAAGAATTTTTTAGCTTAGTTTTGAAAATGAAATTAAAGGGCTCTGTTCCTCTACACTCACAGCTGCTGAACGGAGCTAAAGCTGGGTTGTATATTCATAAGACGAGTATCGACCGAGGACGGTCATCCGAGTCACACGACAAAGAAAACGAGTATATAGTCAAAAATTTTGTGTTAGCGGACCGAATAATTACCTTCAGATAATAAGACATGTCGAAGGAATTTGAAATATAAGAATACAGAGGATCCTTAATAACGAACCTTACATGAACCCTGTCGCGCGTTGACGGGTACCCAGTATGTTAGCCGTCGAACAAGCGCGAAACATTTCAAGAGAAAATATTTAAAATTGTCGTCGACAAATTTCCGAGACAATTTATAACCAAGGATTGGACCTGGTTTCATCGCTTTGATCCTTTTACGTAACAACAGTCATCTTCACTGACACTAAACAATTTCTAAGTCGCAATTTCAGTGCAAAACGCTATGGTGTCCGTATAAAGGACTGTCGAGGAAATTATTTGGGTGTATAACTTCATAAAAGGAGCCACTATTTAAGGTTTTTTCTATGCGGATTTCGTCTGAAAATTGCAGGTTCATTCCAAGGAAGGGACGTGGCAAACTTCCGAGCAACAGAGTTGTTCCTCCAACACAGCGCACCAGCACACCACCGATGTTCCTTTCTACGGCTTTTGGAGGAAGAAAGAAATTTGAATACATTAGTGAGACTAAGTTAATCCCCAACGCCCAATTTTTCAAACAGTGCCAAAGAGACTCAAACGAATAGTTCATTGCGAACGATTGAAAACTTCCACAGTGTCTTCCCCGTGACTTGCTTTCTGGTCTATTCAAAGGTCTTTTACAAGTCTAGGTTCTTTAATTCTTTTGCAGGTGATAGGTCTTTTCATAGTTGCGATGAAAAATGACGCGAATTTCAAGTTACTGCTTTCGAATGCTTTCGAGAATCCTGAGTACAGCATTCACACAGGTGTCTTATGCTCTCCGGCCCTTCATTATCCTAATAACACTTATATAAGAGACGATGGAGAATCTACCGGCCACAGAGTACCTTTTTTAATTCAACGCCATAATCGATTACATACGAATATTACGAATATTACATCAGCCAAGCGAAGTTAAATGTCAACCGTAGCGCACACAATTTCCGGAATAGTTTGAGTACCTAGGTCATCTCGACATTGTTCGTGCAGCACTGGCCTTTGATGGCACCCCCCAAAAAAAGTCAAAGACCAGCATCTTCTACAGAACGACTGAATCCACTATGATTAAACATCCAATAATTGGTATTGTTAGACGGCTTGTGAGGCGCATAGACCCATCTTGCTGAAAATACAGCGCGCACAAGTCTAATTCCTCAATTTCTGGCATTAAACAATTTTTATCACTCCTTGCTCCCGCTCACCATTAACTGTCTGCCATTGTCAATTGGTTTGAAAACAGGGCCAACAATAATCCAAGTCACGTGCTCAGGATGCAGACTACGTGTGGATTTTGAAAGCCCAAAGTTGAACAATTTAGTTGTTTAAGCGTCTCATCAAAAGGATGATTTTTTGAGCAAAATTGTCGTTGATTTCGATCTGCTTCGGGGTTGTCACTTTGCTACGATTCCTGAACGAACTGCACCTTATCCGAAAATTTTGACGCGTTGAGGCTCTCAGCTTTAGGCGCACACTTTCGCAATCTCACAAACTTTCTTCAAAAACTTGCGCACGCTGTAGCAGTTGGTGCATCATCTCGGTCGAATATGTCCCAACGCTGTTCAAGCTTAATTCGATCTATTTCGAACCTCCAAAATATAAAACTGATTTTCTGTCGGTTTTAGAGCGGGTTACAGCTGTCAGTGTCAAAATTTCCAAAACAAAAAGTTCAAAATGAAAAGAGAAAAGAGAAACAGCAGACGGTCGACCCAAATGCTCCTAGTGTCGATCCTTTTTTAACGTACCTTCCTTAAGCTAGTAACCCGACTGGCCACTCTTTTGTACTTGGGGATAAGGAGTATTGAACGATTGTATATTGGTTTCAAAATTTGACTTCAATTTCTCCATGGGAGAAGTCCGAATCGCGACGGAGAATTCGACGTCGACCTATTTGCATTCACTTGATTCGAAGTTTTTTATTCGACATTTTTTGTGTTTGGTTCACCACCCTGCTATCTACCAGTGGTATGCCTTCACAGCAGAGCAAACGACATATCACCTACGCAAACCATTTTTGGCGACACATCTGATCCACTACTCATCAGATAGGATTCGAACCTGTGCCCCATCTATTGATCCACTTGAAAGGCAGGTGCTTAAGCATAATATAGTAGACTCAGACTTAAACCTTATTCCTCCGCTTGATACTTGAGTCAATCGAGTACTTCGCGATTACGTGAATTGCAAAATTTTACCTCAAAATTAAAATTTCAAATTCATTGTTCACACTAGATGGCGCAATTGGAAGATGGTTGAAAAAAATAAAAACAAAAACACAATATTCAAATGCGTAGGACATGCTAAATTTACACCATCCAGGATTTTGGCCCGAAAAAAAAAAACAACAAACAAACAAAGAAGTATACGCAACCGAAAACAAAGAAAGAAAAACTTTCTAGCGAATAAATACAAATTCGTCGACGAGAAACGAAAAAACAAAACACAATTGACGCTGTTGGGTAACGCTACACTAAGAAACACGATTTCACTCGTGTAAAAGAAAATATGCGCGAGTAGTAGGCGTAGGGAGGTGAGGTGTGCACCTAAGATCAAACAATCAAAAGTAAAACCAAAAAAATACAAAAATATCTACTCTCTTGTTATGTGTTTTCCTTTTGATTTAGTCTTCTTCTTAATCTTGTTTCGTTTCTAAGAGTGTAACCAACTCTCTGTTTTGTCTGTGCGCACAGAGTGAAGTGTAGCCATGCCTTTAGCTTGCTGCCTTAGTATGTAGTTGGCCATGCTACGCGCTTAGCCAGTGTCAGTTTGTTTTTGCATCGCGTTATGGACGTCTCGTTAAATAGAAACGAACGCGACTCCAGTCCAGTATAGATACCAAGCCTACCATTTACTCACTCGGCTGCCTTACTGGAGCAGCTCTGGCGTGTGTGTTTTGCAGATCTCTAGGCTTGGGTCAGCTGTGCGATTGATTTGCCTTTGTTTTCCAACTCGTAACGCGTGTAAAATAAGATTCAAATTGAATTAAGAAAAAAAAAGTGAGAAAAGAAATCCCTGCTCTCTGCCAGCTGCCAATTCAAAAATAATGTCTTTATCTGTGGAACGGATAAAATTTTAATTAGTTCGAGGGGTGGCAGGAAGAAGTTGGTGTGTGCATTAGCCCTCGGCTGGATGTGTTATCGAAGCCAAATGTGTTCTATCGAGTATCTATTAGAAGAAAAAATTGAAGTGTACGATAAGAAGTTCAATGATTTCCTTCCTCACTACTGACACTGCGCGGTTGTCTGCTTTATCCATACTCATATGTATGTTCACCTATCTGGGGTGTTCACCGCACATCACCCCTCTGTCTAGTGCCTAGTTTATGTTGTAGGCAGTTCGAAGTGGCTTCATTTTGAACAGTTTTTTTTTTTTTTTTTTTTGTGATGAAAATGAATTAGGATACTCTTACGGTTTTTATTCGGAAACCTCTTAAGGATTACTTGCGGCAAGTCACCGAGGCTTAAGTAACCATGGACGAGGTAAGTGGGAAATTTCATTACACAATTCGTAGACAAAAATTAACGAAAAAAAAAAATGTTTCCATCTGTTTGGGTCACTCATGAGGATGAGCTATGCCCGTTCTGCCAGACACATTAAATGCTCGTTTTGATGTTCTGCTTTTGAAAAATTGACGCGCCAAAAGGCTAATTAGAAGCTTGTGCGAGTAATTTTACTTTCAATAAATTTTTTTTGTATGAGTTTTATCATGTGATTTGGCTTCAAAGATCAGCCGATGACAGGCAATTTAATGACGGTAGTTGGAAAAGTTATGCGAACAGAAAGTCACAGTGTATAGTATGAGCATGCTTTGAAATAAATTACTGTTCAATTAGACTTGCGATAAGCATGTAGGCAGAAGGTATGAGCTTCCGTGGGAAAAAAAACACGGAAGTCAACAAACATTTTTCCAAAAATCACACTCACGGGGAAGGGTGGCCAAAAAACCATTTATTTTCCTCAGTGAAACTAACGAGGCCTGATAAGTTTATTTTAACTTTTAGGGAACAATAAAATAATGAGTTCTACTCCTAGTGATATTAAAAAAAGTCAGTCGTTTGATATAAAGCTATATTTCGTAGCCAACCAACAGATTTGAACAACTTCTTTGCTATTTTTGGTGAATATTGGTTAGTCATTTATTTTGCTACTAGCGGCAGGTTGTTGGCGACTTAATTCGCAACCTTTCATATACTTCATTAGCTTTCGATCTAATACGAAGTACATCAAAAACAACGACAACATTACTTGTTTTTTTAACTTGGGCCGATTCATAGATCACAGGTTTGAATTGCTATGAAACTTCTTTTCGAACCCGGTCTAGCCGCTGATAGCCTAGTCGAGCTTGATATTAGTGATTCCAAGCTCATGTTCCAAACAGAGTCTTGATAAATCGTTTGAGAAGCTTATGTGCCACCTATCGATAAATGCATTGTAAGGGTAGTCACAATCCTCGAGAGCCATCAAATATGTAAAAAATGAGCTCCTTTCGAGTCGGAACGTTGCGCACCACGTCCTATCCACATGAGTCATTGTATTCGGAACCTTCTGGTAAAATCCATATCGCTATACAACCTTTACAGCTTTTCGTTTATACTTCTCATCCGCACTCCGTACGCTTATATACGTAAAATGGTCCCAAAATGGCGGGAATCATTTTTCGCTCAGAGCGACTGTGATCATTTTAATCCATTTTTGAAACTAATCCAAGCCTCTGTGTTACCTGTATAGGGACTCTATTCTATTTCGTAGCAAGAAAGGAACAGTGGGTTGCTTAAGTTATTCTGCGTTCAAAGATATTTTCTTGTATATCTTCACTGTGACTTCAAGTCGCTACTTTCTCGTTCACAACATATATTTCGCTTTGCTTGAGGATGCTCCATAAGTCAAGCTAGTGTGTGTGACCTCCACTTTTGTGGTCACAGGAGAAAGATGAACTCTTCATATGCTTCCGAACTTTGGCTGATGCTGATGATGTTGATGTTATTATTTTGGCCAGAACAACTCCAATTTATCAGCGTTGGTGCAAAACACTCTAAATACAATCTGCAAATGGCATATCACAAACAACGATCTTACTATTCTCCGCAAAAAGAAATAAACAATTTTCAGCTCAAATTTTTAATTGAGGTCCAACATCATAGAATAATGCAGGATTAAAATCTCGCCTGGGGAAACAGGCCTCGAACAGGTTACCGAAAAAGCGGCAATGCAATAGGCCAAACTCCAAAAGCTCCAGTGATGCTTAGCCTGCCTCCATTACATCTGTCCATATTCAAGAAAGCTAGTCTTGGGGCTGTCAAGTGCTAAGTTACCAAAGCCATTGGGAAGTTCGAATAAGTTTCACAGCAACATAAGGAACATAAGTCGTTTTTGCTGATAAACTGAATGGTTTTGGAGTCCCTGGACCCAATTTCATTATGATGCTCGTAGTTGCCTTCAACGGCGAGACGCCAACTCGTTGATGTACTTCCAGCAAACTGGAAGATGATAGTCTGACCTACTCAAAACTCCGAAAACAAGCAAAAAAGTTCAACTCAGATCGAGTAAGTACTATTAATAGTTTTACCTCCTTAAAATAACAATACTTCATGGAAAATGGTTCTTGTCGACTGTACAATAATTTAACTGAGATGACAAACCAATAACTCTGCGAATGTTGCGCTGCGGCAAAGACATATGGAACCTAGAACCCAAAAAAATTGCATAATTAATCAAAAACTTTAACCTTGCCTATTGTCGCAGTGCGCACATATATGTATGTATATAAAAATACACCCTCCAAAGGGTCAGAATGTAGCCAGATTTCAATTTTATTTATTCACTTTAGGGACTGTAAAAATAACTTCATTTTTAAAATCAAGGAGGCGTTTTTATATTTCAATAAAAGTTGGGAACCTTTATATTTTTTTTTAGTTCAAGACAACGACGAAAGTCCCCTTGTGTGCATTCAAGAAAGGATAATAAATTCTGATGACAGGAAAAGCATACGAGAAAATACATAAAAATGATGTGAATTTGACAGTTTCGCCCTTTGACATTTTGTGCAGTAAAAATGTATAATTCAGTTATTTTATTGACAAAACGTTTGTTACTTACCTATAAACTGTTTGTTTGTTTGTCTCAAAAACGCTGCCTCAGTGAACACAATACCGTGACACCCCTTTCAATTTCATTTTTTTTTTTTTTTTGACAGATGTCAGTCAATTGTTTTGTTAACATACCCTTTTGAATTGAATTATTTTGATATGACTTGGATGAGTGTTCGTGATTTGTGTAGACATTTATCTCACGTAATCGAAGAATTATTGGCGTCATTGTTTCAAAATAAAAATACCAACTAGTTGAGATTAGGCGATGGCATCGCAGACTTGATGTAAAAAACAGGACAAGGAAGGTGTTTGTCGATATTTGTCGATGGGTTTGTTCCTCACCGAGCTTATGGTGCTGGGGTTCAAATTAAGTCCATATTAGCTCTCGAGTAGCTCGCGTCGGTGGGTCCGGATAATGGTGCGGCCCCCAATAATTTAAATAGTTCCATTATCCCTAGACGTTTTCTAAAAAGGGCTAAAAAATTCTCTTGAATCGGATTGAAATGACTTGTTCAAATGGATCATGCTTAACGGCAGAGCAAATTTTCAACATTAAACAATTTCAAAGAGAAATAAAGGATGGCGCCATTGTTAAAATAATCTCTAAGCAGCTATGTATTAACAAATTACCCTTTAGGAGCGACTGTCAACCACGACTATCAACCATTTTTTGACTTATGTGAGCGGTTACGTTTTTTGTGATAAGTGAAGAAAAGAGGCATGACTTTTTTAGCGGCAACTGGCATGGGTGACTAGCATGTTTTGGATCGAAATCCTACTTGGCCGACCCAAAAAAAATTGTAAAAAACAAAAAGCGTATTCTAATTTCGTTCGCGGATAAAGCTGCTTGACAAAAATTCATGAGAATTCAGCTCTTTGCCTCCGAATGCAAATTTATTTTATTAAACCCTTACATCAAAGCATAATTCATTTCTTTTGTTAGAGATTGCTTTACATATACCCAGAGTTAGCTGTCAGCTCACCTTAAAGGAGCTAGAGTTCCGTTTACGGATATAAGAACCTGCAGTACTATGGATGAGTTCTAGAAGACACGATCTGTTAAAATCATCCAGTGATTACCTTGGAATTGATTACAATCTTGAAGAGTCTGCAGCTGAAGTGGAATGATGGTGAGGCAAACCTTTACCATCTCCCATAGTTTTTTTTTTTTTTTTAACTACTACGAAAAGCTGAAATAAATTGACAACATTAAAAATAAGGTGATATATTGACTTGAAAAACTGTGAAACTGTTTTTTTTTTTTTTTTGAACATTCTTGAATATAACTTGCGTAATATAAATCCTTCGAATAATATTTCAATTCAAAAGAAATTGAACAGGCTCGATATTCTTGTAAAAGACATAATTTCGAGTAGAAACTCAAACACACTTGAACTCAAGTATATAAAAAACGGCCTAGTATAAGCTTAACTCTCATACGAAGGGTTCCTTATTATCATACAGTATGCAACATTTTAAATATCTTCAATTTTAGACTTTTCAAATTTACACACATGTGTACGACTAAACCAAAATCATTATTTTGTTCACGGGTTCATTGCCCAGTTTTTGGTGTAAAATTGAGTTGAACACATTCCTGTGGCAGACAGACGGGCAGCGGAGGCTAAGTAATAGTAATCAATACGTCGCAGGGGCAAACATTTAGAAAGGTCGGTATTTAATTGTCAAAACCTCAGCAACGTCCAGAGTTCGCCGCTCATCCAGGAAAAATAATTTCAGGTTCGGACAACATATTATCAAAAAACGTTGTATTCAAAGAAAAATATACTCTGAAGAAAATTACCATGAGCTAAATAATTAAAAAAAATATATAATTGACAACCCACGGACGTCCATGTCCCTGATGTATATAATTTTACACCTTCAGCAAACGCTTCTCCCGTTAATTCATTAGTTTTAAAATGAATAAGGTTAAAAGCATTTACAAAATAAATATTCTTCCTGTCGTACGACCTTTCTACTAATTTTACATAAAATGGATTATGTTTCTTGCACCTCAAAGCATTTTTGACTTGATTAATTTTTATTGCCAAAGCACATAAAAAGAAAATTTAATCGATTTATTTCCTTTGTGCACACCAGAAAAATGAATCATCACCTTGCATAAAACAATATTTTTTTTTTTTAAATCGCTGTCATCGGTAGTAAAAGAAGCAGCTTAAGAAACCTTTAGAAATTACTAAACTTTCTATCACCGTCATTTAAAGGCGATTACGAGCGTGGTGCTCTGCTGTCAGTGGTTGCTTCCCACTGCCGATTTGTAAATTAAAATCGGTCAACATAAATTAATACTATTTGTCCAAATGCCATGTGACAAATGAGCAACAAAGCCTTCACGACAGACGTGTAGCCGTGACAGGCGTGCAAGCTATTGCACCTTCTGTCAATCAGCAAGTTTTATGCATGCTGCTGCTTTGTTCCGTCTTCTAGTGTCTGGCCAGTAGTAGTCGTTGCACGACAAAGTGGTTTGTCAATCTTTGAGAAATTACAGCTATCTTCATCGTCTTTCGTCACGGCTAGATTGGACGCGCGGTGACGGAAATGCAGACTCAGGAAACTTATTTGGTTAAATATATATATTTTTTTTATATAAATTTTGGCATTTCGTTGGAAATAGTGCGATCTCTCTTGTTTTCGCTGTCGCGACTGTTTTTGTTTTTTGTTTTTTTTTTTTTATTTCGTACTGCGCACCATGATGATTTGATGATTTAGATAATTAGGTTCATTTACCGCGGACAGACATTTTAATTTTTTAACAATGTAAAGTTAATTAAGGCAGGCTTTCGGAGAAAATCATAACAAAAGAAAGTGTAAGAAAACAATGGCTTACCGTAATTTTTGACACCAGTGTCTACGACGAGTCTTCTGTGATGTAATTATTATTATTATTCACGATCAGCTTTAATAGAAACTGTGAAAACAGATGACTCACGCAGAAATGTTTCTGAATTGATATGAAAAATAAATTTTTGGAATACGTATCCTTTAAAATTAGAAAGAAAACGTTTTTTTTTTACGAAGAAATAGGTCATTGGTTTTGAGGGCAACATGAATTGAAACAGCCCATTCCCAGCCGTCCTAAGTCAACTGCTCAAACCTTAAGGCGCTTTAACTCAAGCATCGCAGAGACAACGCGTGACACAAAGAAGGAACATCGCCGGTGTGTCTGAAAATATCAACAAACAAAATTTGGGCTTCTGTGGCATTGAGAATCCACGAAGTGTCATCTCTTGTATACCCATTCAAAGTCGCTTCGTGACATTCCCCAAGGTTGACTGCAATCAATGTGTTATAATTAATAAATTTAACTTAATTAAAATCATACACAACACTTGGTTGGCATCGAATTTAATTTAATCAACAAGTTTGGGAAATTCTTAAAAAGAAAAACATTAATCTGTTTGGATGAGATTCGGCCTGAACGCAGTATCCACTTCATCCGCGGCGGTGAACAAAATTAATAAAGGGTGAGTCATGTTTGGGCTTCGTCAAAATGGCTATAAAAAGAAAGCAATTCAATATTTTGAGAATAAAAAATCGATTATTTATGCATATGCGTTGCGCAGTAGGCCATCCTGTTATTTTTTAATAAATTTTTGATGCTTTCGGCTTCTGTTTAACGAATAGCTTGAGCAGCATTGCTATTGAGCGCTTGAATCGTCTCTGGATTATTCTAATAGCTTCATTCTTTAATGGCACCCCAATAACGCCAATTTTGCTTGCTACGTAGCCGTCGACACTGAAAGCTTAAACTTGCCCTTTTTAAATTTATTTCAACTTGTTTCCGAAACCAGTATTTCTATAAGCTCTTCTACGGTCTTTCGGAAATTGTCCTAGATTAAACTCATGATCTGGTGGTCTGGCAATATCACCTTTTACGATACCACACGTTTCGGGGAAGTTCCGAGGCTGGACTATTAGTTCATTGTTGAGCTCGAAATGTGGCATGTCTCGCCGACTTGTTGAATCTTCTGGATTTGAGGTCTTTTTCACGCATTTATGGTAATGCAAAGTATGTCACCATCCTTCGATATCGATCGTCATTAATCAAAAGCTCAGAAGAAGAATGGTATTTTGGGATTTTAAACCAACATTGGCCCAAACAGTTAGTTATGTGTCAAATGACTCTTGTCATTCATCAGAATTTGCTCCCAAATTCCGTCTCAGTTTCAAAAATTTGAATAACGCTTTTCGCTTAATCCAGTAACCTTGACTTCAATTTCTATAAACTGCCGACAAGATCTTTCTAAAACAAAACAAAAAACTGTTAAAATTGGTTCCAATGATGTTCAAATTACGGCAATTTGTCATTCATTGCGACTCTTAAAAGGTAAAATATGCCTTAAAAAAAGACATTTTTAAACCATACCAAATGTTTTTCAACCGGTTTGTTACCATCTTTCAAATTAATTTTATTGGTTTTTTCCTATCGGAAAAGTCCCCCTAAAACTATTCAGTTCACATTCGTGGGATTTTCGATCCAGCTAACCGTTTTTATCTGTTTACATATCGGTTCGATTCGAAACAATCAAACCTCGTCCACTCATTAGGAGCTTCTAAACAATTTCATGGTCGACATTGTTCAAAATTAGCACCTCTTTCACAATACCCTACAAGTACATCATATTCTGTTTAGGTGTCAAATTCTTCCCAAAGAGAATTGTGACCATCCACAATGACATTTGTTGCTGTCAAAACAAAACGATTCTAAGACCAATAATATTTATACTTTAGACCATAAATTCCGAAACAAAAACGCTTATAGTGTTTAAAAATAAATCTAGCAAATTTATGTTAATTTTTTTGTTCCTTTCGCTGTGTCCGAATCCATCACACTCGACATAAACAACGCGTGCTTGTATATGTTTAAAATTTCTCATTGGACGACGACTTGGACACAAATCACAGATAGGATAACAAAATATTGCCCACAACTGACGGAAATTCATTTGAAACGCACGCAATTCAGATCTTTTCGTTTGATAAAACGTGCGCTTTCGTGCGGCCCGAATTGTTTTCTGTGACTTAAATGTTAAAGTGAAAAAATAATTTATATATGAAAATCCAACCAGATAAATAGGCACAGCTGCCTCAAGCCTGAAGCATACAAAGACACGCAAAGTTTTCGAGTGCATTGCCAACAAAATGTTTGCTTTATTTTTTTATTTGTTTTGAGCTTAAATATGGAGAATTGCCAAGAGATGTGACGCACTCAAAAAATAGAAGGACCACAAAAAAAAATGTTTTATCAAATTGTAAGCCATTGAAGATAAAAACAAACTTTTTTATGTCATTTTCTCAAGGAATGAGACTTAATGAGATTTGTTGTGTGCCCTTTGCCTTGGGTTTTCAAATTTAAATTCAAAACTACTTTTGTGCGCGATGTAGAAAAACAAAACAAGTTTGTTCATTCAGAAAGAGGTTGTTATTTATAAAAAGAGACTTGCTGTCTGGTTTCAAATATTATAAATTTTTTCTGTCTGACAAACGAAGTTTAGATCTCAAACTGTGCTGCGACTTCAGTTCAGTTTGATGTTTTAAAGTTCAATCGATTCTTGATTCTACTTATAACTATGTTGAAATTCACTGTTGTTAATGCTCTCCGGACAATAAATACATTGTTTCAGGGATAATCATATAAAACAAAAACTTCCTATGTCTTCCATTTTTGAAATTCCTCAAAATGAAAAAAACAAAACAAAACTCTTATAGGATCATTTTGTTGTTCGTCCGTCCAACTCCGGAAGGATAGGAGTTGAAATTAATACCAATCACTTATGACTGCGCTCACTCAAAACTGTAAAAATAAGGGCACAATGATATTTGATACTCTCATTGGATACAAGTAAAGAGAAAAATCAGAAAACCGTGAATTCCATTCCAATTATATTTTTTTAAAAAATACCAGAATTCAATTTTGCGCCAAAAAAAAAAGGTATGCGAAATTTACAATTTGAAAAAATATGTAGTAGCTAAGGAACCTTTATAATTAAAACTCATATGTAAATATCTTCATCAACATTGTATACAAGTATCTAATCAAATGACAAAATTAAGTGAATCTTTATGCTCAAGAACAAATCAACCAAATTCTAGTCGAATACGCACGCAAAGGGTTCCGTACCATCGCAGAATATTTAGTTTTTTGTATAGGAGGTCCCCATACAACTCTATATAATTTATTATTAAAACAGCCATTTTAACACACTGTTGCAAGTGTATACATATGTACATGTTAGGGCTCAGAAAATACAGATGGACGGAAACCTAAAAATACAGAGTTTATTTGCCGAAAGGCCAAGAAAGAATCAATTTCTTGATAATTTTCAATGCTTTTGGTCAGTTGGTTGTGTGACTCAGTTCTTGATCACCTGCCTTAGATCAATGAATAGATCGTAGATCCAGGTCCTAGATTAAGTCTTTTATCTTTTGAATCTGTGTAAGTCTCTATATACCGTAGGGATCAAATTAACGTGGCACTATTACTAGAGCGGTTGAAGCAGAGTGATGATGCGAATTTCTAAAACCAAACGTATTTGTGCAATGTCATAACGTGAATGTGCCCTTATTTTTGCAAATGTTGGCAAATGTCATTGTTTACCTCAACAAACCTCTAAACTAGCAAGTCTTGAAAGCCAACTTTGAAGAAAAAATTTAACGGTCAGGTTTAACAGAAGGGGTGGTCATTTTACCGATATCATTTTCTTTAAGTCGATAACATCAATCCGCTGCAATATCTCTGCGCGTTCTGTAAATTATAAGAGGAGTTTTGTGGTCTGTGATTTTTCAGTATTCCTATTTATTTTTGTTGGTACACTTTTTCTCGGCAAAGAGATCACCCTTCGCCTTAGCACAGGCTTTGAGCCGCCTGGGCCAATCGTTTGTTATGCACGCACGTTTTTCGCAGTTAAATTTGCCACAGCTTAAAATGTTCCAAATTGTAGTGAGTATGGCAAGCTATCAGTTCTAGCTCTGTCCGAAAAGAATAATCTATGTGATTGTGTGCCAATCTTCTGCTCTGGAACATTTTTAAAGAGCCACAGCTCAGTCGATTTAGCTTTGGAACATCCAATGTCATTTATTCAACGAAGTCACTCACTACTTTCTCCAAAACGTAGTCTTGGTAGTTTTTTTTTATCTTGTTTTTACTAATTGTTCACAAAAATGAAACGGGGTTAACTTCATAGCTAACTTCCCACCAAACCATCTTTAGGTTCATAGATAGTTTCGAGCAGACCTTATCGTTTTGACGGTAAATTTTTCCTCTTTGACTTAAAATTTCTCATCAGAAAACAAGGTTTTTCGGTATCGGAACGTCTGAGTCACTCGGCGATGAGTAGTACCCATCCTCAGAACATTTTAATGAGCCGCGACATAATTTTTGAAATACCCATCCCGCGCGACATATTTTTTAGCTTTTGTAATGGAATTCGACGTATTCGAGCTTCAATGGCTCTTTGGTCCCTACTTATCATTGAATTTAAGAGAGTTGCAAATATAAGAATTTGATTCTCTTGCACTATGCAGCGAAACAATAGCAATAGTGCCTAACATAGAACTAAGACTACCTTTTTTAAAGATTTCAAATATGTAGTTGTAATAGTATTTATGGCACGTAACACGATTATTGAACTAAGTTTATCATAAATCAATTGTTGTCCACAGCGTGGGACAGTCGAAACCAAAATAAACACTCGTTCAGGATGCATTGGCTTCCAGCGTGGTACGCTACGTTATTTCTGGTTCAATAACTTTGTATATTGAAACAACTGGTAATCAAAAAAACAGTATTCTACAAAGTTTAACTTAAAACAAATGCTCACAGCTCTTATGATTAAATACCAAGGAAAACCATCTGCTTATATAAATTTCACCCAAACACAACTCAAACCCGCGTAAATGACTCGACTTTCTCCTTAATTAATATCTACAAAAAAAAAGTCATTAAGTTTTCTACGCATGACTATACAAAATTCTTAACTCATGTTACTGTCGCCCAACACGTCTCACAGACTCAACCATGCGATGAGCAGTTTTTGCATAATTAGCGAAAAGTATCTCAAATTAAAGCAAACACTCATCCATCCATCCCCTGTGCCATTTCACAATAATAACTGAGGACAAAATCAGCAGCACCGTACCGCCCCAAAGTGACTAAAGTCGTTTAATCCATTACCCCCAAACACACAAAATATTTAACAATCATGTCAAAGCCCCACTCGGGACAACAACAGTGTAAAGATACAAACTCGTATCTGACGATGGTTTGAGATAGTGATTTGCGTACCAGCAACGGTCGTAATATTTAAGGTAACAAAAAAAAAATGGTTACATTGCCTATTGATGTTTCATTATGAAATCATATTTCTACACAGATACTTTTACGCCACATCCACTTGCATTACCCCGTCCGGCAGAGTTTCGTTTGGCGTTTAACGCTTCGAATTCAAATCGACACTTAAGTTGTTAATTAAAATTTCAAATGTATCCGTGAGTTGAATCATGATTAAATTTCGTATCTTTCCAGAGTCACATACATTTGTAATTATTTATTTATTTTTGAATGCTTTTTTGGCTTGGATAAAATTCAAGGCCAGTCACAGAAAATCGAAACAGAAAAAAATTGAGGGCATTGTACGTTTTTGTCTTGCTTTTGGAGTTCAATTCGTTTTCCATTACGAACCGCAAACAACGTTAAGTCAGCAATGAAATCTTATGAGCCAGTCATAACTGAAATTTGGATCAGTGATTATAGATTTTTGGTAATTATTTTATTTTCAATGAAGATCGAGGCATATTCATTCGGTGTGAAATCTTTCATTGTTACAGGTCATTTTTGAATTGATTTTCCTTTTTTCATATTCGTGTTTCCAATACGTTTATATGATGAATAATCTTCTTTAAATAAGTATTAACTTACATGAACACTGTGCATCACCAGGGTGCGGACATAATTTTTGGCCATTTTTTTTTTTCGGAAACATTTACTACCTGTGTAGGTTCCCCAATTAAAAGGCATAATATTTAAGGGCAAACTAGAAAAGTCGATTGGAATTTCCTTAAATAAAATATTGAAATTACTGAAAAAGAGTGCCATTTTGATGATTTTTTGAAAAACTGTTGTTCAGAAAGTTTTAAAAACAATTCTTCTTTTAATTTGAAACACAACTGGTATCCGGCAATACGTCGAAACGACATATGGACAGGAATGGAAAAAGTAGATGCTTTCAAGGGTGGGGAACTTTCAGGGCGAAATATATCAACAAATCTGAAAAGAAGTAAGAGTGTTGCAAACAACAATCTCGAGGATTTCCAATCCTCCCCTGGTGTACACCAATTCTGTACTAGGGAACTCATGTCAAAAAACCACAACTATATGTAAAGGAAAGACATTAACCTAGAAGGAAAATAACCAAATTAAAAATTGCCGTGAACAAGAAAAATCTATCCGTTTCATAGCCAGCAAGATTGGAAGAGGCGCCACTGTTGTACACAACTTTATTCAGGACACAGAGAAGTATGGAAAAAACCGCAAAGGAAGAGTCAGCAAAACAACAACATGTCAGAAAAGGCGGCCGATACTGAAAGCTGCTACAAATTCATGGCTCTCCGTAAGTAACTCGCTTCGGAGAAACTAGCTAGAAATCGTTCATCGCGTTCAGCGGCTTGATTCTGCAAATGCATGTGGAATCGAGAGTGGCATACCGTCGTCTTTTGTTATGAAAAAAAATTAAATTTGGACGGACCTGATGGTTACAGTTGTTATTTCTATATCTTGAGGAAAATGGGCACAGCAAAAGAAGAGCTGTAATGGTATGGGGAGCAATAAGCTATTATGGTAATCACTAGAAAATCGATACTAGAAAGAGCTTTTCCGCAGTTTTCGGAGATGGACTTTCCAACAAGACAATGCACGGATGCATAACACACGGAGAACAAAAGTCTGGATTCAGAACCAAAATGTAAACTTACTTGCATGGCCGCCAAATTTACCCGATCTGAACATCATGGAAAACGTGTTGGGTTGGGGCAATATGATGAAACGAAGGAAATTAGTGATGCCATAAAACGAGCCTGGTCCGAAATTTGGATAGATTATTTGCCTGAACTTCCTTAACCCCTATACAACAGCCTACTGGCAGTGATACAGCAATCAGGAGGTAGTACCCATTGCTAAAAACTAATGCTAATCAAGCATTTATTTATATAAACAAATTTTGTACTGTTTTTTTTTTTAACCTTTTAAGCTTCTAACCGAAAGATTAAGCTTCTGTTCGTAATCAAGTGAGACGAAAAAAATAAAAATTAAGTGATACGGAGGGTGTGTATTAAATCATCTGTTAACATGTTTTTGTAACTTTTCCACTCATTTAACAATGTTTTTCCATTAGGATCCTTATACATTAACCATCTATTTCCACCATTTTCCTTGTAGAATGTAGGAATGTAAAACCGAAGTCATTTTGACCGACTCAGGACAATCCACATTTTATTTAGCGGATTAGTATTATGCAAAAGTTTAAAAAATCTGTCCGACTTATGTTTGTATTCCGTTTGTCGCTCTCCGGCCATATAAATGTCTCATCAAGACGTGACTAAGCGACTGTCACAAAAGAGATTTGTTCTCTAGCGTGTATAAAGTGGTTTTTTTCCCCTTTTTTGTTAATTAAAGTTTCAATTTCTGTTTTGTGAAATAAAAACAAAGGTAGTCCCTTTTTTATACGAGTTGTCCTACACCAACTAATAACATTTTTTTAAGATGAAAACGACAAAAATAATCGACGGGAAATGGCCCATTTGACCCAGAACCTCTTTCTGCTGTGGTGGAGATTATTCATTTGGTGATCTCGAATGAAGATCAATAATTAAGTGTTGAATACTTCAAACACTTCTCAGAAATACTGTACTCAGAAATACTGCATGAATCTATTATTTTTGATTTGACTATTTATTTTTAGGAGAAAAACCAACTTTGCGACTGGCAAATCAAAAAAAATTGACTTAATTCACAGCGTTTTGTGTATTCTAACGAATCATCTTTCTTTAATTTTTTTTTCTTCTCCCTCTCTGGTGCTGTTTAAATGTTCAATACTCAACATTTCTTTGATATTTACACACAAAAATATTTTCTTAATAATTTAAATTGCGAGCTATTAAATCAAAAAATTGTGAGTTGGTATCTTGTCGGAAAAAATCTACTACACAATTTCTCAGTCGAATAAATGACAGAATAAATGTCAATTTTCTATTAACCCGATCCGACGACCCACTTGAGTCGATTTCATCTCCGACAATCGTAATTGGAGTGATTGTTTTGAGTACGCATTTGCCAGAAATAATTTGTCTTAATCCTAAATTACACTTCATTCAACACAATTGTTTTATTGAAGTCATAATCCGGTTTTACATAAACGAGAGAATATTCTGATATTGATCTTTGATCTTGCGAATTCATTTGCAAAACAAAACGAAAGATTCGTTCTGTTCTTTTGAACCTGGTTCAAAGATCCATTTACCCAGTTCACTTTAAAAGATCCGGATCTACCATTTCCACAACGGATGTGCATACTTCCAGGAGCAATATATGAAAATGAAGTCCAGGTTCAGAATTTTTGTTTCACACTGGCTGGCTTTACTACGATTTCATTAAACAAACAAAAAAATGTCCCATTTCTACATCATACATGTTTAGTTCCAGGAACGAACATTTTGACGTGTCCACAGTTTTTGTCGGTAATTCAGTTTCAGTTTGATAAAATTTGTATGTATATATGTACATCAAACACAAATATGTTATTTATGTACGCGAGGATATTTAAAACATTCTTTTGAACTGAATTTAACATAGAAAAGCTCCGTGGATGTGCTTCTGCGAAATACATAGTTCCGACTGGAAAATGCAAATTCCATGTTCGTTCCACAATCGATCTCCCATGCATAAGTATTGGCATTAGAGGAACTGCTTTTATGAAAGCCTTCAAAAGTTCATCGTAAAAACGCTCTGTCATGCAGTGATTAGATAGATTGAAAACATTTCTCTACGTTCACATATTGAAAGCACATTCGCTAGAATTCAACACAAATCACCAGACCTGATAGCGCGATGGCATTCTACGAAATTCCCCGCTAAAGATAGATCCGAGAACACACAGGTATTGTGCTTGTCAACAAAAGCCGACACAACAATCCCCGCCAGTAGTCTTTGTCTGTTCTGCGATAAAAAAAAAAAAAAAAAAACAAGGTACATGAAATACAAAAATGCGAATAGATAGTTCATACTTGAAGTGAAATCTTCATTTTGACGCTCTTCGCGTTGCAAATGAAATTGATTCAAAAGTACGACGCAAAAAGACAGACACTTGTCATGTGGGTGGGATGGGATGTTCACATTCAATATGGAAAGAAGATGACCTTTCAGGAGATCATCGATCTACATGTTATACTCTCCTATCACTTGTACTTGTAGCTGCGTTTTTAAAAAATATAACTCGAGTTTATAAAGATTTATTTTCCTCTTTTTTGTTTCTACCGAGTGAGAGTAGGCGGCGGTGACGACTGCAAATTCATACTCGTATGAATATTAACGATGTGAACATTAAATTAATTGGTAGCACAACAATGCGCAGGGGCTATCAAGCCTTAATTTGTATATCGTTGCCTTGCGAGCTGAAGCTCTGCGATTGTTTATGCATTTAACCGCACGTTCGTTGACTCATTTATGTTTTGCGATGCAGCCAATTGTAGGTAGGAAATCGCTAAGATTGCGAAATGACTTGTCTCATTGCATTTTCATTAAAAAGAAAATAATCTTTTTTTTTTAATTATTTATTTTTTGTTTGTTAAACAAAAAGATTGTAGTGAATTTCGAACAACGATTGGCTTGCGGAAGATGTGCGTGAATCACGAAGTGTTGCGTAATAAGCAATTCACAAATGAATTGCATATATTGTTCTTGATTGTTTTATTTTATAATCATAACCGTTGCATGTTTGTAGTTTCTCGATTCGTGATTAGTTATCTCTTCTGGTCTGACTGCGCCACGTAACAATCGAAGTGATAAGCCCCACTTTATTATCTGAAAGCAGTTTTCTTTTAAATTTTTTTTTTGTTTTCATTGATTTTTTTTGAAGTTCTCCAACGAACGAACAAACCATCTGCCTAGCCTTGCAACCCCTTCATCCATTCCCGTGGTAATTTCGAAATCAATCAAAATAAAACTTTACTTTTTTTTCATGATTTGTTGTTATTTATACTCTATTTTTGAACACAATTTTCATCATTGATCTTGCAACTTGATTTTGACTCCTATGATAATTTGCCAGTAAGTCTAATGCAAACGGGGTACAAGGTTCTTCCGCTGCGAGATTTCCGAAAGTGGAACTTATACAAAATATTCTTTTGTATTCATTGATCATAATAATTTTGCAAATGTTATCGTTTTAAGAAAAATCAAAAATTAATAGAACCCCTTAAGTCCACTTATTTGCTTATTAATTAGTTGAAGTTACTTTTCATTTTTATCGGTACCGCGCACCGAACAAGCTTCTTCTGCTCCTTGGTTCTTCAAACGAAGGGTTCGGTTTCCCTGTCTTCGCTAACCTGGTTATTGTGATTTGAAAAGTCTGTGAATATTAACTATCATTCTCTGGTTTCTGAATAACCAAATAAAGGAAAACAACTGAAAATAATGACTCCTTTTTCAAGGTCATCCACCCTTACGATCCCCTTGGAATCCCAAATTTCAACGCAATAACCTTTTGAGCAGATCTGACTTTGATTTCTGTATTTCAATATCGTTAAAACAAAAGTTTCTTCTCAGAATCAAAATGATGAGGTTCATGTTAATAAACCGCCTGGAAAATCTGTCAAACTTACCTTGGGAGTCCTTCATATTTGAACCCGAAAGTCAACTAGTTTCTTCTTTTGTCGGCGGTTTTTTTAGGTACCCAACGCGTCTTGTTTAGTTCGTTATGAATGAAAGCTACTCTCAGAGACCCCTTGGACATCAACTAAATGCTTGAAGGTCGCTGTTTCGTCAGCTTATACAAGATGTTTGACTTTTTCACATTTTGTCGGTTGCAGGACCTATATATCCATCATTCGAGATTTTCGTGTTATCTTGATGTTCTGCACGGCTTGAACTCCTCCCACTTGCGTGCAACTTAATAGTAATAAAAAGATTTTCTAACCCGTAACTTTTGAGGTTATAATTAAGCTTTCATATGTTTTCGAAGTTTTAAGGACCATCAGCGTTAACCGATTTTCATTAATTTTTTATTTTGGGTGTCCGTGACTCAGCTTTTAAAGCGTTGCGTTGCTTCAAATCGTGGATATAACATCTGAAATAAGAAACTTTTGTAAATCAAACAATCGGGTCCGTTTAAAAAGTACGTCAAACCTTGCGTTAAGCCTTCCTAATAAGTTAAACCAATTATCTAATGGATGGATGAAACCAAAATTGGTGTATGGTCGCATTGCAAAGCAAAACGGCCTAACCCGTTCAGTAAATTGTATATGAATAAAAAAAAACGTCTATTCCAGCTACAATGGGAAAGTGCAATTTTTGGTAACGCGCACCGTACTTTGTACATCCAGTTTATGTTTTCTGTTATTTCAGAAAGATTTTCCTCAACCAGATTGACAGATTGACATTGACGTATTTTCTTAAACTAGCACATTATATAGTATAGCCCCAAAATTAACAGCTGGGTGACGAAGTTGGTAAAGCGCCTGCCTTTCAAAAGATTCAATTGATTGGTCCCAGGTTCGATTCCTAGAGTGGTCTAGTTTTCAGAATCTGGTCCAATCGCCATTTTGCCATTGGGATAAAGTTAATGGGACTATCACTGGATTGGTCGACAAGCGATAGTAGTCTGACTAATGGGTGGCGTTGTTGTAGTGGTTGTTGTATCGGCTTAATTCCTAGTTCGTGTTGTCAAAATAGCGGTTTGTTTAAATTGTGTGTAGATGGCTCTGCTGTTAAGGCATAAAACTGACAGCGGGTTGTTAAGCTAAATCTTCGAAACTTACAAAGTACTTTTATCAAGCTAATGACGAATAAAATCCTGCGAATTAAGTGAAAGCTAATAGGTCGATATAAAAATCCTCCGTCCCGTTTCGGGCTCCACCCACGGAAGTGAGTTGAAAACAAATGTCTCTGTTTCTCAAACCACTGCATCATCTTTCATTCTCCTGCTCTTCCTAATTCTTCCGATCGCAGGGCGATACGATTTGTTGGGTTTAGTGAAACGATCTTCAGCTTGGCAGCGCACACAAAAGTTAGTCTGCTCCCATCATATGTCAGTATAGCCGACTAAGCGCCTTTTCTAAGCTATCAAATTCTTCTCAAAACTAGAACAAAAACAGTCGAGACTATTCTATCACTAGAGTGTCGAACGTTTCTGAAACCGAAAATGTGAAGGCAGAGCAAACCCAAATCAATCTGACAAAAAAATAATAGCCCTTCATCAACCAAGTCTATGACACTCTGATATAATTACCCAATTTCTAAAAACTCATTATGTGGTGCCGGTTTTATCACCACAAGTGTATTAAGCATCATAAACTAAATTACTTTATTGACTGCAAATTGTATTGTAAAAAATATAGAAAAAATATAATATACTTAATCCGTCAAGCATTTATGGCCACTTAGCAAGTCACAAATTGTCAGCCCATTAGTTTGAGAAAGTACGTGACGCCGTCTCGGTTGAAACGCTCTAATAAATTGGCGACTCCGCTAAATGCTCTTTAACAATCACATACTGCAATCACAACTCAATTAAAGATTTCACTAAATATGCCAGTCTTGACTCCGAACAAAGATTATAAGCCGAGCGCGACGCACGACAATCTGGACTGGACGCCAGATACACATTACTCACATTCATTCGTATCCATGCATATGTATGTCAAGATTAATTGCCAGCATCAAGTTAAGCTGACCCTATACTCGACTATCGGGATTTATTGGTTCCACTGGTCCCACTCATTTGACATCCTTTCACTACAAGGTTAGAAAGAAAATTCTCGCTCAACCAGATCGACGTCCGATCATAATTTTCAAAACAATCATCGTCACCATTAAAAGTGCCTGTCTCAGTGGCTTCTGCAAGTCGTGTTCCACACAATTTCGCCTCGAAGACAGAAGAGAAAGTGTTGTTGTGGCGTACGATGACCGCACACGCTGCGCTGACTGTAATAAAACCGCCAAGCGCTACCAAACAGCTGTTGCAGTAGGAAGTTGGTGATTTCTGGTTTGATATACGGAAACGTTGATGACTTCAATCTTTATGTGCGCAGTCTTTTGCGGCTTTCCGCAATCAATGGCTTCCCAAAATGAGTGCGCTTTCTGGGCCAATCTTATGCCAACTAATTTGCATCTTACAATTTACTTGTGTTCAATCTGGATGCGGTTGTGCTTCTTTTGGATCGTGGTAAACGTCATCATCTTTTCATTATTGTCAGTCTTCTGAGCTCTGAGTAATGTCCGCGCCTCTGCTTTTTACATTTATTTTTATTATTTTTTATGACGAAGCCAAGACAGAGATTATAAAAATAAAATGGAAATACACAATCGTTAACCTTAGGTTTGTCGACTTGTGTAAAACGACAAAACGACGAATTGAAAGGTTCACTGAACTGGACCAGAGTGGATTGTCCGCACAAAAGATTAACGAAAAAAGAAAATTATTGGCGAAACTTTTGCGAATAGACTGGATCTGATGTTCTTATTAATTTTGAGTGAAATTTATTTTTAACATTGTATTTTCTGAATTAACACTGCCGCTGGATATGATGTTGTTTTAAATACAACTAATGAATAATAATTTATTCAAGATAAAGATTCTCCGATTGGCATACTTTCCATCTTCATTCGTGTTTAAAACTTGAAGACATGACAGGAATAGATACAGATAGTTTTTTTTTTGTGTAGTGAATAGCAAACGAGAACTAAAAAGGAGGAAACGATACATACACACATAAATGCTTCCGTCCTGAGTGGAACTGCCAGTAGACTTTCACACGCATAATAAATCTTTATTGGAGAGAGAAAAGCAAATAAACTTGTTACCTCGCAGGTAGTCCAATGGGCGGCAGTTCCATTAAGATTCATAACCAAAACAGCACACCGGTGGATTTTAAAATTTAAGGCAAGAAAATGCGTTCTTTTTTCCCAGATCTTGAAAAAAAAAAAACTTTTTTTTAAAGGTTCCGTACCTCAAACGAATCAGTTGGAGTTAATACCAAATACTGATGCTTGCGGTTCCTTAAAGCCGTAAAAAAAATCAAGCTTCTAAATAACGCAGTCAAAAGACACGGTTGTTTTTGCCACATATTTTGATACTCTCAGGGAATCAAATTTGGGAAGAAGTTTGGAACTTTTAACAGAAGTTAAGAGGAAAAGTCTGGAAACCGTTAATAAGTTCTTACATTAATTTTTTTTTTATTCGCCTACAACCAACAAGTTTGAACGGAACCTTCGTTGCGTGAGTTCGACTCACATTTGACCGTTTTTTTTTATCTAGGCTTTGGTAAGAGGCTGCAAGCGGCTTCCCAGTTGACATCTATTAGGACACCGTGGGCTGGTGACTAATCGAGTAGTGTCGCGGGAATCGAGACGAATTCTTTGCATCAACTGTCACTGGTTGTTCCTGCGTTGAGATTGCGAAATGGCTACGCTGCTTTTCATCTACTTTCGAAGTGATAAACATAATGTCATAAATTTGATTATAATTATCGACACGCGAATTAATTTCCCCCAAAAAAAAAAGCGAACCAAACAGCAAACTTATATTCATTATGTACAACTTGTTGATCATGTGTCTGCTTCTTCGATAAATATTACTGAGTGAAGTATCTTCATGATCTATTGTCAGGAAGATTGTTATCTCTTAATTCATCTTTGTATCTTGAAATGACAAGTATCAGAAGTACAAAAATTTCAAATCATATTATTAGTCAATAATTAATTCTGGCTGAAGATTTTTTTTTCCTTTACGGTTACCGGCACGCTGATTTCAGTTAGTAAGACAAAGCTTCCCGACGTCCGTGATTGCCTTATTCTCGAACCCAATGTTCAGATTTTGAAAAACTTGGGATCCGAAGCTGGAGCATTGTTGTCTGAATCTTTATCGGATCTCCAACAAGCTGTCGTTTTTGGAGTTGATATTTCTGCCGATAGATTACGACTTATTTGATTTGTGCTTATTTACTGAGAATTAATTAATTTTGCGCAATGAGCGCACGTTGGGTGCGCATGATAGCTGTTCAGGTTTGAAAAAGATGACAGGCATTTCCTTGCCTTGAATCCGGTGCAAGTCTTAGAAAATTCGTTTTACTTATAATTATGGGTATAGTATTTTCTTAAATTGTTTTTAAATATATCTTATTTGGATCCGATTTTTTTTTAACTTGTTCCTATCGGAATAAACGTCCGCTCTTCTCAGTAAGAATTACGGCAGGGTTGTTACTATAACATACTTATGGTGCAACTTTACCGTAGCTTAATACAAATTCGTCGCCGTTCTTCTGTAAAATTTTTTTTGTTTTCCAACTAAGAATGACTTTAACGAGCAGTTAGTTGCTAGTGTAAAACATTCAACACGAATATGTGTCCGTAACAATCAAAAGGTTTTCTAGAAGCACGAAAATCGTTTTCTTGTTAGTTGCAGGTCAAGCTAAGGTATATTCTTATTCTAATTATCATTTGCTTGATTCAATGTGTCATCCGGTTGACGAGGAGTGTGCGTGCTCATTAAAGCGTCCGAACAAACTTATTTTGACAACAAATTCAAATTGTGGCCTCATAAGAAAAGGTTAAGAGTCATCGATTCAGCGTAAATTCCCTGATTTTTTGTTTATTTGCCAGCGTTCGTCGTACGAGTACTCGTATATTAATTTCATTATCAATGTGCTAATTGATTCCAATTGAACATGCGGAGTAGATATTACTGGGATTGTTATGTCGGTGGTTTCCCGCACATGTTATTTGTCCGAACCGAAGGTATGTGGACCATAAACAACATCCACTTAATGTAATTAAAGGTGGTGGGGTCATTGTAAAATGTTGAAAATCAAGTCTTTTTCCGCTTTCTGATTATTGGGTGTCGAGTTTTTGTACTAAGAAACCCAACGAGTCAAAAACGGAAAGTCCGTCAATAATTAAAGCACTTAATTGTTAAAATGTAATTTTTTGTTTTTCCTGACTGAGTACATAAACCACATTTCCACGCTTTTAATTATGATCTATCGTAAAAAAAATATTTACATACTAAGAGACAATTGTTTTAAACAATGATTTAAAGTAGTGACATACATAAATTTGTGGTGGACAGTAACTCATCTCCACCACATCTGTTTTGTAGCAACTTTTCGGAGAAGACCCTTCTCATAGAGTTCAACATGTTATTCTCAAGTCCAAGGCTATTCGTTTTAGAAAACGAATAAATGTTGTTAGTTTAAGAGGCTTGGATTTCAAAAATTACATTTTCTAGGTGGCCCCGGGTGTCTCTGCATCACATCATAGGACCTGACCCATCAGTGGGAAGATTCAATGGCTCCTAAAAATCTTCATGTTACCTGGCTTGTTCAACCAAGCCCTTGTGATGTCTTAACAGTTTACGAATTGATGGGGTGTCGGCCATGCCCTTTGAATTTCTAATGAAAACTACTACTGGATTAAGATTCATCACGATTCTTAAAAAATCGATGATGCGCGGAGACAAAATTAAGCGTTCACAACTAGCTGCAATGTAGCCTAACATGTCCATGTTGAAACCATTTTTCCTTCAGCGGAGGTGACGTTAAAGAAGGTTACAAAAAAAGATTGAGAATCACAAGTTGATTTTATCATTTTTATTTTTTTAAAGTAATTATTAATTAAAACGGGATGTTATAGTTTGTATACATCATTGATATTTAAGATATTTAATTAAGTTTACCTTGGCAGTCAGGCTGTTTTTTAAATAAATACAATGATTTCTGATATAAAATTTGGAATCAAATGTTGCACATTATAATTTTGGTAAGGAAAATGTTGTTATAGAGGACAAAGATGTTTTTTTAAATAAAGAAATTCTAGGTTCAGTGTAATTACCCCATTGTGGTAGATTGACAAGAAAATCAGAAAAAGTTCGTTCTGGACATATCAAGTACTTGTTTTGTGGAAAAAAAAAAATATAAGGTCGTCTGCGTTAAGAATATGGTTAAGATTCTTGTACTTGTGAAGTATTTTATTGTCTAGGATTAATCCTATGATTAAATAGAACAGCTGATAGTGGCGATCCCTGTGGTATGTCCTTTTCCAATTTGTGTAATGCGAACAGAATGCCTTTTGTTTTAAATGTAAAACATCTGTTGTTTAGAAAGCACTTAATGTATCTGGATATGTTGGATCTGACTTTCTTCTCGACTAGTTGCGTTAGAATTATGTAGGCGTATGTAGATTCAGTCAAAAGATTAGTTTTATATTTAATCCGGTTGTACTATTCCGTAGAACGACTATTTCTTCTTGATTTTAGCAGGAAACGCGCGGCTCTACTTGTCCTGCTTCTATCATTCGCCTGGAGCAAGTTTGATTTTTTCTTCTCATCCACTTCGTCTTCGGCTTCTTTCTTTCATCGGGCCGTCCTATATCCTGTGCTGTCCCTACGAATTATCGAACTTTTTTTTGCATGTCGGAAGATAGAA
Source organism: Orthonevra nobilis (assembly GCA_963555765.1). NCBI lineage: Eukaryota > Metazoa > Arthropoda > Insecta > Diptera > Syrphidae > Orthonevra > Orthonevra nobilis. Next base: position 142,768,232 of record OY743224.1, read on the forward strand.
ATGTTGTCGCACCAATTGATGTTATGTTACAAGCTGCTTCGTGCATTCCAAAAGAATGCTTGGTAATACCGTTTCCAAAATTTGTTTGAAAATCAAGTCAGTTTTCTTATCAAATCGTGGTTCGTATCGAGAATTTTAAACACTTGGGATCAGCCAAAGACCATGATATCTTTTCAAATAAATGTTTTCTATTTCAACTGGTGTTCTTTTCTCGGTACTCGGAAAACTTTTAAATATCTGTTTATGCTCGAGCAAAATCTTTACTCTAGTCTAGTCAACCCCGCCTTAGATTTTAATCGAAACTAGAAAAAAATACAAAAAAAAATCTTGATCGAACTCAATTCATTCAGATTGTGACTATTTTTTTGCTTTCAGATGGGTGACGTCGATCCAGAAACCCTTCTGGAATGGCTATCTATGGGGCAGGGAGACGAGCGGGACATGCAGCTCATTGCACTCGAACAGCTGTGTATGCTACTGCTTATGTCTGATAATGTGGACAGATGCTTTGAAAGGTAAAGTCAAGTTTTTGTTAATTTTTTTTTTTTTGTTAATTCATGTGTTTCTGTTTACAGCTGCCCGCCACGTACGTTTCTTCCCGCCCTCTGCAAGATATTTCTCGATGAACTCGCACCGGAGAACGTGTTGGAGGTCACTGCACGTGCAATCACCTATTATCTAGATGTATCAGCTGAATGTACCAGACGTATTGTCGCTATTGACGGTGCCATCAAAGCAATCTGCAACCGCCTCGTAGTTGCCGATCTCTCTAGCCGCACAAGCCGCGACTTGGCTGAGCAGTGTATCAAAGTTTTAGAATTAATTTGTACACGAGAAGCTGGCGCTGTCTTCGATGGAGGTGGCTTGCATTGTGTTTTGTCTTTTATTCGTGATTGTGGGTCGCAGGTGCACAAGGATACTCTTCACTCAGCAATGGCAGTTGTATCGCGACTGTGCACCAAAGTGGAGCCAAACAGTCCCTGCATTCAGGACTGCGTAGAAAGTCTGAGCACATTGTTGCAGCATGAAGATCCAATGGTAGCGGATGGAGCTTTAAAGTGCTTCGCATCGGTCGCCGATCGTTTCACCCGCAAATGGGTCGACCCAGCTCCTTTGGCTGAGTATGGATTGGTGAGTGAGTTGTTGAAGAGGTTGGGCAACGCCGCAGGTAGCACTCAACAAGGATCTAGTTCAACATCCACTGGACACAACGAAAGTCTGAATGCAGTCACAACAACGAATAAAACGCAGAGCACTGATGCAACGCGCTCCTCGCAATCGATTTCGACAACTATCTCATTGTTGTCCACACTTTGTCGAGGCTCTCCGACTATTACACACGATTTGTTAAGGTCTAAATTGCCCGATGCAATGGAAAGGGCATTGAAGGGTGACGAGCGTTGCATTTTGGATTGCATGCGATTGGCAGATCTGTTGCTTCTTTTGTTGTTTGAAGGCAGGCAGGCCCTAAGTCGAGTTGGAGCTGGTACGCAAGGCCAGTTGGCTCCTAGGGTGCGTAGAAGTGATTCAAGTGCTGAGCGTACACACCGCCAGTTAATTGACTGCATTCGCGGCAAAGATACGGAAGCACTTCAAGAGGCTATTGAGTCGGGTGGTATCGACGTGAACTGTATGGATGATGTCGGACAGACGCTGTTGAACTGGGCTTCTGCGTTTGGAACTTTAGAAATGGTCGAGTACTTGTGTGAAAAAGGCGCCGATGTCAATAAAGGTCAGCGCAGCTCGTCCCTTCACTATGCAGCATGTTTTGGTCGACCGGGAATTGCCAAGGTTCTACTGAAATTCGGAGCATACCCAGATTTACGCGACGAGGATGGAAAGACACCTTTAGACAAGGCTCGAGAACGAGTCGATGACGGTCATCGAGAAGTAGCAGCCATTTTGCAATCACCCGGTGAATGGATGTCTGCTGGTCGCAGTCATCTTAAGTCAGAAACCGAAGATGGCACTTCTGAACCTCGTGGCGATCCCGAAATGGCACCAATCTACCTTAAGTTTTTCTTGCCTTGTTTCTGTCGCACTTTTCAGGGAACCATGCTAAGCAGTGTTCGTCGTGCGAGTCTTGGATTAATAAAAAAAATGGTCCAATACGCGCAGCCAAATGTTTTGAGAGATCTCTGCGATACACAATCTGCTCCACTGACTGGCAACGGATCTGGGGCACAAAATCTAGGAACTCTTCTCGTCGAGGTAGTCGCCAGCGTTTTGGACAATGAGGTGAGTTGTAGTTGTACAATCCCTTTGGTCATTTTCTTAAATCCAATTGGCCTAACGAAACGGAAAAAAAAACAGAAAACAAAAAATCAAAGATAAAAATATTGTATTTTTCTTTTCTTTTGTAAAATGATTTTTACCGTTGTTCTCACATGAAACTTTCGTCCTTCTTCTTTTACATTCATCCAAATCGTTCACGGTGTTGGCGGAAACTCTAGATTAGCTACAGTTGGCCATCATCAGTCACCGTTGGTGGTGCAACGCTAACGAGCTGTTCGAGCTCATCTGCTTCGCTTCTAGCAGCTACCAGTGCAACAACTTGTACTCCCTCGAGTAGCAAAACTATTACATGTAGACAAGTGATGGCCGCCAAGAGTGGAACACTTGCGCAATCAATTAAGCAGCAGCGTATTGAAATTTCACAGCTTTACATTGTGCCGCCTCTCAAGCCCAAATCGGCAGGGGTAATGCAATAAGTTGTCTTTGATTTTATACTTTTTTACTATATGATTATATGAGTTAAACAATTAATTTTTTGTTTGTTATTGTTGTTTCTTTTAATTGTTCGTGAGGTTAATTTGCATTTTTTATTTAATTGTTTAATGATTTATGTTTTCCTTTTTAGTTATACTTTTTTTTTTGTTTCATTGTTCGCGACGGGAAGACGTTGTTTCAAGCTTAGAACATAAAACTTAAAAAGCTAGTTTGAAAGAGGATTTTTTCGATACTCTGTAGATGATCACATTAAAGGAGATTTAAAGAAACTCATGTAAAGACTAGGCGGTGATTAAGCTGGAAGCGAAATGTGCATGGGATTTTTGGGTTCGGAAGGGAATCGAAATTTTTATACACAGTCACGAAATCAATTAGAAAAAGTTAAGAACTATTTTGTTGTTGAATCCTAATTTTGTTTATATTTGAAACCCAAATTTCGTTTCCAAGTCCCTCAATAGGATTCCATTTCTGCGTTAATTTTTATTTTAATTTGCCGTTTTCCATTAAAATCAGTGGATAAAATGGGCATCGTATCCCGCAAAGTCTTACGACTTTATTCGTGCACCCAAACTGGGCATTGCACGCGAACAAATCCGAAGAATATTTTTTTTTTACGATTCTCGTTTTCCATGATTTAAAGGGACCATCTTTTCTCTAATGAAAGTCAAAGAATCAATTCTGAGAACTAGAATATGAGTTCTTTGAACGAAACTCCCCGTCGAGGTTATTAATATTGTGAGACAATCGATGCTAAAGTATTCCTAACCGCGTTGTCTCTCTGGATTCAGATTATCTGGAACCCTTAAACCTAGTCCACCTCGACCCGATTTTCCCTGGAAACAACCAGAAAGTTTCCGTACATCATTTCAGCGGATTTGCTTTCTTTATAGAGAGGTTTAATACTGATGTTAACAACACAGTTGAGCGTCAATGTTTTCAATGGTCTTCTCCCCTTCATGCTTGCGGCATTGCATCCGTTGAGTAGCAGTGTCTTGCGACTAAACGCCACAGAAAGCAGCTTATTGATCTGAAGGCCACCTTGACTTTGTAAATGTTACAGTATATTAAAAATGCGTTCCTATGATAAGAGCCATCTTGATCCCCAAAGGATAACTCTTTACGATGTAAAGCCGTTTAGCTAGTTTTCTTACAACTTTCAATAACTGCTGTTTGTACTATTCCTAAAAAATATTATTTATGTATATCTTCTTTGAGTCTTTTCTAACAGTTCGTTATCTGATCGTGCCCGTATCCTCTTTTAGCTAGTTTTATGTTTCAAAGTCTAAACCATGTCTTATCTGCGACCATGCACGTTAACAACACTCACCATTTTAAAAATTCTGCCGCGATAAGTATAATAAATAAATAATTAAAATATGTCATCGCATCGCACATTTAAATATGTGTGATGCATTTTTCAGCAGTGCAAATGAATAAGTTTAAAGATTATATTCACTGCACGTTCTTCAACGATACCCAGCCCTTAATCAACTAGCTCAAGTGTTTTGGAGATCAAATTCGAATTAATTGAGATTGTAGGGTTATTATTTTTGTTTAACTGAGACTTCCTTCTTATATTCCTTTTCCTTTTGCTTCCGATTTATTTTCCTTTAGGTATCGTTTTTATTTATTTATATTTTTTCAAACACAAACACCCAATATCGAACACAAAGGCCATACGTCGCTCCATCTCTTTATTGCTTGGCACGTTCTCATCCCGTTGGTAGTAAGCGCTTACAAACAAAACCAAATTTCTTAAAAAAATTAAAAAAAGAATATTGTCTGACTTTGTCTATGTACTGATATCTATCTGCTTTCAGCACCTACCATCATACTCGCAAAATTCGTTGCAACAATAATAATAGATTCATGATGATAACAATGATGTTAAATCATTAGATCAAAATTTAAATCAGAAACAACAAATACCAAACAAATTCATCCTAATTGTTGATATATTTTTATCAGGTTTTTTGATTTTCTTTTTCCATTTTCGTTTGTATTTTGAAACTAACCACGCAAACGCATGATGATGGTTGTTTTCCAATAATCGTTAAATACAAACCAATAATACTGTATATTCTTTTTTTGCAATTAAATATTTTATTTTTAAAAATTCTTTTCAGGATGATGAGGATGGTCATCTAGTGGTGTTGACAATAATTGAAGAGCTTATGTCCAAGACCCAAGAGGAATTCCTTGATCATTTCGCCAGATTGGGAGTTTTTTCGAAAGTTCAAGCTCTTATGGGTCCAGAGAATGAGGTTTTGCATACGGAAAAGGTAGTGAGCTTGGTGCCAGCAATTACAGATGAGCCTGGACCATCGTCGGCAGTCACTGCTGTCGTAACAGGTAATGTACACATTATTTTTCTGTTATTTCTGTTAATTGAGAATATGAAATTGTGACTAGAAGATCCCATGGAAGATGCCAAAGAGATTTTACCAGGAAAAGCCTACCATTGGCGCGAATGGAGTGTTTGTCGTGGTCGCGACTGTTTGTACGTTTGGTCTGATTCGGCAGCATTGGAATTGTCAAATGGATCGAACGGTTGGTTCCGTTTTATACTTGACGGAAAGCTGGCAACTATGTATTCAAGTGGAAGCCCCGAGAATGGAAACGATAGTTCAGGTAAACAATTTAATTGAAAAAGCGCACGCCTATGATTTTTTTGTCTATGCTTTAAAGTAATTTACTTTTAAAAATGTTTAGGTAAGCCTGAGGGCGTATTTCCCTTTTACTTTACGAGTCTATTTTGTACGAGATTTTAATTTCATATCTTGTGATTTATACTTCCTGCTTTTCTTCGGTATTATATTTTGTCATTTTCAATGCTTTCTTTTCCACTTTTGCTCAACAAAAATCGATTTATACAAAATATTACAATTCCAAAGATGATAATCATAATAATTCGGTTGGTACCTAGTAAGACTTTTTGGTCATTCGTAGTAACGTACTTCAAATATTACAAAATGCCTAAACTTCAACCATTAAATTCCACTCCTTTTCTACGAAAGAACGGGTAACTAATACCATAACAAGAACTTCCATAATCTGATGAACGCCGTTGGGTCTGTGAAGTTGGAGCACGTATTTTCTCGAAGTAACTTTACGTCTGGCTCAGTACTCACAGTAACTAGTTGCATTTATTTTTCGCTTCATTGCTCCTCATCCTATCCAGCGTATTTAAATAATTGCATAATAATTAATTGCATATCATTATCAGTGTTCTAATTTTGGGTTCGTTCATAAGGCGGTTTTTAACCCCATCGAACTTGTGCAATGTTACTTTAACACTAGTTAGGATTCGGCTACGAAAAAGAGCTGACACTCCTGTTAAAAAAGGTGGAAAAATTCCTTTTGTATCGCACAATCCCTGTTGTCATAATTTTTTATTGAGTAATTCTTCCTTTAACGTGTTTGATGCGCTATCTGATTCCAATTGTAAGAACTCTTTTCCATTATCCTAGGACTGCTATCGTTATTGAAGGCGATTTTAATATACATAAGTCTGGTTGGCCTCGGCATTCTGGACAGACAACACCCGGGAAGTTATGTCGAGATCTTCGCGGCGGTAAATAATTTAGCCCAGCTTGGAAATAAGTCCACACGGATTCCAGACATTGATAGTCATGCCGCCAATACACGACTTGTTTCTTACCTCCCACCCTGATAAATACACCTTAGACGTACTTTCACCTCTAGGCTCGTCGGACCACTGTGTCATATTGGCTTATTTCCACCACAACCCAACAGTTATTGAACCAGTTCCTCAAAGAGTAGTCTGGCAATTCGAGAAAGCCAATTGGAACTGCCTAAACTTCCTGATCAAATATACGTTCACTAACACTGCTCTTCTTGGTGTGAGAAACTTCATCCCGCTCAGGGCAAAAAAAAAAAAAAACCATGGGCAAATTTGATGTACGATTCGACCTGTAAAGAAGCTATCAGGTTGAGACAGTGGAGTTTTCGGAATTTCAAACCAAACCAATTCGTCTGAGAAAAGCCGAAATAAGTACAAACAAGCACGTAATGCTTAAATAAGCTGTGCAAAATTTATCCACGAACGATAATTGAGACAAGAAGTGCTACAATGCCTCTCAAGGGTAGCAAGAAATTTTCGTCGTTCTTGAAAAATGTATAAAATTGTGTCTCATCTTCCATCCTAACACTCGTTTACAATAAAATTCCAGCTGTTAGCTCTGTGGGCAAAGCATATCTACTCGCGGCTCAGTTTGCCGACATAGAGTGGAAACACTCTGCATCTTTCTGTCGAATGCAAGATACGCTTGATATTTCTAAACTATTTGACAGAGTTTGGCATCAGGCTCTTTTTTTGTCAAAAAGTATCGGCGAATCTGTTTCAATGAAAAAGACTACATTTCGGTCCGTTCAACTCAAGTAGTATGGGAGAGTCAATGCTGGTGTACTTGTTGTTCCCCGGGTGTCCATTTTGTCGTCGACTCTCTTTAATTTTCATTAAAGATCTTCTGTCTGCAATCATGGGACTCTATGATTAGAGTGGATTTTATTGCTCCAAAACTCAATGCTGTCTACTGTCACTAAAGCGAAATGAAAACCCTCGACCATTATCCATGAACGGCACTTGCATTGCTGAAGCCGAATGACCTTCAGTACTTGATATCTGTATTAACAATAAACTTGGTTGGAATGATCACATTACCGGTGTCTAGATTTCCTGAAGCGATGTAAAAAATACTCCATCTGAACTGGCTGCTCTAAATTCGCCCTAAACTGGAGTAAGGACCATCTTGAGCCTGCTTGACAGAATTCAAATACGAGCGATAATAGCGATTGCTTTTGATATACAATGTTCCTTCTTGTGCGGGTTCATCGATGCGAGTCAATCTTACCACAGTAAATGTTCATTCGGCTACGTTTCGTTATCCCTTTGAGAAATGTTTTCCTTAAATTGTTGACAACAAAGTCATTGTTCTTAACATTCTTCTTTGGTATCGGAGGATATATCGATAAAGTAACACTCAACTCAACTACTTACTAAAGGTGGTGAACCTGCTCCTTAACCAACAAGCTAATCCAGTCAACCCAGCTCTAGTAAACTGTCTCCAGTTTTGCACGCCAAGTTGGTTGAGGTCCCCTTCCACAGTGTGCGCCAGCTGTGTCGCTGTGGATTCGATTACTTTCCGAGCCGAAGTATTGGTGTCCCTTCGCTCTACATGACCTAGCCATCAGTCGTTGGCTTTACTACTCAATTGGTTTCTTTGCCCAGAGAAACAGCGTTATTTTTCATTTGATCTCAGCGCTGGTGTTGTTCTCTGAATTTATATCGGAGCATACATAGACCAAGTTCTCTCTATTCAAAGTTGAGAATTGGCCACAGTGGATAAGTGAAGGGTCAGCATAGTTCATAAGTTTTTCCTTTGTTTTTGAACTCTCGTCGTAAAAAATAACTGCACCGTGCTAATTGATCCGAGTGAACATGTAACAAAATGAGTGCTTATGTTTTTCTTATTAATAAAAAAAAAATACTAAGGACACTAATTTTTGTTTTTGAAAGACCAACATTTTGACTTTGAGCAATTAAAACTCATTCATTCATTCCTTTGGAGAATCAAATTTCATTTCACTTTAACCTTGTTCCACATATTTCAACAAAAGAATTTCGTGTGTTTTTCGTTTTTTGTTCCTATTTTATCGTTTAATTTTCTGTCCTGTAGGAAAAGGACGAGGCATGGACTCAGTATCTAGTGAAGGTGAGAGTTTTATTTTATTTTTCGTATCTTTTTTTTCTGTTTTGTATATGTCTGTATGTTTTGTTTATCTTGTTTGTATGTGTTTTTGTCCTTGCGAAAGATTGCAGTCAACTCACATAACATATTTTGCGCCGATAATGTGTACGATTGCATGCTTCTCCGGACAAAATCGGTAACAATGTTTCGATCATGGGGAAATCGTCCTTTCAATTTACTGATTTTATGAACCAGTATGTTTCTGTATTCCATCGAGATTGCTTGTTGTTTAAATTCAAACGAGTTTCTTGGTTCAAAAGAGAAACTTCAGTCATTTCCATAGTGACAAAAGAATGGTGTCTCTTACCATAATCATTGCTTTTTTATATAAAACTGCTGAATTTATATTGGGAAAGAAACTAGCCAGAAATGGAATGTTTATTTTTATATTTGTGTATTTTTAATTGTTCATTGCACTTTGGATCTATGCAAAGGTGACCAATCAGGTACGAAATCTTGTTTTGTTATTGCATGCATTTTTTCACCTTTTTTCCTTGGTAATCCTCAAAAATATAAAAACTAATACCAAGGAACTCTCCAATTATCAACTTTTTGTAATAAGTATAAACAAAATGCCGGCATGAAAAAAGGTATGTCGCTACGGAGGGAAAAATCGAATCTGCCGTCTGGAGGCACAGTTAAGTATTAGCCTGGAGATCGTGGGAAACTTTTTGACTTGGTATCTAACTTTAATACTCTACGATGCAAATTCCTTTTTTTAATCTTCATTACCTCCATCACACAAAATTCTCACAACATGCGTAAATTGTGCAGATTCTTACGTCTTGCGTACATTCGAAAAATATATGCTTCGTAATTTCAATTCCAGTCTGACAGTGCTTCCTGCTGAGTTTTGAGTAGTTAAGTCCATTTTGTGTTGCGATTTTATCTCAAGCAGAGACAACAAATTTAAAAAAAAAAGAGCGTCAACACGACTGTGCTTTAATATAAATATTTTTAAGTTAAAATATGGTCCAAAAACAAAAAATCATTTGTTAAGTGACGCTTGCTAGAAATATGCCAATCGCGATTAGATTGATCTTTTAGATCAACTCAACCATTAAAGAAGTCAATATTTAGCCATTTAAGAAGTCAATATTTTGCCAACTCAATCATTCGCAATCAATACTTTTGTTCCATGTTTCTAAGAGAAAGAAGATAACGCTAGCAAGAAGATTCGTTAATAAAAACCTGTGAATATAATGAAATCGAAGATTGTTAGATATAGGTACAGAAATCCTTTTGTCGGGTCCAACGACACCAGCTCCAACTCTAGAATTAATTTTCGATCCGTCTGTGAACCATTCCAGACTTCTCCTGTCTAGTGTTTGGACACCATTGGACCAATTTTTACGATAAAATATTTCAACCTCAAATAGTCTGCCGAAAGAATGTTGTCTCCCTGTTGTGTTTTTAATAACTATGGATTTAAGGTTGACTCGTGTCTGCCTTGAGAAGAGCACTAGAACGGTTTTACTGGGATTGATCAATAATTCTTTTGTACAACACTAAATATTTTCCTGTAGTGTGATCATTAGTCAAACCAACGTTCAAGCCAAGGCGTTTCTTTTTGTGCCTTTTATGGTCACGCTTCTAGATCGTAAATTTTCTTGTAGAACGTGATGATTGATAACGCTTAATTGGTGCCGATTCTACTAGTCGGCAAAAGTGGTAACATACGCCCAAAGACTATTATAGTAGGTGCAATATCAATCTCTAGTAATGATAATTAACGGAAACCAAGGTGATTAAACGTCAAAAATAATATTTGTTTTTCACCATAGTTTCCTTACAAGTTCTTTATCCTGACTCCCAAAACACCACAGCCCCAAAAGTGTTTCTTGAGACGGGGAAAGAGTACGAACTCATCGAGAGCTCTGGCCAATTCGCGGGGTGTTCAAGAAGTTTGAAACTGCTTCTTCAATTACAGCCATCGCAACAGCAGCCTTGTGAACTGGTGCATCATCTTGATGCAACAGTATTCTAGCTCGCACACCGCCGCCTCATTTTCCCTTAATAGCCTTCCGCATTCTTTTTATTTGGTTTGCGAAGTAAGAGCCTGATATAGTGGGTCCCTTTTCAAAATATCCCAGCAAAATAGATACTTCAGCTGCGTCGGTGAAGGGGTTCGCTTCCATTATTTTTCTTTAATTAGTGATATTACACAACATGTAAACGTCGTGTTCAGGAATTACTTCTAGAATTCTTATTCATCGCGTTTCACTATTGGTGAGCGACAAATTATCACTATTTTTTTTTTTCTGTTTTACATTCGTAAATCCTCATATTATTCATGCACAATAAACCATCATCGACTTAAAGGGTACATATATCGCTGCTTAATCATCATATCGTCTTCCAATAACCATTATTCAGGTGCTAACTTGCATGTGTTCCATATGTCTTCTCATGTAAAGTGCGTAATGTGTGTTTGTGAACTAATCGCCATATGTCTGAAGAAATGTCTCGTATCTAGTATCTAAATACATGTATACTCTAAGAATATTTGTTTTCTTTTACTTGTAGAAAACCGTGGAGAGTTCTTGGAAAAACTTTTAAGAGCACGGTCTGCAGTAAGGCCAGGAACAACGTCGCAACCAATCCTCCCAACTGTGTCGGTACTGCGCCTTGTAGTCGGAAACTGGGTGCTTCAAAGCCAAAAACAAAATCAACTTCACATTCACAACTCTGAAGGTCATCAGGTGACCATTCTGCAGGATGATCTGCCTGGCTTTATATTTGAAAGCAATCGCGGCACAAAGCACACATTCACAGCAGAAACACCCCTTGGACCGGACTTTGCCTCTGGTTGGTCAGCAACTAAAAAGAAGAAAATCAAAACCAAAACAGAAGTCCAAAAGAATCAAGTCAAAAATTTGGCTCGTGATCTCTACAATAAGTACTTTAAGGCAGCACAAGCAGTTCCGCGAGGAGCTGTTGCCAAACTAACAGCCATTGTCAAATTGATCGAAGCTGCTTTGGAAGAACAACGCATGTCACCGAACTCTAATTGGCAAGATAAACTTAGCAGTGCTTTGACTGAGCTCACAAAGCTACTCCACGAGGACGGAGTTGTGAGTGCCTATGAAATGCACAGCTCGGGCTTGGTGCAGTCTTTGGTAGCAGTGCTCTCAAGGAACTACTGGGATAATGGGCTATCAAGAAACAGAATGAACAAGTTACAAAAACAGCGCATTGCTATTTTTAAGAACTGCATTCTGAACAATAAAAGTGATAACAAGAACACCGCTGGCATTCTGGTGCAGAAATTGGTGTCGGTTTTAGAAAGCACTGAAAAGCTGCCAGTTTATATGTACGACGCCTTGGGAACTGGATATGGATTGCAGATTTTGACAAAGCGCTTGAGATTCCGGCTCGAACGGGCTGCCTGTGAGACTACTTTATTCGATCGCACAGGACGGACTCTTAAGATGGAACCGCTTGCGACTGTAGGTCAGTTGGCTAAATACCTTCTAAAGATGGTGGCGAAGCAATGGTACGATATGGATCGAAGCTCCTTTGTCTATTTAAAGAAATTGAAGGACTACAAGGCTGGTATGGTTTTCAAACACGAATATGACTTTGATGAGGAAGGCTTGATCTACTTCATTGGATCCAATGGCAAAACCACTGAGTGGGTAAATCCAGCTCAGTACGGTCTCGTTCAGGTGACTAGCTCCGAGGGGAAAACCCTGCCGTATGGAAAACTGGAGGACATCTTGTCACGTGACAGCATCAGTGTGAATTGTCACACGAAAGACAATAAGAAGGCTTGGTTTGCCATCGATTTAGGTCTGTTCTTGGTTCCGAACGCGTATACCCTTCGACACGCTCGTGGATATGGTCGAAGTGCTCTTCGCAATTGGATGTTGCAGGGCTCAAAGGATGGCATAAGCTGGGTCACATTGGTAACACATGCAGATGATAAGAGCCTCGTAGAGCCTGGCAGTACCAGTACTTGGCCCATTGTCTGTGCTCCCGATGAGAATCAAGGTTTCCGACATATCCGTATCCAACAAAATGGACGCAATGCCTCAGGACAAACACACTACCTGAGTTTGAGTGGTTTCGAGATATACGGTCGTGTGGTTTCAGTGTGTGAGGACATGGGCAAAGGTGCCAAAGAGGCTGAGGCTAAGGTCCGCCGCGAACGACGACAAATCCGTGCTCAACTCAAACACATCACAAAGGGTGCCCGTGTGGTTCGCGGGGTCGACTGGCGCTGGGAAGATCAGGATGGCTGCAGTGAAGGTACAGTAACTGGCGAAATTCATAATGGTTGGATTGATGTGAAATGGGATCACGGTGTGAGAAATTCATACCGCATGGGCGCTGAAGGTAAATACGATTTAAAACTGGCTAATTGTGATAATCTGTCGGTGTTGGAGGGGGGCAATTCAGTCGCTCCCTTATCAACGCTTTCCAAGAAAATGGAAAACAAGAGTAACGTGCTTACAAGTCGCAAATCAAGTTCAACACCCTCACTGCCAGAAGCGACTGAGTTGAATAGAAATTCAGTCGCCACCACAGAGCAGGCAGCTTCTGCAGACAACCTAGCCTGGAAACAAGCTGTCGAAGCAATCACCGGTAACGTCTTTTCTTCGGCAAAATCAGATATTGTTACTACAGCAAATCCAGATGGAAAAGACTCGTGTGGATCCTCAGTGGTTGTTCATCATTCGCTAAGAGAACGAGAAAACATAACGGATTTGTCTGCGATAAACAACTCTATGCAAGCGATTAACACAAACGTTGTATCCGACTTGGCAACAATAACTGAGAACCTAGCTCTGACTGATAGCGTTTGTGGTGGAACTAGCAATACCAACAACTCGGCAAAGAACACTCTTGCTAGTTTACTTGCAAGTGGGCCAGGTAGTACGGGCGGAGCAACGCTCATTCGGCAGCAAAGCTACAGCGACGACAACAACAAATCATCCAATATCGAAGCCAATAATAAGATGAATGCCACCAACTCTGTGAACAGTATCAGCAAAAGCCTTTTGGTTAATTTGCGAGCAAACTCTGGCCAGCGAGTGTCTCAGTTCTCCACCGAAGCAATGGAAGTGATCGACAAAATGCGTGAAGGAGTCGATATGATTCGCAATAATACAAATAATATTCTTTCGTCCGATATACTCTCGATTCCGTCGTCTAATCTTTTAGCACCAGGTGTAAAAATTCCTCTTCCCAAATCACACGATACAACTGCAACTGGTGCGACAATTTCAGCAACAGCTTCTACAGCCTCCAGTACAGGCAACGCCGGCCTACAAAAGCCCGATGAAGTATTGCACTTTAAAAAACAACTTGTCGAAAAACACTTGGGTGAATGTTCAGTTGGCGGAAAGGATGGTGCTACAATTAATACAAAGAGCACCACACCGCTGTCAGAGAATCCTCCAGCTGCACCTGCATCTGCCACAGCCGTTTCAAGTCAAATGAGTGTAAGTGTCCCAAATTTGACTACAACTTCGGTTTCAGAAGCTCCAGCACAGCCTGATACAGCCACACCGACCAGACTGTTGGAAACTTTTGCTGCTATGGCCCGTCGTCGTGCCTCGCAAGGCAATAACATCCAAAACGATCAGAAGATTAACAACTCCAATTCAAATGAGCGCAATAATCAGAATTCAGGAACTGGCTTCTTCCCGCGCGGACCAACTTCGGTGACGAGCTTGGTCAAGCTTGCATTGTCCAGTAACTTCCATTCGGGTCTATTGAGCACTGCACAGAGCTATCCCAGCTTATCGTCCAACAATGCTGGTAAGTTTCAAGGATTATTTCATACCTCTTCGTAGATTCTTAAAGGTTGTAAATCTTTGCAGCTAACAATTCAGGATCCAATGGAGGAAGCGGAACCAACCAATCGGCTGGCAATCAAGTATCATCGACAATCAATCCAGCGCTAACCATGAGCCTCACTTCAACTTCAAGTGACAGCGAACAAGTATCTTTGGAGGATTTCCTCGAAAGTTGCCGTGCACCCGCCCTTTTAGGCGATATGGATGATGATGATGATATGGACGAAGACAACGACGATGAAGAGAATGAAGACGAATACGAAGAAGTTGGAGTAAGTACAAAAATTTCTCTTCTTTATCAACTTTTTTTTTTTTATTTTATTTTCCTTTTTTAGAGCACCCTCCTGCAAGTAATGGTATCGCGAAACCTTCTCACATTTATGGATGACGAGACTCTAGAGAACCGCCTCGCTGGTGTAGGCAAACGAAAATCCTGGGACGATGAATTTGTTCTAAAGCGGCAGTTCTCCGCTTTGATTCCTGCTTTCGATCCACGTCCTGGCCGGACAAATGTCAACCAAACATCCGATTTGGAAATCTCTCCACCCGGCTTCAGTGCTGAGACGGCCAAGATAAGCGAGTATGTTTCCGTACAGCAACCAGCTTTGTCTTTAACTCTAAAAGGACCTGGAATAGGAGGTGTACCAGATGTCGAGGTAGAACTCCGCAATACGGATTGGTCAATATTCCGTGCGGTTCAAGAGCTGCTGCAGGCAACACAACTAAACAAATCGGACAAATTCCGAAAGGCATGGGAACCGACTTATACGATTATATACAAGGAAGCATTGCCAAATGACAGTGGCAGTTTGGGCGATGATGATGGGCCCAACACCCCAGTAATTTCAGTGAAGAGTGGCGCCTCGACTCTGTCACCCAACTCGCCGATGCGAAGTGGTTTTACGACATCGGAAAATATAAATTGCAGTGTCGATGATGTCTTGCAATTATTGAGCCAGTTAAATGCCCTCAACCAGACGGAAAACCAGCGGTTCAGTGGCGAGCAAATGGAAGCTGAAGAACCAGAAGACAGCTCTGTATTCTGTACTTTACCAGCAGATATTTTCATGAGCAAGAAGATAACCAATAAGCTGCAACAACAGATCCAAGATCCATTGGTTCTATCAAGTAATAGCTTGCCAACATGGTGTGAGGATTTAAATCAATCCTGCCCGTTCCTATTTCCCTTCGAGACTCGTCAGTTATATTTTAATTGCACAGCATTTGGCGCTTCTCGATCGATTGTGTGCCTGCAATCGCAACGTGATGTCACTTTAGAACGCCAGCGAATGCCAGGCTTGAGTCCGCGTCGCGACGATCAGCATGAATTCCGAGTGGGACGTCTAAAGCATGAGCGTGTCAAAGTTCCCCGCCTCGACAATTTACTCGATTGGGCCATGCAAGTCATGAAGGTGCACTGCAACAGGAAGTCTGTTCTTGAAGTTGAATTCGTTGGAGAGGAGGGTACTGGTCTGGGACCGACACTTGAATTCTACGCATTAGTCGCTGCAGAACTACAACGTGCTGATTTGGGCATGTGGCTGTGCGAGGATGAGGAGCAGAGTCTAGCAACAGAAGATCAACATATTCATTTGGGACAAGGCAGCAAACCAGTTGGTTACTATGTTAGTCGTAGAGAATGTGGTCTCTTCCCGGCACCTCTGCCGCAAGACTCGGAAATTTGCGATTCGGTGTGCAATTACTTCTGGTTTTTGGGCGTCTTCATAGCAAAGGTACTGCAAGATATGCGGCTCGTCGATTTGCCATTGTCGAATTCATTCCTGCAATTGCTTTGTCACAATAAAGTCCTATCCAAATCAAGTGCTATTCAAGCGGTCAAGGGATGTGATGACTTAATGATGTCTTCGATCATGTCCGAAGATTCAGAGCTGGCTGATACATGCTCAAAGCTGCTGGGCAATGAATTCCCCGAATCATGCTGGTATGATGGCGTGCTCACGCAAGAAAATCTCTTCGAAATCGATCCGATTCGAGCTGAATTCCTTAAGGAACTGCAGGACATGGTCTCTCGCAAGCAAGCTATCGAAATGGATCCGCATCTAGCACCGGATCATCGCAATCAAGCTATTGAAAATCTAAAATTGATTACAAAGAATGGTGAAGTGCATTTAGAGGATTTGGCTCTGACATTCACATATCTGCCTAGCTCTAGAGTTTATGGCTACTCGTATGCCGAACTGGTGCCCAATGGAGCTGCCATCGATGTTACGATTCACAATCTCGAGGAGTATTGTGAGCTGTTAATGAATTTTTCACTGCAGGATGGTATTGCTAAGCAATTAGAGGCATTCCATCGTGGCTTCTGTCAAGTGTTCCCTCTTAAGAAGCTAGCAGCATTTAGCCCCGAAGAGGCACGCATGATGATCTGTGGCGAACAGCATCCACAGTGGACAAGGGAAGATCTCATCAATTATACTGAACCCAAACTAGGATACTCCAAAGACAGGTTAGTTTGATATTTTTTTTTGGATAATTTTGTTTTTCAAAAAATGGCGCACTTAATTTGCGAGATAATGTCGTAACTATAAAGTGTATTCCAAAGTGGATATTCAGAATTTGCATCCAAAGCAATAAATTTTAACTACCCTCTTCTTATTTAGTTGTTCATATTACCATATTAGGACTTATTGCATCAAATCGTCTCCAAAACTAAAACGGTGCAGCTTTTAAGGAAAACATTTTATTTAAAGTGCTTTTGACATAGTTTTCGTCTGTGTCTACAGCTCAGAGATAAGCCAACTACAGACTTCAATATTAGCAGAAGCCGAAAAGCTTATCATATTCACTGAAAGCCTCTCAGTACTTAAAGCCATAATGAACATGAATAATAGAACACCTATTGGAGAAACCATAAGAAATAATCTAATAGCAAACGAAAAGACATTGAAGCTTACATGGATCCCAGGACATGTCGGAATAATGGGAACTGAAATAGCGATCAATGAAACGCTAATTAAATCTTGGACGTACGACAAAAGGGATATAAAAAATTCATTCATCAATTTTGGCAAGACGAATATAAATAACATGTAGCGAATTTACGATGTGCATCCGACTTCGTCTAGGACACCCTAGACTCACCCACATCCTCTTAATACAAGGCGCCGACTCACCACTCTGTCCCCTTTGTAACACCAATGCAAGACTATCAATAAAACATAGTATTCGACTGCAATGAAATTAAATTAAAGACCAAGCAACTATTCCCAAATTCTTCCATTCTTGAGTTGTCAGGAATCCCAACAGAATAAAAATGGTTTACATGAGGTCGTACGAAGTCTGCAATAAGCTTGTATTCTGTTGTACCACCTTTATTTTGATCATTTATTTTACATGATCTGCAAGTGTCCAGGTTTACTTTTATTATTATCTTTTATGGACATCATTGCAGCCATTGGAGTCTAAGACAATGTCAGGAAGAGTTTGAATTCTCTTAGTGATTATTCTCTTAACAAATGTTGTTTAAGAAGATTTTTATTTATCTGAACATAGTTTAAGTTTGACTAAAATTGCTCGATTTTTGATGTAATGTTGGTGGGAGACTACTTTTTATTACTTTATGCTCAGAATATGAGTCTGAGTAACATCAAATTGTTAATAGAAAAATATGCAAGTCAGTTTCTTTTATTGATTTTTCAAGTGTTACCAATTATCATTTTCTTAAAAAGACGCTAGGTTGAGTGACATGTTTTCTTAACCCTTAACCTGGATACTTAATATTTAATATTTCTCTGTAGTGCCCACGAAAAGTTTTGATATGAAAAGTGTACAAAATAAGACGATTTTTTGAGATAGAAAACAAATGAAGCAAGACGAGATGTACAAGTAAGAATTTTAATATAAAAAGGGGTAAAGAGATTGATTTGACAACATTATGTTGTACAGCTGGTCCTGGTGATGTGGAAGGAAGTAAAGTATCAATATTATCGCCATCATCCTCGTCATGATCCACCGGGCTACTTATATAGCATTTCGCACACGTTAAAGTGTGTGCTTTGTACAAGTCACAAACGGCATAAATAATCTCACTGGATGGCCCGAAAGAAATAAGACATGAGGACCATCTTTTTTTTCAGTAAACAATCATCGCTCATTTTCAAAGTTTTAAGATCCAGTGATTGATAGTCTTTGATCATGCTGCAAAAACACAATTCATTTAGGATAACACAACCGTTTCATTAAATTGAAATGAAAAAACCCTTTCCTCATTTAAATTTATATTTTATTTCTCATTTGTAGATTCATGTTTACTTGAATCACCTGTGAGAGAACGAATTTTGTTTAGAAAGTTATTGTGTTTGAGGTTCAATGAGAACGTCTTACCAGAAAGGGTGCGATCTTGGTTTATTTATATATCCCATTGATATTTTAGCGTATTTTTAAGTTTTGTTTATCAGTTATGGCTTATTACATGTGATATCTTAATTGTTTCATTTTTCAGTCCTGGTTTCCTACGCTTTGTCAACGTACTCCTAAGCATGACTGGTCCCGAACGCAAAGCATTTTTACAATTCACCACCGGTTGCAGTAGTCTACCTCCTGGTGGTTTGGCCAATTTACATCCGCGCCTCACTGTCGTACGAAAAGTTGACGCCGGCGAGGGCAGCTACCCATCGGTAAATACATGTGTACACTATTTAAAACTGCCCGATTATGCGACCGAAGAGATAATGAAAGACCGTCTATTGACTGCAACGAAAGAAAAAGGATTCCATTTGAATTAAGAAAACAAACTGATTGAAAACAAACAACACCGAGAGAGAGAAAACGGAGTTTATCATTTTTTTTTTCATGTACACAAACATATTAGCGCGACGGGTATTGTTAACATCCATTAAAAAAAAAACATTTGGCCTATACCAATTAGCGAAAAACACTTTATACCAAAATTAATAAAATCGAAAACTAAATCAAAAAAACTAAAGAAAAAAATAACTTTGTGCGCCTTCGTTTAAACATAACCATAATGTTACATGTACCACAGTTTTTACTCGCTGTTCCCATCTCCAAAATCGAATAATAATGGTTGCACTCTCAGAATCTTTAAAAAAAAAAACGTATCTCACAAGAAAACAGAGAGGGACACCCAGAAAGGCGAAACAATAAACTTTACGTGTGCACATTGTGTTCCTTTTTTTATGAAAATCATATAACTTTTGTGTAAATAGTTTTTAATTTATTGAAATATAAATATATTTGATAATTACGTATAAGAAATTTTAATAATATAATATATATAAATGTATACACACAAAAAATAAATAAAAACATCAACAAAAACAAATACAAACTTATGAACAAGGGTGAAGTAAACGAAAAACAAAAAAAAAAATTAATTAAATGATGATAAGAAAATATATTTACCTAGTTTAGCGGAAATTCAATTAATTAAAAAAGTAAATGGGAAATGATTTATATACGTTTCATGCGAAGCCGTTCACGAGGGAAAACTTGATCAAAAAAAATATATATATATACATTAAAAACACACACAAAACTACACAATTGCAGCAGACACGATATTATTAAATTTTATCAATTAAAATTAAATCATTAATTGTAGCAACAAAGAAAAAAATACATGCGCATATATATTTGTTATTATTGCAAAGCAGCCGAAATATATGTTGAGTGTTTTATTCGAATTCGAAAATTTCAAAAGAAAAGAAACAATAAGCATACAAATTATTGCAACAACTTTATATATTAATGATTTAAAAACAAAATGTTAACATTAGCATTAAACTACTTTAGTTTTTTTTTTCTGTTAAACTATTTCTTTAAGAATTTCCTTATCGTTGGTTTTCTTCTGTTATTTTCCTCTTTTTTTTTACTTTTGCTTTATTTTTTTTTTTCGTTTTGAAAGAATGTCTCCCACAAATAAAAGGGGCGAACGATTTTTTCTGTTTGTTTGTTTTAAACGTTATAAATATTAACAAATTCTGAATGTCATTGAAAATAAATATGAAAGAAAAAAACTATATGAAAGTCATTTACTTTCTTTGATTATTATAATAAAAAACACTATGAGATAAAAATCACTTTGTGGTTGAATCCGTAATTGATACTTAGTCTATAAATACATATACTTATATATGAACTATATTATATTATGAAAAAAAAAACGATATTTCAATTAAAACAAAAATAACAAATGTTGAATTATTATTCTTAAAGATAAAAATAAACGAAAACAAAACAACTTGGATGATATATATATAATAAAATAAACAAATTGTCTTTGATTTACCCTTGGTACCGAAAGGCGGCATATTTTAAATTCTGCCTTATTTTGAAACTCATTTTCATGCGTTCGATTATCTTTGGAAAGATAAGAAAACGTTGATTTTCGAATCATTTGAAACGGATGTCAGCAAGCAAGTAAGTTAAAAAGCGATTGCCAATTTTTTCCTACGTTTTGCATCAATTTATTCAAATAATCTTGTAAATTTCAAACACCTGACCTTGAAAATTAAATCCATTAAGATTCTTTGTATGCAATAATTCTACACTGAATATTTTTCGTTCGAATGTCAAAACATATAAAACTCATTCGAATGATTAGATCTATCCTATTGAATAAATTATTCATTCGGATTTTAAAAAAAAGCATGATCGTTGTATATAATCATAAGAAGAAATAGTACACTCACTTAATCAAACTGCAGTTGAAGCCTTAACATGAGAGGATAGGGAAAAAAAGGAAGAAAAAGGCTTAGGGGCTGTTTCAATTCCCTTGAGGAAGAAGGGTACTAGGAGTAAGATGGAAGCCACCCAAAAATCACAATCAATATTTTTTTAGTTTTAATATCTTCCCCCGCCCAAGTGTCAGAAACAAAAACCCTATTGTATTATGGGGAGTTAGATTAGGCTAGCAGATATTCCGTCCCTCTGATGAATGTCGGGAATGTCTTTAGCATTGGACTGTCTGATGTCAAATGGAGGGCATATTTCTTTGAGGAGGAAACATTTATTGATCAGACATGTGGCCGAAGTCTAGTTTACGCCACAGAAAGGTTCCAGATATATGAGAATTCTGCCCCCTTTTTGGCCTTTAGCAAGGCTTACTAACACGCATGATTCAATGGTTTGAAGTTCGGCCTGGAAAACATTAAGATGTTTTATCAATAGGTATAGAAAATTTTGTTGTGTGTCCAAAGACACTAGCACCTACACCATTTACCATTTTGAGCCATCAGTATTCAAGTTTCTGCGGATGTAGGCAGGTGTGTTGCTTGACCGAAGGTCACGGTTAAAAATATCTGCTTCGAAACTTCGGCCAAGCAGTATGACACATTCATACTATCTTGGATTGAGCAGAACATGTTCTGATCTGTGTTGAAATTGAGTATTCTCAAGCGTCCCGTGTAGTCACCTGGTTTGTATTCCATTGCCAGTTGCATTGAAAATGCCAAGTTTTCTTTTTGAAAATGCCTGATGACAGCTTCCAGTACTCTTCACGCCTCGTGCTTATAGCAACGACGCTGTCCAAACAAGCTATACGATGCACCTTTTCAAGCCTTTAAAAGTTCTTAGTTCTAAAGTTTTGGGCCACCAAACTATGGCTGCGTAGGTTATACTAGCTCTGGCATTCATGATCTACAACCAGTATAACATCTTAGGTTTGATACCCCAAGAATTACCGTTGAACCGCTTACAGGCCCTAATGGTCTGGTTCCGCGTTCTTTGATGGACTTGAGAAAAATCGAGTAACTTGACTTCACTGGAGTATTTCAGGGAGGTTCCCTCAATGAAAATAGAAGACAGAGCCAGTTATAAAGGGTACCAAAACGGTTTTGCTATGATTCACAGAGTATCCTTCACAACAAGACCATTCTAAGACTTGCATTAAAGCTGAATACATAACGTTAGTGATTGTATCTGACTCTTATGACAATCGCCAGATCATCAGCATAGCCTCTTTTCAAAAGAACCGTCAATATCCAGGAAGGCGCAAAGAGCATTTTCCTTTACAGTTTATAAAAAGGGCTAAGGCCCTTATTGCGATTGTCGTTTACCTATCGATAAATGAAATTTGTCGATATTCGAATATCAAAAATTAATTTATATATTGCGTGTCTTAATTGTGAAAGTATTTTAATTTTTGAAAATGTTTCAAATTTTAAGATATAATAGAAGTTATTGAAGTTATTATAATTTTCTTCAAATTCCGATAGTAATTTTTATTTTGTATACATGTATTGTGCTTATTAATCAAAATTAGAAAAAAAAAGTCAAATAAAAAGTTCAGTTTCTTATGTAAGAATTCATTTATAAGCAAAACTAGATCTGTGGCTTTTAAATAAATACCCAAGAGATATTTATTAAGGGCTAGTATTGATAATTTAGAAAATTAAAATTACTCTTACAATCTAAAAACTAAATTCAATAATAAAACTACCCAATATGGTTTCTAAAAAATTTCTCATTCATAAGTTACAAAACGAATCCAAGTGAATTATTAATTTTATTTTTTTTTTATATTTTGTGCCTTCAAAATTTTGGAGTTTTTGCCGCTTCTAAAATGTTGTCGCATTAACATGGGCCTTAGCCTAAGTCAATCACTGATCAATAACAACCTGCCTTCACTGTTATGGATGATTGCAAGTCTAACAATAAGTTTCAGTAGGCTTCCAATATGGTTTGCACGAGCTTGAGTCTCAGCATAGGACTGAAGTCAGTCATTAAACATTATCTTGAAAGTTGTAGGGTATTTTACAATTCTTCATTCGGTTTAAAAATTAATTTTACAATCAAAAGAAAATTTGATTGTTTCTAACGATTCACCAATGCACTTTATTTAAACCTCACAAATGTCACTTTAGCAACTCTTCCCCAAATGTTGCTCAACATCCATCTGTCGTGTCACGAAAGTTCTCTCCCCAAAAGCGATCCCAATCCATTTGCCCCACGAAAAAAGCACATTTTTCAGTTCCATTTTGTAAGCTCGACCGTGTGGTAGTGGTTCGTGTAACTCTTCAATCACAAGAACAAAAAAACAAATCGCAAATAGCATTTTTTCGCATTTAATACCAACTTCACACCAAAAGTAAAAGACTTCAAAAATGGTAAATATGCAACAGAGCGTTTGTTTTTTTTTTTTTGTTTTAATATTTTATCAGTTTTAACTTGGTTTTTAACTTTCATTTGACCTTTGCTTTCGCCGCAAAGAAAATAGAATTTCACTCGAAAAGAAAATAAAACCGGAAAAAAAGCTATGACACGGCACCAAGTGATTCCAAGGAGCTCATGTCATATTTTTTGTACGATTTTCTTTCTTTTTTTTGACATGTTTAAATGTGGGTGGGGGGCAGGTCAGCAAAGTACCTTGCATAACATGTGACAAACTGAATCCGGCTTAAGCGAAATTATTTAACAATAGAAATATTGATAAGACAGCTTTGAATTTATGAGGTTATTATTTAAATAATTGCGAAAGTATGCGTTATTACACGCAATTGACAGTTCCAGATCTCATGAGACGGAATCATGGGGTTGTCAAGTGCGCCGTACTCGAGAATTGCTGCACTTAACGTGCCTACCCGCTGTACCCAAGGGCAATTATGAGGGAACTGAATGTGCAACTTGCAACCTTTTACAAGCGATGGCGTTGTGGGGAGCGTCGCTATGACGTCTTCTGGCATCCGGCCAATTGTAACATACATTCGTATTCGAGAAGCCTGTGTCGGTTTTGTTTTTATCGGAAGAAGAGCAAATATATTCATCAATTCCCTTCATGCTTTTTGTTCCTCTTTTTGTTCCCCTTTTTTTCCATTTTACTGAAATTAGACCTTCCCTTTTTCGTGTTCTGTGGGCTAGAAAAATTAATATTCTATTTGTAGAAATCAGAAAATGTTTTATTTTAAGACACCAGCTGATAAGGGAAGACCAAAATCATTCACCAGTGATTGCGTATGGACTTGACTTGACTTTAATCCATAGCAGAAAGTTCAATGATAATAATTTTGTTTTGTTTTCAAAGTTCCCAGAATAATCTACTAACAATTTTGATATTTCTTGTTAAGTTTTATAATAATAAACGAATAAAATGTGGGAGAAATACACAGATATGGGCTCTGTGATTTAATTTTCCTGAAGACTCAATCGAATGTTGTTTTTTTTTCATTTTTGTTTTTTAAAAAAGTTTATTTCGATATTGAGAGTCAAATGAATGTCAAAAATTCCATTAAAATTCAAAGTTTGTTTGTTCAACATTTTGTTTTATTTTTATCTTTAATGTAAACAAAAACTGTTTTTGCCTTTGAATTTATTTTTGAGTTGATAACCGATTTTCGCCGCTAAAACACGTTATCTTGGTCCGTTTTGAGGATGGACCTTTAAGGTCACATTGCAAGATTTGAATTATCTTACTTTATGATGACAGTTCACAATAGGCTTTTGAGGTCATTAAAATCTATTGCATCACTATGTTTTTTTTATTTTGATTTGGCTTTGGGTTAATATGATAATTATGATATTTGGCCCTTGTACTCCCAATAAGAGCATTTCACGAGTGTTAATAAAATATTTAAGACTACATCGGTCCTTGATATTTTGTTTTTGTTCATTTATTTATTTACAGTTTTACATGCATTTTTATTCTTCTGAATTATTTCTTACTTGCTAGACCAAAACGCTTAAAGCCTTAATAAACTCAGTTGTATATATTTACTCATATATAATTTAGTGGTCGTGTGCGAGTTCTCCACGTTAAATTAAGAACTTGATAATACCATATACACGTTATTCGTTGGAATTTTTTTTTTATTGAAACCAAATATGAACCGATATGTCTTTTCTAATCCATGATCCCTTCCGTCACCATTTCAAGCTCTTAACGGGAATACATATTTACAAAGACGGACTAGATTGCGTTATTGATGTATTTTAAGATTAATATGCTTTCGGACGCACCTTCATTTATTATTATTATAAGAACAAAAAAATCAGAAGCTATGTAATTTTTCTATTTTATCAAATACCCGAAGATAGCTCACATCGTGTATATACATATATGTATATCGAAAATGTATCAAGAGGATATTCATTCGAACATAATCGGATTAAAGTCAGTTTCATATCTGGAAAAGAAACAATTTAAAAAATCATAATTCTAAACATTCTAAATACATTCCAACATTTTGAAACGCTATTCTCTATACCCAAATTATATCACAATAAAGTTTGTTTTAAATAAAATTAGAAAAGTTTGTTAGATACCAGAGGTAGTGGATTGTTTCCACAACCTTTTAAAAAAATTTACTTCCTGGCTTAAAAAATTGCTAATTCATTAATACGCTTTAAAATTTCACAATCTTAACTGAGTAATTTAAGCTTAACACCTTACTTATTTCTGTAATAAATTTAACTCAAGTTTAGGTTTTAATTAACAGGTTTTGAGAAATAAACATTTTACCAGTTCTTCATTTATACACGTAATAAAACCAATGTTTAAGTTCAAACATTTTAAATTCTGTTTATTGAACTTACATTTACGTTTTGATAACTTTATAAATAAAAAAAACTAGAAATAACTGGTTCCATGTTACGTTCTGTTCTTGCTTCCATGTTTTGAAATTAAGAAAATTTTACTTCATTAAGCGGCATTTAATCCCTAAAGGTATTTTTATTCTAAGAATACCCTTAAAATGTTAACACATAAAAACACGGGTACAGAGAGTCACCTACAGTTTATTGTCGTCTCCGAACGGCCGAAGAAGATAATTGTGGCTGGAAGTTTGTACCTCCTGTAGGGTTCCGTATCCAAAGGGTGCCAACGCGACCCTATTACTAAAGCTCCGTTGTCCATGTGGTCAGTCACTCGCGAGATGTGTAGCCGGGAAAAAATGTCAGATTTTCTTACCCGGATTTGAACCCGAGTCTCTCTCTCTCTGCACCGATCCTTGCCAAACCTCCAACTAAAACTCAAATTTTGAAACTTTGAAAGCTTCAATTTTATGCAGTGCAACGTGACAACAGAAGTATAATATGACTCATACCCATTCTCAAGTGTCTTACGCTATGTATCCTTATTATGATGTATTATACTATTGATTCAATTACAGAGTGTCAAAATATTTGGTTCCCCTTTGTTTTGGTCAGCATCTAATTTGATCAAACTAAGAAGCGTGCCATGTTATCATCACATACCCCAAAACTACACTATTCTATTTGATTGACAAATTGCTTAAGTGGGTCAGGTCAACAGATGAGATGGCAAAGTATGATTGAAATTTGATTTTGGGAGCTTGAGAGTCGGCACATACTTAATGGTCCATTCAAAATGAGTGAAATTGAAGTTAAATGGATTGAATGTAATTCGATTAGCATCGATTGATAATTGTAATTTGATCGTGAGTGTTGACGCGTTGTTCCTAATACAATAATTGCACTTGCACAATAAAAAACTGCGAATTTAGCGAATGCAAATAAGTCCATATCAAATTCAAATCGAAACAAAAATTTGAGTTTCAAGCCACTAAACCGTCTTTCAATTCTGCTCTTATGTGCACGTTAAGAAGGACTAACCAAACCAAACCAGCTTTACGGCGTTAAATTTCAAGGATGTTTTAAAGTGTCGCGGAGTTCTGACAATTTTCATTCGAAATTCGAATTGTGGCTGATACTAATGAGTGATTCGAATCTATACTGTAATTGTATTGTCCTTCCGTTCTGTGAGGCTGTAAATTGTCCAAATATTCCACGTTCAGATCCGTAGGTCTTCTTGAAGCCTTGAAGTGTATTTGGATGTCGTAAGAATCGAAATGTGGCGACATTTATTTGCCTTTGTATAAGCATGTGGTTTTGAAATTCACCAAGAACGACGTTACGGCTAAAAATCTCCTTCGGTCATGACAGGCAAGTTGCCCTTGTTTCAGCGGCTTGACTGTCTCATGGTCCATTGGGTGGATGTGCTGTCTGTCATCATTCGGGTCGAATTATATACTCTTTCTGAGTTGTCTGTATTGCTCGTCGTCACTCGCTAAACATTGACAGTCCTTAGAGGTTATAAAAGTTATGAGATGTTCAAGGGCCGTTCCGAATAGGCATTAAGTATTAAGTTTAAGCTCCACATATGTATTGTAGAATATATATATATAACATACATGGAAACAAGAAGCTAAGCTCTGTGCTCTTCATGAGCTGCGCTGTCCAAATACATACTTATTTTAAATTCCCTTGATGCCTTTACCTTAATTCTAACTCAAAATTTTTTTGTTTTTTTCTTTCAAAACTTACAGGCTGAACCAATTCGGGTAGTTGTCACTGGCGCTGCCGGTCAGATCGCTTACTCCCTACTTTACATGGTGGCTCGCGGTGAGGTCTTCGGCAAGGATCAACCCCTTATTCTGCATTTATTGGACATTCCACCAATGGTTGGTGTGCTAGAAGGTGTTGTTATGGAATTGGCCGATTGTGCACTTCCCCTGCTGCGCGAGGTTATCCCTACCACCGATCCAGCTGTTGGCTTCAAAGATGTTTCAGCTGCATTCCTCGTTGGCGCCATGCCCCGCAAGGAAGGAATGGAACGCAAGGATCTTCTTTCTGCCAACGTTAAGATTTTCAAAGTGCAAGGACAAGCCATTGATAAATACGCACGAAAGGACGTCAAAGTGTTAGTTGTTGGCAATCCAGCCAACACCAATGCATTAGTGTGCTCCCACTATGCACCATCAATCCCAAGGGAAAACTTCAGTGCAATGACCCGCTTGGATCAAAATCGTGGAACAGCACAAATCGCAGCTAAATTGTCGGTGCCAATAACTGCAGTGAAAAATGTCATTATCTGGGGTAACCATTCGGCTACACAATTCCCCGACCCAAAGAATGCCTCGGTCAAAATCAACGGCGTGGACAAAACTGTTTGGGAAGCTATTGGTGATGCTGCCTATCTGCAGGGACCCTTCGTGGAGACCGTGCAAAAGCGTGGCGCGGCTGTAATTGCTGCCCGCAAAATGTCATCCGCTATGTCCGCTGCTAAGGCTGCTTGCGATCATATGCACGATTGGTGGAACGGTACCAATCCTGGTCAGTTTGTTTCGATGGGTGTGATTTCCGATGGCAGCTATGATGCTCCAAAGGATGTGGTCTTCTCTTTCCCCGTGGAAATTGTCAACAAGCAATGGAAGATTGTTCAGGGGCTTAATCTTGATGACTTTGCAAAATCGAAATTGGCTGTTACTAGCAAAGAATTGCTCGAGGAGAAATCCGAAGCCATGGCTGTCTGCACTGCAGATTGACTACCTGGTGAGGCAAAATTGTAGACAGGAGGAATTTTGTTTCCTCGGTATCTTTTTTTTTCTTTTTCTTTTTTTTTATTAAAGTCTTAACCCCAATCAGGTTTTGTGTGAAACACTGCTCCCTTTGTGGTCCATATTTCAATTGAAATGTAAAATTTGTTTATAAAAAGAAAGGTTGCACCTTGATCCGTGCATCGCAATACGAATAATGATTTCTATATTTTTTTAAACACGAAATTGTTAAATTTATTGTAAATAAAAATGAATGCCTTTTATAGAAATGTGTCGATTGATTTAATACATACATAAATGTGTCTTTGCGACCGGAAAATAACATCTTGCATAATGACTGGGCAATTATTTTTTAAACTACTGGACAACAATGGACTAATTCGGAATCTACCAGAATACAAAAACAAATACAGTTATTATTTGAATACAGAAACTTGATCCGGAACAGATATAAGGGACAACATCCAGCTACTTAAATAGTTTCGGTGTACAAAGTTGATTGTTTTTTGGGTCTGTTATCCTGATGATACTATTCTCAATTCGGGAGAGTTGTCGAGAGAAGTCGATTTAACTTTATGATTTTCTTAAAATCGATTGTTATCCACACTTGCTCCGTAAATTTTGCAGTCGCATTTTTCGGGGTCGTAAAGAATGCTTTTTTTGAAAACTTAGAAAAAGCAACGAGATAGAGTCAAAGGCTTGTTGGTTTATTTTTGTTAGCAAATTTAATGTAAAGATACAATTGTTGCGGTAAGAGGAGGCGACTCTGCGAGCCCGAGCGTTGTCCATTTACATCCGCTCTGATTCGTTTTAAACGAAACCTTCTGTCCGGATAAAAATTGCACAAACCGATCAGGTCTCCGTTAATCTTACTCATCCAAACTCCATCTAAGAAAACAGGACCAAAAGTGAACTGAAGAATCTTTCTAACAAAACGACCAATAGCATTTTCATGCTATGATGAGATCCGTGTTCTACACCACAAACTACGATTGCGACGGTTAGGCTTTTGTATAAAAGCGGTCGTTCGAGATATGGCTTAGTTCAATAAGCCATGCATCATTTAATGATTTTCATACATACATCTCAGGCCAGAAACCCATGGATGGTCTGAGCCTGAGCTAAGGCTGCTTTCCATCCTTGACGGACCCGGGCTTCCAGTTGCCAAGACCAAGTCGCCTTACATCCGCGGTTACTTGGTCTTTAAACAGGGGGTTCGGTATTTCTCTTCTTCTCGAACAGAAGGCTCGGAGTCGAAGACTCTCTTTGCTCGATGTGTAGTTGTTTCGACATACCGAAATAAAAACGTCTATCAAGGGTTATTCTGAGCGGGATCTCCACTGTGGTTTCTGGAGTTCACAAACTAAGACAAACTCCTGAACTACGTCTACACGTTCACATAACTCGCTGGATACGATTTTGTACGAGGGGCAAATAGATCTAATATCCCAATAGTCGGGCATGCATTAAATGATTTAGAAGAGTTCAAATTCAGTCAGCTAAATCAACCATCTGTATATTACGAAATACTCCATTATTCTCTTCCCTGCGAACTGCAACTTCAGCAAACACGGTGAGACAGTGATTTTTCCGTAGATTTTCGGAATATGGAAAGATATGAATAGGAACGCATAAAATTAAACAATTCTTATACCGTTTATTATTCGATTTCCTTTTATTTTGTTTAGTGTTTTCATACGATTTTCGTCAAATGCTTGCTAACAAATATCTTTTCAGTTGTCTATTTACAGACTTATGCGTACATAAGTTTATTCATTCTAAAATGTCCTTTCTTCATTGTCTAGTAGAAAAAACACTCAACTGCTTTATTTGAGGAAAAACAAAACCACTCTGAACAAACAATTCTTTCAAGCAAAAACAGAAAATGAAATCAATATTTATTAAGCGTCCTTTTAATTGTTAACTGGATATAAAATATCATAATGGCCAGGTCTGTAAAGTAAAAATACTTTAGGATCGGTGCCCTCGGGAAAGTCGTGGGCCTTAACTTTCCCACCCTCGCCGCGATCCATGTATTCAACGCGAACGCCAACGTTCAAGGCAGTGCATAGAGCAATAATATGTATATGGTCGGATTCTTTGTACATCGGTTCGACCTCTTGGTGGCGAAATTCCTCTATAGTAAAATTTCCTTCGATGAAATTCTGATAGAAATCCGCTTCTTCCTGTAGTTTTCCCGAGGTAATAAGACGTAAATATACTACAACATAGTCAGAGTATCCTTGTTCATTGAAAACTGTGTGAAGTTCATTTACGATGTTAGTGTCTTTTGATGTATCAATTGGGTCAACACGTTTGATAACTTCCATGAACTGAAATCAAAAGGAAAGATGAAAATTTAGTGGAACCACAAAGAAAGTGACAGATCACAGAAAACCATTCAACAACTTAGGATGAGGTCTTCAATTAAATTGACTCTCTTCTTGAGAAAAAAAAAACTTTCCCTTTTAAGACTTACCGTTTCGTGAAAGTCTTCCAATGTAAAACTCGGAAAACCCAATTGAACTAGTTTGTCTTTTGACTTCTGTGCCAGATCCCTAAATGTCTGATAGTCTTCTTTGTTGCTAAGTAAATACTCCAAATATGCGTAGGCAAATGCTCGAAAGAAGCAATTGCCATCGGGCCGGGTGCGGCGCATAAATTTGTATTTAACTCCGAGATCTTCGATTTTGGATGTGTAAACCGCATCGCCTTGGTACTCCTGATTGAGGGTAGACACCACTTGCAGCTCACTGACCAGTGGGATGCTTTCTGATATCTTTCAAATTAGTTTTTGTAAAATAAAAATTAATGAGTAACATAAATAAACATGGAAAAGTGTATTAACCTCTTTTTCAATTTGCCGCTGTTGTTGCATTATTAGCTCATCTCGATTTATAGTTTCCGGGGCCTCAGTCGATTCCATAATCAGCTAAAGAGGTAAATAGTCTTGTAAAATAATAAATTTTAATTAAATTCACTGGTTAAACGAATAAACTCAATTTTCTTTTGCTAAATTTGCGATCGAAAAGCGTACCAAATAAAATAGCAATTGACAGATAAAATTTGTTTTGGCGACAACCGTATCTACAAAGACTCTCAAACTGTTAGAAATCAGGGCTGGTTTAATGGAAGTGGTATGAATTCTACAACTTCCCTTCAAGCTTTAGTTACCAAAGAATATTGAAAAGAAAAATCCTCTTTATTTTATTAAAACAAAATGTTTAGATGAAAATTAAAAATATATTGCTAATCGGAGACCACGTACATTTTGACAAACGGACGATTTTAGCCAATTAAGAGACATCCAATAGCTACTAATGAAGAAATTCACGTACTAGCCTAGAAAAACATATTTCTCTTATTTAAAGGCCTTAAGTGAAAAATATATCTACAGGACAGGCTACATATGTTGCTGCCTGAACGCAGGAAATTTTATGCTTATTACTGGACTCCTTTTCACATAACATTCCGATTCCTAAGGTCAACTGTCTCTGCTGTTCCGGTTAAGTAGCGCTCTTCTACAGAAACAACAATCGGAAACAGTAGAAAAAGTACATAAACGTAACAGTATAGCAAGATTTTTAAGTGCGTACTGTGCATCTGAAAACCCTGTTTTTGTGTAGAGCTCATCGAATTCATTCGATATTTTTTTGTACTTGTACTACTTTGTACTACATGGAATCAATTTTCATTATAAAATTCATGACAATTCCTGGCTTAACAAGTATATTCTGATTTTGAATTTGAATTCGAACCTGACTCATAAATTGACAAAAATAAATGTCGCTTTTCACTATTTAGAATGCATTTTTTGTAGAAGTACCTTCCAAATGGTTTTATTTTCATTTAATCTATTTTTTTGTCATTATGAAGGAATTTTAATGAACGGAAATTCTCAAAAATATTAATTTCCTTTCTTTTCTTTCGATTCGGGCCCCTATTCACACCCATCCACCACTTGGTAAAAAAAACACTGAATATGAATGAATCCATTGCCATGGGTTCTTTTAGTTATTAATGATTTTTCGTTAATCATTGATTAATCAAATCCCCTTTAATATATTAACAATTCTTGATTACTATTTTCTACATGCCTGTCACTAACATCGACTCTAGATGAATAATATAAAATAAAACGATAAAACTGTAAGTACATTTATCATTTTGCCCAATCCCTTATTTTGATTAAGAATGACAAACCAAAAGATATTTCCCAATTTGGCTTCAAATTAAATTGTCCCAATCACCTGAGCACTCAAATAATTGTCCACATCAAATAAAACAAAAAAGTCCAAACAGCCGCCATTTTACTAGTTGGGCAATGCTGCTTGTGACAGACGTCAAAAATTTCCTTTTCCTAAAAATCCTCTTTCCGGTCGGTCCGAAGCGTGTAAGTTCATCGAAGATTTTCTACAAAATTAAATTATTAAACATCCGAAAATTGGTTAGATATCCGAAGTGAATTATGTCCCCAAATGTTGAATAACAGTTGAACGAAATGAAAACAAGTTGAATTTATGACCGAATATTTTAAAGTGTTGCAAATAATCGTGTATAAAGTTTGACAGTTCCATTATTATCGATGTTTACCTCAGCATAAAGAAGGCACTTAGACGTAAACCATAGAAAATTGAATAGAAAAGATGAATTATCGGCCGATAAACTGAGCTGTGCTAATTACGGATTATTTGACCAATTTTTGGAATACACTAATCAACAAATCTAATATAAGAAAATCCTTTACTCACTTGTATCGTTGCTTGTTGTTTTTTTCTTTAGTGGCAAAATGAGGACAATCAACTCAAATCAATGCGTAAAAATCCCCTCACATATAAAGGCCTCAGTTAAGGCGCGTGTGGTCACAATCACAGGCCCACGGGGTGTGTTGAAGCGCAGCTTTAAACACTTGGCCCTCGACATGTACATGGTCAACAAACGTTGTCTTAAGGTTGAGAAATGGTTTGGAGCCAAGAAGGAGCTTGCCGCCGTGCGTACCGTGTGCAGTCACATCGAAAACATGATTAAGGGTAAATAACGTTATATATTATTCAAATTTAGAAATCTTTAAAGTGTGCATTGCAGGTGTTACTAAGGGATTCCAGTACAAGATGCGTGCAGTGTATGCTCATTTCCCCATCAACTGCGTTACTTCCGAGAATAATTCAGTGATCGAGATTCGTAACTTTTTGGGTGAGAAGTACATTCGTCGCGTTGCGATGGCACCCGGTGTGACTGTCGTCAATTCGACCGCGCAAAAGGACGAATTGATTGTCGAAGGCAATGACATTGAAGCTGTTTCTGGTTCAGCGGCTTTGATCCAACAATCTACCACTGTTAAGAATAAGGATATCCGTAAGTTCTTGGACGGTTTGTATGTCTCCGAGAAAACTACAGTTGTAAAGGATGAACTTTAAGTTAATAAAAGCAGTTTGATTTTTTATCACCTAAACCAGACGCCCGGTCTTTGTTATTGGTAACGAAAACGAGATGACTATTGTTGAATACAAGTGCCAAATTGGCTTTCGACATCAAAAGGTTGCAGTCGATGCAGGTGACTCCTGGGCATCGACGGTTACGCGATCGCTTGAAACAATGATTAGAAAAGGATATTGGTTGAATAACACCACAAACAAAGCCCTTTTTTTCTTGTGGTAAAGAGGTGGACTTTTTGACTTAATCGAGTTTCATATTTTCTTCCACTGGCCCGACTCGACGAAGAATTTTTTTCTCGAAAGTGTAAAAAACTGCTTTGCCTTCTTGCTTGTCGTCTAAAAATTCGTTCCATACAGTACAACTGGCAGGATCAAAGTTTTGTCGTGCATACAGTTTGTCTCCCGCATTAAGATATTTGAACCCACTTTTTTCACTAAAAGAAAGTAGCAGCGGTTTCCAAGGGTGTCTTGGCCGTGTCTCTACTAAAGTGTGGAGTTCATATTTACTCCAAGCTTGGTTAACTCCTTAACCACCTTGAAATAACAGTTGCCAACAATTTCGTTTTGTCCTTTGCGGTGGACAGATATTTCTTTGTTGACAACATGTACGTGGCCAACTCGCTTCGCCTATTCTCCTATTACCGTAAAAGGCACTATGATACTGCGCTGTGAGATACAGCTGAACAGATTTGTGGAAGATAATGCCTTCCGTGTCCTGCCTGGCGCACTATCTGTTCCCGCACAAGGTTGAAGAAGTCACACAACAGCGCATCTCCTTACCGAAATCCGGCGCATGTTTGGATTAGCTTGTGTGTTTTGCAGTGTCACGCGTCACAGCTGTATTAATTTTGCCGGGATCCCGAAATCGACCATCACCTTGTAGAGTTCAAGACGAAGAATGCTATCGTATGCGGCTTCAAAGTCGATGAATAGATGGTGAGTCTCGTCTTAAAAATCGTTGGTCGTCGATCTGCCGGGCCGGAAGCCAGATTGGTACGTGCCGATTAGTGCCTTAGAAAAAGGCTTCAGACGTTCACATACTACGTTGGATAGTGTCTTATATGCGAAATTAAGCAGGGATGTGCATCGATAGTTCCTTAAAGACATTAGTCCGCCTTTCTTAAAGATGGGACAAATAGAGCTGATAGTCCAGTCATCGGACATGGTTTCATCCACTCATACTTGCCATGGGTGAAAAGCTCCGCTGTAAGGCCATCAAAGCCGGCGGCCTTGTTATTCTCCAGCATTTTGAAAGCTGAGCCCACCCCTTTTCAAACTGGGAGGGGTGTTGGCCTCTGTATTGATTGAATGCGGGTTCAGTTTTTGCCCTATCACTCTCTCTACCTGCCCATTTAGGAGCTGCTGGAAATACTGCTTAAAAACATATACAATTCCCTGTGCTTAGGTTTCCTCCACAGCTTTAAAGTTCCTGTCTTTCGCATTGAAAATGTTAATGGATTACCTAGGAAAAGAGCACGAAATTGAGACCAGAATCCTGTAAGGGAAATAGGCTTCCCGTTCACAGCCATAATAAGAGCTTTAAATGACTAGGCAACCCAGAAATTCAAAAATTGTTGACAACGTGTAGAACGGCATGATAACTGCCGTACTGATTAAAAATGTAACGAAACGATATCTGAGCTCCAACAAGATAGATCTACGGTTAATGGTGGGACTGGTAACGACACATTAATCTAAATCTCCAATTACACAGACTCGCTTCGACAGAAATCGCAACATGCGAAAGCTGTGAGGAGGAAGATGATCTGGATCACTTTCTCTGCCACTGTCCAGCAACAGCGTGACTGCGACACAAGAAATTGGAGTCAGTAATGATACCAACTCTGATTCACAGACTTTCTAACCACACGCTCCGTTGTCCTCCTATTACAAACTCCCGTAACAAACCAACCGACTACTCTACTCTATGAATAGGACTACTCCTCCCCTACGCCACCTCTGTAATTCTAACCAGATACGGCTTTGGCACCAATCCTGATAAGACGGAATATGGTTTCTTCACAACAAAGAGGAAACTTGAGAAGTTTACTCTCCCAAAAATAATTGGAACCGCATTGAAACTTTCCCAAAAAGCTAAATATTTGGTTGTTATACTAAACTCCAAGCTTACGTGGAAAAGAAACCTTGAACATAGACTGAACAAGGCAATCTATGCTCTCTATCTATGCAAGTAAACCTGTGGCAAGAAGTTTAGCATGCGACCGCATGTATAACATACGTCCTACATAACGGTGATGCTTACCTACGGCTCTATTGTATGGTATTGTACGCTATCTACGCCCTAAAGCTGAATAAAAAACAAAGGCTAGCCTGTCTATGCTTTATAGGAGCATTAAGATCAACGCCGCAAGTAGGTCTCGAGATTTTGCTTGAACACTGAAGCGTAGAGTGCGGTTCGACAGAGAGAATCTAACACTTGGAAGAACGCATCCTATGGGTATTCCTCAATACTCAGATATTTCAAGATGATGGTGTCGAACGCGAGGACAGATTATACGATCCCATCTTACATCTTCACCAAAAAGCACGATTGGAAATATAGCTTCCTAATCGAAGCACGGGGCACTCAAATCTTCACCGATAGATTTAAGTTGGAAGGAGGAACTGGTGCCGGATTATTTTGCAATACGTTGAACATCAATAACTTGTCTAGACTTCATACTTCATGTAGTGACTTTCAGGCTGAAATCTTCGCCATCGAAAGAACTGCTTTGACTGCACTTGTAGAGAACCTACAAGAGTGAACATCTTCGCGGACAGCGTCAGTAAAAGCAATAAACCATAAAATCGCATGCAGTAGACAGCTGCATGATCTAGGCGAATGCCACTGGTCTTCTGGCAACAGGAACATAGACGGTAACGGAAATGCAGATGAACTTGCCAAGAAAGGATCATTGCTGGAGCTGGAAAGGGCGGAAAGATTACCACACATATCACTGTGTGAGTTAATGAAACAAATAGTCAAAGTGACTCGAGAACGTGGCAATAGTGTATGGAACTCTAGGTTTACTTCATATCTCGAGGCCTATGGCCAGAACTAAACCCAAGGAGAAGTACAGGCTTTCGGCCTTACATAAGAAACACTTACGCATCCTGCAATTAACCCAATGGCCGTCATAATGGCCTTTGGGCCATTATCTCCGAGAATTTTTGTAGGAGCTACCAATTAGAAGAGGAAATGTAGACTTTTAGGCACCTTTATGAATGCCCCAACCTACAGGTGAGACGACTTCGGTTCATGGGAACTGGGAGGACTCGCAAGGATACCACTCAAGAACCTTATATGTTTCATCAGTAGCACCAAATGGTTTCTCCAAGAGCTATAATAAAGTTTTTGAAAAAGGGACATATTTTGTTATGGGGAATCAGGCCCCCATGGTTACTTCCAACTTAGGAAGTTCATGCCCTTCAACCTAACCTTACACTCCGCGCGCACCACCCCTCATGACTCCGACCTTCTCGAACTACATTATTGATCCTCAGACAGGACTATTCTCATGAGAGAACGTATTCCATGCTGTTTAGAGTCGACAATTCATTGTAAGTTCAATCAACGCCATTTGGTGAAAATTTAACGCATACACCCTTGATTTTTTTTAACCCTTGACTACCAAAAGAGCTGTTGGGCAAAGTATTTTTATTTGTACATTAGCGGCGAATGTACATTTGTATTTATGAGCTAAGGGTGTATATTTTTTGTTCAGTTTAAAATCACTTAACGGCCAGAAGAGATAGCGGAGTTCACGAGACCCGAAGAAAGTACGGCACGAGCTCATCAAGAATTCCCATTAGATGATAGCTTTTTTCAGTATTGTCTGCGAAACATTTTACGCGCTAGAAATGTATCCTTTTTCAATTTTACTCACGATAAACATTATTCAAAGTAATCATCATATCGAAGAAGCTCTTGTCAGCTTATGCTAAAACAGTGCTCGGAATCTATCAGGCAGCAGATAGTTGTCACGAAATTCAAAATTGTAACCCCCTTGTTGCAAAAATAAAACTGAGGAAGCACAATGACTATGTCAAAACGCTTAGATTGGTCCAAATCATATATCTATATACCACGCGACAATATAATCTCTCACGCTCAAATCAAAGCGAAACAATTTCGGGTTTCTTATAGAAATGATGTAAGTTGTTTTATTTTTATGATTTTTATTTAAATTCGTTCATTGTAGCCTTGTCCACCTGCAATGAGTCTTCTGATTGGTTGGGAATATGGTCGAATATGGTTAAAAGAACGTGACGCTTTCGTTGCAGTACGAGCCGTAAAAAATAAACCGAAGAGAATTCGTAATGATTTTAGATGGTGGCTGGAAAAGAGACAAAAAAAATAATACATATGTTAATTAAATAAATAATAAATCAGTTTAAATATAGGCCCGTGTTTTTCGGTCGCATGCACTGCAGGACTCAGCTTAAATTCAATTGCATGGGTGAGGTCAATTCCCACTATACTGCGCTACCAAAGCTGAGATCTTTACGTTGGATATCATTACTGAAAATACTTTGTTTCTAAGCTTGATACATCGTTACCACCTAAAAAACTGTGGTGTAATCTGCGTCAAAATCGTGTTTCTGGCCGAAGTACTAGCACAAAATGTGAGCTCGCTCCTGATACACTTAATGACTATTTTCTGAGTGAAGGTACTGTGGATGGTTGATTTTGTCACAAACATTGAATCAACATCCAATTTTGTTGATTTTGAAGTGCATACAGAGGCTAATGTAATTGATACCATGAGAGGCATACGCTCTTATTGTACTGGAGTTGATGTTATTCTTATTCGCTTTATCAAATTAATATCTGGAATTATTGATCATCTAACGCACATTATCAACTGTTGTATAATGACCTCAACTTTTCCTCAGCCTTAGAAAATTGCGAAGTAGCTTTAAACCACAAAAGCAACATCTGCGGGAGACTATAGGCCGATCAGTATTTTGCCGTCCCTATCAAAGGTGTTTGAGAAAATATAGCGAAGTGGATAATAAATTCCTTGTCTTTGAACAATGTGCTTAAGACGTCTTAATCTGACTCCAGAGCTAACCATAACTGCTCAACAGCTATGGTCCATATTTTTGAGGAAATACGAGAAAATTATGCTAAGAGCTGGGTATTACCTGCTTGATTTCTCGAAGGTCCTTGACAGAATAAAACATGATATATAAAGCTGGAAACTCGAAAACTTCTTTGGATTCAGTGCGATTGCAGTACGGTCAATAAAAAACTTTCTGACCAACATGTGGCAAAGAAATGTTATTGGAAGTAGAAAGTCTTTGCTAAAACCAATTTAGCAATGTGCCACAGTGGTCTGTTTCACGTCCGGTTTTATTCTATTTTTATTTGCTTGCAAATCTGCGTCTGTGTACTTATATGCTGACGATGTCCAACTCGTTCTGGCTTGACCTTTTGTTATGGCCGTCTAACCTATAAGCGTACTTTTCAAACTTTCGATTCTTCAAGGAGTTTTTCCTAAACTCTGGAAGAGCTCGTACATTATCCCCATCCATATAAGAAAGGTCCTAAAACGATGTATCGAACAACAGACCAATTTCTTAGCTCTCATGTATTCCGAAGCTGCTCAAGAGCATCGTCTACTGCAAGTGCATCATATCTTCAAACCAACACGGATTCCTTAGAGGTAGGTCAACAACTAACAACTTGACTGAATTCGTTTCTCGAACCCTCCTTGGAAGAAAGTAAAAAAGTCGATGTTGTAGCCACTGACTTCAGCAAGGCTTTTGACAAAATATCATACTCCTCAAACTTAAGACTCTTGGCTTTCCAGCACTCTACATGGAAGATCGTCAATAAGTCGTCCTTTTCAGATCTTTCAAATCGAATCCACTTATAGCTTTTTTTGGAGTCGCTCAAGGTGATCACGCTGGTTCAATGATTTTCATCTTGTCAATAAATGATGTCGACCTTATCATACAAAAAATATATATATATCTGTATATGCTGATGATATGAAATTTTTTGTGAACATTTCATCCCCAGCTTACTCATGCCTCCTGCAAGACGATCTGATTAGGTTCCCAATGTGGTGTAAACAAATTTCCTGGAGCTAAATATCAGCAAATGTCAGGCCATCACATACACACGTAAGCGTCTACCACAACCTCCCAGAGCCTACTTCATCTGCAACGAACCTGTTCCGCTCTCCTATGTCGAACGATGGTCACAAAATCCCTTTAAATCACTTTTGTTAGACCCCTGCATCGATGGTCAGTTAGAAATGGGTTATTCTTATTTACTGGCGTACTGTCCTTCAGTCTAGCCGCCCTATTGATGCCAACCAAGAGATAGTCTCTCGATAGTCCAGATCACTAGACTTGTCTACGCATAGAGGAGACTGAATAGGCTTATGTCAGGTCAACATGTTTAACGTTCTCTCAATGTTTATGAGGTTCATCACGGCTAAAAAGGTTTTTGAAAGCAGTATGCTATCGGAGCCAGTTTTTGGCCGACTTTCACGTAAGTCATCTTCAAGGGACGTGCGATCACGCCTATATTCAGTGCCTGTTAACTTTTATCAAATTTGTATGCATTTTCTTACGGATTAATCCATTCAGAACGAAGCGTTTTATGACCATACGATAAGTTGAGTGGCATATGTGCATCAGTCCAAGAACTTTTACCGTTATTAATAAAAAATAATAAGTAAGAACTTACAGCAGCCACTTCCGATTGTGCTGAGCACATTCTTTATGTGGGTTTTGTTTATGGAATGTGGAATAATGTGCTATTTTATTACACGTTTTATATGAATTTTGGTGGAATGATTTGACAGCTGACGGCATGTTCAATCCGTTTATACAGAAAATCCTAGAATTCCTTCAATCGGTCCGCTTTTCATCGTGACTTAAACTTATGTAAAGAACCTATTGAAAACTATCTATTATGGTTGTTGTGCGATCGGTCCTTGACGATTAAGTCGTTTTGTTTGACGATTACGTCAAATGTTTAACGAGAACAAACGATCTTGTGTTCGTTGACAAAAAAAAGCACGTGCGAATGAAGAGGGCTTAGAACGCCC
The DNA here is from genome assembly GCA_963555765.1 of Orthonevra nobilis. NCBI lineage: Eukaryota > Metazoa > Arthropoda > Insecta > Diptera > Syrphidae > Orthonevra > Orthonevra nobilis. The sequence continues at coordinate 142,809,312 of OY743224.1, forward strand.
CAGATACGCGAACAGCCATTTTCCCGATATTCATACAGCTTGCGACTGTGTCTTCCCGGGTGAAAGATTTTGTTTTTTGGGAGATAAATTGATCTCTTCATAATTGGGAGCTTCTGTGACATCACTGCTTCTGGGCTTCGAGTCAGCTTCCATGATCATCATCTTAACTCACATTCCAAATATACATATATTAATATTATGTTTAACGTAAAATAACAAAAAATATAGACAGTAAAGCATGAGCAAAGAAGCCATCAACTAAATACACGAAATAAAATAACTTGCGACTTGAAGTTATTTATGTTAAAAAAAAGAAGCTGAAATCAAACCAATGTGAAAACCCCTCAAGGTTCTACAGTTTGAAGAGTCGCGATATTTTATTTGCTGAACCCAACCAAGAGAGCATGTGTCAAAATTGAATGACATGTTTTTCCTTACGAACGATTGTTTGTGAAATAATTTCCTAAAAAAACAAATCTATTTTCTGTTAAAGAAATTAAATAAGGTAAGTGCAACAACCTCATTGAAACTTTTATTCAATTGGAAACTGTCAAAAATAACAAGTGACTTAACCAAAACCATAAAAGGATGTTTTTTATTCAACTTGCATCAGTCCATAAACTTTATTGCGCTTGCTTGTTGCGCATATTGCAATATTTTGTTTACACATTAAGGAATATGCACGCAGTTGCCGTACTTCCTGCACAAAATTATCATCCTTGAATTCGAGTTCACCCTGCCTGTTATATTTTAAGAATAAAGTGTCTAGATGTTGCTATGTTTTTTTTTGTTCTTTTAAGTTCGAGGCGACTACGTAATAGAGTATCCTTATGCTGCGATATAGATTGCCGGGCAATCCATGTCAACTAGCGTCTTACAGTTGAAATGTTTCATTACTCCAGCTTTTATCGTAACTCTCAACTCATTTCATTCACTCGTAGGTATTGTTTTTCTAACAGCATCGCGAAACAACATTTTTTCTGTTTCTCCAGTTGTTGAGAATTGGATCTTTAAGCCTAAAATGCAATTTACCCAATTCTGGTCGCATCGCATCATTGTTGATAAAATTTGCAATTTGAAAATTGGCGGAATTGATATAGAAAAGTCCCATAACGACAATCGACAAGCTTTTTCCAAAACTTGTTATTGGTTTTCATGTAAACCCTGCTTTGGTTACCTAGCTTACTTTACAAGAAGAATCCCTGGATGTCTTGCCCTAAAATATTTTAACATTTTTGCTCGAACTGTTGTTGCGTCAGCGGTAAAAAACATTTCTTTTTGTAGCTAACAAAAAAAAAAAAATGCATAACATACAATTTCTTACCAAGTACTTTTGCAAACTTTCTTTCTATTTATGAAAATAGACGCACCATGGTCGTTCCCAAGATCTCATCAAAAGACGAGCTCCTCCGCCTCATGTCTGAAAGAGATAAGATCGAAAGGTCCATAGCCCAATACGGAGACATATTATCAGCGAATGGTAACATTGGAATGGTTGCACCGCTAACCGACCACGAAGGCTATCCCCGCAACGACATTGATGTCTATCAAGTTCGACAAGCAAGGCAACAAATCCTTTGTTTGCAAAATGATCACCGCAAACTTATGGAAGAAATTGAAAAACTTCTTCACCAAGTTCATCAGGAGGCGGCTGAAGAGGATCAAAACGGTGGCATCTCAGACAAAACAGCGTCCATTGATTTGAACACACCAAGTGAACAGACTGCTTTCGAAACACCCCTTGTAAATGTTAATATGGTTAGCCCTGGTTCTCCGGCTGAGGATGCTGGTCTTCGGGTCGAAGATATAATCTTTCAGTTTGGCTCCATAAATTCAAAGAATTTCGAAAACAATCTCAATCAAATCGGCGCATTGGTCAAGCACATGGAGAATCAACGGATTGCCCTTAAAGTAAAAAGGAACGCGCAGATGTTGGATCTGATTTTGATTCCGAAGAAATGGAGCGGTCGTGGTTTACTCGGCTGCAACGTTGTTTTGCCGGAAGCTATAGAGCGGTAAAAGATAGAATTTGGTAGAATGAAATACATCAAAGAAATGGAAGTATCTTTTCGCAAAGGGCTATCAATTTAAACTTGAGATTTTGTAATTCTAAAGAAGTGGAATGAAATAAAATTCAAAAGGTGTTTTGTGTTAATACGATGGCAACACTTTATTTAATATTTTTTTTAAAGATCTTGCATTAAATATGAATTTACTTTTCTCAAAAATGTTTTTTTTTTAATTCTAATACTACTGTTAAATAAACTAACGTCTTTATATTCAGAAATTAAATTTAAGTTATGAACATACAGTTGATCAAAAAAGAACTCGGACACTTACCTGCTAACTTTTCCCTGATCTTACAGAACTTAAAAAAAAATATTCAAAATTATTTTTTTACATCTTTATTATAGTTTAATAGACACCAAAAATAAAATGAACCAAATCTCTTATGTTTTATAAAAAAAATATAAAAAAGTGAGAAATTGAAAAAAAAAATATCAATGTCGAAAAGAACTCGGACACGGAGTATTAAATTTAAACTATTAATAAAAAGGACATAAAGTAAAAAAAAGCAGCATTTGGTTGGCAAGCCCTTGTTCTTTAGGACAGCATCCAATCTTCTAGGCATGGATTCTATAAGCTTTGTATGGATTTTAACGCTTATCTGTTAATAATTGTGAAATTGTCTCTGTAAGAGTGTAAACCGCCCCTTATATCTAATTTTGCATGACTGTGCACTTAATTTTCTTTCTAAATAGTGAGATATTTTGTCTTGTTCATCCAATAAATTATACACAGCTGTCCACAACCGACAAGCACCTAGAACCACCACCTCGTTTTTACTATGGCTGTTAGATTGCATTCTTCAAATTAAGTAACCCCCATCCGAAAATTAAACTTGGTTCCAAAATTAAAAATCACTGTTTTTATAGGCTTAGAACCAATTTTTACCTTTTAATTTGGTTTCGCTTATTTATGAACGGTTTCTTACGAGATACTCTCCCATTCATATTGTTCTTTCGCAATACCAGTCTTATTGTTTCAGCATGGATTTTCTTTATTTAGGCTTTGTTACCCTACTGTGTCTAATCTTGTATAACTGAGCTCGGAATTATTTTTGATTTGCTGCACAGTCCATCACTCTCAGAAGGTGTGAATAGTTTAGATCTGCCAGATTTTTGTTCAATCTCTGAGTTTTTATGTTATAAAACGTATATGTCATGATATGTGGAGTGCGAACTTTTTGCTTGTGGTGCAATATCGTGAACCGATTTTAATTCATAATTCTGCTTTATTAAAAGAGCCGTCAATTAAAAGAAGTCTGGCCACACTGGCTTCCTATTTTTATTTTTTATGTCCTAGATTCAAGGAGAACAACATAAGCGCCTCTTGGATTTGCTTAAGTTGAGCTTACACAAAGCATAGAAAATATAAACTCGGTTATTGTTCTATAAAATAAAACGAAAATCAAAGGAAATGATATACAAGCGATTTTGTTCCATTTTCTATAATATACATTTTTAAATGATTTTTTTTAACTACTTGAATGTTATAATAAACGGTAGAGGATACAGTGTCTGAGTTCTTTATTGATCAATTGTATGTTCGCAAATCCTGGAAATAAACAACGAATTCAAAGTCGATTAGAGTTCTCCTTTTATCTACTTTAAAGACGCTTGTAGCAGATTTCATTGATGCGTTTCTGACTTTAGGACAATGAAAAACTTGCTCAACTCAACAACAGTCCATTGCCTCTTGAAGCGTGAGCCATGGTTATAACGGGCATTCACCATCTGGAGTAAACGATTTTACCTTTTAATCCATTCGCGCTCTGTAAACGCGGCAAATCGTTTTTTTCCAATGATAAGGACAGACATTGTCGTTCATCGTTCGTTTTACCCATCTAGGTTATATATAAGCCTAGAAATCAAAGAGCATCGAATTCGAAGATTTAGTTAATGACGAATCTCCACTGAATGAACCGATTCCTTGTCGACAGAATGCATTTAGTTTTTTTCTCATTAATTTGTAAATCTTTTTGGCCTAGTTTGGAATAATTATGAGGTTAATACAACCCGATCAGTACATGTGCTGAATAGTGTCATATACGTCTTTGAAGCCGACGAATAGTATTTGCAAATAATGAATTGCAAGAAATTTAATATAATATAAAAGGCTGGAATGTCCGGGGGATCCCCTTTTATACTCCTCCGAGTAGGGCTTTTGCTTTGTGTTGCCGCGATCATCACTTCGAGGAAAGGTTAGCAGTCTGGTTTTTGGGGAATGCCCTTTACTATGAGTGTTATGTGTTGCAATTTTAATACGTTTGTTATGACATCTTATACTACAGATAATTAATTTCAACGGAACTTAAATGTTTTTTAATTCATCTTATAATATTATTCTCTTCCTTTTTAGTCGATAGCCCATTATACTAGTGCTGTGTTATGTATATTAGTTAAGTTATTTATTACACGCCAATAAAGTTAATAATAATAATAATCATTCTCTTTCTTTAGCTCATGCGGTATTTCATTAAATATTATGAATGCATTATAAAAAAATTTAATTTTGTTTTTGTTTTTGTTTTATTCACGTCATAACATTCTTACACATATTAATTTATTACATAAATTTATATATATAGCAAATTTTTCTTTATTTTGCATACCAATAGCAACATATTCATAATTGTTTCTCTCTGTTTAACATTAAACCACTTTTATACATTTAATAAATTTACAATTGGTGTTATTTTGAAGTCGATCCAGCATCGTTATAATCCCTTAATATCTCATCGTTGAAAATGGGGCTTGATTATCGTACTAAGCACATAACTTACATGCAATAGTAACATACGTTTTCTTATCCTTCCAAAGAAGCCTATTTATTTACTTTAAAAAATATATATTTGTGTCAATTATAATCCATATAGCTGTCACTGTATTAATTATGAGAATGCTTTTCCTTTTACATTTAAATTTAACATGTTTTTTTTTTTCAAACCACTTATAGAATTTTTCCAACTCCGCATTAATTTTGTCTATGGACTCATCCAAATCACTGCACGCAATATACAAAAGGCCATCTTCCGCAAATAGTTGTAGGCACGAAAATTTATTCACATTTGACATTTCATTAACATATATTATAAATAATAATGTTTCTAACACGGAACCTTGTGGAACGCCTAGAGATACGTTGATCGTTCCGATATTGCTTCTCCCACCCTCGTTCTTTGCTTACGTTCCTTTAGGTATGACTCTTACCATTTATTCTCTGTTCCCCTTATACCATATTGAAGGAGCTTTTTAAGGAAAATCCTTACAGGGCTTGCTTTCATACAAAACTACTTTTTATATGATTCCGCTTGACAGTGGAAGAAGTTTTTCCCTTTTATTTTTGGAAACGTTTCGTGAGTATAAGGGATCAACGGCGTTTGGAAAGATAAGATGAAGGGGTGGATACGAAAGGTTTGGAAATCAGATGATTTGGATCCGAATTTTTTGCCATAAGTATTCGAATATCTCGGATATATCGAATTCAAAGAATTTATTTCTTCGTGTGTTCAAATATTTCATGCCGTTACATAAATGGGTTAAAAGCAGAGAACAATGCTGAATTTTAGTGTCTGGCCACACGGGCATAGGATTGAAAACTATACTCGTGTGGCCAGGCACTAAGACCATCGGAGAAGTAGATAAATTGTCAATTAATCTACATCTGCAATGAACATAGCTATTGAAAACGATTAATCTAAAATCCTAGCAAAATCTAGAATCACCAATTTATTTTATAGCAAACATTCGCTAATCGAACACAACGAAACGAAAATAGAAAAATGTCGATTCGTACTGTACACAAAAATGTGCGCAATTTTTAATTTGTAGAAACAAATGTTAAATCAACGGTCTGCTTGCTCTCATCGCAATCTTATCGCAAAAGCCGCAGGGTCCGGATGTTTGAAGTTATATTTTTTTTTTTTGTTTCACTCCCTTCAGAAAGGTCTTGCTTGCATTTCTCTGACTAGTTGCATTTCGCAAATTAAAAATCCAAATAATCTGGGGCGAGTGATATTTCTTTTTGTGAGTAATTTTGAGTCACATTTTGTGAGCTGTAATAATTGTTAAATTGGTTCTTTTAATGTTTCAGAATTCTTGATCAAAGGATAGAGTTTTACTAAAAATGGATGTACCAAAAGGATCCGGCGCTACCAGGTCACGTGGTCAAGGCAGAGCGTCCCGGCAGCAGCAATCAGGTTACTCAGGTGGTGGCGGCGGTGGTAGACGTCCTCAGGATGGTTCGACGCCGGTAAGTGAAGTGCTAAAACGTTTTTTTTTTTTTTATTAATTTTGACTAATTTTGTTTGTAAACATTCGCGGTGTGAAGGTGAACTATTGAATTGCCTTGCGAAATTTGATTCCTGTACAGTTATGCCTGGTTCACTAATGTATTCAAGAAACCATTATCTTTGATATTGGGCCGAAATTCCTTCGCACAAGTTCGGACGTTATTAAGTGTGAGTAGATTTCAGAACAGTTCTTGTCCTTTATGTACATATAAAGGTAGAATCAAATTTCTATTTCTATTTCTATCCATGTATTGACTTGAAATACATGCAAACATAACATAGCCAAACAAACAATTTGTCACGTTCGAATATCCCCAAACTCCATCCATTTGTTTGGCTCCACTTGATATATACGTATGTACATATGTATACATGTATGAATATCAGGGAGAGCTATAACATTTTGTAAGCGGTTATCATCGATATGATCGCGCTTAACTCGTCCAATTTTTTAAAGCGAACAAACCATACCCCGCACGATTGTTGCTGTTTTTTTTTTTTTAATCTTTGTTTAGGTTCACGTTACGTAATCGGAGAATCAAGCTTTAATCTATTAAAGGAAAAACTATTTGATATTAATGGCTCCTTATTTCATTCTGTTGCATTACTATGTATCGGGATCTACTATCATCGTCAAAAAAAGCAAGTGCATTCAATTTCAAGTAAAATGCTAATATATTTTTTAATGTGGTTTATTTTCAATGAAATGGCATGTATACATTTTAGCATAAAATATTATACAAATAGCATCTATGCGTTTTGGCATTGATTTGGATTTTTTGCCTTTCTTTAACTAGAATTGACTGAGGTGAATCTCGTTTCTTGAAATGTTCCTTTTTCGGATTTTTTCATCGATATACTCCCTCAAATCTATTTATCGATATACTCCCTAAGTGCTCTCGTCACGAAAAGAACATTCTTCCACAAGGTTTTACTTTTATGTATTTTGATATAAAGAAGTTGTTTTTTTTCGGAAATATCAGTTCTCGGGTTTCAACTGCTCACATTATCAATAAAACAAAGAGTAGACAAGGACTTTGCCTTCGGTAATCACATCACTACTCTCTTGTTGTGCGGCCGTTCAAGAGTTCCTCCTTTTCGCTTATTTTCAAACTTATAACCATGACTCATATCTAGGAATACGGAATCGAAAAAGTCATGCAATATCAACGTAAAATAATATAGGGCTTAAAAAATAGGTCCTGATTATCGCCACTAAATTTAATTTCTTTTGCTTTGCCTTAGCGTAAAGTTCAAAATCACATCTGGTTACCACTAGAGATTTAGGTTCGAAACCTTGTCTCATATAAGCTAGAGTATTTTTTTTATGTTCTCACGACACACATGGAATTGGTTTTCCTGATATTTTCGTTGTAGCTTCTCCTTTTACTATTTTTTTTTGTGTTGTTATTATTCTTTCATATAATTGGTGGTTACACCCTTGAACAAAACTCGGTTGCATTCTAGACAAGCATAATCTATCTTTTGAATATAATCTTATCTTTTGAAATATTACCCATTTGTTTTGTTTTGTCGTATTCTCAACACTATTAAAGATTTGGTTCCTTTCGTTTTTTTTCCATACACTATGAACTGATAACATAATCCACTAATGTTGGTTTCCTATTTGGAGTTGGCGCAATTCACCGGGAATTATTGAAATGTAAAAAAAAAAAACGTTCATTGATCGTTTGCAGAGCTAACTTCACAATGGTTTAAGTAATAAATTAAACAGTCTCAATAATTTTTCGTTACCTACCTACCCAACCGCCTACCGATTATTATCCGCCATGCGTATGCATATCAAGTTTCCTAGGTGGTCGTCGCTGGCTACCTGCAAAGAGGTCATATCAAAAGTCAGTTTTAAAACCACACATCACTTAAATATGGATTTGGGATAGTTTTTTTTTTTGTTTTTCCTTCAAAGCTTCAGATTGCGTATACCTAGGTGTTTGTTTTTTAAAACATAGCACATATACACTTGTAAACACTGAGAATACAAGCCTAGGGCGATGCCCCATACCATCTCAAACATAACTCTTAAGCAATCGTTAAAGTCTAAGAAGTAATACATTCATATGTGGGATTTGTTTTGTTTCGGTGTTTTTATTTAACAATTCTGACATAAACTTAGCACTTACATTTCTCAGATATAATGTATTGAAATTTCATAATCCCATGAGAAAGAATTTAAGTCTATGACCTACAACCACGTTTCGCAAAGCAATAACCACAATTAAAAAAATCAAAGTTATAATGAGTAAAATGTCTAGTCTAGTCTTGTCTCCAAACGGCTCCAGACTTTTTTGTTTATGGAAAATATCTTTTGTAATTTTCTAAAAGCAACATTGTTACGCCCCGCTCGGTAGACACGGAGGAAAATACGCAGGTTTATTGAAAATTATTATATTATTAAACTTCCAAAACGAATGCGATTCCTTTATGTATGTCTTGTTCATCGTATATGCTGACGGTATCTACAGGGGTCGCGGCTGCCTTTCACTTTGGAAGTTCTTCAAAAGGACTGAATGACGTTCGGTTGCGGTTTAGCTATTCTGAAAAGATCCCCGAATGGCGGATCGCTGGTTAATTTATGTCTCGTTGGCCATGCGGTGAAAATACTTTACTTAAACACAAAAGAAAGAAAACCACAAACAGCTTGAACATACGATACGTACAGAACGCAAAAAGTTGTGGTTTGTGGTCCTGATTATGATAATATGTATTACAACTTGAAAAGGTATTTGGCTTCAAATATGTTCAATTATGTTATAAAACAAAAAATTGTTTAACATAGTGGGACTATTAAACGCATCCTTGAACAGTAGTGTGTTCGTCGAATCGTTGAGATAATCTATAATTACAACAATTTAGAAGAATATTACAGTCCGGTTAATGCGCTTCCTTCATACAATAAAAATTCTTGAAAACCCCGTCAAAGTGAGAGTTGAAGAGTAAGAGTAATTCTGTTCCTTGAAAGTCATGCAGTAATCACTCGCAACTCATTTTATTTGCTGACGACGCTCTTATTTATGAGCCGAAGTAATATTAAAGAACATGTCATTCAAATACGATTCTGCGATAAACTTAAGTGCTGATGGTGAAAACATAAAACAAGACAGCGAGATCAAATATTTAGGTTTCGGGCTCCTCCCACGGAAGTGAGTTGAAACCAATTACACCTCAAACCACTACACATTCTTCTCCTAATTCTTCCGCTCGCTCTGTGCTACGCGCATTATAAGAGTCCTAATATCCTCTTGAAGAGCGAGCAATTAATTAAAAAAAAAAAAGGTATATCTACAATTTGTGCAGCAAATATTTATAATGTTATGATTAAACCACATTTTGAATACTGTTCCAATGTGTTGTATTTATGGCATTGACTTAATGTTATCAAAACTGCAGCGTTTGCATAACAAGACTATGAGAAAAAATTGCAGATAAAATAGATTCAATTCAACAGATGCTTTTTTTAAAAAGGTTGATATAAAGATTTTGTTCAATGTTGTATGTTTCACTTTTTAAATAAAAAATGATATGTTGCACAAATATTTAAATTAAAATGTAAGTTAGCGAAGCGCAAGTATACCGACTTAGTAACAGAATCGATTTCAGATTACCACGCTACCTTCGTAACTTAAAAAATAGCATTATTTATAAAGGCTGTCAAATTTTCAACTCATTACCAAATGAAATAAAACTAATGAAAAAATGATATAATTTGATTCATATTGATCCGAGGCGAGATATTATTGGTTGATGGAGATACTACTGTGTCCAAAAAATAAGGTGACATTGTATTTATTTTGAAAATTCTTTATTTATTCTTCCAAATCAATTTCATCCATTTCAAAGTAATCCCCTCCCGATGCAATGCACTTATGCCAACGGATTTTCCAATCTTTGAAACACTGGTTGTAGTCACTTTCCGGAATGGCCTTCAGTTCCGTCTTCGCTGCGGCTTGAATCTCCTCTATCGTATCAAAACGGTGTCCCCGGAGCAGTCTTTTGAGCTTGTTGAACAGCCAGAAGTCGCACGGCGCCAGATCAGGTGAATACGGTGGTTGTGGAACGACATGGGTTGAGTTTTTGGCGAAATGATCACGAATTACGAGTGCGGTATGGGATGGTGCATTATCGTGGTGTAAAAACCAAGAATTGTTTCCACAATTCCGGCCTTTTTAGGCGGATAGCGTTACGCAAACGACGCATAACGTTTAAATAATATTCCTTGTTGACTGTTTGGCCGGTTGGAAGGAATTCATAAAGCACAACACCACGATAATCGAAGAAAACAGTCAACATGACCTTGATTTTTGAGCGACTTTGGCGCGGTTTTTTTGGTCTCGGCTCTCCTTTGGCACGATATTCGCTCGATTGATCGGTTGTTTCGGGGTCGTAAGCATAGATCCAAGTCTCATCGCCAGTTATAATGCGTTTCATGACATCCTGGTAGTCGGAAAGCATTGTTTCACACACTTCAACGCGACGCCTTTCTTCCAAAAAATTCAATGTTTTCGGTACCAGTCGAGATTTGACGCGCTTGAGGCCCAAAGCATCCTGGTGTTGACTGAGCCTTTCGAAAAGCCAACTTCATCAGCAAGGTCTCTAATCGTTAATCGATGGTTTTTCAACACCAAATCTTCGATTTGTTGGACGTGAGCTTCATCGGTTGAGGTTGATGGTCGCCCAGAACGCTCTTCGTCTTTGACACGTTCACGGCCGGCTTGGAAATCACTATACCACTTGTAAACATTTTTTTTAGACATAGCCTCATCATCAAAGGCTTTCTGCACCATCCTCAACGTATCCGTAGCAGAAAATTGATTCCGCAAACAAAATTTAATGCAAATTCTTTGCTCAATAAATTTCGACATAGCAAAAAACGAAAAACTCACTTTTAGCAGTTCACAAAACGACGCGTATCTCAAACACTATGAATATATTTTGACATGAAATTTCACATAGATGTCACTGACAGTACTACCAACCTAAAAAGAAAGAAAAAATTCCAAATCCTTCGACGCGCGCAGTTTAAATTCATATGTCACCTTATTTTTTGGACACAGTAGTAAATATAAAAATTAACTGCGCGACTCACTTCATTTTGTGCTGATTGTTACAACCTTGGCGATCAGTCCGATTTCTTTTCCTTAAATTTCCTGATTTGTTTTTGTTTTCAATGGGTTAAACCTATATAAATGATGGAAAGAATATAGTCACATAAACAAGTGATCCGAAAACTTAAGATCTCATGGAATACGGTTAAATTATTTGGAGAAAAATGATGAAAGAATGCAAAACTATTTATTAAAACGGTGCTAAGAGAAGTGTGTGTCTAACGGACGGACGGGGATTACTTATTGAAAACAAGAAACATTTTAGCGAAGAAAATTATTTTACTATTTCGTTAAAATAGACCGGTGTAGATGACAAGGCATAACGCTTTTGTTGTCTTCAAAGCAAATCGAAGTAAGATGTTTCAGGAAAACTAACCATTGATGTCCAGACAACTAACCAAAACTTTAGATTTAATCTTTTAATTTCACCATTTTCTTATTGAATTTCAAGGGTAACTTTAGAGGTGGATATCAGGGACGTGGTGGACCACAGGGTAGAGGTGGACCCCAACAAAGCGGAAATGGTGGCCAACAGCAAGCGGCTTGGGGTGGTCAACGTGGCGGTCAGCAACAAGAACAATCCGATTGGCGTGGTGGTCAACAGAGACAACCACAGGAGCAAACGAGACAATCGGGATGGGGACGTCAACAAGGCGGCCCGACACCTTCTGCTGCGTGTAGTACAGCGCCTCCACAGCAACGTCCCCAAGCGCCTCCTTTCCAGGGCCGAGCTACAACTCACCTCGAGACCGCACCTGTAAGCGCTACAGGACTAGGTACAATGGTTCTAGATTTTGTTAACAATGCTCTAATACCCAATCATATAAATTACAGTCGCAAAGGAGGATGCACGTGGATCAGTGCGCGGAAGGCGTGTAATCTCAGAGTTTGTAGCCACTCGTCCAATAGACTTAGTTTCTAAATCCGGTAAATCGGGCATAAATTGCATTGTTCAAGCCAATTATTTTCGAGTTATCAAGACGCCAAAATGGTCAATTTTCCAATATCGCGTTGACTTTTCTCCCGATGTTGATCTAATTAGGGCTCGCAGGGGTTACATATACGAGCATCGTAACCTTTTCGCGGGTTATTTGTTTGATGGCGCTATGTTGTTCACAACAACAAATTTAAACACACCCTCAAAAGAGCTATTTTGTAAGAACAAGGAAGGCGAACCGGTTCAAATAATTATTAAGAACGTCGGTGAAATTAAAGTCACCGACATACAATTGTTGCAAGTATTGAATTTGATTTTGCGCCGTTCAATGGAAGGCTTGAATCTCCAACTGGTATCGAGAAACTTCTTCGACCCGCAGGCTAAGGTTAGTCAACATAAGTTCACCCTTCGCATGCCTTTTTATTATAATTAATTTTTGATTTTCTAGATTTGTGTACCAAACCACAAGTTGGAAGTCTGGCCAGGTTACACCACATCCATTAGGCAGCACGAGCAAGATATATTATTGTGTGCCGAGATTGCTCATAAGATAATGCGCACTGACACACTGTTGCAAATCCTTGTGAAGTGCTCACAAGAAAGCCAGGATTATCAGAATGCATTCAAAAAGGAGGTCGTCGGTAAGTTTATTTCCAACTCTGTTATAATTTATTTTTATTTTTCATTTATTTACTAGGTATGGTTGTCTTGACCGACTACAATAACAAAACGTATAGAGTGGACGATGTTGATTTCGGTCAGAATCCACTTTCAAAATTTAACACTAAAGATGGTGATTCAACGTATTTGGATTACTATCAAACGGTAAATAGAAAAATTAAATGAAGAATGTGTGTGAATATTTTTTTTTGTTTCTTTAGCGGTACAAGATTACAATTCGCGACAAGAAGCAGCCACTTTTGGTCTCTCGACCAACTGAGAAAAATATTCGTAGTGGGCAAGATCAATTTATTATGTTGATCCCAGAACTTTCGCGAGCCACGGGATTGAATGACCAAATGAAAGGCAATTGGAAGTAAGTAAATATCACTTTTTTCTGTGCGTGTGCAAGTTGTAAGGTGGAAGAGTAGAGTTTCCTTGCAATCAATTTGTATAATTTGTTCGCTCTCGACGAATTGTACTAACATTATAATGCATTAGCATTATAGTATAGCATTAGTGGTGTTTTACTACAGTTGGTTATCTCTTGACGCGCGCGCACGCGTAAGCACCCAGTCGCGTTTAATTGTATAAATGTTGTATCAGTGACTCTCCAAGATCCCCTGCCGCCCTCTTCTCGTTTTCGTTTTCGTCATATATGTTAATTGTGTTTTTAAAAAAAAAAAAAAAAAGGAAGAATAAAAAAAAAAAAAAAAATAAAAAGCAATCATAATAATAATAATAGAAAATGAAAAGTGCAGTGCCAGTGCAGTGATCGTGAAGTGCCACAAAAACAAAAACAAATTCAATTATCATCACGCGAGCCTCCCTGATCCCGTTCGTTCCAGTTCCTCTTTTTTTACCCCTTCGCCTGCGTATGCTCTTGGTCGTTGCCGTTGCCGTATGTCAACATTCGGCTAGGCAACGACTGAGAATAGTAAACATCTCGCGCAAAGCGGTTTTGTAAGTAAACTCCAAGCCGGGTAACTGATACACTCCATCACATGGGCATAACACCTGTGGTGGATGTTTTGGAAACTCGGAATTGGATGTTTACGTTACAACTCTGCTTAGTGAGAATTGAGTTTTGAGCTGCTGATGGTTGCAATGTGTAGGAATTTTAGAGTCGACATTTGCAATATTCGCGGGCTCAAAAAGAATTTCTTTGCTGTGTACGCCCACATACATCAATTTAGACCAGCTGTTTTGGCACTTTGCGAAACACAGGTTTGTGAAAACTCTGGTTTTGACCTACCTGGATATAGCTTAGTGCCATTATTCTTCTCACATCGTGGTATCGCCGTATATATACGTAATGATATTGCTTATCAACTTCAACCACAATATCAATGTTCCAATCCGGAATTTAATTTCATGTGGTTCAAATTCTACGTCCATAAGCAAACAATTCATTACTGTTTCATTTATAGAAGTCCAAACCTGAACAGTTCATCTACTTTTAACGAGTTTGATGAGCTGTCCAACTCCATTTTAAGAATTGTATCCCTATATCCTCATACTGAAATTGTCGTTGCGGGCGATTTCAATATACACAATTCTAACTGGCTTCGACATTCTGGTCAGACAACACCCGAAGGAAGGTATGTTGAAATCTTCGCTGAGTTAAACAATTTAACCCAGCTAGTAAATGAGCAAACAAGAATCCCAGACATTGCATGTCACAAAGCCAACACTTTGGACTTGTTCCTCACCTCTCACCCTGACAAATACTCCATTGATGTATTGGCGCCCCTAGGTTCGTCAGACCATTGTGTCATATCAGCCAACTTCACTTCTTCAAACCACCCAGTTAAGGAAAAAACTCCTAAAAGACTTCTTTGGCAATATGAAAAAGCCGATTGGGGCGGCCTCAATAACTTTTTTAGGAGTTTTAACTGGTCACTATGTTTCCTCGATAGTGACGTGGACGCCGCCGCTGATATGGTCACAAATATTATTCTCCAAGGCATGAATGATTTCATCCCGAACAAGGTGAAGACAATTAAGCCAAAAGAGAATTCATGGTTCGACTTGAGCTGTAAAGAGGCTGTCAGGTTGAGAGAGCTGAGTTTTCGGTCTTATAAAGCCAACCCTACAGAGGAAAACCGGAAAAAGTTTCGACGAGTCCGAAATGACTGTAATGCTCTTCTACGACGTACGAAGTTCTCCCATGGACAAAAATTAAGGCAAAAAATACTGCGTTGTCCCAGTGGTAGTAAACAATTTTGGTCCTTCGTCAAAAATATTAAGAACTCTACTTCGTCATCGATTCCGACGCTCATTTCGAATGATACTCCTGTCGTAAATAATCTTGACAAAGCCAATCTGCTTGCTGCACAATTCGCGGCCAGTTCCACACTTCCAGATTGCACTTTACCACCACCTGTGCTCGAGAGCGTTGAACATTCTATGGGACAAATATACTTTCGCACTCGCACAGTCGCAAGAGTATTGAAAGATTTAGACATACACAAATCCGCTGGTCCAGATGGTATTTCCCCTATAGTTCTGAAGAGGTGTTCTTCCACGCTGGCAAAACCACTGCGTAAGCTTTTTCATCTTTCCTACTCTTCAGGTCTCTTTCCGAGCAGATGGAAAACTGCATTTGTCCAGCCTGTCCCTAAAAAAGGCGTTTCTTCTTCTCCCTCCAATTACAGACCCATAGCACTTACGTCCCTTCTTTCTAAGGTCATGGAAACGCTGATTAATCGTCAGCTTATGAAATATCTTGAATCACAAAAACTTCTTAATGACCGGCAGTACGGTTTTCGTAGCAACAGGTCCACTGGTGATTTGATGACTTGTCTCACTGAAAAGTGGAACCAATCTATACATAACTTCGGTGAAACAAAGATAGTTGCACTCGATATTTCAAAGGCATTTGACAGAGTCTGGCATCCGGCTCTTTTGTCGAAAATGCGTGCATATGGGATCGGTGAGTCTCTTCTTCGATGGATTAGAAACTACCTTTCGAATCGTACAATACAAGTTGTATTGGACGGTTTCAAGTCTGAAATTCACCATATAAATGCTGGTGTTCCCCAAGGCTCAGTTTTGTCTCCGACTCTCTTTTTAATTTTCATTAACGATCTCTTGTCTATAACATCTAATCCAATATATTCCTTCGCAGATGACAGTACCCTCAGTTTCTCATATGCGTTTAATGATTCACGCCCCTGCTCTTCGGACGTGGACATCGAACGACAACGTATGCTTAACTCATTAAATTCTGATATTGACAGCATAACCAAATGGGGACAAGCCAATAGAGTAGAATTTAATGCTTCCAAAACCCAATGCTGTCTTATGTCATTAAAGCGAAACCCTAACACCCAGCCATTGTCCATGAATGGCATTTGCGTCGAAGAAACCGAAAAGCTTTCAATGCTCGGTATGTGCGTCAATTCTAGCCTACGTTGGAATGACCATATATTCGATATAGCCAAGAATGCAGCGAAATGCTTAGGTTTTCTAAACCGATGCAAGAAGTTTTTTACCCCTTCTGATTTAGCCATAATTTATAAGGCTTTTATTCGGCCTAAAATGGAGTACAACGCTCACATCTGGGCAGGTGCACCCAAGACCACCTTGCAACTCCTAGATAGAATTCAAAAGCGAGCGATAAAACTCATAGACGATGACAACATATCGAAAGCCATTCACTCGTTGGAACACCGTCGAAATGTGTCTTGCTTGAGTTTGTTTTATCGCTATTTCTACCACCAATGCTCCGTCGAAATAGCTAATTGCATTCCGCCACTCCAGAAATTCACTCGCAACACCCGTACATCATCGAATGCTCATCAGTTTACCCTAAAGCCTACTTTCGGGCGTACTGTGAAATATAGAAATTCTTTTATAGGCCGCACAATGCGCATGTGGAATGCGTTACCTCGCTCTATTTTTCCTTTGCACTGCAACCTACAACAATTTAAAACCAATGTGCACTCGTACCTCCTTTCTCTCCCTTCCACTTCTGCTCGTGCTGTGTAAAAAAACACTTTAAGGGTACTTCAAATCCCTTGAGCATCTGAGCACTATTTAAAAAAAAAAAAAAAAAAAAAAAAAAGTCTGAATATGAACGGAGTAGAGTATCGTTTCTGGTCTTAGATAGGAGTTGTTGACTGCTCTCACATCTCTATAAGGGATCAGCGGCAGTCGTAGACTGTTTTCGAGTAGTTTGAGTATACAGCATTTGTTTTGCAGAAAATTTTACGCTTAGCACCTCAATAAAAAAAATAACTTTCTTTTAAAGTTATGAATGCTACGCAGTTGTGATTCGACATGTTCTGATATGGAGTAAACAAAAATCAGTTTAATTGTATATCCAAGTCAGTTGAACTTAAGATGCAAAAGTAAAGCAGCATCAGATGAGTTTAGAAGTCAGGAGTTAAAGTATTGAATGGTTTTATCTGGAAACTTGTCAATCTGGATTATGTTTATGACGATTAAGTTGGTAGCGCCTTGAGTTTTTTGTGTTCCTCATATATCACCCTTACGTTATGAGGTAAAATACTGAACTGAAAGGAAAAGGCTTTCACCATACCATACTTAACAAGTCAATTCTTGGCAGTGGCTGCAATTTAAGCAATTAAGTGGCACTTCGACCATGAAAAAATTAAAATTAAAATAAAGACTTTAAATAGTAGATAACATGATATGAACGTTTGCTTACAAGAGAAGGATTTTCAAATATGAGCTAAGACAAAGAGTTACTACATATAATAACAGCGGAAAACTTATACGAAAATGCTAAACAAAATGATGAAACATTCAGGACCACAGCATTGAAATGTATAAATAAGAAGAAAAGAAGAGCAGACAATAAATCGGAGAAGTGGCTTAATAATGAGCTAAAACATTTAAAGAAGTTTCAGGGTGTTGGGAATAAACCTCTCATCTCTCTCCAGCTTAAGGGTGAATTAGTCTACATATATTTACAATACAATTTAAATTATCTTCAGTCAATAGGTTTTGAGGGATGCTGAGCATTGTTGTGATAATACCAACTTGTCCTGCCGCTTAATACGTTCGAAACTGTTTAATTGTTCCTTCAATTTGTTCTCCGTAGTTCTTTTCCATTGCATTGATGTGCAATAATGTACGGATCAAATAGTTTTTTGACCGCTCCGCGGAGAAATCCGACACACATTAATTGCTGCCGTGAAGACTCCCAGATGAGAAGGAGCAAATGTGCAAACTCGCGGTTACCGGTAAGATGGTTTGCCGTATAGAGCTGTTTTTTTTTTTGCAACGAAGTTGACCACGCAATCAGAACCAAGAAATGGAGCTCTCATTAAGAGATTCAACGGTAATTCCCCGACGCCGTTCATGTTTCTTTTGTATCGGGACTAAATTATACTCGTATATACAGGATTTGTGGTTACATTGGAGATGATCGTACGCAGTTTGACTACGATTGAAATTTGCATTGGATTTCAAATTTTCCGAACGCGGCAGTACATCTTTCTTCTGACCCAAAGCAGTAAAATTAAAGTTTACAATGTGCTTAGTGCTTCTTTGTACTCAATTACCTTTTCCATATATAATTTTTTTAAATGCCTTCAACTTATTTATTTATTTTCTCTTTCACATTTAAATAGTTTGATGAGAGCGATTGCTGACAACACTCGTTTGGCTCCTGAGCCACGTATTGCTCGCCTAAAGATGTTTAATAAACGTCTACTTAGTTCCGCGGCAAGTCAGGAGGTATTGAAAGCATGGAATCTTGAACTCGATCGAGAACTTGTTGAGCTGCCCGGTCGTATCCTAAAGCCTGAAGCCATTGTTTTTGCTAATAATCGCAAGTAAGTATGCAAGATTGTTTTTTTTAATATACCGGAAGTCATTTTGGAATCATCTTTGAATCAATTCAGATATACTTGCGACCATAATGCCGATTGGACGAGAGAATTCCGTAACAACTCCATGTTTGTCCAAAAAGATATTTCAAGGTGGATTGTGATTGTCCCACAAAGAAACAGTCGTGAAGCTCATGATTTTGTCAAATTGATGCAGACCGCCAGCTTTGGAATGAAGATGAAAATTGCTCAACCAAGATTGTAAGTACAGCATTCATATTCTGTTGATTGTGTTTTCTTAACGAAATCAGACGAAACCCTTTATTTTAATAAACTCATATCTTAACCACATTCAGTCTTGAAATGCAAGACGACCGAAACGCAACGTATGCGTCCGCAATAGAACAAGCATGCAGTGATGATCCACAAATATTATTCGTTGTGGTTCCCAACGACAACGCAGAGAGGTAAACTAATTTAAAGTTTCTCAAGAAATGATTTGACTCCTATTTACTTTTGAAAAAAAAAAACAGGTACAGTTGCATTAAAAAGAAATGTATTGTTGATCGAGCAATTCCATCGCAAGTGGTTAATATGCGAACAATTGCACCACGTGGTGGAAAAGCTGCTGGTTTGATGTCAGTCGCAACTAAGGTCGTTATCCAAATCAATGCAAAATTGCTCGGAGCACCGTGGATGATTGAATTGCCTTTGTCTGGTCTTATGACTGTTGGATTTGATGTTTGTCACAGCGCCAGAGATGCGCTTAAATCATATGGCGCCCTCGTTGCAACAATGGATATGAGAGAATCGACCAGCTATTTTAGCGCAGTCACTGAGCACATGAAGGGTCAAGAGCTGTCCAACGAGATCATGTTAAATATGAACAAAGCCCTCAAGGCATATCGAAAAACTCACGGGGAATTGCCGAAACGCATTCTGTTCTTCCGGGATGGTGTTGGTGATGGGCAACTCCAACAGGTGTATGACACAGAAGTTAATATTCTTAAGGAAAAACTTGATCAAATTTACAAGGACGCAGGATCGCCGGAGGGATGCCGTCTGGCATTCATCGTCGTTTCTAAGCGTATCAATACGCGATTATTCGTGAAAGGAAACAATCCGCCA
Source organism: Orthonevra nobilis (assembly GCA_963555765.1). NCBI lineage: Eukaryota > Metazoa > Arthropoda > Insecta > Diptera > Syrphidae > Orthonevra > Orthonevra nobilis. Next base: position 142,829,316 of record OY743224.1, read on the forward strand.
CCGGGATTGGTGGTCGATGATGTTGTAACATTGCCGGAGCGCTACGATTTCTTTTTGGTTTCGCAGAGTGTTCGCCAGGGCACTGTCTCCCCAACAAGTTATAACGTAATCCATGACAGTATGGGATTCGATGCTGATAGGTTGCAGATTCTGTCCTACAAAATGACGCACATGTACTACAATTGGTCTGGTACATGCCGCGTCCCGGCTGTTTGTCAGTATGCCCACAAGTTGGCATTTATGGTGGCTCAATACATACATCGGGCTCCATCAAACAGACTCGAAAATCAGTTGTACTTCTTGTAAAATGCCTTCAAATTTCGGTGGGGCATATATATATATTTTTGTTTCGTTTCAACAATGAATTTAAAGATTGAATTGATTGAATATTATTTTTTTTTTACTACGTAGAAGTTGAAATCTGTTGAACAGGTTTTCGATTTAGTATATATATATACAAATTATTTTTTTATAATTAAAAGGTATAATTGTTTTACCAAAATGACATTCATTATTTGTTAAACTTAGATTTAAATGATAAATAAGGTTTCCTAAGAATGCCATTGTCACGAGCTTTAGAGTCAGGCTAAGCTGAAATAACAAAAACCAAAACAAGATTCTCACTTGCGTTCCAAAAAAATGCCAGAATTTATATTTTTGCTTACTTTATTAATGCTCTGTTAGTGTTCTTGTACATTGGGTGTTGGGCCCTCAGAAAAATGATAGCTATGGGCTCATTCAAGATTTACATATATATAATTTTTATTTCAACAATCTGTGAATATAACAACAAGCTTTGGATAAGCGTATTTCAGAGTTCACTTGAAGTTCATGTTAGAATTAAGAACACATTACCCACAATCACTGGATTAATGCGCGTTAGTGTTTCTTTCGTTGATAAGGTTTCGTTTACAAATTTGATGCAAATTTAAGTCAGCTTGAAAGGAATTCAATGAAATGTCGGCACGCACGCCTTTTTCAGCTAATTTTCGTTCCTCTTCCCCTTCACAAATTTGCATTTGCTTAGTATTATTATTGAGCACATATTCATATTGTTACTTGTCGCATTTTCTTGCAGTTTAAATAAATTTCTAAGGCTTGATGGAATAACAACTAATCAAAAGAACTGCAGAATTTTCATTTAATCATATCTCGAACATCAACTAACAAGTGTTTTTTTTTATCTTAATTTGAACTATCAATGGTTTGTGAATTAGCATCTCCATTGATTTTGAATGCAAAAATAGTGCTATAACGCCTCTGCTTCTGGCATTCATAAAGCAATAGTAAAAGAGTGTATCAATTGGTTTCACCAATAACAAATTCTGTCATTTAAACTGACAACTTTTATTAACTATCAACAAAAAATAAATGCTTTATTCGCGAATGAAAAGAAAATGAGGTGATAGAATTAAATTGGTAAAATCTGGAAATGCTTAACAAACATTAACCCACCTGTGCAGTGAAACAACTCAAGCAAAAGCTTTACTTAAAACATCTCGTACAAATAGTTACATACCTGTATTTTGATAAACACTTATAATTTAAGTCTCGATTCTAAAAATGGATTTATAGTAACAGTTATTTTTTTTGTTTAAAATAAACACTTTATTTTATACTGTGAAGAATTGAAACACGAAATAAGAACTACTTGATATTTTTATACTAAAAATTTGAAAGAAAAGTAAACTATTTTTTTATATAAACATTGTTATGTTATGCAAATAAAAATTATTTTATTTTGTAACCGTACAAATTGTTTTTGAGTAAAATAAATGGGTAAATTAATTGCAGGCCAAATATGATTTCTTAACAGCCGCAAACTTCTTAACTTCAATGCAAAAAAAAGACAAACTGATTAAACCAAATATGTTCATGCACCTCGCAAACATAATGTAAAAGCCAACTGTGATGTAATATGACATGACATCATCTCACACAATTGCTCCTCCAAATCGAAAGTCAGACTGATTCCAGTAGGGTCCAGTAGGGAAGCTTTACACTACTTTTTAGGACTTGTCAACACACAATAGTCTGCGGTTGTGTTAAAGGGATTCAAAATCAACCCGTTTTTAAATAATAAATAATAAATACCTATATGAATTGCCACAGCCAAAATATTACCACATGTCCGCGAAACCTACTCCATTATACGAATCCAACATTCATGACGATCCTATCAAACTTACTGAGCAACAAATTGCAACAAGACATGCTGTAGCAAAAGATCTTCCTGTATTTACTGGTCACCCAGGAGAATGGCCAGTTTTTATAAGTACGTTTAATCAAACAACAGTGGCGTGCGGATTTACTAAAAGTGAAAATCTTATTCGGCTACAACGTTGTTTGAAGGGAAAAGCGAGAGAAGTAGTCGAAGCACAACTAACCATACCCAACTGCGTTCCAATTATCATATCAACTCTTACAAGATATTTTGGCCAACCCGAACTAATTATGGATCATTACATCGACCGAATAAAAAAGATGACATCACCGAGATTGGAAAAAATGGAAACCGTGCTAGACTACGCTGTTGCGGTCACCAACTTATGTGCTACGTTAGAACAAGCAGATCTGCAAGCTCACATGCGTGATCCCAATCTGATGAGAACTCTAGTTGAAAAGCTTCCGCCCACTCTCCAACTTTCATGGGCAACACATAGACGCGAAGAAGAAGACTTCAGCAATATTTGCGTTCTGGGCGACTGGTTGCACTCTCTTGCCGGAGACATATGTGACGTCATGCCTGCTAAGAGATGGTTCCATACCAAAGAGTTGGCAAACAAATCCAAGCAAAAAAATGAACACCTTCACGTACATGAACAACAAGATGCGCGAAAGAAACAAATAAGAGCCTTAAAAATAAACTCCAACAAAAAGTGCAACGTGTGCCAAGGCAATTGTAAATCGAATTCAACTTGCTCGACTTTCATTGGTTGGAATGTGAACGAACGTTGGGATTTCGTAAAGAAAGCAAAGCTGTGTCGACAATGTCTCAAAAGGCACCCATACAGATGTACAGCACCAGTGCTGTGCTCGCAAGATAATTGCAACGGTCGACACCATCCTCTTTTGCATAATAAACGACAAGAACAAGAGCATACCGAAGCGACGAACGAAGAAATCATGAATCACATCACCTGTGCATCTGTAAGGTTCAGAATACTACCTGTAGTACTATCCAACAAGCAAAGGCAAGTCCGAACGTACGCATTTTTGGATGAAGGGTCTTCCAGTACATTGCTCAATGAAAAGTTAGCGAAGCAGTTGCATCTAGAAGGAGAAAGTGCACCCTTGTGCTTGAAGTGGAGTGGAACTATCTCTCGTCAAGAAAAACAGTCACAGAGAGTCTCGTTGAATATCGCCGGTGTATTTCGAAATGCTTCAAGTTTCAACATTTCCAACGTAAGAACCGTGCAAAGCCTGAATTTGCCAAGTCAATCTTTAGACTATCAGAGTACGGCTAGTGTGTATCATCATTTAAGAGGGTTGCCTGTTGAATCTTACGAGAATGCGAGTCCAGGCATACTTATTGGACTCAAGAATTGGCACGTAGCGGTTCCTCTTAAAATTAGAGAAGCAACAGAAACCGATCCCATAGCCGTGAAATGTCGGCTTGGCTGGACTGTATTTTCTGTCACATCTGAAAGAGACACAACGGAATTCGAGCAACATTGTCACCAATGTGAATGCCAGCCAGATGTTGAACTTCATCAATTAGTAAAAGATTTCTTTTCTACAGACAGTTTGGGAATATTGGGTGCGAAGGATCCCAAGATCATTCAAGATGAAGAAAGAGCCTTATGTATTCTCAACGAAAAAACAATTCCTTCGAAGGGTCGCTACGAGTCTGGACTTTTGTGGCGATATGAAAACATAAAGCTGCCTGACTCAAAACCCATGGCAATGAGTAGAATGAGATGTCTTGAAAGGCGACTGGACAGCGATAAGGACCTGAAAGAGAACTTGATACGACAAATTAAAGATTATGAAGAGAAGGGATACATTCGAAAACTTACCCAGGAAGAAATTGAAACGCCACGGGATAAGATTTGGTATTTGCCAATTTTTCCGATTCGAAACCCAAATAAACCCCACAAAGTTCGCATCGTTTGGGATGCCGCTGCTACAGTAAACGGAGTGTCCTTAAACACATTATTGATGAAAGGTGTTGACTGGAACTCATCGTTACTTGGAGTACTTTTGCGAAGCAGAGAAAGAAAAATTGGTTTATCCGCTGACATCAAGGAGATGTATCACCAAATAAAAATACCAGACGAAGATCAGCATGTACTCCGGTTCTTATGGCGTGACGATGTCAATTCCCGGTTCGAGACGTTTGTGATGCAAGTAATGACGTTCGGGGCAACATGTTCACCCAGTTGTGCGCAATACGTCAAGAACCACAACGCGTTACAGTACAAAGAAGAGTTTCCCAGAGCAGTTGAAAGCATCGTCAAAAATCATTATGTAGATGATTTTTTAGACAGTGTTGATAAAGAAGAAGAGGCGGTGCAACTGGCTCGTCAGATATTTACAATTCATTCGAAAGCTGGTTTTGAAATCCGAAATTGGAGGTCAAATAACACCAACGTCATGAAAGTTCTCAATCCAGGGTCGCCTAACGAACCAAAGGACCTAAGTATGAATCCAGAATGCTTGACTGAAAAAATATTAGGAATGTGGTGGTGCCTCCAAAGCGATGAGTATACGTTTTCACTTCGTTATAACAAAGGGAGCAAAAAGGTTTTACGTGGCGAATGTCGTCCTACAAAAAGAGAAGTCCTTAAAATTTTGATGTCAATTTATGATCCCTTAGGCCTGATTGCGAATTTTTTGGTCTACCTTAAAATCCTTCTGCAAGATATTTGGCGAAGTCAGCTTCAATGGGACGAACAAATAAACGATGACCAATTTGAAGCATGGATGAAATGGCTCAAAATACTTCCACAAGTTGAGGAACTCCGAATCCCCAGATGCCTTTTGAATCAGTTCACAGATTGGGTGAACGCGGATATACAACTTCATATGTTTATGGATGCAAGTGAACAGGCGTGTGCGACGGTAGCCTACCTCCGCATAATCAAAAGTGATAAAGTTGAAAACTCGCTTGTAGGTGCCAAGACGAAGGTGGCACCAATAAAGCTACGATCTGTTCCCCGTTTAGAACTCGACGCTGCCGTGATGGGTTGTAGATTTGCGCAACAAATTTTGAACGAACTCTCGATCAAGGTGAACCATACATTTTTCTGGTGCGATTCTAAAACTGTCTTAGGCTGGATCAAAAACAATCCTCATCGCTACAATAAATATATTGCCTTCCGAGTAGCCGAGATACAAGATATTCCCTATTCAAGTTCCTGGCGATATATCCCATCAAAACAGAATGTTGCTGATGAAGCAACCAAATGGATTAAACCACCAAAACTGGATATTAATGGCCGCTGGTTCCAAGGTCCAGAATTTTTGAAATGTGAAGAGGACAACTGGCCAAAGGACCTAATAATCGCAACAGACACTTCAGAGGAACTTCTTAATGTACATATAGCACAGAAACCAATCATCGACGTTAGCCGATTTTCGAACTGGAATAAAATTTTAAGAACAATGGCATATGTCATCCGCTACTTAAACATAAAGCTAAAATTCAAGCCTGAACTACCAACACGAGGCATCTTAAACGGCGATGAACTCAAAGAAGCAGAAACGGTACTATTTCGACAAGCGCAACAAAATGTATATAGTGATGAAGTACGCAGTCTTATGAAAAAACAAAGCTATAGCAACTCATCCAATGCAGTACGACCGACAGTAAACCGTTCAAGCACAATCAGAAGGCTATGTCCTTACCTTGATAGCCGAGGGCTATTAAGAGCTAAAGGAAGACTTGAAGCAGTTACCGTTATGGACTCTGATCAAAAACATCCAATCATTCTTCCTAGAGGACATCATATAACAAACCTTTTAATTTTACAATGCCATGAGAAGTTCCTACACGCCAACAACGAAACTGTTGTCAATCAGCTAAGACAGAGATATGCGATCCCTAAGCTCAGATGTGCTGTCAAATCGACCATAACAAAACATTGCCAAATTTGTAAGAACAGAAAGGTGAAACCTGAAGAGCCTGAGATGTCCCAACTTCCAAAATCCAGAGTATCCCCATTTTGTAACCCATTTACGTTCACCGGAGTTGATTACTTTGGGCCGCTAAACGTTGCTGTTGGAAGACGTCAAGAAAAGAGGTGGGGTGTCTTGTTTACATGTTTAACGACCAGAGCGGTACATGTAGAAATTGCATATAAACTTGATGCGGATTCATTCATCTTGTGCTTCCATGACTTTATCCAGCGCCGAGGACAACCAAAAGAAATATATTCCGACAGAGGCACGAATTTTGTTGGGGCGGAACGTCAGCTGCGGCAAGATTTGGAGAAAATTGATCCTAATATTATTGCAAAACACTTCGTAGCACCCTCATTAAAATGGAATTTTAATCCGCCTGCTTCACCACACATGGGCGGAGCTTGGGAACGTTTGGTTCGTTCTTTCAAAACAGCACTTTACATGTCGTTACCCGCAAGAATTCCAAGTGACCCTTTACTGAGGAGCTGCTTGATTGCTGCAGAGAATATCATCAATTCAAGACCTCTTACGTATGTTCCACTGGACGATGACTCATCGGAGGCTTTAACAGCCAACCATTTCTTGAGATTGGACACTGAAGGTGGAAAACCAACAATGCTACTTAATGACAATTGGAAAGTGCTCAAACATACATACCAATACAAGGAACGTTTTGCCAATAATTGCTGGAAGCGATTCGTGATTGAATACCTGCCTGAACTCACTCTTCGTTCCAAGTGGTATGATCCAGTACCACCATTGAAAATCGGCGACATTGTGGTCTTAATAGATAAAGATCTCCCCAGAAACAACTATCCTAAGGGCCGAATTATAGCAGTGAAGACATCATCCGATGGCCAAGTCAGAAGTGCTACTATACAGACTTCCAATGGAGTTTTTGAAAGGCCAGCTGTTAAGTTAGCGCTGCTCCAGTTAAATGGCAAGGGTACAACAACGTCCTAGCCTGGAATTGTAGTACCAAGGGGGGCTGTTATAAAAAATAAACAAAGGCTGGCAACAACTTAATAATTCTCAAAACAAACGAAACACGTGAAATCCAGAGGTCGCTCCGGACGGAGAAGGATCATACCGTCACCGCCAGGAGGTGGAGGTTTGTTTTGGGGATACACGTGGAGACAAAAAGAGACTTCGGAAAGATCGAGACGATTTTTGAGTTTTTTCGGCTTTCTTGATATAAATAAATAAATAATAAAAAAAAAACAAAGCAAACAATAAAGAAGCAACTTCAAAAAGTTTCGATTGGTTTCATTAATGTTAAAGTTTTTAACAGTGACATTGTATTTATTTTGAAAATTCTTTATTTATTCTTCCAAATCAATTTCATCCCCTTCAAAGTAATCCCCTCCCGATGCAATGCACTTATGCCAACGGATTTTCCAATCTTTAAAACACTGGTTGTAGTCACTTTCCGGGATGGCCTTCAGTTCCGTCTTCGCTGCGGCTTGAATCTCCTCTATCGTAACAAAACGGTGTCCCCGGAGCGGTCTTTTGAGCTTGTTGAACAGCCAGAAGTCGCACGGCGCCAGATCGGGTGAATACGGTGGTTGCGGAACGATATGGGTTGAGTTTTTGGCGAAATGATCACGAATTACGAGTGCGGTATGGGATGGTGCATTATCGTGGTGCAAAAACCAACAATTGTCTTTCCATAATTCCGGCCTTTTTAGGTGGATAGCGTTACGTAAACGACGCATAACGTTCAAATAATATTCCTTGTTGACTGTTTGGCCGGTTGGAAGGAATTCATAAAGCACAACACCACGATAATCGAAGAAAACAGTCAACATGACCTTGATTTTTGAGCGACTTTGGCGCGGTTTTTTTTGGTCTCGGCTCCCCTTTGGCACGATATTCGCTCGGTTGATCGGTTGTTTCGGGGTCGTAAGCATAGATCCAAGTCTCATCGCCAGTTATAATGTATTTCATGACATCCTGGTAGTCGGAAAGCAATGTTTCACACACTTCAACGCGACGCCTTTTTTCCAAAAAATTCAATGTTTTCGGTACCAGTCGAGATTTGACGCGCTTGAGTCTCAAAGCATCCTTCAAAATGGTATTGACTGAGCCTTTCGATAAGCCAACTTCATCAGCAAGGTCTCTAATCGTTAATCGATGGTTTTTCAATACCAAATCTTTGATTTGTTGGACGTGAGCTTCATCGGTTGAGGTTGATGGTCGCCCAGAACGCTCTTCGTCTTCGACACGTTCACGGCCGGCTTGGAAATCACTATACCACTTGTAAACATTTTTTTTAGACATAGCCTCATCATCAAAGGCTTTCTGCACCATCCTCAACGTATCCGCAGCAGAAAATTAATTCCGCAAGCAAAATTTAATGCAAATTCTTTGCTCAATAAATTTCGACATCGCAAAAAACGAAAAACTCACTTTTAGCAGCTCACAAAACGACGCGTATCTCAAACACTATGAATATATTTTGACATGAAATTTCACATAGATGTCACTGACAGTACTAACAACCTAAAAAGAAAGAAAAAATTCCAAATCCTTCGACGCGCGCAGTTTAAATTCATATGTCACCTTATTTTTTGGACACAGTAGTATATTATTTCAGATGATGAACGCATCCACACAACTGCCACTTCTAATTTTTGAATAATTTTGAAGAAATTACTTCTCGAACATCATTTGAGGTTTAAAGATAAAAGTATAAGTACAGATTTTTTTTATAGCTGTGAAACGGATGAATCCCAATGCGATTTTGAAATCAGTAGATTCAGGATAACCATTTGAGCACAGGCTAATAACTCCTTATCGATCCACTAAGGAAGAGATCATAGCAACGACTTTCAACTCAGTGCGAAAATGTTCGCGAATCGTGAACTGTTGTGCGGCCCTCCATAATATATGTATTTCGTATAGTGTTCTCTTGTACATCAATTTATAAAGTGACAGGAAAAGGTTTCTTACGCTGATTAATCTAGCCTGAAAAAGAAGAATCATAAGGGATAATTTGCGAAACTCCATATGTTGGTTGAATAAATATATTTATTTTTGTTTACTTGCTTAGAAATGTCTTGTTTTCGAGTTTTTGTAAAAATAGGAATAATGATGAACCTTTTATTCACTAGTATCTCTAAGTGGAGGTCTTGTTGCACGAAGGCTTTTTCTCAGATCTTCGCTTATCCTTAATATTGGTAAAAAAGTCAACCAAATTTTCATATTTCCTTGTCATATTTTAGTGAAAATGCAACGTTTTTAATTCACATAACGATGCTACTTACATTGCTATTGAGCTATTTTACTTTTGAAAAGAGTAACTTTCGTCTTCAAAAAAAGTATGCTCACTGAATTCACGAATAGGCCCACAGTTTTTTTAGTGAGTTAAATCTCACAAAATGTGCACTTTTGACAGAGAATTATGAATCATTGAACTAAACATAGTAAACATTATCAGGACTGCACTGGAAATCAAGAGAAACAAGAAAGAATTTGAAATATCAGATTTGTTTGGAATACATCTTTAATTATTTATTCATATAATGTTTTAGAATAAAGCGCCCTCGAAACATGACTTAGATCAATATCCATTGCAAATGCTGAGGTTTTTGATAGATTGTCTACATTAGTAAATAATTGATCCTCTGATACCCGAAAATCGGTAACATCTTCCTCCTGACATTTGCAGTGCACCGTTGAATCTTTAGAGGCAGTTGTGCTTTCAACATCCGCAGACTTGGCCATGTTTACCGACGAATATAAAAATAAAAACAAAACAATTCCACATAGAACAAACACCGGCAAGCTGAACGCGAAATATGTATCAGGAACAAAATAGAAATGTTTCATATAGCCAAGTGCCTGGTAAGGAAGCACCCATAAAACGTATAGCCAAAACAAACTTGTAAAAAATAAATTAAAGCAAAAACCGTAGATTGCTCTATGTGGTTCTGGTCCAGGCGTATTTTTGACCATTTTATGATGCTGGTTTGGAAGGTGTCGAAAAATTACTGATTATTTCCTCGCACAATAAATATGAATTGAAAAATGAAGTGGAACCCGATCGTAGATCCTTTACCCGAGCTGCTGATAAATTAGCACATAAATAGTTATCTTCAGCAGAGATGTCTTGTCCAATTAGTAGCTGGTCTTTGTCCACCTTTAGCACTTCGCTTATGATATTTGCATTTGTTTTCGAACTCAAAGGAATGCGAATGTTTCTAGAATGGAACAGAGCGATAATGACTGAGTTAAAAATTCTGCAAGTTACTTACAATTCACAAACGTCCGCATTAGGCATTATCAGTTAATATTTAATATTATATTTTGCTCTAAAGGCGGTTAGAAATTCTCTAATATCCTAAAATCCAAGTAAACAGCAGAGAAATGTCACATCTTAAACGTATTCAGCTTCGCTAATTGTCAATGGCTCAGTGCTGCCAAGCTCTGCCACCAAAGAAAAATGAGTTCAACTTTTATATGAACTGGGGTATTTGTATGTAATTTGTTATGAGCATTAATGAACGAGATTATTTACTGAGCGCTACAGAGGTAAGTTGTTTCACCATCCGATATTTAGACCAAAAGGAAAAAGGCATTTAGTTTGTTTTTTTGTTATGATTATTTATCCAGCACAATTATCAAATCTTGTTTTAAGTGTTCTTACACAAATGTGTTCATCAAACAACAGTAGTAGTAACGTATCTATAATGAAGCGTTTAATTTTATTTCAATATATGTAAGTTAGAAACTCTAATGATAGCAATGGAGTACAAATTGTGCCAATGATCGCCGCGGTTCTACCCAAAAATAGTCACGAATCTTTCATGAATTACCATTGAAGCATTGGCAAGGCGTACACTATGACCAATCTCGAGAGATTACACGTACAATAAAGGTTGTGTTGAATGTTGCGCCGTCTTACTGAAAATAATTGACTGGTATGTCGCCTAATCGCTGTATCAAACCTTCATAAGCTTATAATTCATGACATTTATTCAAAACGCGCCGCGGTTGTGGATGGATCCGACTTCTACGAATGTTTCGAGATACAGGTTTTTAGTCACATACAGATGAGCATAGCTAATTACGTATCCATAGGAATTTGTGGGTCCAGTTCGCCCCTCCAATGGAAGCATCACATTCAATTCTTGTTTATTTTTATCTATTTGGCACTGTAAAAGTTCTAAGGCAACAGTCTTTTCATGTATCTTATTCGACGCAGTTTTCTTGTTTATTCTATATATTCATATATTCATTAATATTTTTTTTTAAATTTTATGGCTCGCAAAGGATTATGAATACCCTTGCACTTCCCTAATTACTTGTGGAGGTAAGACGTTCTATTGGTCTACAGTGTACAGAATACCGATGACTCGATAAGGATGTGATATGACTCGATAAGGATACAATCTAGGCACTATGTGTACAGTGTACCGATTTCTATCGGTATTCGCGTCTTCTTTTATACACTATTGTCAGAGAGAACGAATTATAGGACCGAAAGGGCCAGTATTGTACCGCATTAAGCCCTTCAGGATGGAATTAAGGCTTTTTAGGATAGTTTCGAACACATTTTTTTTTAGCATTGTATTCGCGTCTTCTTTTATACACTATTGTCAGAGAGAACGAATTATAGGACCGAAAGGGCCAGTATTGTACCGCATTAAGCCCTTCAGGATGGAATTAATGCTTTTTAGGATAGTTTCGAACACATTTTTTTTTTAGCATTGTAGGAAAGATGCCATTACATTCCGATGATTCGTATAGGTTAAACGGGTAGACTTTTCTGATGTTGGCAAACAATACATACAGATCGAGACTTAGAGTTGTCACGACTTGTTTTTATTGGAGATTTATTTCGTCGTTAGATTGCTTTCAATATTGCAAGAAAAATGTTGGTTCTTATAGCAAAGTTACAAAGTTCTTGTGACAGTAGTTTCCAACACGTATAATTAATTTTACGGTAAATTGTCCGGCTACCGCCTGAACATTTATAAGTCTCCCTTTTGGATGTCTGCAATCATCCACATATCCACAATAATTTGCTCTTGAAATGAGCCTATCTTTGTACGAATTCGGGCCAGTGCGCTGATTACGATCAACATTATTTTTTCCAAACCATAGGATTGTAGCGCATAGATTGTCCACAGTATGACCTATCACGGAAATAAATACATAGCTTTTTTTTAATGTTCTAAATATGTTTTTTTTTTTTAAAGAATTCTTTTATTTTCTTATCGTTCAGTGTTTTATTTCATATAAAAAAAAAACAAAAAACAAAAATTTTTGGAAATATTAATATTAGTTAAACATACAATATATGTATTAGTAATACATATATATATATATATAAACATTTACTATAATTTATCTTATACATACATATGCAATATACATACGCCATTATTATCCTACTCGATATTAAATACCTTTATTTTATTTTTATTTTTACTTTTAGTCAGCAAATAGTCTGGTTTGTTTTTCTATATATTTTTCCTACAACTTATTTTCTATTTGCTTAGTGATTTAATTCAAGTTTGAATAATCGTCGTTAAGTACGAATTAATTATTATTGTGATTAATTTTTAATTCAAAATACTAACAATGTTTTAACTAATAATTTTTTTCTTCTTTTGTATAAGTGTATAGATTTTAATTTGAAATATATTTAGAACTTAACTATATATATATATCTAACTAGTCAATTTAATAATTTTCATCTTAGATATATCAGAATAGATTTAATTTACATTCAATATATGTAGTTTCCCTCTTATTTTTTTTTTTATTTTTTTCTTAATAATAGATTCGTTGGTTTAGCGAAATGTACAAATGTCGCTAAACACATTTTTCTTAAGTTCTAAGAATTTTAGTTGCAGATACGCGATTTATTTTAGTAGATGAACTACAATTTGTTTTTAAAAAAGGTTTTCAATAACTAAACTTATATAATTTACTAAAGATTTACGCTAAGGATTATTATGATTTATTCTAGAGCTATCCTATAAATATTTGTTATATTTTCTAAATTGAGCTTTTATTTCAGGTTGTCAATTTTATTTTATTTTATGAAAATTAAACAAACAAAGAAAACAGTACAATAAAAAAAAAAATGGTTAGATTATTTGACTTAGCATGATGGCATTTTCTGATTAAATGGATTTAATGACATACGGAAATATTTTGTCCAGTTTCTTGAGATTCTTCATGTTTTTAACAATATTAAACAAAACTTTAATCAAAACAAAATGTAGCCATGGACAAACAAGATCCATTCCTGACACTCATTTTAAGTTCTTGGATATAAAAATAAGGATACCCTTATAATAGTAACACAGCGCGGGTGAAATAAAGATAAGTACTTGCGCCTTCGGACTTCCTTAAATTGTATTGAGTGGGAAAAAATATGTTGGGGTAAGCAAGGCGTCTAAGGATAGAGCTAAATTGATGATGAAAATTCCGGAGAAGTCGAATGTCATTGTGAAAATGTTGTAGGGATGAGCTGCACCTGGCTAATTTTTTTCTAACACTGTTTATGAAAGACTCAAGTCAAGGAATAGATGTAGGAAAAGTTTCATCGGTGGTGAAGTGGATCGATTGGCTGCGCAACATGTTTGTTTTTTAATCCTGTCGAGCAGGCTCTTTATGGTCTTGGTAAAATTCAAAATATCAAGTGCTATAACTTTACTTTCACCTAAAAGATGCAGAGGTGATTAGAAAAAAATCTGCCTTTATTTATTAACAAGCTGAAAAATCCTGGTGCCTTAAAAGCTTACGGGGTAGCTTTGACAGCGAAAAAATCACACCTCGTAAGAACAATGGAGGGAATAATATCTGGATCTACTGGACCTAAAAATATCAAGTGTAGGAAGAGTGATGAACTATCAGCATAATGGGCCGAATAACATCGCAATTATTTCTGACGGCTAAGTAAATCTTTGAAGCCCAACTCCATTAAAGATGGAAAGTAGCACTATCTATTTCATGCATCACAATTCACATACTCAAGAAGTGTTTGCTTACGACGTCTGGTCATCAGTGCCTTCGAAAACATCCTAAAAAGGACCTCAAAGGTGACACATGAAAATATGATCCATAACGATTAGTCCGACAAGCTTGCTGCGAAAACATCGCATAAACAGCTTAGTACGTTCTGATTTCATGGTCAACTAAGGGGCGTCAATAAAGAAAGCTAGCGAGTATAAGCTAGCTGTAACTGACATCATCTGTTATGTTTGTGGACCATTTAGAATTATTTCCCGTGACCTTCTGTTTTGGATATGGTCTAACTTCAAAACGACTTATAATGTTTTTTTTTTGTTTTTAAATAAACAAAACCTAATCGGTTCACCCCCACCACCACCCTTTAAGGCTTCCCGAACTTTATTGCACAGTGGAACATTTTCGTCCTAGCATTAAATAGTTTGGGGATTATCGGCCAAGAAGGAGGCCCCGACAGTAAACATAAATAAATTCTTCACCTAAGTTCATGAACCAGCAAAATTTCCACACATTGAACCGATGAGAACAAATGTCAGAGAACTGTCAAAGATTGCAGAATAGATCCTCAAATATCCGTCAGTAAATTGCACTAAATACGTAAACCCACGGTCACGGGAAGACAGCAATTTAAATTAAATTCGTCACCGTGGAGAAGCAATCGAGGCTCAAATAGTAAGTCTCTTGAGCATCTGAGATTAAAATTCTGCGAAGCAGATTTTAACTATTGTGAAGGAAAAATAAGGTCTCGATTAAAAAAGTATGAAATGAGTCTTCTCCCAAGTGAGCAAACCGCACATTTGAACGTTCAACTACGTTCAACTACAAATAATGTGTTGTTGAATTTAATTTTGAAATTATGAATGACTGAACTAGAGCCATTAATTGAATTATAATTATTTTGAGTTCAGCGAATGGTATTCTTTTGAAAATCATGCCTCAATTTCCATCGAAATCACGAGCCGTATTGGTGGCGAAATTAATTTTGTTCCATTTAATTGCATTACAATTGGAACAACAGTTGTTGTAAGCTTCGTCAACAACGATTGACGACAATTGGCATGACAATAAAAGAAATAAAGCATTAAAAACAAAGACCATCAGCTCAGGATAAGAACGACCATTTAAACATTTTTAAATGGCACTTTGAATAATTCTGGAGGCACGGCATTAAGAGTCTGCTGGTGGAGTTTAATATTGGTATGATGGGCGCACTTTCCTTAACCGAGGGAAGGTAACACATGTCCCGGAGGTTTCTACAGAGGAATGAAATTTAATTAAAAAACTTGAAAAATTAATAACAACATGTTTTCAAATTTGAAAAGGTGAAGTTTTTCAAAATAAACATCTGAGCAGGACAACAAACAGGTACATGTGGTTAGGCATGATGTCTGAATTATTGTACTGAGCAATTGGTCTTAATATATGAAAAGCGGAAAAGGGGATCCAACACTGCTGTTGATACTATAGATATGTTTCGTCACACTTGGACATTCATCCGATGAGGAGTCAGAAAAACTTTAGTTTACACTTCTAGACAAAAAGTCCAGAATCATTCTCTATCAGGTAAGAATGTACCAGTTTTATACAGAGCGCTAAATGGTACAGATCAGTAAGTTATCTGGAGGACATGTGGTTCTAACAAGACGGCCCATCAGCAAAAACAGATCGAGTGACATTGGGCATTTTGGATGATGCGTTTCTGGGTCGCCTTATCTCGTTTTGGCGATTTGCACTACAAAATTTTCTTTTGACTTTGTGTTTTTGAGATGCGTGCTTTTTCCAACAAGCCATAGTTATTAACGCTCTTAAAGAGAATGTCGGACAAGAGTGCGAGAACTTATCTCCAGTGTCTAAGAATCGATCAAATATGCGATAAATAGAAGTTTATCCAGGAAACTTAAAAATGTGAGTTCAACAAGGACTTGTTATGACCATGGCTAACGGAAAATTGTGCAACGCTTAAACGAAACGTATTCCTCATAGAAGTTCCGATTGCACAGCTTTCTGTGGAAGCCCTGCGGGCCCGGAAATGTTATACCAGGAAGTTCATAAATAAAGACTTTTTGTCCAGTTTAAATATAATTTCTAGCACTTTAATCAATAGCCTCCGAGTGGTCCCGAAAAAAAAAGAATTTAGTAGAGCCTCTAAAGGACCTTAACCGACATTACCTTTCTTAAAATGAAGTAGATTGTGTTTCATCAGATTCATTGGTCGATTCTGATAATGAAGATAAGTTTATACTTGTGAGTAAATTATTTTCTTAAACGTTACAAATAAATGATCTAAATTTTCATTTACATTATACAGAATTAAAATTATACTAGCAACCAAGATCATATTATAAGACACGATAATGATTTAAACTGCATTGATTACCTCGTTTCATTCAATAAAATAAATAGATAAAGGGCGCTAGCCAAAGTCATGAGTAATTTAAGTGCTTCAATGAAAACAATTTGGCATTTATTGACAATGAAAATACTGTAGAGACTTTATCTCTTCATTTTTAATTATTTTGTTTTTAATATTTAGACCTAGACAATGAAAATGGTTAAACCTTCCTGCACGCTTTTAAGCAATCCTTAAATAATGTAGTATATCTTCCTTCAATTTAAATAAAAAAAATATTACACTTTCTTCAAAAAATTTCAAAATATAAAAATAATTGATAGCTGGCTTTGATATAACAAATTAACAATAATTTTTGTTTTAAGTTTTTTAATAGTTTACTATACAATTTCGTTTGTCAATATCTTTCTGTTTGCAGAGAAGTTTTGTGTTATAAGTGTAATATTTTCCCGCTTAAAACCTTTGGTTTACATTCATTTGAATAAATATTTAATATGTACAAACTTTGTTTTATGTGATATGTTTCATTTCAAGAATCCATAGAAGCAAGTTCAAAGAAACAAACAAACAAAATAACAGAAATAATTTGTGTGTTTTAAAATAATAATAACTTTGGTCCTATCCATGGATGTTGTTTATTTTTTTTTTGTTCTTTATATTATAATTTCTCATTAAACACTTATATGATTTTTAAATGAAATGAATGCTTGAAATAATTATTTAATTTGACTAAGAATTATAGAATTAATATTATTATTTTAATTATTTCATTATTATTTACAATTTACTTAAAAAGGTACGTTTGTCTCTTTCGTTTTTGACTATTTTACTAACTTATTCGAATTTTTAATGCTAGCTTATACAGAATTGATTTTTATTCAATAAAGTTGCTGTAATACAATTTCGGGTAAATCTTTCTATCTATATTATGTACATTTGCACAGAATAATTACTTCAGCGTAATTAATTTCATAAATTTTTTTTTGATGAAGTACCTTCTAAATATGATTCGATTTTTCTTTTTATTTATTCTTACAAAAAATGTGTTAATGTTTGTTTTTTTATGTATATTGCATTTTCTTAGTAGAAATAAATAATAATGAAATAGGAACAGAAAACAATGCTGGGTTAGAAGGTTTTTTTGAAGGTCTGCGATTCAATAATTTAAACGTAGGTGGACCATGCTAACACGCATCGCCCCGGTTACGAATTGCAAATCCCGATTCATTCGGGTTACATGTTCAAACAAAATTTGTTTTCTGTATTAAACACTCGTTCAACATTCGTCGACTGTATTCAGATACAAACAAAACATGCGAAATTTTTTCACTTAACGCCTTAAGTGTTAAGCTGTGTCAACGAGGATTCCCGGAATAGAACTTCCGTACAACCTGACAAATAAGGATTTTAAACGGGCAATTCGAAACTCAATAGAACAAAATCTCCAAGCTTCTCGAATGTACCATAAATAAGAACCTTCATGATCAATGGCATAAGTGTTTAGCAACAATTTTCTTCCTTTTTTTTAAAGTGGTAGGTCAGTAGTCTCCACAATTTAAGAAAAGCTTATGTACCTGCTTCGTGTTTGAAGAACAGGCAAACCGGGTTGTAAACAGATTCGATAAATATTATCCCAGCCAAAACATAAAGATTAAAATTTTGTGGTGGTTAAGGAGCTCATCTGCCTCGAAACTAATACACAGTCGACATCACAGTGAAGATCCGATGAAGAATAAACCTTGGCAACCGATTCTGTTTCGGTTTGTCGAAACAACTAGGACCTTAAATTCTAACACAAAGGATAAAAATCCTGCTCTATTGGACACTGGTTTTGCCAGTCCTGCTTTATGGAGCAGAATGCTGGATGACAAGCAAAGAAGGTGAGCAAACATTAGGATCTTTCGAAAAAAAATCCTTGGGCGCATATTTGGTCTCATCTGCGAGGAGGAGAATGCAATCTTATTGTTTCTGTTATTAAAATGGTTGCATTGTCTGTTCCTTTCGTATGTACTTTCGGAACTTTAACATCGCTGTTCTCTTCGTACGGATGGATTCGATGGCCAGGCAGCGCTTGTCTAGTTCTTCTTGCATTTTCGCATGTTATTATTTTTAGAATCTTGATGCACGTGAAGTTGGTGAGCAGAAAAGACTTGCTGACCAGAAATCTTTCACTTTTTGTCTTACTGTGCTCCTCGTCGCATTGTATCTTATCTATGAGTCGCTTGGCATGAAACGTTATATTCTTGTAACTAAGCTCAGACAGACATTTGAGCGATAGCGATAGAGTTCCGTGAACATTTCATTTTCGCACCCAAAAGTAAGCGTATTGATCTTCCTAGAATTACAAGTTTCCTAAGCCTCTCATGCATTTAAGAAATGTATTAAACTTTACAACAAAAAAGCAAAACTTTTATCTAGAAAGTACTGTCATGCCGCTTGCCTTCCTTTTGTATATTTTCTTTTTATTCCAAATCGATAGAGGCACTGGAATTGGGTATTATATCTAAAGTACGTATATCATATATATTTATATGTTTATGTATAAGAATCAATCAATAATTACACAAAATAGAAAATAAAAACATCCTTAATCTATATGTGTGTGTGTATGTATGTATAGCAAAAGAGCTGCTATATTGTGTGTAATTATTTGCCCAATTCCGGTTGAGTTGAAATTAATTAGCTGGATGTACAATTATATGGATCATCGGTGCGGAAATTAGGATGGTCCTCAAACGGCTTAACACCATTTGTCTTCTTGATATCTCTTATTTTTTCCACTTCAGTCATAACCCGAATGAAATTGCCTCCGGCTAATTTAGTTAAATCCTCCATCGACCATCCCTTGCCCAGCAGTTCAGCAAAAAGTGTCGGATATGATGAAACGTCCTCCAGCCCCTTTGGTGTGCTTTAAATAAAAATATACAAATAAAAAACAATTCAAACATTTTTTTTTAAAGCAAAAAATAATATTTATACATGTTCAGCCACAGTGGCGGATTTAGATTCGATGCCGCCCTAGACCCTTACCGTTGTGCTGTCCTTTTTAAATCTAATCATTAAATATTTAAATTACCAGATGTGATTTTAAGTATAAATCTTACAAGGTTTACATACATACGTATTTCTCAAACATATGGTACGTAATTCTTGGCTTATGCTTAATGATTCTGGGCTTTTATTTAGAGAAATTGCCAAAAAAGTCTACCTGTCTCGTACACTAGTTCGTACATTTTTAAAGTTTGGGAGAAAGATTTGGGACCGGTATGACTTTGATACAAAACTAAGCTCCTACCAGTAATTCCTTACTTTTAGCAAGCATGTAGCTTCACAAATAGCAAAAAATGTGATCTTCCGATTGGAAAACGTCGGGTCAAGCTAATTTTAATTGATATGCACTGCAGAACTTTTTATTAAAAAAAGGACCTGATGAAATAAAATGAACCTTGTTATTGTTTCGCTATATTATAATGAAACCAAGTTCCTAGTTTCTGGATCATTCTCAATGCATGCAATCGCTTGGAAATGACATCGAAACGTCACTGGTGATGAAAAATGGGTACATTACGATAATCCAAAACGTTGGGCAACGTATGGATACCCCGGACATGCCTCAACATCGACGGCCGTTCAGAATATTCATGACCTGAAGGTTATGCTGTGCATTTGGTGGGACCAGAAGGGTGTTGTGTATTGTGAGCTGCTAAAACCAAATGAAACAATCACAGGCGAGGTCTACCGACGACAATTGATGCGTTTGAGCCGAGCACTGATGGAAAAACGGCCGGAAACGGTGGCAAGACACGATAAAATTATTTTGCAACATGACAATGCTCGGCCACATGTTGCAAATGTCGTCAAAACTTACCTTGAAATGCTCAAATAGGATGTTCTACCCCACCCGCTGTATAGTCCAGACCTTGAGCCATCCGATTAGTATCTCTTCCGATCGATGCAACATGGCCTGGCTGATCAGCACTTCCGTCATTTCGATGATGTTTTTTGACATGACAATGGATCGATTCATGGATTGCGGCCAAACCGGTCAAATTTTTCAGAACGGGTATCCATGAATTGCCAGAAAAATGTGTGACTAGCGATGGGCAATACTTTGAATATTGAATTTATATCTATTTTTCCTCAATAAAGCATTGATTTTTGAAGAAAAAAAAACGACATTTTCAACCGGTAGTCCTATTAAGACAACATCTCCGTAAACTTTTTAAGATCTCTCGATATGCTTCAGCCGCCGTTCTCTTCAAATGCAAGAGGAAAATCAACACTTTCCGCAAATGACGATAATGTGGCACAAAATCAGACATTTTCACGCTACTAAAAACTTATGTGTTAAAACGGTTTATTTTCCACACGTCTAATTTCAGATCGTGTTGTTTTAGAAACATACATAGTATGTCAAAATCGGCCAGCACTTACTGCTGGGGCCATCTATTGACAAGCAACGAGAACTTAGTTGCACGCCTAATAGTTTTTGAAAATATTTAAAATTTGTTAAAATATTATTATTATTTATTTTATTTTATTCTGTAGATTCATCAAATTGAAATAGAAAAAAATATTAATAAAACGTACAATTTCTTATGAAAAAGTAGCTTTTAAATAAATAGCAAAGAGATTTTTATTTAGGGCCCATTATTGATAGACTAAGAAAGGAAATTAAAAGTACACTTACTTTCTTAAAACTTAATTCTATTATAAGAGTTTCTTATATGGTTTACTGCAAAATTTCTCAATTATTCATTTTAATTTTACTTATACTTTACCGCCCCTTAAATTTTGCCGCCCTAGGCCCGCGCCTCACGGACTTAAGCCAAAATCCATCACTGTTCAGTCCATCTATCTATTTGGTTTTATTTTTTAAAAGGGTGTTTTATTTCCTGCTTGCAAATTTTGTTACACAATATAAAATGAACGATTTTCTTTGTGTGTTTTTTTTTTTATAACAATGGCCAAAAGTTAAATTCCTGTTTTAGTTTTTTTTTTGCTTTTCATTTCCGCATGAAACTTCCATAAACGGCATCGACTGTGCGTTTAAATTAAAGCGAAGGCTGTTACCAGTTGGAGTGTGTCTGTATTGGTCTTTGAAATCCATCGAATGGAACGAAACTGCATCCTGATTTGTTGCTTATATATTTTTTTATTTTGTTAGAAAACTTTAGTTATGAATATTTGTTCATTTCCAACGAAATGAGTTTGTAACGATCTTGACAAATGATTATTTGTGGAAATGGGGAAAGCTAATTAAACCAGGTTGGAGTCATCATCAAGGCATCAGATAATGTGTAATAAAAATGTTTCGAAACTTTGTTAAAGGTTTGTTTATGAGAACTAGGCATATAAACGGAATTACTCTGGTTTCATAGCAAAACTGTTTGAGTTGGGATACAAGTTTTGATGTTTAATGATGACGGTGGCAAAAATGTACATTTTGGTTTTCTACTCAAGGTGCTTCAGCAGTTTTTCAAAGTTTTAAGGTAAAGTTGTTAAAGCTGAAAACTGAAGTTAAGTAGCGGTTTTTATATCGATAATAATATTTTTGGGCTGTCAATTTTCAAGAAATTTCAAAGAATTTCAAAAACTCTTTTTAATTTTTTTTTTTTTAAATTTATTTGTTTTCGATTGGTCGAACCAAGTTTTTTGACATTTGCTGTTCTTCTTCTAGCTGTTATTGTCCATTCGCTCGATCTGGTCAAGCTAGTTTGATTTACATCTTTGTATATCTCGTAAATTTCGGAGTTGTACATTTTCTTCCATTGGCCCGACCGTGCAACGGGGCTGTGTTTCCCATGAAAATTCTATATTTAGAGGGCCCTTAAAACACATCTGATATCTTACTAATCATCCAACATAAAGATGCAAGAAGGGTTTTGCATGATTTGCGAGTCGTTTTCATTTTACTTTTCCGGAAAAACCGGAGTATCTCCGATTATTAGGCTCGGATATCCATTAAGTCATCTTTTTGGAATTGATGCTTGTCTCGAGATACATAAATTCATTTAAAATATGATTAACTGATGGATTCATGTTAATAGTGGTTAGGATCATGTAAGCAATAAATGCTGCCAGAATTGCTCCACTATTTACTGGGGATCAGTGAAAAAATTGCCCTGCTTTGAAGCCTAACTGTTTCTTTGTAGAAACTACGGGTGAAATTTCTAACTAATTATGCATCCGCTGTCAATTCGTCTGTCCGTTTGTCACAGGTCTGTATTTTCTGAGCCATAATAGGTAGTCACTTGGAACTTTCACAGAATATGTAGTACTATTCCGGGTTTAACAACAATAACAAGTTTCTATAAGAAAAAATACGGGGTTCGCATACAAAAATCGTTCTTTTTTAAAGTCACAATTAAATTTTACGTCTAGAAGTTTTCTTTGAAATTTCAAAACAATTTTAAAACGCAACTTAATTTGTAAGAAGTAGGTCATGAAAAATTCAATTCATTTGAAAATCAAAACAATTCAAAGCCCACACTATTCTAAGAAGGTACGGAACCTTTCGTGTGCGTGTTCGCCTCATACTTGGCCGCTTTTTAATGTAGCCATCGAGAAGCTGATGGGCCTCATCTGAAAAAAATGATTTTTTGAGGAAAATCATCGTCAATGTCGAGTTGCTCTAAGCAGAGAAGCGATAACTAAACTTGGAGCTATTTTGCGTTAATTCCTTAGTTTTTCGGATATCGTAAGCAAATAGTCTGAGATGTTTGTGAAAATTTGTCTTCAGGCTAGTATGACAGATATTTAGTTGCTCAGATTTCTGGCGCTTTGAGGACTTCTTTTCTGCATCCATTTTGGGAGATAATTTGCAATAATACCGCGGAAGTATAATACTGAGTTTCTGTCATTTTCTTGAGCACAAACATGGAGTCAGTGTCAAAATAAAGAATGAAGCTAGTAGATGACCCATTCGTTATGTTAAAATCTTGGAGTCCAAAAATCTGACCAATTGCAACTACTAAAAAATACGAAAGGAAAACCCAACGTTCTCCACAAATACCCCTTAAGGCTTTAGGCGCTTCCTGGTTGTCCATGTTGAAAAAATTAGGCATACTTCCTATGACAGCAAGAGTATAAAAGTCTTCATATCATATGACCCAGCTTAGAGGAGATATCCTAGAACTCCGTTTTAAGGGCGATGTCACTCAGGAGGCACACGAGAGCTCGAATAAGAGAGTGGTATTAATTGTGAATTCATTCGAGACCAATGTTGATAACGTTATGCTTTAAGGCTGAACTGGCGAATCCCACAGAAGTCGGGTAATCGGGGATGCTACAGAGTAAAAGGATTATGATCCTGTTTAATAATGGCAAAAAAGACTTTGCCAGCAAACACATTAAGTTTGAAATCATGTTCTTTGTAAGTATAAGCATGTAACTCGCTCGATACCATACATATTGAAGTCCTTGTTGCGTCTGTAAAGATATTTTTCCAATTAAGTCCTTGGAAGTCGTTAAAACTTATCAAGCGCAATGTGTGAAATTTGACATGTAATTGCATGTGTACCAATTAAAACGATAATACTTCGAAACGTACTTCAACGCTGCGTTAATAGCCCATACTTAACAAGCTGAAGTAATGAAGAACATTTTAATGGAATAAATAAACGATTTCTACCAGAAAAAAGTACGTTCATCATGTACTCTTATGTCCAGCATCATTCTGCACAAACACGCTTATCTAAATAGAAATTCGTAAAATCACTTTTATCTGAAGCCCCCAAACGTTGTGTGCCTGCCTCCGAGTCCTTGCAAGCTCCTTTAATACATGTTCGACCATAACTTAGCACTTTATACGTGTTTACACTCATTCATTTTACACAAAACAATCTCAACCAACATCGAGTGGATCTCGCTCGTTCCGCTCGTGTTCATTTATCCAATTGCCTTTTCCAATCACTTTTTATCACTTTTGGGGGCCCATAATCTAGTAGCCTTACAGACCATGTTGCACAGTTTTCTCACAATATTTACGCAATTCATGAACGTGTTGGTGGTTTGCACATCTACAAGTAAAGTCTGCCTTCTTAGCCCGGACCAATATAGAAACAATACTTTATCCCTTCGTTTTTTTGGATTTGACCAGCAAACTGATTAAATTATTTACAATGAAGTATTCAGTTCCTTCGAAAGGGGTGGCGCACCTGATTTCTATATTGTACAACCATGAAAATACGGATACTTGCCCATTTGTTTCCCTTTTTCATGCTGAGCCTTGTGAAAGCCAACTAAGGGGTGTTATTAACCCTATACAGAGTGACCGGTGCCGGTAGAGCTCGGAATAAACAGCTCACAATTTCCTTTGCTTGGGTTATAAATTAATTTTCAAATTTATTACATTTATACCTTAGGAAGGCTCATCTGAGTCCTGGCACACGATAAAATCGGAACATGTTGAGATGTTTTTGGCTGGCATTGGCGCCCGACTCTGGAACTCAGCGAGCTCATGAATAAATAGGCAAAGTTTCCAATTTAGTATAGTTAATAGCTTCCGATTGAAACGATAAATTATCCTTTATTGTTGTTTGAGACTCTTGTCCTGTACTCGTAATGCCAAACCAAAACCTGAGCTTGTGACAACCACAACAGCGACGCGACGGCCGGTTGGCGGCGGCGGCAGCGCAATGTTGCAAGGATTCCATTTGGATCGAATTCCTTGGAAGACAAACATGGATTATTGTTGAAATAAATTATTGAAATTTATGCGTGGTATTTGGCAAGGATATGACCGAGCTGACAACAAGATTGACTGTGCGGAAGGCAAGGGATATTGGTAGCACGTTGTGGGTGCAGACGCAAGAGGTGTTTTTGTTTTTTTTTACGTTGGCTGCAGTAATTTATGCCAAGTAAGGAGATGCCATTGGAAATGCTTACTCATTGGGGGGTTGTTGCAGA
Source organism: Orthonevra nobilis (assembly GCA_963555765.1). Classification (NCBI taxonomy): domain Eukaryota; kingdom Metazoa; phylum Arthropoda; class Insecta; order Diptera; family Syrphidae; genus Orthonevra; species Orthonevra nobilis. The sequence continues at coordinate 142,854,688 of OY743224.1, forward strand.
CAGACTTAATGTTGAATTCATCAAATTCTTGGGGTAGGGATTATAAGTAAATTTGTTTCATTAAAAAATCGCTAATCACAATAAGCTTGAAAATATTGTTTGCTTTTTTTCTTTTCTTATGAATTATGCAGGAGGAATGTCTGATGTACAACAAGGATGCATAAGGAGAATTATTAAAATTTTAATTGAGGAATTTGCAAGCACGTGAAGAAAGTTGAAAATACTTCGCATTTAATGCAGAATTTAAAGGTCATTTTATTTGGAAAAACCATCATTGTGGGCCTCATAATCCTTTACGAAAAATGAACTACTGTGATGATGTTTTTGCCTCATCACCCCGTATAAGAAAAAATTTATGTTTGCAAAGGAAAAAATGATAATATCCTTTAAAAAAACACTTGGAATGATCGGAAGCTTAACAGATTTTTTGACGCAGAAGACTCTTCACCGGACAAAATGAAAATGGAATGCAGTGATAATTGTTATAGCGATTACATTGAGCAAAAGCAGCATGATGATGAGTCGGCATGATGACGCTATCAAGAAGGGTCTCTAAAAGTGTATGGGTCGACAAAGACAGCATCTGTTCTTAGGAAATAGGGAAAGACACAGTATTTGAGACATCATCTTCGATAATGGCATTAGGCTGAAAGGTTTCGCTGCTGCTTATTGCAGCAAACACAAGTTTCCGACATCACAACATGTATAAGAGAACAGATCAACAGCGAAGTTCAACTTCAACCAATTTGAAGCCACGATTCGAACTAGGATTTTCTGTTATTCAAGAAAGCCTGACACCGTCAGAAACTTGGCCGATCGTATACTTCTATAGCTGACAAGAGATGTTGTGCTGCCATCATCAAGTACAGAAGACCGTTAACAATGCTGCCAAAGAGCATTAAGAGTCAACTGATTCGGTAGATTTCACCTGGTCAACAACACAGTTTGGAGGAGCTGAACAATGCCGATGCTCTCAAAAAACGACAACTAAAAGAGAACGAGTTGTGGTTGCAAATGCCTTACAAACTAAAATGTTCTAATAGGGCATTGATGGTATGGCCACCAGCTTTCTTCTCTTCATTGTCGCTTACAAATGAACGTCTATTACTGTTTTGCAATACACAACATCGACAGTACAAGTTTGGCTTTCACGTAGTGGTAGCAGACCTACACAGTTTCAAGTCAGTTCGGCTACTGGGATACGCAGATAATATTGAGTTCATCGTTCCCCTCCAACTTGAAGTCCTTGAGTACATTTTGACATCTTTAGCTATAGCAATGAGAAAAAAGGATTCTGTCTTTTATTGGGACAACTATGAACTCCAAAAATGACACCATGGTGGAAATCCTACAAAGGCTTATCTTAAGTAATATCTGCTAGGATCAAAATTTGGAAGATTAGAATGCCGGACAAACAAGCTGGACATTGCCCATAAGAAAAATAGCTCAGCAGCTTAGTTCGGAAGAAAAAATATTTAGTTTACCAAATCAAGTTAATCACAGTCAGCAAGCTCAGGAAAAAAATTGCAAATCCTCCGATTCAAGGACCAAACAAAGGCTACGAAACTTGGCCTGAACAAGTATCCATAACCATTACGCATGAACAGCAGGCTCAGATCAAAGATGAAATTATCGATTACCCGATTAGAAAGATATTACACTCAGACTCATCAAACGATGGACGTCAGAGCTCCGACCCGAGAGTCTTTGAATCTAAATCTTCATCTATGGTGAGGCACACAATGAAATGCGAGCTCAATCAACTAAGAGCTAAGAGGGTTGGGGCACAGTTTCGCCCCGTACTACGCTTTATGATGATTAACAAAAAAATCCAGAAAGTGGATCCTGTGGGCAGGTCACGAGTACTTGGAGCTTTTACTTAAGACAAACCCAAGGCTTATTCTTCTTCATATATCGATCGATAACGATCTTAAGCATTTGGGGCGTACCTTGACATTTAGCCCGAAGTAAATTTAAATTACAATAGTTCCTCCAACAATTTAACAAAACCGCCACCATAGTGACATCAAATATCTTTCATTAAAACATCTCGCAGGAACACAAGTCATTTAAATGTCAAATGAAATCTTTTATTTTCAAATTCGAGACACCAGTCGCACCGAGACGTGACAAATGTGAAAGCCATTTAATTCGGAAAGTGCCACATTCGCGCTAGAACAATTCAAATACCTGTTTATAGGGGAAAGCACCTGCTCCAACATCCCTGTGACAGTTCCATCAAATACCAGTTGACTTCTCACACGGCCTCCAACTGTTTGCAGTCATTTGTGACTGACAGCAGGCGGAGGAACTTAGTCACTGCGTTGAATAACGAATTCAACGCAATTTTATCCCACCCTCTCCTAGTGTTTTGTTTTTGTCTTTCTGTTTTTTTTTTTTGTTATCACCTGTCACTTTCACTTGGGAATGTTAATTTTCCATTAAATAAATTATAAAGCGTGAAAAGGGACAAATGCTGCCAAATTGCTTTGCATATTCAACCGCTAAAACAACCTGTGTTTAATTTTTTTGGACAAATGTCCCTCCAAAGGAAGAGCTATTATCAGCTCAGCCATGAATGTACTAATTTGATTACACTACGCGAACGTGACTTAAAGTTTAAGAGGACCTTTGAAAGGCGTGCCATGAACTGGTTTCTTGGAAGCTTTAACAGAAGACAACTTGATTTTTGAAGCTTGAAGTTTTTTTTTAGAGCACTACTTTTATCAGCACTGGCAAAGCAGGATTAAAACAAGGAAGAGTATTTTTTTCCTTTTTGTTTGTTTTTGTCTGTCAATGCATATTCTCTGGTCACTCCTTATATGTCCGTCCAAATTGCAAATTCGTTATCAATAGAGATTCTTTGAAGCGACTTCTAGAAAAACCTGAACTGTAGTACAAATTGCAGCGGATATCAATTCTGTACTGATTGATAGTGATAAAGAGCCGCGGGTCCTTTGCCTGTGGTCAGTATGAGCTACTCAGTTACTCACAAACGAATTGGAGGGTTCCTTTTGGTTGATTGAATCTTCCCGTTGCTGCCACATTAAGGGTGAACATGTCTACTTTACTTGAAGAGGAGTTTTATTAGATTTTCAGTTTCTCTGTTTCAGTAATTAGTTAATGAAAACGGATCGATTATTTATTTGTGGTGAAAAGTTCACTGGCGCACGAGTTGAGATTTCCTCGAATGCCACAATTTTCCTCTTGAAGGCATCTCCATCTCCTCTGGTATTGATTCAGTAGATTTATGTTAAGTTCTTGATGTTTTCCTGATAAATTAATAGTAATTGGTTATGTTGTTTTTTTTTTTTTTTTGGTGGATACAAATTTAAGGTATAAGCGGGAGGATTTATATGGATTCAGTTAAGTGCTTCCGGCAGATGGATGGAGGGTTAAATGATTTTGAAAAATACATGGATTTCATTTTGAGTTATGGTCGGAAAAACCCAGTACTGGATTAAAGACTTTGATTACGAGCAGAACAAATGGAATTAAAATTGATTAGATACTCATACAGTTGGGGCAGGATCTAATGGATTTTGCGGTTCATCGAATTTCTCAAAATTTGTTTCTATTTTCTATTCTGGTTTTCTGAATAGTTTGTTTCAAGAAATTGTAACTAATTGGCAGTTGGAAAATGGGATGTACACTACAAAGGGATATTCGTTCAAAGACTTCAAAGTAGCTATCCTTAGAAATGAGAAATCAATGAAGAAAAAAGGAACAAATAAATGAGAGCACATTCATGCGAATGTTTATGGTCATCCTGAGGCATGATTTTTAAAAGTAATGTTGCTCGCAAGGTTTTATTGAATAGATTGCTTTACAGAAGGATATCAGTTAATTTTTTTGTTCGTGTTATATTTATGCAATGGACGTTTTTAGCAGGCAGCTGGTAAAGCAATATCTCATTTGTGTGACAAAAAACGTTTGACAAAAGCAGTACTGCATTAGTTGGTCAATTGGACTCATCATGAGGAAAAATTGAGAAGTTATCAGATGACTGCGTAGTGATTTTTTAATGTTTTAAGTCATCTCACCAAATCGTTTCTGCACAAAAATAGCAATTTTTGGGGTAATATCTGCTCTTGGCCTTTAGATCTTGATAAAAAAAACCCACAGATATCGGGATGGCCACTCCAAATCACTCCTTATGAAGACGATGTGTTCTGGAAGTGTACACTCTAAATAAAAAAAAATGTCCTTTCAATTGTTAAACATGGCTCCAATCGGTTGGAGCTAAATTTCCCATCAGTCCAATTTTATAGTTGTTGAAAAAAAAGCCTCCAACGGTTTTAACTTCGTGACTTTATTTTTTTTCAAAAGCCAAGCCAACAATGAAAGCCGAGGAAATTATTACTATGACTAAAGTTGGTACAATTCTCTGGGATGGATCTCAGTCCAGTCGATGCTTGCACTTCATCACTGAAAAAAGTGGTTGCCTCCTCTGGAACCTCTGCAAAAAAGCATCTAACTCTCGATTCCAGAGTTCAAATCGAATTCGGGGTTTCTTCATGACAACTTGTGTGCATGATAATGAAGGTCATTGGGAAGAAATTCCCCTCACTGAACGAGCAAAAAGTTCCATGACGGACACATACTGCGCCCAGGACGCTGTCTCAATATTCTCCGATGATATGATGGACCGCCAGAATCCAGTTTTACATCTTGTCACACTCGCGGCAAATGAGGTATATATTCCGCATTATACTGCCGTTTCTTCATCCAAAGATCCATTCCCAACATGAAATTCTCAGAAAAAAAAAACTGAAAGTTACTTAACACGACTTTCAGCTCACCTGCATTTTGACAAAAATGGTCTTAATTGGTCTCTCAAACAAGTTACTCATACAATTACTTTTGTTCACGATGGTTCTTCCACATACGGTCCCTTCTGAATATTAAACTTGTGTTCTTAGACCAACGGCGTTTGGCCAAATCATAAAAGACCTTGGCTGGTTCTTACCAGGTGGAATACTAGGCAAATGCTGATTTAAGTCAGCAGCCAGAGGTATTTTGCAAGAGATGCGACTTGATGGGACATGGTAATGATAAAATTGTGGTTGTATGAGATATCAAAAAATTAGGTGCATAATTTTTTTAGATTTGAATGCTCTGTGAGTGTGGAAAAGACATACATATAATTGCCTCTACTAGGAGAATGGAATTCAAAGATTATGAGAAGGTTCAAAAATTATTTTTCTGCGATTTTTGAAGGTTAGAAATGCATCAACATCATACCATGTGTATTCATCAAGAGCTTAATGGAAAGTTGGTTCACCGATTTCGCACTCAACGCAGTGTTTCCCAGCTTTCTTTTTCAACAAACTACTCTTTGAAATTAAATTAAAGAAGCATTGATGATTGGTAGGATATCTTTATGGTTTGATAGAAACAATTGAAAGAAAAACTCAATGGTGAGAACATCCAAAGCTCTTTAGAGTCAGATGAAACGACTAAGCCATCAGTAATAAAATAAATTCAGGGAAGATCTTGAAGTCATAAAGAAACAAGACATAATTCGATCACTTGCTGAGCTTTTGGGACTTAAATAAATATCTCAAAGGCAAGATCTTACAATGCACTGAAATCTTAGAAAAGAGTGTCCAATTCTTCGCGAAATGCGCTTCCCTTATTGAATCTTGAACTTTTTGTTTTTTTTTTTATTTTTTAATTAAAAGTTCGTGCATCTGTTAGAAACTCAGATGTTTTTTGCTCCATGGTTGGGGTTCGAAATCGGACTCGACTTATTTGCATGCGTTCAATTCGCAGTTTTTATTTATTTTTGGAAGATTAGTGTGATACCTTCACAACAGAGCGAATGAGAGATCATTTACCGTTAATTTTGAGACACGCATGTGGAATTCCAACATGACAAACTCATTCTGCAATCACTTTAGCTAGTCGACCACTTCAATTTTCACGCGGCAAGAGAGCTTCAACTACTCATAAATCTATTTTGTGAGTTACGATTCTTAATTACTCAATTTTATGTGTTTTTGGTGGTATTCCATTTATTATATTATTAACTTTGAAATGTGATCCTTGATATGTCAACATCCCTGCTTACGATTGCTTACCAACCTAGCTTTAATAAACCACAACGAATATGCTTTAACGAAAGTTCAGTAAACAAAAACAAGCTATTTGCATCCGAAATATCATCATCATCGTTAGAATGACCGTCATCAACATTGCATTCATCTGTCCATCCCCCAATGTCAGTCTCTCGCACAGCGGACATAAATTTAATTAAGTCTTTTCGCGTATATTCCCCCCAGGAATGTGCTACGCGTAGGTGGGTGCTGTCATTGAAAATGAGAAAATTGCAAAACAATCTGTTTTCGAATACGGCCAATATTCGCCCCCGAAAACACCCTCGTCATCGTTTGTTTGGAAAACAGTGTTTCCAACATTCCAAATTATGCGAACTCCGGCCTCCTATACGAGAACGTTCATTATGTTTCCACTGATTTGACCATGACTATGAGTGGGATCATTCATCGAATTATTCAAATGCTTCAATTTGAATACGAAAAAAAAAAACAAAACAAAACATCAAAAGCCCCCGCCACATCAAAATGTTGACATTGGAAGTTGCATTTTAACAACAAATTTGGATGGCAAGTGTTTTTCCGGTCCTCACACAGGGATTTCCAAGTGCACCACTTTTGAGGCATTGTTTGGGTACACTGTGCACCTGTGACAACACCGCGGGATTCCTAAAATAGCCAGTCCACTATATTTTTCCAAAAACATTAGCGGGCATAAAATTGCACACAAAAACCCAAAAGTCCTGTAGTGCGTAGGTTAATTTCATGAAATGAAATGTTCTGTTGTTGAAGGTGGGTTCAATATACACCGACATTCAAAAGTTTGAAGACAGAATTTCCAGTTCGTTTTTTCTTTGCATTTTAACAATCAAAATTTATTGTAAATAGTATCATAAATAAGATGATCTGTCCGCATGGAGTCCAAAGATCGAAGTCGTTGTAAGATCCCGCTATTCGATTGGAAGTTGAAGTTGCATTTGGGCCTCTTGCGTTACGAAAAAGACTTTGAAACCTTTGGTGAACCATTTGTGAGTTTGAGATTTCAATTTTTGAGTAAATCTATATAAATATTTTAACAAACATGTTGATACTGCTGGAGCCAAGGCGGCTTTTGCGAGGACAAAGGGATTATTTCATAAGAAAAGGTGCTGTGGTTGTATATACTACTGTGTCCAAAAAATAAGGTGACAGATGAATTTAAAGTGCGCGCGTCGAAGGATTTGGAAATTTTTCTTTCTTTTTAGGTTGGTAGTACTGTCAGTGACATCTATGTGAAATTTCATGTCAAAATATATTCATTGTGTTTGAGATACGCGTCGTTTTGTGAGCTGCTAAAAGTGAGTTTTTCATTTTTTGCGATGTCGAAATTTATTGAGCAAAAAATTTGCAAAAAATTTTGTTTGCGGAATCAATTTTCTGCTGCGGACACGTTGAGGATGGTGCAGAAAGCCTTTGATGATGAGGCTATGTCTAAAAAAAATGTTTACAAGTGGTATAGTGATTTCCAAGCCGGCCGTGAACGTGTCGAAGACGAAGAGCGTTCTGGGCGACCATCAACCTCAACCGATGAAGCTCATGTCCAACAAATCAAACATTTGGTGTTGAAAAACCATCGATTAACGATTAGAAACCTTGGCTTATCGAAGGAGGATGCTTTGGGCCTCAAGCGCGTCAAATCTCGATTGGTACCGAAAACATTGAATTTTTTGGAAAAAAGGCGTCGCGTTGAAGTATGTCAAACAATGATTTTCGACTACCAGGATATCATGAAACGCATTATGACTGGCGATGAGACTTGGATCTATGCTTACGACCCCGAAACAACCGATCAATCGAGCGAATATCGTGCCAAAGGAGAGCCGAGACCAAAAAAAACGCGCCAAAGTCGCTCAAAAATCAAGGCCATGTTGACTGTTTTCTTCGATTATCGTGGTGTTGTGCTTTATGAATTCCTTCCAACCGGCCAAACAGTCAACAAGGAATATTATTTGAACGTTATGCGTCGTTTGCGTAACGCTATCCGCCTAAAAAGGCCGGAATTGTGGAAAGACAATTCTTGGTTTTTACACCACGATAATGCACCATCCCATACCGCACTCGTAATTCGTGATCATTTCGCCAAAAACTCAACCCATATCGTTCCGCAACCACCGTATTCACCTGATCTGGCGCCGTGCGACTTCTGGCAGTTCAACAAGCTCAAAAGACCGCTCCGGGGACACCGTTTTGATACGATAGAGGAGATTCAAGCCGCAGCGAAGACGGAACTGAAGGCCATCCCGGAAAGTGACTACAACCAGTGTTTCAAAGATTGGAAAATCCGTTGGCATAAGTGCATTGCATCGGGAGGGGATTACTTTGAAGGGGATGAAATTGATTTGGAAGAATAAATAAAGAATTTTCAAAATAAATACAATGTCACCTTATTTTTTGGACACAGTAGTACATGTAAAAATTGAAGCAAGCTGGATGGAGAAAATTGTTTTTTTTTTTTTTAGAGAAAATTCTTTGAACCTGTCTTCACCTAAAACAAACTCCAGAGTCGAAAAATCTTTTCGTCCTATACAATTGGCCAACGTTATCAGAATCGAAAGTTTTCTGATTAAGCTTTTTTGAAGTCTTTTTTTCGGTGCTTATTTCACTTACTCCTTCCTTCTCATAGACGCGTTCCTCAGTTTTACAAAAGCTTCATTTCGACTTGGCCGATTTAAATTGACAAAGGTAGATTGAGATTAAGGTTTTTAAGGTAGTCGAAGATTTAGTAGATCTTATTTATAATTGTAAGATAGTTTTGAAATAAAAATGCACCTCATATTTGCACGATTTCGGTCGTCAATCTGGGGTTCCTTCCGATCAATTTCTGTAAAATAACTGATTCTAAGGCTACTTGAAGGATCTTTAAATGTTTGTCTTTTGACGTTGGACACAATTTTTGTACGTCTCTGTTAATTTCAATTCAAAACATCTGTATAGGATAAGCTTCGTATTTTTATGTGTTCCTTTTCATCCTTCTCGATCTGCTTATTTTGTGCTTGCAAAACTTATTTCAAATCCAATCCTGTTACTCTTTTTCATTATCAAGTCGTTCGACTTTGCCTTGGGTTATTCGATCGTGAAACGAATTTTCATCGTTGCCTGAAGTCTGCGAACAATTTATCATTATTATGGTCTGGAAAGTCTGTTTTTTACCCATGCAAAAATGTGCTTCAAAATCATAGTACAATGATGCCGGCTCTCCGTTACATCAGATTCCGCTCCTATTTTATTTTAATTCCTCAATTGTTTTAAGATGTAACATTGCCTTGTATCGACACTACAGGATGTGAAACAGATCAATAAATACAAAATTGTGATGAAAAGTGTACGAAAAATTTTGTACGGCAGCGTAAGCAGATGCTTCATTGGTTGTTGATATGAATCAAAGCTTGACTTGGATGACAACTATTTGCATATAGACTGCAGTCACCTGATAGAGTACGTCGATTGGGTAATGAAATTGCGTTTGAAGGTCGGTGGTTTAAGTGATTTAGATTGGATCCAATTTAGCGTCATCGCTTATGATTTAATTGAATTTTGACTAAACGAACCTTCAAATTTCAACGCAAAAATGGGTATTGAGTTTTGATATTACCATGAAAGGTTATTGGTATGAAGTACTTATCGTCGATCTGAAATTGTCGTCTTAAATATGTCCTTAGAAGAAGAAGGTCCTTATGGCAAGACGGAATGTGAATATACCTTTTCGACATTGTCCTTTAGGAGCTTTTGACTGTATAAGTCCTTTATGGACGTTATTTTTAATGCCGTGGGACACTTGTCAAAGTTTATTAAAATCTGTTTTGACTGATATAAGGGGATATCATTTGGAATGCAACCTTGATCAATTGACAATTAAAGATTGTGGCAAGGTTAAACTTGTATTTGTTAAAAGATTCTCTTTTCATTTGTCCTTGGCGACAGAAACGTGGCGAAGACACAGCCAATCCACTATTAAAATATGTCCCCAAAGTTTCAGTTGTTAAATAAAAATTCTAGGAGAAAAGATTCGAATTATTTGGACTTTATGAATCTATCAGAATGTCACTGCAGGTCTTTTCGTTAAAGAAATCACTTCGAAGAAATTTAATAATCAAGGCGATGCATTTCAGAAAGCTATATCATTATAAACACTCAAGCAGCTTTAAAAAATGTGCCCGGAGAAGGCATTAGAGAAGCTCTTCATGAACTGGGCGTAAAGTTAACTTAAACTTCGAAAGCATGAAGGGTACAAATTACACGAATAATATATTAATTCCTGGGGTATATCAGGGGTCGCAAACATATGAGCATAGACACCTAGATAATATTTGTCTGTGATATTCAACAATTACGGGAATTTATTGTTCGAAATTTGCTCGCTCGAGGTACTCTTCAAAATGTAGTCATGTATTGAATGTTGCTTGGAATGAGTGTCTTCATAGAAGTAGTTCATTATTGCTGTACATAAAGATTGAAATTGATAGATAGAAACAACTTTATACAGCTTTTGTTTGAAGTTGAATGACGTTCTGCTGTTAAGTAATTGTTTGACAACCATCACTAGTAAAATATTGTGATAATTATGAAATGAGCCTAATAATTTAAAAGGTCTCAGTTTTGCTAAAAACTAATTGGAACTAGATTCCACTATGGAGTATCTGCTGCTATATTAACGCACAAAATGCCAAGACGAACATTGCACTGTACGACAAAATGAGGTGTCATTGCCAGACGAAGAGGTTTCAATTAAGGGTTTAGCGAAGTTTCATAGCAAAAAAACTGGGGTTTTACGTCGATTCCTGACCATGGATAAAACATGAGTCCATAACATGACACCTAAGATGTAGGAACTGTCAAAACAATCAACTGAAATTAGTGAATCTGGTCCAAGGAAAGCGAAGCAGTTCCAGGCAAGGTTATTGAATCAGTTGCTTTGCTGCGATCAAGATAATGTTTACTAATTATCTTTGAATGGCAAAAAGAGTCGATTATTATACGAATTTATTGCAGCATAAAGCTAAAACGGCTCCATTTAAAAAAAAAGAAGTTGTGTTGCTTCAAGAAAATGAGGCAGTATCACCAGATTTATTCTCTCCAGAGTTTCTAAACATGAAAAATAGGCTAGGCTGCTGAAGTTTTGGCAAAAATGAGCAAGTGTTTCTGACTTTTTATAGCGTATGGAAACTTGTAAATATCACTGGGAACTGTGCATCAAGCTAAGGACAGAAAAGAAGATATTTTATCCAAACATTTTTTGGGCGGATACTTGCCAGACTATCCTCGCAATCTATGTTGCTTTCAGCTCGCGTTACTGGTTTCAGAGATTATTCGCGGTGTGTGGATATTGACTGCGTCATGAAGAGGCCCTTTGTCTGACCAATCGTGTCAAGCTAAGGTTTCCAAAGTTGAATATCTATTTTTGTGCGGTTCGAATTTAGCTTCAAAAACAAACTGGCCAGAATCAACTGTTGCCTCTCTGTATGAATACCGATTCAGTATGATGAATGTGTTGCTGGTATCTATAGCATGTGGTCCATCCGGAATATACACGCGGACGCATGGTTAAATTCTGAGTTTTTATCCACGGAATTATTTGATGCATCATATTTTCTTTACCAGAAATATTGTGCATTTGCACTTGGATGGTCCCGAGGTGGCGGTGTGCTTATTGCTGTAAAAACGGAAACAATGTAGCTTAGAAAATGACTAAAATGACTTAAATGACGTTGAACAACTTTGTGTGAGTTCAAAAAGTTCAAGTGCTCTTAAAGAATTTTATTTTATTGCCAGCTTTAATCGTCCATCTAGCGAACTAGGTCTGTATTGTAGCCATGTTTCAAATATTCAAAGGGTGGTTAGTGGATTAACGACTAATCAATTTCCTTGTATTTTCGGTGATTTTCACATTGGCGATATAAACTGGTGTTACTTAGAAAAAGAAAAAATATTAATTCCCTTAAATGTTACAAGAGATGCGGAATCTTAAGTCATTGACTCGTTTTCTTCCCTTTACTTGTTTCAAATAATTTATGTCAAAAATGATTTAGTTAGAATATTAAAGTTATTTTTTTCAAAGAATGTAGTAAAATTTGGAATTCAATCTGCCGAATTTTCATTGCTTGAAAATTCTTTTCATCATAGAACAATTCATCTGTTTATTAATGATTATTTTTTTGCTCCTCGTTACATAACATATGATTATGAAGTTGCTAACTTTATAGAATTGAATAATTATTTTAATGCAGCTTGCTGGAAGGATTGTTTTGAGGGTAAATCATTATAGCAAATGTATAATGTCTTCGAAAAATGTCTCGCAGACGGCATTGAACGGTTCGTTCCAATTAAGATTTAAAGATCTAATTTCAAATTACCTTGGTGTACTGGAAGGCTTATATATTTAAAAAACAAGGCGTGTAAACGCTTTAAGATCAGTGGACTATCCGAAGAGAGGGTAAAATTTCTTAAACTAATAAAAGTGTTTGAAATTTTAAACAAATTTCTCTATCACCAATTTATTTCCTCTACTGAATTTCACATTAATAGGAATAGTAAAGCATTTTGGTTATTCCTGAACTGAAAACGAAAAAGCTTAATTTACCCTAAATGTATGGATTTAGGGGAAAAGCCTATTGACATGTAAGCCACTTATCTGCTCTTCTAAACTTCTTATAATCGTGATGAATAACTAGGCATTGAAAAATTTTTTGAAAATATAAATTCAACTATAAATTTTCCCCCAATCCACATTTCTGATAAGGAGGTTTTAGATGGCCTAAGTGATATCGTTCCTGCTAAAAAAGCCGTTTATGACTCGATTTCTCCTCTCCTAATTTATTAATGCTCAGCTTTTCATTATGTTCTGTTTTGGCGTTTATATTCAATAATAAACAAATAAACAATAAACAAAATTTGAAACTCTTTTCACACTTTTGTTTAAACAATATGGAGAATGATTAACAGATTGATGTCTTATACAATGATTTCGTTAAAGCATTTGATCGGGTACATCATGAGTTTCTTCTTCAAAAATTCAAAAACTTGGATTCAACACACTTTTTCTGAAATTGGTGTAATCCTTCCTAACAAACAGAAAGCAGGTTGTGAAAATTGATGGATATTTTTCAGATTTCATAGAAGCCTGTTCCGTTTTACCCCAAGGAAGTCATTTGGGCGCACCTCTTTTTATCTTGTTTATAAACGTTGAACGTTGTTATGTTTGCTGATGATGTTAATAATGTTCATGCTGTTGAATCTGCACATGATTGCCGTGATTTACAGTCTGATATAGAATAATTTTTAAATTAGTGTAGATACAACCATCTTGAGCTTAACTTCTCTTAACGCAAGATTTTTAATGCTACAAGCTTCAATTATAAATTTGTCGATCATGCATACAAGTTAAAAATCTTGGAGTTATTTTCGACACAAAAATGAAATTTAAGCCACACAAATTGACTACGTTGTCTTCAAAGGGAACTCCATGTTGGGCTTTCTGAAACGAAATTCTGGAAATTTCAAAGATGTTTACACATTAAAAGCATTATATTCTGCACTTGTACTTTCGATTCTGGAGTATTGCTCCGTACATTTAGATAATTAAATTGGTCACCTAGACTGCCAGTTTACCGATCGAGATGGGTCTTAATTGACTTGAAAACCCTTCAATGCCGAAGAGATGCCCAATCTGTTCTGATTTGCTCTGTCTCACATCCTTTTATGTTGCAGAACGTTCTTTGCACCGCAGTAATGAATTGTTTAATGTTCCTTCTCATAGGACTAATTTTGCACAAAATGAGCCTTTTACTCGCTCTTTAACGTTATTTAATTCGATTTCTGATTTGCATGAATAGAGTTCATTTAAAAAAAGCATAATTTTAAGTTAAACTTAAGTTTTTTGTAACCAGCTGATCTTGTAAACCCATTTGTGAAATAATAAATAAATAAACAAATTGGTATTTATCCTGAAAAATGGATAAACTGAATGCCAATGTCTATTGCCATGTCATGGAGGCTTTTTTTCCCGGCTAATCCACAAAAGATGTTTTCTTTACCGAAAAAGTACTTATTGATGTGATAAATTTGTGGAGCACCTGTCTGAAAACATTTACTTTTCCAATCTCAAAATCACATTCACTCCTTAAACAATCTGAGACTTTTCTGCTCAGCTGTTGACCTCATTCGGCATGAAGAGTTTCAGCATCAGGTCAACATCCCTAAACTGAAACAGACGCAACTTTCTCCCCACGCTTAATGTCTCTCGCAATTTTTGAATGAATTCATTAAAATTTCTTCCCACCACCGGAGTGGAGGGAGTAGGAGTTCAAATCAATGCCGCCACCTACAGAGGTGAACACAAAAGTCAGAAACCCCAACTGTCAGACGGTCATACAATAAATGAAAAACAAAATTTCATTTTCAATATAAATTCATGAGCGAAAATCACGTGGATGTGAACAACACACGCGTGCAGGATACACAGCATCATCATGAATAATAAATGACAACGCGTATGGAAGACTTGGACCAGGGCTTCGGCTTGGGCCTGGTCGTTGGACCTAGTCACACACTCGGGGGTATTTTTATTGGAAACTCAATTGAATAAGGAAACAATTGTTAGGAAAATGTTGGTGGAATGGCCAAAGTTTTGTGGTATCTGTGTGAACTTTTGGCATTCGGTCGGATACTTTGTCGTTTCATTGAAAAGTCAAATAAACGATGAGAATAAAGTGAATGGGGTCGGAAATACGAGCATGTTGCTAAAGCAGGCATATCATAAAACCAATAATAAAAATATATAAAATTCTTCCACATTTTATTGTTATGTATATTCTTTTTTTTTGTTCAACTGATGTGGACATGCCTAGCGGTAATATTGAGGTATGCAAACGCATTGATCCATTTAATTTTATTCAATCTCAAGATGGTTATACAAACTTTGTGGCAGGCAGTGACGATAGCTTAGGGAAAATGGTATGTCCTCGTCTTTTCTGTGTTTGTGTCCCCAAGAAAAAAATTCGATATAGAGGCCGCTGGGTAGATGTTGTCTACAAAATCTTATCCAGTGTGTTGTGTGGCTTTTTTTCACTGCACTAATCGGCACGTACCAGATCGATATGCACCATCTTTTCATCGATTTCAAAGCCGCATACGCCAAGAACTTTTGAATGCTAAGGACGAATTCGAGATCACGGTAAAATTGTTCTGGCTGTGTTGCAGCGCGCTAAAAAATTCGCGCTGCGCCGTTGAATTTGGTTCAAAGATCTCTCAATCGTTCGAAACATGCCCCGGATTCCGACCAGGAGATGCGCTTTCATGTGATTTTTTTCAATCTGGTACTCGAACAGATAGTCCAAAGGGCAAGGGTAAACGCGGAAGGCCATTTCTTTCATAAATCAGCCCATGTGTTGGGAAACGCTGACGACATCGACATCATCGAGCGTTCACAACGAACCGTTGTCGAAGCGAGCTGGTCTGAGGGTTAACGAGGACAAAACACAACCCACCACCTAGGACAAAATGTAACAATCGACAGCTAGAATTTGGAGATATTTTTGTAGTTGTCTAGTTCGGGGCAAATTTGAACTCCGAAAACGGAACCACAGTGAAGATCCGGCGCAGAATTTCCCTTGGCAACAAATGTTATTTCGGTTTTTAAAATAACTTGAGTCGAAACTCCTCACTCGAAGGACCAAATTCGATCCTGACTGCGAGCCGATTACATTTTCTCGGCCACATCGAGCGAATGAACGCTGATGCTCTAGCCAAGCCAGTCATCGAGTCAAAGCCTTCTGGTTCGAGAAGAAGAGGAAGACTGAATCTCCGGTATAAAGACCATGTAACCACGAATGCGGATGTTTCACAGATCTTTCGTCATGGGGGTTATTTTACTGCGGGCTTCCTCTTTGAGAAGGAATAAAAAAGCCCTTATTACATCAAAGCAAAGCCGAGTGGCTGGATTGTGCGAAAACCGATCAAGTGCGAGTCTGGCTTCCACAACATAAGTTCCGTACAAACATGAAGATATGTAAAAAGTTCGTCCATCAAGAAAATCGCGTCTCGAATAGTTTCCCCTCCTTTTTTTTGTATGTAGAATGCGGTTTACTACACGTTTTTATAATTTTCAATTTAACAAAGCATTTTTCTTATATAAAAAATGAATAAATAAAATTATGTTAATATTTTGATTTTTATTTTTTGTGATATGAATACAAAACTACGCCCTTTGAATTTTCTCTTTACTTGTGCTACAAGGCATTGTTCCTTGTCAAGCTTTTTTTAGATATATTTATCGGCAATTTTAATTATACGTTAGTGATCTGTCTGGCTGAAACTAGGGGCCCCTATCGGAGGGCTACGAGCACTTGTCCAGAGTGCTCAGTGGTTAAGAGGGATCTTACGATCGAAAACATTCACAGACATCCTTTTAAAATCACTGGCAACTTGAAACGCGGAGATAGTACTACTGTGTCCAAAAAAATTAGGTGACATATGAATTTAAACTGCGCGCGTCGAAGGATTTGGAAATTTTTCTTTCTTTTTAGGTTGGGAGTACTGTCAGTGACATCTATGTGAAATTTCATGTCAAAATATTTTCATAGTGTTTGAGATACGCGTCGTTTTGTGAGCTGCTAAAAGTGAGTTTTTCATTTTTTGCGATGTCGAAATTTATTGAGCAAAGAATTTGCATTAAATTTTGTTTGCGGAATCAATTTTCTGCTGCGGATACGTTGAGGATGGTGCAGAAAGCCTTTGATGATGAGGCTATGTCTAAAAAAAATGTTTACAAGTGGTATAGTGATTTCCAAGCCGGCCGTAAACGTGTCGAAGACGAAGAGCGTTCTGGGCGACCATTAACCTCAACCGATGAAGCTCACGTCCAACAAATCAAAGATTTGGTGTTGAAAAACCATCGATTAATGATTAGAGACCTTGCTGATGAAGTTGGCTTATCGAAAGGCTCAGTTAATACCATTTTGAAGGATGCTTTGGGCCTCAAGCGCGTCAAATCTCGACTGGTACCGAAAACATTGAATTTTTTGGAAAAAAGGCGTCGCGTTGAAGTGTGTGAAACAATGCTTTCCGACTACCAGGATATCATGAAACGCATTATAACTGGCGATGAGACTTGGATCTATGCTTACGACCCCGAAACAACCGATCAATCGAGCGAATATCGTGCCAAAGGAGAGCCGAGACCAAAAAAACCGCGCCAAAGTCGCTCAAAAATCAAGGTCATGTTGACTGTTTTCTTCGATTATCGTGGTGTTGTGTTTTATGAATTCCTTCCAACCGGCCAAACAGTCAACAAGGAATATTATTTGAACGTTATGCGTCGTTTGCGTAACGCTATCCGCCTAAAAAGGACGGAATTGTGGAAAGACAATTCTTGGTTTTTACACCACGATAATGCACCATCCCATACCGCACTCGTAATTCGTGATCATTTCGCAAAAAACTCAACCCATATCGTTCCGCAACCACCGTATTCACCTGATCTGGCGCCGTGCGACTTCTGGCTGTTCAACAAGCTCAAAAGACCGCTCCGGGGACACCGTTTTGATACGATAGAGGAGATTAAAGCCGCAGCGAAGACGGAACTGAAGGCCATCCCGGAAAGTGACTACAACCAGTGTTTCCGTGCGACTTCTGGCTGTTCAACAAGCTCAAAAGACCGCTCCGAGGACACCGTTTTGATACGATAGAGGAGATTAAAGCCGCAGCGAAGACGGAACTGAAGGCCATCCCGGAAAGTGACTACAACCAGTGTTTCAAAGATTGGAAAATCCGTTGGCATAAGTACATTGCATCGGGAGGGGACTACTTTGAAGGGGATGAAATTGATTTGGAAGAATAAATAAAGAATTTTCAAAATAAATACAATGTCACCTTATTTTCTTGACACAGTAGTATATCAAAATTTTGAATTCCGACACTTACTCTTTTCATGGACCGGAAGTGTTATATGAGTGACGAAAAGAAATAGTTTATTTGTAAGGCAAGTTACCCCTATTTGAGGCAAATGTATCAAAGGCCGCATTTGAAGATTTTAAATGGTTTAAAAAGGTATTAAAATTTAGTATGGATTAACGAAGGAACTTTTCAAATGAACTCCATTTTTAATTTTTTCATTTAAGTTTAATTTAATTATCTGATGTTAAATGCAGCATGTAAGATATCGGTCTAGTCCCAAGTACAGCAGTATCAGATAGAAATGAAAACGTGACAGTATTGGTGATTCTTTGCTTACATATTAATTTATTAATTTATTAAATTTAATATAATAAAGACCGAAAACTAAATACTCTTTTCTTTTTTCTTTTTTCTGACTAAATGCGAATGTTTTTCTGTAGCTTTTCCTTCAAGCAATGTTAAAAAATATTAATAATTGGGAAAGTAAGTATTCTTTAAATAAACAAGAAATCTCTTAAAGTTATTTGGACAAACTTATTTCAATGTGTTATATTTAACACAAGCAAATATCAATTCAAACGTGAGCGCAAAACCGTTTTCACAAAATGTCATTTGCCTAATAATCCCAAACATAACCATTGGTCAGATGCAAATCGAACCTGAAACCCAAAATATAACGAGAAGGTTAACAAACTTACAAATTAATTCCATCAAATCCAGCCCCGAGACCGACATGATCAATGCCAGCTACTTGCACGATGTGATTTATGTGCGCTGCACGCAGCCATGTTAAGTTGTACCGTTGTTGCAATGGCCGCCAGCATGTGATTCATCCGTTATTTGTTAATAAGATGAATGCCGTTGGTATTTCCGCCATATTCAATGAAAGATGTCGGTTGGATAGATGAGATGTGTACACACCAGCCCGGCGGAAATTTGTGGAAATTGCCATGTGAAAATCGTGGACGAGAACGAAAACAAGAATGAAAATGAAAACGAGCACGAAAAACATCAACATTAATTTGCATATAATTTTTCAAGGAAACTCACCGACTGCATCGTTCACCGTTGAGTTTTCGCTGCACGAGAGAAACTTTGAATAGAAATTCACCATGACCATGCCGCCATTTTTCGCCAACGACTGAAGGATATCATCCTGGACGTTGCGGCTCGAGTTGCATAGTTCGTACGCTGACGAATGGGAGAATATCACAGGAGCTTCGCTCGTCTCGAGTGCGTCACGCATTGTCCCCACGGAAACGTGTGACAGGTCCACCATCATACCAAGCCGATTCATTTCCCGAATGATTGTCTGGAATGAGATAAAATAGAAGGATGTAGATTACTTAAAGGAAGAAGGCCAAATTAAATTCTTAATTAATAAATATATGATAACAAAACTAAGAAATGTTTTCTCGACAAAATGGTGATATTTTTCTTTATCTTAATTTCAAACCGTGGAGGAAGTTTTGGAATAATATCTCGGTGGCCAATTGAAGCTTCCCTTTAGATAAAAAAATCACACACACAAAAGATTTAGGGATTGAATAAAATTTATTTAAAATATCAGCATTTGTTCACTAAAACGGACTAACCAGCATCGTTTTCGAAAAAAATATGGTCCAATGAAACTCGTCTTACCGAGAACATCACAAAACTGTCGCTCGTAGTAGACTATTGAGGATTGATTAGATTGAGGATTTTTCCACTTATTCTCTTGGGAGTTAGGGTATATTATGAGCCTCATAAACCAGAAAAAGACTGCGTCTCTCGATACCTGAACTATAGCACCCAGCACCAAAAGCTTAGCGTCAGTCGATCAGCAAATTTATATATTATAGTTAAATCGATATTGCTTTATAATATGGGATTTAGACACTGACCATAATATTTCGATTCTCTATTTTGTGAAGTAGTTTCAAAAAAATCCGGAAATTGTTCAAATTAAATAATTCCGATTCATAAAATTTAAAGTTGGCATCGTCGCCTGCCACCTAATTAAGGCAAGGCTTTAGACAAATTTGCACCAAATTTTCATTCTTCTTGATCATATACACATCAAATTCTGTTAAGAAGCAGAAAAACCCAATATGTTATTCCATTTAATTTATGATCACCTGAGGAGTCTCTTAAGGTAGTCAAGTGGGCCCCATGTTTTTGTATCTTTATTATTTATATAATCCACCTCATCATTCATAGCTGATATGAATCTATTAATGCCTTCGGCATAAAAATTTAACTGACCTCAGCATAAGTAAATTCAGGGCCATCAAACGAAAGCGTCTTTTACAGGCCACAGACTCTATTTCATGTTCAAAGAACCTTTGACTTCAGCTACTTCCGTTCGCAATTTGGGTTTGATCGTTCAAATTGGTCTTAGTGGCTATGAAGATTATAAGGGGCCTTTTGCATACCACAACTTGGCGAATTTAGTGTCATGACTTGGACCTATATCCGTTCAAGCTTCAATTGACCCACGATCTCATAGTTAACCGACGTATAGCATGTTCGCTAACTGGGCTCTCGAGCAGTTGGAAGTTGGCTCCAATTTCGGTTGAAAAATCCTTTTCAGCGACAAGGTTCATCAACAAGTAAAACTGTCGAATTCGGGATGATTACAATCTTCTAAATTGTAATGCATCCAGAGTTTTAATAATTGGTCGTTTCGGTTGCTCGCCACCCATTCCATCGATCTTTGGAGGATCTAAGCATTATTTATTGCTGCTTTCCATCCTTCACGGTCCTATGTCTGCAATAGCTTGATCCATGAATCGAGAGGTGCGGCCTTTTCTTTTATCGTGAACCTGCTGGCTGTGATTTGAGGACGCTCTAAGTTTGGGCATTGTTGTCCATTTGCTCCACAGCATTGTCTATCCAATGGAGAATTTTTGTGTCCTGGGTCCCTTAAATCTGTGCTCCTCTTTCTTTTTGCTGTCTGATACTCAGAAACCATACAAAAGAATTGGCAAGATGAGTGTTTTTACAAAAATAAAAAATTGTTTGTTCTCCAGTTGTTTTGATAAAAGGGATGGCTTAGGATAGATTTTTTCGGATCTCCACCAAGGTATCGTCTATGGAGTGCCATTGCCATTGGAAAGTGATTCCATGATGCGCTACTTTGTGCATGTTTTTACTTCCGAAAACTGATAAATTAAGACAAGACTCTGGAAGCTCAGTAGAAGAATATGCGACAAGGGTAAGAAAATGTTTTGCCTGAAGTTATCGCCAAAGCGATTGAAAATGCCAGAAAAAGCGCCAAAATGATCATCAACAATAGTCATCAATAGGTCAATATCAGCTTGACCGGCTTTTAGACTAAGGGATAGGGTTTTTTCTTTTTAAGCCGCTTGAGCTTTATTATTATACAAATCTCTTTGTTTTTCCCATAATCAGTATTCCAAGTAATTTTATTTATTTATTTACAAAAAAATTCAAACTCGTTTATGGACTTAGATAGACTAAGTATAAGCATAAGGATAAGCTAAGATCCAATAATTTATTTAAAACAGGCAATATATTAAAGCTTATTTATGTACGGCTGGGAAGCACAATTGGTGAAGGGCCTGTCTTTCTTTTCGATCCATTGATTAGTCCCTGATTCGAATTCATTCAGATTAAGTCTCGAATTATTATCTAGTTTTCGAATTTGGTGTAGTCAGCTCTGCCCATGCCGCTGGGATTAACTTAAGGGCGCTGCCACCGGAGTGGTCAACCAGTGATAGGAACCAAAATACTGGTATAACTGAGTTTCAAACCATTACACAATTTTTTCAATTCTTCTTTTCCGTTCTCACTGTGCAAAATGCATTGCAACGCTAGTTATAATCCGTTGAAGTGATATTGCCGCAGAATTGAAATCAAATATCCTTTTCGGACTTAAAAATCTTGAATTTTAACTGTCAATCATTATTGTTTTTCTGTAAAGACAAATGCTTTTTATGCCATTAAAAAAAGTATCTGCCAAGTAGATAAGCGTTATCCTTTTTGGCAACATACGATTACCAAATCTCATACGCGATTACTTAACAACGTGCTAAGCTCATATCCTTCTTGGTAATTCATCCGTTCATCCGTCTGTCTGCCTGTTCGCTGCAGAGTTTCTTTTTAAAATAATTGCTAAGGATAACAAGCACTTTGTTAGCCAAGTATACATTTCCTCTGGTGTACGAGTGGACGATAAGCGCAATGAAACAAAAAAAAAAATAATTAAAAAAATAAACCTTTCTAACATTTAACATTTTCTGTGGTTTATGCTACCCGCTACCTTAGTTGTAATCCTCTAGTTGGTAGACAGGACATCCTCACAAGCTGCCCTCGACTAACTCTGTAACTCCTTAAAAACGAATTAAACTCGAGCGGTGAGCCAAGCGCTCGACGAGAAAAAAAGGATACTTTGGATGTAGAGAAACAAAAAACAAATAAAAAACAAAAAAAGATGTATGAGCAAAAGAGGAATTATCCCGCTAAGGATACCACTTAAATAATTTTAGTCATCCAGTGTACGCCATTTAGATCCTTCACAGGATAATGCAAATCAGAGGCGAGTAACTATAAGCTGATGAACATTATGGACTGTCCTGCATTAATGCAAATAAAAAAACATTCCTTTCGCTCTCTCTGCACAGTTTTTTTGTAATCGCAGAATACCACGAATAAGGACAAGCTTTGCCTCGACAGATGCGAGTATTTTAAGGCAAAGTACGAGATCCAAATGATGTGGCTTGTCTGTCGGTGGCGGAAGTCTTCAAGTGATACAAATCCTTCAGCTCAGCAGAGAAAACTCATTAAAACTTTTAAATTAAAATTGAAAAGGAAGCTTTTTTCTTCCATCTCATATTTTTTATTAGAAATGGTTAGGGCCGTACCAAATTCTGACGCAAGGTAACTGTCGACAGTGATTAGGACATGGAAAGGAGTAATAACTATTTGGTTATGATGAGAAAAGAAGCCTTAAAATTGGTCAACTGCCATGCACAGTTCGTGTGAATTTGATTGATGTGGACAGCACCAATCTTTTTCTGGATAAAAGAATAAAAAGTTTGATTTCTGGATTAGTTCAGCATTCTCCAAGTTGGAATTTCATTTCATTGACTTCGTTTGAGTTTCTTTAATGTCCAGAAACGGACTCTTTTGTTGCAATATTATTTCAAATTCAGTTTGGATCAAAGAGCTAGAGGATTGTTTCGTCAGAGATCGAAGAAGGCAGCTTGAAAACTGGCTCAGAACATCAATGCAGCATCTAAGGGAATTCACATCGATTCAATTTTTGCATCTAGGTTAGAGTAGGAATGTCTTTAGAACTATCCTAAGACTATGCAGACGAAACTGGGATACAACTTGAGACCACCGATTTTGTACAAGTTTGAAAAAGATCCAAATCTATTGATTTCATGGTGAACACAGGATTTGGGCTTGTTTTGCGGCACAAAAACCCCCACAAACCGCGAACTCCTGACGTTTTGAAAATTGATATTCATCCGCTATGGGTCGAAAAGTGATCGAAAATAACCTTTGCAGAATACAGTCGTACAAGAACTCACGTGAAGGAAATTTGGATTATGTTATACTCTATTGATAATGGTTAGATCCTATACATGCTCTATGGACTCTTAGGTTGCGTGGTTAGACTGTGAAAAATATTTAATTTTATCGGAATGATACTCGTTTTTTTTTTAGAAATGAAGAATGGTCTACAAATTTTCATTTTACAGATTTTTCCCTTTACTTGTGCTTTAAGACATTCCATCGCGAGTATCAAAATATTCGGCATAAAACTTTAAGTCTTAAGTTTTTCATTTCAATTTCAACTTGATACGCCCATGCGTTCTTGAGAAAAAGGTTCGTTTTTTCTTTTGAGGTACGGCGCCTGAAAAAAACACGTTACACATAATATTTTTCTTTTGTCGTCATATTTCCAAAAAAATCAAAAAGAAGCAGAAACAGAAATATTAAATTCTATTGATATATCTTATGTCCTCCATTTCAGCAAAATTTAAGTACCTATAGCACAGCCAATTTATGTATTTCGAATCGATATGGGGTAACACAACTATTGTTAATTAATAAATCAAACACGTTCGTCGGTTATTAAATTACACGAGAAAATGGCACTATCAATGACCACAACATGATTAATCCATCACAGTGCCATCGAGTATTATTTTTCTATTAATTTTGATTCCAAGAAAAGCAATTTTCGATATTATTTAACAATCGGGAAACCTCTAGAGATTCTACACTTTGCGAGAAGTGTTCCGTTTGCGGATTTAATTCTGCGAATTTGCAATTTAATCACATCGATTGCAGTTGATTGCCATCGAGTGTTGGACTCGATTGAGTTGGACATTAATTGGAACGCGCTTTTTTATATATTTCTATATAATTGTGTCTATATTCCAGCTTTGCTGGCCATTGTGCGAATTTCCATTCAAATTCCATTAAAAGTATTTCTGTTTGATTTTTTTTTATTATTACATCAGTGAATTGTTATCAATTTGAATAGAACTGGTTTGAGTCCTTTTCGGTTTCTCCGTTTGATGATGGGAATAATATAATCATTGTTCAACATTTTATTATTTTATTTATCACTAGAAGCCGATGGAACATTGTCCGCGCAGATTTCATGTACGTGCAATTAGTATTTTACCACAGTCCTATACAGTTATGAATATACTTAGTAGGTTGAAATTAATTTTTAATATATATATTTGAACAACTTGTGTATTAATCTTAACTTATAGAGATCTGCAATTGTGGGCATTTTTATAGAACTTTTTGGCTTCTTAAATTTTTAGAAAGCAATTAGATATCGCTAGCCGTTAAATCAGCGTTCATAAAAAATGCATTCCCTCGACCGTCGACACCATCATTCACTACAAAATTGGTCGTCACGAAAGGCCTATCGCTGCCATTATTTATGAAATATAACATCATTTAGATGTATATTACGCTGCGGCTTTTCTGCGTAGCGCGTATCTGAAATGTCCGATTCGAGAACTCAGGCGCATAAATCAGGCGGAAGGTATGTTGAATTTGACCGCCGCTCTGGTTTGTGGCATATTCATATAAGCCTGTGAACAAGGGGTCAAATCGCACGATCTCGGTGGCCAGTTCAAATCACCTCCACGTGAGAAGACGATGCCCTCGAATCGCTCGTGCAGAATTTTCAATGTGGCGTGAGTTGTCTGGCGCCATCTTGTTGAAAACACATATCCATATGATCCAATTTAGGCCAAAAGAAGTAGGTAATCATTGACCTATTGCGCTCGCCGTTGACGGTGATGGTGACTGGTCAACGTCATTCTCGAAGAAATATGGACCGAAGACGCCGCCAGCCTAAAACAACAATATGGCCGCTATCAACTGTTAAAATTTGGAAGCACAGTAAATCTGATCCTCTTAATAAATTCGCTTATAACAAAATCCCTTGATAGCTCAAATTTTGTTAGAGAACTCGATATCGACTTATTTCCATTCAATTAATTCGCAGTATATTATTCGACATTGACGAGATTAGTTCATCAACCAGCTATCAGTGTTATGCCTTGTGCTCTTTGTTTGTGCTCTCCGTTATTGGGTGCTAGGAACTTTTTTTTTTGCATTTGCCTGGACAAAGAAAGCCTCAGACTCAAAAAATCCTAGAAAAACCAGCAAATGGCGGTTTTTGGACTTATCCAACGATGGTGGCTGATTATCTTTTGCCTAAAATTGGTGTGTAACTGAGGTAGACGAAGTCTTTATTCAGCTGGACGGCCTCGATAGAGCTTATAATTCAGTCGTCGGACATGCATTCTGTCTTCCAACACGGCAGCTTTCTGACCAACTTCGCCTTAATTGAATGTAAATTTTTTAAACCAAATCGGTAATTATGTCTCGTGTGCACACTTAATTTATTTCCAAGGTCCCACTTCCACTTCCTACTTCAAAAACAACACCAGTCACACGTTCTGGTTGCATATGCTTCTCTATGACTATGAGTGGATTTTCCGAACGTTAAATGTGGCAATTTCGTTCGTTCGTGTACTCATCCAAATGGAAATGGGCCTCATTTTATTTAAGCAAAATTGCCATCAATTTCGAACTGCTATTAAGCCATACCAGATTGGCTGGTACGAAGCTCAATTCCAGAGGCAATTGAACCTTGTTCGTCTTCAGGTTTAAGTTTCGCCCTGTCGGCAACAGCTGCTATGTTGCATACACCAGCTGTAGTCAGTGTATTATTAAGGCCGAAATTTCTTTTCAAAAATTCACACTTTTTCGGCAACAGAAGTGGAAGAGATTTTCTGAAGTAACTTCGCTAAATTTCGCAGTGGTTCAGTCGATTTCCACAGCGCTGTCAGTACCAACATAGCAAATTATTTAAACTAGTAGCTGTCCCACCCCAAACATCCAAGATTTAAGTCCTAACATTTTACTTATACTTTAAAAGTATATCTTCTTTGAATTTTCATTTTCTTTTATAAACTTGTCAAGTTTGTTTAGTTCATTAAGGAACAAAAGACAAAAGTTTCAAGCCATTCTATAACTTCCTGACCAAATCACCACCTGTTTCGTAAACCAACCAAAGTTCTCCTTGCAGGCAATAAAATGCCACAAAGTTGAACTTCCATTCCCAAATTTGTAGAACAGGAAACATATCTGTGGAGAATTCAGTCATCCATTCTGCAGCTGATGAACATGATTTATTTGTTTGATTGTCACAAAAGTGCGATTCTATGCGAAAATAAGTTCAAAAATGGTTAATCCTGCAAACAGAATTGTAAAAGATCCGTCCTTGTTTTATGTCAATACGTCCATTTTATGCGAAGATAAAAACACCATCACTCGTCGTCAGAGGGGAATCGACTACCCCCTTAAGATCCCATTCGGCATCAATCACCGATGACAAGAAAACAAAAAAATGTTTGGAGCGTTAAAAAGAAACCCTTCGGTGGACATCAATAGAATTGGGCTTGTTTCGATGGCTCAGTAAAAAAGATACAGCGCGCATAAACTTTATGTTTTGGTTCGTAAAATTTTGTATGTTTTTAGGCCTCTTCGATATCAAACACAAAAAAAAAAAAAACAAAGTAGTAAAGTGTTTCTGTAGGTGAACGAACTATATCAATCTCTGACCTTTTCAATTCAATGTTTGATGCGTCCATATAGGAGCATACTCGTAAGTTTTTTATGTTGCCCATAAACAAGCATAAAAGTAACATAGAAAATTTGACATTATTCAGCA
This sequence comes from Orthonevra nobilis, assembly GCA_963555765.1. Classification (NCBI taxonomy): domain Eukaryota; kingdom Metazoa; phylum Arthropoda; class Insecta; order Diptera; family Syrphidae; genus Orthonevra; species Orthonevra nobilis. Next base: position 142,881,895 of record OY743224.1, read on the forward strand.
ACTATGTTGACAACTATTCAGATATATGATTACTTGTTACTTTTTGGCAACTCATATGACTCAATAGATTTGTGACTATCAACCGTCCATTCATTTCTGAAGCTTAACAAATGCTTAAAACTTGCATTTTTTTCTTTTTCAATTTATTCAGTCTCAAGGGACTCTGATAACCCTCATAAGACACAGGGCGAGCATAAAGATTAGGAACCCTTCTGCTCAGATGTACTTTTGTTTCAATTGTTTTATTGTCCGAGTCCGAATTGGGACGGAGAATTCGATTACGACTTATTTACATTCATTTAATTCGCAGTATTTAAGACTTTAGAAAATATAATATAAAGTTGGGTTCTTAGAAGATTAGTTAATAATTCTTCAAACCACTCTTTTGTAAATACGAACTCACTTAATCAGGTTTCTATTTCTGTGCACGCTGGTGGTTGGTTGGTTGGTTAGGGTGAACTTTATAAGCTTTTCACTCAGGCCTCTGGTTGGGCCCGTTGTGCTCCTCTCCCGTTGTGGAGCACTCCAGTGACAGCGTCATTAATTATCACAGATAAAAATTCGTCATTTAATCTAGGACTCTGAGGTCTTTCGTGTGAATCAATTTCAAATTGAAGAGCAGACGCGAAACCATCTGTACGTGAGTTAGTCGTTAAACTCCTCCTAAGCAGCTGGACAGATATTTTTTAAATTTTTTTTTAGTGTGTTTGATTGAGTCCCTGTGTGGTTAAAATACACTTTACAATGTTTTTTTTATGAATAAGTGATCGAAAAACCGTCTGAAAATTCACAAATTTACCTTTTGAAAATAATTCCTGATTGGCGAAAATAAAATACGGCTATCCACATAACCCTCACGCGAAGTTAACCATGCTAGTCAAACAATAAAGTTTGTGTTGGTAAGAATCAATGCAATCTTGCCATGCACTGGATTTGATTTTGATCAGTACTCAATCTTTGGAGTAGATTTCCCTCTCTCGAAAACTTATTTTCGATACCGGCCGGCTCCATCACGATAACAACCGGTCAGAACTCGAACGAAAAGTGGAAGTTTATCTTTTTGAGTAATCTTAGCCTAGAACTCTTCTTCCATGTTTTACAACGACCGTGATATCATTGTTGTATAGTAACATTTCTGGAAATATTCACTTCGACCGACAGCCAAGCTGCCATAAAATCAACATCTATCCACATAACCCTCGCGGTGCCTTGTGGAAGACTGAGTTTCGGCGCCGCCGAAGTTTCGGCCGATTTTTTTGATTTGTAGTTTTTGTTTGGCGTCTGTTGAAATATGAAAAATCAAAACGAACATTTACGTCATATTTTGCTTTTTTATTTCCGGAAAGGAAAAAACGCATCGCAAGCTCACAAAAAGTAATGTTATTTTTTATGGTGACGAAGCTTTTAACAAAACAGTGTCAAAATTGGTTTGCCAAATTTCGTTCTGGTGATTTTTCGCTCAAAGATGAAAAACGCTCTGGTCCTCTGTATTCTGGTCCAGTTGAAGTTGATGACGACCAAATCAAAGCAATAATCGATTTGGTCGTCACAGTACAACACTTAAAATGGCAGGAAGCTTCATGTATCACATACATGCATTGAAAATCGATCAAAACAACTTTGCTATGTACGAAAACTCGATATATGGGTTCCTCATGAATTGAAAGAAAATCATTTAACACAACGCGATTTTTTAAATAAACGTAATGAAAATGATCCATTTTTAAAACGATTGATAACTGGTGATGAAAAATGGGTTGTTTACAAAAACGTCAATCGTGAAGCAAGCCAGGTGGACCAGTTCAAACAACATCAAAACCTGATATTCATCAAAAGAATTAGTTATCAGTTTGGTGGGATAACAAAGGAATTTTCTACTTTGAACTTTTACCAACGATCAATTCAGATGTCTACATTGAACAACTAACAAAATTGAATTGAAATGCAGTTGAAGAAAAGCGGCCCGAATTGACAAATCGAAAAGGTGTTGTATTCCATCATGACAATGCAAGGCCACCCATATCTTTGGTCACTCGGCAAAAATTATTGGAGCTTGGTTGGGATGTTTTGCCACATCATACATATAAAGGGTGATTTTTTAGCTATTATCTTTTTGGCAACACTGGTTTAAACAGCTGACGCACGTTTCGTGTTTTGTTTCACTGTCAAAAATCTTCAGTTTGGTCTATAATTTAACCATGAATCGTCTTACAAACGAACAACGCTTGCAAATTATCAAATTGCGTGCTCCGTTAAGAAAGTTCATCGCGCGCTTCTTCCATTTTATGGTCAGTTTAATCGACCCACTGAAGCGGCTATTCGGGCTATTGTGACTAAATTTCACACCAAATTTACATTGTTGGACATTAAACCACCAACAAGCTTACGTAGAATGCGAACTGAAGAAAATATCGCAGCTGTATCGACCAGCGTTAATGATGACCGTCAATTATCGATTCGTCGCCGTTCGCAGCAATTGGGCATCTGTTACTCAACAACGTGGAAAATTTTGCGGCAGGATTTAGGTGTGATGCCTTTCAAAATACAGCTGGTGCAAGAATTGAAGCCGAACGACCAAGTGCATCGTAAAATTTTTGGTGAATGGGCTCTTGGAAAGTTGGCCGAAGATCCAGGAGTGAATATCAGCCAGAAGCATTGCAAGAGCTACCAATGCATCCAGAAAAAGTCACAGTTTGGTGCGGTTTATGTGTTGGTGGCACCATTGGACCGTACTTCTTCAAAGCCTGTGCGAATCGTAACGTAACTATGAATTGTGGGCGCTACCGTAAGTTGATATCCAACTTTTTTTTGTCCAAAATGCAAGAGCTTGACTTGCATGACATGTGGTTTCAACAAGACGGTGCCACATGCCACACAGCAAGCGCAACAATGGACTTATTGAGAGGCGAGTTCGGTGAACATTTTATTTCATGTTCGGGACCGGTCAATTGGCCTCCTAGATCGTGCGATTAAACGCCTTTAGACTATTTTTTGTGGGGCTATGTTAAAGCTCATGTCTATACAGATAAGCCCGCTTCAATTGACGCATTGGAAGACAACATTGAAGCATTTATTCGTGAGATACTGGCCGAAATGATGGAAAGAGTATGCAAAAATTGGACAAAGCGGATGGACCAATCTTCAAACATTTAATTATATGGACTGTACTATCGATTCGAATAAAGATTTCATGCATTTTCCTGAATTTTATGTGTTTTTTTTTGAAAAACTTTCCTTAAGCTTTTAAAAAATCACCCTTTAGTCCTGAACTTGCACCATCTGATTACTTCTTATTTCGATCTTTGCAAAACTCCTTGTAATGGTAAAAATTTCAATAGTAATGATGATGTCCAACCGCACCTGGTTCAGTTTTTTGCTGATAAAAACCAGAAATGTTATGAATGAAATGGTGACAAAAGGTCATTGCTTGTTATTTCGTTGTATGAAAAAAATTTTCTTTTATTTTCTAAAAATATCCGCAATTTAAGTTGCCAACCTGATAGTAAAATCTTCTGGACAACAGAATAATTTGACAGTGATTCTTATTTGTCTTAAAAATTTTGTCTCCTTTTTACGTTTTTCTCATACGTTCATTGGATTTCTCTTTTCTGTTTATAGCCTATTTAGAAACGAACATGAGATTTAGAATTAAAGAAAACATTTCAAAATCGGAAGAAGTTACAAACTTACGTTGTCCGAATTATTGTGCCAATTTCAGTGTACTGCTGATCGAAAACTCGAACATCAAACAGGACAACGTTTTTCAGATCTACTAGTCTTTTATAAACCATTCAAATACAAAATTCAACCAAACGATATCAGTTGACTGAAAACTTCTGTACAAATCCTAGTTTGTGTTCATGGTTAAATATTTAAGTTTTTACCTTCGGGGCTTTCAAGTCGGAATTCAAACTGGTTGAGTGCATTTTTATGACTGAGAACACAAAATGAATAAACAAATAAAAAAAAAAAAAAATAACTATAAATAAATAAAAAGCGAATGCGTTGAAGCTCGAAGGGAATATTTAGCTTTGTTGTTTATTATTGTAAATGTTCGTCTTTATTCATGTTTTAACAAACATTCGAGATACACGAGAAATGCATCGATGGAGAAGACTCAGATGCAGATGCTTGGTCTGGTGTACGTAGTATTCTGTCTGTTTGTAGCTTGTTTTCGGTAGTGAAATACTTGACTGAGCATTTGAAATGGAATGCATAATGCTCAGTCAATAGCTTACAGCGTACAGAATCGCTGAGGTGTGTTCATTGTTTATTGTTGAATCCAATGCAAATGGAGATACTTATGCAAGCGTATGCGATGCATTCTTGCGGGGCTTGACAGTACAAAAATATTTTTGAAATGTGTTGTTTTGTCGGATGTTCGATGCACTTTCATGACTTCTAGACGTTATTTCACTCAGTAAATAAATACTGATGAGTAGAGAACTAAACTTGTAGCTGTTTCAATGGTTTATAATATGTATGCATTAGTCCTTAGAGGCAAAATAGTGTACGTAGGAAATTGAATAGCTTGAACTTCATTGAGCACTAAGAGTAAGTCATTTTTTACCTTGACTGAAATTTGCAGTACTTGATTTATTTCGAATTTCTAACACAATCAAGGTTAAAAAAAAACGTTATGAAAGACCAGCAAAACTTGTATAAGGATGATTTAAACGCTGACAAACTCGCGAACTAAATAATTGGCATGAAGGTCCGGACCTTCACACGAAGGCCATGGACTGCCCTCCAAGAGATTCCATGGAATGTGCTTGGCAAAAAGAGGTAACTGCTCTTCGGAGCAGTGTGGTTTCATTATCATGGAATTATTTAGGGAGATTTGACTTCATAAAAACTCGCCTAGAGGCTCAATTTTCCAAATCCAATCTCTATTTCCATGTAAGAGGAGAATGACGAATGAGAATGAAGTTGGACTTTTGGCATAACGTACTTAAGTTCGAAAACAACTGAAAGACAGGCGCAGAGATAAAGATTATTCAAAGGAAAACAGATTTCCTGTCGTCCGTCCTCAGCGGAGGAGATGAACCCAAAATAATTTTGTTTCATATTATTTTTATTCCAGAAGGATATTTGAATTCTTTACTAAATCGCTTGTCGTAAAAGCCGCATTCGTTTGTTGCCTTAACATGACAGCTTGTTGAGGACCCCCACAGTTTCATACGGCTAACTTAACGAAAGCTTCGCATTCACAAGGTGTGCTCAAAAACGAATTGTTCTTAACATTACGGTAATGTCGAAAAGGACGATGACTGACTTTAAGCACTTCAGGCAACAAAAAAAGAAATGAGTTCTACTTTATCAAAAACAAATAGTAAGAACATGAGAAGTATGTATTTGAAAATCTAAAGAGACACCGAACGAGAAAACATACAATATCTTATATGTCATATATTGGGAACGCCTAAGATCCTTTCCACAACTATCGATCCTCTTAGCGTAGATGAATTAAAACTTTGCAGGCGGTGTAGTTCTGTTTATCATGAAATGGCAAGCCAAACTGACGACAAATCAGTTGTCAACTGTAAAATTGGCTGTCGCCCTCTGTGGCTATTCGTAATTAGCAATAAAATGTTTGTTTCTACCGTACATGTCTTGGCGTTATAACTACTTAACGTCTCTGAGTTTTAATATTGTCTTTTGTTTGCTTGGTTTAAGGGTCTCTTAATAAAGAAGTCCAGTTGAGTCAAACTCGGAGATCTTGGTTGCCTGTTATAATAAGTCCCAATAAGTCTTGGGAGCTCCCTTCCCAAATTGTCCATTGTAAAATGTGCAGTGTGGCATAGTGCCGTCTTCTTGGAAGTCTTTTACACCTTTCTCACGCATTTGCAATAGCTAACACTTGATGTATGAAGAGTATATCGGCAACTTCTCTTCGTTTGACAAGGGTTTGTAGATCCATCAATTTAAGTCGGTTTTTGTACAGAGGCAAGTTGTATCTATCAACCTGAGTCTGAGTCTTTAAGAATGCATTCAACATCGTTGATAGCGAGAATAAAGATAATGGGTTCTAAATGACTACATTGAGGTACTCCAGGAGAAGGGACTATAGGCTCGGACTGAAAAGAACCTTATACTGCCGATTTTCTAAATAAGATTTTAACCAAGACATGAATGATGGAGGAAACCCAATGGCCTTAAGTTTCAGGTGAATGATTTGATGATAGATTTTATCAAAAACCTTGCTGAAGTCAGTGGCTATTGCATCAACTTCTTTGCCTTGTTGAAGTGCTTGCAAGGCTTAAGAAACAAATTTGTTAAGATTTGTTATAGTAGATTTACCTTTTACGAATTTACTTGTTGTTTTGGAAAGTTTGGACTTACTTACAAAGAGTCGAAGACAATACTTTCGAAGAGCTTTGGTATGGAAGCATGACGAATTGTGTGTCGCTTTTGCGAGCAGAACCATGAATTTACATTTTTCCATAAAGGGACAAAAATTCCATTGTCCTTTCTAAAAACAATAATTATGATTTTTCTCGGCAATCAAGTAAAAAATAAATCGCCATTTATTTGTGAGTTTCCTTGTGTATCTGCAACATTCTTGCTTTCATGTTGTTCCATGTACGACCTCATTTTCCACTCAAAAGAAATCAAGGATATTCTCTTTCGTATCACCCCTTGAATGCATTCAAATGGATATCCTGTAGGCAGCGAGTGTACTTGAAAACAAATGAAATAAAACACGTGGCTTCTGGAATTATTCTCTCGTTCAACAATCTTTTGAAAAGAGATGAAAATGCGTGTCAATTTTAGTCCACATCCTTCACGAGTGCCAATTGTGCCTGGAAACGCTAACTGGCCTAAAAAATTTGCAATGATTCCGCGGAGGATAATTCGAGGAGCAGCAGCAAGTGGGCACGTGAAAAACAAATTCAACAATTTACGCCCGCTAACATTTTCACAAGTCAACACCAGAGAGCGCGCAATTTTCATTTGAATTTTGTTTCATCTGAGGAATTCCCTTGAACGGTTGATGTTGATGTGAACCTACCCGTAAAACGGCATCAGTTGAGTGGTTAATCTCGAGGGATTCAAGTTGAAAAATTTGAATTTCTCTAGACCTTTCGGCAGGATGAATGGCGGAATGGGGGCAGCAAAATGATTCATGTTGGGGAGGGGATTCCCAAGTTTATGTGCGTAGTTTGGCTTTAAGTCGCACAGATAGTTGGGATTTTGATTAATTTCGAGCAACTGAAAAGAGGGCAAACTTGGGCTTGATTTAGTTTAAATATTTTGTTAGATACAAAGTTTGCGTAATTTTTGGGAAACGAGAGGCTTGTAATGGTTATGTGGTTTAAGCACTCATATGGGAATTGTCAATAAAAAGCATTTATGCAATGTGACTTGCTTTGACGAGCTATGAAGTAATCCCCTTGGACGACAAACGACATCATATCTTGACTAATTTACTTAAAGATCAAAATTTTACATGCTCTCAAGAGTTCAAAATTTGTAAAATGAACTGTAGATAAAAAGTGTTTTTTTTTAAGATAAAACTGTCTTTGATATTTATGTTGTATCCAATTAAGATAGTGACCAACTTAACAACAATTAACCTTTTAAAAACTCGAGGATTGGGTGCCAAACTTATAGAATAGAATATTCCATTACAGTGGCAGCACAGGAATACCCTTAAGATGAAACTGGCAATGAAATACAAACCAGGTTACCAAACGGGGCACTTGAGGATAAAGACATGTTCGGCTCGATCTCAGATACTATGAAGGAAAAATTTAGCTTTGAGCGCCCCTTTTAGGTGGACATTGATCGAGCAACACACCTGCCTCCGACCTCAGAGACTTAATTTGGTATACTGATGGCTAAAAAATGGCAAATGGAGTAGGTGGTAATATAAAAATCTCTATACCCATGGGAAAATATCCAAGTGTTTTCTAGGCTGAGCTACAAGCCATCGAATCTTACACCATGGAAAACCCTACAAAAGTCCAAAAAGGGGCCAGATCCCTTATATATTCAGACAGCCAAGCGGCACTGAAGGCATTATCATCCAATCTAATGGAATCGAAATATGTCAAAAGCTGCTACGCAGCCTTGCAATTCCTAGCCCAACATAACAAAGGATGGGTTCCAGGTCGAAGGTAATGAAATTTCGGACGAACTTGACTTATTGGTCTGAACAATAAGTGGGAAAACAAGCTACGCGTTGCCCAATGGAGAAATCTACCGCGACTCGGATAATCTTAATCTTACAGAGACATCATTATACTTAACAAGAAGAACATAAGAAAGCCCGTGAGCTTCCTTCCTTCCAGGCCATTGCCGCTTGAGATCACATCCAAAAAAAATATGACTCAGCACAACCTACAACAGTTTAGAAGAAGACGAAACGGCTGTATACATTCACATCTTCATCAAAGTGATATGCTCCCCATTGGACATTAGACAATCCAGTGCTAAAGACATTCTGGCCTTTATCGGAAGGATGAAATGTCTGTTGGCCTACAATAGGTCTATTCTTTCAGACAGCCCAGTCTGCCACTTGGGCGGGGGTAGATAATTTAAAACAGTCTGTTTAAACCCGTTGGAGTTCTTTTGCGACCATTGAAAGTAAAAGTATATGGACAGAACACCCGAAAATTTGGTAACAACTGTTCTGTTTTCTTATTATGCACCAAATCGTAGAGGTCCTTTCAGAAAAAGACACGAAGATAGTCAGACTTACGGGCGACTTATATATTTCTGATGTCAAGTAAATTTTTCTAAAAAATTGCCTAACGAATTCCAAAAGCAGTCTTCTGTTTTAAATCTTCACTTTTAAATCTGTTTACAAAACACCATAGGCTCTACAACTATATGTTAAAAAGATAATAAACATCCTTTGGCCTTTAATCAGCGGACCTATGTATGGTATACTCGATAAGTCAACCATGGCGCAACAATGCGCCCTCAGAAAAATTTACAACGATATCTGGTGACCTCTTGCGGATGTCTGTCAATTTCTCCGATGAGTACCAACTGTCAAGAAAAAGTTTCTGGGACCGGTCGGAGGTGGCATTTGCGAAAAATGTAAGACGCATTCACGAATGGTGCAGCTATGCCCTCACCCTCAAATTAAAATTTACAGAAAAAAATAGCTAGTGGAATGGAAATTGATTTACTTTATCTGAGCTTGATTCTCTAAGGTATATCAAGCGGTCCATTTGCCATGGCTTCACAAGATTTTTCTGGAGTTTTAAACTTTAATTTGCAAATATATGAGAACAAGTTTGTTTTAAGAATGACAGCCAAACAGCAATCAGTCAGTTTTCAGACTCATCAAAACAACCCACCCGATAAAACCTGAAAAGGGCATAGCTAAGTAGTTATGGATGGATCAAAAATTGAGACAAAAAGTTTTACAATGTCCCAAGTGCAGCTAGAATTTTGATCGGTCTTGAAGCATGTTAAATATTTTTCCCATCCTCCATCCCAACTCCCGTTTATAACGACATACCAGCTGTCAACTGACCGCCAAGTCAAATGACCTACTGAGTTTATTCCATAGAGCACTCACCAAAAGTTTCTCCTACTAAAGTGATGGTTTGACCAGCTGTGTGACATTATACGACATCCTGTTGCATTTATGATCCTTTAACAATTTTTTAACAGACACTATGCTTGGTTTCGAAAACTGTTCAAAACGGTGACTTTTTCGGGATAACGTGGGGTCTCCAGAGACTCGTGAGGATAGCGCTGACTCCGGCGGTCAATGTGGGGTCTTAGGTATGATTCAAACGATGCTCCATCGGCCAAGATTCTCGATCGAAATCCGGAGCATTGTGTGCACGTAAAGGCCTTGTTGCTGAGAACATCGTTTTATTAATAAATTTGGGCACTTTTCACTCTCACCTCGATGGAGATATCGCGTTATTCGGGAAACAGATAATGAGCTTAAGTTGTATGTTTATTATCCATAAAAGTCAGCTTAGTTAGAGAGGAAGGTTAAAAGAGTTCTTTAACAAAAATCTTGCAACCGTTGATATCCCCCTTTGAACTTATTTCAATCGATTTATAATGACCAGATCAAATTAAAAACCAGTAAATTGACCTAACATAAGACGGAATATCAGAAAATATATTTTTGTCAAAGAATAACGGAGAATATTTACGTGTACAACGCGTACGCAAGTTTGAAGAATCTTCGCACTTTGCATAGATAAGCCACAAAAGGAACACCAACAAAGACTATGGTTCATTTAAAAAAAATGGGAATAAGATCGGACATGAGTTGCTGCCTTGTGGTACTCATAAATTCACACTGATGGAAGAGCAGCTCGAAGGACGTGAAACTGAAAAATGTGTCACACGGGGAAAGATTTTTCAAGCCATTAATAAAGTCCGCCTGAAAGTGTGATTCAACAGGATTGTGTATCTTGGAATAAGAAGACGGATGTCGTCCGGCTTTTACAATATTCGAGCTGGTATGGAACAATAACGGATATGTATGCTTGAGAACGTTTTCCAGGCACGTTGTTTACGTTCCCAATTCGGTCAGTGAAAAACTTCCATGCAGCAAAATGCAAAATCTATTCCTGTCGAAGTGCAAACGTTTTTAAAACAAATAGTCCTGTGAACACAAAAAAACAATTTGGGCTACAAATCATGATTTTCGTATAGAAAAGTCCGCGTGTTCACATGATAGACATCAGTTTAACTGCATTAAGACCAACTCACCTTCTTAAGGGTTCCGCAATCAATGGGTGCCAACGTCCGTCCGTCTGTGTTTCGCAAGGCTGTATATTCTCAACCATAATAGGTAGCCAGTTGAAGTTTTCACGCAAAGTATACTACTACAGTAGCTTTGATTTAAAATCGGTCGAACTGGCGCGGACTCGGACTGTGTCAATTTTGAGACTTGTACAGCCGAAGTCAGTATCACTTCGTATTTGGTAATTTCGTCAATCGTTAACGCGATTCTCAGAAAATGGGTCGTTACAGTTAGACAGATGGACAACGAAGGGTTCCGTTTTTCTTATTGAGGTATGGAAAATAAGAAAATAAAGATATTTGTTTATTCGTACATATAGTATGTGCGTATGCATGTGCGATGCTATGAGAAATCTTAAATTAAGAAAATATAATGTTTTGCATGTTGTGGAGTGGTATGGAACCCTTTGTGTAAGAGTCAAACTAGCACTTTGCCGCCTTTTTCTTTAAACTTAACCTAGCATCTGCAGTCGATTGTTACCAAAATTTTAAACAAACTTGTTTACTTAAATGGCCAACACCATTGTTCTGTCTTTAGCCCAAGAGGAAAAAGATAAATTCCCATTACCTGCACGGACACTGTTCATAAATCCTCATAATCGGACACATGTACATGTGTGTCGATGCTGTCGAAGGAAGTAAGGCATTCGATTCACACATTGTTGAATGCTTCTATTACAGCGGGCCTCCTTCCTGCAGCACCTTTCCTTAGGTTTCGAAGACAAGATGACAACAAATGTCGCCCATTGTCACAGTCGTCTTTCAGGTTCTTTACACACAGCTTCCGGAATGAACACAAAACGCTCCATGTTTGTTTGTGCTATGAGTATCATGCTGTGCATCTGGAAATGCTCCCAGGTCCATCCCCACCTGCAATCGTAAGTTTGTCAGAGGCAGGATCCACAATACAGTCGGTATCATGTGTATAGCCTTGTAAACGAACGAGAACAACGCCTTCGGCAACAAAAAGCGCCTCATACCTGGCTTATCTGTTGCCCCATAACAAGTTAAGTAAATGGGTATAAATCCTTTGGAAGGCAGAAATATTGGCCAGTTCCTGGACTGATGTGTACTCCATTCAGTTGCGCCCCATACCCTAAAAGGATATATTAAGCCAGGATGAGGAGAAATGGTGATGGTTGCTTAGTTTACGTGTCGAAACTTGATTCATTACACGGATTGTCCGGGAAAGGATACATACGAGTAGAGTGTGCTGTTGTTTTAAAGTCTCTGCCTCGGGGCACGATAGTTTAATTTTGTGTTTTGAATCATTTTGCGGGCGTGCGAAAATGTCCAAAAGTGTAGATTAGCTTGGCTGTTGATACGTTCCTTTGAAGTTGGAAAGTAGGTTGAATTGTGATTTGGGTTTTTCAGGTGACATAAAGTTGTTTGAACACCAGCAAGTTGTCGTTCCTATTAGAGGCTTTGCAATATTGTATAAATAGAAATTAATTATAGTTTGGGCTCATATAAACCTTCTGTCCACATTTAACAAAGCTATTTAGTGTGATAAGTCTTTGAAGATATTTAACTTGATGTGGAGTTTCATGAGTCTGGAATGCCGTAAGTGTCAAGAAGCACACGTATTAATTTCTGGTAACCCAGATGTGACTTGCTTCATGTTTGAGTTTATGAAGTCTGAAAGGCCAACTATTAGTGACTATAAATCGATTTCAATTTTGATAAGACCAACAGCAGAAAACTCATTTAATACTGCTGATATAGGAGGAATAACAATTAAGTAATGCTAATGAGATATTTGTAGCGGTCCTTAGCATATTATTAAAAATTGTGAGAGTCAACGATTACCATTACTAGGTAAGGGTAAAATAATCCTTAAAATGAAACAGCCGCCCTGGAAACTATATTCATTATTCAGATAATTATGAACTAAACAAAAGATTTTTTTTGGTTTTTTACTCGATTTCAAGGGACTGCGACTACCCTTTTGACAATGTTGCACGGAGTGAGCATTGGGCCAAAAAATGAAAGATTTAAAATGGTTTGAAACCATTTGGTAGAGTTCGAATTCGGATGTCGATTTTTTTATGGGTTTATTTGCATTCATTTGATTCGCAGTATTTTATTTACCATAAGTTTATACGCAACGAATTTGTATTTTTATTAGAAACTTTCACAACCTAGCTATCAGTGTTATACCAATGACAAATATTATACATAACACAGTATTTTGACGACACTCATTAAGAGTTGCGGTATCACGGGACGACAAAATTAGTCTGATTACCACTCCAGTGATAACGCCGGTGATTGGATCCCAACGGAAAATGGTGAGTGGATCAAATTTGTAAAACAGTCTTATTCCAGAATTGGAATCTGGGTCTAATAAATTGATCCAATTGAAAGTCAGGCGCTAACCAACTGCATTAATTCTGTTTGATCCAACTAAGAATAACTCGGCGAGGAGAATATGGTCGTGGCTCTTGCCAGATTTGTATTTCAATTTTGTCAACTTGTATATGTAAGTCTGATTCTTCGACGAGAGAGAGAGCTCGATATTTTTGTGAAAAAATTATGGTCGCATAACCATTCTCAGTACCCGGAACTGAATGGTTTGCCAGAATCAAATCTCAGAACACCAATGGACTCGTCGGTGGAGACTTTAACCCTTGGAAATCACAATGTGGAGTGAACGGATGTAAGAAAACTTTGAACAATTTGAGCTCAATGGTCATCTTTTCGCAACAAATCATCTTCAGCACCATGTTTCTAGAATTTTAACATGAATTACGTGTACAAACATCTTACGAGCGATTCAGAGCATGATGAGGCATAACTAATAATAAAGTTCCACCAACCAATCATCATTAATAGGCTATGAGAAGGACGATACCTCAACTTTAACCACATCAACGAGGAAGAGTTCCAAACAGACATTGTGGAGAACATTACTTCTCTATTGAGTACTAAAGTAGGCCTGCTTATCCTAGAATATATAAGTTAGCTTTCCCATAGAAATCCGAAGCGTTTACAAAAAACAGCTGCAGAAGAGACATAAGCTATCAAACGGAATAATCGTACAGACAATAAAAATGCCAGTTATAAAATTACAACGTCCAATTCAGAAGTTTAAAAACTAGCTGAAAAAGCAGATGCAAATAAATCTCAAGGAGTCGCAATGACAGCACTTAGAATTGCAGCCATTTTATCTACTTAATGGAAAGTAGCCAAAGTTGTTGTAATTCCAGAATAGCAAAATAGGGTTAATTCTTGAAGGAAGAATTATAAAAGAGCTCTTTTCCTTTTTTCGAAAAATTAAGCAATTGTACGGCGCGGATTAATCGCGGATCGAAAATTGGACCTCTCCTCAGAAAAGTTCACACAAGCTTAATACCAGGATTGAGGAGTCCGCATATATTCTAGGAAAATGAACGGAAGACCTAATCCGCGACAAAGAGCCGCCACAAGATATAGTATAACCATCATCAGAGCATACTGATTGCAGTTCACTTCTCTAAGAAGCCGAGAGTCAACCTCCATGTCGATGCTATTCTTCCCAAAAATTTAATTGCATGGCACTGTACTTACCCACTAAGGGGGAAGTAGAAAAGGTTTTTTAGGAGGGCACACTTTTCTCTTGTACAAAGATCTCATCAATTCAGACTTCACAAATGGATCATGGCTTCCAAATATAAGTTTAAGAACTGGCCATCCACGAGAGAGAATTCTTCGGATCTGTACCGTACTTAGTGAATTTAGAATCATTTCCGCCAAGGATAATTAAACTGAACTCATCAACATGTGTGATCAAGGTCGAAGATTTTGTGTTAGCCTACCGAAAGTTGCCCATCAGACATTTAGTTTATATGACAGGGATTTCATAGGGCAGAATTCAGAGCGAAGTTCAGGTCGACTCTGTTGGAACTTGGCACTGGGTGACCGCTGAACAAAAGAGGGAACGAGTTGGCCTTAATAGAATAAAATCTTGAACACTACCAAGCTGAAGCGGACAAATTTTTGAGGCAACTTAAAACCATTGACGAGATCTGGTACGATCGCTGTAACCCTGACCGTCTTCAGCGCCAACCAAGAATTAGGGGCAAACGGTTATGTTGTGTTCGTATTTTGAAATGCCGTGAATTCTGTTATGGAAGATTACCAAGAGAAAAACAGGTAGGAATAAATTTTGAGCTGGAATGCTGTTTCATCAACACAACGCAGCAGCACAGAAAGACATTGCGGTGAGTACCATTCGAGAAGTGAGTTTTGAGTTGCTCGAACATCCAACATTTTTTGAACATTAAAACCTGAGTGGAAACAAAGTTTCAGAATATCTCCCGAGAATACACTTTTGAATAACTTTTCTTTTCCAAAGATTTGTTAAGAGAGTCAGAAAATTGAGCAACAAAATCGGTTCACATGAATAAGGGCACTTGTGAAATTGATTGCAGACTTTAATATTTCCTTAGGATATTCCTGCACATTTATAGATAAGTGAAGGGCAGGATGAAATAGATGAATTGAGTAAAAATAAGCACGAGAAATATTTTGACTGCCATAAAAAAAAATTAAGGAAGCTGATAGATTTTAAATCATTCGGTGCGCCTTCAATTCCAGTCATTCCATATACAAATCTTATAATCATAACTTCATTTTTCAATATTTACGCTAAAAACGCCGACCATCAACACATTCGAGAGGTAGAAGTCACTTAAGTGACGTGAATCAGTTACAAAGAAGTTTGGAGTCAGTTTTCCTAAGTTAAACAAGTTGTTCGAACATTTTCCTTGGATTTTGGAACCATAAAGCACTTTTGAAGATATTGCCGAAAACGGTAGCTGTACACATTATCAACTGATTTTTTGAACGATTACTTCTGGTAGTAACCAACAAAAATAATAAATATCAAATCAAAATGTACAAATTTTACTCCATTATTGCATTTGCCTTTATTCATGTGAACCGATTTTAATACTTAATTGATTCCGTTGATACCCTTTGGATACAGAACCCTAAAAAAAGGTTAAGAAAGCAGATCACTAATTAACTTCGATACGAAAAAATGAGCCAACTCGAAGCAAAGCCTTTTCACCTCGCAGCTTCTAAATGAAAAAGAGGCAAGGGCTCTTTCTACATCAAAAAGTCAATTGAGTGCTCCATCAATTAAACAGGCGCCTATGAGATCAATTCTTGTTAATATGGATATTCGTACTTTTGAAAGGGCAGACACTCTCTAGTGTTAGAAATCAAAATTTCACTTTCAATCATTGCAAAAACTGTTGACTTCAGTTGATTTGCCTAAAAGGGGGTTACTTAGCTTTTAAGCACGGTAAAAACAACCAATCCGACATACTTTTGCATCAACAAAATCTACTTTATACTAACTGCACTCCCCACTGATTAAATTCTTTATGAACCAGCTTCAAAGTAACCCATTCAAAATCTAACATCTGGTCGCTGTTCCTCAGGCATTCGCGGCGCCACCACTAAGGAAACAATCAATTAATTGCATTTGTGAGTGGAAACTTCTCCCTCCGATTCACCACATGCTGTGCGAACTCAGCACTGAAGTGGATTCCATTAAAATCAAACCATTCTTCGAATCGAACAGCCACATCTAGGCCAGTCAATATTCAGCCTTACCCTCGAACCGAACGCGCGTACACCTGAGCTGAGTTCCCGAGATGCCAACAAAAATCAATTTCTCTAATCGACTCAAATCCAAAAACACCCAGCTCATTCCCCCCTTACAAGCCGATCCAACTCCGCACCTTCATCCCAGTGTCAGCTCCCATGGAATACCCTAAGCTGTGCCGTCGTCAAATCCACCTGCCATTCCTCAACTCCCCAGACCATCGAGTCGGAGAGTTTATAATAAAATTACACGTCGGGTATTATTTTTGCGGTGCAACATCATCTTGATGCCGTCGAAGGATTGTGCCTGGAATTTACTTCATCATCATCCTGGCTGTCAGGCTGAGCCTCCCCATAAGAAGTACCTAGAGATGACATTGTCTGTGGGGATTTAATGCAAAAAGAAAAAGGAGCATGAGTCCCTTCGGTTCCAAGGCTATTGTGTACCTGTGTAGTACTACTGTTGTGGAAAGGTTCAATCCAAAGGGCGAAATCGAGTTCTGTTCCCTGGGAAAAGTTTATTTTCATCCTTTCCCGTTTAATATGGAACAATTTTACCCCCCCTTTCATCTGCATTTTTTGACGCCAGGAGCAAGGGTAGCCGAGACTACAGGCTTTTGCGAATTTGTTGCATGAAATTATGGAATATCATAAATCCTGCAGTTGGATGGCGTTCAGTGTAAATGAACATGACGGGCCGAATGGATGGGACTAGTCTAGGTAACGAGATTCAATTAAACAATTAAAAGAGCAACGGGCGGGCGGGACCAAAGCAAGTTTTATTCATTTTTAGATTGAATAGAATTTAAATTGTAAATTTGGCTAAGCGCATGGAGTCTGGAAATTGTTTTTTTCATTTAAAAAGGATCTATGGTGGGGCTATGGTGTCTATTGGATTTGAGATTCCACGAATAAATCAGTGCAATTGTTTGTCTGAAGAGGAACGAGTATCTTTCGCATACACTTATTTGAGCTTCAATTTTTGAACGAGGCAAGGTTTAAGTTACAAGTTGATGTGATTCGATCGTTAATGAATAAAATTGTAAATTTAAAGTTTTTAAGTTTGTATGAACGGGGTTATCTTTGAAACTACTCATCAGATTTTATCAATATTTAGAATGGTGTTTCAGGGTGAGCATAGGCACCAACAACGCTGCTTCTAAAAGAATCCAATGGTCCCTGCAAGAGAAACGCCATTAACTCGACTAAGCCGTCAAACTATTCCTGCTATCTAACACCTTAGGCGAAACCCAGGAAAAGCTACACGCGTTGGACTTGAACGCCGTTGGACTTAAAGTCAACATTGCCAAGACAAAGCTGATGAGAATCAGCTCAAGATACGAGGCACCTTTCCTGTTTGACGGGAAACCAATCGAGGATGTCAATAAGTTCTCGCTGAATTCTCGCTAAGACAAGGCTACGCTAGGCTTACTATTAGCTTTTTTTATAATTGGCTCGCTCTTCAAGAGGATATGAATGCTCTTATACTGCGTGTAACCGAGCGGAAGAATTAGGAGAAGAATGAAAGATTAGGTAATGCTTTGAGAAACTCAGATGTTTTTGGTTTCAAGTCATTTCCGTGGCTAGAGCCCGAAATGGGACGGAATATTTTTATATCGACCTATTTCGCCTAATTCCCAGGATTTTATTCGACATTATTTTGATATATGTACTTTGAAGGTTTTGAAGATTCAGCTAAACACCCCGATATCAGTGTTACGCCTTCACAGCAGAGCCATCTATACACAATCTACACAAACAACTATTTTGACAACACGAACTAGGTATTAAGCCAATACAATGACCACTACAACAACGCCACCCATTAATCAGACTACTATCGCTGGTCGACCAATCCAGTGATAGTGCCACTAACTTTATCCCAATAACAAATGTTGACTGGACCACATTCGAAAAACTAGACCACTCGCTTGGAGACATCAGGAGGTCCAGCCAGCTCTTCACATCACGTGAAATCCGTACTGCTCTACGGATGAGAAACTGGTCGACCAATCCAGTGATAGTGCCATTAACTTCATCACAATAACAAATGTTGACTGGACCACATTCGAAAAATTAGACCACTCGCTTGGCAACATCAGGAGGTCCAGTCAGCTCTTCACATCACGTGAAATCCGTCACAGAACCCCATCGCAGCAGACATTTAACATCGAAAGTGGAGCTCGATAGTCCACACCCTGCGTAAACCGGAAACGGCTGTTACAAGGATGGCCCTTACTTGGTCGAAAGTGACTAGGCTGGCCTAAGACAGAGTCTCATGGACACCGTTCACAGACTCCCATCGTAATATTTAAATAAATATGTGTTGTATTTTGTGTATGTTTATTCTGCGGGCTAAATAAATAAATAATAATAATAACATATTTTTGTTAAAATGGTCGATAGAATGCGTTTTTCGGAATGTCGCTTTAATGGTAGGAGATATTTAATTGCTTTCTGAGGAAAAGTTGTAGAGCCCAAAGAGGTCTATAAAAAAGTCCGCGATGTCATATTTCTATATATTAAGGTTAATGAATAAATCGTTTCAATATGAATCTGTATACATAAAAATCAATTGCAGTTCGTTTGTCTCGCAAAAACTCGAGAGCGGCCGGGCCTATTTAGCTGATTTTGATTTTGAAATGTTAGTCGTAGTAAAGAGAAGGTTTGAACGGTGAGAAAATTTGGAAAAATAGCGAGGATGATAGCAAAAACAACAATATTATTTTCCCTTATATACTGTTCTACTAACTTTATTCTTTCACATACACAACATCTATTTTGTTGGCATGATAAAATAAATAAATATATTTCTGATTGTCAGTTGATTGTCGAATGAAATTGAAATCAATTTCAGCTGAGATTCCCGATGAATAAGTTGACCCAAAGTTGCATGCATGGACCTTCGGATATTTCAACAACAATATGGTCGACGGAGAGATCTGATTGCTGAAACCCCCAGGGGAAATGGCGCTTGCCCATACTATCGTCGGCGATCAGTTGCGGATGGTAAAACAACGACTTTGAAGTAGAAATTTGTTGGCTTGTTCCGTATCCAAATCTTTTCAAGCTCACATCAATGTGGAATATTGTAACTCCGTCAAGTCGATAAAGTATATAAGTGTAAATACGTCAACAAAGGTAGTGACATGGCCATCTCCGCTGGAATAAGTGCAATTCATGAAGTATCTCAGTATCAAATGGAGCGCTATGCAAGCAGCAACGAAGATATTTGGCGCTTGAAGTTAACACTAAACATGCAAATCAACGAAGCACCAGTTTGCCACAAACAGTGCAAGATAAGTTGCATGTAGGTTTATGTGAAATGTGTATGTGATGTTACTAAAACGTATCCGACCTAAGCAAACTAAAATTCAATACAATTCAAATAATTTTATTGTAGGTAAACTTGATTTGTTAAGCTCTGAGAGCTCTGAAAATTTTGATCGGTTGGCAACATATCGATCAATCTGGCGGCGAAGGCAAACCAGGCGTGCTGTTTGAACTCCGGCGACTCCGATTTGATGTTAATTTCTGCTTTAATTGATTTTTCTGTAGTTTATTAAAATATATTTTAAATCATCATCGGGGAAATTTTACTCAACAGAAGATAGAGTGAAAGACAAAAAAGTCCGGGTTCAGCTATCAGATAAGCTAAGATTTTTTTTTATATGCCGAAGATGTTCGGGTAGGCAAAATAATACAGATTATGTATCAGGTTAAGGAGGACAAAAGCTTGCCCGACGACTGGAATAAATATCCTCTATTCAAAACAAAAGGCGATCTTCAACAACTACCGAAGCACACCTCTGTCAAAATCGCATAAAAGACACACGAACTGGCTAATATAACTCTGGGCCGAATGCTGGAAAGGAACAACAAAGTAAATTACCACCAAAACATCGACTTGGATGATCGCATCTGACTATCTATCGATGACCCAATCTGGTATCCGTTGATTACTGATGTAGTAATATTGTACAGCGTTCAAAAACATGCGATGTACTAAGCTGGTAAGACCCTTCGAGTGATTTCAAACCTGCTGCGGATTCCGTCAAGATTCTGTCATTTGATTTTTTTAAAGTTTTGCTTGAACTGATACTGCGACGGCAGGCGTCAACAGGTAAGGTGATATTTTTCTCAAGTCTGTCCAACTTTCACAATGTCTGAACAATTAAAAGAGTTTATCTATCGCGGGGTACCTCGCTGGAGATCCGAAGAAATTTCGAAATTTGGCCTGTCCAAGAACCAGTCTAAAAACTCTTGCCAAAATCTTGTCCTTAAAACAACACAGCAATCTTGCAGGCTCATGTTGGAGGATAAAAATGACAGCGGAACTCGTAGAAATTATCTCTTAAATATTTTTTGACCTTTTCTCCAAATATTTTTTTTTTTTAAATGAAGAACAATCAATCTCCGGATTGGCTGTATCAGTTTTTATAAATCTTCGAAAAACAGCGCAAATAAGGTTGAATTGTTCCTTTTTTTTTTCTTCAAACTTTCGCCAATTTTCATTAATCCAGTTATCATTTTTCCGTGGTAAATTCCCAAGTAAGAAACCCTTCTTTTTAAGAACTTTTTGGAGTTTTTTGTTTCAGAAGATTTTTCGAGGTTTCACATTGACACCATCTGCAGATCACTCAAGAAGGGAAAATTTAATGTTAATGTTTTAAAAAGCATCTGAGAAAAAAATTCTTGAAAATATGTTTTTTTTCTAGCCTTCTAAAATATAGTAGTACCTTTGAGCTGTAGAAAGTTTCTAAGTCACTGCAGCCGGAAGATACAGCTTTTTATGCTGCAGGGGAAAGGAAAACTGTAAGTGAGTAGTAATATCACAAACAATTTTTTTTAAATCGAGACTCAATTTTATTCGAAGAAGTAGGCTGTGAAAAATTTTAAACGGAATAAAAATATGTTGTACGGAACCCTTCGTGTGCATTTCCGAAGTTTGCCTTCACAGCGTAGCAAGACCATTATCTTTTGAAAAACGTTTTAACTCGCTTTGTGACGAGAACTACGCCACAACTTCTCTATCTATCGTTGATCCAAACTACAATTGCTGACTAGAACTTTACAGACTAGAAAAAAAGTTCAAGGTTTTCCACTAAGATCAAACAAATTGGTTCGCCCGAATATAAACAATGATCGTATTAAAGTATGTGACGAGGAGTGTTGTAATAGAGAGAGAGAATTATAATAAAGGACAGAACATGAGTTAGAACCGAAAAATCAAACTTCACAGTACCTTAATTCGATCCAGAGGAACAGGGTACCTCCTTGTTGGAGGCAAATAGTAGAATTAAGAGTGTGCTTGAAGCTGTACATTGCCATCAATGAATCGAACCCTCCGAGTGGCTCATACATGCTGTTGAAAATTTTCTTCAGGTCGTACCAAACTAAGTGTGTCTTTGAACCTTCCAATCTTTTTACAAAATCATTTTTTGTTGTTCTGATGCTTGCCCTTTCCGTACCCTTTTGAACGGACACAACAACTTGTAGGGACACAAACACATTGCCTTAAAATATCAAACAAGCTAATTTAAAACAATCCAAGCTGCAAATTAAGGGCACCTATAAGAAAGAAACACACGCCTTCAATTATGTATGCATGTTTGCCTTATAATTCCATGCGGAAACAAAGTTGCATAAGCGAAGCAGTTAAGGACCTTTCAGTGCAACACATCTTATCCTTCATGCAGAAGCAAATCATCACGCAATCCCATTATGTAGCTTACCCCTGTTTTTTCTATAAAACAGGCCATACAGGATATGAAAGTGAAACGAAAAGCAAAAAAAAAATTGTTCTCAACCCCATCGTCCTATTTATATCCTGCCACATACATATGCTCACAATAACTGATGTGAATAAAATCCTTGGCCGACAGTATCCTTTAGCGTACATTCCAGAGAATGAATTCATATTCACATTCATAACTTACTTTAACTATAACCCTGCCGCTCTTAACTTACTCCTTTCCATCCATCTTTGCCAGCCAGGCGAGTACTTTTATCCTTTTACACCCCCTCATAGTATGCAGGGTGAAAAGCAACAAGAAAAAAAAAACATAAATATAAATCAGTGAAAGTCCTTTTAGGCGTACAAGGAACGTGGAGCGAACGATGAAACGAATGTGATGCTCTAGTATTCCAATTAAGAAAGGCGAACAAAAAAAAAGGGACAAAGAACAATGGTACAAGGATATCAGCCTCATAACGAATGTTAATGAGAAATGACTTGATTTTGTGCTTTTAATGCTGCCATTTGTAATTTTCCCTGTTTTGTGTGCTTTTCGCAGCGCGCGTTCAGTTATTGTGCAGCGAAAAAGTTATTTTTTCGCCCTCGCCGTCGCCGTCGCCGTAGTCAGTCGTTGTTGTTGTTGTCGTATGGTGTCACTTAGCCGTCAGTTTGATTGTTGCAAGACTACGTGGTGTTTCCGGTTCTGGGCGAGAGTTGTTATGGAATAATTATTAGAATAAAAGTGGTTTCTATGTAAGCAGGATAATTAGGGTGAATGACAAATGTTTTGCAAAGATTTTGTGAATAACAATCTGATTTGATTTGGTAAGGAAAGGTTTTAAAAAGCATCTGTAATAGGACCCTTTGAAACAAATGACCAAGTGTGTGCTGCGAAGATTTCAATCCTTGCTCTCAAGGCATGATCAGTGTTGCTGTTTTGATTGAAGGTGTAACTAAAACTCAATCTTTGCAAATGGAAATTAGTTTTCCAGCCAAGGCATATAAGGCGGTCTTTATTGGAAGAGTATTATGACATCCGCATCTACAATATTAACTATCGGGTTTTCCAAAATGGGCTTGATAACTTTGAATTCAATTTGTGAACGCACCCTTGCACTGATTTTCGAACTGTCATTGTCATTTAGTAAACTCAACATTTTCATCGTGGTAAAGTCGTGGTCGGAGTCAGTGACCGCATGTTTAAGAGCGTTAACTCCAATTTTCGGTCGTAATTCTCGCCATAGTAGACAGGCAATAATAACTTAAGTGCAATAATTTGAGTCTTCATATTTGTTGTGTAATGTTGCCGTGTCAGTGAAACATCGGGTTGATCGAAGTGTCGAAAATATCGCTGCTGTTCAGGCGTCCATTTCAAACGATCCAAATCAGTCATTTCCATGCCGTTTTCAAGAATTGGGCATCGCTCAGACCACATTATGGCGTATTTTGCGTAAGGATCTTGATTAACAACTATAAAAGTTCAAGTTCAAGAATTGAAGCCAATGGACCATTTGAAGATGCGCCAATGTGATGAATTTCATCGCAAAATCATCTTCAGTAACGAAGCTCATTTTTGGCCCAATGGGTTCATCCATAAGAAAAATATGCGTTACTGGTCGGGTGAAAATCCACATTTGCTTGATTTATCACCACTTCATCCACAACAAATAACCGTTTGGTGCGGTTTGCATGCGGGCGGCATTATTGGGCCATATTTTTTGTCGACGATACGATCGTCACGTTCCAGTGAATGACCAGCATTATCGCGCCATGATTACCAATTATTTTTAGCCCCAATTAGAAGATATGGACTTGGACGACATGTAGTTTCAACAGGATGGCGCCACAAGCCACACAGCACACCTTACAATCCATTTCTTGGAGAGTAAGTTTGTTATCTCAAGAAATGAGCCAGTCGATACAGTTCAGGACAAAAAGCCACCATATACGAAAAGTAATAATAAGGAGACCATGCAGCAGCGAAGAAAAGAATTTTTGATCATGCCATAAGTATCGAATGTCGTTTTATCCCCTTCCGACTTTTGCTGGATACTCTTTGAGTAATCCATAGCCACCGTCAACAAGGACAATCGTTTTTAAGGACAATCTATAGTATAAATAAAATTCTTCTGTACGTTTCCTAGTCACTGAACTCCTCTTTATTGGCAGCACCGAGTTTAATGAAATGTTGTGTGTATGTTTGAGCAGACTTTCAGATGGTTAAGTTTCACTTGCCAATTTTATTAAATGAATAATTGCACGATAAACCTTCTAAAATTTTTATATTTAACCTTCTGTGAATAATTAATAATTATGCTCAGAATTGGGGCTGATTTTATTCTAGATTTTTCAAAGTGTCAAAATGTAAAAACAAATCTATTGAACACTCTGTTTAGAAATAAACTGGAATTTTGATTATTCGATGATACTTTTAGATTGCAAAGCCGTAAAAGTTTGATTGATTTTGATTTAAAGGATGCGCAAATTTCTTAAGCCTATAAAAATAGTACTGCACATGTACAAATAAATGTGAATAAAGAGTTCGTTAGTTTTTTGTAACTGAAAAAAAATAAATAAGTTTATTTTGAAATGAATGTGAGTTTTGAGCTGAGATTTTTGTAAAAAAAAAAATGTGAAAGACTCAGTTGCCATTTTTAATCACTTTGTGAGTTAGATCGATTTGTAAGTAAAAATTGAACAGTAGGATTCCCTGATTAGTTACGTATGCCTTCATTTATTTGATCCGGAGGCATAATTTTACTAAATCATAAGTGAACAACAGCAGTGCAGAGCAGTGATTTTGAATTGACTATTTAAAACTCTTTTATGAACAATTCATGAAAGAAAGTTAAAAAATATTTTCTGAATATTTAAATGAAATCGATCTCCTGTTCGATCGTTGGCTTGGGCTCAGCAAAAGTTGTTCCGAGGTTCATACTTTTGATTAACTATTCAGTCACTAACACTAATGTTCGAATAATTTCTGTGGCAAAATGGTTGCCACGCAAGCAGCCATATGTTTTTTTTGTGTAACTTTCGTTTCGATCGAGTCAATAGAAATATTATTGTCAATAGAAAAGAGAACCTCTCTCGTTGTTGAATGGATGGCAAAGGGTGACATCTAAAAAGAAAGATAACAAAATTGTTCGATATTTTAAGAGTTACCCTTTGTATAGGATAATAAGTCATAGACCATAGTCAAAGAGATCAATCTCTTAAAGGAAGTGTAGAAAAAAAAAAACGTCACATAAACCCCAACAATCAACGACTTCGTTTGGAATTCGCAAAGGAACATCTTAACAAACTACAGTT
This sequence comes from Orthonevra nobilis, assembly GCA_963555765.1. Classification (NCBI taxonomy): domain Eukaryota; kingdom Metazoa; phylum Arthropoda; class Insecta; order Diptera; family Syrphidae; genus Orthonevra; species Orthonevra nobilis. The sequence goes on from OY743224.1 coordinate 142,907,267, forward strand.
CTGTGGGGAGATAAGTTCATACGATGGTTCTTATGGAAGGAAATACTTTTATTCTGACCAAGATTTATCAGCCTGCCATTCATCCTATTCGACATTTTCTCGGTGGCGAAATATTTGTAACTTGTAAGGAGGAGCATAACATACAAAACAATGGTATTGACTCAATCGCAAGATATCGTAAGAAAATGAAACAATCACATAATTTGCAGACGATGTTGCAAGATTAGTGCAGCAACTTTCTTTGAAATAACTTATGACATGACACAATTGCGTATAGAATACAATTTTTGCGAGCAAGCAAACGTTCGAACCGGACAACGTTTCTCGCGCCTGCTAGTCTATTCAAACTTATAAAGAGGTTATTTTTGTAAATTTTCATGTCTGAGGTTATCTTCGAAACTACTCATCTGATTTCAAAAATTCAATAAACCTACGGAATTGAAACGTCCTTTCGTGATGACCAATTATGTAACTAAAGAACGGTCGAGCGAATGCGTTTTTTTATCGCTGCCTTAACGGTAATAGATGTTAAATAGCTTTGTATGGAAAACTTTTAGTACTCAAAAAGGCCTTTTAAAAAGTCTGCGGTAACATTTATCTATGTATTTTGGTTAAGGCACAAATTGTTGAGAATTTCAATCCGTCAAGGATAAATATCATGAGTAATATGCTATTTTGCTGCCTTCGAAGTCATCTTTACAGACATGAAGACAGACGGCAAGAGCGATCCTTATTCACAAAGCAATTAAGGTTAAGAAAACAGAATCGTTAGCCGTTCCCTCTGTCTGGCAAAGAATTTGATTGAAAGACATGGTTTAAGTGGTTGAACATTTATCAAAATCATAATTATAGTATATGATGCAAGACTCGCCTCGTCTAGTTCGAGCTGATCGAAAGTCCAATCAGAGAAATCGGCGAATCGGCTAAGTCAATTAGACTTTGATTGCGAGTAATGCGGGACCCTTATGGCAAATTCTTACTCAAGCAAAGCTTCTGGCAACCGTGATTGCTTTGAACTTTGAAACGAAGATTCGATCTTCCCTTTATTCGTGACGCTCAAAGTTGTTCTTTTCATTTTCATTTGCTACCGTTTGACCAAAAACTCTTTTTTCTGGTTTAAACATTCGATAATGGCTAAACTCTCATCGACAGTCTACTCTAAAGGATACAGTTAGTCTCTTGTTGGAAAAAACTCATCTTCTGTTTCCAACACCGTATACCTTTTTTTGACGTGAGTGATGAATAATTAAAAAATTTTCGCCAACTGCAATTGAGGTGTAATTTTCATAAATTTCAATGCATTCTGAAATTGAGCAATGGAAGGACCCTCTGCATTCCTCAAATGGATCATTCTCTCTTCCACTTTCATTTCGAAGTTCATGTTCTGCATGAACATTAATTTACCTTAATCAACAAATAGAAACTTAATATGAATGCATTCCCTCAAAGGATATCCTTTGATTTTAATTATTGCATCTCCAACTGCACATGTAATCAATATTGAATCATTCTCCAGCAATAATCCAACAATTAGGCATAATTTAGCAGGCGATCCCAGAATATGTCATATGAAGTTCATTCCAGGACAGCATTCAATTAAACTAAAATGCTCGAATAAGCAATCATTGATCTGCAATAATTATCCTTGTGACTTCTCAATGCATCCTTTTGACTGGAAATCATATATTTGTAAGCACACCGTCAGAACTCCTTCGAGCTAACAAGAACAGAGAATCCCTAATCGAAGCATTAATTCTATAGAAAACCGAACCAACACTCCCACAAACTATGCGATTCATGTGATTATTGCGCAGACCATTTGGGTCCTTCGAGAACCCTGTCTTAGAGCTGCAGCACACAAAACCAGTAAACCAGCAGAATAATTGTTTCCATTTCAAAGGATGCAATATGTTGACTCACCAGACCACCACCAAGCAACAACTGTGACATCAGGTAATAAAGGCCACAGTCTGTGCTATGGGGCGCCAGAAGGAAACCCAACGTGCGAGCAGATATTTCCATCTTAAATATCCTCAAATATTGTATGTATTTGTGAGGCAGTTTCTTTTTCCTGCTCCTGCTTTCTCCTCAGCCATTGGAATTTGTGGCACAGAAAATAAATAACACCGATCACACTGTAGTGGTCGGCATGCAAGTTAAGTGCATCCGTTTGTTGTGTTTATTAATAATTTGCCAATTCACTAGCAGACAACGAAGATTTCTTGAGGATACTCTTGAGCCGGTGTCCTTGAGTATTGGACAGTTGTTTGGTGCCTCCACAAACTGCGATGATATTGTGCAAATTTGTCAGTCGGACATATGATGTGTAAACAACTTCGAGGGAATCTGCACATGGGCGGATTGACTTAAAGGCGGCCTACAAGGCGACAAGAAGGAGTGTAGCTTTAGGCATAGTCCAAGATCCATATATACATACGGCATATTTAGTACGACCAATCAATAAAGCCAGTTCGAAAACAGACGTGTTGAATTGAAGAATTATAGAATTATAGAAATATTTCCATCCTGCCAATAATTGACAAAATATTAGACAAGGTACGGGTATGTCGCTTTGAGTTCAAAGTATCGAAAAATCCGAAATTATAAAAGAATAAAAATTTTAAAAAAGCTTTTGATACGTTGAGACACGAAAACCCCGTCGAAATCCAAAAAAGGTTTGTATAAGAAATTTCAATTGTGATTGGTAAAAAAGCCTTTTCTTAAATAGCAAAAAGAAAGTGAAGATATCCAACTCGCTTAGCCAAGAAAAAGAACTGCAATGCGGAGTCTCACAAGGATCAGTTTTAGGGCCGTCGCTTTACATAATTTATGACAATCAACTACTTGCTGGGTTACCGAATTTCACCGGCTTTGCATTTGCAGATGACAAAGCAATTGAAGTCAGTCATATCAGTAAGTAAGTGTTACGATTGGATTTAGATTGGGGGCTTCCAGAGTCTGTAGCCCGTTCTCATAAAGCTGTGACTTCAAAACAACTTCATAGAAAGAAGTCTACAGTGTCCCAATTTGAAACACGAGACATAAGCCGACTGGGAAATGCATCCTTCAAATTGTCTACTGTCGCGCGAACTGTTTATATTGTTGCAACATCATGTTATAACCATATTTCTTCGAATTCCATTTCCTCAATTTATGAAGAACTGAGGCTCCGTGACACCACAGACTTAAATGAGGCACCAAAAAGGGACTTCGTATGAATGTTCTTGTTTGGCCAAGTTGCCATTACAAACAATTTTTTATAATTATAAGAGCTTAATTGTTACGGATTCATATTCAATTAACATTTACTTTAGAATACATATATATATATATAGCCCATTGAAATGTTCCTTAACTATTAAAGTTTTTTTTATGTCTGGAGACAATCTGATGAAGGATTGAAGACCTGAATACATTAAATTGGACTGTGCTTGTGTTGCCCTTGTCTTTTTAATACTGTAGTCTTGAATGTTGCGTATATTTTTCTAGGCATTACTCGTCATTTAAGACCGCTCAATTGTATATTTCATTTATAAATCAACAAGAAGAAATGATGGAAGCAAAAAACTCCTCTAAATTAATCTTTTTGCAAAGAAACATACAACCTAAGACAATAAAAAAAAAATAATAATAACTTAACCTACCTTAAACTAAGTATCAAGTTCTCCCCAATCTAGCCATCAGTATTTTTCATGGTTTGACCTCTCGTCATTATTTATATCTTTAACAGGTACGCTCGTGCAGTATCTTCAGCTTAAGGTACCATACCCTGAATGTGTAGGCACACAAAGAATCCTTTTTTCAGTGGCCTTCTAGCAGCATGATATATAATAGGAATGTTACAAGAGTAGCAATGTGCATTCAGGTATAAAAGTGCCTTAGGAGGTATTCGTCCACTTTCCAATGAATTCCTAAAATACCCAGGGCTAAGATAAATTCTCAGTAACATTCGCTGACCGCGGGAAATGATTCGTGAAAAGTTGAGATGAATCCAGCTGAAAATGGTTGATATCGGCCACGGTATAAAATAACGGGCACAAAATGGACCCTTGAGATATAGCATAGTTCAGAAGTTATTTATGTCTTAAAATCCCTTTGATTTTTGCTCAAATCCCTAATTTTGCATAAAAGTTCTTAAAAAGGTGCGTTCGAAAGCTTTTTTGAATCCAAGGAAAGAAGAAAAAGTAACAATCCCGTAGTGATTTATTAATTGCTTAAATTTGGCTCACAACTCTTCAACGAACGCCCCCCTAAATGAGTCGCCCAGTGACTCGTACTTTCCCTCCAGCCAGTCATGACTTTCTTACAATCCCCAAAACAATTTGTTGGCAATAAAAATTGTGTATCCGAAGCATTACACCATATGACTTCTGTCCAATGAAATAGCAAGGATCACAATAAATTCCTATGCATTCCTTTCCGAAACTAATTTTGCCATCAGATACCAGGCCATAATTTAACAGAAATAATATTTGCATTCGGCAACATTACCAAACAGCCTCGAGTGCCACAGTATACGGGTATCTTGGCATCCTTGTGCATGTTTGACAATTCGTTGAAGGAATTTCCCAAGTATCCTGTGGAAAATATGGTCGGTCAAATTGTTACCCAAAACTCGAGGCAACGTTGTGATTTATTGGCATCCTATAGATGGGCTCATCTGCCTGTTCAGCTGGTAACCCCCTTCAGGATATACTATATATGGCAAAGCCTACATACATATACCATGACCTCGTGGGTGGCACCTGCCAGCTAGAGTTTGAGGCCAAAAGATGGCTTTTAATTTATGGAAATTGTTTGCACACGTAAGAAGAAAATTAATTAAACATACGTCGTAATGGATTGACATTCTGCTTACTGCTGATGTACGCACAGGGATGTACCAAGATAGATAAATACCTCAACCCCATCGTACCGCACCGCACAGAGATGCTCTGTCATCCTGTTTATAAGGAAGTTGAGTTATTGTTGTTGTGTTTTTGAAATTCATTGATCCGAATCTGTGCATAATCGTGGTGTGACTCTGTGTGAAGATTGAGAGCAATCCGTCCAGCACGCACCCACCCAGCAGTTGGGCTCCTACCCCGCACATAGAGTTTAAAGGTAATTAATTTCCATTAATGATTTATAAGAAATTCGCACAAATTTAGATTAATGATGTTTACTTTGCGTCTACCATCGTCGGCAGTTGTCAGTAGTGGCACCACTGCTATCCTGGCTGACTCCTTTGGTTGGATCATCCTGACCGATGCCTTCGAGGGTAATGGTTTTATGGCCTGGTTTAGAAATGAGCGGTGTCATTATATTTTTTTTTGTCTTATTTTTCATACTGTCCTTAATTAAACAGTAGCCAATGGGTTTAGATAAACATTTTGAAATGATTAAACAGCCAGCGTTTAAGGATGGAGACTGGAAGATTCGAGTTTCCTTAAGGGCAGATAAATATAATTTTATGATTGTTTGCCTCCACCTTAAATTGATGGGCGTGATTTTAAAAATTGTAGAAAAACTTAAACTTTGTTTAGATTCGAGCTTTCGAGGCAGCCACTGATTTTTAAGCAATGGTTGGATGGAACAGTTGGCGTACGCCGTGCATTTTTTCTTGAAGCAATTCATTATTTCCTGGTTCGAATTCTAATGGAACCCTTAAACTTTCATCCGAGTTTTCAAATTGTGTTTCAGGCACTATTTTCTATGAAGGCTTACAAGTTATTAAAACTGTTGCGATAATTCAGGGCTTGTTTACAAAATCGAAAAAAACAGGTTCCAATCCTAGGGTTTCATGGCGTATAAGGGAACCTCTCGCGAAATAAAGTAAGAAAAATAGTTGTAGGGTCCCAGTGAATAATTGAGAATTCTATAAATAAGCCGATTAGGGGAGGTGCCCGGGTTATGCTCTCACGGTTCGAACAATCGTCCACTAGAATAGACCTAAAATAACATTGTAAGAAACTGCTAGCTCGTTCCAATAAACCTAATTAAATTAAATAAATAAATAAAGGTGATAAGTACCGTTGCAATGCTAATTTTCATAAACCGTTTTTGAAGATTTTCACTTGGCCTGCGCATCACTCTTACTATATAGTCGGCACTTTACATGATTGGCGAATGTTGGCATTGTTGAGGGAAGCTTAAAGAACAAGCGTTGCACCATTTCAAGTTTTGGAACCCAAAAACCTGATTTGCATATCAAAGGCAAGCGTTTACTGTGGCATAAAAGACTTTGAACTTCGACCCAGTGTCAACAATTTTGTTTCCGAAAAAATTCCTAGTTATGAGACTTATAACCGTCTTAGCGGCTTTAGACTTTTCGTGAATATGGGGGCGGAGATCAGGGTTTAATGAAACAAGCAACCCCAAGTACTTGAATTGCTTTACAACTTCAATTGGCTCATCGCTCAAAGTCCATTTCTCCTGTCATGTTGGTCTACTACGTGTAGGTCCGAAAACCATGATTTTTGATTTAGACGTGTTCACTTTATGATCCCAGAAGTCAGAGTAGCATTTTAGTTTGTTTATTTGGAGCTCGAGAGTTAAATGATTGTCGGCTTAAATGACTAAATCGTCTGCGTACAAAAGAACTTTTACCTCGACATCACCAACTTTAATACCGCCCGTTAAATAATCAACTATGTCGTCACTAAAGAGCGGAAATAGTACAGGCCTCAATACACAACCTCGCGGCAAACCCAGTTCTGTGGGAAATTGGTTGGACATAACGTTAGCATTCAACACAGTAGCGGATGTGCAGGAGATAAGCCTCTCATAGACTCTTATAAATTTACCTGACAGTCCCATTAATGAAAGCTTAACCGCATCAAAAGCGGCCCTTAAATCTACAAAAATGGCATATGACGTCCTCACCTTCTCCTTGAACCTTCTAGCAATTGTTAAAAGCGCGAAAATTTAATCCACTGTCGAAAAGCCAGATCGGAATCCTGCCGATTATTTTGGCGCACCCAATCTGTCAACCTATGGTATAAGATTTGGGTGAAGATATTTCGCAGAAAACAAAGAATGACAATGACAAGGAACACGTCAGGGACAAATTCGGAATCAAATATTGTAGTGTAAAATAAGGACTTTAACAAAATTTAGTGGGGTAAAATTGTAACTTCACGTACCATTTTTCCGATATTTATCTCCCTTGGTTTATTTTTTGTTTCTGCACTTAAAAAATCGCTCGATGGTAAAGGATTTGACAATAATGAAGATGTGAAGTTTGCGATTGATAGCAATTTGAGGGGAAAAGTGATTTGAGCTAAAAGGAGACTTAGTGAAAGAATAAAAATATTTCTTACCACTTTTTGTTACCTATCATAATTATGTTGGGTACTGTACTGTACTAACCTTGCTTGTTAGTCCATGAATGCCGTACATTCAAAGTTTCAATTAACATGCAGGGACATCTTTTGAAATTGAAAAGTACTCCAAAGCGGACTTCGGCCTTGATTTCCCTATACATTGAAGTCTCATCAGTTATGGCCAGACAAGGTTTTCAATCGATTCACATCGAATGGAATCTAGGAAGATGACCTTCACTTCTGAAAATTTAAGCTACCAAAGAACTACCGAACTTTCATGAAGATTTCAACAATAAAAAGAACAAACTCCACGCTAAGTTCGACCATCTTCAATTTCTGCCGGGGGCAGAACACCCTTAAGTGACCATACTGTTCTGAACCCTAGTAGGATATCTCTAAAAAACTTCTTTTCGATGCTTCCGTCGTGTCTAGGATCGACAATGTCATCCTTGAACTTGTGAGCAACAGACAAAAGAGTCCACAATATCTCGTCGCACTCGGGGATGCATGAGAATAAAATACTGTGAATTTTAGGCGAATGAAAAAAAGTAAATAACAATTTTGAACTATATTATTAAATAAAAATCGAAACAAAACACATTTGAGCTTCGCAACATTGCATTGCACAATCACGTAAAATTTGAGAAAAGAACGCTCCTTCGAACTTTATGGACGGTTCAGAAATTTAGATCATTGAAAACAAGGCTGGCGCTTGCTTTCAGCCACATTCCCGTCGGATGACATTTGGTGCTATTTTATGCGAGATTCTTTGAGGCAAGTAGCGTAATACGGTAGTGATTGTTTTTTTTTTTACTTTTGCTGGGAAGTCCGCAACAGAATACATTCCGCCGCTTGTCGCTGTTTATTCTGCACGGAACTGAGAGCTGAATTTACAAAAGTTGTAACATTGTCCCATTGGATCGGCCTCTTAACTTGTATGGTGCTTCAGAATGGTTAGACCAAGCCTTGCTTGACTGCTTGAAGGTTTAGTTTTCCCTTTTTCTGTCAACCCGGTGACAACGATTCGAAGACACAATTATCTGATGCATTAAAGTGCTTTCGTTAATATCGCGGTACAATTAAGTCGAAGGATTTTTCCTTGGATAGAGAATTTTTCTTTCGAAGGTCCCTACAATTTTTCCTGCTGTCGTTCAAGTAAGGAATTTCGAACCGGGTTATTAAGACAAACAAAAGTAACAACCATTTCATATAAAAAAAATCAATTAGAAATACCTTAGCCTGTCTCAAACAGGCGATTTCATCCTCGGCCAGGTGGCTCGAACCAAAAGGAAGGATAGAAACTCAAAGATAGACATTATAAACTCAAATGCACAAAGTTTTTCCAAGTTGAATAACTTAATTGACACCCGAGAGCGCAGCGAACTTTTATTATTTTTGCCCTCATCCTGCATTGCTCCTGCTGCATTCGTACACATGTATATGAACTTCATCTTCATCACTCACTCAGGCACCTGGACATACATAAAAGAACAGTTTCCTGTTTTACGCATTAAACAAACAATTGAAGGAAAAGAACTTCTTTTGTGTAGGAAAAAATATCAAAGTGTAGGTACCATTTTCGCACTGCATGTCCTGCGGCTCGACACGCAACGCTCATAGGTTTTTGTGGCGAACTGAAACGGACGTTTCCGATTGTATACCTTGGTGCATCTCGGGGGGATTGTTTTATCATTCCATCTGGATACATAAAAACTAGGACTTAATCAACTCCAAATTGTTTGAAACTTGTGAATTGAATTGAGTTGGAAAAAATTGAGAAAACATGAACTAATGGATGTCTGGATTGTGGACGCCTTTGGAAGGATGTCAGTTTAAATGCTTGTCCATTTTAAACACTGGCAGTTCATTCACACAGTTTTGAATGTCAAAAAAGTAGTCAGGAACAATATTGGGTTAAATCATGCAAACCAAGTTTTGAAGGGCTGCGCGGGATGGACCAACTTTATCAATATTACTATTTAATTATTATTATTATGATTACTCTGAATAATGTTGTACCTACAAGTGTGTCTAATTTTTATTGTTATTCATTTTAAGGCTCGTGGTTATGTTTCGGGTAATCTTGGTGAACAGAAGTGGGTCCAACTGAAAGCTTTTTTAAAGTCTTGAGAGCATCTAAATAATTTTTTAGTGTTTCTGAATCAGAAGTGAGATTGATAAAATACCTTGCATCTCTTTATAGCTTCTAGATTACACTCTAGCTTCATAGAAAGACGTACTTGTATATTGCCGCTGCATTTTTTCACTTAAGGCAACCACTTAATCATTGGTTAGCATTTTTGCGGTCTCTATAAACAGCTCTCCATATATAAGTCTTAAGTTTTATGTCCAGCTGTCTATATGACTTTATATAGCATTTGCGAGTCTATAAGTTGTGCTGCGGTCGGTGCTTTCAGAAACTTTCATCACTTTAGGCAATTATTCGGCAGAGATCTGTTTCGCTTAATGGAGGAAATAGCCTTTTAGAGGTCTAATTCGGTTGACATCGAGTGCACCAATACTTTAATCATAATAATTAATTTAACCATGCTTGGAAGAAGCGAAAACTCTTAAAACAGTTTATATGAAATTTAAAAATAACATTGAGATCTTTTTTGTACGTAATGCGACAAGGTCGTAGTGAGTGGTTTCGGATAACTTCGTTGTGCATGGCGATTGATTCACATACTTTGTTCCCAACCTTTAGTTTTATTTTTCACGTTTTCACGAAGAACGCAAGCAGTAGACTTTTGTGCCTGTCAATTATGTATATCTATATATATAAAATTTTCGTGTCACAGTGTTTTTAACCAAACTTCTTCGAAATTTTTTTGTGTATATTCGGTAGTTCTGAGAATAGATCTTAAACTATTTTATAGCGTAATTGATACTGTAATACTCTCTCAGCGGTCAATAACAGCTCCAATGAAGCTGTCTGGCGTATCTTTGGTTTTCCAATTCATGAACGGAATCCAGCAGTTATCTATTTAGCCGTCCATATTGAAAACGATCAGCGCGTATTTTTCACGAACGAGACAGCGATTGATCGTGCTATAAATCCATCAAAAACTTCGCTCACCGAATTTTTTGAATTGTTTAATTTTGCTAATGCTTTTGGTGCCTTTGCACGAATACTAATCTATTGGTACTAACCCACGCCAAAAAATGGATGCCCCACAATCAAGGTCCACAAATTGATGCATGCCCCAGTTTATTCAAATCAAACGCCAAAGAGCGAGTGTATGTACTATATATAGTCAATCCAAGGCAGACTGAATGTTTTTAATTGCGACTGTTGTTGCTTAATATAACCGGCCGGTGATTTCAAGAGATACGTAAACTGAATGGACAACAGTATCCAACGTATAAAGATGTATGCCTTGCACTCGGCTCGCTAGAAGACGACAACCAATGGGACAGTATGCTATCTGAAGCAGCAGTCTACTATTCGCTGTAGTTTTTCACACGAACAATTATACGTGGCATGTTCTCGCGTGGGTAAACCATTCAATTTGCTTGTGTTGGGTAAAGACGGACTAACCAAAAATATCGTAAACGCCATAGCACTAAGAGTTTGATATTGTTTTTTTTAATTGTCATAATACGTGATAGCAAATGTGGATAACATTTTTTTATATATAAATAAATTTGAAGAGATATAATTTTAAAAATTGGTTAAGTTAATAAAAAATTATATTAATAATGAATTAAAAAAATTATTGGTTGGTATTTGTTATTTTTTATAGGCCGTCATCACCCACAGAGCTCCATTCCTCTTTCAGTCATAGGGCACATTCCAACACACTTACAACAAGTTAGTTATTTTTTATTTAACTACCAAAATTTTCACACGTTATTATTTATTTGGCAAAATAACGTTTGCTAGGTCAGCTAGTAAATTTATGTATTATTTTGATGAAATAGGAGCGCGATATTGAGCCAAATGACTTTTTCATAATTTACCAGTTTTCAAGGGATTATGAATGAATGCGTCATAAGTCTCCTGTCAGTGTTTTATTCAAAAAAAAAATTTTGACGTGAATTATTTAGAGCTGCAATAAGGTTTCGCTTCATCACACCTCGCTATTAGTCAGATTACTACGGCTAGTTGACCACTTTAGTGATAGCTCCGCTGCAAATGATTGCTCAACCATTCGAAAACTTGGTGAAAGGTCAGGATTTACTCTCGGATATTAACCAAGGATCCATGTTAATCCAGTCCAATCCAATCAGAAAATGCCTCTGAGTCCGTCAGGTTGTTTCTGGAAGACTACCTGAATGATCACTTCCTGACTTAAAACATAACAGATGACAGGCTGTTTCGGACCATGCTTCTTGCGGATGTCTTCTTTGGTGATTTTGCAGGACTGCATAGCACATTTCGTCCATCGAAATTCATCTCCACCAATAATTCGTTTCAACCAAATAATGCGTAAAAGCTACGAAAAGTAACGCAATCGAATGACAGCATTACTAAAACTATTAGCTGAGCAAAGTCTACCTTGTTAAACCCTTGTATAGCAAGAGGTAGCTAAAATTGTTTGGCCCAACACAATGGAGGATAGAGGAAGGTGGACAGCTCGCCTGATGGTGGCAATTACAGCTCGGACGGCTCGTTGTATACCCACATTCTTGAGTGTAAACGTTGATGGTTTGCGGCATTACCTTGATATGTGGATACTAATGACGTGATTATGTTCCAAGATCAGAGGGGCTGGTTCTGTACACCACAAAATCCAAGAAAATCGCATGGAAGCGAATTCAGGAACGCATAAAAAAACTGTTAGATTGGCCCGTCCCGAAAATCGTCCATTTCGTTGTTGACGTTCAGGAAATTGTTAAGACACATTTGACGCTCTGTTGATGGACTGCGTCTTGAAAGTTTGCATCTTTAACTCTTTCACTTAAATGCGCTGAAGAGACACCGCGTAATGAACAATTTTGTGGTACGTCATTTGGTCAACGTTAATGGCCTGCTACAACTGCGGCCGCATCGGCGATATTTTCATCGGAATGAGTACGAGCAAGATGCCGTCCGGCAGTGTTGTTCAAGCCTTTTCAAGGTGAAAAGCTAAACGCCCTAGTTAATGGCTATATGTGGATGGAAAATCTGCGTCAGAGTGATTCATTTTTGGCAGATAGAGTTAATAAAAAGTTCTTTTGAAGCCCAACAAGTCCAGCTTTGGAGGTGTATTTCGTTTGATTCGGTGTTTCGGAGTTAAATCAATCAATCTCATAATTTCCATGGATACTTTGGATACTTTTGTTCAACGACATCGATTTACTTTACAATGTCAAGAGAAATATAATAAAAAAATATCACGTTATAATAATCCATTTTCAACTTCGTTAAAACTCTTCTCGTCACAATTTTGCGCTTCAATTTCTCCAGCATCTTCGATAAATGATTATTTCCAATTAAATCCGAGTCGGAACGATGAGTACGAGTATTCCTTGAAGAGCAACCAAAAAAAAGAAACGATAATGCTGCACATAAATCCTGCTCCATCGATACAAATTATCTGCTTCTCGGTTGCTCGCAATTTATTTCATATAATCTCCGGATACACTCGATAGCTACAACGAATTACAACATAAAACTTATCGCGATGGAAAACGAGTATCTGCGAAAGCACACGAGCGAGCGAAGGATGTATCTCTCGAAGTAACAACATTTTGATTGGAATATGAGCACCAGGACATTCCGCGGGGACAAATTAAATCGAAAAATTTAATGACATTACTATTCGCTGTTTGGGGGAGCGCAATCCAGAGTGGAAAAGATACTCTCGTATCTTATAAATTGCAAAACTATTTATATTCACGTTCGAGTACGTAGCAAAAAGCTGTTAGCAGATTTACGACTCTGTACCGAAAAAAGGTAACGAATGATGGCGAACAATGAAGAATCACAATGAAAGATACAAAATAGAGGAGCAACGAGCAAACAGGTGGAGCAAAAAATAGCAAGTCTTACAAGTACACGAATCCTTGATGAAAGGACAAAATCGATTTGGAACTTTATTGCTAGGGAGATCACATTTTTAACGAAAGGGTTAGACGAACGGGTTTGCTGTTCGCTTGACGACCCTTGTGTAGTATAACAATCACAAGAAGTGGGTGGCGGCTGGCTTCAATGGCAATTGTTATTTCTCAACGGAATACATGTACATGTTGTGTAAACCTTTCGTTTCCATGCCTTAGATTTGTGAGGTTTGGCTGCCTTGACGAATAGACAGTGATGTGTCATCGTATTTCAGAAATTGCTCATTCAATTAAGAAACAAACTGGAAGATGCCATGTTTATGGTATTGAAATGTTATGATATAGTAAGAGGGTTTAATTTGTTTTGCAAAGGGGGATTTATTGGCCCACTTATTGTCGAAGTGGCGAATTACGATCCCTTCCAATACAGATACACATGCATCAACGCATTGACTGTGTTTGATTTTAAAAGACTCCTTTAAATCGCTATTCAATTAGTTTCGGGGAATTCGATCATGTTATTTTTTTATACATAGACAAATTTTTCAGTTCCCTTGGGAGTTCGTTTGCCCTCTTTGGATGAGCAAGTAGAATTTGCAAACATGAATATGCTGAATCTTTCTAAGAAGCCTAAAATAAATAATGAGAACTGGTTCATGCTTTACCAACAAAAGGGACTAAACGTATGCGTTGTAGGGAGACTGTTGCATGTAGTGCAGAATTTGTAACAGCTTTGAGGGAACTCAAAAATGACAAAAATTGGTACATGTTGCACGATGTCTTTACACCTACAGATACTGATGATGTTCAACCTACTACAGAATTCAGTTTTTCCAGAGTTGAGTCTAATGAAGCCTTCATAAAGGTTAGATCAAATGCCATGTGAATTGATGGTGCTCAACCGCTGTTCCTGAAAGTACTTCTTATAGCTCAGGATATAAGTAATTCATTAGTTTTGCAAGCAATCGTTAAAATTAATTCATATTCAGATCTTTTCTTCCCATCCTTTCAAACTTATATCAATTTCTTACTTGTTTTTTTTAAACTATCACACGCGTATAAGCATTGTGGAAAAGTTTACAAAGAAAATTCTTAAAATGTATAGTGAAAATTCGTGGTTTAGTAAACACTTACAGAATTTAAAAAAAAATAAAATAATCATGAGGACAAAAGCCATTCTTACCAATTCCAATGAAGACTGGAGTGCTTACACCAATGCCAGAAACTACTATAAGAGACAAATTGTGCTTTGTAAACGGAAACATTTAGAAGAAAAAATCGACAATGTTTCTAATCAAAAAGAAATATGGCGTAACTTAAAAAAATATGCTTTGAAAAAAGAAGTTTCAAAAATAACAAGTGTACAGTTTGGTAATGAAGTCGTTTCGGAGAATGAAGTTATTGCTAACAAATTCAATGATTTTTTTTTGTAAATAGTGTTTTTGAAATTAACGAAGCTATTCCGAATATGCCCTTCAATAACAGGATAACTGATTCAGGTCTGAACTTTAAATTCAATGATGTTTCTTTGAATGATATCCGTTGTGTGATAGGACAACTAAAAAACAAAAAAAATTGCACTTCGTTATGTCCGAAAATATACGTAGACAGTTTCGAAATTTTTGGCCCGGTATTACAGGAAATTATTAACGTATCCTTTGAAAAAGGTGTCTTCCCGAGTTCGTGGAAAGAATCGACAGTGTATCCGATAGAAAAAATAATCAAGACAAAAAAGTGTGATGAATTTCGTCCGGTTAACAGTATGCCATTGTATGAAAAAATTATAGAAAAAATTGCGTGTAAACAACTTGAACAATATTTCGAAAACAATAATATAATAATTGAGTCCGAATCAGGCTTTCGAAAGCAATATTCGTGTGAAAGTGCTTGTAACCTAGTTGCAACAAGCTGGAAACAGAGTGTATCCGAAAAAAAATATGTGTATAGCGTATTTATTGACTTGAAACGAGCGTTCGAAACAATCGATCGGTCTATTTTGTTTTTAAAACTTGAAAAATACGGAGTAAGTAACGTCGAACTTAACTGGTTTAGAACGTTTCTATTGAATAGAACTCAAAAAGTATTTGTTAATGGTCATTATTCGAATCCGAAGCTTGTTGAACTGGGAGTGCCACAAGGGTCTGTGTTGGGAACATTGCTGTTCATCATGACATGGTGCATGTTTTAAAATACTGTGAAATCGCATTATTTGCTGATGATGCGTTGATGTACATCGCTGGTGAAAATATAGATGAATGCCACAAGAAAATACAGGAAGATCTCGACAGTATTTATATGTGGTTGTGTCAAAATAAGCTTAAACTCAATGCAAGCAAAACTAAATGTATGATTTTGTCCAACAACGTAGATAATAGCTTTTGCTCAAATTTAATAATTGAAAACCAGGTCATAGAAAGTGTTAAAAAAATAAAATACTTGGGCATAATCATAGATGACAAGCTGACTTTTGAAGAACATATCGAATATATGTGTAAAAAAATTTCTAAAAAAATTGGTTTTCTCAAAAGAGTGCGAAGAGATTTAACTATACTAACAGCAGTTCGCATTTACTATACAACGCAATTGCAAAACCGCATTTTGAGTATTGTTCAACAGTTTTATTTTTATATAATAAACGTTCTATCGAGAGGCTTCAATTGTTACAGAATAAAGCCACGAGATGTATATTAAAATGTAATAGATATACTCGCATAAACTGTATGTTAGAAGCTTTGAACTGGCTAACAATAAAACAAAGAATTATAATGAATATGTTACTATTTGTCTTTAAGATTATAAATAACTTTATGCCAAATTACTGGAAAAGATATGTTGTGTATGTTCATGAAATGCAACCATATTGTTTAAGAAACAGAAATGATCTGAGGCTGCCAAATTGTTTAACTAACAGAGCTCAGAATTCCCTGATTTATAAAGGTTTTAAAATGTTTAATGAATTACCTAGTAATGTTAAAAATGAAACAAATATTAAACAATTTAAAAAAAGGGATAATTGCTTGTGTTAAATTGAAATATTGATTAATGTAACTATTGGGATGTTTAGTAATACTTGTAATACTGATTAATGTATATATTGTTATATGTAATAATTGTAACTTTAAAGTTATCTATTGCGCTAATAAAAATATATCTATCTGTCTATCTATGACTACTCTTAAAATGTTGGAACATAACTGATGAATTTCTGCAGATTGTAATGAGTGGGAAATACAGAGCGTGGTAGAGCGTTTCACATTCGTGTTGTGCGGCTAATAAATGAGTCTCTATATTTGACTGTATCGAAGTTGGGCGTGAGGATAAACTGATGAGCATTCCTGGCGAGACGGGTGATATGGTGAAAGTTATAAGGGGGTGCATGTGGTAGAAGCGATTAAATATGGTTAGACAGGAGACGTTACGATGGTTGTGGAGATAGTCTATAGACTTTGTTATATTTTTGTCACCTATGAGTTTTTACGCTCCTTTTTTGAATTCTATCAAGCAGGCTCAAGATGGTCTTTGGAGCGCCTGCCCATGAATGGGAGTTGTATTCCAGTTATGTATGGCGAATGTACGCTTTATATAAGGCAGCCAGATCAGATCTTTAGAAACCTGGACAATTCGCAGATAACAGTAATGTGATTATTCCAACCGAGGTTGTTGTTGATACACATTCCAAGTACTGAAAGTTTTTCGGCTTCAGCAATGCAAGTGCCATTCATGGATAATGGTCGAGGGTTTTCGTTGGGCTTTAGTGACAGAAGGCAGCATTGAGTTTTGAAGGCATAACATTCCACTCTATTCGTAGAGCCCCATGTTAGTATGCTGTTTATATCGGAATTTAATGAGTTAATCATACGCTGCCGTTCCATTTTCACGGCCGAAGATGAGGGACGTGAATTTGGAAACGAATATGAAAATCTGAGAGTACTATCATCAGCGAATGAGTATGTAGCAGACAGTAGATCGTTAATGAAAATTATGGCTTACGTTTTAGCGATGACCAATTTATGCTGTCCGTCAGCCTTCGTCTAAAACAGAGCTCTACCATGGCTCTCCTAAAGGAAGAAGAAGAAAAACTTGCATTCCTTGTTCTCATTGATTTTTCGTTGATATCATTAGCCATCATACAGTGAACCTTGCTTTTCAAGCTAGTGCTTGTGGAGACACAATCTAAGATTTCATGAGGGGTTCCTCACGGTTCCATATTAAGTCCATTGTTTTTTCACCTGTATATTATGAAACTGCAGGTGTTCCTAAGAATTGCTTTATATATGTAGACGATGATCCACCTAGCTGCCAACGGGATTTATCGATGACTGTGCCACATGCATGAATGGCGACTCACAGAAAACCAATGATTTGGGCAAAGCAAAAAGTTTCGCACTAAATCCCGAAAAATCTTAGACCTACTTTCATCCAATTTTTTTCAATAGTACAACGATAGAATATCTAAACACTGTCAACAAATCTCGTCCTTATTCGAAACTTATAGGTTTAAGACCAGGAACCTGGGGTCGAATCTCGGCATCAGTGAGCGAGTAATAAGTTCATTTGGTATGACAGCTTAAGAGATCGAGTACTGAAATTAGGCATTCTGTCATAAGTGAGTGAGTAAATATTTATTCGATAGGTTTGTTGTTCAAGTATGAGCTGCTGTTGGGAAAAAATGTAACAAATTCGTGTTCCTTTAAATTGTTTGTTTTTTTACTTTTACTTATTTAAAATTTATTTCAGGTCGAGTATAAACAAAAAGAAATTTTGGCAAATTTCATAAATCGTCATCGTGAATTAGCAAAAAACGACCCTACAGCGAAAAGCAACATCAATAAGATTATGGAAAGAGTGGGCCCAGAAACTAAATTCAGAGCGGCCGCCCATTAAGGACTCTTAATCTTGGAGGAAGGTGAGTTATTTGTTCCTATTTGATGTTTTTATTTTCACTGATATTTTCTGATCAAAAATATCAAATAAAAAATAAAATGTCATTTGACAAAACGTCCAAGAGGAAAACTGGAGATGGTCCCTATTAAGAAAACATTTAAGTGAACTGGATGTGCAAATTTCAACAGCATGTGGATTGGACATGGCAGGGACAAAGTTGCAGCTAATTACAGTGGAGCAGGAACAGCGACTGTGGTAGTTCCTCAAAAAGTTAACTTGTTCATCATGAAAATGAATGCACTTTTGTTTACACGAAATCTTTAAATAAAACTGCAAACCAATATATAGATTGTGAAACATTTTCAGATATCAAAAATTGTTTACGCTCAATGGATTCGTAGCGATCATCCTCTGAGTCCGAGGATGAAGAATATAGAAAATATTCAGTTTTTTGATTACAATTAATTAATGATTATTTATTAATAAACAAAAAAATGCCCACAAATCGATACGTTTGACACTTACCAGATATTTCGGCTCAGTGTAGTAGAATACTTCTTGTACAATTTTCGACCCCTGCTTGGAAGCAGGCTAGTTTTACCCAATTTCATATGCCAACCTTCTACAATATGTTTAAATTTTTATCATGACCGAGACTCACTAATCTTCTTTTACTCAGGTTCTTATGTTTGACATCCAAATGGTTTCAAGGGGCATCTCGATATAGGCTTCTGGGTTTTCTCCAGTCCAATTTAGTCAATTTTGCTTGTTTACCAAAAGCGGACCACATCGGAGAAAACGAATGATCACGTGGCTTCAACTCTTGCACAAGCTGGGCCCTATAAGCATTTAAGCCAAGATCGTTCCGTAAAATCTTCCAAAGAGTAGATGGACATAGCTCATACCATCATGATGGTACGATGGTGAATCGACATAATCGGATTCTCCACAACAATGCGCTCCACAATGGCAATAGCTTCTACCTTGTCGTTTGTCATCTTTCAGGATTTATACGTTCTCATTCCAGATTCTTTTCGATTCTTTTCTAATTGTTCAGCCCTTTTATATCAGAGGGACGTGAGCTCCATAGCTTAACTGAGACCACAAAAAATTTTGGAAATTGAAAAAAATAATATTTGAACTTAACTAAAATGAAAGCATTGGTGCTGCTTGAATTCGCTTTTATCAGTGCTTGGAAAAGGTAAAAGGTTTTTCATTAGGCTTGAGATCAAACAAATATTTCTGAAACATGGCCAAACTTTCGTAAATTGAATACCAAACTCACAGTGTTATTAAACGCATAAAGCAGGATGGGAAATAAAAGAGATTAAATTAATACAATTTTAATTTTCACTAGAAGGCCATCTCCAAGTGAAAAAACTTGTTTGATCATATTGAATTTCAATTTTGGGAAATCGTGATGCGTCGGTAGCTCCGGTGGTTATTTATTGGGGCTATCGCATTATCAGCTCTACCGAAGGGATAGCTGAGAAAAGCAAAGGTCCGAGAATAGATCCTTGAAGGGTTCTTGCATTTGTTATTAAGGACGTTGGTGTAAAGCCCTACAACTGAAGTCGAATAACCTGCTTAGGAATCAAATTTTCGGTAAGAGAGCCTTAGAAAAGCTGGATTCGATTGTTATGATGATGAGCAGCCAAGAGGTGCCCAGGCATCAAGAAAAAATTCACTGTTTGGTGCGGTGAATGGTCCGGCGGATATAACCGCGAGGACACGGTTATCAGCAATGCTGCCAGTTTTATGTTTTTTTTTGTCGTAGAATACAAGCCCTAAGTATAGTCGGCAAGGCGGCGCTACATGCCACACAGCTCGCGAATCGATTGACAAATAATGAAATAAGTTCGGTGACCAATTTATATCTCGTTTTTGACCAATGAATTGGTCGCCTTGATCGGGCAATTATCTGTGCTCGAGAAAGTGAAGCAAAATTATGGATCATTTAAAACTAACAAAAAATGTCTCTTAAAAGTTTATGTCAAGCGTTGATTTATCAACTCAAATAAACATTTTACACACTTTTGCATTTATCATCCTAAAAAACAGAATTCTATTGCTTTTGGTTGATTGCTTTTATCTGACATGCAGTTTCTGTTTGCCAACACAACATTCGTTGATTAAAAATGGAATTCAAGACAACAAATCCTGCCATCACGCTCGAATCAAGCGAATTGTCAAAGGTTCTTTAAAAACGAAATCAATTTCGGCCATTCGATCTGATGACGCGCGACTCTTTCAGTTCAAAAAATACTAGGACAAATTTGCTGTTCGATTTAAATTCAAATACAACTTTTTATGACATGTTTTTTTTGTGTGTCTAATTCATGGCGGCTCTCTGAAAAGAATATCACGTTTTGAAAACGTCATCAAATCTATTTGGATGGATTCATCCTGACAGCAAAGAGATATACAAACATTTGTTTGTTTGATTGTTTTTTTTTTGAAAATGAATTTGGAACTGCAGCGCTGAAGGGGATATGAAAAAGTCTTTTTCGAAAACTGTTGAAAATAGAGAGTTAAACTGCTCCTTGGACGCAAAGGTTTTTGTGACAGCGTTAAATAAAAAAAAAAGATACTTAACAGCACACTGAATATGGTCTGCATCCTAGAGGGAACACCATAACTGAATTCAGCCTCATAGGCAGAATATGGAAATAGACAGCTTGAGGAAGAAGTGTGGGGAAACTGTTAAGCAAAAGTTCAATTCTGGAGTGATTTCAATGAAACGATAATAGGCAGTTTAAAGACAAAAAAAATTAATCACGGAAGCCATGGAAGCATTTGTTTTTTAAAAGATCTTGGTGTTCCTTAGTTAAAGCTGTAAAGAAGTTTTGAATATCTTGGTGTCGGTATTTTTTCAGAATGCAGGACTTACGTATCGAAAATCAGTCTGTGCAGATAATGAGACTGAGTTAACAACAAAACCTTTTACTTTCGAAAGTCCCTAAAGAATGTTCTGCTCCATGTAGACGTAGAAAAACCATGATTTGGGCCCTTCAAGGTGGGAGATTTTGTCCTAGCTATATAGATAAACTGGATTAGCCTTGAATTGCCTAGCATGCGTTGTCTATTTCGCGACAAATGTCAGATATCCGATGATAACGCATCCTACGCAACCGATGCTACTTGAGTTTGACTGAAAGTTTTGGATCCTAACTCAAAAGATCAAAGTCGTGTTTTACAAGACTTTTCCCCGAGGAGAAGGTGCGGTCAAGAAATCTGATAAGGATTCGTCAACAAAAATAGGGCGGCGGAAAATTAATTAATTGCCATAGGATCGATGGCCTATGACAATGTATAACATCGAATTATTTTCATTCGTTTAGTTCACAGTATTTTATTCGAGATTGGTTGATATGCAAAATACTTGTTTGTTTTTGGAAGATTCATGTTTGGGAGCTGCACCACCCAGTTGTGTTAGTATTCAATTAAATGTGTTTATTTTTATATCATAATAAATAAATAAAAGCAAATATAATACAATAAAAATTAATTTTAATGTTCATTTCGTTTAAATGGTGTAAAGAGAAGCACTCAAGCTCACACGATTATCTCGAAAGGTGCTCGGCATTAACGAAAGAATCAGCAACCACAAAACCCTGCTCTTATCCAGCCGCAATACCCCACATTCGCTCACATTCGCCTACAAAGGCTGGTGATGTATCTCTTGTCATTTATTCTGCATCCCCACATCCCCTTACACGTCGACCAATGAATGCCAAAGTGAAACCGGGAAATGTCTCTCCACATCGCATCCAAGCAGTACGAGAACAGTCTACGAGTATTCTTTCTGTCAAGTCGAAATGAGATTTGGCAACAAATTAAAATATCATGCTACACACTCAACCGCACAATGATGCGGGCATGGGGTGGCGTTTGCTACCCTTTCGCAAAAAACAGAAAAAAAAAATTAAAACACTTAAGGGCTGGGACACGTGGCGGCACTTAGCTTACACCCTAAACCGCACTTTGAGTAAAAATAATTGCTTTCTACCTGGCGAAATGGAAATTCCTGTTTTAGCTACAACCCTTCAGAAGAACCTTTAATTATGCACCCCCACCCACTTCAAAAATTTCTCTTTAAAATAGTTTTCGATGAAAAAAAAGGCGACTAAGTAAAATTACGTATGCGGTTTGGACAAAGCTCGGTCGAAGATGCCACATACGGAAAATCTCTGCCGCAGTTGGGGTGTAACCGCAGGCAGATGCAAAGCCATTGCATCGCCCTTCGCCCACTCTATGGAGCTTTTCACTTCAGAGACAGACAGACAGCAAACTTGAGGTTCTTCATATGAGGAGTGAATGCAAATTAAAACGAGACTACAATTAAAATCCAATTAAATTATGAAGACCATCACGGAACGAGAGGGAAACAGAAAAACAGAGTTCGGGTTCGTTCCACCTGCCAGATTTAGCTTCATTTAGAACAATTTACTCTAATGTCTTTTTATGGGGAGCCTGCTCGTTTTGAGCGGGTGTTTTTGTTTTTATCTTAATCACACTATAAGGCTGCATTCACATTTTCGTCCGTTTCGTTTGTACTTACCTTGCCGAAAATAGTTAAGCCTCCATGTTTGACGTTGAAGGTTGGTGCATCGGCATAGCTGGAATCGGCCCAGGGAGTGTGGCAGGTGGAGGTCAGTGTCATGTATCTGACCCCAATGGCGTATAGTGTTCGGAGTACAGCCAATGAGCCGCCCAAGGAATGACCACCCTCGACACCGGTGAGCGAGCACAACTGATGATTCTTGTGGGCTGCGACGATGTCTGTAAGGATACAAGAATATTTTGTGGTGAATGTACATTTTTATGGTTAGTTAGAGCTTGGATGCACATGTGGGGCGGAAATCAGTTGCAAAGGTATTTAAATAATTTCTGGTGAGTTGATGTGGAAATAAGGATTTGTTGAAAGACTCATGGCGGTTAGTTGCTGAGAGTCTGGCTGGATGTTGATGGACAAAATGTGAAATGTTTTATAAAGCTTTTTGTATGAAAGGCAGGTTGAAGGGGAGGGGATTTCACACATATTGAAATGATGGCATTGTGTTTTTTAGAGAAGAGACCATTTCAAAAAACTGCCGATAACAGCCTCATTTATACGAGTGCTTCAATTGAAGAAATAGCGATTTTAGTTTGCTGAAGAGAGCTTTTACGATTCCTTCCTGTTATGCGGATGTTTGATACAGTTGGTTAAGCTCCTGCCTTCCAATTGGATCAATTGATAGGTCGCAAGTTCGAATACTGTTAAAATAAAGTTTTCGAATCTGGTGTAGTCACCGTTTGTCATTGGAGTTAAATAAATGGAGGTGGCACTGCTGTTGAGTGCGTTTCTTTCATGTAGTGGTTACTGTATCAGCTGCTGGAATTCACATTTCGTGTTGTCAAAAGTAATGGTTTATGTATATGATATGCCATTAGTTTTGCTTTCAAGACATAACACTGGCGGCAGAGTGATGAAACAATTTTCCATAGACACAACTTGTTAGTATATCAACTAACGTCAAATTAAATACTGCGAATCAAATGAAAGCAAAGAAGAACTGTACATTATCTGTGACTTTTATAGTTTGCACATACATTTGAATTACAGTAAAAAAGTTCATAGGCTTATATTACTGGTTTGAAGACATTTCGGGTAAATCATACGATCGGATGGCAATATATGTGGTATTTCAAAAGAGGTTATACAGACTTGAGGCCATCACCCATCACCCAAAAAAAGGGTGGCGTTGGTCTAAATCGGTTCAATTTCTAAAAAGGTATTACGTTTTTCAAGTGAATACAAATGAGTGCATGTGGAGAAAAAATCGAAACGAAATGCAACTGAGCTTTAAACAACTACTTAGAATTTTTCAAAATGTTCATCCTTCCTAAGAGAAAGATTGCAGATGTAAAACTTCAATGGATACAAGAAATTGGTTTTTGGTATTGTTCACAGTCTTTGCTTTGATCCTTTTTATCGAAATAATATTATAGACACAAGATAAAAAGAAGGGATTATGTCTTAAGAGCCTGAGAATGTATTAACTCTGACAGGCAACCCTCTTGAAATCCTGTGGCACTCCAATTCATCTGTTCGCTCTGTGTTACTGCATTATGAGCCTTTTCATTGGCCCTTGAATCGTAGAAAGATTTACTTTAACTTTTGATGATCTGGTAAAGCGAATTTTGAAAACAATAGCAGATTTCATGTATATAGAAAATTTGTAGAGTTCAAAAAGGTCTATTCAATTTTTATCTTTAAGATTGAAATTGATTTTAAATATATTTTTTAGCCAAACGTCATTCCAAACTATTTTACAGACCTTTTTGATTTCTACAACTTTTCAAAAGAAAGCAACCAAAGTCCTTAAGGTTAAGGCATCATTCACAAAAATGCTTTCAGTCGACAGTTCTTTAGTCACATAATTGGTCGCCATAAAAGGCCTTTTTATGTAAACGGGATAATATATAGCCTATGTTCACCTCGAAGGTCCATTGTAAATATTGGTGAAAGAATTTTTGAAATAAGATGACTAGTTTTGAGGATTAACTCATACATACAAACTTACAAACTTACAAACATTACCTGGTTATAATATAAAAGTAGATTGCCGGATGCATGAATCCACAAGGAGTGGAATTTCAGCCGCTCTTTCGTTTGCTGTGTCCTTTTTTTGCCACAATATCTTCCATTCCAAATCGATACTCATCCGGTTTTTAAAATCTCTGAGGTCTCGTATGACAACGTTTATAGAATATTATAATGTAGAATGTAATGCGGTCAAGGCTCGTTGCTTCAATAAGTGGCTGTCGAACATATATTAAAATCACTTGCTGGTAATGATGACATCGAGACCTCTGAGACTTTTAGAAATCGTACGAAATTAGGCCAATACCATAAAATAAGGAAATGTGCGTCTACAGGTGTTCGAAAATATTCAATGTAAAGGTTATGCGAGAAGAATACGTCCGCGCTACATGGAAATGCTTTTACAAAATGTACAGAAGAGCTTCCTCGGATTTTTGATATTGCGTTGCCAAAACAATAGTAGTGGATACTTCCGTCTTGTCAAGAATTGTCAATATCCTCTAATCTTGCGAGAAATCGTTCTGCGCAGTTAATAAACGTTACAGAAAACTAACCCTGTTCCAATATATTTTAGAAGCTGTATTACAACTTACTATTACCTTAATGTATAGTGTGCAGATCGACAAGCGTAGTCTGTGAGCATTTCAAACCTGGATATGAAAACCAAGCCCAAGCCACTGCTTAAGTGTGCCTGAAAAGGCGATGGTAACGACTAGGAATGAACTGGATTTTATAGACATGTGGCTTTAACGAGACACTGCACTCGCAAAACTCGAACCGTTTTGTCCATATTTAAAGGAAATTGCTCTAGACGAGGTATTCCACGATGCAAAAGATTGCGCTTTCGCACATCATTCGCAAACTCTTGCCACTTTGAAACCGAATATTCGTCAATTTCTGACAGATCTTTTAGTTTTCGAACCTGATGAAACGTGTTTTCACGCTCTAGTGATTACTCCATTGGTATATTTTAAGATCGTTAGGTCAATTTGTGAAGATTTTGTCTTTGGCTTTCTTATGAAGGCTCAACCCTTTCCAAAGAGTGCGGAAATGGATTTCAATTATTGATGTATAAAATACTGTGAATTAAATGAATGCAAATAAATCGATATCATAATGACTTCACAAATCATCTGAGTTTTGAACCTCTACGCAATGTTTCAATTATTCTTTAAATCATTCTCGTTAATTCGCTCGTTATGTTTAAAATTTGTTGTTAGGGTAGTCATAATCCCGCTTTAAAAAAATACTCAAAAACAGTCGCGGAAATAGCAAAGACTGTCTTGCACACGAGTGCTATTTCCTGAAAATAAAATTTGGGATTTGGGAGCATTTTTGTAAAAACATGAGGCCATTTAAGTCCCAAGAGGTTAGACGGTGTTAGGTGAATGGACAAATTTCAGTTTTTTTTTTCTTGTCAACGGAGTAACAGACTTATGACTGTTAACAAAATTTGTCCTCGCTATTTTCTGACTGCCGCGTGAAGATTCGTCTGAATTTTAGATTCTTATCATATCTCATTCTACTCTTTATTTTTGAGTCCCCCTTCAGATATTTTCGAAACTCTTGAACTCATCAAAAGGACAATCGATTTCTATAATCCATCAACTCATGCTTTCTTTTGTGAAACAACTGCCCCCGATGTGGATGGATATTTTCGATACTTAACAACGAATGATCCGTGACTTTTGTCCGATTAAGTAAATCCGAAACTCATAGTCAGCGTAAAATACTGACCCCAATCCCAAGTGTTGGTCCTTCTGTCATCCACTGTATTAAATTTAAATGAACAATCATCGTTCGTTGACGGCGTTGAATGTTGGTTAGCATAAAACTTAACCTCGAATCGGTGCACGTCGCCGAGCAACTTTCCTTTAACCCCCCATCGACAAATGAAAGTGCACAGTTACGAGGATGCAAAAGTATCTACCATCGCTGGGGACTACGAGTAATCTCAGCTTGCTCAATGCACTGGATACGTCTACACTGTAACCCGGTTCTGGCAGAGATTAAACTCACCAATAAAGCGGCCCACAGCCAATGACTTGAAACTTTTGTCGTATTTTCATTATTTAAGCACTCACGCGATGAAGCACTGTCATCCCGGTGGCACGGTGGCGGAGAGGAGGTTAGCCACAGAACTTTTGGCTATTCAAGTGGAACGGAAGTTACCATAAGAGTACCAGAATGGAACGGAAAAATGTAAGACTTTTCCTGTTCCAAAGTGGTTACCTTTCTAGTAAATCGTTTCTTTAGGACCGGGTAGATGGAGGATGAATAAGAGCTCGAATTTGGTCTGCGGAATTTCACCTGTCATTCCTATTATTGCATTGCTTCCAGGCACAGATATTGAAGGGAAAATTCTCCAGTACGCTTGAATGGGGCTGTGCAAGGAGCAAAGTCCGCCAAGCCATTCTGAGAGCAACACTTAAACGAACGACGCGAATTCAGGATTCACGGCTAATGGACTGGAGGAAGCACAAAAAAATAAAAGAAAAGCAATCCGCAGTATTACTCCTTCGCTAAGTTATCTCAGATACACGGAGAGAAAGTCCGATAGTGACGACAAAGTTTTGTGCAATAATTTTGTTGCGGGACGTCATGGTTACAGAGTTCCTAAGGTCCTTTGATTTACATAGTCGTTTCCGACTTCATAAGTATCACTGCTGCGTAAATGTACGTCTTTATGCTTGGATTTGGAAACATGAGGATGAAAATTACATTACGGGCTGTTGTACCGGGGAATGGGAGGGCTAGATTTATTTCGGTTTTATGAGATATCGCTTAAGAAAGTTAGCAAATATTGCTGCAAGCTTAAATTTTTAAATGACTTTTTGGACAATAAGGTGTGCTAAGCAGAACATGCTGGTGGAAGTATTTTGAATGTCCTTTCCAAATATGTAAGAAGGAAAGATTTCAGACCTCTAAATCATATCTTTTTTCTACCTTCGTTGTGTAGTTAAATGCTTATCTAGCCATCTTGTAGAGAAAACCCATTTAATGAATTTTTTTTCCAAAAAAGTTTATGCCAATGTACATTATAGTAAATCCGTTCTAGTCCCATTTACAATGAGGAGACAACTGACTCTTGTCTCCAATTGTTATTGAGGGAACTTCTCTTGAAGTCAAGTACCTGGAAAAGATATTGAACTGGACTTCTCATACCAAGTCCATCACAAACCAGCTCCATGAGAAATTAACCAAAATAATTCATCAGGTCTTTCTCTTACAGAGAGATACTTAGAAGGAGAGTATAAGAAAGTTCGTGAACTTGCTCTTAGGCCTGGAGATTACCAAGCTGGGAGATGCAGTCACGGAATGCCGACTCTTTTTGGAATACAACGAAACGGCTGTACATATTCTCTCTGAAAGGCCAGCTCTAATTTGGTTAAAAAGGCGAATTTTCCTCAAACAATAAATCAACGGGATGGTATGCTTGCTAGCCTAATCTAACTTCCCATGACAAACAAAAAAAAAATTACAAATACAAAAAAAAGGCTCCAGGCTGAAGGATTTAACTGCACCAATGACATGCAGGAGTTTAAATAAGCTTAAATGTTGATTGCTCACAGCCAGGTGGAAGCTAGTCATAACTACGGCCCTGATATTTATACGCTGACATACAGCCTCCACGTAGTGTCCTGGATAATCAAATAAGTAACAGCCGAGAAGTGAACATATGTATGCAGTCAACTTACCGAAACCCCAAGAACGAAGGCAACACGAAACGAAAAAGGACAATAGCACACGAGTGTGTTCTTAGAATGTAATGACATGAAAATGTTTATAAAACAATCTTAAAAAATAGTAGCTTCAACAGGTCGATATGGTCACAAAAACTTTGCTTCTTGGTAAGAGAAACTTTATTCCTCAAAGGGTTAAAGCAGCCAAGTAAAGGTAAACTCGCGATGCAACTTGGCGGGTAAAGAAGCCATCAGGCTGAGAGTCTTAGTTTTTCGAGTTTTAAAGAACAAAATATCTTATGAAATCTGAAAGAGAACATACACGTCCTGGTTGTAGTGCCCTGAGGCTTCCCAGAATTTTAGGTCTTTTAATCCAAACCCACGTTTACAATTACATTCCAGCTGTCAGTTCTGTGGTTAAAGTAAATCTGCTTGCGGCCAATTTTGCTGCCTTCCGAACACTCCCAGATCATGCTTTTCTTTATCTTGTACTCAAACACTTCAAGAGTTCCAGTACGGATCTATGTCGTACTCTTACAGTAGCAAAAGTATCGTACTTTACCGACAGAATGGTGTCCGTATCAAAATGTCAACTGCGGATTTCCTGGCATATCTAACTTAAAATGGAACCATTATGCATGCTTAAGGAATCGTCTGATTTAATGGATAAGAATCTACTTTTCTGGCTGTTCAATTCAAGCAGTATTGGCTGGTATTGAATCTGCACTTTGCGATATAGACGTTGGTGTTAGTCAGGGCTCCTTTTTGTCCCCAATCCTCTTTATAAACTTTCACATAAGCGAAATATATACCCCCAGCCTTTATCTATGCATGACACTTTATCTCTGAAGCTAAAAGACTATTCGTTCGCCGAATTTGTTCAATAACAATCTTAGTAAGAATGACCACATAAGCCTTATCTATCCTGCCTATCACTTCCAGCGTAACACCTGGTTCGTCAGCGGGCTTGAGCGCTTTCTGTCGTACCGTACAATACAGGAATTCGTTCTTTGAGAAAAAGAACTTTATAAACCCAAGGAGCTTCTGAAAAATTCGACCCTATGCTCTCGCAGTATAAGGCGGACAATACTGCGATCCAAAAGGTTTCACTTATAAGAATGTGGATTTATGTGTGCTGAGGGTGAAGATCATCGATTTCAAGCAGTCTGCAAAAGTGCTAAATTAAAACTAAAACATTCAGTTCCAATTCAAACACTTGCTCAGAACTAGGCTCGAAGCATAAAGCTATGTCCACCAGCAGTCTCAGTAGGTGGGTTTCCGGGCTGCGGTGGATACTCCGCACTAGTATAAATAAATAAATAAATAAAATACTGCGAACTTAGCGAATGCAAAAAATCGAAACATAATTTTTCCATTTGTGTCTTTCAAAACCCCGAAGATTTATTCTTATGCGTTTAGAAGCCATAAAAAAATTATTTGTCAGTGGTTACGTTCAGCCTTCTGCAAGTACGCTTAAATTGCAAAGTCTTGCATTTGATTTTTACCCAAGACGTGGGTTTACTCCAGCTTAACCTAGAGTACACATATCTTAACATCAAAGAACTTTGCTTTGCATAATGAGCGTATAACCTTAGTCAAGGAATTTAAAGAATGACAACCAAGATTCGACTTTTATTTCGGGTTGACACATCGAAAAACGAGTTTGAAGCAAATGTTGTGGATCCAATGATAGGAAAACTTTGGAAATGTTGGAGCACTGAAATGTGTGGCAGAAACGCTTCAAAAGTAGAAGTAGGTCCTTATAGGATGACAAACACAGTGATGAACAAATTCGAAAAAATATTTGTCAAAAACCTCAAAATGACCATCGCAGATTTGGCAGAGGACTTGAAATTGTCATTCAAGATATTTTGGTTAAGGATTCTAGCTTCGGCGTGTCGCGCTGCAAGGCTTGTTCCGAAAGTGCTGAATTTTATAAGAAAAGGGACCGCGAGCGGCTGAAGCTCGCTCAACATTCACCAAATAAACTTGGGATGATGAACATAAAACGTTACTCAGGACACAGATGAGTGAATGGCGTACACTGAATAAGACACGCCCGAAGTGAAACATGTCGTTTTGAGTCGAAAAGGAAGGCATCATGAATTCTTACCACATGATTAAGCAGTCAACAAGATACCGGATTTGCAGTCGAACAAGTTGTAAGTTTTTCACAACAAAAATGGTGTATCCTGTTCCTGTTCACCATCCGTCCAATCGGTAAACTGTACCTCAGGGTATGAAAATCACCTCAGAACGACTGAATGGTAGCGAGGCTGGCTGATTTGAATAGGGATACCGACGCTGAACATTTATTCCGTAAGTTCAAACTGATCGCTGAGTTTATGACCATGGCATAGGGTTGACGGAAGATAAAAATCAGGTCGATGTGTACGAAATGGGACACTCTCATTACAGCCAAAGTCAATGTGAAGGCTACAGACTAAGGATACTCACCAAATAAGGATAAAATGTCACCCAGCAAGACTTGCTACCTTCAAAAGTCATAGGTCAGGTTGATTCACTCAAAGATGACCAAAATCATCAATCAGCAATATCGATATGTCTGATTTCGAGACAGTCGTCAACTGCCCCTGATTCCATCGCTAAAGATATTGAGAAGTTGATTCAAGTGATTTTAACTCTGCACGACGATTACATTCTTAAAATAAAGAAGCCTGTTTTGATCTTTAAAGGCTCTTCGAGCTGTATAGTGAAGTCGCGGAATGTGTTGTTTCCCAGAGCACTGTTGTCGACGGACTCAAACCTGTGAACTATCAGAACAGCATTCCGTTTAATATACTTGATCTAATTCGTAAAAAAGATATAAAAGAAAGGATTTGAAACTGTTGACATTATAAACAAAAACTTCGAGATGAAAAACTTAAAAAATATTCGTCTCGGATTCGATCAAGTGTCTATACGAGTAATTTAAAGGGTTCGCAATCGGATGCAAAATTAAACTTGTTGCCTTGAAAGTCATCAATTACAGTATTTCCACTTTCTGAAATAGTGATGTTGATTAAATAACAAGCCCCGCTACCAACAGCCTACTTTCGGAATTACAATTCAATTTTTGCCAAACTTTTCTGGCAGTGTAGTCTTGCCGGTGGGCTAAACTAAACTAGAACCATTGAGCTTCAAGATGCGACCCCGATTTCAAATTGAATGTTCGTTCCACTACGTTAAAGTGAGATTTTCGTCGTTGTGCTTAACCCCCGATTGCTTCGTGCTCATTGCTCTTGCACTATGCCGGCCGGCATCACCATCACCAACAGAAGTCTTCCCGGCAACGATGCGGGTTACCTTGGCAATTCCGCCAAATACCAATTCCATCCGTTTGTTTCTTTACCGTTAACATAATATTATTTTTCTTTGTTTTTTTTTGCCTCGATTCTTCCTTGATCCTGCCACGTTTGAATGCAAGTTTGTAGCATTTGTATGGAGCGAAGAGAAACTCATTTCCTGTGCACAGTCGAAGAACGCAAGGAGCAATAGTGTGGCTCATTTTTTTGCGGATGAGCAAGGATAGTAACAGGAGGATCCTGGCATAAGGATAGGGATTGTGATGTTTCACTAAAGGATATCCCCCGAGATACAGTGGTATGCAATAAATCAACGATACAGCAAGCTGCAGGATGATAGAGGAGGGAAGATAGGAAGGAGCGGTAAATGGATGGAGACGTGTGTAAACTTACCCGCCGCTGATGTGCATGTCGTCAACTGTGGCGAATAGCGTTCAGTCAGTCGTTTAATTACGTCGATTTGCTCCAACGTCAGTTGAACAGCGTCTCGATGCTGTGCTTCGCATGGTACGTAAGCCGCCCAGAACTGCAAGTATAGAAACAATAAAAAGGATATATGATAGTATATAGATGAAACAGAAAAGCGAAAAGGGAAAGTATCTGATTAATATCTACCCGGCTGCTTAGCGTAACACGTCTGTTTACAAAACGAAAACAAAAATAAACGTCAATAAATAACGTAACGATATTATTTCAGAATGTTATTCGATGATGTTCATTTTTTTTCTTCTCCTGTTACCAGCTTAAGGGGTGTCCTTGCAGGATGACTAAGTGCATATTGTTTTGGGGAATAGTCTCAACAAATGAGTGTATTTTTCAAAGACTAATATTTTATGATTGATTGAAAAGATTCTGCAGAAAAATTGTTACGAGAACATGGAATTTTTTGAGGAGTGTTATTCGGTTGTCGATCCATTATTAATTCTAAAGTCAAAATGGGTTGCTTCGGAACCTTTACTAAAAGCATGACGGTTTTGTGAGGTTTTTGAAGTGTCGGCTAATTTTTTTTCGAAACTAGAGCATTCCGGTGAGTGGAAAATGCGAATGAGGCATGAAAGTCAATTTGTTATAACCAAAAATCAAGGATTTGGATACGGGCAAACTATTTTTTCAGCGACTTATAATCAATTGATTGCCGTTGCGTTTAACATTCGCGCAAGCAGTCATCTTACGGTCTCCGTACGCAAAGATTGCCAACGGAATCCAATTACTAAGCCTTTGTCCTCCGTCCACCCGTCCGACTATCACAGGGCTGTGTCTCCTTAGCCGCAACACTCAGACACTAAAATAAAAAATAAAGAAGATTCCCATTTAAAAAAGCATTTTTTTTTTAAATCGCAACGTTTTTGAAACAAAGGCAGGTCCTGATGGACTGCTTCACCTCTCGCAGACTCCTCCTGTCATCCCTAACAATGAGTTGTGCAAGAACTTCAAAAAGCAAAGAAGATGATGCTCATACGCTGACTTCATTAAACCACTCCACAAATCGTTAACCTTAAACTCAAAGCCCTTTGGATCTCTCCATCTCTTATCTCTTTGATATAGTCTCTTTAAGCAAACCGATTGTAGCAAGTTCCTTGTAGATCTTAAGTTTGCCACGGTATTGTCCTTACTTGTGGAGTACCCAAAGGTAATCATTTAGGACCCGTCACCTTCATGCTTTTTATTTACAATAGTGAGTGCGTTCTTAAAGTATTTTTCCGTTCCCTAAGTGATCATAATTTACTACAAAACGACGTAAATTGGCGCTCTAATTGGTGCAATAGAGACCTGTAAGAGCTCAGTGTGAAACTACTTTGGTTAGTCCGAATAACTTACAAAAGACTAAAACTCTACAAAACGCCCATATTTCTAGTTTGAATATGTGCAACCGAATTTTTAGCATAAAAATAGGGTGCAGAGCGTATTTTAGGGTCCTTTGAAGGTGAAATTTCCATCGGGAATATGACTTTTTGGCGGGTAGGCTCACGCAATCAATGAGGTTTGAGCTATAACGGTCATAATAGATCAGCCACAACGACCGAATGAACAAAAATGCTCCAGCTAAAAGTGTCTGCCAAACGCAGTCTTAAGCAGTTGCTAGGAATCGTGATCTGATGTACGGAACCACTCAAACTATGAAAAGAATCCGCAACTTGAGTTCAAAATCGCGAGGCTGTCAGCGGTACCTAAGTTGTTTAAATTTTGTGTGAATCAATGTTTTTTACGTTCAATCTATAATTTTTGTTAATCAACAATGATATTGTAAGGGCCACTCTACAAATTGACTTCATTCTGACTCATTCAAATTTAAAAATCAAACCGCTTGTATACTCACTGTTTATAGTAAGGCTTTTAATAAGCTTTCTTTTCGCATCTTATTTTCAATATAATACTGAATTGGTTTTAGGACAAAGTTCTCACTTTGGCTTGAATCATATATGTCAAACAGATCTTATTCTGTTATTTTTAATAGTTGCTTCTCGAAGTATTTCACTGTCAATTCGGGGGTACCACAAGGAAGCCACTTGGGTACGTTATTGTTCACTCTGTTTTTAAATGATTTGCCTTCTATTATAAAGAGTGTTAATAAATTTAAGGCATAATATTGGTGACTGTAAGATCTGCGGCGAGATCTTGATGAGTCTTATATGTCAATATTGTGTAATGTAATTAATTTTAAAGCATGCATTATCCGGTAATTTTGTCAACTCAGACTCTCTAATGAAATGATCCTTCTTCTTCATTATATTGCGAATTAATATGAAAAGTTTAAAAGCACAGTCGAAAGGTGGAAAGTCTTACTTTTGAGTAAATGGAAGGGTTCAGAATAGGAATGTTTTTATAGTTCGTGCTGATTTCGATAGATGACGTAAAAAAAAAATTCAGAAATTAATACCTCTAAGATTTGGTTCATTTGGTGTTGTATCCATTTATCCATCAGAGCTCGGAAATATCTCTCAACCTTGATTCTAATTTGGCTTATCCCTGAGAGTTATTGCTTTGGGCACTGCCATTTAGGTCGTGCTATACATATATTTGTGCTCACTAATCACTAATCACTTGAGATTTATTTTTTATTGTCAAATAAATCTCTTTTTTTCAACCTAAAAACTCTAACGCCGAAAATAAATCAAAAATTTTTAATAAACTGAATTCAATCGTTGTCTTATTTTCACAAATATAATTATTGTTTTTATTAGATATTGTATGTAGGCATTGAAGAACTTTTTGTCATGGTAGCATGTAACAGGAAATACTTTATGAACCAAGTTTTGACTAGTTAAAAAGAAAAAGCTGATCTTATTTCAAAATCTCAACAGCAGAGAGTAATTCAAAAACCTATGTGAAAGTTCAACAATTATTTGCGAGCTCTTCTTGGTATCAATTTTCTCTGTCTTGAGGCTTCGTTTATTACAAAATTAGCGAACTCATAAATCTAGTTTGCTACTTTGGTTTAACGATAAAAATAAATACGCTTAGCAGGCCTTCACGGTGGAGTAGCATTGCGAAACCCTTATTATAATTTCAAAATGAAGTATAGCCTTTACCAGTTGTAAAGGCTTAAGAAGCAAAAACAGATGAGTTGCAATTTGAAGTTTTGCTGTATTAAAGATGCTCTACAGCTGTGAAGTCCAAACAGACATGCAAGATGGTGGCTCCATTATTGTCTACTGATTTTTCTGGTGTGTCATTATTGCAAATCTCATTCGTATGGGTGAACGTATTCAAATATTTGAATACCGAAAATCGGAACTATTACAAGAAATTCCATGTGGGAATAATAAGAAGCAGTATTAATGGGGACAACGATTTGCTATGATCTTTTACTTACAACAATATTTGCAGCACATTTATTGATAAAAGTTTAAATCAAGGCACCTCAATCTGTTGACGTGCATTGTAGTTTTTTTTCACCGCAATATCTACTAACCCTTGTTTATTCTATACAAAATGTAAATCCACAATGAAATTCCTCTTATGACGTAAATTAAAAATTCAAAATCGTCCTTTGAGGGATGTGTCACTTTGGTATCTTAAAAATTCAAATATCTTTATCTCATTTCTTATTTTCTTATGCACAATGGGATCGCCCAATTTCAATTTGAGTAAGCAGAAAACCTTCAAAGTATCCTTAAATCTCAACAATATAAATCCTTTCTTAAAAAAGGACATCCACCAGCAAAGGAGAGATGGCATTAGGGTGTTCATTTTCAAATTTAATAGGATCTCAATGCTAAACTACTTTGGGGACCTTTTTCATGATTGACGCGCTCAGCGGGCCTGTTTTAAAACGTTTAAATTGTGGAACGGCCGATGGAAAAGTTGGGATCAAACAAAGGGTAAAAAACGCATTTGAGGAATATTTTTGAAAATCGCGGATTCAACAGCATCACATTGACCCGCTTTCACTCGAAGAGTAATTAATTACCATAATCACCGTCTTTAAAATATGATATCGCTCCCAAAAGGAGGCAGCGTTGCAGAATCCACTTATTCCTTTAAGCGATTCCATCATATTTTGGCCCATTCAGTTGCCGCACATTTACGGATAACAAATTGGATTTGTCGGTATCGGGCTACAAGAGCCGAATGCATTAAATTGTATCCGCGGATGGCCGAAAGTATCTTCAACGATGAGCCTATGGTCGATGGATCTCGCTATAATACACCTCATTATAATCACTTGTATACCAGCCACCGCACTGTTTGCTGGCTTGGCACGCTGTTGAGAGTGTATAAATTCTGGACACAATGTGACATATTAATTAGCAGCGCGGCGAGTTTATGTGATTCATGGGCGAATTCAATTTTACTATGGTGATATTTCTTCTGGAACAGAGTTAAGAGAGGTATCGAAAAAATTATTGATGAGTCCTTAAATGGGGTTCCAATGGAATGCAAAAAGTTAGAGAAGGGACCGAAATGGTCAACATACTATAGGAATAAGCTACTAAAAGAATACCGTTGATGGCCCTCACATTAGGGTGATTCGAAAATGTTGGCCCTTAAAAGGAGTTTTCGTCGTATAATGGGGTAACATCGCGTCCATCAGGCATTTAATCACTTGTAGGCTATTAAAATTTACATAAATATGAAACGTGGGCACATTTTAAGTGGCACTTAAACGCTCATCAGTTCCGATGTCGCACTTATATCGAATGCCATCCACCGAAATGCCCATTAAGATGATAAACTAAGCCTATTAGAAATTAATATTTTAAATATTATTACAAACTACGAAGTTGTCACGTCAGGCCACCCACTTTAATTACACTTCATCTATTGGTTTTGAACCGGAGAAAAGGTCATAATAATCCGACGACACCCGTCACATTGATCGTTCTTCATTTCAATTTTATTACGAAGCCTTTTTGACCTTCTTGGTCTTGTTTATCCTGCACTATAAGTTTTATGAACCTTCTTTTACATTCTAAGTGTTGCTATGTAAACTTTTACCTGGCTTTGTAAACTTTAGCAATTTAAAATATTTCCGAGGAATGCTGATTGGGTTTTCAAAGTCCCGCCCGTCAATCTTTTTCGTGTTCTTAAGATTCGCAACAGGAAACCCTATTCAAATAACTTTGTCAATCTTTTGGGAAAGTTAATTAAAGCCTTTGCAAAAAGAGGCCAGCCCAAGAAATGTATAAAGTGACCTGATGTCGCCTGATGGACAATTGTTTTGGGTATCGAGTCCTTTAAGGTTTGACATGCTAATTTATTTATGGTCTCCCATTCTTTCGTTTTCAGTTTTTTTTTTTTTATATCTTTTGCGTTGCTAATTGTGCCCTCCCCATTTTGAAGCCGTTGTCAAATGGGTGCCGCCATAAGTGGCAATTAAATGAAATTCAACCCATTTCCGGCTCTTCGATGTCGAGGGCGAAGAAGGGATGATATTAAATTTTTGTTGGAGACTAGGTGACGATGTCCTTTTGGGCTATTAAGAGCAGAACAATGGACTTTACAGGTCCATGGGATGATAAAATGAATATGCTTATGTTAGTTCCATGATTCCCCACTTTTTGGAATGAATAGGGGAAAAAGTTATTAGGTAGGCTTTTATTAAGGGCCAGAAAGCTATAACTGATTTACACCAGAGTGGCTGGAATATTAAATTTGAGGTTAGCAGTCTATAAACAAGTAAAAAACGTTTAACTAATAAGAGTTTGGCAGTACATAGTTCAAATGGAGTGTAATGTGTGCAATCGACGGCTGTGTGGCGCAGTTGGTTAAATCTTTACCTCTCAATTGGATCAGTTTATGGGTTCCAGAACTTTTGTTTTGTTTTCGATTTAAGTCGAGTTACCATTTGCAATTGGAAACAAATTAATTAAGTTTGTGTACGTGTGATCTATCATTGGAAGCAAAGGCATTACACTGACCGCATGATTATGAAGCAATCATTTAAAACACAAATTTCCAGTATATAACTTCTTCTCGAATATAATGCTGTGAATTAAGCGAATGCAAACAAGTTAATACCAACCTTTCCCTTTCAATTTGGACTCCTACCGCGAGCAATTGAAACCAAAATTTATCAGAGTTTCAAACCACTTCTTCTTTTCTTAATCATTTTGCTCGCTCTGTGCTTAACATAAATAAGAGTAGTTTAAATCCCTCCAAAGTGACAAAACAAAAAGATAAGACCATCCCAACCCTATCGACAATCCTTTGAATTTTAGAGCACTATAGGACTTCACACTGAGGCTGAACTTTTAACCATAGATAATTTTTGACAGCTCTGTCTACTGCAAACTCAGACGGACGATTATGTCGAATATTAGCTGCGAGTAATACGTGAAACGTACCTTCTTTGGATCACTATTTTTCTAGAAAGGTCGTATTGCAAAATGACAATTCTTAAACTAAACATTTACAGCCCGGATAATAGTTCAGTTTGACGTTTGACAGCCCGGATAATAGTTCAGTTTGACGTTTGTGATTGTATTTAAGATTATGCAACAAATATAACGCGATCAGTATTTTGTGTAAGAATTAAGTCATAGACTTTATAGAAATCCTAGCACCCCCCCACTTAATCTCATCCACTCTTACATACATTTGCATGTATATACATTTTTAACATTTTGAATTGCTGAAATCTTTGTAAGTAACTTTTCTGTCCCAAAAACATCTCCCGAAGGTCTACTTTTTGAATGCGTCGTATGAACAAGTCATAATCTCGTAAAAACACTGCGAATCACCAGGAAAAGTATACATTTTTTGAGACCAATTTTCTTGATGTAAACACAAACATTTTATACCAGTGAGTAGTAACGCATTTTCCCAAAAGAAAGGCATACGATTCCAGTCAAGTCAAGCCAGCTCCTTACGGATAGCCTTGATCAATCTTTTTTCTACCGCCTTCATAAATTTTCGGGACAAGTTTGAGCCAAGTAAATAGTTTCTTCTGAGATCTCAGTTTTTGGTAACGCTAGAGTTGTTGATTGTGGCTCCATGTTGAAGAATTTAAGCCAGAAATCCTAAAATAATCTTCATCTTTGCAAATGTTAGTTGCAGCCAATATTTGGAGATTTTTCCCTTCACTGTTCTGGAAAGCAACTCCAAATCTGAGAGAAACACAATGACACATAAAGTACAGCTGTCTTGACACAACTTTTTCCTTAAATCATGAAGATAAAAGTTATAACCTTTGGGACCTTCGGGACCTTCGGGACCATCAAAGTAAAGCTTTTCTATACATTCATCCAAGCGAATTTTATTTGGAGCTTCCTATGCAATCTCTTTTTTTAATTAAAAATTTGCTCACTCTTAAGGGATCATGACAACCGTAAAGGCTCATTTTCCGTAGAATGAGCAAAAGGTTAAGGGGACTAAACATATTTGCATTCAATCAATTCGTAGTATTTTATTCGACATAAATTAATATGCTAGAAATTTGTGGTCTTGGAAAATTCATACATCATCCAGCTGTCAGTGTTAATAGCGTCAATTGACAAACTGAACTTGTAGTTGCAGCACGAAACGCCGATAAAGAAAGGCCACCCACTTGGTCAGACTGAGTCCAGTAAGAATTCTTCAATTTCATCCTAGTAGAGAATGATAACTGGACTTGACTCGAAAACTTGATTGTTTAAGGATTCGAAGCTGTGACTTAACGATTGATA
This sequence comes from Orthonevra nobilis, assembly GCA_963555765.1. Classification (NCBI taxonomy): domain Eukaryota; kingdom Metazoa; phylum Arthropoda; class Insecta; order Diptera; family Syrphidae; genus Orthonevra; species Orthonevra nobilis. The sequence continues at coordinate 142,947,122 of OY743224.1, forward strand.
AAAATTGAAACACTAAGCTACTGCCAACCTTTCTTCAGGACACTTTTTTTATTATTCTTCCGAACGTCGCGATGTTGTGCTCAATGATACCACTCTTATGGGTCTAATTTAGTCTCTGGTAACTTTAACACAAGCGGCAAAATAAACTGTTTTTCTCTGGATGTTGTTGCTTTGGCTGTTCGTCCTTGTTATTGATTTCTATAGCTTTGAGGATCCACAATGGAGTTGTTGACAACAGTCATTCTGCTATTCAGTATTCTTTCTTTTTCTCGACCTGTGAGCTCCAAATCATTGAAAGCATCCATATTTTCTTGTTTAGTTCCTGTCACCATATTTCCGAGACCCATTTCTTTTTTAAATTATAATTTCATTCTCTTCTTTTAGTTGTTCGTTATTTTAGTCTATGAAATTCTAAACAACTTTCTTAATTAGTCCTTCAATTGTTGTCGAAGACATACCTACACACAGGTTACCTCCAAGCGGAGCAGTTATACATTGTAATAATTATGGCCTCACCCTTGTGATTCGCAGTGTAAGACTCTGGTGGTAATTGCTTTCTGATGGCACGAGTGAAAAGTCAATGACAAAAACAAACCACAATGAATAATCAATGCTTTTAAGTAAATTATGCATAATTTCGAAAGGTGTAGGCACTTTCCAATGAATTTCAACACTAGTTCCGAGCCACAAGGTTTTTCCAAGTAATTTAACCGCCACAACGCAAGGATTAATTGCTTTCACGTTTGCACTCGTTTTTTTTTTTTTGTGTTACTGTGAAGGCTTATACACTCTTGTCAATATATGTTTAAATCGAAAAGGATCACCCGAAATCCGTTCTTTATCCTCTTGTAAATATTTTTCATTATATTTTTTTTTTGCGGTCCATGGTGACACCTTTTTATGCGTTTATACTTTAGTCCATTATTCCATTCACCAGAATCGTCCTTTCGCAAAAAAAAAATTAACCAAATATCGAGCATTGTTAATTGCTTGCAGATTCCCGAGTGTTTACCAAGTGGGTCGCACATATTTTTCTTCTTTTCAATTTATTTATGCTCCACCATAGAGTTCGAACACACAGGAGGCATATGTGTGTTGCATGTAGCACGTCCTTGTTTCATTAAAAATCAATTAAAAACTCCAAATACTCAAACTGAGGTGGCCTGCCGGGGGGCTGTGTGCGTAGAATTCACTCTTTCGTCATGGCGAGTGTGAAGGAATGTTAAGACAATTTCATTTTTAATTGCTTTTGGCAATGGGCTTCGTAGGTTGGGGGACGTGATGATAAACAAAGAGAACGAAAGGGAAGATAAAATCAATGTGAATTGGAAGTGGAATCAGCTAGCCCAGTCCACTCTTGGGGCAAAGTTGTATGTATGAAAACACACTTTCTCCATTACGATTGTGACGAGATGGTGCTTAGTTGGGCGGGCCTTTTGGTCCTTGTTGGCACAATGGAATTGCTTTACTGTCCAATTCATTTTGATGATTTCATTTACGTAACAAGGAGTGCGTTAAAAAGGTGTTATGCCGTAGGCTACTATGGCATTGTTCGTTATTGCGTTTCATCTTTCATGTTGGGGGTTTAGTTCTATAAGCCATGTAGGTACGATATTCTTGTTAAGTTTGACAGCTTTTCCGACTGAAGGCTCTATTGTCTGGCTAATTGAGGCATCAGAAGATGATTTAATGAATTTGGTGAGAAGCAAACATTGTACAGTCTTTGAATTTCGAATTCCCAATCAGGTCAATGGAACCATTGAATAGCTTTGTCAAGATTTCGAAAAGGTCTTTATACTTTTCCGATTTATCATCACTAGTAGCCGAACACAATATCGATTGATTGGGTGCCATTCTTCGAAAGACAAAAGGGAACTATTTGTTTCTTGCTTGCATAAAACCTAGTATTCAAAAATCAATTCAATATCAGTCAATATTGTCTTTCCACGGCGCCACACTTCACGGGAAAATCCGAGCGCGCATTGTCCCAAGTTGCATCGTCTTGCTAGAACCAAAAACTTTCGGATCTGTTTTACGTATTTGCAGTAGCGTAACCACCGAGAACGATTGTTATTTACTGTCTCACCAGCTCTGAAGGTGAAGGCCTTTGATGCAAGTGGTGGTTTAGTTTTTGAGATCGGTTCAATTAGCTTATGTTCTATACCTTCAAAAATAAATATTTTATCGTTTTTCAAAAAGCAAGCCGAATATAAGCCTTCAATAGCTTCAGAGCTTCGTATCAAGATGTCTTGTTTTGAAGAAAAGGAGTTTGTTATTATTATTATTATTATTCTTATTTAACTTTGATATACTAGCAAAAATGCTTAAGCTTAACCATAATTACAAATAAGGAAAATTCGAATGGTTGGAAAATAGGGGTTTAGTTTCTGCACACTTATGTATTCTAAGACTGATTTTTTGAAATTTTATGACTTAATTATTCTCTTGATTTTGACCACCAGAAAATTCCAAAGCCATGCGGTATGGATGAAAAACAGTCGACGTGACTTAAGATACCTGAATTAAGGCAAAAGTAGATTTTTAGACTTTGAGCACGCAAAATGTATTTTATTGTACAAAGGGATACGCTTTTTTTGGATAAAATTATTCAAAAAGATTACAAGCCTAAATAGATTGCCTTAGTGCAAGCCTTAAAGTAGACACCCAAATATCAGGTATTTCGGCATCACAAATTGGACTGTTTGATCTTTTTTTTCAGGATTCAATAGAAGTCCATTTTTACGAGACCACTAATGGATAGCTTTTTAATTGTAAACAACCTAATTGATTAAATGTGGTCCTACTTAGTGCACCTGTACATCGTTCGGATACAAATGAATAGCAGCAAGACAAACGCAAATCGTTGATAAACAAGCAAAATAAGATGGGTCTTTAAATTAAACCCTGTGGTACTCCTTGTTTAACTAATTTATATGCAGAAAAGCAGTTTTTGCATCCTGTCAGTTAAAAAAATACTTATCAAGTTCACAGCACAACTTCCAAAGTGGAAATACTTTTTTTATTTCAAGCACAGTACCCGATGATAAACCTTATGAATCGCCTTCGAGAAGTCTAAGAGACAGATCAATTGCCTGCTCCTATTTTAGCATTTGTTACCAATTGCGGAAGGTTACGCTAAAAACATTTGGACACCACGACAGTACTTAGATTTTCCGTAAAATACTTGCGTTTAGCGTTGCTGTTTCACTGCATCATGTCTTGTTTTTTTTTTTGATTCATTGTGTTGAGCCCAAGAGTCGTCCCAGTTTAAAGTCGACTCAATACTTCATACTTATCTTGAAGATGATCGTGAAGAATTTTAAAAATAACTGTTTCCGACACTTCAACTATTTTAAGCTGTCCCTTCTTTAGTATAGCACTTTACAATATTAGTTTTTCGACTTTTTGGACCATTTATGGATTTCGATCGGCTGCCCTAGTAATGAGTCTTCTTCATGTGAAGTCCTGCATTGTTTAAAAGGACTGTGCCACTTTTGCTGAAAGTGGTGGGCTGAAAAGTTCCGTCCATACGTTTCAAAGTTACAGTCCTTTCAGTAAAGCTACTTTCACCGTATTAAAAATAATGGGAAAACAGTCGAGTATTTGCCTTTTCATTGGAAAAGAATCCGAACAATTATGTTATTCCAAATCTGCTTCTTCGCGAGCAACGGTTTACCGGTGGTTAAGTAAATATGGTTAGTGAAATGGGTCGTACAAGCACCAAAGACGCACCTCGTTTTGGAAGGACAAAAGCGTCAAAACCGCTGCGGAAACCATCAAACAAGTGCCTCGAATCGTTTTAAGTGATTGATCTCAAAATAATGGGATACATTCCGTACGATGTCTTGAAGATGACAAGCTATCGGCGCGACGTTTGCCGATCGACCAAAAACAACTGCGATTTGATAATTCATTGGCCGGTTTAGCCTTTTTGCAGCGCATCGTTTTGTGACGATGTATTAAGTGTGGGTCCACCTTCGTACGCCTGAGTTCAAAAGGCAGTCTGCATAGCACGTGGAATGCCACAAAAGCCGACCAAACCGACCAAGACCAAAGCTCCGACGGCATGGTTTTGGTTTCTACTTTTTGGGATGCAAATGGCATAATCTTTATCGCTTAATGGCAGAAGGGAAGAAAAGACACAGGAGAGCATTATGCAGCGTTATTCGCCTCAAAAGTTCTGTAACATCATCATAGTCCAACTGTGTCTTAAAAAGCGAAAGCCAAAATGAATTAATCATTATTCGAATTGGTTGCATTCTGAAGTCTGGACTCTCTGCGACTATTTTATGTTCCCTCAAGAGGTGGCTCCAGGGAAAGAATAATCAAATCGAATGAAGAAGTCACTGCGGAAATCGGGCCGTATTTCGAAGCTTGGTCAATGACAGTCCAAGGACTAGGGGCCTGATTATGATAAATCTGTCTGTATAGCTCGAAACCATTCAGTGAAGGTCCCTCAATAGTGGTTGTCCTTCCCGTTATCTCACACTTTTTCGTATATCCAACTTTCACGGTCTTTTCAAAGTCTGTGCCTTATTTCAAGCCAGTTAGAAATCTTAACTTAACCTACAACTTGAAATGAGTTCTTTCCCTTCAACATACTGTGCTGCCAGCTCCTGTTGAAAACGTGTACCTCTGAGAAACTTTTTTCGCTAACTAGAACCTTGAAGAGCCTGGATATTTACTCTACTTTTATAGGACTTTAAGGGTCGATGTAGAAACAAGATCAAAAATTTGAAAATCTTATACTCAAACCGCTTTTGGCGTCACTTAATCTCTCAACTTTCGTTAATTAATCACTCGAGACCGTAATGCAGTCCTCGGCTGATAAAAAGTACATCGGCGCATTGAAACCTGGGCTCCGCAAAGCGTTACATGTCGCAAGCGAAACTTTGAGTCGAATTTGGAAAGCAACTCATTCAGTTCCGAATTTATTGCTAACTTCATATAAAACCATTTTATTTTCATTTGACAACCCCATCCATAAATAGGGCCTCGAGCAGCCTTACTTCACTCAATTATAACAGAAAATCACAACACATTTCGAAATTCCATTTCATTTTTCATTGGACCCTGGTGCCGCTGGCGGTTAGGTAAATTTAATTTCGAAACTGCTTAAAGTTGATGCGACCCCTTGGGGAACTCAGTCATTCATTGGAATAAAACTTTGTCCTTGCAGTTGGGTTCCAAATCGAAAAATGGCCAACGCGTTTTAGCTGTACACCATCCCTATGCATCTCATCCTAGTTTGGGGTCATCAGAGCTCTGCTTCTGCTCCTTCGCTTGGCAGCTCCATCGATGACTTTCGAAAAAATAAGCAGCAACAAAATCTGATGGGAAAATATGTTTTCAACTTTGTCCCATCAGGACCGGCATACTCTTTCACAACCTTTAGCATGTACCTTCATGCAAACCTAAGTGAATAATGCATTCAGAAGCTTATAAATGCTCCGGGGAAATATTTTTCGAAATGCACTTTCAGTCAAAGTTGAATTTGGGACAAACGAAAAAACTTTCGACAGGATGTCCTTCGGCAGGGCCAACCAAACTTAACCCCCGAATCGGCCGTGCATACAGGTGTACCTCGGTTAACTTTAGCAATTTTTGGTTTCGTTTTCTCGGCAGAACTTTGCCCGCAATCCACTGCGACACTCAAAGATTTAAGGGCAACTTTGCATATCTGCAGGATGCCGAAGTTAGTCTCCCTTCCGAATCCGATTTCGAAAGTGGAATCGCATTAATTTTCGTCCTATTTAAAGGGGGAAAAATTCACGCAGCACAAAGGAAGATATGTCGACTATGTGAAGAAACCATAAGCTGTGGGGGTATCGTTCTTACCCTGGATGAAGGTGTCGAGTCGTATGCAGGATGAAAGGCATTTTTCATTTCGCACACCTTGTCGAGGAAGTCCTTCGCACAAGTTGAGGGTGCAGACTTGAATGGAAGAGTGAAATTCCGTTGAATACCTCTGCAGGGGTGGTGGCTATCATAAATGCGATTTGAATATTTATGGTGCGTACTGGAATTTGAGTGCAATTCCGAAATCTATTCCAAGGACGAAACTTATTTGAATCGAGTATGATACACAGGCAAGGTTTTTGTCTGTCGACGGTGTAAGTCGATGTTTTGAGAGGATGTGCATGGGCATGCTTTGCAAGAGGCACATGTTGGCTGGTTGACTGGTCATTGTTCTGGCATTCGTTTTTGTTCTATTGACCAATGGAATACGAAATTTCTATGCGTGAGGCTTATAATCCCAGATGGTTTTGCATACAATGAATGGGAACCGAGAAGAAGGAGTGACGATTTTCGACCTTTTAAGCAGCTCAGTAGGTTGGCATTGTTCTCGTTATTTGCGAATTGGCCAGTTAAATCCTAAAATAGTGGCAAACTCGGACAGAAAAACTGCAGCATTCGTGTGGGTGTTTAAGTTATACATTTTTTTCCAGACCTTAAGCGGGCCATCAGTTTAATATTAAATGACAGAAGCTTAGCAATATAATAGGGATACAATGCTTAATACCGGTGTCTTGATTTGACCAGAAGCAGAGTTGTTTGATAGGGCAATGCTTTAAAGTTTCGTATTGTTTTTTTACGTTTTTATCTCCTCCATTTACCTGAGATTGGAGGTACCAAACTTAAAATCAAAGACAGCGTGCAGTACTTAGGTTTGATAATCGACAAGAAATCAACTGGAGGAACCTGGAGAAACGCACTACTAAAGCCAAGAGGGCATATTGGATATGCAGGAGGGCATTTGGGAAGCCCTGTGGACTGAAACCAAAACAAGTCCACTGGATATACAACTGTGTAATAAAACCAACCCTTCTTTATGGTATTCTAGTATGGTGGAAATCGATAGATAAAAAATTAGAAGCCGACATGCTCACTTAAGTGCAACGATTGGCATGCCTTGGAATAAAAAGCGCACAAAACTCCACGCCGACCGCTACCATCGAAGCAATTCTAAACAAAACACCAGTAAAACTGGAAGCGAAAAGATAAGCAGGACTCGTGGCTATAAGACTCAGACACTGCATCATTTTGACGAAAGGTCAAAATGATCGCCAAAGCGACCTAGATGTGAAAATTTTCACCTTCAAAAACAATTTAAAGACAATTTTTCCAACCAGAGCTTCTTGGACGGACGGAAGCACGACAAGAGACACCGGTGTTATCACAATTTATACGGACGGTTCCAACATATCGTCTGAATGGGGGGCAGGGATCTAATGCACGAACCCACCGAGAGAAGGAAAGGAGCAGGAAACAGCCACCAAAACCCTGTAAAGGACATAGGCGGCCCGCTAGCAATTATTAAAAGAGTAATAAACGAATGGGCAACCAAGGAATTCAGAAATTACTGGGTCAATCTTTATAGTGCAGAAGAGCAAAATCGATAATAGATAAACCGACTAACAAGGTAGCGAAACGAGCTCTGAACTCCAACAAACGGAATCTAAGGCTAATGGTGGGACTGGTAACAGGGCACATTAACCTTAACCTCCACTTAGATAGACTCGGACTAGCAGAACATCTGATTAAAGTATGAGAATGTACATGTTAAATAGAATTCGTTATGAATCACCGGAGGTTATGATCAAGACACGTCACAGTCACTTGGATCGCCATGCCGAGAAATATTTACACTCTGATTCAACTACACAGAAACACAAATCTTGGCTCATTTTGTAAAAGAGAATTCATTCCAAAAGAATTCAAATTGTTTTACTTGTATTAACTGATTTTATGTGAATTCACTGCGGACTTCAGCCAGCGTCAAATGAATTCTGTAATGTAAATGTAGAAAAAGAAATCATTTTACTTTGGTTTGGACGTTTGGTTAGGACGATTGGTTTAAATTGATTGAACCAATAACTGCTTTAAAAGATTGATTGTTTTTGTATCCCAGTCTTTCATAGAAAAAAGACTTCAAGTCAATCTGCATGATTTCTCAAACGATTCAATTTCTACAAATCTGGTTCAAATTTACCACTTTTTCCGGTTTACCTTGGCCCAAAGGATTTCGTATCACACGCCGTATACTGCAGACGTTATGCAGAGAGTTTCGACGGAAGAGATGAGTCTGAATCAGTCGACGAATGGTTTTAGGAAATATTTCAAATGGCCCATTTTGTGTGAGAAGAAACGACAAACGACGACGCGTATTTTTCGTTTTAGTATATCCCGCTCTGGAAAGAATGATCATCGTGGATGCAGATGCTAGTAACGCTAGGATCGTGGATAATGAAGATAATCTGCCAGAGATACAGCAGGCTCCAATTTGATTTTATCTCGAGCATGCTTCTGGCAAATGTTTGGACTACTCTTCATATCATCCCTGAGAAAACAGTCTCTGAAAAGGAATCCGAGAATTTAGAATAAAAGCATTTCTGTTCAAGTGGATAAAATCAAATTTACGACGCTCTTTTAAAAAGCATTTTTGTTTTTTGGTTGGAATTTATGAAAGGCAAGAAAAGCTTCCCAGATTGATATGGAAATGACATTCAATGTGGCACGAAGGCGTTGCCTACAAAATGGTCATCATTGTCAACTTTGTATGTTAACATCTGCGCCTCTGTTGTACAATGAGCACCATAAATCAGTTCCAAAAGAAATGTATACACCCATCCATGAGTTTCTAGGCCTTCCAAGACTGAGACCTCCTTCAGCAGACTAAGAACTTCAACTTTCTTCTGTCGTTTGAGGTGAAAACAATAGTTTTTTTATGTTGCTACTCGACCTCTAAATCCTACGTTAGCTTATAGCCTTTTTTTATTGTTATATGATTTAAGTGCTGAGACCCAAGGGTCAGGATGAGCAAGAAGGCTTAAAGCCAAAAGGTAACCTCATCGAAAGCGAAATCGTCTAAAATTGTTCACCTAACGAAATTGGTCTCAAAGCCAAAAAACTTTTGTTGTAAGAGACCAATAAAAGGAAACGACTTGCCTGCAAGAAAATGTTTAAGAATTGAGGTGTTTCGGACTTGGAAAATATTTTATATTAAGCTAAACACGATTGGACCAATAATAATTCACAATCCTGACTGAAAACTAAGAAAATCAGGAATACATTTCAGAGTTTCAACTGTTCTTATGCAGCTCGCGAAAGTTGCAGGTTTGGGAAACGTGCAGTTTGGTTCCTACCGATATTCTTCTAACGAGTCTCACGAACGGATGAAATCCGACACTTATATTCAGAGCGTGGAGCAAGCTCCCTTTATACTCACAATTTTATGAGTCAGAAAAGTAAGTAAATAATTAATATCAGAATTTTTGGAATACCACAAGAGTCCATCCTGCATCCCCTTCTGTTTTCTCTTATATACTAATGTGTTACCTTCTTTGTCATCCCGACTTGAATGGGATTTGTAAGTGAAACAAATTTTTTCGTGTAGACTTTAAAAGAAGCTTAAAGAAGTAAAAAAAAAACTCAGCTTAATTGACTTTTCAAGCCATTTTATAAGAAAAGTCCAAGTTTATAGTATTTCTCAATTAAATCAGTTCAATTTGGATTTTCAAAATACTTTCATTGCTATATATTGGAGTAACTTAAGAACGATTAAGTTAAGTTTTGCAAGCCTGTCAACAGGATAACACAGTATCAGACACTTGATGTATTGGGACACCCTGTCAGACTGAAGGCACAAGTCAATCCAGCGATATAAACAACCTACGCTACGGCTAACCCTTGTTGGGCACTATTAACTTCAATTAAATCAAATCTGTTCCTCTGACACAGTCACAAGCGCACAGAAGAAATTTTCAAAGGAAATCAACCAATCCAAAGTGACCCTTAATGGATCCCCATAGTGGGCAATTTGAGGCCGAGGCTGGCTAAAATAAAAGCGCACAGCCATCCCCAAGCAACATTAAGAATTTATAGCCCATTCAATGAGTGCCAATTGGGACTCAACTTTGTATCCTTTCCATGAATTTTATATTTCTCCGATTCCATCTAACCCATTGCGTCCTGGAGTGTACATTGAACCAGCCGGCGGGCCGAGCTTTCCTTTTCTCTTCAATAATTTTTTAATTAGAAGCATCGGAGAGCAATTTAAATTCATTTCTGTCGCTTGTCGTTTCATCCTTTCTCGATTTATGTACATGTGCTCGGCAGTGTCCTTTGAATTGGTTCTATCGACATTGGAACGGCATGATTACTCAAGTGCGTATAAATAAATTAGGTGGCGGCGTAAAACTTGACTAAGTGCGTTAGTCCTCACATTAAAGTATCCAAGGACTTTAGAACGAGGGTTGGATAATTGCCATCTGACCTCGTTACATGATGAATGTATGGGAAGAAAACCGCAAGGATTTGGATTCCATTTTCTTCGAAAGTAAAAGTACTTAAACGCTTTTACATATTTCTTTGATCTCGGTCGTTCATTTTCTTTAGAACAGGAAAAGTGTTTTTTGTTTTCCAAACATATCCTTTTATCCTGCCGTTGAACAACGCATTCCTTATACCCTTTAAGTGTATTGTAAAACATAAAACAATGTATGCCTTCGAGCACAACAACCGAACCTGATCTACTTTTAGTCCTTTTCTCTTGCAATTGCTGTGCACAGGACACGACTATGTCACAGGAAACAATCGTTGTGATCCGTTTTATTGTCTAAGTCGGTTGTCAGTTGCATTTTCACTTTCTCTCATTATTGGAGCCTTGACCTGGTTGAATGGATAAGAAAAGTTTTCACGGTGAGAATGTAGGTTCCATCCGCACAAGACATTTGGGTTAATCTGATGGCGGCGGAAGATACTTTTTTAATTTTGATTGCTTTTGTTGTTCTGCTTTGCTGTTGTCCTGAGGACATTGGGCCGTGACTTGGATAATTCATTCTGGAGCACAAATGCATGTGAATGGTTGCATGCGAGAGAAAAGAAAATCGCAGAATTTAATGACTTGATCCAAAGTACTTCTTATATCGTTCTAAGGAATGACAGTTTTTAAATACCGAGTTCACCCATCGCTTTATAAATTTCAGCGGTGTAGGTGATAAGTCTCGACTTGACATTTTCAGTCCTCTACAGGATTTTGTGTGCTGTCAAAGCTTGGCCTTTTGTTGAAGTTCAACATGCCAAAAATGCTGGTCGACTGTTGTCTTTTGCTTGCGTCTGCTTTGTGAACGGAATTTAGAATAGATCTTTGAGAATGTTTATGCAGACATGGTATATATAGTCCTATTCTATTGCACATGTACAGTGAATTCTTTGTAGAATTTACTCGAATGTTAAACTCATTGCCAAAAAGATTGAGACGAATATCGGATGCTAACAATTTCAAACCAAATATTCAAACACACTTGACCCGTGATAGCATATTTTACATTTTATTATCTTAACTTAAAAAATCGAATTTATTTTTTATTTAATTATTATAAAAGCGACGTTTTATTTTTTGTTTATTTATTTATTTGTTATTTAATATTTTTTTTATTTTTTACTTCTCAAATTATTTAAAATTTTCTTTTTCTTAATTATTTTAAGTCTTATACAATTTTTATAAGATTATAATAAAATATTCCTTTGTAAGGCATCGATGAGAAGTACCCAGGAATTGTGGAATTCTGCTGATGTAGTTTTGATTAATTCGGAAACTCTTAGCATGGTTATAACTTTGAAACAAAGCTTCATTAGCTGCTAAATGGGTCTATGCAATTTCTGCGATTTGGTCGACCTCGTTATAACCTTAACTTTATCGACAATTCCAGGTCGAAGTCCCTCACATTTCCGTGTCCGCCAGCCCATTCTTTTTTGCATAATTTTTCTGCTTCATTTTCATCTTTTAAAAGTCCCTATGAGTCTCGTGCAAAAGCTTTTCTTCAAAAGCTTTTTGAAGCAATTTGTCCCTGAATGCTGGACTATTAAAGATCAGGGCTATTTTTATTACAAAAAGTCTGACCACAACCGCGATGGCAATTCTCTCCTGTCTTTCTCTCGCAAAATTAAGGCAAATTTCGTTGCCTTCAGATTCAGAGTGGATAGGTACTTAGAGGAGTCTGAGGCGGTTCAAATAATTTTTTTTTTAATTGTGGGACAAAGTTTTACCGAGTTTTAGGTGCGGTCCATTGCATTCTGGGTCAATCGAAAAGATACTGTAACCGTTACCATACTTTGTTTAAGCTCCTACCGCATACTCGTAGATGGATATTACTTCACTGTAGATAACTGCTTTGCTTCCGATTCTTTCTTCGAAGAGATTTTTTTTTATGTTAGTAAAATAAGAACAAAAGTGGGTGTGTGACTCAAAGGACTGTAAGAACCCAACAAGGAAGGTATAAGGAGCAATCTCAATCTTGTATTATTATTTTTATTTAGCTATTATTATTTTTGTCACAGCTATCAAGGAATAAACATTACGATATCCCTCCGCAGGAAGCCTGGACAAGAACCAGGTGATGATTCATGGATTGGCTAGTGGTTTGAAACGTTGGTGAATTTAGCTTAGCCTCTTTACTCACAGCCCACTACAGCAGGGTTTGAAAGATTGTATATTAGCTCTACAATAACTGTTATAAATTTTAAGCAAAGCTACTCACATAAATCTTTTAACTATTTCTTAGAAGTAGCGACTTTGCATTCATCGGGTTGAATAGCGTTCTTAACATCATGTACACTTTTAAAAGTACATACATATATCTTTATCCTAAGTCATACCACCCACGCTGAAATCAATAAACACCATGTGCAGGGAAGACAAACCTACAGATAAATCTCGGGATAAACTATGCTTCTGCAGCTTCTCATAAAAAGTATTGACTTATTCACAAACATCATCGCAAATGCAATTCGCAGCACGTTGCAAAAAAATCTCAGCTGTACGTCCTAAAAAATTCAGCACAAAAATACTCAAAAATATCAGAGCAAGTCTTAGGTTCCGAAAACTTTCAACCAAACCCCCTTCCTTTCCAACAACTTCAATCCATTTCGTCTGGATTTATGCAACAAAATCGCTGAACGGAAAGGCTCCAGTAAGAAAACAAAAAGCAACTCAACTTCCTTCGAAATGGTTGCTAATGTTATTCCTTTAGTAACACGTCCTTGTACCATATTCATGTTTCCTTGCGTTTCCGTCCTTTTTTTCTTGCTTACTCAACCTCCGTTCTAGCGTTCAATTGTCATCGCGTAACTTACGTAGTGTTTGCGAGCGCGTGTATCTTTGAGTGTGGGTTATTCCAAATAAATAGCACAACACAATGTATCCAAAGTAGGAGAAACTCTTGAAGGATAAAAAAAAATACAAATACCAATACAATTTAAAAGGATCGAAACGGAAGCTCTGCTCTGCCTTCGTTTTGTTATATTTGTGTGCTCTCTTTATTCTTTTAATTTTTTTTTGTGTTTGCCCGGTCCCAGTTTGATCCTGCCGAAGTAGTGTGCTGCGGCATCCATGCAGAGTTCCTTCAACAATAACAAAACATCGCACGTGATTCGCAAAAATGTATCTAACTTCATTTGTTATGCTGTCATCACAAAAACGAGCACGTGTAAAAAGGATACGAGAAATGGTAATTCAATAAGATTATATTAGGAGTTGCTAGAGACCGGATGTCAAGAGTTGAAAAGAAGTGGTTTAGGGGTTTTTCTGGTGAACAGATTCAAGGACGAAGCAAGTGCGTTGATTTCCATGCCACAAATTAGATGAAGTGGACCATGCCGTAGCAGTTCGCTGGGGCAGTAGTTTGGTGCAACGATCTGGAGAAATGTGAAGTGCGAACCCGAAGGTAATGCGTCCTTATATTTTCGTGCTTTGCAGAACCTTCGAATGAGTTTATTTTTTGTTAATGGTGTTTTAAATTGAGTTCTTCTTTGAGCCGTCATGTTGAAAAGGGCGTTTCAAATAATTACCCGCAGAGTAGCACTTCGTTTGGCCATGAAAGTTGTCTTGACCTGATTTGGCGCACTCGTAGATTTCGTCAAATTTTGAAGTGTTTCACTTAAAATTCAAAGAAAAATTTATGTTCCCTTTTCACAGTAAAAGGTATAAAGGGTGATTTATAAACACCTGTTTTTTTTAATGAATTCGGATGGTTGAAAGAACAGTATCTGACCTTTAAAATATTATTGCGTGTTAATCATTGCGTTTGGATCACTCTGTAGGTCCAGTTTCGGATCTCTGCTTCCAGCATTGCGAGCGATATAAATCCTGCATCGTAGTTGGCTTATCGGCGAAGACTTTTGACTTCACTTTACTCCAAAGAAAGAAGTGTCAAGATGTGATATCACATGATATAGGTTGCTAGTTGAAAGGTCCGAATTGCGTCAAAAGCTGTCCACCAAAGTTGTTTCTCAATATAACTACTGCTTGAACCAAATATTGCCGATATCATAATTAAATATTCGTTGTGCCGGAAATGGGCCCATCAATGAACAAAATTCTATGCGAAAACCACAGATCTTCATTGAGCTGTTTCAGAGCCCTTTGACTAAAATTGAAGCGTAACTTCTGGCGGCTTAAATTTTTGAACGAGTTGGATCTTTAAATCTAGATTGGCTTTTAAAATTCGCCGAGTTGTTGTTGATGATGCACATCATACGCTCGAAAAATATTTTTCACAGAACGCCGATGAATGCAAATTCAGGGAGCTTTCAGGGCCTATTATATGAGAGAAGGCACATGGAACGTACAAACAGTGTACATTAATGGTGGAACTCAAAAACTTACGCCACATAGGCGTATTTTACCTCGTTTCCGAAGATATAATATATAGGTCAAGCATTGACACATAAGTCGCAAAAGACATGCAAGACTTTTAAAGGATCCCGCGATAGTATCAAAGGCAAGCATTACCTCAATGCAGGAAATAGAAGATGCGCTCAAGCAGTGTTTCCAGTAACAACTGAATGGGTAGGAGGCTGAATGGAGCAAGAAAGAAACATCCAGTAGAAGTATAATGTATAGTATGTTTAGTGCTGAAAAATGTTCGCTTCACGTTTGTATAGACAACCGAACTAAATTTCAGTTCAGCCGTTTCAGTTCCTTAAACCTAACGCTTGGGCTCTGGCTGTGATTCGAAGATCCTCTTGCTAGAGGTTTTGCTTTTTGTTTCGCGATTGTATTTTCTACAGCATTTATCGTTCTTACACAGGAGACCCGATTATTTGACGAAGAATTTTTCTTCGAGTGCATACAGCAGAACTAGCCAACACTATGTTTCGCAAATTATGCATTTCATCTTCCGATTTTTATACTCAATTGCTTCACCACGCTTAAAGTATTTACACCAAGGAAGGTTTACACCTTAAAAAATTTCTTAGTTTCCGCTAACTGTGCGGATCATTCTTCGTTTGATGACAGCATTTACTTATATTAGTTTTGTTCTTATTTTCTTTGAGCCACCTCTTACTTTATTCTCTAGGTAGAGATTGAAGAAGTTCTGGTACATTTTTTGAATACTTCGGGAGAGCTGTTTGTGAATTGTACCTCGGAAAGGCTTCAGGGTTGTTCTCTTGAATGAATACTACTGTGTCCAAAAAATGAGGTGACATTGTATTTATTTTGAAAATTCTTTATTTATTCTTCCAAATCAATTTCATCCCCTTCAAAGTAATCCCCTCCCGATGCAATGCACTTATGCCAACGGATTTTCCAATCTTTGAAACACTGGTTGTAGTCACTTTCCGGGATGGCCTTCAGTTCCGTCTTCGCTGTGGCTTGAATCTCCTCTATCGTATCAAAACGGTGGCCCCGGAGCGGTCTTTTGAGCTTGTTCAACAGCCAGAAGTCGCACGGCGCCAGATCAGGTGAATACGGTGGTTGCGGAACGATATGGGTTGAGTTTTTGGCGAAATGATCACGAATTACGAGTGCGGTATGGGATGGTGCATTATCGTGGTGTAAAAACCAAGAATTGTCTTTCCACTATTCCGGCCCTTTTAAGCGGATAGCGTTACGCAAACGACGCATAACGTTCAAATAATATTCCTTGTTGAATGTTTGGCCGGTTGGAAGGAATTCATAAAGCACAACACCACGATAATCGAAGAAAACAGTCAACATGATCTTGATTTTTGAGCAACTTTGGCGCGGTTTTTTTGGTCTCGGCTCTCCTTTGGCACGATATTCGTCGGTTGATCGGTTGTTTCAGGGTCGTAAGCATAGATCCAAGTCTCATCGCCAGTTATAATGCGTTTCATGACATCCTGGTAGTCGGAAAGCATTGTTTCACACACTTCAACGCGACGCCTTTTTTCCAAAAAATACAATGTTTTCGGTACCAGTCGAGATTTGACGCGCTTGAGGCCCAAAGCATCCTTCAAAATGGTATTGACTGAGCCTTTCGATAAGCCAACTTCATCAGCAAGGTATCTAATCGTTATTCGATGGTTTTTCAACACCAAATCTTTGTTTTGTTGGACGTGAGCTTCATCGGTTGAGGTTGATGGTCGCCCAGAACGCTCTTCGTCTTCGACACGTTCACGGCCGGCTTGGAAATCACTATATCACTTGTTAACATTTTTTTTAGACATAGCCTCATCATCAAAGACTTCTGCACCATCCTCAACGTATCCGCAGCAGAAAATTGATTCCGCAAACAAAATTTAATGCAAATTCTTTGCTCAATAAATTTCGACATCGCAAAAAACGAAAAACTCACTTTTAGCAGCTCACAAAACGACGCGTATCTCAAACACTATGAATATATTTTGACATAAAATTTCACATAGATGTCACTGACAGTACTACCAACCTAAAAAGAAAGAAAAATTTCCAAATCCTTCGACGCACGCAGTTTAAATTCATATGTCACCTTATTTTTTGGACACAGTAGTACATCAGCCAGGGCATAGCAATAAACACTAACAGCGGTTGTACGATGAAGTGATTCCTCTATCGACTACCATGTTGAAGGTCCAAATCGTGTTATAAAAAATAATAGTTTTGCGAAGATAAAGTCAATGAGTTTTGGTTAGAGGGTATGAACTTCCTTAAGTTAGAAATATCCATGGTGGAGGTATAGGTCCATTATGATTCCCCAAAACAAACCTTGTCCTTATTAGAACTTTGTTTCTAGTGAAAATATTTGGTGCTCTTGATGAAAGTCATTTGATTTTTGAGTGCTCTGCTAGTACTCCTAGGTCCCTATAGCACAATGCCCCATCAGGACATCCGTAAGGATGCGTTAATCTTTCATGTTAAAGGTCAGAAGGCTTTTGCTTCTCTTTGCGTTAAGTTCCGGCCATAGACTACGAGATATAAAACAATCATCCCTAGAGTCCCATACTCTGTTGCTACGTTCTGGAGTCACTATGTCTATATATTATTTAAGCTCACGCAATGGTATATGTGATAATGGTTCCATTCTTTCCAGCTCCAGCAATGATCCTTTCTTGAAAAATTTATCTGCCTTTTCGTTACCGTCTATTTTACTGTGGCCAGGAACCCAGATGGTGGTAAACTTGTGGTACCCGTCCAGATCAATTTAGAACTTTAAAGCAGCTACCTACTGCTGTCGATTTTATGGCATCCTTGCTTAGTGCTTTTATTGCCCCTTGGATGTCCACAAAGATATTTACTCTTGTAGGAGCGAGGTTCTCTGTTAATACTGTCTTCGCAGCACTTTCGACGGTGAAGATTTAAGCCTGAAGGGCCTACAAATTGAATCTGGAAGTCTGCACGAGTTATTGATGTGCACCGTATTGCAGAAGACTCCAGCACCAATCCCTTCTTCCATCTTTGATCCATCGACAAAAATTTGCGTACAATGTGCTTCGGTTAGAATGTTTGATTCCCAATCCTTTCTACTTGGGGCAAAGGTGATGTCGTAAGAAGAGATCACGTAATCGATCCTCGCATTTGTATCTATCGTCTTGAAATATATTAGTATTGAGGAATACCCGTAGGAGGAGTCCTTCTTAGTATAAGATTCTCTCAGTCTAATCGCATTCTTAGCTACAGTGCCCTTCAGATGCTGGAATATATTTGGAGGGTCAAGTATTAACTCTAGACCTGCTTGCAGCATTGAACTTACTGCTCCTGTAATACATACACAAACTTGTGTTTTTGCTGTATTCAGTTTTTGGGTATTGCAATTCTTTTCTGCTGCTTTCCACCATGCAATAGAGCCGTAGGTAGATATAGATAAGTATAGGATGTACCACCATTATGTAGGACCAATGTTATTTATACAGTCGCTTGCCCCAATTCATGCCGCAGGTTCTCTTGCATAGCATGAGAGCAAACATTTCCTTGATCACTCGTTTGAAACCCCTACAAAAATCCACAGCTTCTAATTCTTATCGTTCCTCTGGCCCCGTGCAGATGCAGTATGAGGGAAGTTATAATCCCTCGATAGCGAGAAGATTATTAAAAACCACGACTTGGATATATAATAATTTAATAATTTATAATTTTATATTCTTATTGTTGACAAAGTCGATCCATAAAGTTGCATATGGGCTGCGCAGATGGATAACTATGAGCACAGCAAATTTGGCGTTTTGCTCACTAAGTTTGTCGCATATAACTCGAATTTTGGGGACATAACCCCACTCAATGACAGACAATACTTTTCCATGCAACGGATCGGCAAAGAGATCCACTGTCATGTGACTTCTGAAATCTTGCTTTGGAACAGAGAGTACGACGGGCAAATGTCGACACGAAAGTTACTGAGATACACAGACGACATCGACATCATCGCTTGTTTCCAGCGGGCTATAGTGGAAGCATTCGCGGGTAAAACGGTTTGGTGTTAGAATCAATGAGGACAAAACAAAATTTATCATGTTAACGAGAAGAAGATCCGTCGAAAATCATTATGGCCTTAACATAACTAATATATCCTCAACAAGCGACACCACAATGGACACAAAGGATAAAAATACTGATTTACAAGACACTGATTTTGGCAGTCTTTCTTCATGAAGCCGAATGCTAGACGAATAGCAAAGAAATCGAGCAAATAATTAGAAAGTAAAATCTTTCTTTGGTCCTATCTGGTAGGAGGGCGAATGGAGGAAAAAGCATAACCGCGAACTCTTCGAGTTGTATAAAGATGTGGATATCGTCCGAAAGGAAAAAATCCGTCGACTTTACTGGCTCGGCCACATCGAGGAAACGGAAAATAATTCTCCACTCAAGAGGCTTCCAAGTTACCAGGTTCAAGAAGTGCGAAAAGACTGAATCTCCGGTTCAAGGATCAAGCAATGGCGGACCCTAGAAAGCTTAGTCTAACCAACTACAAGCACTGTGCTTAAGACCGTCATGGCTGGAAGACATACTATATCTATCTCAGGCACTAATTTTACAGGATCGTTGGCCGAATAAGTAAGTAACATAAAAAAAACTAAATTAATCAAAATACACAAAACAAAATTGTCAATTGTAATGTATCGAAGGACTCTAGCTTAAACATGCGCATTACAATTAGAAAAAAAAAGCTTTGTTAATAATTTTAGCATCTTCATGTTTCCCAGCCTTAGAATTTTGATGGTTACGAAAAATAAATAAGATGAATCCAAAAACAATTCCATTTTTCTCTCGTTTTGTCCCGCTGAACACGAGTGTCCTTCCAAAACAGAACATTGAAGCATTTGTTATGTAAATCACAAAGCGTACTCATGCAAATAGGTCAGAGGTACGTACACCTCACTCGAGTGAATTTCAAATATCGATGAAATTGCGATTGTTATCCCTATTGCCCCCTGATGAAGACAAACTGGCAATACTTTCCCAATTTCGCCCATCTATTATGCCCAGTTAAGTGGAAACGAAATTAAGGTAGAGCATGAAAAGAAACAAAATTAAATCAAATCAAAGGACATGCAAATGTCCATGATCTCCATTCACAGTTGCCGTCACGCAAAACCCATTTGTTTGACATGCCACCAGCCGTTACCCATCCGCACACAAACTTATTGATTCTGTCAAAGTGAAGCAGGAAACGATGTCCTTAACGAATTGATACCTGTCAAACGCGTGTCCTTCTGTCCCTATTCTTCTCTTCTCATTTCAATTTTCCCCCAAACCCCTCTTTTTTAGATAAACTTTTCACTTTTCTCCACTCTACTTGAAATTAATTTCAAACAACACGATCTTACCTGAGCGGAAATACGTCCTTTCTTCAGTCTCTGCAGGTCCGTATGGCTCCAGTGACTCCTCGCCCAAGGCATAACATTTCTTAGATCCTCATCGAAGCTGTTAAAAAAAAAATAGGGAAAAGAAATTGTGAAACAAGTCCAACGAAATGAGAAATCAAACGACACAAAAAGCAACGAAAAGCACCCCGCCGGCCGGCCGTCAGAAGGAAAAAAAAAGAAAAACGCGAATTCAAAGAAAACTAATTGAAAGTGCCTACTGTGAAAATAATATAACGGTGCGGTGACGGCGATTGTAGGGGTCAAAAAGGATGGCAAATGTGCGGAGAAAAAACACAAAACGAAACGGAAACGAAAAAAAACTTACTTGAAATCGTTGAGCTTGTTGTGCAGGAACTTGCGAATATTCCACGGCAGGTCGTTATGCCCATCGATTAAAGGCACTTGATCCAGTAGTTGGATTGCCACTCGTAAACGCTCTTCAAATGGAGCACCTGTCAATGTAAACGCACATATGGAAGAAGTTAAAAGTTATCACCCGGTTGCACTGCGATTAAAGGTAATGGGGTACTCACCCGCAGCTACACGTAAGGCCATTGGCACGGCAACACTTGCAGCCCCAATTATTAAGAGTATTGAACTAACAGCCAGCCAATGTTTCGCCGCATCGAATCCTGCAATGAAACCAAGAAAAAAAAAGCACACACACTTGAATTAAATTGCTCAACTTTGTCGGGCTTTAATGGCAACAGGATTGGGTTAAGGATCTTGGTAGCGAGAAGGTTATTTGCAGTCTTCTGCTGGTAATTGTCGCGTCATCGAAAGTTCTTGAACTTGTGCCAAGACGTTCTGTTCTTAGCGGATGCCTTGAAAAAAGGGCGCATTTGTGTGTGTAAAATGGTTTTTGAGTTAATTTGAGTTAGAGGCATCATCAGCCCCGGGACAATTGGTAATTCAAGCACATAATTACCTCATGAAATCCTCCCTGTGTTCCCACTGAATAGCTATTTTGAACTAACCAAGAGCGTACACAAAGTAACGGATAAGGAGAAGAATGGAAAGATTGTACAGTGGTTTAAAACTCAGGTGTATTTTTAATTTGAATTGCACCATGGTCTCTTTCCATTCTCCCAATTCGAAGGATTTTATTAGACAAAAGTTGATTTATAAAAAAATAGTGTTGTCAAAAAGACTGGTTCATCACCCTGCTACCGGTGTTATGATTTCCAAGCAGAGCCAATCATTAACATTAACCATAATTCTAGTAGCTTATTCAGGAACCATTACAGCAAGAGTATCCCATAATTCAGACTAATTTGGCTTGTGGACCAATCCAGTGATAGAGCTATTTATTTGATCCCAATCGCATATGGTGATTGGACCAGATTCGAAAACTAGTTTAAAGTCAGGTTCTTAACCAATTACGCCATCCAGCCGCCATAAAGTAACACAGTGGGTCTCTAGATGTAATTTCAACAAACAGCTGTGAATGGAGGTAGATTTCCCGATCTTGGAGACATAAGTGGGTTAAATAATCGCCTTAAATTTCAGCAAGTTATCGCTAGGAGAAACTTAAGTGTGTCGAAAATGACTACACAATGGATAAATGTGAAGCAATTGTCAATGACACGAAAATAAACCCCGCATAACTGTTGGGCTCAAACGGCCAGTATCCGTTGCATAAGCACTGAATAAAAATATGACGTTGCCACGACTAACGAGCAAGGCCCAGATCACTGTAAATGATACTTGCTGATTGCAATCGAAAGGACTATAATAAAAGCTTATTTGAAAGCTAAAGATGAGATCATAAAGGACAGTTTTTTAATATGACGGCTCTTTTGTGATCAGTATCATAGTTTCACTTTTCGCATATCTTCCAATTGGTTGGTGTTGGGCTTATAATTTATTGTCACAGAAGCTTTAAAATGACACTTAAATGATTGTCAGTCTAAGCGACATTTTAGAGTTTTCTCGAATGCCTAGTTTTCTTTTTTATTTTTAAGTCGGCTGCTTTTAACACTTTTAGAGCTTATAAATAGGACCTTTCTATGTTTCGTCGTAATTTGGTAGAAACTCTGCAACATATGTAAAAGTATTAAATCTTTTGGGAAGATAATTCTTTTGAATTCAATCAGAGCGATATAAGGGTTCGTCTCGTTTTTTTAAATCACTAATATGTGCATTCTATTTTAACAAATCATTTAATCAATCAATATGAATGCATTCTTTTTAATAGAATCACTGAACTCACTTGAAGTTCGCAGTGAATTCACATAAAATAATTATACAAAAAATTGATGTGTCTTGAAATTAGTTTTCGATGATGAACGTTTTCGTAACACATGAATTTGCCATTGTTTGCACTTCGATCGATTATCAGAAAAAACCCTCAAAGGAAAGAAAAGTCCCGAATTTTGGAGAATTATTTCATGCATATCTGGGGGGCTATTTTATCGTTGATCTCCTGCAAGTGGGGACTTATTTCATCGATTAGTCATAGTGCTATTTTGTTTACATTTTATCTTCAGTTTTGCTACTTCAATCTTTTGTACAGTATGAGTTTTATGACTTACAAAATATAAAACAAAACATTTCAACGGTCGCAGCAACAGCTGGTCAAATGGGTGGTGCTAGCAGCGTATGAACGTTATCAGAGCTGTATGAAAATGCCATCATTTTGGATTTCATTTCATAGTGAGTTCAATCATTCGTAGAATGCTTTTTCAGACTTTAACTCCAAAAAATTATATGACCACTAATTTTGAAGTGATTTTGTGCAGTTAGATGTCCTTTGAATCCAATTATGTTGATGTAATAATGAAAAATTTCTTTTATGTTGAAATGCATTTCTCAAATTTTTGAATGTTTCAAGTTTCATGATATCTCGTTTACGATCCTTTTTTTCCCCTGTGTATACTCATTGCATAGCTTGCAAACTGGCGAATCAAGCAGGCAGTCTGGAAGGGATGCAGTAAAATGGTAATGTTGTGATCGTTCTTGTTACAATTTTATTCCATATCACTAACTTCAAGGGATTAAAATTGAATTTACTGTTGACTTCAACTTGTATTAATCGAATTCAATTGAATTCCGAAAATAATTTCAATTCTATAATTCCTTCAAATGTAATGCACCGGTTATTGACTTAAAGAGAATGGTTCATTAAGTCTTTTTAATTCGCAGTCCTTTTCGAATTCAATTGCAATAATCAAAAGTTTGAATTCGTTGATTTTAATTCCGTGAATGCATTCCTTTACAACTCTGGTTATAATGATGATCATCGTACGTTGAAATAATTTAAAATATTTCGAAAGACCAATAATTTTTGTTTGCCATTATATAGATAAATGTGGCCCCTTATATCATAAAATTGTAGAACTTATATTTCAAAGGGCATTTCAAGTCCCACGAAATATATTGAATATGAGGCAGGAAAATTTTTTTAAAAACACTTCTAACAGGAACTACACTTTTGTCGGAGGCTGTATTTGTTTTATTTGGAAACTTACTTTCAAAATACATTCAAAGTAAAGCAATTTTCCAATTTCCTCCTTGGAGATTTACAAAAACAAGCTAACGCATTCGTATGAACCACGAACTTGTGGTGTAGAGAAATTTATCAATTCACCCTTTTTGAATTGGTCCCAGTGGGCATCACAGTGGTTTCATAACAAATTGAAATGTTGAAAAGAACTCAACCGACTCTTCATCAGTTCAACAAGAATTCATTGGTAGACCAACCAGGTGCCATTTATCAAATTAAGACACATCCAATCGAACGCAAGCAACAGTCACTTTAACTTGTCAAAACTAGAGAGACTTAAGGTGGAATGGTTGAGTGTGTATGAGTATTTCTTAGAGAAAGTCCTGCCGGCCTATACCGGTGGGAGGACATAATATTTTACAGGAAAGTGCTCGGTGACGTCCAATGCCAGTTGATTTATTATTTCTATTACCTTTTTCAATTTGTTAGTAGATTCTACAATTCGAGTACCTTTTTATGTTTATCCTTGGGTTTTTGAATTCTGAAGGATTGAATTTGGCTCTATTTTTTTATGAACAAAAAGTGAGTTAAAAAAACGAATGCGATTCTTTATATTTCATTTCCGAGATAATCGGAAAAGACCCTTGTTGTATCAGTAATTGGTAAAGAGATTTGTAGATATTGTAGCACGTGTCTCAAGCATCGAACATTCTAGGTTGCCAGATAATAATTGATCCAGAAATACTGTGATGCAACATCACGGCGGTTCATTGTCAGAATGAATACCATAGAACCAATGTTACTACCCTGAGCCACAACTGGGGTCGATTAGAAAGGGATTGGTTTCACTACATTTAGTGCACCGAAATACAAGATCTTTGTATTAAACTCCGGCTGCACTGAATCATTCATAAGGAAACCATCAGAATATAGGATTACTTCCCCGGCCGCTATACACTATTCGGAGCAATTTGAAAAGAAGCCCAATATCTGGAGCTCAAAGGTGCAGTTTGAACTTAAAGGATCGGTTCTCCACACCAGGGAAACTTAGACTATCATAATGGGCTTCTGAGGATATGAGCTGTCCTCAACCAGTCACCCGTTGCACTGAATCTTAAATATGGCCCGTCGAAGCATAACATAATTGGTCCACAAATTTGAGATCAGGCTTCCACTTTTTGTAGAACATTTTTATTGGCTGGACGATTGCTAAGAAAGCTATTTTTAATGGAGAAAAAAATAAACAATTCATAACTTAACTTTTATGGAGAGGGTTGTAAAAAAAGCCGATGAACTTGTGGTATTGTCCTAATAGTTTAACTTGCGGTCTCAAACACAAACTGATCTTCAGGTAATTTAATGCGAAGGAAGCTTTATCACCAATCATACCATGTATAACAACACAACTGTGAGCAATGATCAGCGTACCTTACTTACGTCTTTCCATAAAGGAGGCAAGTCTTGGAGTACATCAAGAGATCACTCAACGGTTTCAATAATTTCGGATATAATTCTCCAGCTTTACTGAGAGCCAAGCTGCCAAAAGGGCCCTCTATTCGTGCTACGCTCCCACTTAACTACGGCAAAATGGGCAGATGACGGTTCTTCAAACTATTGGAACGACTCCAAGGGCAAGTGACACGGAAAAAACCTCACAAACCCAAATCGGAGGAAAGCAAACTCGATCGAAACTCAGAAGACCTAAGAATATTAACTGCTTTTACTGTGAATGTCCCACTATAGCAAAGAATAATTGGAATAATTTTTCTTTATATCGGGAATAACGCATTAAATAAAAGCTCCTTAGTCGTCATCAACTGGAGCTTCTGTACCAGTATTAGATATATACCCACAAAATAAGCGAGGATCAGAAAGAAAGAAAAGACAAATACTGAAGTGGATTGTGTCCGAACTTCTCTAGATTGTTATTCCTTTTATGCAGCTTAAAAACAAAACATTTTACTTGACTGCACAACTGAAACTAGGCTCGATATTGAATAGAAAAGCATTCCTTTATCGCTCGCCATTGACGATAATGTGTGCATTATTTTGATCTCCAAAACAAAAAAAAAAATAAATTCCTTTGACATTCCTGCGCCACGAAATACTGACTTTTTACTACTTAAAATGGAGTCGTGCAAGTCTCCTAAGGATTGTTGTAACTTTAGAATTGACGGTAATCAGTTCATTTTTGAGTTGTTTTCGACCGAACGACGATTTACTGGCTTCTTTGCCTCACAAGCTGAATCCAAACGAGTGTAGGTAAAGTTCTATCCTCAAAAAAGGAGTTGAGCAGGGGTCGGGTTGCTGAGAATACCGACAAAATTTGAGGCGATGTTTGAACACATGTCTTATGAAAATCATCCATCAGAGTATAATTAGATTTACATTACGTTTCGTGAATACTGTTTTGAAGGACAGAGTTATAAGTATCGTTAATTGGGCACTACTGGCGAATTTTGGAGGACAAATTCCACGATTTCTTAACGAAGGTAAGTTGCAAGTAAGAATCGTAAGAATAGTTACAATAAATTCTAAAGATTTCACTTATCATCTTTAAATTTACGCTATGCAATTTTTCAATTAATCTTTGCGAATTCTGTTTAACTTTGCGGAAAGTTGCAAAGAAAAAAGCAGATTTTTGGAAAGTAAAAAGCTTTCCGTGTTCCCGATCAAATAATCTTTGCACTCTGCATTTAAAATTGTGTAAAACTTAACAATAATATGCAAAAATAAAGCGGGCAAGTACGAGTTGGAATTGCACATGAATTGTTTCGTATCGCCCACCGTGCAATGGTTTTGTTCCAAGCAATGTACAAGCAAAATCAATGGAGTTTAATAGACTGAGGCAGTGCTTATTCTTTGTGTGAATAACACTACTTACGACAAATTCAGACAATCCAGGACAGAGAGATTTAATCGTGCAATCAAGAGGAAGGCAATCATTGAAAATAATTTAGATGTGAAACGTTGGCTTATTTTTTGCATTGGCAAATACTATTTGTTTTAGAAATACTATATACTATTAATCTTGATGTAATCGACTCTAATATTTTTAAGACGTAAAGTTTGGTTGTATGTATGTATGAGGTAATATTCGAAACTAATCGTCCGATTTCAAAAATTCTTTCACCAATATTTACAATAGACCTTCAGGACCAACACAAACTACACATTTTTCTGTTTAGATAAAAGACTCTTTCGTGGCGACCAATTATGTGACTGAGGAACAGTCGAGCGAATGTGTTTTTTTTTTTGCAAACGTGGCCTGAACGGTTATTCATTATTTATTTAATTGCTTTCTTTTGCAAAGTTTCAGAACTCAAAACGTTCTATAAAAAAGTCCGCGATAACATAAATCTATATTATATGTTAAGGTTAATACACAAATTGTTAAAATATGAATTAAAAATTATCGTCGAGGAAAATGGTTTGGATAATCAGTACGATTCAATGTCAGCGGACGGCGAATTGACCTTTTTGAGATCTACAACTTTTCCAGGTACACGAAATCTACGCTCACGGTGTCTCAGGGGACTTTTAATTCTCAATAATCGGTTTAGATTGCTGCATGAGAAAGGATAAAAAATAAACATTGCATGTTGCTCCTTATCAAAACCCTTACACTTTTCACTTTGCACAAAAGTAGAAAAATTACAAAGTGTCGTCAGAACTTTACAATTTAAATGAAACACATCCCTCTTAAGTTTTAGGTGAAAAGTGAAAAGTAGTTGGTGAAATGGGGCCATGGTTTGCCAGAAGTCTTATCCCTCAAAAACAATAATACTCTTAACAATGCAATACGTACATCTATGGAAGTAAATGGAAATATGAATCATCTACCAACCAAATAAGCAGGCCAATTTGTTTGAAGAAAATTCGGAGCGAAACGTTTCAAGGTCTTCTGCCGTTAAATAAAAATTTTAGACTTATTAAAAATTAAAACGTCTAATCATATTGAACCGTCTATCGTCTGTTTGAGTTGCGTTACATTGACATGAATCACTCAGTGGACGGAAGCACTGTTCATCTCTAAAGTATTTTCATGTTACACAAAGGCAATGACAGCTGTTAATATCTGTACACATGGAATGCTACTGACACGTATTTCCGCTGAAATTTGAAGGAAAAATTATATTGTCATGTAATGTGTACTTACGAAATGAATTTGTCCCTGAGCTGGACGATCCTCGGCTGGGACACTGGCGATGTTTCCACGGCATTATACTCGTTGTGGAGCTCGATGAGTGCAGCTGCTTCTGCAATTGCTTATGCTGTGAATGCTGGTCCAATTGCTCGTGCTGCAGTTTCTCTTTAAGGCCACTACTCGAGCCGCTGGCCAGCGTCGTGAACGAACTATTTATGATGTTCGAACCACCAAAGCTGCAGCTGCTGAACGCATTTACAGGTGTCTGGAACTGTGTATACGGATGTCGGCCCAATGACGTTGGCATTGTTGTTAAATCCACAAGACCACCACCACCGGACCTGTCCTTATTAATACAGCTCGGATGCCAGTGCATTGTGTATCCGTCGTGATGATAAACATCACCGACATGATGATGCTGTTGCTGTTGCTGCTGATATGAATGCGAGTGCAGGTGATGATGTGATTGCTGGAGATGATGCAGGGAATCTGTGGTACCGCAGGTGGAAAAATTCGATAGAGATTGTGAGAGGCAACGCAATCGCTCGAGATTACGTTGCTGATTGCGTTTGAGGCTTCCTGCGGTTGAGGAGTGGTGCTGCTGCTGCTGCTGTTGCTTGTTCTGTTTCTGCTGTTGATGGAGCTGCTGGTTTTGATGGTGGGCAAATGTGACATAGTTGGCTAATTGCTTTGCATACTCGCTGCTTGGTCCAATTGTATTGTATTTACCTAAACTGAGGCTGTTGCGGTTATTGAACTTCTCTTGGCGCTGAAGCTGATTGTAGGCATGAAATGCTGCACACATGGCTGCTTCATCCTCATCGGAGGACTTCTTCATCTTGCTGATGATGGGACTGCTGCCAAGGGAGAAGTCATCCCTTATGCATGGGCAAATGTTCGAATTGCTGATGCTCGTTGAGGTGCCGCCAATTCGGGCGTTATGTTCACGATCCTCGGCAGTGTTGACATGACAAACATCCGGCTTCACCGATTGCCCTATACTGAATGCCAGATTGGAGCCCACGTTGGCACACTTCATCATTGTCGACGCACAATCATCGAGTATGGAGCCCATTTCGTAGTTGCTGTTCACACTCCCCCCATTGCCAACCCCAACGGCCACACCACCACCGCAATCAGGCAGCAAATCAGTGTGAAACAGGCTGTTGGGTAATTTTCGATTCCCCATCGCTGGGGGTGGGGGCGGTGGTATCACGTCCACATCCGATTGTGAATCGCTCTATAAAAAAAGAGAAAAAGTAGAAAATTTTTACTTCATTCTGTGTTTTGTGAGAACTTTTTTTTTTTAAATCAACCGTCTAGATTGGCAGAAAGGTGATGTTGTTATGTTTTGTATTTTGCTTCTTGTCGCCGGACATGTGATTCATTTTCACTTGCTTCAAGAGTGGTAAAGAGATTTTAGAATGAAGGGTTGAACTTTAAATCAAACAATTTGTTTTCTGATGGCCTAAATAAATAATGTGGAAAAGGCATATTACCGTTCTTTTGGATACGTGAATAGACAACCAAACGAAGCGTTCTGTACGCCATGTTACCGCAGCATATCTGCATATCCGCATGAGTGACTTGGCTTGCGGATAAAATGTGTAGTTTGCTTGTGAGGCATTCAATCAGATGATTTACTCCGTCTCACTTATTTTGAGGTAATGCATGACAGTACTTTCAAATCACTCGTGTGGTTATCGCTATCTCAAGTAGATTTGTGTTCTTTTGGATGCATGTTCCCCTCAATCTGGGGAGATAATTTTAAGCATGAAAACCAGCAAACTATGAAAATGGATAACATGGTATAGTATATATTCCGAACAATATTATCAGTTCACTAAGATGTTGCTAGCTGGATTTTTAAACCAGTTCCACAGGATTAGGTACTGAGAGTATATTTTTTTGTTTTCGTTTTTTTTTGGGCTCCTAGAGTGCCTAGAAGATAATATCGAGCAATTCTGTCCTCAATTTCTTTATACAGCGTATTTCTTCTTATAAGTGTTTAAAATTTAGTTAAAACGTTGATACAAAAAAATGGAGCCACTAGGAGTGGAAATAAAAGTGCACCTTTGTAAAAGTAGAGAAACTGGAGAGTTCAATCTCTGACACTTTCTTTAAATGCTTCCACGACTCGAGACCATGTTTAGACTTTCGCCCTCCTCATTTTTCCATCCTCTTCGGTGGGTTTTTATTTTATTAATTTTATTACAATTTGTGTACTAGACAAAGAGTGCCTTGACTACAATATTGTAGGAAATAGAATATTAAAAATAACAAAGATGTCTGATTCAAATCGAGGAGAAAGTCTTGTTATGCATAAACTATGCAACCACAATTATTCAGAAATTTATTTGTCAATCGATGCGATCCATTTGAGAATGGATGCAAAATTTATGGAGAGTGTCACAATAAAAATTTGCAGGTTACGAAAATAAATTACTGAAAATGGTGCTTTATCTGCGTTGGCACCATTCTGCATCCGACCTTCAGAATAAAGGGAATGTTAAATTGCTCTGTGACAGAATTCAGAAACTTTCAGAAAATTGTAATACTCTTTATTTTTATATAATATAATTTTTTTTCCTTCTTATTTATTATAAATTTATTACTTTTGATTAACTTTTGTATTGTTTTTGTTACCTATACCCCTATAATTTATTTGTTTATTTATATGCCTAAAATTTTAGATATTCGTTTATTTTTATGTTAATAAATATTTTTTTTTATTTTTCGTTGGTTATTTAGGTATTGCGTTTGATTTTTTTTTATTTTTTTTTAAATAAAATGCAAATCATTTGAGATATTTCAAAAGCTTTATTACCGACTTGAAGTACACTCAAAATATTTATTAATGGTACTTAACTTCGTTTATATGACCACCGCGGTGACGTTTGCAACGGTCGATTCGTTGGACCCAATTTTCAAAGACTCGGTCACACATTTCGGCCGAAACTGACACTATTTCGCGTTCAATGTTGGCTCTGAGTTCTTCCAACGTCGTCAGCTTGTTGGCATAAACCAATGACTTAACGGAGCCTTAAAGAAAATAATCTAGACGCGTTAAATCGTACGCACGAGGCGGCCAACCGACTGGCCCATTTCTTGAGATAACACTCCCATCAAACTTACTCTTCAATAAATCGACTGTAAGACATGCTGTGTGACTTGTGGCACCATCCTATTAAAACCACTTGTCGTCCAAGTCCATATCTTCAAATTCGGGCCAAAAATAATCTGTGATCATGGCGCGATAACGCTGGCCAGTCACAGTATCGTCGACGAGAAAGTAAGGGCCAATAACGCCGCCGGCACGCAAACCGCATCAAACAGGTATTTTTTGTGGATGAAGTGGTGATTCATGAAGCAAATGTGGATTTTCACCCGACCAATAATGCATATTTTGCTAATTGACGAACCCATTGAGCCCATTTTTGGCTCGTCACTGATGATTTTGCGATAATCTTAGCGCATCTTCTAGAGAGCCGAATCGGAGAATGTGCGTCATGTCAAATGGTCCATCGGCTTCAATTCTTGAGTCAGCTTGAACTTGATATGCGATAATGCGATAATTTGGTCTGGGCGATGCCCAATTCTTGAAAACGCTGTGGAATTGACTGATTTGGATCGTTTGATATGGACGCCAGACCGGCAGCGATATTTTCGACATTTCGACCAACCCGATGACTCACTGATACGGCAATATCACACATCGAATACGTAGACTCAAATTTGGCACTAAACTTGTTATTGCCTGTCTACTAAGGCGCGAATTACGGCCGAAAATTGGAGTTAACGCTTTTAAAGTTACGATCAGAACATTTTTATAATTTGCAAACGTTGCTCGTTCGTGTACTTTACCATGATGAAAATGTTGAGTTTACTGAATCAATTCAGAATGACAGTTCGATGATTACAGAAAGGATACGTTGACAAATTAAATTCAAAGTTGTCAAGTCGCAATTGGAAAAACCTTTGTATATAAATTACGTAAAATCAAAATTTGTCTAAAGTTGAACATGCTAAAGTTTATGGCTTCTTTGAAAAATTAAAAAATTTGAGACCAAAATTGTAAAGTTTACTTCCTGAAATTCAACAAAATTATGTTAAAGAGTGATATGATACTAACTGGGGACGTATATCAACAATAATTTGGCGAATGTTGACTTCCAAATCGTTCAATGACTCTGGTTAATCGGCATAGACTATCCCAAATTACGCGAAATTATGCGATATTTCCGCAATCAATGCCATTCAAGTGAGGAATGAAGAAGTCAGAAATCTTGTTTTAATAAAGCCTTCCATTGACTCCATTAAATAAATATGGGCCGGCAATTTTTCCTGCTTACATATCCATTGAATCAAAAATGGGCCTCATCAGGGAATAACATTTTGCGTTGGAAAATTGGGCAGCAACGCACATATGCTCCGCAAAAATTTAAGCTCTTTGCCGTCCCTCAAACATCCCGGCACGAATTAATTGGCAAACTGATATGCCATGAGTTCTTCAAACCGCGAAACTAGCTTTTTAAGTGAAAAGAATGTGCCACTTATGCCACTGGCATACAAACGGCGGTCATGTGTTTTTTTTTTCGGGATATACTCATGTGGCTTGAAACTCTGATGCATTTTGGATTTAATTGCTCTATAAATGCATTTCGAATTCGGACAGAGGATTTGATACCGATTTATTTGCATTCACTCGATTCGCAGTGTTTTATTTGACATAAGATGATATACTTAAAGTGGTGTGTTGGACGATTGGTTCATTACCATGCTATCAGTGTTTTTCTTTGACAGCAGAGCCAAATACAAATTGTCTGCACAAACCATTATTTTGACGACACGAATTAAGAATTCAAGCAGCCGCTTACAGAGAACTTCTCGTTACCACTACAGCAAGCTAAGATTACTTACGCTGGTCGAACATTCCAGTTTAAGCACCAATGTCTTATGGTAACTGGACCAAGCCCAGTTACAAGATTAAAGTTCAATGGCAATTGTTAAACTATACTGAACAAAAACGTCAACGACATGTGCCCAGTCTGATAGCTACTTCGTCAGATAACTCTACAGAGGTTCAATGCATTTACAAGCAACACCCTTTAGGTGACAAAATAATTCTAAACACAAACATGAATACTTTATTTTAGCGTTGAGAAGTGAAGGTCTAGTGTTGACTTCTTGAACTGAATTTCGAAAGGTTACTATGCCCACGACAACTGTAACCTGCGTAAGTAACCACGTATGCACTTTTCGTAGGTAACACACAACTCAGAATACTCATTTTCAAGTCTCATGAAAAAGAACTGAAGAAAAAGATTCTTCTGCAAAACATTAGCAGAATTTCGCAATTGGTATCGGTTTCAAACATTCGTTTTTTATTTGAAAAATGTTTCCAAAGTCCAAACTCATCAAAACAAGAAAGAAAAGATTTCCCTCATTAAATATTCACAAAAAAAGGAGTCTATTACGAGACACCTTTGCAGTCAGGTGTCCTTCTACTTCAATTTACAACACGATATGGACTTTTGTCACAGGATCTTCCTGAAAATCTAATTTTCTTCAAAAAAAGCATGTCCAAATACAGAAAGGTGATACCCAGTTCTACTTTCCTAATTGAAAATGAGGCCGAATGTAAGGAACAAGCCAACGCAGAAAAAAAAATGATTGTAAAAAGGTTAAAAAAGATTCGACTTGATGAAGTACAAAACGAAGAACGAAAAAAAAGGAGTCCCACCAAGCAAAACAAATAATAATGAATTTGTGTAGTCAAATTTAGTTTACGAAAAGCACCCACACAATCACATCTCACCCTCCGGACACACAACACGGTTTAAATGCTAAGAAAAAATAAAAATAAAAACATATACAAATAAGATTTCATTTGTGAAGGTCAAATGATTGTTGTCCTTTGGTTTCCCTTTGCCCGTCTGTGCACTGGGCCAGTTTAAATCAGTGCTTTTGTACTCGAAATCAAAGGACCAGGGTTGGGCATGGTGTCTGCAATTGAAATGGAATGGAATCCTTTTTACGAAGATATATAAAATGAAAAAAGGATTCACCCTTGACGAAAGCATCTAGTTCTTTTATCTATTAATTTGCTTTCAGTTGAATTCGCAGAGCTGTGATTCACAGGAGGATGGACAGAGGGAAGCACTATTCATGGATCGATGAATTTGTCTATTGGTTTTACTCCAGCGTAAAATTAAAGATTTTCAAGCGAGCCAAATTGAAAATCTAACAGATTTGAAATTTTCAAGTGTCTTCACGGAACAGCTCATTAAATCCTTAAAATTTGCTTTAATAGAATTTTTTAAAGTTCCTTCGAGGAAGGTTGTAGATTTGTTGAATTTCAGCGATTGATTTGTCCATTCAACTTGTTTTAGGGTTATCATTTGCTTGCCTCTCAGGGGCAATGATTACTCTTATAATGCATGTTTGTACGGCTTCATTGTGTGGTCTGAGCGATGCCTCTTGAAGAAGTCGTGAAATTGACAGATTTGTATCGCTTGCTAAGGACGCCTGAACGGCAGCGAAATCTTCGACATTTCGACCAAATCGATGTCTCACTGACACGGCAACATCACACAATGAATATGTAGATTTAAATTTTTGCACTAAACTTGTAATTGCCTGTCTATTAGGGCGAGAATTACGCCCGAAAATTGGAGCTGACGCCCTTAAAGTTGCGGTCACCGACTCCAAATTTCGGTAAAAAAATTTTTATAATTTGCAGACGTTGCTCGTTCGTGTACTTTACCGTGATGAAAATATTGAGTTTACTCAATAAATTGAGAATAACAGTTCGATGATTTGTGAACGGGTACGTTCACAAATTAAATTCAAAGTTATCAAGTCGCTATTGGAAAACCAATTGTATATGAATTACGTAAAATCAAAATTTGTCTAAATTTGAGCTTGCTTAAGTTTATGGCTTCATTGAAAAATCGAGAAAATGTGATGCCAAAAATATTAAGCTTATTTCAACAGAAGAGTAAGGAGAATAATTGAAAGATTGTATTGTGGCGTGAAATTTAGAAATACATATTCGAATGCTGTATGTGCGGAATCCAAGAAGGGATGGTGAATTTGACTTATTTGCATTTGTTTAATTCGCAGTATTTTATATTGTATCATTGTTTGCGCTTCATCAGTCCTACTCCAAACAACTAGGGTTCGACGGAACAAAGCTTAAATACTATAATCACAAGCATAAAGATAATCAATTGTTTTTGGAATGCATTTGTTTTTGGAAGGAATACCCTTACGTGAATCAAAGGGATCATATTGGATGAAGGGAGAGCGAATGATGAACATTGTTCTTGAACTGCTTCGTGTTGTCAAGCTAAAGAAAGATCTCTTTACATTAAAGCATGTCGGAAGCTCAGGTCAAGGTTTAACCCATTATTAGCATATCCAGCAAGTAGGGTATATGAGTATAACAATGATAAAGTAGAAAGGGTGCAGTGTTTTTTCAGTGGAACACTTATGGAAGAGTTTTTGATATGAATTAATTGATTTTGAATCCTTATGCTCATCAATTAGTTCTAACAGTTGAATTTAAGCCATGTGTCGGAGACGAAGGGTCTCAAACGTCTGCGCAAAGCGCGATTAAGGTTGAGCTATATTTTAAAATACGCTGGAACATTGATTTGTCTGCGTCGGGCGTTCTGTACTCACTTCAATATTCGACAAGTAAGTTATGGGCCGAGCATGTAACTTATCTGGTCGTGGATCAAAAAGCTAAGGCTATTGGTAGTGGCTCTAGTTTGTCTAAGAATTGAGAGATTGAGGGCTTACAATTTTTTGTAGTAAAGGAGTTCATCTACCTCGAAACTTTTATATGTATACTCTTCAAACAACACCACAGTCGAGATTGGATGAAAAATAAACCTAGGCAGCCATTGCTTCATCGGTTTTTCAAAACAATAAGCTTCTAAGCCCCTTACACGAAGGGGCGAATTCACGACACAAATCTTGAAAGTCCTGGTTTATGAAGCTGATGGCTGGACGATAAGCAAAACAGTTAAGTAAATAGCGGGTTTCGTGGTTGGATATTTGGTCCCATCCGCGGTAAGGGCGAATTGAGGAGAAGGCACAACCGCGAACTTTGCGAAACGTTTTTCAAAACACGAATACTTGAAAACATATTATTTATTATTATCAAACCACACTGCTGGTCATTTAAAAGATGGACGAACGTTTTCATGGCAAAGGGATAGAAAAAGGATTTGTCTATTTTGGACAGGCTGCCCAAAGATATATTCAGATCGAACAAATTTTATTCAATTTTCTTTTTTAAGAAATTTTATGGTTGTTTTCATTTACTTAAGAACTAAAAAACAAACCTAGGAAAGAAGTCAGGAGCGGTCAAAACGGGTGATCTTGCCAAAACGAAACTACTCGGAAAAGGATCCTTCAAACATTTCTATGTTGCGCAGGCTGTAGATGCGGTTGAATCGTCCTATTGAAACAACATATACCTTAGGCTCAAATCGTTCAATTTCTGCTATAAATTCTGTCTCATTCACTAGTCACAGTAAGAGTGTTGCTGACGGCGTTTTCAAAAATACGTGCGACCGTTGTAAATATGCAACTGATGGAGTGTCTGTACCTTGTTAGGGAACATCTTTAGCAGAAACAAATTTGAAATAGCTAATTACATGGCACGTAGTCTCTCGTAGTATTCTCTTCGGAATGAGTCTTTTGACGGCTTCGTCACCTGTTCCGAAAGGCTTGACGACTTAATATACAAGCTGGCGTAGAGCGTCGGGGATATCTCTTTCGAAAATCACGTTGAGCCGAAATTGCTTTCGAATTTCTAAGGAAATGCTCACGGCTTTTCCCTGATCTTAAAAAATATAGCAATTCATGATTTGTTGATGTGCAAAACAAGCAAAACAAGCAAAGCAGTTGTCGTCCTTTGAAAGAGTTCGGTAAGTAATGTAAAACAACCAAACCAAGCTTTCTCAGTTTCAGTGTTTTTAAATATCTATTCGCTTTGAATCTTGTTTTTGATTTTAAGCTCCCCCATTTTCAACCCCCAGCTAAGAGGACATAACTTTAATGTTCCTTTCCTCCAAAGAAGCTCTACGCTCGCTAATCCTTTTTTTTGACACTCGCTTTTTCAATTCATCACGAGCGGCGAATCCTCAGAGTCGCAAAAGTCCACTCATAATAATTATCTGAAGAATTCGTAGTAGACAGACGAGCAGGCGATAAGTCGGCGGGCGCTGCCATTGCATGTTGCCAGAGGCCCGACCACTTTGTACTCGTAAAAAGATTTATGATGTGCCAAAAGCGCGTCATCGAGCACCACGCTTGACGCTTGCTGTTCCATTCTCATCCCTTTCATTCGGGCTGCCTGAATACAAGCACTCGACGACGACGGTACTACACGGTACAAGATTAAAGGCAAAGGCTATGAGAAGATTTTTTATTTTTTATTTTTTTAATTCCACTAATTGTTCATTAAGGGGTCTCCGAACCGAGAATGGAGTGCCGCCTGACTGCCGCCCTGCCACCTTCTGATACTTAAACCAGTCTTTTTGTGGAAAAAAGATCCTCGGAACAAAAGACAATTAAAATCTTGACAGTCCTTCTTTACTCGGGCACATACATACTCGCGTACTTGAACTCACACAAAAGCGGAAGCTACCAACGCTACCGCAGCCCACTCGGGTGTTGTGAATTGTGCGTGTAATTGTCCTTGTTGTGCCAGTTTTCTTTCGGTTTCTTCCGTTTTGTCCACTTTAATTAAGTGAATGTGAATGTGAGGGGGGATGCCAAAAGAGAAAAACGGGTGGATGAAGTGAAAGATCAGTAGCAAGCAAGTTGTACAATGATAATTGCTTTTTTTTTGTGCACTTTAATTCGTCGTGTTATTCGTTGGCCCACTTTCTGGTTATTCCGGCTTCATTTCATAGCCACGGTTTAAGGGACACACATTTTGAGTGATGAAATGGATATCCAGAGGATGAAGGCTCCAATTTGTCAGAAATGTTCGCAACGTCAAATTTGACTTTGATTCATTAACTTTGGATTTTAAGAGCTTAACTTTGTTTTCAAGTTGAAAATTTATCTTGAAGGATGTAAGCGAATGTCACTTGGGATGGGTTGGTAAATTTAACATCTTCAAAAGCATGGAAGTGTTCAAATTGGGTAAAGTTCTCAATCTGATGAACATTGTGAATGGAAAATCGAACATGATGCCCCACGTGCAACATTTCTTCGATATCATCTAAACTCAAAGAACAACACGCCGATAAAATAATGCGCGAAAATAAGATGCGAACACTTTTAAAATATTGACGTCAACATCGGTAAGGAAAACATGTTCGGCGGAGGGGTCCCAAAGCAATCAACGTCTTGCGACTCATAGACTTTGTAGAAACTTGTAACGTTGTGTCTTTGTGGGACTATCAGCTTTGCGCTGACTTGATGAACGAACGTTTTAAGGGGCTTAAGTCAATTCCGACCAGTTTTAATTAGAAGCTCGAGCTATAGTTCCACTCTCTAATGCTAGACATCCTCCTTTGAGTTTCGAAATTGGCTGCTTGCACACTGGGCAGAGCTAGACCCAAAAAGGATGATGTGGAGTGGAGAAAAGCCTACATGTGAGCCTAATATGAAGACGCTGCAAGGAAAAACGCAAAGAGCAAGGAATATAATAGAGGCAGTCGAGGAAAGGAGAAAAAAACATCAATAGAAATATGAAAGACCCTACGTAGACTGAGCTCAATAATACCGAATGATGCAGGATGGCTCCTAAAGAGGCTGGGTCTTTCCTTAATTGTGAGGGAAATTTTGAAAATTCCCAGAGACAGCTAGATGTTCAAAACCAAGAAAGGGAGGTATGATATGAAGCAAATCCAGCTGCGGCCAATAAAGGAACTTTTCCATGCACTGTAGAAGAATAAAACAAAGCACTGGGTTCAGTTATTCTACAAGCTGAATTTTTTAAATTTGCCTGAGATAATAAGTCTTGGGGGAATCAAAGTATTCCCAACGACTGGAATATCTGCTGTATCGAAATTTTTACACTAGGCCAGATCATGGGAAAGACTAACGAGCCGTTAATAACAGCATTTACCGCGCTGAACAAATTTGGAATCCCAGGAAAGCTGATGAAGAACTCCCGAAGAACATTTATTTGAAAATCACCGGATACCGGTAAAAAGATGAGCTGTCATATGATTTCTTTATTCTAATTCATTATAAGCGACGGGCGGTTGTCGATAAGGTTGTTTGGAACCTGGAACGATATTAACAACATTGATCGCATTCAAAGTGCTTTCACTGAAACTTTAACGGCAATTGAAAAAGGCCAGAAGAGTTTGTTGAAGATAAGACAAGGGTCGTTCCGCCAAACCCAGATGATGTTCCAGGCGGGATTGATCTTGATCCGATTTTATATATACGATGAGTTAAGGGTTATTCGGCATTCAGGTGAGATCAAACTTATTCAGCTCCTTTTGAGTAATAAGAGTATGCACTGAACGTGTTACCATCTTGTGAGTTCAAAAAACCAAACTTGGATTGTTCAGTGACGATTTAATGTCTCTCAAGTTTGTTAGCTGCGGAATTTTGCCATTGCATACGTTCAACCTATCCGATGTCAGTAGAGGTGAAAAGATGCACACTAGATTTTCACAAATTCATCAAGAACACCCTTTCACAAGAGCTTCAGTCTTTTTTTTATTTGAATGAACATGTCTGACAAGTAAACAAAGTTTATGAAGAAAAAATATCATCTCTACCCTGACTGAGAAATCTTTTGGTATAAATCGCACAAGGAAAGTGTCGGAATGGAATTGAGGAAAAGACTCTACAGCGGCAGAGCTTAAAAAGAACTAAACAGACGCTGAGGTTCGAAAAGATATAAGAGAATGCAAAAATGCACTCTTATCTATAAGGGTTGGTCTCATACCTTACCCTTTTAGGAAAAGATATCATCCTTATTTTGTTAAGAAAATAACCGATTCGTTAAGCTGATGTCCAATACCATCATTCAGGGATCTGAATGGCGTTCAAGGAATATGCAGCCCAATAAGGGCACCAGAGTGTTATCTCTTTGTTGTTGTTATTTCTATTGCCTGCTTGGCGCAAAGGCAAACACTACATACAACAGAGGTCAAGTTCAATTACTGTAGCCCAAGCGGTAAGGAGTATTTAACTAAGAAAAGGAAACTCAATTTAAAACTCGAGTTTCTATCGAATGTGTATTTTGGGTAAACACATCTAACCGCATGCCTATAGACATCCTGTCTGATGTCGACAAGGACCTTGACCATTCCATTATTTAAGCTAAAACCGGAGAGTCAAACACTCGGGATGACGTGTAAAGGAGGGGTTATATATCTTAAGTCCAAAGAACTCTTCAACTTCTACTTTGAACGATTATTATGAGGTGTCCAACCCCATTTTAAGAATTGTATTCCTATATCCTCATACTAAAATTGTTGTTACGGGCGATTTCAATAAACACTATTCTAGCTGGTTTCGACATTCTGGTTAGACAACACCCGAAGGAAGTAAAGTTGAAATCAAAGCCAACACATTCGACTTGTTCCTCACTTCTCACCCTGACAAATACTTATATATTTTATATGTATTGGCGCTCCTTGGTTCGTCGGACCACTGTTTTTTTTCAAACTCCAACTCCCAAAAGACTCCTTTGGCAATATGGAAAAGCAAACTGGGACGGCCGTTATAATTTTTTTAGGAGTTTTAACTGGTCACTATGTATGCTCGGTAGTGATGTTGACGCCTCGCCGCTGATATGGTCATATGGTCTCCAAGGCATGAATGTTTTCTTCGCAAACAAGGAGAAGACAATCAGGCCAAAAGAGAATTCATGGTTCGACTCGAGCTGTAAAGAGGCTGTCAGGTTAAAAGAGCTGAGTTTTCGAGAAAAACCAGAAAAAGTTTCGACGAGTCCGAAATGATTGTAATGCACTTCTACGACGTACGAAGTTCTCCGATGGACTAAAATTAAGTCCCAGTGGTAGTAAACGATTTTGGTCTTTTGTCAAAAATATCATAGATAGAACTCTACTTCGTCATCGATTCCGACACTCATGATACATGATGTTGCCAAGAATGCAGCGAAATGCTTAGGTTTTCTAAACCGGTGCAAGAATGATTTTACCCCTTCTGATTTAGTCACAATTTATTAGGCTTCTATTTGGCCTAAAATGGAGTACAGCGCTCACATCTGGGCAGGTGCACCCAAGACCACCTTGCAACTCCTAGATAGAATTTTTGAATAAGACGAGCGAGCGATAAACTCATAGACGATGACAACATATCGAAAGCAATTCACTCGCGGGAATACCGTCGAAATGTGTCTTGCTTGACTTTGTTTTATCGCTATTTCTACCATCAATGCTCCGTTGAAATAGCTAATTGCATTGCGCCCCTTCAGAAATTCACTCGAAACACCCGCATATCATCGAATGCTCATCAGTTTACCCTTAAGTCTACTTTTGGGCGCATTTAGCGATTCATTTATAGGCCGCACAATGCGCATATGGAATGCGTTACCTCACTCTATTTTTCCTTTGTACTGCAACCTACAACAATTTAAAACCAATGTGCACTGGTACCTCCTTTTTCTCCCTTCTAATTCTGCCCGTGCTGTGTAAAAAACCACTTTAAGGGTACTTCCAATCCCTTGAGCACTGGAGCACTGTTTAAAAAAAAAAACAAAAAGTTCGTCCCATAATCTCGTGTGAAAAAAAATACGTTGAGCGACAGATGTTTTGAGAGCCAGGGCATAGCTCCTCCATTTGTGTGTGACCAGACATCTTTTGCACATATGGCGGGAGCTAAACCTACAGTTAATTTCGGACACCAAACGAGCCAAGAAGCTTTTATTCGACAGTTGGAATGATTTTCAGTTACTTACGAGCGGTGGAGCTGTTAAAATGCCAGATGTTCCAACTCGGATTTGAAGCCACACACTCAGCAGCAAAAGCACTTACCTCTGAATGTTACACTTATTAATGGAAAATATGGTAAATGTTGGCTCTCAATGTTATGAGTTCAGACCTCTGCAAATTATCTTTGAAATAAGCGTTTGGAAGTTCTTGTAAAGTATCCGATTTCTAAAAGTTCGTAGATTTGGTTACTGGGATGCAGGATGACTAGTAACACCACTCTTTAACACTCTTTCTTTTAAGAACAAAACAAGGTCGAAAATTATTCTTCTCAAAATTTCAGAGCTTTGCACAAGGAAGCATGATTATATGTCAAAAAAGAGATAACAAAAAGGATATTTCTAAAACGGCAACGAAAACACATACTCTATGCAATCAATTCGCTGGAATTGAGGCAATTTTTATTTAAGGCCGTTTCGATCCCAAATGCTTTGAGATCAAAACACCTGTCACCCAGGCTGTTCGCCGTCAAAAAGGTACTTCCAGCTAAAGGCGCTGCCGAAGGCGACTTGTTGTCTCTGACAATAAAAAATCCACTTAAAGTTATAACAACACTGTAAACTATAAAACAGTAAATTTGCCCGTTTTGCCTGGATCAACATCTATGGCCAACGGACAACCTTTACGACCCATTATCGACCCAATTTCGAGATTTTGCCATCCAAATAAATACTCGCCCACAACGATTCCTCCCGCAATGGCTCCGCCAATAAACTACTTTACGACCAACAAATCGAAAACATTTTTGTATATGTGTCTAGGAAATGTCCCAAGGGACACCCAGATGCCGGCGAAGGATACCCAGAGCTTTATTAATTGCGCGCATCCCCAAAAACAACAACATTTAAATTGATTGTCAACAATTCCATTGAAATAACGAGCTGTTGGTCCTTACACCAGTTCAACCCGAATTTGTTCGCCTAGTTGAAAGGTGTGAAGTCACAGTGTCCTGCCGAGCTAAGCATTCCCCTTTTTATGGACTGCTTCCCGAATTCTGGCTGTGGGATTAAGAGCCGCACAGAAACGAAAAAAAAAAAACATAGAACAACATAATGAAGACAGATTGTGACTAATCCGGATCCATTTGTGCGAATGCCACAAGACCAAGGCCACAAGTGCACAATTTCTGCATCAAGAAATCGATTCAATGTAGATAGATACAAGTGTGTACCACTTACCTGGGTATCTGGAGCTGTTTTGCTGGTGCTAGATGTTGCATCCTTAGCCGATAGTTTCCTGTTACGTTCACGTTCCAGTCTCATGAGTATCTGTGCGTTTTGTTCGCACGTGTACGTGTGTCCCTTATTCCTGCGATCCAAGCTGTACTGATACAATGGCCGGATTGGATCCGGATTGATTTCCGTGTCAGCACCGGCATCGCAACTGCACAGGGATTGGTTGCTGCGTCCCTTGCTGCGCCGCAGCGATCCGCGATTCGAATGGAACGGTCGCTCGTCGGTGCAATTCGAAAAGGTCACGTTGTTGGTGGTACGTGCCGTTGTTGCTGCCGGGAGGAGGTTCTGAATGCTGCTGCTACTGCTGCTCGCAGCTGTAATTAGATTATTATTGCCAATAACACCGCCGACACCGCTACAACTGCCGGAGCGCAGCAGCTGCATTGCCGAGTCGGAATAATGGCTGGAGTTCTCGAAATTATCCAATACCGCCTCGGAGCGTATTGTCCCGTATACGGGGTATGCTGAGGACGGCAATACGCCACCACCACCACCACCACCACTGTCGGTGGTCGGAGAGCGTGCTTCGTCGTGGCGCTTTTTTTGTGCCGCCACTGTTCCAGTGACGATGTTCAGCGGGTTCCAGTTCATTGAGGAACGCCGTCCCGAGGCATGATGAAGATTCTCGATGCGGTTTTCGGTTCGGTTGTTTTTTCGTTTCGTCGGCGATACATACGACATTTCGCGTTGTTCTTCGAAGGCTTCGCGACCGGTTAGGCTACTGCTGCCCGTGCTGGCACTGTTCGAGTGTCCGTAGAGGGATTGCAATGGCGGGTTCCGGCAGTTGCCGTTCAATGCGGGCGCATACACTTCGGGCGTTGAGTTGCAACTAGACCGGTAGGCATCGCGGGATATGGACTGAATGCGTCCATCGGTGGTACGGGTTATTTCCGTCATCGTTTTTGCTTTGGGGGAGTATATCTCGAGGTAGTTCGGTCTGAGGTGTCGGAATTTTCTATCGATTGTAAGCGAAAGTAAATGGAGTTCTCTGCCTACGTGGTGACTCTCATGAATTATTCATCCCGTTGACGTTCGATGGCATATTCTGTCTTTTATGCGACTATGTACCTTACAGACGCTGAGGCTGAGGCAGAGGATCCTGTTTACTTTGCATTGGATATCTATTGGGCTGGTTTGCGTCGCTCTTAATTGATTCTCCCTTTTGATACGAATACTGATGAGGATCTACAAGTTTTGGTAATGATTATTTAACAAGTGGATCATGACTGATGCCTGTTTCTTCCATTTTTTTGTTTCGAATGCAGCTGTTGGCTTCACAGTGGATTCGTTGTGTGACGCCGATACGAATGCGAAGGTTATTTACTCCACTCGAACTCATCACCACAAGTTGC
Source organism: Orthonevra nobilis (assembly GCA_963555765.1). Classification (NCBI taxonomy): domain Eukaryota; kingdom Metazoa; phylum Arthropoda; class Insecta; order Diptera; family Syrphidae; genus Orthonevra; species Orthonevra nobilis. Next base: position 142,991,332 of record OY743224.1, read on the forward strand.
TATAAATTTTGATTGATTACTCGGAAACCAGGTGGCTTTGATGAATTGTGCGGAAGTAAAGGAACTCGATTCAGCTTCCTTTCCTTTGCGGGCAGTAGTCGCTTAGTCTGTTGATTGGAAAGAGAAAAATATGTTAAATGATAAACCGCCAATGAAATGATTTACTTCGAATGCTTACCATCCGAATTGAGGATGTCCTTAATGATGGCAACTTAGCGTTGAAGAGTTAATACTGAAAAGGAAGAAGTAAAAAGCGTGTTATTGATTAACTGATGCTGGAAAGTTGAATGTTTATATTGTTTAATATTTACTGATAGAAATGGCTACCAACTATTAGAAGTTAACGCCTGGTCACAAAAACTCTGCTCACATTCACAGATTTGTTTGACAAGCACGGTTTGATTTTGACAATTTTAACGATCCATCAAGCAAGTGGTGATGTGTGCTAGATGAATTTTGAAATATTTGGATATCTTTCTGGCTTGTCAAACAAATTTGGAAATGTGAACGCGTGCTGGTCATGCCAAAAGGAATTTATAGACTTTTCACTTTTAGTACATTTTTGAAAGCTTACAATTCACTTAATAATAATGACCGTAATTAATAAATGCGATTTTTGGAAAGAGTTAATCGTAATATAAGGATTATTATTATTATTGTTATTCTATTAGTCTTTACATAAATGTAAAGATAATATCTTAAAAACTACAGCACTAGCTACAACGCCCTTGGGCTGTGATCACAGAGGTTATTGTAAAAACTTGGTGTTAACATATGTAAGGTACTATTTTCAAAATTTAGTTTTTGTAGAAGTGTATAAACATTAATTATATTTTGTTTAGAAGTAACTTGAAGTAGAGTTTTCAGATTATTATTATTAAGAGAAGTGCATTCGGATGTAAGATGTTTTATGTTCAGTATTTTATTTGCATAACAGAGCATATCGGAGGTGTGTCTCTGTTGAGAAGGTGGATATGTGTTAACTGTGTATGTCCAGGAAGCATCTGTTCAACTTGCGCGTGGTATTTATTCGGTATTTTGCCGGACGCCCTTTCGGATTGATTGAGGAGTAGATAATGGTGTTGGTAAAAGCGCCATGATTCTTTTATTTTATTTTTACAGTAGGCTTCTGCAATCTTAAGGAAGTCGTTCTTGAAGGTTTGATATTGAATTACTTCAGCATTGAAATTTGATGCGATTGCTTTTGCTTTGTGATCTGCTAGCTTGTTTCCCTTTATTCTAGCCTGTCCTGGGATCCAGACCAATATCAGATTGGATCGAATGAAAATTATGTTTTCCCGAATATTATTTATCACACTGGAGCGGTGTTTTATATTGCGATTTGCGTTGAGAGTGGAGAGGCTGTCAGTGCAAATAAAAGTTCTTGTTTTGAACAAACCGCCATTTCTGTAGCTTTGAGTATTGCTAAAGCTTCGGCGAAAAAGATTGAAAAATAATTCGGAAGTTCTGCCCTTTCGCATATTTAGCAAGGCTGGTGTTTATTGCGTCTTCAGGAAAGACCCAAGGAGGATGCTTTTCGACAGAAAGTTTTTTTATGACTAGATCAACACCGATATTTTTTGCGAGGCATAATGCAGTGTAAAGAGTCGTTTGGATTTTAGGGATCTTCTTGCGGCTTAAAATTTTGATAGATTCACAAATTTTTGGGATGAGCCTTATCAAAATTATAAATATTTCAATTTATTTTCTCAACAAATGTTGGTATCTAAGAGTATAATTAATGCAAAATGATAAACTTTGGTTTGAATAAACAATAAAGATTTATAATTATTAGATTAACAATTAAATAAACGAAAATGGAAATGAAGAAGATGAAAGAAAAAGATAGAAGGCCATCAATAAGGGCTGACTAGAGCAGTGAAAAAATACGCTATCCTTAAAATGTGTTAAGACTCTAATTTGTTTGATGTTTAACGGCAAAGAGTTCCAAAGACGTACGCTATTGACCAAGATAAGGCGCAATGAGTTAAAGTAATTAAATGACGGTGGTACAATATTAAAAGTTTTCGTAGACTAGCAAAACTTGATTTTTCTAATTCCATTTTAGTAAAGCATTTGATACGCTAAACTACAATAAGCTAATGGATGTACTGCACCGTGCTGGAATAAGGGAGAGACTAGCTAGATGGCTTCAGGACAACCTTAGGAATAGAAGATTTAAAGTAAAAGTTGTTGATAAACTTAGCCAGGAACAGTTCGTCAACTTTGGAGTGCCGTAAGGTTCAAAACTGGGACCAATACTATTTATACTATACACGAATGAACTTCTACATGTGCTGAAAAAGAGTATTGTATTCGCGTACGCAGACGACACCGCAATCATTGTTCGTCACATATCTCTAGAAACAGCGGCAATCACTATGCAAGCAGAATTTAATGAGGTGGTCAAATGGTGCCATGATATGGGTTTGGTTCTAAACGTGTCTAAAACAAAACTGATGCACATCCGTGGACCAAAACACAAACCACAAAGAGTAAATGCGTCCGATAATTGAGTTGAAATGTTAATTGATGTATTGTTGCTTACTCTCAAGCCTTAACTGATACAGACTTAAGTGGGACTTAATCCTTGAAATTTTCAAAAAATGAATTTTTTTTACAACGGATTCGAACGTTTACGATATTTTAAGCGCGTTTGAAATTATCATCGCGCTCTGACCATTCACGGGACAGAGCAAGAATCGAGCGCTCCTGACCGCTGTAATTAACATATCGACCTGAAATTTTGAAAGCATACTCAGAAAATTAGTCTTCACGGAATGACGGATCGTTTTTTCGATAGATACATTTTTGCATGCGAAAAAAAAACGCGAATATATGATTTTTTTTTCATTGCCGCCATAATCCGAAATTTGTACTTAACGAAAAACCCATCCGTCAAATTGACAATATGCTTTAAATCTGTGTTTCAGATCCATTTTGGTTTTAAGCGTTCCGTTTATCATGAACAAAAGCAAGGAAAACTACCGCACTCAAAAGGCTTTACTGGTTTTACTTTAAAAAAATAAAATGTAAACACCCGAAATATGGCACTCCAAGGACAAAGTCTCAATTAAGAAACGGTATTTCAGTTGATTGGATAGAAATAGAGGGAAAGTCATCTGTGTTTTATTCCTTTTTCGATATTACGATCGCCTGTGTTTTGCCTGGGTTAAGAGTAAGACTATTAGTTTTCGACAAACTGATAATTTCATTCCAATACTAGCTTATTATTATTATCACTACGTTGAGGGAAGACTTCGGGTTATAGATGTTCTCGCATCTCGTAATGAAACAGAAAGTTGTTCATTGTTTAGCTTCGAATTGCGTCGTTCGATGAACGATCATTCCATACCTTACAGATCTTCATACGATGCTGCGATAATTATTGTAATCTCCAGGACAAGTCAGTTTTAATTCGTCCATTAAATTGAAAAATGCAAATTTTGCACGCTTCTTAGTCTTGAGTCCTTTACAATTATGCTTAGTATAACAATTATGCTTACTATAACCGGTGTTTGACAGCATGTTTGATGAGTGTGGATTCCATACCGTAAAACATTCATCATGCCGTGCTGGCACATAAATTTGAGGACTGAGATTTAAGAAACAGCAATTGCAATTAAGAACTACAATGATAAACGCGTGGTGATAAAGAGCGAGCGGTATCGGTCCAGTATTTGTTCCGACACCCAAGAAGAAAGACTTGATCAGTTCCGAGAATCGGATCCAAATAAGATTTAAGGGAATCGATTCATGAACTATGTTTTCAAATGGCTGAACTCTTCATCAAAAACTTCTCAAGAGTTCACAAACAGCAGAGTGTTGGATGCGAGTGCATTGACAAGGGCTGTTAAATGACTATGCCACTATGAGGGTGGGAACGGAGGTATCATTTCTATAGTGAATAATACTCCTGACACTTCAAATCAGGGAGTTTTGTTACAAGGCCTCAAGTCTGTTAGGCGTGTGTAATGCTTAGATCCTTGGGCGATAGATTTCTGAGGTAAGTTCACTGCCGTAGTTCTAATGATAAAAATATTAGCAAGCTATCTTCTTATAACTTCCTTGTCTCAGTTGTATTGGAATTTATTGCAAGGTTTTGGATGCAAACAATTAGTTCCATGGATTTGAATCTAGATCAATCTGTCCTATAATGGTATCAAAATGATTGGTACCATGTTCTTATCGTAAAGTGAATCTAGACCTTTTCTAAGCTTACAATTCTGGTTCACTGACATTGGTTAAGCGGCGCTTTCATGGGATGTAGTGATTCGTCTATTGGGTTGCATAATATTTTCTGACGATGACAGCATAGTGAAGATGCAGTTATGAAAATGAATGACGGCGAATTGAGCGAATGCAAATGAGTTGATATCGAATTCAAAAAACTGCACAATCTGCTTTTTATTCTTCTATTCGAATTGTGTGTGAGGAGTCACTCGGACTGCTAGTAGCAGCAAAAAAAAAAACAAAACAAAATGCTTAATGATTGGATCGTTTTTTTTATTTCAAAGATTTAGCACTGAAATAAGACGGAGCCGTTGTTGCTCATTCTCCAGTTTTCTCAAAAAGTCCCTGCCCAACGTCGTTTCCATTTCAGCGTCGACTTCCCTTACTTTCTTCGTTCAATGTATTCGTTAAACCCGACGGAGGAGTTCATCGATGGTCTTATGGGTAGTGTTCAGCTGACAGCTGGCCTTTCCTAAAATGGAGCCGTCTTCCATCGTCCTCCTCAGTTTCGCTATCGACTTCAGGTCCAAAAAGACACCATGGTTTCAGTTTTTCGCCCGTCATCACGGTACTGAATCTTTGACGTCTGCGACCAGATTTGACTTCTTCCACCACATATCGATGAAGACGCAGATTCTTAACGCCGACATATAGATCTCTGAACTTCGCCTTAAACTTTTGAGACTCTCCATTTGGTATAGGTAACGACTCTACAACTACTTAATCTCCTTCATGGGACTTTATAGGAAGATGGTGCTTTGCATCAAGTCGCAATTTCCATTTTTCTTTTTCCTCATTTATCCGTCGAGTGACCTCAGTTCATTTGAATGACGTCCTGGTCATTCATCACATCGTGCACTGCTAGTACGAAATGATTCACCGATACATCCCTCAGCTCGAAGTCGGAAGCCAATTCGGTAAGGACTCTATTCCATCGTGGAAATCCGTTGAGTATTCAGCGACCGTTAAAGTTGTCACAAATCTTAGTCCCTGTCCATAGTATCGTTATTTAATGTTTGTATGTGAAGCAATATAGACTGGTTGACACGTTCTACTTGCCCATTTTCTCTTGAAGTATGACCAGCTGTTTTTTCGTGTTTTATTGTAAATATTATACAAAATGTTTTGAAATCATTTGGTGATGGAATCCGGTAGACCAAAATAGGTTGTAAGTTGTATCTGTGACAGCAATAACGATTACATATTTGCTAAGCGCGTCAACTACACCAATGATTTACAATTTTCCACGATGATTTCGCACAAAGGGACCCATATGGTCTTTCAAAACGTGTTCAGACAGTTCAACATGATAGATGAAGAAGTTCTACGATCACGTTAATCATACTCGACTCGATCCAGATGAAGGCTGATCATAAGTTTGTAAAAAAGTTCTATTACAATGAATGAAAAAACTTTAACGCGTGAAAATCAGTTTTTTATAGTTGGTTCACTCTCAAGGGATTATGACTCCCCTTGTGCAATTTGCACAGAGTGAGCAACAGAATTAAGAGATGCAATAAGAAATCCATCAAGTGCGAGGCTATCACCACTGCCTTCATAAGTTTCACTGACACTATGTCACATGGTCAAATACCCAACTAAACCGTTGCATTCAGCCCGTCAAAAACAATTCTTCGAAAATTAGCCAACACGAAAGTTGCAACAAAAACGTGCTTGGTGAAAGGTGTCATATTTCCTCTCAGAAAGATTGAGGTGACATTGTGTTAGGCCTACCCTCCTGCGGATCATTTGCAACTCTTCAGGGGAATCTCTGTCAAACCAAAAATATATCTGCTGTAGGGAGGACGGCTCTTTTGGTAAGGACATGATTTTTTTTGGAACTCATGGAAGGATTCCTTCAAGTTCTTGATGTAGTCCAGAAAAGCTTCTTCAGGCATTTCAAGCTAGAGCCAAGGGACTCTCGCATGTACTAAACGCCTTCAGTCTCTAAAAATGTTTGCCAATTTCTGTTTACAGGACATCTTAAATCAGAGTCGTAACCCATATCTTCGTAATTTGTGCTAGCATGGGACCAAACACGAACATTCTGAACGAAATCTTAAAATCCATAGCAAATCTTCCGCAACAAGGAACAAGTAATGGCCACAGGGATACCCAAAAAAAGGACCAAAAAAGGAAACTGAAAAAACAATAACAATTATAATAAATGAATTCGTGTGTTTGCAGGGAATCTAGGTCAATGAACTAAGTGTATCGCTACATGATATCAATAACAATTAACATCCACACCATAAGGACTTCAATGAATTGTAAATATTTCCAAGCCTAGCAGAAAAAAAAATCCACAAACCAGTAACAACCGATTTCACATAACAATTTGTCTTTTCTTCCACAGCTGCAGATGCCTTGCGTTATTCATACTCCATTTACTTTTCAGTTAAATTAACATAGCAGTGCCATGCGTCCGCGCCGCGTCAGTCGTTTCTCTACTCCCGATGACGCTTGCCTATGGAAGCGCACCAAACTCACTGCTGAAGCATTATTACTGACAAAACGGAACGACCCACAACACGCTATTTATTTATTTTCTTTATTTTTTTTTTGGATTGGTTTGGTTTCTACCCACGCCAGGATGAAAGTGGATGCTTGAAGAGAGGTCATTATTAACGCACCATGGTTCTGAATGGCAGGATGTCTTAACGGTGGCAATTTTTTGGCCATTAATGGTAATGCTCTCAAGTCACACGCACTCATTTATAATGTTTGAAATTAATTCCACGTAGGCGCTTTGTACATAGTATATCCTGTGACATAACAAAAAAAAAATGTTTAATGAAACATTTTCCTTGCTGCAAAGGAGCTTAAATGATGCGCACCCCGAAGCGACAGGATACGCTGTGTAATTTATGGATTCTTTTATCTCGCTCTCTTATGTCGGGATCATTCTTCTTGCTCAGCCAGGAACAAAGCTCATGTTCTTCGAAGGATACTAGAAATTGCAGTGTTCAATATTCGAAGGAAAAAAACGAAATCCTATAACTAAGCCTTCATTGTCTGTCCGTTGGTCCGTCAGTCCGTCACAGAGACAAATCTTCTGAGGTAGACATTTGCAATTCTCACAGAATATGAACCAATTTGGTCGCCTTAACAACAAGTTATAAAAATTGGTTTGGGTGCGAGTAGGCCTGCCCATACCATGAACTTCCCATCTCAAGACAAAAAAGAAATAGGTGCTATTTTATTAGCCTACACCATGAAATTCAATTCGGATTATGAAAACATCATTCATTCCCTAATCAAATGTATTGCAAACAAAAAGATCAGATACATATATTTTTAGCTGCGTTTGAGGAATACCATATACCTACTCGTATATGTTTTCGTATTTTTGGATAATATAAAATACGAGTTGCGTATTTAGCATTGATAGATTAACATATTTCAATTTGGAAATACTTTTTTTCTGATTGAGTTACATTTCTACTAAAAGAAAATTAGATTTTTAGTTTGACTGCAGAAATAACTTAATATAATTTAAAATAATTTTTACCGTTGTTTTTTTAAACATGATAGCTGGTTGGACTTTTTTTGTCATTAATCATTTAATTACTAACTTGAGGTGGTGTTACAGTCCGCGTGGCATGGTATTTAATCCTTTTGGCTAAGTCGATGTCGCTGTACAACTCCTAGCATACAGTTTGTTGTTGAATCTTCTCCTCCACTCACAGTCAATGCAGATGGGACAAAAGATTACACTTTTCTCTCGGAGCAACCTAACGGGCCTTCATCCGCTTTTGAAATTGTACATGCTTCTGCACCATATAGTAGGACGGGGATGATATGGGTCTTATAGAGCGATGCTTTAGTTCTTCGAAAGAGGGCTTAGCTTTCTTAACCAGAGCTGGTGTTATTATCTGTATTTATAGCGGAGCCAAGATAGACAAAGCCCTAACTACCTCAAAGTTATAGCTGTCTATGGTAACGTTCTGACCCAGACGTCGGATTTGATTTTTCTTGATGGCAGCATATGCTTCTTTTTGCCATGTTTTCTTGACAAAGTTCTTTTCCACTATTGTCCCAAGTATGATGTTGAAGAAATCGCATGACAGTGCATCACCTTGTCTAAAACGTTGATTGACATCAAGTGGGTCGGTGACGTCTTTGCCGACCTCAATTTACGCAGGATGGCGGTTATCTCCATCGCCATCCTGCACAAAAGTACGAGCTTGGCAGGGATGCCAAACCTAGACATGACCTCGTCTCTGTGGACGAAACAGACACCAAAACCAACCTTGAAATTGATGAACTAACTTGGTGCTCCTGCGTTTTTTCCAAGATCTGCCGTTATGTTAATATTTGGTTTATGGTGGACTTTTCTGGTCGAAAACCACATTTATGCGGACCTATAAGGATGTTGACGAACTGCTTCAGACGTTCACATCATACGGCGGAAAAGATGTTAAAGGCCATTTTGAGAAGATTGATACCTCTATAACTGGCTTCCTTTCTTCAGGATTGGGCAACCAATACTGAGATTCCATTCATCTCGCATGCTTGCTTCTGACCTTGTATTGCAGATGAGTTGGTGCATACTCCCAACTTAGTCATCGCCGCTGCTTTTAGAAGTTCTATCTTGCTATCTGTACTTCGTCTAGGTCAGGAAGATGGCATTGTTGGTTCTTCCATGTCCTCAGCATTGACTGCAATTCTACTATGATATTTCCATTTCCAATTTTGCAGGTTTCGGTTTGGGGTGTGTAACCTTGAGATAATTGTTTTTGCTGGCTGGCTGTCCATGGCTTGCGTTAAACGACTCAATGAAAGCATTTTCGAATGTAATATAGGACCAACGACCAAAAATCTTAGCCAGTCATCCCTCTAAGAGTACCCAACTCAACGTGAAGATAAGATATTTAAAATTTAGAGTTGCGAAAATCGATTTCACAATAACATCTTTAACATTGGAAGTTGAATTTGTATTTGCTTTTAGCAGTTGTTTTTCAACTTTTTCAGTAAAGTGTTATAATTCAGACAGCCAGAATTATAAAATATTATATAGCTAAATTTCAAAAGTATTATATTTTGTAAGAACTCTGTTTATAGGGATTCATATTTTACAAGTTTGAGGACCAACTGCTTATCTCAACTTCATTTTTTTTTGGAATTATTTTTAATCAATCAAATTTGTTTCATTGCTTTTCTTTGGAAGAAATTAACAACTGCTCGGAATATTAAGGCGTGATTAACTTTATGTCCTTTTCCTCTGACCTGGTAACTGTTAAGCAAAGGATCTTTTTCTGTCTGGTAAATATATGGCTTAAAGAAGATCACATTCAAGCCAGTTTTCTTTGCAGATTTTGATAGGATTTTCCACGCCGATTCCGAGAGATTTTTTTCTCTGTGACATTTTCTGGAAAGACCTCTAGGATTGGGTTCATGATAAGAAACCACAACAGTGGAAAACAAACTAAATCGGATGTTATGGTCCCTTGCAATATACGAGTAATGCAGTTTTATCCATGTGTTTTAACTTTGTCATTTAGGTTTCTCTCGATGCTTTTGCTTTAATTTCAATTGCCTCATGTAATTCGAGCCATGAGCTTGTTTTGCTAATAGATTATAACTATAAAAAAGCGTCAGGTTACAGCCTAGCAGGCTTTGAACAAAAAAACTGGTGGCTGCATAATTTTCTAAGGATGTTTTGATGCGTCAGTGTTGCAGACGTCACTGTGAGTCTTGAAAAATGGGAAAGACTTGCAGAATTCACATTTCTGAAACAATTTTCAAAGAACTTCCGTGGAATTTTGGATCAGAAAAAATGAAAGGGGGACATCAATGTATGAAATGGCCTCAACTAAATAATTTTCTAGTCTTTTTGGTAGTCTCTATAGTGAGTAACTTACTTAGTTTAGTCAATTGGCTAAATAAATATAACGTTGATGAAACTTTTGGCATGAAAATTGAACAAAAAAAAATTTTATATGTATTTGTCCGGAAACTTATGAACGGCAGTGTATATATATTTATGCATATTTTTTTTATCTGATAAGGTAGATGTAAACTATACATTTAATTAATTTTGAACTTTTTTTTACTAGAAAACTAAATTGATTTTAATTGAAGAAGTGAAAATGTCCCTTTTTTTGACAGTTTTTCGTCATAAAATTCAAACCACCCTGTGAAATTTAACCAAAAGCTTTTCAGGTGATCTTTATTCACACACGCTTCGAATGAAATTTGATAGATTGATTTGTTCTCGAGTTAGGCTGTACGAAAGAATCCGCACAAACGTACGTACGTACACACACACACACATGGACATCTTTCTAAAAATGATATAATCCGACTACTGGGACCGCCAAACGTGGGGAAATGTAAAAATTTGAATTTCGAAAATCGGACCGATTACCAGAACTTCCTGATGGGAAGTTAAAAATAATATACAATTAAACATAAAGGGTGGTTCAGTTCGGACTGGAACCATTCGTCTCACAATAGATTTTTCACTCATACACAAATCCATCAAATATGAATTCTTGGTTATAAGCCACGTACAAGGCTCACACAAGGAAGCCGCTGATGCGATTTAATTCCGCCATTAAGAAAAGTTTCATGGAAAACTTTTGATTATGTTGCACGAAATTTATTCACGATGAATAATCCTGGTGAACAATGCGCTCCGCCAAAGTGTCATGGTAAGCCTATCTCCAGCACAGCGACACAAAGATCTCCCATAATTAAAGGATTTTGGAAAAAAATTATTTCAAAAACCAAGGAAAAAACTTTAATATAAATCGCATTACAATGATAAAGGTTGCGCTGGAGGGTGTAAACACGGATTATGCTGGGTCGACAATTACTTAATTAAAGTTGTCGGCTTTAGAAAGAGGTACTGACAGCAGAGTCTGGCATCGACTGTGAGCAATAGACAAAGCGAGGATTATCGTAAAGACATTAATTAAGAAACGTATATTTTAGGGTGTTTCAAAAGTGTTAAAAGTGCAAATACAAAAGTTTTTAGCAAAAGTTTATGTAGATTGATGGTGCTGCAGACAGTTGAATCTATTAAAATACGAAACAATGGATGGTTGGCGGGAGCAACAGACGAACAATTGCCGATGTGGTTCTTTTGGGGTTAAGGATTGAATTGAAGAAAAACTTTGAAGGAGCCTGGAATTGCCTTATTTTGAAAAGGATTCGCTTCAAGGAACACATCAATGAAATGTAAAGAGTAAGTTAATTTGCATTCAAGTTTTTGGAAAGTAAAATTACGAAATCATTCGTGAGTTGGCTGGTTGAAAGGATAACAATAAAACCACAGTCGCGGGGGTCCTTGAGTTCAATTTACATTTACTTATTGTTGTCAACATTTTTAGTGGCTCTATTTGAATGCAAATGAATGAATTTGTTTTTGAAAAAGAAGGATTTGAAGAGGGTTGTCGTTTTATGAAGACAACACAATTGTTCCTCATTGAAAATTGAATGAAGGCATCCTGCGTGTATTGGACATCTTGGTTTCATTATTGGTCATTGTTTTAAATGGTGACTGGCCGACTAAATCACTTTGCAAATTTGTGAAACAATTCGAAAAATTGCTTTGCTTGTCGGACATATTTGAAAGAGAAAAGATTTTTTTCTCCAAACGGTTGAAAAAGACTTCGTACCAGACAGGCACAGCACAAATTTTTTCCTATGCTAAAGTAACGCATATCTGGCCGTCTTTCGGGAGCGATGAGCCGGATCTAATTTGTTAAAGGCATGCTTTTATTTTAGTATGTGGCATGAATTGAGGTACTTCCACATCAAGTAATCTAAAGGCTTGGCTGCAAATAAAGGCAGGCTTCTTGGGTAGATCGTTTTATTACTTCATTAAAATTATCAATGTCATTTCAGTTGCAGCACCTGTCTAGATATTCGAGCCCGCTATTTTCGTTCATCTCATTTTTGACTATCGCAAGCAGGTTTTGCCCTTAATTATAGCTCCGCTTTGTAAGCCCCCTCTTTGGAAGTATACACATGTATGCACTCTTCCCCAATAAGTATCGTTGTGGCTGCTGACCAACAACGTTGTCTCGGAATGTTGGTGCACCTCAAAGTTACGGTTTTTTGCTCAGAATGTAATCATATCCAGAGCAATTGAAGTCTGTCTTGCATTGATTACAATGTGATTTATTTTACTTGACATGAAGACTAACGGATCCTCTTTTAGACTTTGGTTTGCGAGACACATGTCCGTGCTTTAATGGTAATTCCAAGGCAGTTTTTTTGTTCTGATTTTCCAGAATGTCGTTGAGTTATTGTTGCTGGTTCTTTGTTGTAGACAAATGCTCTGGATCAAGATTCCTTAAGAATGACGTACCTCAGGGCATTGTACTAGGCCCCATCTGATTTTGTTTGGGCTTCAATAATTCACCTTTGATTTGCAAACATGTTCCAATTCACCTGTACGCTGATGTATACAAACATAGTTATGTCAGCCGCAAAATCAGTTAAATAAGCTTTTGCTGCAACTAAATGAGTACCTGGATGTAATAATTAAGTGGTCAGTATATAATTGACTATTTTAAAGTTCGACAAAATGTCTAACGATTCCTAGCTCTCTAAAATCGTTCAAACTTATTTCTGTTCCGACGATATGGCTGTTAATCTAGAAAAAGTTGCTACTACCATTTGTTTGGCAGTTCAAAGAGATCTGTCACGCTTAACCCACATAAATATTGTAGAAGGATGCATTTGTGGATGCCAATGGATGATAACCAGTTTTTTTCCTCCCGAAACTCTCCGTAATTCATTCAGTTGATTGAAATGCCTTCAAATTATTAATAAACTAGCCGTTTCCTGCGACTTCCTCCGTTTCGTGTACGTTAAAAAGTTGTAGGAGACAAAGTGTTTTACTCACCACCCTATGACGCCAAACCGAACTTAGTATCCAATGAATGTTACAAAAATTCCTGCCTACTTATAGTTATCCTATCAGACAGAAATTAATTTCAAACATATTAGTCAGCCCTATTTTAAAAAATTGTTTATTAACCTTAACATATTGAGATATGTCATCGCGGAGTTTTTTTTCAGAAACTTTTCTTAAGAAAGCAAGTAAATATCTTTAATCATAACGACAGCGTTCTCATAAAAGTGGCGTTTTTTTTTCAAAAAATTTACTAAAATGATTGGTCGCTACGAAAGAACATTTTCTGTAAACGGGAAAATTTGCAGCCTTTGCTCGTTCCATTGGTATTGGTGGAAGAAATCAGAAGACTAACTCCTACATACTAATTAACAAACTCGATAAAAGGCACCAAAATATCTATTACCGTTAAGGCAACGTTCGCAAGCTCGTCCGTTTTTTAGTTTCATCATTGATCGCCACCAAAGACCCTTTTATTTAAATGTGACAATTGATAGCGTAGGATTATTTTGAAGGTTGGTTGGATTGGTAGTTTTAAAGATAACCTCATACATACAAACTTTCAAACATCATCTCTTTACAATAGTAGTAAACATTGAAACTGTAATTTTATTTTCTATTTTTATAAATTGGAGACATTTTCGAGATCTTTTTCAGTGAAGGTATAGCAGTATCATCAGCTTAAGTAGCTGCTTCGCAACTTAGCAGATGATGTTAAAATGGGTGTACTGAATGCACCTTCTGTTTCTCAAAAAATGTTTACAAGAACATTGCGAGGAGCATAGAGTGATCGCATTGTTCATGAGACCTTCATGATTTAATGCAATTAACAGCTTTTGTTGAGTTCAAAAATATTTTTAACGTTCTTGATAATTTTAAATAAGGTAGAAAACATTTTCTATTCCTTCATACTGATCTAGTTTTAGCAAGTTTCGTCAAAAGAAGTATGTTCATCATTTGTTTTAGCTCAGAACGTCAGCATTGGACAAGTAAATAAAGTAAGCATTGTATAAATATTTAAACTTGTTTAAAGCACATTTTTCTAGCAAGTGAAAATTAAATAAAATGCATGGGTTCAAAATAGACGAAAAAACTTCAACACGGTTTTTGGAAGAATTATGCACAATTGAGTCATGAAAATTACAGGCTCACACTAGCAGGAGACGATTCTTGCATTTGAAAATAATATTTAAACCTTGCGACTAGATGGCGCAGTTAGTTAAGGGGGTATTCTAGTCTAGAAATTATAAAATAACTATATCTATAAATCTACAAGAAGATTTTTTCAGAATTCAAATTATTTTCGGAGATATCGGAATTTTGCTGACCCGGCATCCAAACTGTTTCGGCCGGAACTAAGCGAACAAAAGACATTAGAGATCCTCCATCTACCTGAATCCATTTTTCTCAGTAAAACCTATTGTCCTTTGTATATATTATAATGCAAGAACCCAAGGTGACTTGCATCTTTTATATTTAGTGTTCACTTACGTCCAGCTGCTAACAGTTGAATTCTAACCTTCAAACCGCGTGGACGTACATATGTGCTGTGAGATGATTGAGATAGCAACATTTATTGCGGTTTATATTTTTAATGAAGGCTTCATTCCTATTTTGAAAATGATGGAGCTTATGGGAACGAAAATTAGCCCGGAAGCTCATTAATATGCTGTGAAAGGAGACAACGCCCGGATTGACTGCTCCGAGGTACGAGCATCCAACGCACCAAAGGAGGCCAGAACACTCGATATGAAGATAGAAACGCGGCAAATAGTTAGTTGAATAAATAGTTGAATAAATGTAAGTCTACAATATCATTTCATGACTTAGAGTGCGAAAAACTTTACGCGAAACTTTAAACGCGTTTTTCTCGAAACTGTTTTTTTTCAAAACAATACCCACGATTTCTCAGGTTGTACTAGATCGATTTACCTGAAGCTTTTTTTTACGCTTCAAAAATTACATGCAACTCATGCCTCTAGACTAGAATACCCCCTTAAGTGCCAGTTTTTCAGTTGGATCAATGGTTTGGCCCTTGGCTCTAATCATAGAGGAATCTTGACTCAGTTCCCAATAGTAATTTTGATCACTAGATTGGTTAACCAGAGATGGTAGTGTGCGCCAGTGTGTGTTCTAGCTGTAGTAGTCCGTGTATCGGCTGCTTAGTTCGTGTTGTTGTTCTGCTGTTGCGATATTCCGCAAACTGTGATCAAGGCATCTTCCATAATACAGTTTTCTAGTATATCAATTAATGTCGAATAAGATACTACGAATTTCTCCAATCATGCAACTGAGTTTCTAACCACTACACAATCTTCCAATTCTTCTTCTTATGCTTTTGCTCGCTCTGGGCAATATGCATCATAAGGGCGAGCAAAATATGTATAAAAAATTAACAAAAAAAAAAGATTTAAGGTGAATCCATGCGAACCGAAGTACCGCATGGAATGTCAGACTAGATAAATTTATTTGAGGGAAAAATTCAATCTTGGAAAAGTCTATTGGTATCTCCAAAAGTTATCAATTCTCTTCTTTAAAACCAGACGCACGAGTTAATGGCACAAGTCTTTCTTTTTCACATAATTTTTCTAAAGGTATATCTTCATATACATGAAACGTTATAAACCCGAAAATTGCAACTCTATAGAAAATAAAAGAAAAGAAAAAATCGCGATCAATATTCATAAATGCTCACTTTTGTTTCAGATTCTGTCTACGAACCATAACCAAATCCAAACACTGGCAAAACTACAATGCTTCGGAACACACAATTTTTCTTGCCAATCACTTTTTTAATGCAAATTAAAAATAAATAGAGCTGGAAACCAACCAGCACACCCTTTTATATAATCGCACGAGTAAATTGCAACATGGACATTTTTTTCCTTGTTAGCAAACGTATAAGCTTGGAAAGCGTAAAGCATAAAGCCCAACGTTCAAGTTCAGGTTCATAAGGCGTAAAATCCATTCCCCGATCGATAAATTGATTGCAAACGGAATACCTCAGTTGAATGGGTTTCTTTGTAAAGCACTCGTGTAGGTATGAGGCTATGTTCACGGAAAATTTGAAATTTGCTTTTGCTTAGAAATATGAATTATGTAAGGTCGATCCATGCTATTCACAGAATTGCACTGGCAATGGCATACGCAAACTGAATCCTTTTCAAGCTTCCTGGAATTTAATAAGGACTTGCTGTTCAAACGGTGCTGAAAGAAGATATTATTCGAAGAAATAATTCACAATGTTTCCGAACTTGCTTTTGGCTTCGACCTTTGTAGAATTTCAAAACTTTTTCACTACAGTGCAGCATGCTTGCGTAAATTTATACAAAATCGTACTACTTTGAAACTCTGCAGGGCGTGTTTTATGATTGCGTTCAAAAAGCCTTATGGATTTAATTTAAATACATTTTCAGCCTTGAATTAAAATAAAACTCGCAAAATTCCGAGTATTTGCAGCCTTTTTGTATAACAAAGTTAGGCAAAAGCTCGGAGTTAGCCCAGTGGATACCGCGGGAAGTAAAGAGTATATATATGCATTGGTCTTTTGCTTAAACAATTTACTTACTCTGAAGGGGTTTTGACTAGCGTTATAATGTATTATGAGCAGAGCGAGCAGAGTTTCAGCAGTGGTTTGAGACTCTGCTGTAGTTTGGTTTTAATTGCTTAATGTTGTGAATCCGAATTTGGACGGAGAATTTGATATCGACCCATTTGCATTCACTTAATTCGAAGTATTTTATTCGACATTGGAAGAATTGATCATAAATCATTCATATCAGAGCAAATGAAAAATCATCTAAACAAATCATTATATTGATGCTATGAACTAAGAATTACAGCATGACAAATCTATAAAGTATTCACCACATCTAGCCCCACTACTGTTGCTGTTATCCTTTTCGAGGCTGATGGTTGTACAGTGAATCGAACTCAACACTCTTCTTCAAAATTCATCGATTCCCCACAAGGAATAAGTCAAAAGGAGACCTTACATTTGATGGAAGAAAACGGATCCAAGCCTACCTCTGGTAAGCAATTCAAACCAGCTAACAAAAAAAGAGTCATAAAATCACGCTTGATTTTTTAAGGATATAAATAGTTCCAAATTCTTTCTTTTATGATGATCTACAGAAGAGCACGTCAACTTTGCACAAAATTTAGGCTGGAGTGGGTATTCCACTTTTAGTTTTGGGCATATCTTATAAAGAGCAGCCCAATGAAAGTTTGTTAAAGCGGACAATACGGTGCACAAATTTAAGAAAACTGAATCGGCAGCAGATGTGAAAAGCATATAAGCCGTTCAGCCGAAAACATTGTTGCCATAGCCGAAAATTTGGCCGCGAGCTGTTGCACATAAACTTTTCATAGTGTGCATGCATTAAGCCTCTCAAGAGCCACGCAGCATTGAATTAGAACATAACATTGAAATATGCGATCACGATTGTGAATTTTAACACCTCTCAACTGTTTTCGTTGTTTTGGCATAGAAGTAAGGTTTATTTATAAGTGTCTTTAGGATAATCTTAGTGCCAGAAGAGAAGAAGCCCAGCCATTTAAAGCACAGACAAGTAAACTTAATAGCTCTTAGACTAAGACATGTTATGAAGCCTTTATACTTAAGATTGACATAGGGTTTGGATGTAGCTGAAGCGAACAATTGCAGGTAAGTCTGCTTAGGTAGCTCTTTAAATCCTTGATATATGCGTCTTAGTTGTCGGTAAGTAACCCTAAGAATGAGGTCAGTCAATTAATTTGAACAGACAAACAAGAGTCGATAGAACCTATATCATACAGGTGCTCAGAAATCATAACGAAAACACGAAATGAAATGGCAATAAAGAATGATTTCGTAACCGAAGAAAGGACACCTACTTTTGGATTTGAACAATCAATGTTGTGACATTAAATGGACCTTCAGACTAGTCGAATTATATATTAAATTGTGATTTAGAAACATGAGGGAACGGTTCTGCGATTACTTCGACAAAACTTACGAGCAACACCCTAATAAAGATGATTATCAAAGTAGAGACAACATCGACTTGGAGCACTACCTAGTTGCTGCTGTGGTCCAAAGGAGGATCTTCTATGCAGGAGAAGGAGATAATTAGAGATGCCTCTGATGTGATTGGTCTCATGAGGCCAAAAGAGCGAAACATGTGGTTTGTCGACGGTTGCAGGCATGTGCATTCAGGCTTAAAAATCGACGATGCAAAGAGGAACAAGAGTTACTTGGAAGCCAGGAAGAATGGTTGAGCCTGGGCTTCTAAGAAAGAAATAAAAATGAGCAGGCACACGATTGAATGCATTAAGAGGTACCACTAGCGCTACTTTCTTTGCGCGCGCATAAGTTCTTTAATAAAATACTTTGTGAACGCTCAAAACCTCTCATCAACAACTTGATTTACACATATCTGTGCGGTCTTCGACTAATAGAGTCCACGAACGAAAAAACTGATTTTACTAGAGATGAGCTGCATATACCCATTTAAAGTTTTAGTTTCCCTTTCAAAGTCGTCTGAATGTGAAGTATGATGAAGGAGAATGCACAGTGCTCTATCGTAGTCGGTCGTTATGATCACAGCCTAATTTTTGATGCCAAAAAGGTTTTAAGACAAAGCGGTGCGATTTGGATCATTCATCATCCAGCTATGTACAAAAACATATGCAGATGATATGAACATAAGTTGATTGTTAGAATAGAAGTTAAGGGTAGAAAAAGGACCTACAAGCCACTACACCACAGCGGAGATCATACGAACAATCCTTTAAGCTAGCCGCTAATTTTTTTGGACTAAGAACTCAATCGAGTAATCAGTAAGCGACAAGACTAACATTATGCCTAACGGCTAAAGGTGCCGTAACCTTATCAAAGACGGTTCCCTTTTTGGCGTAGAAGAGTAGCGTAACGAATAGCAAGTCATAAGTAACCTCAACCAACTGCATTAAAATAGTTAAAGATCGAGCTAGCTGGAGAGATTTGTTGGTTTCTGATTGGCTCGTCCGACCTGGACTTTAATGCCATCGAGGGAAGCAAGTAACAGTTTCCAGAAACTGAATTTTAAATTCCATCGAACTCCTTTAGTACCAATGGAAGAGAACCTTTCACCTACCATTCAAAAAAAGCTTTATAAATTGATCCACGTCGATAATTGTTCCTCCCACAATGGTTATAGTCTGCCGGTTATTAGCCAATCATTTTAAAAGACAAAAAAAACCTTACAAAAGGCAATCAGGGGTATATTAAACCCAAAGAAAAGAGCGCGCCACTATTACCAAGCCTAATTAGCCAAATGAATGGGAATTGCGCGCTCTGACCTATTTAACGCGAACGCACATTTTGTGAAACCCTTCGAATCGCCCTCAATAGTCCTTTAAAGGAATTTTCTTCTATCTCGTTCATACGCATCTTTGCTTTTGTTTGATTCACAAAGCACAACAAAAAAAAATAAATTACCCACACACACAATCTCTATTATTTAATTTTTTTTTTTGTGATGTTGTTCCACCTCTCCGTTCGTAAATGACACTTTTATCTAATTATTGGTACTTGTCGCCGACTGTTTGGAGGCCAAAGTACACACAGAAGAAAAGGAACTTCCCCAAGTTATTCTTTCATTAAGACTCGAAGCTTTGTTCGCTTTTTCGTCTCCTACCTCCTACCTCCTGCAATTGTCCTTGCCTCCTCCCTTAGCAAAAATTGGAAGGAATGTTAACAACCAAACTGGCAAAGTTACTTTCAGAGGTAAGTAATGGCATGTTACAGTGGTGGGTTACTTAAGAAAAAAGAAAAACGACAGCACAAAAAACTAAGAGGGGCTTCTGGGTTGTCGATGACAACAGTTAGGACGGCGACGACTGCTGTCACTACCCGATGGTAACTTCATCACCATCGTATCCCCAACTCCTTAAACAAGGAAGATACATAAAAAAAAAACAACTAACAAAAAAGAGACAGACTCTGTGACAACATTTAATAAAGAGTGGAGGGTAGTAGCAAAACCGCCAAGCAAGGGTAGCTGTGGGTTTGCTGACTCTGCGGGAGGCTCTGGTATTCCGACGCCGCCATTGTTAAAGACACAAAAAAAAAAGAACGAACAGTAAGAACGACTTCTTCCCTGCACAGCCTCAGGGCCATAACTCTTCTCCATTCATTCAACCACCCACCCATCGCCTCCCTCCAACAAACGCCCACTTG
The DNA here is from genome assembly GCA_963555765.1 of Orthonevra nobilis. Lineage (NCBI taxonomy): Eukaryota > Metazoa > Arthropoda > Insecta > Diptera > Syrphidae > Orthonevra > Orthonevra nobilis. The sequence goes on from OY743224.1 coordinate 143,011,635, forward strand.
CGGATTCATTCATTATATGAATTGAGTTCATCATTCGAACAGAATGGAGCGGGAACACAGGACGTATACTTGCCATTTTTTTTTTCGTGTAGATATTTGTAACCTGATTTCATCTAGATGGGAAAGGATGTTAGTAATGTCGCTCGCAAGTAGAAGTCGATTACACAAGGATCAGATTCGTAAGGGTAACAGCATGCTCCACATTCCAAATGCACATGTATGTGTGCGCAAGGCTAGGCGAATTATTGTGGTAGTTTATTCGATGTGTGTTGCTTTGCTTTGAGCAATGTTGCACATCAAATGTTTTGACATTGTAATGACGGTAAGTTTTTTTTTATCTGATGTTTTGGATGTTCCAAATTTTTTGTATGTTTGTATGTTTTTTTTTCTTTTGTTTGACATATTGCTCGAAGTTGGCAAATTCCCGAAAGGGGTGCCATATGTCGATGAATTCATGTCGCAAATGGTCGTTTTGAATGTTCCCATTACCAGGTTTTTTTTGCTTTTTTAACATGAATGACGATTGTTTGGTTGTTTGTAATCAGTCAATATATTGAACTAGTTTACGTGGATGTACCTCGGTTGGAATTGTCCATGAAGATATCTGTAAATACAAAATAGTTCTCGGCTAATCATGGCTTATCTTCCAGCTAGTGAAGCGCATTCGCAGAGTAGATGACGGACGGACTTATTCTCCTTTTCGGAGTTGGAAAATGATCTGTGACTTAGACTTCTATGAGCTGAATAATTTCGATTGATGACATCAGTTGATCTTATGAAAGAAAAATTCAAAATTTGTTTGATTCATGGGGGAACAGGGAAGACTAAGTTTTTTAAAGTATGTACATTTCGTAATGGGCGATAGAAAAAAAAGTTAATTAAAAAATGTAAGAAATATTTTTAAACTAAATAAGAATTTATTATAAAGGTTACGAAGAAGAAAGTCTTGAAAATAAATTAGAGAATAGTTAAAGAATAGGAGAAGGAAGAGGATTGGGGAACGATCAGATTCAGGGTTCTGGGTGATTGTACGAACTGCAGTTTATCAAATACACAATCTGGTTTTCGTGTCTATATTATTTTATGCTTGAACATACAACTAGATTTGTTCCAGAACTGGTGCAGCATGCAACCAAGGACGAGCTTGTGATAGCGCGATAAATGATCAAAATACGAAGTCTATGTAAATATCCGACCATATCATTAAAGGTTACTAGCGAATAAACTTTGCAGTTCACAACTATGGCATATTCTAAAATTGTTATTAGTAAAGCTTCAACTAGTTTGAGTTTTGTGGCTTCTGGTGTAATACTAGAAGCATAGTTATGATGCGCTCTAAAACCAACTAACATGTAGGCAAAAGGTTATGTTGGTCCAGGTAACTTGATAACGAAAGTCTGAACACTGACTGACAGATGTTATTTATTTTATAGATGTACGTGTTTTATTTATTTTTTCGCTTATTTATGTACACATTTGTTTATCATTGTTAACAGATACATTTTGTTCAAACTATTTTGCGTTTTTACGATTTATGTTTTCCTTATGTTTATCTAATATTGCTTCATGTTTCATAACATTTATTTCTTCTGTGATATTTAAGTGAAATTACCTTTAAGTTGTGCTATATATAAATAGTTATTTGCAAAATTATAAATTTAGATATTTATTTATTTACTCCTTTATTTATTTTATTATCTGTTGGTTTATTAAATTATTTATACATCTAATTATTTATTTATTTGTTAATTTGTCTATTTACATATTCATTTATTTATTTATTAATCTATAATTTAAAAATATTTCTTTACTTATTAACTTCAATTAAGTCGTGCTTTTGTTTAAAGCTAAACCATTATTTGACATTAAAATTTTTATGTACTCTCATACCTAATGTTTTTTTTAAATTTTTTTGTGTGCCGTTTAAATTGCAGGTTTTTCTAGAATTTTCCTTCAGAATCATAATGTTATGTAAAATAATAAATCTCTTTTCTTTATAAAATAAAATTAATATTTCAGTAGAAAGTTAAAATGTAAATTATAATATCTCTGAATGTTAAATGTGCGGTAACAAACTTACTTGAAAAGTTTTGTGATACCAAAAAAAATATCTATCTAACTATCTAACAGATCTCTTTGGTACTGGTATAGCTTTGGCCATTTTCCACCAATCAGGGGAAGAGGAGAACGTTATGCTGAATGTAGTTATGTGGATTAGACAACTGTAAATATGCGGAGGTATCATTTTGATGAAACGGATAGGTATACCAACCTCCCCTACAGCAGTAGACTTACTTCCTCCGACACAAACTCGAAATCAAAAGAATTGGGCGGTTCAAAAAAAAGTTGATTGTTTGGTTTAAACTTTCAATTGTTGCCGCAAGAAGGAATAAATGCATTGTTAATTTAGTCAACATCACGAACATTGTACGAGTTTTCTTTATCAATATCAACTAAACGCATGTTACTTCCCAGGTTTTTGGGTGACTTATTTACATTCATTCAATTCGCAGTATTTTATTCGACATAAAATGATCTACAAAGATCATCAGATCAACAGACCATCTACACAAGCAATTATTTTTAAGACGTGAATTTGGAATTCAAGCTTGACAAACCGGTACAATTATCACTTCTCAAATGTAGAGTAAAGGTTGGGGGATGAAAAGTTCTATTGTTCTTAACAATAGTGGTGCAGGTCTTCACTGCTTTGTCGATGGAGTGATTGTTTCCTTCAAAAATGCATCATATCTGTGCGTATGGCAGCGATCAACGAACTATCAAAGAGGCAGCTGGGTCCCTATCCCGTGTCCGGAAAAGTTTTTTCAACAAGCCGTTTGTCAAGTCAACAAGTCAATCGTTTGTTCTTAGTATTCTGTGCAAGCTCCGTCAGCGTTTTTTTTAGAGAAGTAATAGATGCGGCTGTGCATTTTCGTGGGAGAATTAAGCAAAGCTTCAATGAGTTTGCCTCAAACCATTCCAGCAGACCACCTTTCGTACGCCAAGGAGTATGTAAATGTAAAAGACATCGAATCAAGAATACTTGTTCTGCTGATTTGCATGGGAGTACGAATTAATGGCCATTTAATTTTGGTGGGAGACAACTTGCTTTATGAAACTTTTCGATACGTTTTCGTTAAAGGGATTTCCAACACTCATCATTGCTGGTAGAAGGTTTGTATCTTATATCTTATACAGTATCTATATTGTTTTATTGTTAAGGGAAAGAAATAAAACAGAATAACTGAGCAAAAGAAGAGGGAAAAAAAAAATTGTTTTTGAAGTCTCCGTCCTTCTTTGGGGGGTAATTTGTGAAACATGGTAACCTTAGATATTTGAATGTCTTTTACGTAGCGGGGGTATATTTGGAGAAAGGATTTTATTTCTCTTTCTATATGGGCGAAAGTTTAATTTCATCTGTGAGATTGCTGATGAGAAAATGATTATAATAAAATGAAATGAAATTGTATCTGAACAAAGACGAACGAAGCTGATAATAACATGTTTGGCACAAGCATGCCGAATTCGATGGGAAAAGTTTCGTCAATGTAATGATGAAAGTTATCAGATAACAGGTTACTTTCCAAGCAATATGATTCCAGTAACAATGCTGTATTTTATTCGATAAATGTTAGGCTCATTCCAATGCGGCTCAGGTGGGAAAGATTCATTGTGGTTTTGTGTTTTTTTGTTTGATTACAATTTCTTTTTACTCTTTGGGGGGAGTTTGAGGTGCAAATTGAATTATTTTCCCGAGTATTGAAGTTTTTTAGGGTATCTCATATTATCTCGATCTATTGAAGAGCATCTAAGGAAAGGTGCTTCGATTGCATTTTCATTTCAGTCGCACCTATATAGGCAATTATCATGAAGCGAATAACATGTATGAATGGTAACTTCCACCTCAAACTATGAGTCACCATAAAAACGGTATTCGAAAACCCATAATTTAAAAATAAAACAAAAAAATTAGAGCTATTAGGGGTCGTATTAAATAAGGTTAAACAGGTTGGATCCGCTGTTCTCAAAGACCAAATGATTTTCTTTTCGCTTTTTACTAAGACTATTCATCGCTTTCTTTGAACTCACTTCAATAATGGCCTCTCGACCAGTGAAATAGACTATCCTGAAAGAGCCCAGCCTTTGCTTTTTGATTGTTAATCATCGTACATTTGCTTTATTTTATCGAGCCAGTTAAATCGACGTGTTTTTGTTTGATTTGAAATCTGAATAAAAAATTTTGAATTAGAATTTTTTGAAGACTTGCTCAGTTTTCTTGCTTGCCGTCTGGCACTCTGGCTTATATTGCCTGACAGGCTGCATTCATTATTTTGTAGAAGCCGAAAAATTCGCAGTTTACTGGGTTAAGTCTTCGCTGAATCACCACTTAGGTGTCATGGAGTTGACTGTTTATTCCGATATCCAATGTGCTGAATGGATACTCAGTTATTCGATAACAACCATACGCTGGTTCTGTCCTCATTACCATCAATGCCTATTTACTTGGCATGTTTTCAAATCATGTAAAAGCGTACTTACTTGACGGTGTGCTGAAAGCAACGAATCCGCAACCTAATATATTCATATATCCTCTCTGGGATACACCTCCAAGGGATGCAAATATTTTGTTGTATCAGTTCATTGAAATCGAAAGAGAGCCTAGGATGAGGGAAAGGATCCCGAAGTCGCTTCTCGTTGTCTATGCCATAAAATATACATAAAATACCGCCTAGAAACCTTTCTAAAAATAGTAGGAATCGAGTTATTCCTAGTGAACTGTTTCACATAACAAGCCATTGTATTTGAATATAGGGAAGAGTTACAGAACATATTTTTGCATTTGTCAAAGAACTACGTTAAATAAATTCATTCACTATTATAGTCGTAAAATATTTATCAGACTTGAACATGCTTTTGAACTCCTACTCTGAAGAGAGCCAGCTCACTGTTTAGAGTTACTCAATCTTAGTTTCTTGATTTTTTCATTTTACTCTCTAAAAATTTAGATTCTCAAAGCTGCAGAAGTGCTGGAAATGAGCATGACATAAACAGTAATATTCTCAACTAAATAGGCTATCATATTACGATCAAATCACTGGAATTACTTCACAGTAATATTAGAAATATTACTGTGTCCAAAAAATAAGGTGACATTGTATTTATTTTGAAAATTCTTTATTTATTCTTCCAAATCAATTTCATCCCCTTCAAAGTAATCCCCTCCCGATGCAATGCACTTATACCAACGGATTTTCCAATCTTTGAAACACTGGTTGTAGTCACTTTCCGGGATGGCCTTCAGTTCCGTCTTCGCTGCGGCTTGAATCTCCTCTATCGTATCAAAACGGTGTCCCCGGAGCGGTCTTTTGAGCTTGTTGAACAGCCAGAAGTCGCACGGCGCCAACGATATGGGTTGAGTTTTTGGCGAAATGATCACGAATTACGAGTGCGGTATGGGATGGTGCATTATCGTGGTGTAAAAACCAAGAATTGTCTTTCCACAATTCCGGCCTTTTTAGGCGGATAGCGTTACGCAAACGACGCATAACGTTCAAATAATATTCCTTGTTGACTGTTTGGCCGGTTGGAAGGAATTTATAAAGCACAACACCACGATAATCGAAGAAAACAGTCAACATGACCTTGATTTTTGAGCGCCTTTGGCACGGTTTTTTTGGTCTCAGCTCTCCTTTGGCACGATATTCGCTCGATTGATCAGTTGTTTCGGAGTCGTAAGCATAGATCCAAGTCTCATCGCCAGTTATAATGCGTTTCATGACATCCTGGTAGTCGGAAAGCATTGTTTCACACACTTCAACGCGACGCCTTTTTCCAAAAAATTCAATGTTTTCGGTACCAGTCGAGATTTGACGCGCTTGAGGCCCAAAGCATCCTTCAAAATGGTATTGACTGAGCCTTTCGATAAGCCAACTTCATCAGCAAGGTCTCTTATCGTTAATCGATGGTTTTTCAACACCAAATCTTTGATTTGTTGGACGTGAGCTTCATCGGTTGAAGTTGATGGTCGCCCAGAACGCTCTTCGTCTTCGACACGTTCACGGCCGGCTTGGAAATCACTATACCACTTGTAAACATTTTTTTTTAGACATATCCTCATCATCAAAGGCTTTCTTCACCATCCTCAACGTATCCGCAGCAGAAAATTGATTCCGCAAAACAAAATTTAATGCAAATTCTTTGCTCAATAAATTTCGACATCGCAAAAAACGAAAAACTCACTTTTGGCAGCTCACAAAACGACGCGTATCTCAAACACTATGGATATATTTTGACATGAAATTTCACATAGATGTCACTGACAGTACTACCAACCTAAAAAGAAAGAAAAATTTCCAAATCCTTCGGCGCGCGCAGTTTAAATTCATATGTCACCTTATTTTTTGGACACAGTAGTATACCTCAACTGTCACACCTTGATTACGACATTATTTCTTCAGACCAGCGGGGTCGCGCCTGCTTCGATGCCAACGAAAATACTGTAGCTCAAATGATCTAATAAAGTGACTTGCCATATTTGGATGAAGTAAAATTCAAACACCTTCTGGTGTTGTATAAAAAGACTTATATTGAGTAATACAAACAGACTGACCTGGGTATAGAGCTGGGTAGTGTAATTTATTGAGTGCCTGCTGTGCAATGCTGTGCAGTCAACGGTTCAAATTAAGATCAATTTATCGGTGCCTACACAAGGCGGTTGTGGCGTAGTTGGTAAAGTACCTGTGCTTTGATTGCTTCAATTGATAGCTCCGATATTCGAATGCTAAAGTTATTTAGTTTTTTGAGTCCGGTTCATGGACCGTTTGCCATTTGGATAAAACTAATAACAATCAACCATTGCATAATTCGACCAGATAAAGTTGTCTAATTGATGGGTGACGTTGTTGTAGTGGTGCCAATTTCGGACTCTACCCACGGAATTGAAACCAAATACATCTGAGTTTCTCAAAACAACGTTCATCAACTAATTCTATCGCTCCCTCTGTACAAGATGGATTATATGAGTTTTAAGATCCACTTGAGTGCGAGTAAAATATTAAAAAAAAATCCGCTCCAATGAAGTAGTAAAGTTGGGAGTAATATGCACTTTGTTAAAATCCCAATAAGGAATCTCCTTAGAAAAATTCATATGAAAAGTGTTTCCAGGACTTTAAGGAGATCGAGTAGAATTAGACAAGTTTCTGTTGCCAACAGTCGACAGAAAAGCGGAATTTGTAAGAAAAGAGTCCGCCCATCATATACTTTGCGTGCATCTTGAACAAGTTACACAGAGAAAGACCTATTGAAAGTAGAGCTCCTTCTGATGAAAAGGGGACTTCTTTAACTTCTGAAAATCGTATATCGACGGCTTGAAGAGCCAATCTTAAACTAAAATTTCTCGTCTCTGAGGGAAAAATAATTGATCTTTTAAAGGAAATTGGAATGGGAATGGCACCGCAATCAACATTGGCCTGTTTTAAATTGCACAGTTTTCTTTAGCGTAAGACAAACCTCATATAAACTTAAGTATTAATCTTCACTCTTTTTGTTTAAAAACCCGATGCGAGTAAAACCTTCTTCTTGCCGACCACTGTTACTCATCCGTTTAGTAGCACTTAACACCTTTCGTTTATAGTCCCATTTTAACACTCCATCTGTCTGAAAAGTTGTACACTTTGTGTTTTTTGGCACTAAAACCGAATGCCTAAGCTTGAGCTGCATTATGTCCCCCTTCAAAGGATTTTCACTCTCACCTCAGTCACAAAGAAAAATGAAAGAAAAACAAAATAAAATGAAAAAAGAGGTAACCAACTCCAAGCCCTTCCATTAACACACAACTTAGTGTTATTGCTCCATCCTTAGGCTCCATAAAAACAAATCCAAGGAGTAATTCCTTAACGATCGTTTTACAGGCATTGGCATGTAAAAAAGCTTAAATCCCTTCAACATCCAATAAAGTATTTTTATTAAAAAGAAATTCGCCGCTTCCTCTCTGTCATCCCTGGCATCATAAAAATATATACTTTGCACCGCTTTGTACATTCTCCTTTTGCAGCATTCAAAAAACTTGCAAAAAAAGTAAACAAAAAAAAAAAAACAACAAAATAAGATTCGCTCATCATTTATATCCTTCGTAAAAAATCATGAAGAATGCTTGCTAAATTGAAAAGGGATCCTTCCGAGTACAAAAAAAGAGGAAACGAAAAAAGAAAAGAAAAATGCAAGTCAAAAGGGAACAAGGTAGGGAAGCATTAAGTGAATCAACAAACTAAAGCGATATCCTTTTTGGGCGTAATAAGTAAAAAAAAAACAACAAATAAATAAGGCATCCTTGCTCGTTAATTTTTCCCGCTCAACCCTCTCAACCTTCACCTACTCGCACACAAAAGTTAACATTGCATAATTCAATTTCTTCCAACAAGCCAACTGCAAGTGACGAAGGACGAGACGAAACAAAAAGGAGTCGACAGTAAGAAAGAAATTCCACGTTCGGACAACGAAAAATCCGAAATGTTTTTTTTTCGTCCTGCTCGGTAGAATCCCTAAATTCATTTCTCTATGGAAATGAAATTTATGACCGACGCAAATAATAATTTCCTTTCGTTTTTTTTCCCAGCCCTTCCTTCAAATAAATTTCCGCTATATCATGGCTAACTAATAAAAAATGCTGAACATGTCTCGGCGAGTGAAACCGAGTCCTTTTCGCTCCTCTTGTGACATCGATTTACACTCTTTGGTTTGTTTTTTTTTGGCCTCAGAAATTATCCTCTGACCAACCGCCCATTGCTTGCAGATCAAGTTTTAACAGTGTCCTTTTCAGTGCACAAGGATTCCCCATCTTGATTAGTCTCTTCCAGTCGACAATGTTCCCATCTTCAACCATTTTTTTCTTTAATTATTTCACTCGTACCCACGTGAAAAACCAACATTCGTCCTTTTTAAGATTTTTCAGAAGGTCCTTAAAAAGAAAGCATTTGAGTATTTGTGGTAGGAAAATGCCATACGCGCCACAGGACTCTGGGCAGGTAGGAAATGTACATAAAGGATCAAGAGACCAACAATAACATCGTTTTTAAGGATGTCCAGGATTTGTTGTGCTTACGTATTGCCTCTGGACATTGTTGCTGCCATAATGGAATAATTATTTCTACGACCGCAAGAAAAAAAGCTCTTTTATCTCTTCGCTGTTCGGGGCTGTGTGTTCGTGTTTTTCTTTTTGTGTCGATTTTTTCTCAATGCAAGGACGAACTTGGATGGAAAAAAAATATTACGAAATTGCTCATGTTCATTGCAAAGTCCTGTTGGGTTTTTGTATTTCTTCCTTTCCTTTTTTTTAGCACATTTTTTTATTACTTTGTGCGTTCTCCGTTCGCTTTTGGTAATTACTTTGTAAAAACTTTCTACTTAATCCGATATATTTAGCTGGCGGAGGTTTCCTTTGGAGAGCCTTCTCGCCAGGACAAGAATAAAGAATAATAAAACGCCGAACTGGGCATGGCTTTGTATGCTGCGGTGGTATTGAAGATTTTCAGTAATTTTATACGTTTTTGGAAAAACATTTCGCAAGTCTTGTGAATCTGAATATTATTGGCCTAAGGATAAGTTCCTGTAATGTTTTGTGAATGCGAAATTATGTTTTAAAGATCAAAAAACCTCGAGAATCTGAGGAAGTTTGGGGGAAGCTGCATCTTTATGAGGTCTTCAATAATCACTATCATTCTGATCCTAATGATGAATGTAAAATTATTTATTTTTTTAATTGGAAGTGATTGAACAGAGTGGGCGAAAGATAAGGACGTCTTTGAAATTAAGACCGAACTGAACTGTAAAGATATCAGATGAAATTTTTGAAAGCAATGCTGAGCCTTCTTTTTGGGGAGATACCTACTGTAGGTTGCTTTTTAAAAACCTTAACAAAAATTAAAGCCTTAAAGCCTTCGGAACGAGTTTGGAATATTATTCTATTCAAATGATTTCGCTAAAGGCGATCCTGTCAACCCAATTTTAAAATATATTTCCGATGGTTTCGACCTGCGAATTTGAATTTGCCTGAAATATCTCAGCTCGAAGGCATCAAATCGCAGCTGTTTGATGGCCAAGGTACTTCACCAAGAGGATTGGTTGCATGAATTTTCTTGGCTTGGAATGGCTTTAAATCGATTGTTGCTTCTGTGGTTTGTAGCTCTTCCAAATCCAAATCCTGAATATCTGGAAATTAAAAGTTAGTAATGCTGCCTTGTTATGTTTACTGTCATCTTGGTAGATGAATCTAGCTCTTAATCTGAAGAAACTGCAATCAACTTGTACAACGAGGATAATTTAATGATGGTTGAGGCAGGATGAACGTCGCTTTCGACATAGCAAATCATTTTCTGTGACAATTCAGAATTTGTCAACAAATTCGTCCTAAAGATATTGCTGCAAATCATGTAGCCTCCCTTTGTTATAATTTTTAATGCAAACAACTTCGCTATCGGTCAAGTGAGCGTCAGAATTGTTTATGCCCATTTGGGCTTTTACACAGTATTGTTTTAGCTTTCTTTTTAGATCGGTGACATCGAACAATACCAAAAATAGAAGGAATGAACTTAAAGAAATAGGCCTGTAAAATCGCCCGATTTTACCACTCCGAAATTTTCTCTCAGAGCGACACAGAAACTCCTCCTTCAAAATATTCATTGTCACCCTAAGGTGTGTTCTGTTGCACAATCCCTTTGGAACATCTTGCCATCCTCAATTTGCGATAGTAAAAAATCATCAATCAATCTGTGCTCATAAAAAAAAACCGAGCCACAAAGGAAAACAATCGAAAAATTGTGCAGTGGTTTGAATCTCTGATGTTTACTACGGTTTGTGTCCGAGAAGAGACGAACATTTTTTTATCGAATTATTTAAATTCGCTCAATTCGCAGTGTTTCATTTGTCGTTGTTTGAGGTGCTTGCAATCTGAGTTTTTACATATGATGACATTTTGTGAGTAACATGCATGTTCTTAGTGCCCCAAATTTCGTTTCTTTATATACCTACTCATTCAGATGGAAAGGAGCCTCGTCACATGCGATGAATTTCGTTCCCTTCGTCGCTGATGTTTATGAGAGCTTGAGCGCTCTTTAGTTTGCATGCAGTAGCTGATGGATCATTTGAACTTCTTTTTCAAATCTACCAGTACTACGAGGCCTTTCTCTACTTTTGGCCATCGGGCTTAAGTTCGACCGGCAAGCCTGTACTTGAATTTACGTCGCATCGCATCAAAACCACTAAACAATTTTTGATGACGTAGGGTAAACTACTTGCACAATGTATAAAAAAGATGGAAACTTACACATACGACTAAGCCACGTCTGTCGACTTGATTGCTCCCTAACCCATCCATGACAAGGTAACGAAAACGAAACGATAGCGAGCCCTAATATCTGATTAACCTCATTTGCCGTATTCCACGCTCTTCTAGTCAACTCAATGTTGCCTGTAATGTCCTTGTGCCTACACACAGCCGACAAAGTATCTGGGCTGTTAATGGCATAGTGAAAGCCCGCCGAGCATATGCCAACTGCTGGACAGCAAATTACAATGTCGTCGTCAGTCACTCTGATTCAGATTAGAACTCCGATCCTTCGACGAAGCACCAACATTCATGGGCCTAGTATGAGAACGAGCATGGCATAAGGCTCTCCCGATCGCCCACTTGGTAATGACATCTTGATTGTGTAGGTCGTTCGCATATGAATTAACTGCCGCCACTCAAGTACTCATGTACATGTGTGCCTCCTTTGGCAGGGATGATTCCTCCTTGGTATCAACGCGCGCCACAAAAATTCCATCTCAAGGACATGTCGCCATATGGATGTGGGGTAAGCATTTTTTTTTCCTTTTTTTTATCCTTGGATGGGTGGTGGCGTGCTCACTCACTGGGTCTTTGGCTTTTGCTTTATACTTCATCGGATGCTGATGGTGCCACTTGGTTGCGGTGGTGGCAAGATTCAGGGATGTGTTACCACCGCAACCACCTCAAACTTATTGGTGGCGTTGAATCAGCTATAGGGATAGGCGGATGTTGTTTTGGGCACCTCTGGATCACATTATTATTCATGCGGGTCGTCGACGCGGGTGTGTCCTAGTCAAAGGCAAAATAAAATGTGATGGCACGACAGTGGTAGCGCCCTACGCGGCGGCGGCGTTGGCTTCGAAGCCAACCTAATGATACTGCAATTCGGGTTTTACTAGGTGAATTTCAATTAGGATCTGCCATGGCGGTAAACATTTGCATAGCGGCTGCGGTTTTAAACAAGGTGGGTTTTTTCTTATTTCGACGGACGGATAGTCCCTTGAGGGCCTTCCGCTTTGTGGATACTGGTTTGTTTCTATGCCAGTCCAATGGGGTAATTGAAACGTAACCAAAGCAAAGGTAGCATACGCATCGGTGTTGGAGTATAAATTGAGAATGCAGATTGTGTCACAGTAATTGGGATGCATTCGCTTGATTTGTGTACGCAATGATCATTGAAACTAATTTGGGGTGATTTGAAGTAGATGGTCATGTAAATTCAACAATTGTTTTAAATGCCAGTCGATTTTGGCTAAATTGGTTTTCGTTGTCGATGTTTTTTGTCGTCATGTCCCCGTATAGCCATCGCAAATTCGGCTTTGTATGCCGGTGCGTTGTCTTCGTGATATAGTCCCTCAGCTCATTACTCTGCGTAAGAAAATCCTGTAAAAGTTAATTTTTTTCAATAATTTTTTTTTATACTTTGCTGGCTCTCAAGAGGTTATGATTACTCGTTTAATGCAAGTAGCGAGTGGAAGAATAAGGAGAAGAATGACAGATTCTTTTTAGTGGTTTGAGTAACTCAGTTGTATTTGGTTTCAATTCAATTCCGTGGCTAGAGCCCAAAATTGGACGGATGATTCGATACCGACTTATTGAAAGTTTGGAAAATTTAGCTCAACATCCAGTTATCAGTGTTATGCCTTCACAGCAGAGCCATCTACACATAAATCTACATAAACCACAACACGAACTAAGAACTCTAACCGATACAACAACCACTGCAATAACGATTCACTCTGCAAACTCCATCACGGCAACTCGTTTCTTCTTTTGTTTGGCGCTTAACATTCTGGATGCGCAAGCGCCGACTCTACTCAGCTGAGACTTCTTGCACCTGCGTGCAACTATAGAATGTAGAAGCACGGAGTCCCGAATGTGTAACTCACTTAATTTGATGGCGCAGAAGCAAGCCTGGGCCACAACCAGCTACATATGAACATATATGCATCCACTTGGATACACAAAGCTAGTTGGAGTCCCATCCCCTTTTGTGTAGGATTGTGAGGTTGAAACACCCCATCTGAGGATGGTTATCAGAAACGTGAGATCATTTAATAACATTAAAAGGAAACTCCAGTACCACAAAAAAGAACGTATCGAAAGATAGTTTTTCTTCGGAAAGACCATCGTTGGTTTTAGGGCATATGCTCTTTCGAAGGACATATGGTGCACGATGTTCAATGAACAAAATAAATGATCTACTGCAATCACCATTTGCCATTGGGATTTAACTCATGGCCCTATGCTAGAATTCTTATTTCGTATCTTCTGAGTACTTATTTTTATAGACGATCTGTCATTGCTAGTCTTGTGAAGAAATATCACTGATATTAAGGTGATTACACAATTTTCCAAAATATAATAAATTGCGCTTGCTATATTAGTAACTAAAAACGAACAAAATGCTGCAAACTGAGTAAATGCAAACAGGTCGAACTAAAATTGTCCATTTTGGGCACCATTCTTGGAGCATTCGAAACCAAAAAGCGTCTTATTATCAAACCACTACACACTGTTTTCAATTGTTATCCTTATCCTTCTGCAAGTTCTTACAAAATGCATTATAAGGGTAATCAGAATCCCTTGAGAGAACGTAAATTACAAACATAATGTGACAACAAGTGTGCAAGTTGATCAAGATTGTAAAAACGAATAGATAATTTAGGCATCCTAGTTAAACGGGCTTATCTAGCAGTTATAATAAATATAATCAAGGGTGTCCAGTGGAAGATTTTCAAAAAAATATTAAGCCAAAAAATAAAGCGTCATTCTCATGTCTCATTCAAAGAAAATGGACCTGTTTTCAAATAAATTCTTACCAAGACACTCTTAAAATTGTGAACATGCAAGAGCTAAAGCGTTAGCTCAATGAAATCAACTTTAGATATATTCCTATGGAGCATAAATTGTTTCTGATTATGTTCAGCGTCTCCACTGAAACTTTAGCATGGTTGACTGGTTGAAAGTTGAAAGTTAAAAAGGAGCCAAGTTCGAGATTTTCGTGCACAATTTAGTTGCTATGATAAAGACCCCTTTTTGTTGTATGGTGGTACTCCATAATTTTTAACTTAAATCAATTTTTATTATTTGTTGTTAGCGGACAGATGGATGGACTGCCCGCGGAGCCTTAGATTTAGGGACCCGTTGACACGCTTTTGGTACGGAACCCTTAAAAGAGCTGCATTGATCCCTCATTATTTTTCAAAAACGTTTCAGCTTTGCCTTTCTCGTTTTGGTTAATCGTAGTTTAATGGTGCTTAAACTTCTGAACCCATGACCATCGTTGCATCCTCGAACCACTCACTAACTCGTCAAATATTCAAGTGCTGACGAATGAGCGACGCGTACAAACCAACGAAATATTGCCCAATAGAAAACGTGATCTCCCACCATATGATTCATCGAATTAGCTTAATAACGGGCGTCAAACGATACATCTTTCACATACTCGTATTTTATTCTGTTTACAAACGAGAAATTACAATTCAGTCGAATGCTAAACTGGATTCCTTGGCCAAATATATGATATTTCGATGGTGCCTTTGAATTAAACTGAGGCCAAGAAGGAACATAGTAAAGCCAGTTTATCCAGATGTGGTCTGTTTTTTTAATTAAATTTTCTCATAGCCTTCTTCTTTTCATAAAATTGAGTTGCAATTTTAAAAAACATCGCATTACTTCATTTTTGATTTTATATTATAATTGTTGTTTGTTGTTGTCGGACAGACGGACGTACTGACATACGGACGGACGAACAGTGAAGCCTAAGTAAAAGACCAAGTTTATCCCCTTTGGGTACGGAACCCTTGAAACGACATTTAACTTGAGACGAAATTTAGATCGGAGTGTATGGCCGTTTTTTAATAACGTTAAATCGTCAATTGGTCGTAATTTTTTGACACATCCTTTGGTCACCGTCAAATGATTTTTTTTGTAAGGGTATCTGACAAATTAGAGCCCTTAACAAATTTATTGGAAAAAGTTTTTAGAACATTTTCCAAAAGCTACTATGTATGATTTCATTCATCATCATGCAGATGACGCTATCGAACGTTATTCTAGGGCAGTTTTAATGCATGATTATTTTTTCGAAAAAAAATACTTTTGCAGTTTGCGTTTAAGAACATTTTACAAACTCATTTTTGACGCAGATGACTTATTCAAAAACAGCCTAATGATAGTTCAACTTTAACGTTAATTATCGCAAAGTCAAATACTTATCAAGCTGATGCTAAATAAAACAAAAACAAGACGACTTAGTCTGATCATAATTTGGACTATTCACAAAAGATTTGTCTTGAAGCTCTAGCAATAAAACCTTATCGGTGCCGCTTATTCAGCCAAAATAGCAATAAACATGGCGCCCTAAATTTGGCTAAGTTATTTATTAAACCATTGAAACTTTGGTTTATCGATATCCGAATAGCGACACCTACGGGGAATAAAATCCAACATACCATAATTTGGCAGCACGCTTTTACTGACAAACGCTATATTTACGACAGCATCGACTGTAAAACATTATCACCTAATCGAAAGTATCGGGTGAAAATTTCAACTTACAAATACATCGTAAATAACATCCTCTTACACTGTTAGTCGCAAATCAAATAAATTGGTCCCACAAGTATCCAAAAGACCGATAGGGTTACCGATTGTACAATTTGTAGGAATTCCATTCCACCGGCTGTTGTGCCGCTCTGGCGATGGTCAGGACGAATGGAATTCAATAAATTTTATGAATTATGACGTAATCGATGTGTCTATAGGCCATCGTCGAACAACTGAGCATATATCCTTTGTCAATAGTGTTCTGTGGATATGGATGTGTATGTATTCCGTGGCGGTGTAATAAAAGCAAAAATATGACCAGATATAGCGGAGGAGTCGAAAGCGAGGTTGAAAGCTAGAAGAACACCTTCAGAGCTTCGAATAACTTTCGTCCTGTTTGTTTTTGTCCTTTTTTTATTTGCTCTCTTTTTCTTTGCATTCGGATGCCTTTATTATTTGACTTGATTTTTTTTCTGTTTATTTTTTTTTGACAGCAATAAATTGTCCTTTGTGGATGATTTTCGGTGCCGGTTGTGCAGATCCTTCGACTGGAGAGGTACACATTTACCTATCCTATTTCTGAAGGAATGCGACCCATGGGACATATAACTGTTGGACAACTGGAATTGTTTGTCTTTCCTACCTTCGCAATAAATTGCAATAATTTTGGAAATTCAGAGCAAACTTACTCCATTATGGCAGAAAGTTTTCACTCCAGCTTTCATCCTTTTTCTTTCGCTTCTTTTTGTGGGTTGGAAAAAAACGAGGAGTATTTCGGCTGTTTTTTTTTTTTCTTCTTGGTTTTTGTTCTGCCTGAACTTGGAGTGTGGAGATTTTATTTTGTTGTTTTCTGGTGCGGTGTCAGATGATTATTCCTTTGAGAATCGGTGCTGAAAGGATAGGGATAAGGAACGAAAGAGAATATGGAGCAATGTTTAAGTTTTATTTTTATTATTTTTTTTTTTGTTTTTTTGGTGAGCAGCATAGGGGCAAAGCTTTGGCATTCATTGCAGACACTTAAGGCGAATAGGCAGTTTGTGTAATCTAGTTGTGGGATCTGCCTGAGGGGAGGAATTTTTATTGTAGATTCTTTTTTTGTTAAGTCCATGTATGTGGCGTTGTTTTTGCGGCTGAGGGACTACAGATGTAAAATATGAGTGCGCTGATGGGGAAAAAAAGGGAAGACGTTTGTAACAACTCTTAATTGCAGCGGTTTTGAAAAGGGAAGTTAAGGAGCTTACGACTTACTAGTTCATTTGGTATTTAGTTTAAGTTTCTGATTACTCTGATGCATAAACTCTTTTTGTTCCAAATAATTTGTCAGATAAACGTTTTATCTTGTCTTTTCAAAACTTGACTCATTAAACTTAAAAATGAATACATTTGTCTGACCTTATCGCAGTGATTGCTTTTTTTTTTGCCTGCCATTATGAATTCATAAATTGTTACCAGTTGATGGCGGCAGCCACGATGCCATTTCACAAAATTGTGACAGGTGACAATTCGAAAATTGTGACAGTAACACGCCCGTCATGTTAATAGCAATATGGCGAACCTCAACGGATTTGTTCCCTCTGAAGAGAAATTATCTGTCACTAATAAATGAACATGGAATGGTAATTAGGCTGAGACTCATGACTTTTGATGGAAAGATTTTTACTTGTTTTTAAGTGTTGTTAAGGCTTATTCAGTTGCAATTTTTTCATAGGCGGTTTTTCAAAGAGCTTGTTATACTCTATAAAGTTAAAGTACCAAAAAACCGGTATGGTGAATTTTTAAATTCAGCTTATAATAAATATCTCTTTAGATTGCAGTTGCCTTATTTCGTTTAAAGCTGTCAAATGTAATTGGAACATTCCTAATGCATCAGAGGATATCCAAAAAGAACACCTGGATATGCTACTTTTGTGGAGAATCAGTCATTACCATAAGCCAACCAAACCTTGCTACAAAAAGGATCCCTGGAATTTAGTACCCCGTAAAGGTGGCTGTTATTTTGAGGTTAAACGTGTCATCGATTCACAAGGAATTGTAGATGTATATAATAAGCATTTTTAGTAGGTGCTTGGATATAAGGAAGAACAACGAAGAGACTCCAACCGCCAAGTTATTGTAGAACAAGTTGGTGTGGGATTAAAAATTACATAAAACAGCAAAGCTGTGGGCTGCGGAAACGACGATATTATGCCGGACGATTCCAGTCGTTTCTCTCCATCTCACGTAACAAACGACAGTTCTCTGTTCTGCTATCCATCTAATTATCGAGGTAATGCCTGTTTAACGTCCCCTATTAACCCTTTTCCATACGTAATAGGAAAATCGGCCAATTAATCGGGTCATCCTGGAAGAGTCTAACGATGCTAAAGCCGCAGTATTCATCGCACTGAACGATTTAAAGAGATGGTCGAACTGGGCCTCTTCGGAAAATCTGATCTCAAAACATGCGATGTACTGTGTAATTTGGACCAGGAACCCCCAAATCATTCCATGATATGCACAGTCATATGATTTTTTCATCTCATTCGTGAACAGATATTGAGACTGCTGGCGTCAACAGGAAAAGCAATATCTTTTTCAACGCTGTGCAGATATTGAGTTATGGAGAAGATGTTGACATCTTCCCTTGCATCTTATGACATGGTAATAAGGTTTTCTGAGGAAAAAAAGGGCATTTATGTTCTCTATTGACGTTGAAATTGTCGTCCGCCTGAGTCTGGCTTTAAACTTTCCTTCTTCAGTCTAATCTCTTCATTTCAAAGTTATGATTTATAGGCTTGTCTTGCTGGACTTCCAAAATTGAAAAGATGATATCATTGGCTCTACAACGAAGGCATAAGACATTGACAGCAAAGTGATTGCGCAATTTTGCAAAACACAAAGTCTGGTTCCATACTGGGCATTTGGGGTTTTTTAATAAAATTTTTATCGATTTGGAGTTAAATTTTGTGCAGTAAGTTCCCCCACTCTTGTCAGATATTTCCATTGCTATTTTTAAAAGTCTTCGACTTATTCTCGTATACTCGTGATCTCAACAAACCCCAATAACTGAATAAAGCGATTAATTTGCGGGAATAGAAACTCAAACTTAAACCCGATGACAACCCGATGAACCGTCCAAGCTTCGTTGAGGAATTGGAGAGCGTTGGCGCAATTTAAGACCAGAGTACAGGATATAATCAGTAGTATTGCGAGACACATCGTCTGGTTTACGTTAAATGAACACTATGAGTGATTCTGCCGAGTTTTCTTTGAGCTTGACCAGTTCCCGTGAGACAATCGGGTAGTCCTGCTTTGCAGTTCACGTCACGCCAAGGTTACTGACGAATTAAATCACTTCTAGCTACATATGCATTTATATACTATATAAACACGTGGACACACAAACAAAGAGTTCATTGAAAATATTTTAACAAGATCGTGATCCCTTTTTAGTTCAGTTTTTGACCGGTGGATGGAATATGGCCCCACATTTGCGGCCTGAAACGAACTATGTAAGACCACTATCTCCAATCCCAAAGGATTCAAGACAAAATGTAAGACTATGAGTTCTGTTTTTTTGAAGGTAAAGAAGCTTAAGCGGTTCAATATCTCGATCACGAAGCTACCAAAACAGAAAATCTGTACGCAAAATAAATAAACTCATTGCGTAACGAAGTCCGTGCAAAATGTCTAGGAAAATTCCAACAACTTGCATATTTATAGAACTTGCGTCCCAGTGATTTCTGTAACAAATTTTAAGGGTTCCGTACCCTAAGTTTGCCATCGAGACCTTATAACTAAGGCTCCAATGTACGTCAGTCCGCTTGTCAGAAGGCAATTTGTTCTAAACCGTAATGGGTGGACACTCATTTTCACTGAGTGTGAATTGCTATGGCCGCTATAACAGAAAATTATATAAAATAATTTAAAGTCGAAAATAAAGGGGTCCCCATACAAAATACGTGTTTTTTGGCAGTATTTTCAAATATAGCACGGAGATACGGAATTCTTTATGCGCAGTTGGCCCCTGTTGTAAGTGCCCAAGTGTGTTTTTTACAAGGGAATCCTAGCCTTAGAAAAAAGGTTTTAAAATTGCTTGAATCCACAGTGGAAGAATAAAAAAAACTTTTTGAACACCACATCAATATTTCGTTCTCTCTCTTTTTTGTTTGATGGTGTTCAGTCTCAATTTTTCCATCCAAAATATTTCAAATTTAAGGCACATTTTGTAAGCCGTGAAAACAAGAAGAGTACGAGTATTTTTTGCACATTTTTAAACTAACTACAGCGATTTGCAAAATAAACAACATCAGTGAATATGTTTCCTTGATCTTCATAATTCATCTCCAAACTTCCGGCTGTATGGAACTCCATTTCAATCTTAAAACTCAGTCCGCATCGCAGAAGATTTATCCTCAGCGTAAAAAGAGCCAACGAGACGTCATTTTTGTCCAATTTTATGAGACGCACACGAGTACAAAACCAGCAAATCGTAAATTATAACTAAATTATTCATGTTGGCATTTCAATGGTTCAGAAACGTGAACATAATTCTCCCTCATAACGCAACTCGACAGTGCGATATAAACAGCAAAAAAGAAAAAAAAAAACATGGCTGACGTATACTCAAAAAGCCATAACTATGCACTAAGGAGGAGCCATACTGTTCCAAGGAGCCAAAAACTTTTCCAATAAAATCATTTAGTGTATGGAATGGAAGTAGATAGTAGATACCCGATATCAAGTGCATAAAGATTGTGAGTATCTTTTTGGCCATAATCGAACTTAGATACAAATCGTTTCTCATTCTTTTTTTTTTTTGTTTTTTTGTCTGATTCGACGGGATTTTGATTATCGAAAATGGACTGAGTCTCTGAGCACAATCAAGCCACCCTCCTCCAATTCGAATTCCATTGTCGTGCCGAATGTTTATGCATCCCAAGGGGACGTTGGCCATACTGTGCTAATTTAGTTTGGGAATATCTAAAAATCGTAAGATTTTATGGCGCAATGGTTTCGAATAGACTGGAGAATGAGGTTTGTTTTTGGGGCCTTGTGTAACTTGTGGTTTATGTCCTGTATACTTCCAAGTTTCCAATTGTGTTCGCTCCACAAATTAATACCTTAACAATGCTTTGGCCGTAGGAGGTTGGGTAGTTAGCATCTTTGGTCTGTTAAAAAGGATATTCAATTTCATTGAGGGTATACGAGTATCTCCTTGCTTCGCTATCCCTTTTAACTGGTTAAATTCTGTTTAATGGGACTTTTACAACTTGTGGAATGCTCACATTACGAAAAGTGGATCCAACGATCCAACGACGACGAGGCAGGTGGAGTGGCTGGAGTTTGAGTAAAAAACATCGGTTCCGAATGTCCTCAATCATTCGCCCACAATCTGACCCGAATTTTTATGGCCTGATAATCCTTTTTCGTCTGTACCCAACCATATTTTCCCCTTACTTACAAGCAAGCAAGGGAGTTTGGGGTTCCTTTAGCATAATCTAGCTTAGGACTCTTAGAGAAGATGGAAAGTGAACAGTCGTTTGTGAAAGAGCAGGAGACACGGTGGTGGCAGGACCCTTGATATCCTGTAAAATTTTATCACTTGTTTATGCCTTGAACAATGCATACATTTACATTTCGAAGCACCACCGACCATTTCACTTTATGGCAATCACATCAGAATTTCACTTGCGCTTTTCTTTTATTTCAAGATCATTTTAGATACAGATACAGATACAGTCGCAGCTTCAGCTGTATGTACGAGTATGCTTTGATTTCGTTTTCATTGGATTAGTGATATAATCATCGTTAGGGAGTAGTACTCGGTAAGCTCGTAAAATATTTGATGGGGCGCGCGCATTGCGGTTCAGCACAAACGATGGCAAGGACCTTGAGTCCAGCAGTAAACTGGACGGTTTATGATTTGTTAATTTCCGGTGCAAATTCAATGATGGGCAGAATGAATACGCCAAAAAAAAAACAAGAAAAAACAGCAAAATCGATGCAAAGTGTGTCGTTTGCACTTACCCCATGATAATCAAGGATAAGGGATGCTCGTAAAATTCGATAAATCGGTCATCTTTACCCCTGCTCCTGCACACAAGGTCAACAGTGGTAGGCACTCCTGGCAGGATGAAAAACAAATCCGACATATTGACTTGAGAAAAAGTTTCGTCGTCGGTTCTGTTTTTTTTTTTTTTTTTTTGGGCCATCATTGAATATGAATCGCCTCATCAGTGGGGTAAATAGTTTGATTTATAGCTTCGGTCAGTTGAATGGCATTTTGAGCTTTCACATTCACGAGAGTTTTGATGGTTATCGGTTTATTTTTATTGGTCCTCGACGGAAAGTGTATGCGGTCTAAACGATTGAAAGTAGCTTTTAGTTGTGTGCCCTTGAAAAAAACTCGACTATCGTTCTTGCAAAAAAAAAAAAACGAAAGGAAATAAAATTCTATGATTTCGTTAAGTGAATCCGGAAACTTGCCAACATTTCATCCACTCGTATCTACATATAGAGAACATGGCAGACGTTCGTATTTGTTGGTGAACTATCGAAGCGTTGCCTGACTTTGTTTGGTTGAGTTGTTTTTTTTTTACTTCTTTTTAGTGCTCACTTAGGCGAAATGGAATTTTGAAAAAAAACAAGCATCCGGTTCGGTGAAAGAGACTATTCTTCTTCCGTTTTTTTTTTGGTTTTGATAATTTAGAACAAACATACTTTGATCAAGAACAAGGCGAACTTAGTCCATTAGTACAGCTCATTGAACAAATCTTCCTTAGATTCACGAGGAGTTGTTCTTGGAAGTTTAGTGATTTAGCAAAAGTGAAGAAAACAATGTCTAGAGTGTTTTTTGTTCAAAACTATTTATTTGTTAAAATAAACAAAATATTTTAGCCTCAAGCTATTGTATCCGATAGCGGACACAGAAACTATACACAATTCAATGGTATGTTCCTGTTAAGGAAGAAGTTGGAGAATTTAAATATCTTTCTAATAATAGTGGTTGGAGATGTTATGTCGATTTGGCTACTTGAAGTTGTTTAAAAACTATAATCCAGCAAATTTTACGGTAGCCTTAGTTCTACAGCTTTTTGAATATTCTTAATCACAAAGTTTCAATTGGGCATTTGTATGGCATAAACATATTTTTTTTTTCATTGTTTCAATATTTATAAATAAAAAAATAGAACACTGAAGAACAATAATAAATAAATTAAAATGAGAACATTTTTGGCATTATCATGAAAATAAAATTATTTAAACGATTCAAAAGAACAGTGATTATTTTTCGCCTTCAGTTCATTTATTTAAAATAAAGTTTGCCTAAGTCAATGTCAACATTTATATTTGCTGCCATGAAAAGTCTCTCGCACTTAAGTATTGTCTAAGTGTGCAGCTTTATAATTTTTTTAAAATTTTATATATTTGAACAACCTTACGAGCTTATTGCATATTTTGTCGGCGTACGGAGCTAGAATAAGAGCCAATATTAATTTGCATTGATTAGCAATAAGAGTGAAATCAGCACATATCCAAAGCTTGCGGCAACCGTACATACGACCATATGGTCATGCCACATTTCATTTTAGTCAAAACCAGTACCAGAAGCCCGTGTCAAAG
Source organism: Orthonevra nobilis (assembly GCA_963555765.1). Taxonomy (NCBI): domain Eukaryota; kingdom Metazoa; phylum Arthropoda; class Insecta; order Diptera; family Syrphidae; genus Orthonevra; species Orthonevra nobilis. The sequence continues at coordinate 143,035,117 of OY743224.1, forward strand.
AGTGAAGACCCTTGTTACTTACGCTTCAAAAACACCAATTCGTACCGATAGACGAAAGGGGCAGTGGAAATAAAATGGTATAACTTGGTTAAAGATAAAGCATTTAATAAAAACATGAACAATTATCGTGTTAACATCATCAACGAAGTTGCAGATGGAGAGAGTAAGATAATATGTTATTGGGATTGCACTATAACAGGCTTGACAGTAAATAGCTTAATAGCTGTGGGGCCTTAAGAAATGCCAAAGAAATATGTTGGTGGACAGGTGAAGCTTATGAAGTAAAAAAGAAAGCGGAATCTTGTTCGAAGTATCCGTCTTAATAGCTCAAAATCTTCGAAAAACAAGACGACATTTTCAGGAGGTTTGCTTACCAAAATTCAAAAGTGACCGATATAGGACTAGTCAACAGTCGCAACTAATTAATTTGAAAGACGAAGCAGTGCCCCTAAATTTTGGAAACAAGACGAAAGACATTGGATCCTAATGCAGAGGAAAAAAATCCCGATTTCGAACTCGATTTACATAAACAGTTGTTTTTGATTATGAAGACAATTTTTATAGCCCAGCAAAAGATTGAATATTGAGAATGGGCTCCCGAAACAATCATATAAAATTATGACATTTGTACCTTGTTAGTCAAAAATGTCTGACTATATGTGTATCCATTCTCTGATTCATTCGGTGTATTCCATGCATTTATTTGAATGGTTTTGTAATACCAGAAGTGCATTGACTTGTGATTAAGTTAAAGGCAGGAAGGCTCTATGATTTTTAAACAACATCTGACCAACACGATCTGACCGACTATCTTGCGTTTTTTTTTTTTTTAATAAATAGCTGGTTCAACCCACACTTTCGTCCACCATCGCATTTGTGACATAGGAAACTAGACCCGATGGTAATCCTTCAAGTGCACCCCTAATGGTATAACAATTTTCGTTGTTTTCAACCTCATAGGGACTGAAGTGACCCTTGTTATTGAAAACTATTTTTCGGGTCACAAGTAATAAATTTACAAGTTGTAAAGTGAATAAAAAAGGTAATTTATACAAACCTGTTGAAGGACAGTAGTAGCCGTGGACTGATCTGAAAAAAAGAACGCGATTTTTAACTTATTAAATCAATTATTTTTATGGACCAAAAAAAAAAAAAAAAATAAAATAAGCAATCTAGGCAATAAGGATACAATTTAACCGAAATTCTCTAGTTTTGGCAACGGCCCAAAAGACCGGTTTTACTTTTTATCTATCATCACCTATCATCACATCCTTCTCTGCTAGAGGATTCGGATGAAAGCAGGGCGGGTAACTTTCACGAAGACTTATTTCCTCTATTAAAAATGAAGTGCGAATAACAAAAGGTGCTGAGCCATGACAGAATCATCAGCCTTTCTATTCTAGAGTAAAGTAAGACCTGAATTTCCAGGTACTGGGAATAACGTCACTGAGTCACTTGTAGATCCCGATCATTTTTGGTGTATGTAGAAGTTCAAGAATTAATTTTCAGCTAATTATTGATTTGAAAAATTTTGTATAAAAAATTGTTGATATTTGACGATATATTCGACACATATCAGGCAAAAACTTGGTCATAACTTGACGAAAGTTGATTCCCACAGCGTCAACATTTTATTGATTGTGCGCATAAACATTATCTTTTCGATAACCCATCAAAAAGTAATCCAACGTCGATAAATCCCACATCTTGGTGGACAGTTAGCAAAGCCAAAACGCAAAATATTCCAGCAAGACTTTTTTTTATTTTGCAATAAAGTCCATACGGGTCATGTTATATGAGACGTAGTAGTCTTGTTGAAAGCACATGTCTTCCAAGCTCATATCTGCAATTTGCCACAAAAAATCGATTAAAATTTAGCTATTTCGGTGAGAATTTGCGGTGACAATTACAAAATAGTATGCTCTACGCATTCTGTGGTCACCCCCTCATTAGTGCTTCTTTGAGTTAAACTTTTCCATAAGTCAAGCCAAAACGCTGTGTTCTTTTACTTACGACAGCCATATTTTCCGAAGAGCGCGCATTTTGAAAGGCCTTAAGACATATCTGTAGGAGAAGCTCATAGAACCTTTTTAACAGTTTAGTGATTGCGAATCGATCCTTTTTGTTAAATTTCAAACCTAAGACTTATCAAAGAGTGCCTCGGACGTTTATTCATTTAATCGGGATTGAATAAGAATGTCAAATTCAGACTACGATTTTGATGGTCTTTACATACCCGAGTAAAAATATTTCAGTTTTATTCGTACGGATGTACAGCGTTCGAACGAAAGCCGCCAGTTGTTCTAGTTATCCGGCCGTACGGAGGCTGTGCAAAGGTGTAGGGTCGGCTGTACAACGGCGACAAAAATGTGCACGCCTATTCCGCAGGCGTAATACGGGCTAATTACTTACCTTATCATATAGACATATATATATACTTATTATCTTTTTGGAGTTGCGTTTCTAAAAGGGCCGCTGTACATCCGTGCGAATAAAAATGAAATATTTTTACTCAAGCTTCGTCGTTTTGTACTTTCTGGAATCTTCGTTTGTGGATAATCTCATTCACATCCCATTTCTGATTTGTCAAAACATAAACCTTTATTATATAGAGAACAAATTAAATGTTTATTTCTGTGCGACTAAAAGTACAAAAGATTATTTAAAGGGTGTAAAATATTTGGTCTCAGCAGAGAGAGGAGATGCTCCTTTGACGGCAGCTCAAAACCAACTGACTTCTACCTTTTCGGTTGACGTTGACAAAATTTGGACGTGGTTCATCCGTAGAAACGGCCAACGGATACTTTTCTTCCGTCTATCATAGGGTTGTATCTTTTGAACCAGAAAAGGTAATCCCACCAAAAACATTTTCATGTAAAATGTTGTCAACACGAGACCATATGACTCGCACTGTCAAAAAGTTATCACATCTCATGTAGAGCCAAGCTTCTAACTCTACAAGACCTTACTTCACAAGCTCTACACCTTAGTGAAAATATGTGGCTTAGCCTGGTTTCCACAACTTCAAAAATGCAAGTCTCATATAACCTCCCATCCCCAAGTTTAAGGGGTTGGGGAATTTTGATGATCATCAGTGAGTCAGTGACGCAATCAGGGTTTTTTTTTTTTTAGATACCAATAAAATCTTAAGTATAGTAGCAATGTAATAAAAGTTAAGTCCGCTATGGACAACATATTCCGAAAGTTTTGTTGATCTGGCATATTCCAAACCCAAGTTATAAGGGTTCAAAAAAACAACGGCAGATTTATTTCGTAGAATCATAGATTCACACATTTAAACATTAAGTCTGCATCATAACCATTTGAATTAAAAGTCAAAAATGATCCTTGAAAAATGTCTTACTGCCATTTTACTAAGTGGAATAGCATATAAACCGATTTAAGGCCTTTCACAATAGGTTTCACAAAATCACCACAAGGCGTCTGCATACTGTAGAATTATATGAGAATTAATTAAAAAACTGCCTGTCCTTGTGATGAATATAGAAATCAACTTTATAATAGGCTAAGAAAGGTCATTCAAGCATTCGACTATATTTGCTCGTTTCACTGTATTCCAAAATATTGCACAATTAATTTGAATCTACTTCTGCGAAATCCTTTTTTAGTCCCTGTTTTTTCAGAGCATAACCTGATGAATTCATTCTAAGCAATATGTATCAAAAGATTCTAATGACATAATTTGTCATTCGTTGCTTCTTTAGCGCCAACTTGCTCTTTAATTATAAAAATCACAGCATAGACAGACATTTTTCAATTTACTTCCATAGTGAGTAGCGCAATGACAACGTACATTATAATTAGAGCAGGAGCAAGTCTGAGCCTAATTTACTAATTTTCATCAGAATCAGGACCTCGTCAAAGTCTTTCAGAACGCACTTAGCTCATCAGCCTTCGTACACAACTAAAACTGTGTGTGTACTTAATTAAAAAAGTTCCCCAAAACGAAGAAAAACGACTGGAAAAATGCAAAAAAAAAGTTTCTCTTTTCCATTCAAAGAAAACATTGAAGTTCGGATGGAGGAAGGGGAAAACCTAAGAAAACAATCACAGACAAAGAACAAAAGGCAAGTGGAAAAAAAAGGACTAAAAAAGTTCAACCGTCAACATTTCTCCACGACGACGTAAGGATAAAAAAAAAAACAATTACAACTTGTACAGAAAAAGTACCTACGCTCCCGACCGAAGCATTCTATAGCCAAACAGAAAGGAACTAGTTCAAGTAGTCAAAGTCGGTAACGGGCATGGGCTCCGTAAATAGAAACATTGGGCAAATAAATTGCTTTTGTTTTGAAAATAAATTTGCTTGCAATTAACTGGATCAACTCGACATCAGCTTCGAGTATATGGTTTGTGTTTAGGAGCCAAGCACTCAGGAGGTGGCAAGAAGGTCAATTGGAACTAATTTGATGTAGCTACTTAGTTTGTGCCCAGAGCTGAGCAGAGATGATCCCGCTCTTTGGAAACTTTCGTTCACAAGTGGTTAATTACAGAAAAGAGCCAAAAGGGTTATTTTGTCCTCGACTCCAATCAGCCCAATCAAGCACATACGCCCGCCATGAGTGGTGGTATCCTGTCGAAAATCCATTGAGATAATTTTCAGTGGTTTGATTTCATACGACAAAAAAAAATTAAATAGAAACCCAATGTTCCAGAATTTTACAAAGTGTATGTGGTTGGGACAGGACGAACGCCACTTGTGGCACGGTCATCTCAGGAGATGTACACATTTGTTGATAGTTTTTGCTGGCCATGCAAATCGATGGAGGTTCCTTTTTAAGAGGGTTGGAAAACTAATTAAAAACTCTAAGTGGGTTGGAAAAATCTCGTCGTCCGATGTCCTGGGCATGTGAGTCCACAAGAAGTTGGTTCCAAGTATGTAAAATGCAATTTGAAATACATGCATGTTGGTCTTGTGCTCTGTTTTTTGTTTTTTGGATTTTCTTGACATTTAAGTTAGAAGTGTTTTTTTTTTTATTTCTTGGCAACAACTTTTGAAACTTTTAGTTTGTGGTTGTGTGTAAGCATGCGGCTTCCAGGTCCTGACATGGGAACTATTTGTTTGCTTAAGTGAAGCATGTCGTCAGCATCTCCCTCATAAATTATTGTCGGTTTTTGTTTAAAGGGGAATAAAGCTCTCCTTGCTTTTATATTAGTTGAGGACTGAAAAGTTTCGAAAAGATGTTTTGCTTTTTATGAATGGTTTTATATTCAAACGGGTGATGTGCCGTGTTTTTGGAATTTCTTCCTACGAAATAGGATCTTCGGTTAACCAAAAATAGGTTTTATCAACAAGTATCGATTTCCAAAGGAAACCTTAGTCGGTATACGACTAAGACTTATCCAAAGTTATTGATGTTAGTTCGGTTTGTCCAAAAAACTAAGATGAATGGAGAAGAAGAAATGTGCGAAAACAACGTCACTGAGTTCTCAGGAGTAAAGTTTGTTTTTCTTATCTTTAAGTTATTTCACCCTTTAATGTACCTTTATAACTATAAGCATAGAATAATTGCAAGGTTTACTTCAACGATATGCTTTTTGAAACATATCAAAATTTTTGTTGCATAATGAGAGAGGATTATTTATTTTCCTTTGAAACATCTTTTACGGATGGAGGTCTAATGAACAATATTATTGCAAATCAAGTCAGCAGCTAGCCTCAGAGTATCTACATCACTGCCACCACTGCCTCGGCTATCTCAACTGTTTCTTCTAACTCATCTGTTGCTATTTTGATCAGGCACAAAAAAAAAACTCCAAGAGATATACTCGTAATGCTATCTTAGACAAAACTTCATCTCATGACTCCAACCAACTCGGAGAGACATCGATCGAGCAGTATGCGTTCCACGCCTAGAATTGTGTGTCGTACATGGTAAGCCCATTGCGCCACATAAGTTTGTGGTATAACTACAGAAATCATATTGAATGGGCAAAGCAAGATCATTGATCGTGTAATCACTGATGCTGTGTCTGAATGGTTCCTGTAGCTTTCTCGTCACAGTGAAAACTCAGCATCTAACGCTCAGCAATCTGAAACACTCACTGCTGGGGACATTGACTGTCCACGTTTACTTCTGTCTTCTAACGTAAAACAGATGTTTGTCATAACATTGTCCATGATACGTGGTATATTTGCAGATCTTTAAATAGACAGAGCCTCACGATATGCATGTATCCTATTTCAATCAAAGGTACGCGCCCTCCCCAATAAAAATACGCGCAGGGTTTTTTGGAGGAAAATTTTCAGGAGTAGAAGAAATGCGATGAGGATATAGCTCCTTTCGAAGCAGAACTAGCTTTTTACGATTATCACCGGCATAGCAGCAAGAATATACAACGATAAACATGGAGTCCAGAGCTCCTTCATTTTGTTAGTTTACCACGATATGCAGGGTTAAAGTAAAAAAAAAAATAAAGCTGACAAACTTGTCAAACACAGAGACAGTCCCACCGTTTTTCAATCAGTACTTTCGACTAAGCTGATGAAGTAAGGTTAAACCGTTCATCCCAGGAAGACTGTTGGGATCATTCAGGTGAATCTTCTGTTAATAATCTAAGTCCACGATCCGACTCGTTTAAGGTAAGACTAAATACTTATTAATTTCTGCTGGTTTCTTTGCAGAAGCTGCAAGCACTTAGAAGTCAAAATTTTTCTCCGGAAAAGCAACAATAAATTTCAGGCTCCGTCATGCCAGCTTTATTAACTTCTGAGATTTTCATTTGCCCAAGGGATTTTGACTACCCCTTCAATTTGAACAGAACGAACGGACAGATTGCATAGTGGTTTAAAATTCTGAAATTTAGAGAATTTCATATCAATTAATTAACCGTCACTTAATTCACAGTATTATATATAATTAAAACTAAAATAAGAATTGAGTACCATCCTGCTGTCAGTATTGTACTTTCATTGAATAGTGGCTCGAGTTATCCCTACACTTGACTTTCACTCATTTAGTCAGACTACTGGTCGACGACTTCAATCAAAGCGTGATTAATTTAATGGCTATCCTTTGCCATTGTTAAACTGTTGTTAAGTTGGGGACATTCAACCCGATAGCAATCTAACTGAATCACAAGACACACGTGAAAATCAACCACCCGAGTAAATCAAAATTTAGGACTTAAGAGAGGGTGGGACAAAAAAACAGGCGTAAATAAAAGCTTTTAAAATTGTGTTAAATATCATTTCAGACACGTGCTTTTTGCTTCTAAATATTTAACTAACAAGGATCAAAAAACAACGAAAATCCCTTGAGCCGATAACGCTGTAATCGATACGATCGAAAAATTTTCCAAGGAATTCACGACGAGGACGAAACACTTTCAAGGGATTAAGTGTCCCCATCCGGCCAAATCAGCCGAGCTTATTTTCTCTCAATTAATATGAGTTTTTGACGCCAAACAACAGTCTCGTGTTAACCAGCCTTCATTGCTTGTCTGCCAATCGCATTAGTCTTCTAATGCCAATAACAGCCGTAATAAAGGCTTAACCCAAACCAATTTCTCTCCCGGAAAAGCTGCCTAAATACGGCTCTCTGCCGTTAATTCACAGCATTATCGAAACAATACATTTCATTCAAGACACAAAATGGATTACCCATTAACAATTACATCTAACTACAGGCAAAATGAATTCCCATTACCCACGCAATTTGAATACAATTGCGGGGAGTCGATACCAATTCCGAGCCCCACTTCTGATCGTTTTATGTCTAAATACCCATAAATTACCCCCAAACAACAATGAGCCCAATGGATATCTGCAATTTGAGTTCTCTCTTCAAGCTTCCCTAAGTTTATTTGCGGAAATAACAACTACCTCGGGAAAGAAAGCGAGGCGCGCCAAGAATGATTGGCTCCTTTCGTCATACAAAAAAATAAGAAATGCGCACATAGAGATGAAAATTATGTTCCCCACGAAATGTGCTTCTGTGCTTCTTTGCAGGGGGAATGGGTACTCAGTGTCTGTGAATTAGTCAGTCTGTTTGTCTGCCCTCGATCTAATGGTTTGGGGGGCATTATGCAAACTTTTTTCAATCCATAGTGGGGTGGTTAATGTTTTGTAGCCAGCCGACCCACAAGCCAATGAGTACACAGAAACAACAAAAACAAATAACAAACGTAACACTAGCTAAATTGTTATGGCTTTGTTTTTGTCATCCACTCAAAAGGGACCAGATCCAGGGTTCGTGGGTGTATGTACATTCTATTAGACTCCACCACTTATGTACGTTCCATTGTTTATCTAACGAAAAAATAGTTGCCGCAATAATCATTGTGTACCCAAAGAGAGACAATTTATTTTTGGTTTTCAATTTTGTTGTTCTAGTACTTAACTATTAGAAAAATTGTATGTCAAGCCTGCGACCATCCATTTGGCACTTTATAAGGGTAAATAAGGACCTTGGTTTCAATATTTATCAAATTATTTTCGTTCGAATTGAATTCTCAGTTAAAAGTTTATTTGTTATTGTTCCGAGAACCAGATGGCACAGAGGCTTGTGTTTCGAAGACGCACGTGGATTTCATTTAGTAATCGAATGTTTATTTTCTTATCTTTATCGCTTTTTTTTTCTCTTACCAGGCTTTAGATTGGTTTTATCGCTACCCGAAGTAACAATTTATATTTTGGTAGAACTAGAACTTGTCGAATTAAATTTTCAACTAAATATTTGTAACAAGAGCGGTTGCTGTTGCACTGTGGTGTCGTTTGTGGAGGACATAAACGTCAAAACTGTAGCTGTCAATCGTTAAGTTTGATGTTCGAAGGAGCAGTTTCTAGTTGACGGCATATATTTTATTTTGACGAACTCGTTTTGCCTGCTTTTCAATTGCCGTGAATGCTTCTGCGGCTGAGAAGTCGATGTAAAGGTGATTGGTATCGACTTGATGCTAGTTGGTCTTTTCCAGGATTAAGCGTCTTGTGAAAATTTGGTCTACTGTTGAATTTGCCGGGCCAGCAGCCACAATGGTGTGGAGCAGAGATTGGCATGCGATCATGATTTAAATAATTTAAACTCAATCTCAATACAAAATTGAGCGGCACTGCAAACAGTTTCACTGACAAAAACACTGAAAACAAAGGTATAACGATAACGTCGTCTGTCTGTAAAGAGTTTGGTAAAGTATTTGAAATTCCGTATTGTGCGTTTGATGCGATAAGACGTGAGAAGCAAAATCTTCCAATCATTCAGTAGTGCTAACAGAAAAAGAATATTATCATTTAATTTGCTATAATGTCGGATAATCAGACTATTGTTGCTCAGAAAATTGCTAGTGGCGTTTACACCTTTGCACAACGACGTAAAGGTAAAAGTTTCATTTGGAATGTACTGTCCGAAATCTTAAAGGAAGGATGTTTGCTTAAGTACTTCGGACATCAAACATCAAATCTTAATCGGCATAAGTGTTGCCAAGCACTTAAGCAGCGACATGTTTTAAATGCCGCAGCAGCAGGTGACAAAAAGGAGACCATAGACATATGCAGCTTGGGTTACTGAAGACTGCAGACCATTGTCGGCTTTCACTGATTCGGGCTTCGTAAAGCTAGTAAAATTCTTTATTCAGATCCCACAACAATTTTGCTAAAGGTGCAGAAATCAGCAGATGAAAAAAAAAGAAAAAAACAATTCAGAAGCGAAATAGAAGAAATTGTGAACAGCGGTGGTGCATCTGCTACAATTGATATGTAGTCGTATAATTACGTGAAACGAAGCTCTTAAGGCATTACTTTGCACTATCAGAAAGGTTTTAAATTATTTGATCTAGTTTTAGGAATGAAATCAATGGATTTTGAGAGGTCAACTGGTGATAATATTGAAAGAAAGTGGAAGAATTTGTTTAGTGAGTTTGGTGTTAGAAATATTAAAGCAATCAAATTTATAGCAGATAGATAAACAAATATTTTAAAGCATTGGAAAACAACACGCGTTTAAACTAAAGTAGCCATTTGCTAGCAAATGTCTTAGACAAATCATATGTCGAAACAACAGAGTTCACGGAAAAATAAGATTTGTGCAAAACAATCGCGAAGTACTTCAAAAAAGTATAGTTAACGAACTTCTCTGAAGAATCAATGCCCCACACGATGGAACTCTAATTACACAATAATGAAATCAATTGGAGAAACTTGGTTCGATATCAATGAAGCACAAACTGAGAACGAGGGAGGCCAACGGCTACTGCATATAAATATTTCAACACTTAGAGTTCTGGTTGTAATATGTAAGGACTTTGAAATCATTTTTAAGAAAATGCAACTTTGTGTTTCGTTTTACCTTCAATCTGTAAGATTAAAAATCTTTTTGCACCTAACCGAAAATCAAAGTTGAGCAATATGAAAATAAACTTTTGATATTTAAAGCAGTCTTTCCGTTTGGGGCAAATGGGGCAAATGTGCAAAGAAAGTACCATCGAGTGAGTCTACAAAGAGCCCAAAGCAAGGTACTGAAAAAGATTCTTGACTTGTCGTGGCATTACTCAACGGACAAACTCCACGAAATAGCAAATATCGATAAAATTTCAGTGAGGATAACGAAACTATTTGAAAGATACAATGCTAGATGCAGAATGTCAGACAATCTCAGAACTAGCATCTGAAGAAAATAACTTGGAGCCTGAATAGTATCTGCAATATATTATACATATATACTTCATTATTAATTATTCTAATCTAATATGTATTATTTATTTTTTATTATTTATATTATTATGTATTATTTATTTAAATGTGCTTTGTTTTAAGATGCAATGTCAGTGTATATTGACTTCACCCCCTTCTCTCAGACCAAAAGTCATAGAGTAAAACATATGTAAATATTTTGTTTTATTTTTTTCATTATTATTATGAAGGTTTTTCGTTGTAGCTTTACTTCAATAAAAAGTATATTCCTGTGATAATAATTGTATAAATATAGTAAAAATTAATAGAACTAAAATTGTTAGGTTAATATTTCGCTACAATAAAGTGAAATGAAATAACTGGCATTTCGGTTTTGAAGGACCAAATTATTCGTAATATTGATGACATTTGGTTGGTCGCTTTTGCATTCCTCTTATTCACAAATAAGAAAATGCTCCATAAGCGTCCACTTCACAGACAATTATTTCAATTAATCTACCCGACCACAACTTCATCTGTATCACTGTCAATTGTATTCACTCCAACTGAATCTGTTAACAACTATTCTAATTTTTTGTCATCCCCTAAGGAAGGTATCCAGTTCTTTTTCTCAGATTTATTAAGAGAATCCGAACAGCCCACCCCAGAAACAGGACACCAAAACATTACACTCGGGCTTACTTTAAATACCCATACAGAACTATAGCGAAAATTGCGGTGCTGGTATACGCTCGCACCATTTCGACGTTCATACAGTTCGCTGGATAAAATCTTGAAGGCGACTTTGAGAGATGGGGTAAATAGAGCTGATATTCTTGTTGTCGGGCATGCTTTCATCCTCCCAAACTTGGCAGATGATCTGCTCCCTAAACAGAGCATCGCCACCACTTTAAAAAAGTTCAGACAACAGGATGTCCGAAAAGGTTTACTCCATCTTAACAGCTGCCATATTTAATGCTCATTTTCACCAAAAACCTGAACAAAGCTCACATATAGGAACAGGTGCTGCAAGGACCGCCTTGAGCCTGCTCGATAGAGTTGCAAAATGCTGCCCGATATCAAGATTGTGATGATTTCAGTCGACTCCTTTCAATCTCTTTTCTTTTTGCATAAACATTGCTCCACAAATAAGCCAAATTTTCCCCCGTAATACCCACCTTGACTAGAGAGAGTGCTCATTAGTTTACCCTTAAGCCCAATTTCGGTTTTACTACACTATTGAAAAAAGATCGACTCCTTGATAGCTTATCCGCGTTCTATGTCAGCATTATAAGGGTATTCAGAACCCCTTAAGCGCGACAAGTCTATTATTATCAGACAACTGCAAAGCGGTTCATACATTTTCAAGGCGTTTCAGACTTTCTTAAACCCAAATCTCAATCATCAATTATCTGGACAAAATAAAATCAAATAATCGTATTCCTTTTCAAGTTCACAATGCGGATTCCTGTGCCTGCTCACATCGCATTAACCTAACAAAAAAGGTTGCCGAGAACTTTGAACCTTGTCCAAATACGATTAAAACACAATAACAACAACAACAAAAAACTAACTCAACCTCAGTTTGCTTGCCACACAAAAAATAAAGTAAATCAAACTCAATTCGACGGAGGTCTAATATTTTCAACTTTTCGGTTTTTTTTTTTTTAATTTTTATTGCATCCCTTAGCAGGGGTGTACGTTTGCCATGACCCCTTAGGAATAACCTCAAAAGCAAACACACCACCGCATATGCCTGTGTGTATAATTTCATTTAAGCAAAATGAAAAAAAAAGGTAAAAACTTGAAAAGTTTTCTCATCAATTATTTAGCACATGCCATAATGTGGGACGGTGTGGCAGCGGTACTGGGGTCGGTCTTACGTGGAAATGTACCGAATAAAAAGGTGAAACTTTCTGCCACTGATTTCAGTTGTAATATGCGATTAAGTCTGCATCGCTCACGCCACGTTCGAGTTCAACCTAGCCATCCGGCTTCCGCGAGCATCTCCCACAGCTCGTGTCCCTGAATCATTCCTCAGAGCGGTTGCATATAGAAATGTGTCCTGGGTGCCGAGTGCCATGAGTTCCTGTGTGTACTTGAGTAAATTAAGTCACGATTAACTATTTGCATTTCCTGACTCGAGAATGTCACCAGTTATCGCAAGTTCGTTGACCAGTCAAATAAAACAAAAAAAAAAAAAAAAACTTTTCCCATCATATCTGGAATCCGGGCGCCTTCAGTGCCCATAATCTCGAGGATCTTCGCACGAAACTTCATTACATCTAATTATTGCGAAACTGCTTCTTTGGAATGAGTTTGAGTTGGCGCGTTAGGGCGTAGGAGGGAGTTGATGAGTTTCTTTGGCCTTTTGTTTCGGTTTTACTTTGGAGGAAATTTACTCTGATGGTTAGATAGTTAGTGGTATCCGGCCCTAAGGATTTAAAAGTCAGGAACTTCTCTCTGCGAGTTCCGGTTTTTGCAGACAAATGACGCTCTCAGTCTTCTACTTACTATATTTTTATTATTCACCGGACCATCTGGAATGTTGGTCTAAAGTTCCTTATGTATCCGTTTAAGCTGGCTAAAACGCAGGCGGGTGGGGATTGAAACTTTTAAGTCATCATAAGAGAGTATAGGTTGATGGGAAACCTTTTGATTGTCCACAGCAAGGAATTTTCGATTATGCAACAACAGCAGACATCCTCTGCTTCGTGTGAACTTTCTAAATTGGTTCGTGAACTGTTTTGGTGCAGCAAGATGGCACGTTCGACCCGGCCCCCCATTGATGGTGTAAGCTGCAATAGAGGCATATCGGCGCACTACTCTGTCATGACAAAAGAAGTTAACTGCTGTAAAGTAGTTAACCGTATTGACGTGCTATGAATTTTTTATATGGAAGAGGTTAAGAAGCTTCCTTCCGGCATCCTCGATTTTCGGGCGAAGGTAAATTGTTGGCATGACTTTGGATTAGTTTCGTGGTGATGATGGTGAATGTGTGCAAAGGTGGAGTTATGTGGGTGCCGGGAAAAGAGTTGCATTTGTAATGAGCGGTGAGAGTACGCGGCTTTATTTAACGAATGGAGTTTGGTGAAGGTGCTAAATAGATTACGTGCAACGGGGGCATAATTGCATTTGACACATGCATTGATGTGTGCTGCACTCGAGTTAATCTCCATGCCCAAGGATGTTGGTTGCAAACGGTTTTGGGAATGATGGATAGTTTGGCACACAAGTCAATTTAATGAAGCTCTTTTGTTTCATGACATGAAAGGAGTATGTGAAGAGGTGCTCACATGCAGGTATCCTGCACACGGTTTTGAGTCATGGTTGAAAATAAATAATGGATGGTTTTTTTTCAGCTTAAAAGTGTTTATTTCTTTTCCGGGCACGTAGAAATGTTCCCATTTTGTAAACGTTGGTTCGCGTAAATCGTACTGTAAAGGAGAACACGAGTTAGTAGTTAGAGCTTTAAAAAAAATATCGGCTGGAATAGATAATGTTAGGCCAAAAGATTTAAGAAATAACGCTAAATTGGTTAATATGAGTTAAGAGCAAGGCATAGTACCGAACAAACTTAAAAGTTCAGATGTACGGCCGATTAATAAAGATGTAGAAAATCGATATATCTAACCACAGATCATTCTCGATACTATCTGTTATTGAGAAAGTGCTGGAAGTAGTGTTAGCGGGAAAAATTTTGCAGAAAAATCAATATGGCTTTCGAAAAAATAAAGGCTCAAATCAACACCTTGGAGATTTTACGAAAAGAGTATATTGCAGTCTTAATAGAAATACTATTGTAATAAAATACTATTGTCTCATTCATTGATTTTAAGAAAACTCTTAGCACATTAAATCATGGTGGTATATTCTGTCAGTAATAGAAATTTCTAAGTGAAGATAGGATGCAACCTTAGCGAAGCAGAAAACATTATCTACGGCGTCCAACAGGGCTCACAATTTGGTCCTCTTATTTCCATTATTTATGTTAATGACCTTATATCAGTCCTTAATCAGAGCACAGGATATGTATACTCAGATGATGCAGCCATTGTCTGTGGCCATATATAGGCAGAATCAGAATTGAAAATATTTATATTTTTTAAACTTTTTAATTTCCCATCGAGAAGTAAGTATTCCCATTGGAATTACAAGCTGATGTCTCCTGCATGATTATGGGCGATACTATGAGAAATTTTAATTTGAAGAAATATAGTGCTACACACTTTTTGGAAGCGCGGAACTCTAAGTGTGTAAGTCAACTCTCACTTGTCAATTTTTTTTTTCTTCCAATATGATTTAAGCCTGACCTTCCTGGACGAAACCTATTTCGCTTTCAGTCTTTATTGTTACGTTGTGGAACACCGTAATGAGCTAAAGGTATCAATTTATTCACCAGCGTTTATTTAAATGTTGTATATAAAATTATCTCTGGTCAGTCGGTTTACCTCGTGTGGCAGGATAAGACTAACCTTTTAACATTTCAGGCCATTTATCATTGCTTTCTACCAAATACGGTCCTTGGAGCTTTACTTCCTGTAGGTAAAACCACGTTTTCTAGCATCGGCTTGATTTGATCGACCTATTGAAGTGCACGAATATTTGCCTTCCAGAAAAGATTCACGTCTTTAAGCAGATTAAAAGGGGTTATGTGGATAAGGTTTTAAAATTATTTATATATTGAGAATATAATGTAAAAATTTAAAGTCAATCCGAGTGAAACTAATGGAGTTACAGCGTTTTAAACGACCGGCCGTGATACTTGATTTTTATACCTGCCCGGTCGCCGCTCGATACCACTAGTAGAAAGCAGCTCTTTCTCCATCTGTGTGCTTTTCAAAGCAAGTAAACTGACCTTGCACATATTGTACATTTTCAGGTTCGTCGAATACAAACAAGTTCGGCTAAAAATTTCTCGAAATAATTCTGAAATTTTCGTTCCTGTTCGTTCGTTTATGGCTGTATTTTCACTCGTTTAGTGTTATTTTGTAATTAGTCTATTTATTTGCAAACTACCAAAAAAAGGAACTTGGCAAGATATGGCCATCTCTACAGGCCCGAGTGCTCACCAGTGGGCGCGCTTAAATGATGAACTATGTATAACCCGAGCGAACGAAGAAGCTGAGCGTACAACAGAAGAGGGTAGAATTGATGGTTTATTTCGAATTTTCACTTTAAAAAAAAAAACTTTAAATCGATTTTCGCGAAGACGTCATGTCGAAGTACGTGAACATTAGAACTAAAAATCTACTGAACAGATCCTTTTTCAAATGTAAACATTACTTCTTCACGTAAATTAACAGGCAATCAGGAAAAGTTTATTTTTATAAACTTCCCATCAGGAAGTTCTTGTAATCGGCCCGATTTTCGAAATTCAAAATTTTTACATTTCTCCACGTTTGGCGGTCCCAGTAGTCGGATTCCATTGTTTTTAGAAAGATGTCTGTGTGTGTGTGTGTACGTACGTACGTTTGTGCGGATTCTTTCGTACAGACTAACTCGAGAACAAATCAAGCTATCGAAGCCAAATTGGTTTCATTCGAAGCGTGTGTGCATAAAGATCACCTGAAAAGCTTTTGGTTAAATTCCACAGGGTGGTTTGTTTTTAGTTTTCCAATAAAAAAAGTTCAAAATTAATTAAATTTATAGTCTACAGCTACCTTATCAGATAAAAAAATATGCACAAATATATAAACTGCCGTTCATAAGTTTCCGGGCAAATTCATATAAAATTTTTTTTTTGTTCAATTTTAATGCCAAAAGTTTTATCAATACTATGTTTATTTAGCCAATTGACTAAACTAAATAAGTTACTAACTATAGAGACTACCAAAAACAATAAAACAGTATTTAATTTGAGGCCATTTCATACATTGATGTGCCCCTTTCTCTATTTCCTGATCCAAATTTCCACGGAAGTTCTTTGAAAATTGTTTCAGAAATGTGAATCCTGTCTCATTTTTCAGGACTCAGAGTGACGTCTGCAACACTGACACATGAAAACATCCTTAGAAAATTATGGAGCCACCAGTTTTTTTTTCAAAATCTGCTAGGCTGTAGCTTGATGCTTTTTTATCGTTACAATATATTAGCAAAAAGAAGCTCATGGTGCAACTTACATGAGGCAATTGAATTCAAAGAAAATGCATAGAGAGAAAGGTAAATGAAAACGTTAAAACACATGGCACCAACTGCATGACTCGTATATTGTAAGGAAGATCATAACAACCGATTTAGTTTGTTTTCCCCTGTTGTGGTTTCTTATCATGAACCCAATCCTTAATGTCTTCCCAGAAAATGACACATGGATAAAAAATCTCTCGAAATCGGCCTGGAAACAACTATCAAAACCTGCAAAGAAAACCAGAAGAAAAAAATCCTATGCTAAGCAGTTTCCAGCTCGCAAGGAAGTGGCGGTCGAAATCTCGGGACTGAAACTATGCACTTTGGAACTCAATCGACATAAAGCTTATCACACTTTTATAGTCATAATATAGGCATAACAAGTGCATCGTACAAGGTCGTAGAAATATTTTCTAAAATGCATTGAACCTGGAGTTGACATAAACGATCTTTCACAATGTTAATATCGAAACAACGATTTAAATTCCGCAATCAAAAGACAAACTCTGGTCACAAAATTAACTTTTTCTAATCTTCTCATTTCAAAACCTTTTTTACTAGAATAATAATAATTTGTAAGTGCCGTTTCCTTGTTAGCTCAGATCAATTTTAACTTACTTCTGGATGTCTGTCCCTAACAAGTTTAAACACTTATTTGGTGAAGTTGAAAAACAACTTCAATAACAAATTCAACTTTCAATGTAAAAGTTGTCGTAATATAAGTCTTATAACTGATATTTCGTGCACAACATTCTCGAGCATGAGAAACGCGCGATCGACGATGTTGACATATAAAGAAACAGGAAAGAGGTTCGAAAAAACAATCATCTCAGGGTTACAGACCCCAAACCAAACCCTGCAAAGTTCAAAGTGAATAAATCATAGTCGAATTGCAGTCAATGCTGAGGACTGTATTAGACGACGCAGGCCAACAGCGTCTACCCGACCTAGACGAAATAGATAGCAATAACATATAACCTAAAATCTAATAAAGCAACTTTAGCTGTCGAACTTTTCAATGCGACGGCAATGAAACAACAAAGCATCAAAGACGAAAATGGAATCTCAGTATACCTGTAGCTAAGAAAGCAATTATGTAAAGCCCTTGTTCGAAGAACCTAAGTAACGGCATACCATCCCCGTCCTACTATGATATATGATGCAGAAGCATGGAAACTTTCAAAAGCAGATGAAGGCGACTTATGTAGTTTCGAGAGAAAAGTGTGAAAAATGTATATTAAATTCCTAACTTTTTATAAATGTTTCAAAGCTGAATAAAATATGTATGTATTTAAATTTTTCTATTGTAATGCATTTTTCTAGGAAATTAATGATCTTTTCATAACCCAAATGGAATTTGATGGTGGCGGCAAATAAAACAGCACCTAAATTTTTTTTTATCTTGAGATGGGATGTTCATGGTATGGGCAGACCTACTCGCACCCAAACCAATTTTTTTTCTCTATTTTTCAATCGCTTTAAAATGTATATATTTTTTTTTGTTTCAGATGATCCGATAACGAGATATAATGTAACGAGTATAATGCAAAACCCAATTTTTTTAAGGCGCCTCTGGAGATTCAACGTCACCAGCTTATTTATCAATATTCTTCACTGAAATTTTTTTCTGACATACTTCAAAAATTGCACAATAATAATTAAATATGTGTCTAGCTGATAGTTTTAGTTTTAGTTCTAAGTAAAATATGAATTCGGATAAATAAATCTCTTTATTAATGAATCCGTATACATAGTGACTTCGATTTCCAATTACTGGCTGAGGTTAAGTCTGAGAATGAGTAGTGCGACTCGTACACCATATGAGTATACTGTCGACTCATCTCTTTCATTAAGGTTAAGTTAGAGTAAGATTAAGTTTTATTTTTTTAACATAAGTCAAACGTAAAAGCAGTACATTGCTTCGGGAGCAAGAGCAGCTTCACCACTACAAAAATGTAAGCTGAGGGGCGATTAACCTTTGTACAACTAGAGTCAGCAGGCCATACAAATGCAGCCGCATTATAAATAAGAAACAGATAATTGTATACACATTGTTACTGAAAGAAGAAATGACTCAATAAAATTCAAAAATTTAATAAAATTGTGTTACGCATGTCGCCGCAAAAAAATCACCAAAATATGTTTTTTTTTCGAACTTTAAAACTCAGCCCTCCTCTAAAGTTTGCTCTCTTGATTTGCATATCACACCACATTTGGCGTCATAAAGACTATCTTGGCAGATGAGCATTTTGTAAATTTTGCCCTTCGAACAAGAAGTTTTGATTTTAGTTGTTTAAACAAACCAAAATAGCAGTGATTGGATTCGTTTGTGGAGTTGGTATGCTTGCCGAAATAGACTATAAATAGTCTTAGCAGTGCTGCTTTGTCCGAGATAGCGCTCGAAGGACCGATTTAAAGCCACCAAAAAGACATTGCCTTCCATGATGACACTTGCGCATCGGGCATGTTTTGGTCCCAACAAACCTTACAGAAATCTAACAGGTTTCTAAGATTGGATAAGCCTAAGGCCATGTTTCTAAAACAATTTACGTTTTCAATAGATGCAAGTTCAAGTGTAACAATGTCTATTCCTATTGTTCATGCATCCTTTGACTCTAACTCATTCACATTCATCTCTTATACTATTCTTGACACCTATCACAGGATTTGTTATCGCAATTATTCAGCGGTAAATGAAGACCTCAGATTCTTCTCTTAAATTTGATCGCTCGAGGGTGCGGGCGGCGGCGTACGTCGTCGTCGGCTGCGATGAGATGAAATCTGCTGATTATGCGAATACATTAAGGAAGTCTGTAAATTGAAGACTATGGGTATTTAGGCCCACTGTAAGACACTTTCTATAAGAAAATACTTGGCAGCATTCTGGGTAAATTTCATTACCCCTCAGAAGGTGTGGGATGGAAATGCTTTCTTCATTTTAGTGGCACTGTCTCCTGGAATACTCGTGCTTGTGATATTTTGCTATGCAAATCTGATAAAGTTTTCGAAATTTTCCTAATGAAGTTCATTGATTGCAGAATTTTAAACCGTGAGGCAAGGGGGACATATTTTTGGAATTTTAATTGCTTTAAACATAAACAAAATGTGAAGAAGTTCTTTCCTGTTTGCATTAATTTGAGAGGAAAGCATGCGGGGGAATTTACCTTGTTGCTGGCGCTTCAGAATTCTTGCATATTTACCTGGATAAGGGGGGAGTGGTGAAATTACCTACACTTAAACGACGGTATGTCTGATTTATACAATGGATGTGGGACTGAGATTCGTGTGTTTCTTTCGAAGTGATTAATAATCATGAAGTGGAGACATTGTTGCTTCTACTTATGTCAATGAGTTTCATACAAAAGTGTTGAATAATGAAACTGGATGGAAAGACCTGCTTATTTGGAGAAGGACACCTGCTGGTTTTTCAGGAGGCAGGACTTGGCTGGAGAATACACGAAGAAAAGTTCGAATGTGAATATTTAATAATGGAAAGTCCTTCGAAAAGGAATTTAAGTATTTTTCGAGGTGAGACTTGCGGAAAAATGAGAAAAAAAGTTTCTTTGCTAAATATGAAACCCTTTTAAGCGGAGAGGAATAAAATGAAACGAAAAAAAAAAACAGTTCCACACTGTAACGTTAATTTTACTAAAAGCGAAGAGCTATAAATAGACCACGATAGGTAACCTTGACGAAGTTTCCCAAATTGCCAGTAGAACTACGGGCCGAAGTGTAACAATTCTCGATGCTAGCCATCATCTTCTTCGGAATGGGAGACGATGCTGGTTACCCGAAGAAGTAGGACAACCGACAGAACAAATCGATTACTCCAAACAGTATCGATTTCGTTTGTTGACTGGCCACCACTACGGATACGACCTCGTCAGAACCTTGAGTACCTGAATACTTCGGAATAGCTTCATTTGTTTTCGCAAGGAAACTTGGACCACATTTAATTTTTCAACTGGGAGAATGACATGAAAATCCCACGGGATCTCGGTCCTGTTGAAAGTTGGCGAGTGAGTCTAAGTCCTTTGAGGCTATATTGGATCTTTGTGAAAGCATTTATAGCTAAGATCATTGTTTATGTTTTCTAGAGTGTACCGAGTTTTGAGTCTTCTTGTAATAATGCCAATCAACATTTTCAGCTCATTTTCGAAACTTTATTGCTGTATCTTTCTGGCATTTAATTTTTTGAATATTGGTTTCTGGATAGTCATCGGCATTCGAGAAGTTCTTTTTATCTTGTTTCAATAAGTTAATCTCGTCTACAAATAATGGAGAAAAGCTGCTCATCACTAGACTAATTTCGGAGCTCATAATCTTCGTCTTCTTAAATTAGCTTTAATATTCTGTGTTATTTTCTGCCCATACTTTTTGTTATCCTTGAAAAATTTGATACCGATTTCGGAGACCGTGCCGTCTCTGTACTCATGGAGGAAGTAGCAATTTATTGGTCTCCAAAGAATCTGTAGAGCCGACTAATGAAGATGTTTGAAACTAGGCTAGTTCCAATTTAATTTAAAATTTCGAAAAATTTTTCACCAATATTTACAAATGATCCTTAGGATGAACATGAATGTTCTAGAGAGGATCTGAAATAATGGATGAAAATTGGTGGAAAATAAAAGAGTAGGAGAGCGAGGTAACAGGATGAATCATATATGGGCTACTGAGTATGGAATAGATTTGTTTTTTACCAGATGTGAATTTTATTTATTGAACAACTATTTGCGATAAAAAATACTTCATTTAATTGTTTTCGGATTATTAAATCGGATGAGAAGGGTCGAACATGGCCTCCTACAACCAAACTTTATCTCTTTATAATATTAATGATATTAGGGCAGGTACTATAAATTAATTTATAGTAAATTTCTGACAATTTTTGGTAATTTTTCTTTACCTTAAAGGCTGATTGATTGATTGACCAAACATAGGATAGTCTTCCAGGGCAGTCATTTTAGTGAAATTAGTTTTCATTACTTATCGAATCTTAATTAAACACTTCCAGCGATTTTGTGCATCAATCTACAAACCCAGCATTCTTCTGTTTGTCATCAAACTAAATACTTGTCGGCAAGTTTTTCTCAAAAAGACTTTTACTCTAATGCAGTTGATCCATCTGTTCCTAACGAAGCCCCCAATAAAACATTCACATCCTGTACAGGACGCATAAATCTGATTGAAGCGAATGTCTGCACCATTCATCATTTGTTAATTTATTGTGTTGTGAACTGAAGTTTCAGAAAATAAAAGTTCCTCTTCGACTCCTTGAAACATGTCTCGAATATTAAGTGCCTAATGGAATAAGAACAAAAACAAAGTCCTATCCTCTCCCAAGTCCTATTTTTACTGGCACAGTATGATTTTGAATATGTCCGTTACATAATCTTACACTAAAAAGAGTTGATGTTTATATTGTGAACTGTGCTAGGACTATGATGCAATAGATGCACTATTTTAATCTGATTTTAAATTGGCACAACTGAATTATATGCTGCTAAGACTGCCATTGTCCTGCTTGATGCCGTAAATATATTGATGCCAAAATTCTCCAATATTGTTTAGACATTTCTGCATTTCGCAACAGCTTGTGATATAACCGGTTCATCTTCTGGATAAGTCTTGCTTTACAATTGTTTACACTCACACAGAAAGGCTCAAGCGTTTTACAATCTCTCGCCTCATAATATGGAGTAGAATAAATGTTACAGATATATCAAATTGGCTTTAATGTTTGGGGTCAAATCGTACTTCATGCATAGGGTGCAGTTGGGGATCTTATTCTTGTTGGTAAAAGTGTCAGTTCACCCTTCAAGGATGGCACTCCCAGTCTGTACTGATCATTTGAAATGGGGAAACGCTTATTGGTTGGCAAAAATTTGCCCTATTACTGGGTTGGTCGACCAGTGATAGTAGTCTGACTAATGGGTGGCGTTGTTGTAGTGGTTATTGTATCGGCTTAGTTCCTAATTCGTGTTTTCAAAACAGCTGTTTCTGTAGATTGTGTGTAGATGGCTCTGCTGTGAAGGCATAACACTGACAGCGGGGTGTTTAAGCTAAATCTTCCAAACTTTCAAAGTTGTCGAATGTCGAATAAAATCCTGTGAATTAGGTTAAAGTCAATAGGTGGATATCAAAATCCTCTGTCCTGTTTCGGGCTCCACCCACGGAAGTGAGTTGAAACCAATTACACCTGAGTTTCTCAAACCACTACAATATCTTTCATTCTTCTCCTAATTCTCCTAATTCCGGTCGCTCTGTGCTACACGCATTATAAGAGTCTTAATATCCTCTTGAAGAGCGAGCAAATAATTAAAAAAAATTTGATCCTTTCTACTTAGCAGAGTATATTTCTTAAGTACGTTAGGTACACCGTAAGTGATTATCTCCATTTTCCTTTCACTAGATAGGGACGTGGATTAATTTCAAATATTCCTGCCTAGATTCTATCCATTTGTCAGCTGACTTTGCTAACGAAATCAATCGATTCACAGACCTTGCGCTATTTTTGTAAAAGGATAAAAGAATAGTTTAACACCTTCCTACCTACCGGTCTTCGCAGTCGTGTAGAAGTAATACAACGTCCATCGACTTGGTTTTGGAAACAGAATCAGGATTGGATATCAACTTTTAACTTTAGGTTCTTAGACAATAAAGGAGAGTGTCCGTTCGGCGTTTTGCTGCAGTATAAATGCAACTAAGCTGTGGTGTCCAAACAATCAAGTATTGAGGTGACCCTATTATGGCCAAAGGATATTTTTCAATCGTTCAGTGTTGCTCAGACGTATTAGGATTCACATGAAATATTTATTTAAGCATTTAAATTCAAACTTTGAAGAAATCAAGAGCATCGGAAAGCATCGAGAAGTGCATCGATTAAATGACCAGCTTGGTGGCCAAACTTGTGAAAATTGAATGTGGATTTTTTGACGACAAAGAGTTTCATTTCTATTTTGATATCCAAGTCTTTCCTTGATTTAGTCATTTGGCGAAATAAACATAGAATGGATAAATCCATTTGCAGTAAATTTTGATGATAAAATTGAAGAAGGCAGAGAATTAATTTGAGTTTTTCAGACAGTCTGGAAACATATGAACGACAGTGTATATACTATATATGGATTAACATTTTTTCTATTTTAAAAAGACCTGTTTTTGAGTGATATGAGCAATGCAAAAGCGGGAAAGAGTCGGTTAAAAACGAGCAGCGGTCCGGGCGTCCTTCGACCTCTAGAACGACGATTTGAGAGATACCCGGAGAGCTTAACATCTCCTACGGGTCCGTTCAACGCATTTTAACCAAAAATTTGCAAATGAGATAAGTTGGTTTTAAATAAGTTCCACGACGAATAGCTCTCCTCGCTCTTGGAAGCCACGTTAGTGAAAGAGTTAGTTTTTTTAGTGCGGGCATATCGGGATCTGAGAAAAAAATAAACGCAGAAGGAAACCAGGGCCAATGAATTCCTCCTTCATCACGATAATGCATCGTGGTGTGCTTCTGAACGCTTCTGATGTGCTGTAAAAAAATCCTTCTGAGATCATTCCCAAGATTGAAAAAGCCACCATTGATCAGCTGCAGGCCCTACCAAAAGAAGCCTTACAGAAATGGTTCGAATCATGGAATCAATGATGTGATAAGTGCATCGCCAGCTAAGGAGAATACTTCATACTTGTTTGATTTTGCATTTGGAAAATCGAACGACATAAACTATACGATTCCATATTTGACCTCAATCGGCATTTCCTTCATTCAAAGTGATAAATGAGATCACTGGTCCATAAATAAACCTCTTACTTCAGAGACTTGCGTCAATAATCTTTTTCCATATAATACCACCACCGAAATAGAAGGATATTAATGCAAATCAGCTTTCAGAACACAGAACAGAACTCTAATGGTTTGCAGTTCGGTGACAATATGAAAACGCACTGCCCCGTTCATTGTCAAATTAAAATTGAATTTCGAAACTCCTCAGCAAATTGCGAACAGGACCATTTTCATTTCTAATTGCGAACTAAAAGCAAATCGCATAATCATGCTCAGATCTATAATCCTTTAAATAGTTTAACATTGCGTGAGAGTATTCATGAGACTGCAGCTGACTGCATTTGCACCCGTATTACAAATTTTACCAAATGTCCTGATTAGAAATGCCCCGAAAAGGGTGTGGCTCTTCAGTATTTCCTCAATTTAATTTATAAATAATTCTAAATGAACCATAAAAGAACAAATTTACACTCAATCACGCACATTTATTAATCTTTGGTCTTTGAGCTTAAAACGGGCATTCCACACCTTTTTTGCAAACCGCAGCGAACTTTTGGCTTGTGTCTTAACAGTCTATAGCTTTATTCCAACAGCTTGCTATTATAAACTCAAAATTCATTAGCATAATTATGTTAATTAAGTCAAGGATAGGAGGTAGGCATCTATTCTAATATCTTGTCCAGGAGCATTCCATGGCACGTGTTGCTGGTTAAGACAACAGATCCAGAGAGGGTCGATACAGCTCTGATGCCAATTTCAAATCTCATTTCATGCTTTGAAAATAAACACTTCTAGTTGCTGCAAAGTTTCAAGTAAAGTTTTCCAATTTCGCGCTTCAATTAAGGACTCAACCGAGCAGCACTTTTGTATGCTGTTTCGAATAACCTCAAAATGGGTTATTCCTAGTTGTGCGTTTGTACAAATTGTTTGTCGTCGACTTTTAAAGCGTTTCCAGTTAAATTTGGAGTTGATGGAATAGAATCTTTGAACAGGTGTTTTTTTCATTTTGTTAGTAAGGCACATTCGGAATATAGGTGTTAGTTAAAGAGTAACTATTAACAAACTGATGTCTTCAAGGCTTTCCCATACATCCCTTCTACCAAATGTAATTGGTTAAAAGAACTGAGCTCAGGACACACTCAGGTGTCCTTGAAGAGTGAAACCTCGACCTCTGGCTCGACCACTATCTTTCATTTTACAAAAAAAAAATCATAGATGCTGGTTTAGCAAGATGCCTACTCGATGCTAGAGCGGAGTTATTCTGCTAAATGGTCACTGTCCGACAAGTGATTGCACAAAGGCGCCATAGTCGTTTAATGTTACATGGAATTCAATATAATGATACCCTTAATATATTGGTATAAAACGCGGATTCCGATTGAAGAAACCATATAAATTTGGGGAACAACGGCTCTATTGGAAGCCCAGGCCTAGCTTAACCATTTGTGTTATTTTGTTCACATAAATCGCAGTAGTTGGACCAACAAATTATTGCCAAATCCTTATAGTCCTACGAGCTTTTCCAAGACAGCTGTGCTCTTCGGATAACTGCAAATTACTACCGAGATGTGAAGCCTTTAGGCCTTAAACATGATGCAAAATTTGCTAAGTTTTGGTCTGCGAAAAGCCGAGCTCTTAAGTTCGGTGTAGAATTGACTGCCTCGCTTTCTCCTGCACATTCTCACAGACAGCGACATTGATGCAATACCGAATTATTCAATGACTCGAAATTACCCACCGAGCTGAGAATATTCCTCTCGGAAGGACGATTATGGCGGCAGTAAATGGACAAAGCGCGCTAAATGTGGCTCGAACACAAAATCCACTTCCAAAAAATAATTTCATCCTTGCAATGTTGCACTCTCTACGTTGATTTGGCAAGACAGACTTTATAAATGACAGCCAATTTAACAGATGAAGCTTCAACAAAATGGCCGCAATCACCAAGTAGAGAACCTTTTATATTCCATTGGTAAGCGAATTGACTCCCGAATATTTTTGTCCCCGATAAGCTCTATCGCCAGATTTTTAAATTTGAATAGTTTTATTTTAAGTTTAGTAGAAAGTTGTATATAAAGTAATGAGAACAGAAAAGGTAAAGTATTTACTATAAAGTATTTACGGTAAAGGAATTGTAGACATCTCGCAGTATTCTATGCGCCATCGGGTAAGTGGGCTTTCTTACCGAGGTCGTAAGTGCATTTTCGTGCATAAATGCCTTATGCCATGATCAAGTGGCTAATGGATAGACCAGTTGTACTCAATTTGACTAATTCAGCAAATTTTTCCTCAAAATCTTCCAAGTAACGGACGTGCATAGCACGGATTCCTTAAAATGCAAAAAGATCCATAAGTTTAGGTCTTCAATCACTAACCTCTACAGAAGCGATGGCTCTTATTTTCTCACTTTCAAGAGCTTCGTAATACTCTTATAATGTAAAGCGAAAAATTGGTCTTGGTTTGAAACTCAGATTTAGTTTAGATTCTATTGCTCCCAAAGTTTGAAACAGAACGAAGCATTTTGATATCGATTTATTTTCATTCGCTCAATTCGCAGTATTTTATTTGTCATCAGTCGATAAACTTTCAACAGGTTAAATAACATTACCTTCACAAACCTTAATATTGTGGAGACGAACCTTGAACTTGACAAGCGCAAGAGTATTCAAAGTCAGACTTCTGGGGCTAGGATTGTATTTAGAACAACGGAATATGCAGTTCAAGTCTAAATATCTGTTATACTAAGATCAGTATGGCAAATGCTCCATGGTACAAACGGAATATTGTTCAGTTAAGTGCGTGGAACAGAAAAGCTTGTTTATTGATTTAAAAAAATGGAACACAACATCGACAAGTAACAATTGACAAGTATGATTTTAAGATGGGACTTCGTCTATTGAGAAACCTCAGTTCAATCAAATAACGATTCCCGCACAGATATCAAATGAACAAGACATAAATCTGTAAAAACGACCTCATCTTCGATGTCGAACAAAAGTGACTGCGCAGGATCCACCCCGGTCTATAGCGGCATCGCAGTTAATAAATAATAAGATGCTTAAGAGGCAATAAAAGCTTAGAATTTGTTATGTCTATATGGAGAAAGACCATCTCTATTCTTCAGCTAGTAATTGGATGGTAAGTACTGCCTCCGAGCAGACATTACTAGAGTAAACTTATTTACGAAAACAATCAAATTTTCGTTGAAGAAAATGATATGGCCTCGAAAATAATACACATGCCATCGAGCAATTCTATTACTTTAATCATTTTCGACGCACAAATCAAGCACAAAACCTTAACCAAAAAGGTGTTCAAATTGAAGCAGCCACATTCACTCGGAAGACAACATGCATACAAGTCACAGCGTTATTTCGTTCTTTGGTGCTTTAAATATCCTTGCGACGTCGTCGATATCGCAGGATACGATTCTCGGTATTCTTAAATCTGAGCCATTCTCTACGGTTTTCGTGTTGGAAAGCAACGCAACGAGCTTAAGAAATGAAATTGGAGCTAATTCCATAAGCTCTTTTGGTTTGCCAGTTATTCTCCTAACGAATACAAATCGGTTCCAATTAAGGACGAAGTTCAAATCTGATTTTATTGCGATTGTCTATTTAGAGCCATCCAGCTACAGCGAAGTTCTGGAAGCTCTTTCTGAAGACCTCAACAGAATCAGAGAAACAAAAATCATCTTCGCCTGCATCGGGATGAAAAGTTTGCTTCGGGATCTCTTCAATCTAATTTGGACGAAGAAAATGCTGAACGTGATTGTTATCGAAGAGGACATAGTCTACAGCTTTAACCCATATCCTGAGATGGAAATCATATCCCGTGTTATCTTTGAAAAACAAAAATTCTTCACCCGAAAACAATTGAATCTTCATAGATGCCCTCTTCGCACGATCATAGACGAAGCAGAGCCGCGTGATTTTTTCTACACGAGTCGCAATGGGAAAAAGCTTGTCGGAGGCTATGCGTTCCGTGTAGTCGAATCATTGGCGGACAAGATCAACGCAACCATAAGTATAGTGATGCCTAAGCTGCAGGAGAACCAAGCAAGTTTTTACACCGATTCTTACGATCTTTTGAACTCGAACGCGATAGACATATATGGCGGGATGGCGTTGCTGAAGACCTCAACAGAAGGAAATTCTGCTGTTGCCGAAATGTCTGTTTATTGTCTGATGGTTCCCGTCGAAGCCAGCATTCCGCAATATCTGTATTATCCAATGATATTTGGCAGTCTACCAATCCTTCTGATGTTCGCCATGATCTTTGTATTTTCACTCGCCGTGAATTGTTTCCTTTGGATCGAGCGCAATTTGAAGCGTCCTTATTGGAGATTATTTCTAAATATTGACTGCGTTCGGGCATTCCTCGGACAATCATTTGACGAGCCTGCGCGCACATCTATGAAACTTCGAATGGTTTACTTTCTCAATTGTGTCTTGAGTCTGTTCTTCAACACTTGGTATCTTGCACTACTCAACACACTTGTCACAACTCCTCCAAGCGAACCTCAACTCAGCTCCCTTGACGATATTTGGCAGTCGCCTTTGAAGATTCTGATGTACCAGGGGGAATACAATGAGGTACTTATTGTTACAGATGAGTTTGAAAAGTATTTGGATACTTTTCTGTTTACAGATAATTACACTTTGTATTATTCGATTCGAAATTCATTGAATAAGACCTTCGCATATCCTGTGCCTTCAAACAAGTGGAAGATGTTTGCAGTGCAGCAGAGCTTGTATAAAGCGCCACTCTTTCGCCTTACAGACATCTGCCTCCTACGATTGGTGATGATGGTATTTTTGCTAAATGAAAACTCAATCTTCACGCCCGAGCTGAATCAATTAATTTTGAGATCACACCAGTCGGGCTTGTATGAGCATTGGATACAAAGGGCGTTCTTGGAGTTAGTAGAGGCGAAACGTATAAAACTAGACTCACACATTGAATCCTTTGGGCCCTATCCCATGATATTTGACGACTTGAAGTGGCTTGTACCCCTTTTTGGGGTTTTGACTGCGATTAATTGCACAGTGTTTATGCTGGAAGTGATCGCGTATCGATTGAAAATTGACAGTTTTGCTAAGATTAAGCGGATTTTTGAAAGAAGAATTCAATGAAGGACTATTCACAAAATCACATAATTTTACACAAAACCAAAAATATAGCAATCGATGTACACAAATTTTATGCAATTAATTAATCTACAAATAATAAAAAAATAATTGAATTAAAGTGGAACTTGTTATTTAATTTAACCTGAATTTTATTGATCAGGTTTGTTAAGGGATTATAAGTACCCTTATATTGAAGTTAGCTCAGAGCGAGCAGAAGGACTAAGAGGTGAATGGAAGGACTTTATTGAAACTAAGATGCATCCTAATTTGGATTGCTCCAAGGGAGCAGACCACATTGGGATAAAGAATTTGATTAAGACTTTTTTGCATTCGCTCAGTTTACAGTATTTTATTTGCCATTTGTTGAGTTTTTTTTCGGTTAAAATTTTTTTTTATTATTTACTTTCTAGAACTGCTGAGAAACTAGAAACGCTTAAACTTATATAAAAAACTATGCTAAACAAGTTAAATGGTCCTATGCGGGTTTTTTGATTTTTTTGTTTCTTAACATAGTCATTTATAAGACTAAGATACTTTTTAAAAAAAATCTTAGGGTTTTTAAATCTATATCTAAGACTTAAGATCATATCAGATTAACTTCACCAATTGTTGATTTATCATTTTAATGACAAAAATTTCTCACTCACTGACTACAAGTATATACAAAAAAGTTCAAGACTAGGATTCAAATCCCTTCCCTCTTTAGGCAGGTAGACAGCAGACGCGAGCAGCTTTACTGTTTTATCTTTACTTTGTTGCTATGTAAGCTCAACCTGCGTATATTTATTTCAGGTCCTGAACAGATATTTCAAGTGTAAAGATCAACGGCAACATCCGACAAAAAAGTAGGCTATTGACGAGACTTAAAGTACGGTACAGACGCTTCACTGACCCACAGGACGCAGAATTTAGGACACTTAAGTTCGAGCTTAGAAATCTATAGCAGTTAATTAAGCAAAAAAATAAATTCGGGCTGTTAAAGCTAGCAATCCTAGTATGTTCCCGAAAATTAATAAAAATTTTCGAAGGAAAAACCAGAACGAACTTCCGTGTCTTAAGCTCCCCCGAAATACCGACAACGAACAAATACTTGACAGCAAACATACATCCGGTAGAAGCGATCGAAGATACAACTTTTTCCTGATCGAAGATTCTCAGGAAAAAGTTGAAGTAATTTGCTCGACTTTTCAAAATGTGTATAAGGTGAATGTTAGCACTCGCCCGAACCGTACACAACTCCGACCTTCAAAATGATATTGAGAACTGGCAATCGGAGAGCCTTGGTTTTGCTATGTTCAATGACGATAATTTGGCAAATGATGTCATCGCCAATGAAGATGTTCTACCTCCGTACATTTCAATGGAAGATCTCCTGGTCATCTTCGGTTCACTAAGAAGTAAGAACTCTGTGGGAATCGACGAAATACCAAACATTGTTCTTAAGCACCTTCCTCTAGAAGCGGTAAACATTTACACCATCCTCTTTAACAATTTGCTGAATAATGCACATTATCCAGCTCATTGGAAGACAGCGGTGGTGCAACCCATTCCTAAGGTTTTTGAAAAGGTAATCAATAGAGCGCCGACCGAGTGGGTTGAGGACAAAAATATTATTCCGGATAACCAACTCGGTTTCAGAGCGGGGCACGCTTGCATACATGCCGCGACTAAACTGGTATCAGATATGCACCGATGCCTGCCTAGTTGAACTGGGGAAGGCTTTCGATACCGTATGATTAGAAGAATTCTTTGACAAGCTGAGTAGGCTGGGCGTCTGCAAGCCACTGTTATAGATGCTTGTTAATATGCTAGTCAATAGACAGTTTATTGTGCAAAATGGCAATGTAACTTCTAACGGTTATTCAAGTTAATAAATGGACTGCAACAGTGGGCTGTCATTTCGCCGATCCTCTTCAACATATTCACCAATGACCTTAAAAGATCCCTTCCCCATGCCATAGCATACGCAGACGATTTGATTCAGGTTCGAAAATAGAAGTCATTAGAAATCTCTTGCAGCGTGACTTCGATGGATTCAGCGTTATTGCGATGACTGGAAGTTGAAGATCAACTTCTCACTAGGGATACTATAAAGAATTGGCGAAAGTTGTCAATCGTGGGACCGTATTGACAGCCACTGGCGAGTTTAAGTGTAGTCCGATATCTCAGAATTTGGCTAGACCAGTTTCTATATTTCAACGAAAATATAGACGCTGCTCTCACTAGAGCTAAGGGTGCTTTTGCCCGAGCAAAGATACTGTTTTATAGCCAGCAACTCGGTGCCATTCTGCAACATGGCCCTCATCCGGCCTATGCTCGTCTATGGATGCCCCGTGTGGGTCAACGTAGGAGCAAGCTTAATGGAAAAGATTCGGTTGTTTGAGAATCGATGTCTCAGGGCTTGCCTATGTTTATACAGAACTCCAGAATCTGAATACAAAAAATCCGCTTATCTTCCACATTGCCCGTAGAGCTGTGGATAAGAGGCTTAACCATGAGCAAGACGCTGCAAATAGTTCCACGGAGCATCTGAGGTTAAGTAGGGCGGTCACTGACCGACATTTTTGGTGGCTTAAAAATTAAAGGGAAGGAACTCCATCCTCAATTCCTTCTAGTAGACCTTGAAGTAAAGTTGGCCGACACAAACGTTTTTCGCACGGGTGGCAGTATGATAGTGGTAGTATGGTCGATTAGGTCAAGTTTCTATGTATAAATATACATGTGCAAACAGAGGATGTTTACATATCCATATATGTGAACATATGTACCTCTACCTGCTTTGCATCTACATATATATGACGTAATAATAAGGTAAAAATAAGTTATTTATGTAAGAGTTAAGTTATTTTAAGGCAACTTTAATATTAAATAAGTAAGGGACGAAGTGAGTTCATGTATCTCAGGACAAATTTCGCTCCACAAACCATACTTTGATCTAGGTCCGATAAACACTAAGCAAGCAAACAACTAGAATCAAGACTCGAAGAATCAAAATCGTGTTATACCAAACACTCATCTTGCTAGTTTTCGTACGTAGCCGTATGTTGCGCGATAAGCAAGGCGGCTTAAATGGTTTTAAGGACCTTCTCAAGAATTGTTTTTTGTCAACTATACGATTCTGACATGTAATATATGAGCTGTTGTATGACGCGCATCTAGTGCCAAAGGCGTGGATTCAAGGAAGCTTAATCGGAAAGAAGAAAACAGTTAAATCTAAGGTTCAGATCTTCCAAGGACTGATGGTCTATTATGTAAGTAAGTATCAATTCTACAACTTTCTTGGTGGACTTTTGTGTTTTTTGAACTTTTGACAAATTTATGATAATGTTACACTTGTCATGTGAAAAATGGCGGGTTCTGTAACCTTCTCCACAGGATCGAAAAGTACAAAAGAATAAACAAAAAGTTCAGTTTCCTTTTTCTTATTGAGACGACGTGGAGATGTTTATTTTCTATTGGTTTCAGAGCTATAGAAAGCCTTTAAAAATTGAGCATTAAAGATATCTGAGAAAGAGAAGACAATTTTATTCTATGACATCACCTATGTGCAGGCAAAGAAGTAGACATCTGAATCGAAGTTTGAACAGGATATTTGAAAAGTGGCTAGCATCTTTCGGAATGTAATAAGTTTGGTTAGCGATATGATGATCTGAAGAATGAATGGAAAGCATTTATCTGTGATTCATATCAATAACACTTCGTTGCAAGAGGTGCTGTCAAAGATGCAGGTTCCTTTTTATGATTGCTCTCCTCTTAAGGTGGCCCTTAATCTAGGTTTTAATCAAATGAAAGCCCTTAATCAGCAGGTGTTTTCTCAAAAGGCCAGTACCCTTTTGCAATTCTTCCTCACACTGTGAATTATGCTGCAAGCACAGGTCGGATTAGGGCTACAAAGCAGGTAGTCCCACTGTCTCGGTCCATGATCAAGAGCTTCCGCCAATTGTTTTTGGTTTCGTGAAAAGCTCCATCAGATCTAACCAAAGATCCAAGTTGAAGTATATACTGAAATTCCACAGATAGTCACCAGCATGCAGTCTTTATTCTACACAATCAAATGATCATGATAGCCAAGATGTCGATTATTATTTACGAATCAAGACTTCCACAAAGTTAATTTATTCGTGCAGATGAAACCAATTATTCCACACGCATAAATTCAGTTTATGTAAACATTGCCCCAGAACTTGAATGTTTGGACATATTGGCCATGTTATTAGGTTACTTTCTAAGAGCTCATTGGCCAAATGAAACCCAATATCGAGATCGTTTATCTTCGACTACCATTGGGACCCAATCGAATATCCTTTTACTATCATTGTCCCTTTTTCTTTTTCTCTTTTTTTTTCTTTTTATTATTGTTGTCATTCCTGATTGTGTTTCCTCAACGGTACGCAAGTCTCATTTCCGGAGACGAACGTGTGCATACACGTATCTATCCTGCCAGATCTAAACACGAGGACATTCTCAAGAGTGATGGGAAGAAATAAAAGAGAAACCGAAAGGAAAAAAAAGACGAAATTTTAACATTTATCTTGGAGTGGCACTATCCTCTTTCTCTATTTTCACAAAAACCAATTTTTGTCATCCTTTTTATACATTGTGTGTGTGTGTGTATAAAATAAATTGCGGTAAATTCATCAGAGCATTATGAAATGATAGGAAATTATATTCGAGAAAAAATATTGTTCTTCCTCACCCGCACACATACAGAGGACATAGACAACCCTTAGGCTAAGGAGGGGGATTGTGGTGGTATTCTAACTGGTTTTGACTCCTTGCCGTGTACACATTTGTGGTTCTCTGGTTATGATTCAAAGGCATTGCTTGAATTGTTGACAGTTTCTGTTGGTTTTTGAATGCATGAAAATGTTCAGGCTTTGCCTCCTGAAGGATGTAGTGTGCGGTCAATATAATTCTCAATTGCTTATCGCATCAGTGAATCCGACATCATGTGAATCTGAAATTTATATCTTTCAAATACAATTCTCGGTGTGTTGCTCCCTCAGAACTTATGGTTGTGTGCACCCTTGTTCTGTTTCTGTATTAAGTGGCGGGCGATAGCAAGTTGCAGACATACATACGTATACTCATAAGGATATTTCCGTGTTCAAAGGCAGTAGCAGCAGCAGCAGCAGGAAGAAGAAAATTCTCTTCAAGGATGAAGGATGGAAGCTCCTTGCTGGGAGAACTTGAGCATGTTCCTTTCGTTTCATCACATCCAGGAGTGGTTACAATGTTGGCTGAATGATTGAATCGAAATTGAGACAGTCACTTCCTTCCACTGGGTAGTTTCTTCGGTCCCCTGCTGATGTGGTATGCTTTGGCATGGAGGAAACATCAGAGTGTTTAGCTCAGGGGTTAAACTCCTTGTGTGTGCAATGCACCTGTGATTGCATGGTGTCCTGAATGACTTAAATTGTTTTATGGCGTCGTATTTTTGAATGTCGAATATTATTTGCCCTACTGTGGTACTTTTGCGCTATGGAGTTGAACTTTACTAGCGCGATTTCAATGAGTTGAGTGATGCGGAATCGGAATTCAAGAAATGGTAGTCGGAATAAGCTGTTGCTATCGGTCGAAGTCCTTATTTGACAGGGACATTGTGACTATATGCAGATGATCGGATTTGGAAAATAGCAGAATGAAATGCTTAACAAAAGGTTTTGAAACATGCAAGAAGTCGCAACTATACGGATGAGTTGGGAATTCAACCGACTTACTGTGCAAGATGTTTAATATTTCCATTTCAAATATTGAGCATTAAGTTATGACGAGCAAGTCGAATATTTGTTTGTTGTGAAAAAATCTGGTGTCTCGTTTGTTAACATGAATCCTGTAAAAATATGCGGACAAGGTCGGGTCGAGCTTAATCCAAGCGTAAAATTCATTTTGTCTCTAATAAATTTTGAATTTTTCATTGCCTTTCGTAAAATTGAATTGTATTTTTTTTGTACCGAGACCTCTCCGCCATATATTTTTACATTTATGTCTCCGAAAATTGAAGCCCTGTGACAGACGGAGGGATGAACAGTGGCAACGTTGGCACCCTTTGGGAATGGATCTCTTAAAATTGTGGTTTAAATTTTCCCAATACATTTTTAGGGTTCCGTACCCAAAGGGTGCTTACGGAACCATAAATCTAAGCCTCCGCTGTCCGACCGTCTTCGCAATTACACCACTACATTGACACATGCATCACACAAATTTTGAAAGGATTTGCAGCCGCGTTAACATGTATTTCTCGCATTAAATTGTCGGACTCGTAGATTAACACATTTCAGCATGTCTGCATTAAAACGCTTTTAATTTTGATACTTTTAATTAATAACTGCTCGTTTGAAAAAATGATTTTTTCATTTCTCTTATAGGAGTTGTATGTTAACCAATTTCGAGCTTTAACTTTGTGTGTCGGATGGGGTTAAGAAAAAAGCAACTAAGCGTTCAATCATTAGAATTAAAGAAACATAATGTATTGCATATTGTAGCGTTGTACGGAACCCTTCGTGTGAGAGTCAAACTCAAGCAGAAGCTTGCCACTAGTTTACTGAATGACAACAGAAAATATTGTAGCTGAATTGAACGTGCCTCAACACTTTGAAAAATTTAGGTTTAAATGTTGCTCAAAAAATAATTTTTTGGAATGGAGGCTGCGCAGAAAAGCAAAAAAGCCTTACAGATATTGCACTTGAACGAGCTATGGTTCCAGAAAGAAAGGCCCTACTTGTCGCCAAGCCAGTCATTAGAAAGAAAAAATATTTCATGTACAACTTTTGCAAAAAAAGTTCATACTTTATAAACTCACCCACCCTTTGTCTATGAACTGATAAATATATTTTTCTAATCAGCTATCGATATAAACTTTTTCGGAGTTTTTTGAGTTCGGCGCTGACTGCATTAATAATCGTTTTTGTGCATACGGAGATAGTCAAAAATCAGACGAAGCTAGCATAAATGGAATAAGAAAATTGTTGCTGTTTCTCGCAGTTTATTACCAAATTAACCAAATTAATCGTTTTCGAGATTCTTTTAACGTATTAAGCATGTTTTAATATAGAAATAAATTTTCACTGGGCCCCAACTTAATTCTGTGAATCTTCCATATCATTAAATGTTTTTCAGATGGTACTCAAAAACACATTCATTTTCAAAACTCTGCAGGATGTGTTGAATTGAACAAGCCTTCCAGCAACAGTTTTAGGTACGCATCCAGCTGATTTCTTAGAAGATTATGATTTTACTTTTTTATATGCATGGCTTTCCAGGTTATCCACTATTATCTGCTGTGTCGTGCCGAGTTCTTTGTCAATCATATATTTCACCATGACCGTCAGTTTATGGAGTCGCGGAGTTATGACGTTGAAATTGTAATATGTGTTATTTCGCCTCGGTGCGAATAATAAAAAAATAAAACTATAAAATTGGTACAAGTTAAGCGCCGTTTTATAAGTAACCTTGTATTTGAACTACTGTGTGTTTTTCAACACCTGTCATAACGTGGAGATTTGATCGATTGCAAACCATTTTATTATAAAAACGCACACAATATTGCTGAGAATATCGTATAGGATGCGTTTAGAGGTTTTAAGTTGGTGCACTTCAGTGGTTATTCTTCTTTAAGATCGAGAGAAAGAAAAAAGGGACTTTAATCCAACCACACTTTAGAGATAAATTAGTATGTGTACCTGGTTGGCACCAGGAGGCTTATTTAACTTGACTTCACCAACTATTCCTTTCACATTTTAGACGTGTGCGGGGAATTGATGACCGTCATCTCGAAAGTTGCATTGGTCTTTTATAATGAAAGTGATTTCATCATCAGTTTTTCATTATCACCGCTTAAACGTCTCCGGGAGTACTCTTTCTACATGTTCAGCTTCGACTGTTCCTTTGTTACACTGGTTTCGCTTTAATCATTTCATTTGAATATTAAATATTTTCTTATGTACTTAAGGCTTGTGGCCTCATCTTTTTGTATATGCAAGCAAGTAAAAAATTATGTAATAGGTACGTAATAATTTTACACTTTAAAACCGAACTTTTTTGAAGTATGTGAACCCCAAAATGTTAGTCGGAATTTACGTTTATATCATGGTGAAAATTATTACATAAACTCTTAGTCGGTGATTACAACTTAAAGAGCGCTCACTCCAATTTTCGGTCGAAAAAAAAATCTCACCAGACTCTACAGTGGAAAAGTTTAAATCAACATATTAATATACTTCTGCCTTCAGTTAGACCGCGAAGCTGTTGTAGGACCGAAAGTTCTTCAGTTTAAAACGAGCCAAATCAGTCGATTCCATAACGTTTACGGAAATTGGGAGTTTCCCAGTACAAATTTTTGCAAATTTTTTTTAAGAGCATAGCCTAGGCCTTTGCAAGATCATATTCAGTTAAACTCTATTAATGGGTTCTTCGAAAACTTGAATTCAATGAAAAAATCATCTTTTGCGGTGAAGCTCTTTTGCGCCTTAGTGGCTTTCATAAGCCCCACAATAACCACAAGAAGTCAATGTTGTGGGGATTTCATGCTGGAGGAACCGTGTTTTTTCGTCGATGAAAACGATCGCCATATAATATTCGGTATCGCGCCATGTTAGAAAACGTTGTTTTTTTGGCTCGCATCAGTGGTATGTGGTTTCAACAAGATGACCCACATATGACCCACATCTAGTCCACCAATTGATCTATTGAAGGTAAAGTTCGGTAAACGTGAAACTTGAGAAATGGTTTCGACAAATGAACAAATCGCTCATGAGATTTCTTTCAATGGGTTAATTTTAGTCGAAGACTTATATCAGAGAACTCGGAAGCAATTGACGTGAAAAAATAAACCCATCACCTTTTTTCGAGCAGTTAAATATGATATGAGTGCAGAATAATTTTAAACCCGAAATCTTATTAATCTTTGTTTTATTTAAATACAATATTGGCAAATCCACAGGGATTCTTTGAAAGAACTCAATCTAGAAACAGTCTCACTTAAGACGGCACTTTATTTATAAATATTCAAATACAAGTTGAGATTATTCCTTCACCGGCTTATCTTATCTTGTTGCCCCAGGTTTCCGCGACACCTTAAGAAAGTAGCTCTAATCTCTTCACATATCTTACCGAATTCGATTCGAGAAATGAAACAGTAAATATCATCTTTCAATCTTGTGCGATGAATATCCTGTTTCCCTCAATAGCATTCGTTTCCACAGCTACTTTTGTTCAGATTATTTTTTTTGAACCTCTACATACATATCAGCACTCAACCAAGCGATTCCACTCTAGAGTTTATTAAATTTTCTCCATTGTCAGGACACGCATGTACAGCCCTCACCTGCTGTTTGACATCCAACCTTTGTGTAAGCAAAATCAATTTTCGTCATTCTAAAATAACAGCATTCTCCTCGCCACAAGCCTTCTTCTTGTAAAAACCCACTCAAATCCTTGTTCACTTATCCCATTCCACTGTAGATAATCTTCACATTTGCACTGGCAGAGTATTGAAATCAATAACTCCAGCCGAGTAAATATTTCAGAACCAATCTATCTGGGTAATGCCAGAATCCGTATTTTCCCCCTGCATACACATCTCGTTTACTCATTCGCGTTTACAAGTATCTTTGGGCATCCCATTTAAAGTGTGCTACATGCGGTAATGTAACCTACTCATATGAGTTAATACCAAAACCCAAGAAGGATCTCTATGCAGATAACCAAACTCCAAAATGAAAGGGATCAAAGTTATTTCCCATTCTCAATCTCATTCGACATTATGGCTCCTTAAATGTCTTCTTCATATCGTTTTTTTTTCTCATTCCAAAAGAAGAAGAAAAACAAAAAAAAAAGAAGAAGAATTCCTTTTATACCATAACTGGGTTGGCCCAGGACACTTACTCTTGAGGCCATCTTAGCAGGGAATAGCTGGTGTATGATGGTTGGTAGTGGAACTTATTTCTTGTTTGGGAGTTTTCTTATTCTTTATTTTTTCCTGGTCTGTGCTTCTTATTTGTGTTGGAGAAACAAAATAAGATGGAATCTTAAAGGCGATAAAGTCCTTTTCCTAACGATGCCGAACGACAACATCATATGCCTGACATGGTACTCCCAAAGTGCGCATTCGTTCATTAAGGCAAGGTTGCTACACGCGTGTATTGGACCATATTTTTCGTATTTAAATGGAACACTTAATGGCACACCAGCGCTTGCAGTGTGATAAATATTGCCCTTTTATGTGTCCATGATATGGTTTTTCCTTGGGCTTACATGTATCGTTGTTTTGTTTTACAATCGATTTGAAAACTCGAGACATCTAGCGATTTTTTTACTTTATGAAACCAGTGCAGAATTGGCTCATAAAATTGTCCTCTCTCTGGAGTGGAATCAATTTTCACACATGCTCTTTTCTTTTCATCTATGAGTATTTTGAGTTGGCGGAATTAAGTAGTTTATCAATGATATGAAATGATATGGGAACATACTCGTAAATGAGATAAACAAATATTCCAAACACATCGGATTAATAAACAAGAATAAAAACAACACCTGCTGTTTATTTTAATAACTTATTTTTTAGTCTTTGAATTTTTGCCGAAAAACATCAATTTTTTTTCAATTCAATGCATTTTTATTTCATAAATTCATTTTACTTACATGCTAGATAAAAACGCTTAAAGCTAGCTTAATTAACTTAACTATTTATAACTAACTTACTGGCCCCATGCGGGCGCTCTAAGCTAAACCTAACAATTCCGACTCGAATTTTTATTTTTGATTTTAAATTTAAGTTACAGTATTTAATAACTAAGAAAATATTTTTTTTTTTTTTAAAAAACTTAGTGACCGGAAATTTTTTATGTTTTCCTTATACTAGACCTAAATACTAACTATAAACTAAACTAAAACCTAAAATCTTAACCTAACTTAAAATAAGATTAAAAACTAAATAACAATAAATTAATAACTACTTACACTACCTAAGAAATATATAAGCCGGCCAAGGCTAACATGGCTATCCAATTTGCCATAAGGGCTATCAAGTTAAAAATTACACATACGACAGACTTCTACTCTTCGTTTAACCACGTTGCTATACGACGTCTGCTCTGTCGCGGTCTGATACCGCCCTACTGAACCTACGAGTCTTCGTTAAGCTAATTGCGACGTCTTGGTTGTAGTTACTCGCCCGTCCACAGCTTTACGGGCCACGTGGAAGATTAACGGCACCGCTAATCTATCCTGGACCAGACCTTTTATATCTAAATAGAGAAACGCTTCAGGGAGAATTAGGCCGTTAAGACGCACAGTCTCATGTTGTATATCATTGGGGTAGAAAGCCCCGAAGATCAAGTTGTTGGTCGAAGTCATTGCTTTTGCAATGTGACTTCGAATAAGCATAATCAGAAAGTTATCCCCTCTGATCGGGTTGGCCCCGTTGTACAGGACTTTATTACTATAGAATTTTTTGTACTCAGACTCTGGAGTTCTATATAAATGGAGACAAGCACTAAGACATCGTCTCTCAAAAACTCGAATCTTTTCCATTAAGCTTGTTCCGACGTTGAACCAAACGGGACATCCATAGGCAAGAACAGGCCGAATGAGGGCCGTGTAGCAGATCTCTGTTGTCGATCAGAGCAGATCGAGTTGACTGCTGTGAAACAGTCTATTTGTCAAGGCAAAAGCCGCTTTGTCTCGGGCTAGAGCAGTAT
This sequence comes from Orthonevra nobilis, assembly GCA_963555765.1. Taxonomy (NCBI): domain Eukaryota; kingdom Metazoa; phylum Arthropoda; class Insecta; order Diptera; family Syrphidae; genus Orthonevra; species Orthonevra nobilis. Next base: position 143,076,475 of record OY743224.1, read on the forward strand.
CTATATGTTTGTTAAAATACAGATACTGATCCAGCCAGATCCCAAGGTATCTGACAAAACTTCGATTCGCAAGTGGCTGTCCGTTTTGTCCAGCGATAGAGAACATTCGCCACTTCTTTTTAGTATTTCTAGAGGCTCAAGACAACGGAGTCCTGAACAGAATGGTCTCGCATTTTTGGAAATTGATCTTCAATTTCCAATCATCGCAATATCCCTGAATCTTTTCGAAGTCACGTTGCAAAAGACTAACGATGACTTCGATCTTCGGACTTGACCTGTACGCGATCAAGTCATCTGCGTACGCTATGGAGTGGCAGAGAGATCCTATAAGATCGCTTGTGAAGATCGTAAATAAAATCGGCGAAATAACTACACCCTGTTGTAGACCGTTGTTTATTTCAAAAGTCCCAGCAGACGTTACACTGCCATTTTTCACAATAAACTGTCTGCTGGTGAGCATTTCTAAGATTATGTACAGCAGCGGTTTGCTTATGCCGAGCTGGTCAAGCCCCTGCAACCATACGGTGTCAAAGGCCTTTTCCAAGTCAATCAACAAGGCACCCGTGCATTGTTTCTCACCTTTGTTCCATTGGATATCCGATACCAGTTTAGAAGCGGCGTATGTGCAATCATGCCCCGCTCTGAAATCGAATTGGTTATCCGGAATAATATTTTTGTCCTCAACCCACTCGGTCAGGGCTCTATTGATCACCTTTTCAAACACTTTGCTGATGTTGGGAAGGAGACTTATCGACCGGAGATTTGCCGGATTGGATGTGTCTTTATTCCGTTTAGGAATGGGCTGCGCCACCGCTGTTTTCCAATGAGCTGGATAATGTGCATTATTCAGCAAATTGTTAAACAGGGTAGTGTAAATTTTTACCGCTCTTAGAGGAAGGCGTTGAAGAACAATGTTTGGTATTTCGTCAATTCCCACAGATTTCTTACTTCTCAGTGAACCGAAGATAACCAGGAGATCTTCCTTAGATATGTATGGGGGATGTGTTTCTTCGTCGGCGATGATATCATTTGCCAAATTATCGTCATTGAACATGGTAAAACCAATGTTCTTCGATCGCCAAAGCTCAATATCTTTTTGAGTTTTGTACTAGGATGCGATTTTCCAAGACGTGGTTGCCGAAAAACATATTCAACGTCGCAGATTCTGATGATGAGTTTTAATCTGGGACCCTTATATCCAGGACGCTATATGGCAATTCGATCTGGGGAATCACTGTCATTATTTTGTAGGATTTCTTTCGATAAAAATCCTAAGATATACATTTTTCAAGGGATTACAGCGTTCTCTTACAAGTAGATATTCGAAAGATCCTTTTTTACATGTTCCACCTTTGGGCATCAACACTTTGAGCAATTAATCTAACTCAATTTAATGCAGTCCAATTCATAGTCTTTTTCTTTACTTACTTATCAGAATGTACCTTACTTTTCCTACCAGCATTCTTTTTGAAAGGAGGATTGAGGATTGAAGGATTCATTGAGGACTTTTTCATCTCACTTTCTGAGAACTTCCTCTAATACTCTCGGATCGAAGCGATTTAGTTCTATTGTGCGTCTTTTTGCAAGATTATAGCTTTACAAAAACAGGTCAACACATCAGGGTGCGGCGTTGAAACTTTCAGTATATAATGCAGAATAAAAGAAACTTACTTCTTGGCACGAGGGCAGAATTCAAAAACTACCCCCGAAACCCATTCCATTAACTGGGGATATAAACTTATGCAAGTTACTCGAGTGAGTTGGCCGCCGTCGCACAACTTGCCTTGGTCCATTGATAGTACAATGCCTGGCAGGTGGTAACATAAATCAAGCTTAAAATAGAAATTGAAACGCGCACAAGCACGCACCATTTTCGAAGGACTGCAGGACGACGATGACTAAAGATGCAAATTGAAGCGAAGGCGAAACTTAAATTACTTGGCAACAGTTTTAGCATAAGAAGCTCCTCATTTCACATTCATGTGTATGGTAATGACATGCGGGAGCATATTTAGCGGGCTTCAACACTACGACAAGATGCAAAGTCAAGAGTAGTTGGCTTACGGATGTGGATTCCATTTTCTCAAGACAAACGTGCAGAAGTTCAATGTCTGCATTAAGTCATCAGGTAAGATGATTTGAAGTTCGCTTCGCATTCAAGGAAGAGATCCTTTTGCCTTGAAGAAAAATAAAATCCCATTTTGTGGTTGAGGAATGTGTTTCATTTAATTTTCCTGGCACTCACATAATGAATACACAAAAAGGAGCTTTAAGTATTCATTTCTCAGGACGAACAGAAAAATAAAAGCAATACGAAAAGGATACATAAGAGGCGGAAATCAGTGACGCGGAATGAAAGGCCTACGGATACTGGAACATTTCCAGGCCGCCTGTTTTCGATTTTGCCTTGGATGCCATTATCATAAGAATGATTTCATAAAAAGAAAAGAGTAGATATAAAGGACGAAACACTAAACACTATTGAGTTCATGCATTATTGCGATTTATCTGGGAAACAGCAAGTAAAACAAATAACTGCAACAGGAACATGAAAAGAGGAGTTCATTTTCGACAACTTATGTCGACAGATTTTAAGGTATTCTTCTTCTGTAAGCTCTTCAATCATTGCGACAGATTTTTTGAAGCTCGAAAGTAAAAATGTGACCAGTGTATGAAGTGCTTAGGGATTTGTATAAATTTACAAGGATCTGTGGAACTCTGGATGATGCTGTTTTCTTGCAGCTTTCGTTGATTGATCTTAAGACAAGCAATACAAATTTGGGGTCATATACTACTGTGTCCAAAAAATAAGGTGACATTGTATTTATTTTGAAATTTTTTTATTAATTCTTCCAAATCAATTTCATCCCCTTCAAAGTAATCCCCTCCCGATGCAATGCACTTATGCCAACGGATTTTCCAATCTTTGAAACACTGGTTGTAGTCACTTTCCGGGATGGCCTTCGGTTCCGTCTTCGCTACGGCTTGAATCTCCTCTATCGTATCAAAACGGTGTCCCCGGAGCGGTCTTTTGAGCTTGTTGAACAGCCAGAAGTCGCGCGTCGCCAGATCAGGTGAATGCGGTGGTTGCGGAACGATATGGGTTGAGTTTTTGGCGAAATGATCACGAATTACGAGTGCGGTATGGGATGGTGCATTATCGTGGTGTAAAAACCAAGAATTGTCTTTCCACAATTCCGGCTTTTTTAGGCGGATAGCGTTACGCAAGCGACGCATAACGTTCAAATAATATTCCTTGTTGACTGTTTGGCCGGTTGGAAGGAATTCATAAGGCACAACTCCACGATAATCGAAGAAAACAGTCAACATGACCTTGATTTTTGAGCGACTGTGGCGCGGTTTTTTTGGTCTCGGCTCCCTTTGGCACGATATTCGCTCGATTGATCGGTTGTTTCGAGGTCGCAAGTATAGATCCAAGTCTCATCGCCAGTTATAATGCGTTTCATGACATCCTGGTATTCGGAAAGTATTGTTTCACACACTTCAATGCGACGCCTTTTTTTTCAAAAAATTCAATGTTTTCGGTACCAGTCGAGATTTGACGCGCTTGAGGCCCAAAGCATCCTTCAAAATGGTATTGACCGAGCCTTTCGAAAAGCCAACTTCATCAGCAAGGTCTCTAATCGTTAATCGATGGTTTTTCAACACCAAATCTTTGATTTGTTGGACGTGAGCTTCATCGGTTGAGGTTGATGGTCGCCCAGAACGCTCTTCGTCTTCGACACGTTCTCGGCCGGCTTGGAAATCACTATACCACTTGTTAACATTTTTTTTAGACATAGCCTCATCATCAAAGGCTTTCTGCACCATCCTCAACGTATCCGAAGCAGAAAATTGATTCCGCAAACAAAATTTAATGCAAATTCTTTGCTCAATAAATTTCGACATCGCAAAAAACGAAAAACTCACTTTTAGTAGCTCACAAAACGACGCGTATCTCAAACACTATGAATATATTTTGACATGAAGTTTCACATAGATGTCACTGACAGTACTACCAACCTAAAGAGAAAGAAAAATTTCCAAATCCTTCGACGCGCGCAATTTAAATTCATATGTCACCTTATTTTTTCGACACAGTAGTATAGTATTACATTAACCTACATTAAAATTGTTAAAATAATAAAAGAAAATCAGCATTTGATTGCAGTGATCGGTTTTACCATTGCTTAGGCTTTTTCTGTTGAAAGAAAAAAAAATAGCATCAATAGGACTAGACTGGCATTTTTGTACTTTTGCCATTGGCGAATTATATTATCCCCATTCCCGCCTGTCTATTCGCTGAAATTATCCAACCGACCTGCTTGGATCTTTGCGGGTCACAGGTTCAAAACCTGAAAAAATTTGTTTTCCAATCTGATCCTGTCGCCATTTGGTATTGGGATCAAACAAATAGAATTGTCTTTGGAATGGTCGACAATCGATAGTAGTCGGACTTAGTTTCTGTACTTGCTGTATTGGTGACTGAATCAGCTACTACAATTATACGTTTTTCGTTTCATAAATAATGGTTTGTGTAGAAGATATGTCATTGGCTTCGCTGTTAAGGCACAACACTGACATCAGGGTGATGAAAAAATCTTCCAAAAACGCACTGGGTAATATATGTAGAAGTTGCAAAAGTAGGTAAAACACATTCCTTTATGAATTCATTTTCAAGAAAAGAATGTATTCTCCTTTCATGAAACGGATGACCAAAAAACAATGATCTTATTTCCGTTTGCTATATTTCAGCAGCTGTCAAAGCTGCCAATGACAGCTGTAAAATTATGAGGTAAAGTAAGCTAATTGGGCATTGAAAATATTGACAGGTGGTGCGGTGTTTGGCTAAAAATCATCTTCCCAGAGGAAGCCCAATTTTGACTCAGTGGCTATGTCAACAGGCAAAATTGTCGCTATTGGTTTCGCTTACAAACCCACCACTTTTGGCGAGCTCGAACATTCGAGATGCTTTGCCGCTTGAAACTTCACCAACAAAGCCGAGGCCGCCATTTAAATTATGTGCTTTTTCACATAATGCCATGAATCTAGTTTCGAAGTAAAACAAGAAACAGTTTTGTATCTCACGCCGTTGTTGTTTCGTTTCAATTTTTTTTTCCAATTGTTCTTATCTGGTCACCCTTGATCACAGAAAAGATTTCAACAAGTGTCTCACTATTATTTGAGTATATGTACATGAATCATTTTACTCTTCTCTTGCCCATTCATTTGAATTCATTGCATTCATTAAAATTCATTGCATTCATTTGAATTCATTGAATTCATTGGTATTCTTGAATTCTTGACATTAATTTTTATTAAACAACTATTAAATGAAAGCTTCACTTTTAAAAGCAGACCGTTGAAAATCTGCTTTGTATTTAAAGTTGTCGAATTGCATTTCAACTGATGAATGAAATATTTGTGATGAAAAAGTTCCTGATTAACAGAAGTGCCCATTTTAATTGTAAAATATAAAAAGACATGTTGAATTTGGCAAAACATGTTTGATTATCTGTAGTGAGAATACATTTAAAGCTGTAAGACAATCTCTGAAACAAGCTTTATGTAAATGAATACAAAACAATTCAGAACCTTGAAGCAGTTAAATTAAATTGCAATGAGTTGTGACTTGATTGTGCTCAACTTTTTTAGGGTTTCAAAACGAAGCAATGAATGCAACCATAATTAAAAGTGCATAGATTAATTTTTATAAGAACATACATTCTACACTTAAGCTGAAAATACAAAAATTAAGTCCAAGGCAGCTTTCGAAACTTCATATGACAATACCTGTTCTCAGACTTGAGGAATCCATCGGATTTATATCAGCAACCAAAAAATAGCCTCCATCAAGCAGAACTATTGATTTAACAATGTGTTGAACGGTGGGTTTTGAGTTGAGTCTTTTGCGGTAATCATTTTTGCAAATTTGCGAAAGCAGAGCTATAAAGGAATGCATTATTCTGGAGTAAGATTATATGAAATCACAGTCTTTAAATCTCTAAATATAAAGGCTTCAATTAAATACTGTAATTTCTATACGCATAAGCCATTTATTTTAAAACCATTCTACTGTGAATGATTTGAAACAATCAAAAGGTTTCAAGTCAAAAAATGCTTGAACTCTTTGAGGTTTTTAGACTGCAAATTATGCCTTTGATTGCAACCTTAATGTTTTAAAGTCTTTTGACTGCATAGATGCAGCGAGCATATTTCTATCGCCTTTAAACCTATGAACAAAAGTCTTTACTTATAAAATATAATCGATATCGATATTTAATCTCGAGAGATTCTGCTATAATAACGTCTTATAGTTGACAACTTTAACGCAGAATGTCTTGCCATTTCAAAATATTTTGTTTTTGGTCAGGAAAAAGACCCTCAATCATCATCTCATGAATATTTTAGTTACATTTAGATGAAAAATAAGTCTTTAAAAGGCATCCGACGCACAGAAATTGAGTCTTAAAAGGATATCAAAGGCACATAAATAGAGTGGCCTTTGAGGATTTGTACGTGTACGATACCCTTAAAATAAACTACATCATAAGTGATCTAACTAAATAGTGTACATTTTATAAAATGGGTGAAGCATTTTATGAATAGGTTTCAAAACCATTTAAAATATAAAGCAGACAAAGGACTACAAAACATTAAAATTAAAATGAAATCAATATACTACAACTTAATAATTAATGATATCAAAAAGACTTTAAAGAATTCAAGCACTCTGCAAATGTTGCAGTTCTTGGACTTGAAGCCTTTTGACTGCCTTAAATGATTCTTAATTATAAGTATATAGACTTCAAAATTAACAGTTAAAGTATTTTGCGATTTAAAGTATGTAAGTGAAATTATTAGACTGCAAGTTATGTCTTTGAGTTAAGAAAAATTTATAGTTGAAAAATAGATCTTTTTCAGGAATATTTTATTTTACTTTAAATTTGGGGGTCCAGTGAAGTCAAGTATCTCGGTGCTGTCTTGGATAAGAAACTGAACTGGACTTCTCATATTAAGTCCATTACAGAACACGCAGTCAAGGCCATGTGGGGGGGGGGGGGGGGTCTCAAACCCCTGGTTGTACATCATAATTTCTAGACCTATTGCTGGCAATGAAATACAAAACAGATGACCAAACGGGACACTTGTAAATAATCAATTTCAACACAGATAAAGGCATGTTCTGCTCGATACCAGATTGTATGAAGGCAACACACTGCCTTGGGCGCTTCTTTGACGTAGACATATCTAACCGTGAGCAATGGTCGAGGCAAAGGGCAAATGGATTAGGTGCCGGTGTCAATGGACCCAACACTAAAATTTCCATACCTATGGGAAAACATCCAAGCGTTTTCCAGGCTGAACTACAAGTCATCGAATCTTTTGCGACGAATCTTTTGCGACAAACCTTTCAAAATGCCACAAAGGGGCCAGAATTCTAAAAGTGGATAAACGAGCTGCACATTGCCCAATGGAGAAATCGATTGGTACTCAGACAATCAAAATAACTAATAAATTCCTTCTCTTACAGAGAGATCCTTAAATTCAACAAGGAGAACATTGGATCGTGAGCTATCTTTTCGGCCACTGCCGCTTGAGATCACATCTAACCAAACTAGGTCTCAGTTCAACCACCGAATGCCGACTCAGTTTGGAAGACGACGAAACGGCTGTACAGATTCTTTGTGAATGTCCAGCTCTAATTTGGTTAAGAAGGCGTATCTTCCTCAAAGACATATGCTCCCCATTAGACATAAGATAGTCCAATGCTGAAGACATTCTGACTTTCATCAGAAGGATGGAATGTCTATTAGCCTAAGCAAACTCTCCAACATACGGAGGCTCTACTCTTTTAGATTGCAGTGTATGAATGATTTGCCTGCTTTTATATATCTCGGTTTTTGGGGGTTGTGTTGTATCAGAAACGTGAGTTAAAGCAACACATCAATCAATATGGATTAAAAGACAGCGTTAACAATTAATTAACCCTTACGTTGTAAAAAAATTGTTCATAACTTTTATCCGTCTGATCCTCAAATATGCTTTTCAAGTGTGGTCTTCTCACTACAAATGTCATATAGGCAGGATAAAAAGAGTTCAAATAAGATTTTTGAGATTTGCCTAGAGAGGACGGAGATGGCAAGACTCTTAGAATCTTTCGTTCTTCTCCTAATTCTTCGACTTGTGCTGTGCTACACGCATTAGAATAGTATTCATATCCTCATGAGGGTGACGGATTTATAAAAAAAAATTTATAGAGCAGAAGCACAGATACAATGTGCTTCTCTTTCATTTACAAACTTTTTAATGGCAATATTGATTCTATTTTGCTAATGGAAGTGCCTCTTATCAAATGAAAGTGTTTGATATTATTTGTTGATGCACCGAGGAGTGTTGCCGTTCATGTAATTGTTTACGATACTTCTTACCCTTTAAGATTTTTTACGCTGACAGGCGTTCTTCGAATTGCCAAACCTCCAACAAAGAGAAAGAGGTCCCCTATTATGATGCCTTCATAAAAAAGAATAAGAGTATCCGAACCTTACATGACTATTGCTACATACGTCTCTCATTTGGTATCACCAACAAAACTTTCCAATGGTGTTTAGCCACATTAGAACCCAGAACCATGAATGTACCTCAAGACGAACAATTCACATTATTGTTCCTGGAACAACATATCTTTAACTGCCAGTCCATATTTTTACCATAAAACCTTACATATTTTGTTCGACTTGAGACCCAACTGATGTTGCTACAATCGACCCAAAAATTGTAACAAGCACGGAACGAAAATGAAAACTTTGTTTTGTTTTTTTTTCAATTCTTTCGAAATAACCTTCTCAATTGCAGACGTTCTTATAAGGCCCCTGGGGTCATCAAAAGGGGGCAAAATTTCCTTGTTTCATGTTCAACCAGCTTCGTGTTCCTGGGTTGTAGAACTTTGCTTTTGATGCACAGGTATTTCTGTATTTTTCACCTGCATGCAACAGTTTGAGTACAAAATGATGTCATGATTGAACTTCTGCACAAAACTTCAGTTAAAGAAGCTGCAGGGATACTTAAATTTTGATTGTTCTGTAATTCAATTTTTCAATTTTTACCTGCAGAAATCGAAGTGCACTTTTTACAAGCTAGTAAATAATAGCCCTTGGTTTGGAATAAGAAGTTTAATGCAAAGGAACGCCCCATTAACTGCACTGATACACTTGAATGCGAATATATGCATGTACCATTATTTCCTTACTGATTCGCTGAAAATGAACAGAATCCAACTACCTTCTCGTGGCTCATTGAATGAAAAACAATTCCGCTCAGCCGGATTTCAAATTGAGTTCCCACAAAATTTATTCCATTCAGCCAAGTTCCAATTGAAATACCGTTGCCAGGAATCAGGCTGAAAGCGAACATCCATCTTATGTGTGTGTATGCATACCTATACCCATACGAGGTTGAGGTAATTAAAACCAACGCCAGGATGATGATGACTCACGCTTTGATGCATTACCAGTCGAATGAACATCCCCGATGCAATCGGAGTCGTAGCGAAAGGAATTCGTTGCTCCTTGCCAGGCGAAATGGTTTCATTCTGTAGATTTAGTGTTCGGGGAATATCACATCCAAGTTGAATACGTTGCCGAATGTATGTTTCATTTCTAAGAGAGTGCTGTGACAAAACCTCAGGTATGCTTGGCCATGGATGTATGTCATGGTGCACAATTTTGGTTTAAGGATATCATCGATGGCTTGGGATTCGTCATCAGTGTTTTCCGCGACTGATGCAGGCTTGTGTACACTCACTCAACTTGGAAGTTGCTTTTTAATTCAAAATTTAATTTACAGATGATGGGATTGGATGACAATTGAGTTCCTTGCATCTTTTGGTCCTGCAAATATCTAATTTTCTAACTACTAACCTGGTTGAACTTTACGAAATGATCCCTTATTGTAGTTAGCTACCTCTGTTTCCAACATTATCCTCTTATCTTGAGTCCTTTCAGTAAGTTTCCTTCCTTTGAAGGCAATAGCACTAGCGATGGCTAAAGCGAGCTTCATCCTATTAGCATATGGGGCATCGACAGGGTACACATGCGTTCAGGCCACGAGTGTATCAAGACTTTGCCTTTGGTAGACCTTAACCTCCCATTAAGCAGGCGAGAGTGCATTATTCCTATTACATCTCGTATCTAGGATAAGTGAACTATTATGATTGGGGGTATGCACCGATATAGGGAGGCAGGGCGGCAAGAATATGAGAACTTTCGCCCGCAGATGTATCGCTTGTGTGTGCGCAATTTTTAAACGGAATATAATGCATGCATCTGGGGAACAAGAGCGACCCTTTTCTTGTTCCATCGAATGTAAGCGTATGGTCCGGATTTCTCGTTACAATAATGGGTCGGTGAACAAGTGTGTGAGAACTTCTCGAATACATCCGTTCTAGGGAACTAGGTTCACTTGTGCTCCACTGACTTTAATGTGGCACACATGTTGTTAGCGAGTGGCGGTGGGAGTTCCTTTCCCTTTCCTTTTTTTTTTGTAATTTCAGATAAGAGCTATTGGGCGGAGGTATCATGGGAGAGAATTAATTGTGCCACCGGCAATAACTTTAGATTTTTGCTCTTTAGAGGTTAGGTTCTAGAGTGCGAAAAGCGTTCAGGGGAAGGGGGTTAATGTGATGTAAAAAGGTCAGATGCTGTGCTAGTAAAGGCTTTTATTGTACCGTGAATTAAGCATCAGAAGCTATTCGATTGGAATGAGTTTTCTCTTTTTTCTCTAGATTTCCCTTTAAGGCATATGTTCCATTTGGGGCAACAAGATCTTGAGGGAATGTTGGAAAAACTCAAAACTGTTTTTGCTTTTCATCAAAAAACTATTAGTCTCTTCTATAAAAGAGTTTTCAGTGTACTTAAACATTTTCTACATACCAGGACATCTCGAGGCTTGATCGTCGTTCTCTGAGACGTTGCTCGTTCAATCAGATGCTCTTGGGTAGAACTGTGAAAGAAGGAAGTATTTGGGGATTTCGGTACTTGGTACTGGTGTTAGGTTTCAGTATGTTTCAAGGACTTTATCACAAATTGGAATTATTTAAGGGAGTGGACCAATACTTGAGTAGTAAGTCCAAGTACTTGAGGATACATTTACACTTTTTGTGTTTTTTTTTTCAAAGGAAAATACCAGTAAAAAAAAAAAACAAAAAATCCAAATCCAAAGTGGAATGACTCCATAGTTCTTTGGATTCAATTTTCACGTGGCAAGAGGATTCTGGGAAACAGACACTTCCGCACCTCACCAAGGCAACGCCGGTGATAGCATGACAAAAGGCAGTCGCCTTAAAAATGTTTAATAAATGAACAGCTTTTTAAACATAATTGAAATCTGTATTGCCAGGTAAGACTGTCATTAAGCCTTTTATTTGAGTTGGATATGTTTTCTTATGTGGAAAAACTGAATATTCCGTAAAGAGCGCGCAGTTGTTTAAAACTTTAAAAAGTCCTTTTTAAAAAATGTCAGCCAGGACTTTCTGTTCAAACATAATACTCCCGCATCGAAAGGCTTATCAAACTTCACACTTGTACAATCCATACAAGAATAGATCCAATCTGATTCTCAGTTGATCTAATTTTGATCTTATAGTATCAACAGGCTTTGAGAAACTCAGATGGCCTCCACTAAAATCGTTGTGATATTCCTTCGGAATTTAAATCTGTGTTCAAATGACAATCTAGTTGCAAGATTAACATCTCACATGCCATTTCCGATCGAATTGATTTGTTGTCCCGGTCGTGGGAAGTAATAATTTTAACTTAATTTGAATCGTACTTCTGGTCTGAACTCATGAGTTTTGGCATCAATTCTACCTTCGTCCAGCTTCTCGGCTAGTCGTTTTTAAAGCGCAGCCAACAGAGTACAAAACTAAAATAACTTCAATAATTTGTAGTCAAGAAACATGAGAAGACACTGAAGCTCAAAAGTAGTGTCGTGACGAGCGGGGAATGATTGTACCAAAAAATATTATTGGATTTGATTTTAGTTAAAAGTTGAAAGATATTAAACCTTATTTTATTTTTTGTTGATTTATTGTTAAAGTATGAAAAGCAAGTAACAAAAAATTAAAAATTTAAGTTAGTATATAAGCAAAAGAAACTATTTAAATTCAATTTCATGTTTCGATATGGTTGGCTTATATACGGAATTGCTATGTCCTGGTTCAAAATTTCGTAGAAATACGACCTTAGATCGCGAACCGTCCTTGCGACTTCAGATTTCGGTTTCAAGTTCATACAACATATTTTTTATTAGATATAAATGATGGAGTTAATGATGGTCACTAGGAACCATCAACAGAATTCTTTTCGAACCATTGGTTCATTATCTTACATGAATCTACAAGTAAGGAACAGTTCATCCCCAATATAGGGTAACATGACACTTATACTTTCTTTTCGAAGTAAGGGCGGGTTCCTTTGAATGACATACAACTCCAAAGCATCACAACTTCACTATATGCGTTATTTTTTGAACGCCAGACTATCTCTTAGTATTTGATCCCACTCTATTTGTTTTTGTGCGATTCAGCCTTTTCCAGATTACTGGAAACCAAAACTTATCCATATTTCTCATCTGAATAATGGCCTCTAGCAACTTTGGTGTGCAGATCATATTTTGCCCATTTTTATTCAAGTTATTTCTTTTAATATTTTACATTTTTTCACAAAATTACTTCTTTCTTGCGTCGTTCTTAAAAGGCGGCCAAACAAGCTTTACACTTCAATAACTCATGTGCAAATAAATATAAATATTAAACGGAATGCAATACCATTTTAAAAAGCTTTAACAAAACAGAGCAAACAAGATCAACAATATAACGGATTATTTTTACCGGGTGCCATCTTCATTTTAATTTATTTGCGACTTTTTTTCACTTTTTAACCGTTCTTAATTAGTTCGCCACGACTGTATATCAAAAATTACAAAGCTATAGCTTCAAATATTTACAAGAACGAGATTTCTGAAATGTTTGTGAGGACGAAAGCGTTTCCGTCTACTGCAAAATCAGCTCCATCTCCCAACCTACAATTATCTTGGGCTTACTGCCAAATTTTAGAAATGACCAATGATTTTAAAGTCGACTATTTGGAAGTCACATAAGGTAGCATTCATCAGAATAAAACAAATGATGGCCGAAGTCGGGATGCTGTTCCCATATTGGCAGCTGTTAGATATGCATCTGGATGTAGGATGAAAAGAAAGACAGCAGAACAGAGTTAAGCGACCTTCGAAAGAAAAATTCTCCGTCGGTTATAAAGGTTATTTTTATTATAGACTTGGTAACTGACCCCGATATCAAAAATTAAATGAACGGCAGTGGGCGGACCACATTGAGGGAATCAATAACAGGGTAACTTGACTCCAGCTTAGAGCGTTTTCAAATCTCAGTCATGGATTCTCTTCAGGGAAATGAAAGCATCATAGACTGAAAGCAGGGTAACTAGGTCTTTGAAGGATGGAAAGTAGCTTTAGCTCAGGCTTTGATGCTGTCAGGCTTGATAGCCTGATTAGTTACTTAAATCGCATGAATCGTACCATAAAAGCGATGCAGAGACTCGAGTGTTTGAATTACTAACTCACACAGTGATTTAACTCAATTAAAGTAAATTTATAAACATCTTGATTGTAGTTCACAGTTTTGCATGAAACCCTCGCTTAACTTGCATTCAAAGTCATGCTAATGTCTTTGCTTTCTGGTTAAGCAGGATGTTTCTAGTCTTTTCGTACATTGTGACCCCACATGCTCTATCGCTCGAGACTACGCTACATCACGTTCCATGTTCCTCGTAATATTACGTTGCATAACTCACACTCGTACACATACACTTCTTCGACTCTACTGGCTTGCATCTTTGACTACAGCAAAAAGAACAACAAAATTGTATGCAAATTCCATTCGTAATAAATGACGAAGAATGCACTCAGTTACGCGTGTATCTCACTCTCCTTTTAAGAATATGTGGTCATTTATTCACTTGTTATGCACGCTCAGTATAATCATCCATCATCATTCCCCACATCAACCCAACGAGGACTTTCTACTTTTCGTCCACACCATGGTTAACATCATGATCATCAGTTTCGTTCTCGGCGTCTTCGTCATCATTGCCATTCCCCATGACGACGACGATATTATAATAGTCCACATATTTTAAGCAGCCACTGTCGCCATTCCACCGATAGCTTCAAGTTAAGCCGAGGCGGATGCAAAAAAAAATATATTTATGTGTCCTCGTAGTTGCTCGTTTCACTTACAGTTTTAAGGAAGAAGAAAATCCTTCCAAGATTTGTCACAACAATAAGTCGGACGTGGTCCGTGGAGGTTATTGCAGATTCCACAGTATGTATCTGCATACGTCTACTTAAAGCAAAAGAGTGAGAAAGAGACAGAGTAATGATAGAAAGGACAACGCTGCCAGGGACTGTCGTCCGTAGCGAATGTAATTTGCATCTAATTTCCTTCGACTGCGTTTAAGAAATTTTCTCCGCCTCCCACATTGTTAGTGCTTAATCAAGTTAAGTTATGTAAATATCCTTGAAACCAATGAAAGAATGCAGCGCAATTTGAAGTAAATCCTTGAAAGTGCAATCTTCTTGAAATCCATTCAACCCTTTGAACGTCGCTCAACTCCTGCGCCCTGCTGTCATTTTCCATTTGCAGTATCAACATGAATGCATCTAAATTTCAGGTGAAAATTACTTTAACATTCATCTGCCTTTATTGTTTCTTGGAAAATGATTCTCAGGGAATATGACGTCTCCTTTGCCGCTTTCTTAAAGATTGAATCCTAGAGAGTACATTCCTCCAGTGTAGCCGTGGCTGTTGCGAGGAAAGCATTTGTGTTGGCGTTGCAAAAAATAAATACAAACAGACAAACTCATACGTGGCACCCAGTTGGGTCTCATACCGCCAACACATATCTGTAAATTGGTTAAAGGAAAATATTTGATATCCTTGTTACTGCATGCCCTAGTGATGCTATGTAGCATGAGCATGAGCACAGGCATTTTGTCGAGGACTCGTGGCTGTTGTATGCTGTGCATGCTGGTGGCGGTATGTGGCTGTGGAAAGTATCTTAATCCTTCAACAGCTTGCAAGCCAACAAACAAACAATGCACGAGGCAATTAACTCATTATACGAAACGGAATTGCAGAACAAGAGGACCCTCTAGCTGCACCAGTGTAACTATGGATACGGGGTAAACTAAAGTGGAGCAAACAACAGTCGACGAGACTGTTGTTGTTTTATTATAAAGTTATTTATTTATTTTAATTTATTTTTTACGGTGTAACGATGCTGTTCGGAGGACCCTTTTGAGAGTCCTGTTTATGTGAATTCTAAACGAATTAAAACTGTTACTAGAAATAGGGTTATAGAGCTTTTGTTACAGGCGCGTGTGAGCATTCGCTCGTTAGTTTTTTTAGATTTTTTCTGTACTCAGCCCACTTGGCCCACAAGGAAATGACATTGTTTTAGTAGTTAACAAGATATACTTAAGTATGCGGAATTTTATTTCGAGATAGTTACTCGTAATCTCTTGTTTGGAGAGGACTAAGCTAACGATTTTACAAGGAAAAGTGAAAATAGTTCCTGTTCTTGGAATGAAATATAAATGCAAATCATGAGTAGGGATTTTATTTAAGGAGATTCACCTCCGAAAATACATTTCGTTTCGGTTAGTAGTAAAGGTATTGTAACTTCCTTTGCTTTGTTTTCGTTAGCCTTTTGTTGAGTGGGTTTCATTCAGTTAATGACGTAAAAATCTTTGAGGATGTTGTGTCTGTAATTATTAAAAAAATGAGTTACTTTTTAACGCCACAAGCATATAGAGTTTATCAAATGGTGCAGATATTTCACTCAACTTACTCTTTCAAATCCGCATCAAAAATTCTTTAAGGAAAATTGACAGGACTTTCCTTTCTTCAAAATTTGCATCCGATATGATTTTATCCAATTAAAATTTTATTTAATTTAATATTATGAATTTTTCGGAGAATTCGGTGTACAGCAATCAGAGAATAAGAATAATTTTTCGGAAATCAATTGAATTCAATAGTCATCAGTGAATTCAATTTGAATTGTTTGAATTGATTCCAATTCAATTTCAATTTCAATTTAATTTATACAGTTAAGGTACTTACACAAGTAAAATTAAGATAAATCTTTTGCAGTACTAGCTTAAGAAAAATTTATTATAACAAGTTAAAAAATATTTTAAATAAAATTAAAAAAATAAATAAAGATGCTTAGATCGTGATAACTGACTAAAAATAGTTCGGAGTTTTTATATAAATAATTTAATGCGTAGAGAAACAGTTTCTTGCATTTATAAACTGAGTTAAAGAACACCCGAGAATGTTTCTGTAATATGTAGATCCGGTAAAAATATTTTGCAGCATCAGCCTATAATACAAGTTTACATTACAGAAGGCATTTACGACATAACTAAAGTAAGGGACAATAAGGGTTCTGACCAAGTTGTGGCGAGTTTTCGTAGGAATATGAGAATCAGAGAGACAAAAAATTTTCAGGCAAGCATATACACGATTGACAACATATTTTGCATAGTTTGTGCTATTAAATCTACTGCTGATGTGGAAACCTAAACTGACAGTCTTTTTCGAAAATGGAACTCGTTCATTCCCAAGATAAATATGGGGCTTTCTCGATATTACAATTGGCTGTGACTTACTGGCATTTAAAAGAAGTTCATTCTTGGCTGACCCATTATAAAATGCAGTTAAATTATCATTGATTCTACTGCATAAGTCTAGGTAGTCCAAAAGGTCTAGACAAATCAATTTGTAGATCGTCAGCGTAGAGTGGATACGCACATTTCTAAAAATTTCAGATTTATTAACAGAATGAATAGCAATGGGGCCAATATTGAACCCTGAGGAACACCAATGCGAAACGATTTCCAATCAGAAAACTTATCACCAACTTCAACTCTTTCAAATCTATTTTCAATATAGCTTTACAGCATTTTCTTTGAAACCAAAGTAATAAACAAGATTTTTGTAAGGAATGTTATGATTAACTCAGTTAAACGCTTTTGAGAAATCGAGCAGACATAAGATGGTTGTATACAGTTTATCAAAATTCTCTCTTGTATCGTTTATCACTTTCATCATAGCAGTGGAACAGCTATAATTTAGACAAAGTAGAAGAAATGCTTATAAAACGAAAATCATTTGGAACGGAAGCAGAAGCGTTCTTAGCAATTGGTATAATTTTTGCTAATTTCCAAATATCGAAAAAATGACATATTTCGTCCTGCCCTGACTTAGTGAGGTCACAGTCAGGGAAAGCAGAAGCAGAATATTCCCTCTCTAATGTTCATCTTTTGGTCCGCCTATGGGCATGTGAGTTGGCTGGTTGGCGTATATCTGACCGAAGTTCGAGTTACTTATAATTCTCTTATTACACATTGCCCAGAATTTAATTCCGGCTTAATAAGCCCAAGCCTCATTTATTTGAAAAGTCGATATCTCTACTCAAGATATCATCAGCACACTAAAAAGATTATTGCCTTTCATTATTCACTCACTGTTTAAAAGAATTCAAATCGCTTCTTTTGAATTCATTGACTTAATGTGAATTCACGTTGGACTTCAGTTAACAATGGGGAAATTCAGTCAGTCAAATCAACAGAATGCAATCATTTGAACAAATTCAATGTTAAAGTAAGATGCACCAAGTGCTGTCATTTAAATCACCAATTGCTGGTGAATTACTATTTATCAAATCCTTATATTCTTAGGCAAAAAGACCTCAAATCATTTTGGATGAATTGAATTTAATTCTTTATGAACTCTGCAATATATTCGAGATATAAACTGTGAAATATATTCGAGAAATATATTCGAGATATAACTGTGGTTAAATTCGTGTCGGATGTGAATTTATTTTTTTGTTTAAATAAGTACTAATACTACTAGCTTTGTGGTGGTTATGAGCTTTTTTTTTGTATGTTTAATTCCATAGTCTCTTATAAAAATATACAAATAGTTGTTTGTGATGGATTAAAATGCTTGTAGGTGAATCATTTTATTGCATTCCATTCACTCTTTTAAAGTACATACCTTGATTTGTCAGTTTGCAGTCCAACGCTTTCAAGAATAAGATATATTTTATGATCCTGAAACAAGAAAGAAAACAAATTTTAGCATGCATATGGCGGCGCCCAGTATATTTCTTAAAACTCGTAAAAATTAATTTTATTTCAACGAAAGGTTTTCTTTTTACAACTCACATAAAGCAGCGCTGCTTATAAGACCATGAATATGAAAATTGTTTGCTTGTTAAGAAACGAGGAAGAAAAACATCGCCCCAGAGGTGTTTGCAAAAGGACATTCTGTGGCAGAGAGATCAACATTTTTAAAACGGTCGCACTCCCTTTGCATGTTTGTGGTATTTATCGTAGGTCTTTGGGTTTATAACAATCTTTATTGCTGAGCACAGTGGAAACAACAGAGGTATTTCGCGAAATGTTTCAAAAGATAGCGAAAAAGTTTTGACGCATCTTTTTTTGTTTTGTTTTTGTTTTTAATTTAAGATTATTTTTCTTTTAATTTGGTTTTATGAAAGGCGATAAAAAGTTAGATGTCTTCAAAATGTTTTAATTTTTGCTAACAATTTTAATGACAGTGAAAGATTTCAGACAAATGTGACTGTCTTATCATAAGAGAATTTTAGTACTTTGAATTGAATTGAATATGATTTTTTTTTCAAATTTTGCAAAGCATATAGAGTGATTAAATTTTAACAATTTATTTCGAATATAATATGGCCATTATTAGTTTCGGACTGGCATGTTTTTACAGATAATTTTTCATAAATTGTAAGGATTTTAGATTCCCACGCCTTTATTCTTTTCGAATATCGGCTTCAATCTTTTTCATTTTTCATGGTTTATTTGTATTGACCTTTTTTTAAAGGAAATTACAAAGAAATGAAATTTGGAGATCGTGGAAAGATTCCCCAGAAGGCAGGCACCGAGAGCTGCGGCTTCATTTGGCTGGAAGAACGATTTTGTATTTATCTACATATCTGGGCTCAAAAAAAAATCAACTTCGGCATGGTATTGAATAGCATTCACATTCACCGTAACATTCTCTTCGTTTTCGAAAAAAATATTGGTCGAAAATTTATGTCCAAACCAAACGTACAAAAAGTAAGAGAGCCAACTCTTTAAAGAGTAGTCTTGCATTGGGAGAAAGCCTTTTGGTATGGTTTTAACAAAAGGGGTCAGAAACCCCTTTCTCCTCGGTATGAATAACCTCAACCCTCCATGGTGAAAAACATCCTAAGAAAGGCAAATTTTTGGCATAACTTAAGCTTTAAAGAAGCTATAAGGATGAAGGATTTGGGTTTTCGGACTTTTAATATAAGCCGGCTGAGGAAACCCAGAAAAAGTCATCTTTAATGTAAAAATCGATGGTTGCCACTGAAGGGACATTTCTTTGACGATTTTAAGGCTCTCGAAGGATGCGTTGTACTCATTTCGAAGAGATTTAAATCATATGCAGAGCTATAATGGAAATTGATTTTTCATTTTTCATTTTTCCAAGGAACGGTTTTTGACATATGTTTTCGAATTTGAACATAAGCGTTAAGCTTCATTAGCAACGAACTTATTCCTACGAACATTAAACGTTCACTTTTTTCAATACTGTGCTAAATATTGATTTCATAGCCCTAATTATTTTGCGGACTTAAAAGCACACCTAAAGCCTTAGGTACGTATTGCACTGTATATCCGCAAGTCGTTCGGATCACTATTGTCCAAGTTTTTGAAGAAAAAGTTACTTTCGGTTATTCAGTAACGTCGGGCATTAGCGCACACTCCGCCCTCATTTGTGACAAGAAAATGAGTTTCATGATCATTTTAACAGTGAGATCAAACGAAACAGTTTTGATTGTGTGATTGTGCCTCATGGATCCCTCACTCCATCATAATTGGCTTGTTTCTCATCCCGCTAAGTAAATTTCAATTAGAATATGCGTCGTCCTTTAGCTACTTAGAAGCCCAATTCATCTATGTTTTATGCAAGTGATAGCCGAGTTAGTCATAAAAACCCCGGATTTCCTGTTGACGTTAATAACATTGACCAATATGACACAGAGTGAACTGAGATTCTCTATTTTGAGGACAAGTTAATCACGTCAACTTATAAAATTTTGTTAAGCAAACTTAAGACCAATTACGTCCAAGTTTGTGTTGATGATCTGATGATTTCTTAATACTAACATCCGGATGGCGAATCAATCTTTCAAAACATGACTTTTTAGCATAACACCTACTTTCGAATAAAATACTAAGAACTATGCGAAATAAGCCGATGTAAATTTTTTCATCTCAATACGGACTCTACCCATGGAGAAGTTGCAAATAAAAAAGGGCCACTAGGCGCTCTTGAGTCGTTTGTGTGTTTATTAACGAAGCTTAATAAATAACATTTTTGGAAGATATTTAATAAAAAAACATATACTTTGTTATTTAAAAAAAAAAACAAATGGAAAATAACAGCGCTCTAATTTTCGATGGTTCATTCTACGCTCAAAGAATCTGAACCCGTTTCATTCATTTCCCCAATTATTTGCGGCAACCCTTTTCGAACTTTCTAGTATATTCCAGAATGGAATTTCTGATTAAATATTGTATTTGTATATTGACCGCATGTGATGGGCACAAATCCTTGATGAATTTTAATACACATGTAAATACATGTATATGTGTTGATTTAAACCTTTTTTGACCTTGCCTGACCTAATAACAACTCCTTCGTCAGTACATCTCTATTTGAACGAGACCCAATCCCAAAGCTATTCTATTCACCCATTTACCATAAACATTCACTCCGATTTTATCGTACAACTTCATTGGATGTCCAGTTATACAATATCTCTCTATCATAATCCCAAATCTTAATTAGTCCCAAAAATTAAAACACAAACACAAGTGAAGCCGAAAAAAAAGCAAAACAAAAAAAATAAATAAATAAATAAAAATAGAGTACAAGAAAATAAAATAACGAAACCATTCAGGCGCTCATTTAAAAGTTTATTATTCCCCCTTCGCTCCGATAAAATTCATTAATTGTAACAAATGGAAAGAGCCCAAAATCTCACTCGATTAAACAGGCATCGTGCATCCCGTGGTGCTCTCGAAAAGGATAGCGAAACAAAAACAAAACGAAAAATTACCCGAATACAAATCCATATGCTCATTGTGC
This sequence comes from Orthonevra nobilis, assembly GCA_963555765.1. NCBI lineage: Eukaryota > Metazoa > Arthropoda > Insecta > Diptera > Syrphidae > Orthonevra > Orthonevra nobilis. The sequence continues at coordinate 143,097,773 of OY743224.1, forward strand.
GAACCCTCTCGAGCTTCAATTAATTGCTTAACAACTTTTCCATTTTTCATCCCACCTTCCCGAGCCCCGAATCCTTCGTCATCCCGGAATGACCGACGTTTATCTACAATGCTATCCTGCATAATTTTCCAAATGAATAAATATACGACCTTTTTTCGTTTTTCGTCTTTTATTTTTGTTTTTGGCCCAAAACTTTCCCTACTCTTGGTTTTCGGACTCAAAGAAAAGTGAAATATAACAGTAATTTGAAGTATTTTTTCACACTTCTTTCGGAATCAAATGGCCAAACGCTCACTGCACACACAATACAACTCCACTGTGCGGGACTTGGTCGAGCGCGATCTTTTATATCGCCTTCCCGATACACAAAGCCACACAAATTGAGGCTTCATGTGCAGGCATCTCTCAGAGAAGCCTCCTTAAAAATGAAAAAAAAAATTAAAATCAGTTTTGAGCATAACAAATTTTGTATGAATCCATTAAGTAAAAAAAAAAAAACAGGACTCAAGCACACATACAAACAATAACATGACTAACGGACGGTGTAGGCATTGGATATAAAAACAAAAAATTGAATCCGTTGAAAAATAATACGAAATGGAGTGTCCTGGATTCAGTGGCAGTTCTCTCTGTGTCCATGTCCAATGGCCGATGTTTCAGTGCTGAAGTGGACATAAACCCTTTTGTTTTGTTTTTTATTTCGCTTTTTTCTTGCGTTGAGATGGTGAACGCGACTGCTGCTGTACGGGCTGTTCTCTGGGTATTAAATGCCCTTGTGGCCAATCCGAGATAACAATGAAATAAATAAATTGTAATAAATAACTGGAACCCGGGTAATAAATCCTGGCCTGGACATTTGCATTCTAAGTCATACACCTATTTATTTTTGTGTCATCTGTGTCCATGCGATGGAATGGATCTGGCTTATGGAATTTTTGTTACTATTCTTGCTCTAGATTAAGTCTCTCAAATCCACTTTGGCGTATGTGGAACATTTGCGTATGAAAAACTTATATCCTGACAAGGCTAAAAAAAAAAAAAAGTCCGAACGTGCGCTTACTTTGGTGTGTTTGGATCATTTTCAAAGAAAAAAAAATTGGAGGATACTAATTTTTTTAGAAACTTATTTTTGAGAGAATTTTTCTAATTTTTCTGAATCGTTTTTGATTGTGGAAAAGGCAGTGGCTTACTGGGAATATTTAAAAATGCATTAACATAAGAAAAATAAAGCTGCTTGTCGACGTGCGGCTCGTATTTTTCTCTCACAAAAACAGTTTTCCAACCAGAAAGCAGCTAAGATTTATTTTTTAGGGAACCGTACGTGAAAGGTGTCTACGAAATTCTATTACTAACTCTCCGCTATCCTTGCAATAACTCCACTACATAAATACCTTTTTCTAATTCTCTTATGGGAATTTCATCTTCCTCCGACTTCAAGCTTTTATTTAATGTGTCGGATAGGGTGGATTCGGAAAATCACCAGCAGGTGCCATTGACAACAGTCGTAGATTGGTTTAATCGTATCTACATGTGTGCGATAGTATGAGAGATCTAAAGTGCTGCATAATTAAGGCTGGTACCGAGCCCTCGCGTGAGAGTCAAACTCGCACTTGGCCGTTTTTTTTTGTAATACAGTCACTGGTTTTCTTAATTTTTTTATTTGTCAAAAGAATTCTATAAGTTCTTAACTAATTAATAATAAGAACATTGATCCTTAGAGGATCTGAGTCTGCAGTAAAACTGCTTTCTATTCTTCATGGACCCAGTTACGCCGTTCCAACTGATAAGACTAATCTTCTGGACATTCGCGATCCTTTAACCGCTGTTCTGGAGCTTCGACCTTTTTCTTGAACATGGTGTAGAATTATTATTATTGGCCGATTTGAGTGTTGCAAAAATGCTTCACACGTTCATACAATACGCCATTTAAGATGGTGTAAGCGGTGATATTCTCCTAATCAATTATGCGTTCGTCCTCCAAAATATGACAGACTATCTGGAACATGCTCCTGACTGGAACATCGACGCCATTTAACAAAAGTTTAGTTCGTTTATTATTTGAACCCGACGCCGTTTCGTTGCTTTATTACTCTCATTATTTTTGTCTTAAGTTCTTCGCGGATCGAAGACAGGATTTTCATCAAAGTTACTGCAACAAAGTATTCGTGATTTGGGAAAGAACGTACTGTATAATCTATTCTGCGCTACTTCTTTTTTTTTAATTTAAACTTTGCAAAGGAAACAGCCTGCAAAGAACTTACAGTTTCTTGAATAAAGAGGACTACAACGCTGGAGCGTCTTTTCTTAACATTCGCCACAAAAGCTGCTTGCATTGCCCTGCTATAAAATCTTAGTCGGGGGGTGATACCTTCCTTCTAAACTGGAAATTTTCCCCTAAGCTGCGTGCAAGGTGTCCATAGTAGCTAAGTCGCTTAATCACGTCTACATAGGTCGACTCAGAGAATTTATATCAATAGAGGCTCACCTTAATTGGGAAATAACGGGTCGGATAAAGTCCATGAATGAGAACACCTCAACCTGGACAAGCTTATATATAGTACAAATAGCTTCAATATTCCAAGCGTCCCAAATACGCTGCATGTTATCGAGGTCACTCTGCAAAAGGCTTGTTAGAACCGCGATCTTTTGACGATTGCGCTATCTTTCTACTTTGCAACGTTGTGAAGAGAACCTCACTCGTAAAATTTGTGAATAAATTTGGCAAGATAACCACACCACACCCTAATGCCAAACCCTTTTCCTGCTGATTTAGTTTCAAATCCACTTTGGCGTATGTGAAATATTTTGGTATACATATAGTATACAAAATTCTTTCCATTCCAAATGTACGATAACTCTGGCGTATGTGGACCCTTCTTAAAAAAACGTTTATGAAGAGACTGATTTATTTGGGGTAATTTGTTGGATTTGAATGAATTGTTTTTAAATGGGTCAATGGCAGTGGCTTTCCTGGAACTAACTAAGCCGCCTGTGCATAAGTAAACCAGAGTAGGTCACTTTTTTTTCAGAATCTAACATCAACAACGAACTATTCCGTTCCGAATGCAGGTATATGAAAATTAAATCCGCTTATTATTTGCGAAAAAGCTTTTTGTGATGCAAAAAAAAGCAATATTCACAATAAGGAAAGTATTTTTAAATAAAAGGCTTAGTTCTCTGTTAGAAAAGAGAGGAGATTATTTCGCGTTTTAAAAAAACTTCAGGGTTTTAACGACACCCATTATGGCACAGTGAACTGTGGAAATGTGTATACAAGGGGAAGTTCTAAAGTACCTAAGGCTCTTTACTCTTTTAACTCGATGCACTTTTGTGCAACGATGTTCAAAATATTTATAGCGTTTATAAGGTCTGTTAAAAGATTGATTAACCTCTGATTCTACAGAGTTAACTTCAAAACACAATTCGAGCAACCGAGGAGGATATGGCGAATTTAAGGCTTCACAAGGCAATTCGAAAATCAACTTATTGAGTTTGGTTATAGCCATAAATGATGTGTTTTTCTAAATATCATGAGTGCAATGAACTTGGTTGAACTGCAAACACGGAACTTGCAACTATTTGTTGCACTAACAACCCGAAACGCATACATGCAGAGTCTTAAACGAAAAGTAGTGAACTCGGCCTTGCTGGTGCACGACCAAGTATCAGCTTTCCTTTGAATTGAAGGAATTTCTTGTATGAGCCTAATTCAGTTTAAGGGTTCCGTGGCAAATTCCTTCTCTCCTCCTCAACCCCTGAAATTTTCACAGAATGAGTACTATTATAGCAGTTATAGCAAAAAAATAGAATAAAGTTAAGATAAAGAGGGAGACCCCAGACGAATAACAAAGCATCGGAATCGCATATCAATTTGACGCAAGGAGGAAGGCTAAAAGAATTTAAAAAATAAAAAAAGGTTTTTGAAGCTGCATATTTTAGTGGTACGGAGCCCTTTGAGTGCGTATCCAATTCGCACTTGTCAGCTTTTTTCATATTATGACACGACATGAAGAATTGCGATATGAAGGACTTCCGTGTGGAGTTTGAAGAAACACCATTCACACCTGCTGATGTAAGCCTGGCTATCCATGCGACAAAGAATTTCTCTCAGAGAAGGAGAAATGTTCAGGACATTAGCTTGCCAAAATTTAGAATGACAATTGTCCTTAATGACAATTAAATGCGTCATAATTGCCGGCGGAATTGAAAAGTCCTTTTAATTTGACAAATTCCTAAGAACGGCTCCTAAGTTCGGAAGCTGATCGACTACAACAAGAAATAATAAGCGGTTGGACGGGATGAGATACCCACTGGAACACATCGTGTTGTGATTTTCTCTTTCAGAGGTTGTTTACGAGTAAGTCAATCCTATGTGCAATCCAAAGTATAAGGATAATAAAGGAATTACTCGTATATTGTGATAAAAGGAATAACACATGCTCTTGGTTGATTCTAAATAGGCATTCGATATGCAACCGAGCGATGTGATATATGTGGCCCTTTGAAATCGGAGAGAGAATTGGCAAGTAAGATTTTCTACACGAGCCAACTTCGAGGTTGTTGACTATTTTCCTGTATTTTCTGCCTGAAGAATATGTGATCCAGAAGTTACACCTTCTTTGTAACGAGCACTTGATGTATCTGTGAAAATTTTATTTGTAATAAAACCGATCAAAGAGAATGAGATTGAGACGATGAAGTTTTCATGAAGAAAAGTCCATTTCAATAAACTGAATCGTATTCGACTCACTTTGTGTTCAAAAAGGGTTCCAACCGTATAAATTCAGAAAGTCAAAGCCAATCAATTTTCAAATGGGATCGCGTTAATGCATCGCTAAATACATTAGATTGGCAACAGTGGTTCAGTTGTCCAAATTAAACCGATTCCGCAAAGGCTATATTTCAATGGACGAGTGAAAATAATCAGTCGAATTCAAATAGGGCTCATAATCACTTTTGAAAGCTGTGAAAGAAAAATAACCGAAATTTCAATCGTTTTTCGAAGTAAATTCACCATACATTCAAAAGAATTTTTGATAAACTCAATGTACATGCTACCGCCGACGTTTTTTGTATTCGAAAAGAATATTATTACGCTTTGCGGGCATCGTAAAAATCATCCTTCTTGTAAGGAATACATTTAAAATGCCTTCAAACAAAGTTCCAACAAACAAAAATTTCGTTCATTTTTGGTCCAATTTTTATGGCCTCATAAAAAAATAATTTAATTATTTTAATTACTGGCTCCGTTTTTCTTAATATCCAAGATTTTTAATTTTTAATAACTTTGAACTTATAAATGAGTTGAACCCATAAAAAAAGTACTCCCCTGCCTATCTCCATCACAATTTGAATTCCATTATCAAATTGTCCATGTCATGACAAGCTACATTGCGAATGGCTTCACCTTTAAAAAGCGTACAAAAGTAAAAAAAGCCACCAATAATTTTTACTGAGGAAACCATCCAGCAAAAGGATATAACTCCCAAATCTTGACCCTTTTACACAAATCCCATTTACCCTTAATTCAAAAGTTTAACAAAAGCACCAAACCTGCATTATGCTCTGCATAACCTGCTTAGGATGATAATAAATATCCTTATAACCTTTCCTCAAGATGATCTAGGTGCCATAAATGGGGTTTTGATCCCTAAATTGGAAACCTTTCCTTCCCGCAATATATCTTTTACTCGCAGTGCTTTGATATAACAATTTCCTTTCTCTCTCTTTCTCTAAGAATCCATAATATTTATCTTAATACCAATGCCCGTACAAAATTCTGCAGACACATAATTAATCCTTTGTGCGTGCGACCAAATGTCCCTCTCTCTGCTCTACTACTTTCCGGCATGGACCGATATTTATGTGACCCTAATCTGTCATTAAAATGTCAGACTTCAGATCTCAGATGGGGCGGAAAATGCGTACCCCCATAAATACATGGAGCAATAAAAATGTTTGTGCTTTAATTTAAAGTGTATCTGACAGATGTCTGTTGAGTAGTCCTCGTACCTATGCCACTCATGTATTCATGGAATGGAATTTGTTTAACTCGTTCGAACGAGCGACGACGGCATGCCATTGGGAAAGGCACAAGCCTTTGCCATTCCGCAACCATAAGTCATGACCCATAGCACATAGAAATTTACATACACGTATATGGTTTCATTGCCATATTTAAAAGTATGAAGAGGGTTGTCTAGGGTTTGATTTCAGGTCCATCTTGAACCTAATTCTGGGTGAAAGGCAGAATGCTATTGAATTAGCTTGACTCCGTCGTCGTCAAAACGTGCTGGCTCGTTTGGGGGCCGTAATTCACTCTCAATAACATATTTTAATTTGAATTCCTTTTCGAAAGGATATTTTAATTCCGATTCCTTGAATGAGACACAATAATTGGGATTCTTTGTGCATGTCTGCAGATGACCCCACCGTCGTTGTCGAATATTGGGAAAGGACGGGAAGTATGTTTTTTTATACGAGTGATTTTATGATGAAACCTGGTGGAAAATTTTGGAATTTTTTTGGTTTTTATTTCTAATAATGAAGAGAATAAGGATTCTGACTAAGGAGCATTTTCAGTTAGATTAATCAAGGAAATCAGAATTTCTTAAGAATTTCCTGTAGTGTGTCCGATTTTCGAAATTCCATACTTCTGTTGTTTGATTCGAGCTGGATTAAGTTGTCTGTTCGGTTTGCGCTTATGTACATAAGTTCACTGAAGTGGCCTTGTCACCTTTCATATTTAAAGATCAAATCGCCACACAACTTTTTTCAGGGTTTCGCCTGGCATACTTAATTGCTAAGACAACATAAAACCAAGATGAAAATACTTTTGAACTGATACATACAAGCCCCGTTTAAATGAGATAATAACGACAAGACGAGCAGAAACCCAGAAGATTAATATTCATACAAGACCTGTTAAAATGAGATAATAAGTCAAACTTTATCGGTGAAAATGAGACAAAGAGTTTGAATTAACTGCCTTGGTAAACTGTGCCTCGAGGCAGAGATAAACGTTAGGAAAAGACCCTATCGTTTCAGGAAAGCTTTAAAATACTATTGGGGATACCGTTTTTTGTCAACAGCGACAATTTTTCCGAAAGGGAAGGATCAATATCTTTTTATCGCATGGAATCATTAGAACGATAACCGATCTACAAGGAGTGAGAACGAATGATAATCGATATTTCTACTGATTCTGTAATTTCTTAAAGAATGTGCAGGCATAAAGTAATTAAACCTAAGTTTTATAAACGACAAGCTGATTTTCCAAGCATGAGCTACTCAATCTAACCTTCCATGTCAAAAATAAATCATATCTTAAACGCATTGAAAATGATCTCAAATTTTGAGAGAAAGATACTACATGTTGCGGCGAAACCCAACCAAACGGGCGAATGAACTATCTGAATACCTATACTTTTAAAATGCAGGGTTGATAATAAAAGAGAGGAATTTGCTCCAATTGGGCAGACAAATCTGAAAAGAACTACAAAAACATTCGAATCAGATGATGCAAGATATCAAGCAGCAAATGATCGAACCGCGAACAGAAATCGTACAATTATTATTATAATAATAATAATAATAATAATAATAATAATAATAATAATAATAAAAATAATAATAATAATAACAACAATAATTATAATGATAATAATAAAAAAAAAAATATATTATTAATAATAATAATAATAATAGTAATAATAATAATGATGAGTCAATGCTAAACGACGCTCCAACTGAAGCAGGAGCTATTGAAAATAAAAAGAGTCGGCGAAGTGTTTCAAGGTATCGGGGAACTCCAACCAAATAATATCAACAAGTATCAAGGCATACCCAAAATTTAACGAATTAAGCATACTTCCTTAAAGGCAGATATTCCCCAGGTGTACAAGAAAAGAAAAAGAAACCTTTTTAACACCAGTCTCGTAAGCAGCTAAGCTATAGAAGATATGTATATATAGGATATAGCAGGCGTATTCATTTGGAATATTGAAATGGTCCGACGCCGACCTTCAAGGAATCGATAAGCTAATTAATAAGCTACTAAATAGTTAAGCTGCATTTAAACCCCTTTCGGATTAAATATACTTTCTTTTCATATATTTACAATTTGTGCATTTACCTTAACATACAGATATAGGTAATCTTAGACCTTAAATAGTCCTTCTGGATTTCTACAAGTTTTCTTTAGCAAGTTATTGAACTTCTCTTATCGCAGAGGCAGAGAAAGCATTCGATCGATCGTTTTCACATCGACTTTATTTAAAAAATTGGTCGCCAAGAGATTTGCTTTCTTGTAAACCGGAGTATATAACCAGTGTTAACCATGAAGGCTCATTATCAAAATTCTTAAAAGAATTTTTGAAATTGGAGAAGCATCTTCGCAGATTACCTTTTTGATATAAAGTAATAAACTTACAAACTTTTACTTTTTATAATATCAAGTATTAATTTTTGTAGAACTTTTTGGTTTCTAAAACTTTTCTTTAGAAAGCAATAAAAAATCGATTGACTCTTTAGGCAGCGTTCGCAAGGAACGAATTTACACATCCGTTTTTAAGTCACATAATTGGTCGCCACCAAATACCATTTTTTTATATGGAATAGCTGAAGGCTTATGTTCATTCTGAAAGTCCGTTGTTAATATTGGGGAACGAGCTGATTTCATCATTTATAAGAACATCTTATTGAAGAATCGGTGAAAGTTTTCCAACTTCTTCCTGAGAAAGTCTAATATAATAATAATAATAATAGTAAAAAAATATATTAAAACAACAACAACAATAAGGACGATAATTGGAGATTTTCACCCATGCCTCCACAGTAATGAATTCAAAAATAAAGTCATAGAATTGTATTTCAACTAATCGGACTGAGTTTCACCTGTTTTTCAGTGATTGTATCTGACTGTGGACACCATTGACCGACGAGTACCGTTCTGTGATTGGGAAAAGGAGAGGGAAATTTAATTCCCCAACGATTTCCTGCAGGAAATATCCGATTTGGGTACAAGTGAACACGACGAGGCAAAACTTTACGGTCAAGTGTGGATACATTCATACGGCAAATGGCGACGATGACTTCTACTTCATAGAAACATGTTCCCTGCAAAGCACTTCAAAGGAAGCTCTACTCTTCCCAATTGAGCTTTTATGACATCGAAAAATGGCTGCGGGGCTCCTATATATCCACTCATTCACTAAACCCGGCTAAATGCATAACATACGAGTATAGTCATCCGCAAAAAAAAAAACAGAAACACAATTCTGTTCCACTGGCCAAAACTGCTTCGTGTTTTGTCAATTTTGCGGACTGGTGTATCATCGAAAAACTACCAACGGACAGCGTCCAGCGTCCTATTTTTGTAAGGGCCAGCTTCGCTCGGTCACCAGTTGAAGGGGCTACATATTTAGCTGATGCTTGAAAATAAGGCAGTGGATCGTAAAGAGCAGACCCTCGTGGCGATGGATCGAAGTTGGAGGGCCGAAATGAGATTCTTGAATTTCAATAAGGTACGAGAGAGTTTGGTCGCCCATACACCAATGATTAGATATTTCGTTTCCATTGTTATGAAGATGCAATGGTTCGGTACGGCTGGCGTGGGTTTGTTTCGAATGTCATTGTCCTACAAAATTAAGTACATTTGCTGTGCATTTAAGTATCGACCATGACAGGAATTCGAATATTTGAAGCATGTTCCTTTAGGTCGGGTGTGGTGCTGTGTAATGAAATGCCTTAATGGAACTTCAAAAAGAATTTTCGTTTGTATGGATGTTCCTCTGATCGAAAACTGACTCCTGTTGAAGGACTTGGGTATTGTTTTTTGAGTTGCGCTGGGTAAGATGGTTTCAATTGGGGCGAATTGCACATTTCTTATCTCGCTTTTAAAAAGTGCGTCATGACATTTCTGTTGACATTGCTAGCCCCACAAGTGGAAGCCTCCTTGTGGTATTTTGAATTCTACAAAATAATCATTAAAAGCCAAAAACGCTCAACTCAAGTAATGAGAAGAGCAAATTGTGCATATGAATACCGCCAACCTTCACGTAATAGAATTGTGCCACAACATATGTACAAGGATCCACTACTCCTCAATTACGCGGAGCATATTACGGCCAGTATTCAAAATGCATTACTCAACAATTGAGATTAAATGAACTTGTTTAATGCAATTCGTTAGCAGTGTACACTTATATGCCAAGTTAGTGTCTACCCACAGGGACACCAACGATTACATACTTGTTCTAAACAGCCCCTCAGTTCAGAACGTGACTGCTGATGAGAGGGTATTTTTTTATTGCAGGCAAATCCGTAAATAGAATGACTATTACTGGAGAGTCACTTAATCACCTCTGATGTGTTGAATGATGAAAAATCACCTGCGTTTTTGGTTACGAGTGGATACAGCTGTGATGAGTTCATCAAGGACACGTACATGAGGGTGGCTGGATATGCGCAAATGTGGTTACCGCAACTGTGCCAAATGCAAATTACAGTGAATGGTATTTCACTAGTAAAGTATTATGAACGGATAGGTGGAGGGTTGAGAAATAAATGACAGACTTTACATTTTTAATCAAATGCATGAATGTTTTGAGTGCATTTAAGCCCTGTGTCTAATTGGATAAGAAGAAAATTAAACTGTGTCCTTCGGTCAGAAGTGCTGAACAATTTTTGAAGTTGAAGAATTCTGTGATAGGCAAAATAAAAGTGTGAGATCTCGTAAGACCTTGTAAACATGAAGAATGTTTTAAAAAGCGCTATACGAAGTAGGTAAATTAATTGCAAGAGTAAAGAAGAGCGCATTTTGTTATGTTATGAACGGTCCGAGTGGTGGTGTTCGACTGAGCTCTCTTTAATCAAGGCCAAAGCCATGTTGTCATCGTGAATCGTGCAAATATGAAAAACGCAACGCGTACAAAATAAAACCGTGTGACAATGAAACAATGAAAACTTTTAGAAACATGTTGTGCGCAAAAAGGTATCGTGGACAATAAAAAAAGTTTGTTCCCATCAAGTAATTTACTAGGTCAAAAAAATATTGGGCAAGAAAATAATTTCGTTTTATTTTATTTATTTATTTATTTATACAAATCACTTTTATCAATTATATATGTAGCTTCCATTTTGTTCGATGATCTTCAGCAATTTTTCTGACAACTTCATGATTCCATGCTCTTAGAATTTTTGGGCGTTTTTAGCAAAAAAACTGTCCTAAATGCGACTCCAAGTCATCATCATGTTGTCTACTTTTGTCAAAATGGAACACTACCCCCTTACGATTCGCCTCCAAATTGACAACAAATGTAAACTTCTTTTTATGCAGTTCATTGCGTTGAGTTGTGTTAAGTGAATCTCTTTCAATTCATATGGAACCAAAATATCAAGCTCTTTTACGAGTCCAAGACATTTCCATCTCTTGTAAGACAATTTCCCTGCATTCACTTGCACAGACATATGACTGGCCTGATTTTGCCATCACCAACTTCAATTGGTCTACTAGAGCGACAGTCATCCTTGAGTGCAAAACTCCAGAATGGAATTTTTTAAACCATTTCTAACAAGGGCGTTTTATTAAGCAGTCAACACCGTAAACTTCACATATCTCTTTGTGGTTCTCAGCAGCTTTTTCGTCTTTACGGAAATAAAAAAGCAAAATATGTGTATCGAAAATTTTCGTTTCTGCACTTCATGTTAAAAGCGAAACTGTTCTAATAAGAGTGAACAAAATTAAGGGGCTTCTAGGTAGCTATCTAATGTCTATCTAATTAATAATACAAAGAATCTACAAAAATATTGTCATCGTCTTGTAAAAACTGAAATCACAAATAATTGCTGATTTCTTTGTTGTTCCGTTTTTGAGTGTTCTAATTGTGACAGCTCACAAGTAATCTGCTACATCTATTAAAATCAAGCATACTTAATAATCATTGCCAATTTATGATAGAAAAGCTTACACTCAAATAACGCTTAGGTACACATTGTAGGAATATATAATTAAAATTAGCGCTCTGTGAAAAATTATTTTGGCGCATTTTTACCTATGTTCTTGACTGAACATACTATAGGTACTGGACTGAGTTTCAACTGTTTTCCAGCGATTGTATCTGACTGTGGACACCATCGATCGACGAGTGCCGTTCTGTGATTGGGAAAAGTGAAAAATTTAAATTTTTTATTTTTTGAATCTTGGTCTCCAACCTTACAAAATTTAGTTCGTGCAGGAACTGATGGATGCGGCGTCCTGGAGGAAGATCGGTTCTTTAATCAAAAAATGTATGGTTGAATATGATATTAATACGAAAAACTTTCACAGTAGGTTTAATGAACAGTCTCTGCCGAGAGCTGCGCTGCGTTGGCCCGTATTTTTCCTAACCGTGAGTACCGTCAATGTCCCCCACTTTCGTTCAGTGATTTCGAACTTTATTTTTTCCCAATATGCACAAGCAAAACCTAGTCGACATGTGGTTTCAGTAATATGGCGTTGCATGCGAAACAGAAAGCGAGTGAATGAACCAATCTGAACTTTCCATGTGATCTTCTTGAGACCTATCATGGTCAACATTCAAGTTTCGGTTTATTGACTGAAATACAATTTTAATACACTCACCCAAAAACACTCTTCTGATGTTGGTTTTCTATATCTTCAATATAAAATGACTTCGATATTTATTTGGACCTTTAAATTGTTTGCCTTTACTTTTTGAAAATGATTTTGGTAGAGCGGCTGCGTCCAATAGTTTTGGCAAGAACTTCAGGTCATTATTTTTTGCAATATTGTCGGATACTCTCTTTGAGACCCTAAAAAAACACAATGCAAGCGCAGTGTTGTTCAAACTGTGTGTTCGTTTTGGGTTCATATATCCTACAGCCTCAATGTCTCAATTCTGCAATTCTGCCATGCAATGACATTAAGTGGGTATTCTGGCTCTTGGATTCTTATTGCCCTGAACCGCAAAATTTTGTACATATCCATTCAGATGGAAATGGCCCTATTCGCTCGTTATGCGTTCTTGTTACCGCTCTGGATTTTGTAAGTCTTTCAATAAAGTTCGCAGCAGAGACGAACATATCATTTCCAGTTGCCTTCGTTGCAAGGTTGATGGAATCTGATGTTCCTCTTCTAACACGTGTTTTCCAGCAGGGAAATTCATTGCCAGCAGTAGTTTGATTGGACTTTCAATCACTCCGTGAAATTTGCTCAGTCATCACGAACTCTCTTGAAGTGGCCGGAACTTAATAGCGGTGCTAGAAATATCCATATTTCCATAATGCTTGTTGTATTGTGTTGAACAGTCCGTGATCAATTTGATTGTAGGTTTGTCGATATGGACTCTGCGTGGGTTCCTATTAGATTTTAAGTTGCGGGAAACATCTGCTACTACTATAAGTCAAAAGTGTCTTATGAAGTCTATTTGTGCACACTTTTTGTGCAATTAAAGATGTTTTCTAATCCGATCATTGCATTATGCGAACAGGCTTTTGAAACTAAGAATCTTAGAACTTATAGACTTTTACTATTTTTAAACTGAAATTCGAGCGTCCAGTGCTATTAAGAAAAGAAAAAACACGCTTACTCGGTCTTCTATTATGCCACGTTTTTTATAATGGATGTACACAACTGCTTTCATCTAAAGCAGATAACCTTATTACGTTCACCTTCAATTGACCACGTAATCTACTCGTGTCTTCGCAAGTGGCTGCTCTCGTCGTTGTTCTGTCCATAAAATTCACATCACTTGCTGTGTAACAAGACAGAACTAACGTCCAACAGGTTCACACTCCGAGCATATGTAAGCAGCTCATTCACCTCACTCAAGTGTACCGCATTTTGTGTTGTGTTTCAATAATATTCGAAATTATACACATAATCTATTCCATCATATAAAACACCCCTCACACGTGTCGCCATTCTGGGTTCTTTAATTGGATTCCTAGTTCACCCCGGCAAGTGTCGTCACATGTCGACACACAAGGATAATTAATATTCCCTCAGTCCCTGGAAATAGAAGCAAAATTATTCAATCATGTACCGCGATACTCTTTGACTTCGATGACTACACTACTACGTTGGAAAGGAGCACTTGAGCTCCATCAAGCGATATATTGAAACAATCAATCAACTGGATACATAATTCCAACTTTCTGACGAACTCAATAGAGACGTTGGGATTAATTGTTTTATGAATGAGCAAGCAGGGCGCCGCCATCTACAGGAAGTGGCCTCATATCCTTTCAATGGAATTAAGTGTGCCGAAATGTTACACCATGTTCAAGGCTTTCATCCATCCCCCAGATTCTCAGTCTTAAGGCTTGGCTGCTTAACAAGCTGTCGAATGATGGAATACTTGTTGTATGCTTAACGCACGTGTCTGCATTCACTGAATCGGATCCACTATTTGGACTCGACTATGTTGCCCCATAATCTACTTCAATATTTCCTTTGCACACACTCTTGTCGCTTGAAGTGCCGTCCCTCTAGGGAGGGACGATGGGGTCGAGATGCCAGTGACATTGGAACAATTGTGAATTCGTGTTACATTTAATTGTTAAAGTGTGAACATGATTAATGAATGTCTTACAGCATTTTTAAGGAATTTGGTCTAGATTAGGTTTCCATCCTTGAAATGTACGTGACAAGGAATAGGATGTTGGTTGGTTTGCTTTTGACTTGGAGTTATGAAATGGAGTTGACATTTTGCAAACAGAAGTAAGTTTGCTTCAAATCCTGCTAACAAATAATAAATCATGGCCTACCACAGGAACAGATGGTTGAATGGTTTCGAAAAGGATTTACGTCTTGTGTAACAGCTTTATGGAGCGAAAATGTAGAAGACACTCTTGTCTTGACCTACTTGCATTGTCCTTATTCATATTCTTGGGAATGTGATGGTTGTAAAGGGTTTATTTGGGTTTTGTGTCCACTTACATTAATTGGTGGACATCTTAAACAAATACTTAAAGAGGAACAAAAGTAAGAGATCGTAGTTTTTTATATTTTTGTAAGAAGATAAAAGCTTATGGGTCGAAAGTCAGTCGACTGTGAGTGAGAAAAGTTATTTTATAGGAAGCTTTCCACAGGATTCCTTGAAGGTGCAAAAAAATTGAGCTTACAAATTAACGCGGCCTAAAGATACGGCTATAGATGCCGAATATATGTTTTTTGATACTCGCAAGTGAATCAAAACCTAAAGCTTGGTTCCATCAAAAAATAAGAAGCGACATGCGCTAAATGCATTGCAAATGTAGACGACTTAGAGGTCCTGGTTCAATGAAAATACCTTAACCGAATACGGGAAATCATGCAAAATATACTCAACAGAATTTAAACATTGGCAATAGAAAACGAGCTTAATGTTAAACATTGTAAAATTTCAATTTTAATTCAATTTTTATTGAGAATCGTACAAAATATAAGATAAAAAAAACTTAATATTCTATAAGTAATCCTCTAAGGTTAGGTAGTAAAACTTTTTCAAAGAACGGCGGTCATGAATTTCCATCAAAAGGTCAAAAGAAATTTTGTTAGTAAACACTTTCACTAATGCTTAGATCCCATATCGCTTTGATGAGCGGTTGTAACTCCTGTCGTTTTATAAAGTGAATTATGGGAAAACCATTTTTTATTCGGTTTTTTAAATTTTCCACAACCATATCTTGAGATGCGTCTTTCGAACAACTCAAGCTCTTTTGCCTTTGAGTAGGTGAAATACTAAACCATCAGCTAAAACTATAAATTTATATCGGTCTTATAAGCGTTTTATATATTAAAATGTGGAAGAAGCCATTGTATCTTCCTGCCATGCTTATTGAACAGAAATTTGATTTCAAAAAGAATTCCCAGATATTTTATTTCTGTTTTTAGGGGTTTGTTGCATTTTGGATTCTTAGGGAAATAGATTTACTTTCTTTGACCGCAGATCCATGTCCTTTTTCACAAGAATTACTGAAACAAATTAACTCACATTTTAAGCAGAGACGTTGTAAGGCTTCGAGCCTATAATTGTTTCTTGGGCAATACCTGAGAGTATTGGAAATTTTTCTGAGGACTCCGACCCAATGAAAATTGAAGTGGTTAGCAAATTAAAACAAAAACCAGATTTTTATTTTGATACATGATGGGGAAATTTAAAGATTTGTTAGTTTACATATTAAACCTTTGTGCCAGATGAAATCAAATGCTGCTTGGAAATCAATCGCTAGTGCAACGGTACACATTTTTTCCCTTAGATTGCGGGTAATCTTGTTTCGTAAAGGTACTGGAAAGTGTTCCGTTGAAGTGATGACTTCCACACCCCTAAGATTAGATGTACTTAACTTGAAATCAAAGACAGTGTGAAGAACTTGGGAAGAAAAATCTGGAAGAAAGTAATACAGAAGCTAAGAGGGCATACTAGATAATTCACCAGCCATAAGCTTCAAAAGAATGTTGGCTTAAGTCTTTTTAATTCGCAGTCTTTTTTATTTAATTGCATTAAACAAAAGTTTGAATTCTTTAACTCAAATTCCGTGAATGCATTCCCAAAAGGATGCATTCGTTTAACATTTGGCCTATATTGCCAACTTCACTTAAAATCAATGCCGCAGGGGGGTTTCACGAGAAAATTTATTATTTTCTTTAGAACACAAGGAAGGTCTGTGCGGGATACGCAGTTCTTTCCTAGTAGATCGAGAATGGAAACAAGGAAAGAAGCTGGGGCCATTCTATATTAAAACGAATTTGTATATTCACATGGTCGAGATATTTCAAAAGCTGAATACTAATATGTACACATTTTCAGGACCTTTGTCAGAAAGGAGTTGGCACAAACTAGAGGGAGAAAACATTTTTTCTTTGAGATATGGGTTGGATAAGTACTGTCTTCATTTACTCCGGAACAGACAAGAAAAATTTAAAGAGAAATGCCTTCAGGAGGATGTGAGTATTATTATTATGGTGACCAGTGTATTCGTGAGTGCTAAAATATTTGAGTAGTCTTGCAAATGCAAAAATGCGAGAATTTGATGCATCCAAGACCAGGCGGACCCAAGTCGTAATCTTCTTGTGTGTGTGACGGATCTTGATCGAGCAATGCCTCCAATTCATGATCTTCCAACTTTTTCACCTGGCCGGGGCGTTTTTTGTCTTCGGTGTCGAAATCACCATCTTTGAACCGCTTGAACCACCGCTGACACATTCTAACGTCTATAGTATAGCCCGGGTAAGCTTCGGTAAGCAATTGATGCGCTTCGGTTGCTTTTTTCTTTAAATGAAAGAAGCATATTAAAACTTTCCGCAAATGTTGTTTTGATGGCACGAATGTAGACATTTTACGGCTTTACAAAAACTTGTGTGTTTTCACTAATGACCAATAACCTAGACTGAAATAATTAGACAATGACTTGAAGTTTCTGATGTTACAGCTGTCATGGTCAAAATTCACCTCAGAGTAATAGATATGAAGTTGTCTGCAATAACGGCATTTTCAATCGGTAGTCCATTAGTAAATAGTGGGCTTATTTATTTGGTGAACACAACTTACGGCTGAAATGTATGTAAACCAGACTTTAGATGAAAACTATATAACTTTTGTTCGTCGTTATCCCAGGTCAGGGGTAATCGCTTTTATTCCCAGAATAGAAGTACTTCTGTCCATATCAAGGTGACACTTGATGTATTTATTGGGCTGAAGGTTAGGCAAGGGATTTAGTGTCGTTTTGCAATGTAGCGGTTATTTTAAGATCCAGAGATCATTATCTAGGCCATTGAAAGTGTGTTGAAGAATTGGGTTCACAAAGCAACCAGAACAATCGGCAGGAAAAGGCTAAGAAAGCTGTTAACATAGCCAATAACTTAAGGCCCCATCCATTAAACCTTAAAAGTCTAAACGAAGCTTGAAGCCTGAGAATTTCCTATTTAAAAGCTTTCTTCATAACAATTTGACTATAAGACAGAATAAAATTTCCATTCAGATAAATGTCTTTAAAAATGTTATCCATTAACTGACCGATTAGCACTAACCTTCCTCCTTTGACTTGACACGTGCTCTCAATTAACAATCCGACCTTTCTTAAGACCTTTAGTTTATTCCTTTCAAAAGATTCAACAACCCTTAGCATCGGAGAAAATCATCAGTCCATAAACACATGCTTCAGTTCTACACAATAAAAAAAAAAAGAAAAAAAAAATCATTGTTTGGCCAACATTCTTGTCATCAGCATCTTCATCATCAATTTATCTTTAAACAAAAAAAAAAAATGTTTGAGGAAAACCAACAGAGGGGAAAAAATGTCGAGATAAAAATAGAAATGTGAAAAGAATAACAGATTACAGGACTTATAGGTGTACACATGGGGCGCATGGCGCACGATATCGCAGCATCTCATCCTTAATGTCTCCTTAAGCGGATGGGGTACCGCTGTACATTTATTATATCCCCATGCACATTAATCACAATGTGACAATTCGCTTTGGTCATAATTCATCTTTAATTTACTGAAAATATATCTGTGCTTGGCCCTTCGTCCTTTGTGTGTCTTTTTGTTCATTGCCTCGAGTATGTTAGTCGTGTTCATATGTTATATCCTTTGAGTATTAACAATTTCATTAGTGTATCATTGTGGTTGCAGTTATTTGATCAGATCTCTCTTGCCAAGGATGTCCTGACTGACCCCCCTGATACCGGTGATAAATCATAAATCGTCACAAATACAAACGCTTTTCTTATTAAACATTTTCGTCCTTCATCACGGCTGTTTGTTTCATACAAGTGTGACAAAGCGACGATAACATTAATATCGTTTATTTTTTTTCCACTTCCTACAGTGAGCTACAGGAATACATGTACACTATAGAAATAAGTACCTTTGTGGAATGTGGAAGAAGTTGCCAAAGAGGATCTGTTCTTACACACACCTGTCGGATAAAAGAAAGGATGTGAAAAAGGCACGAGGTTGTTTTTTTTTTACTTGTTGTAAGGATTTCGATTTTTTCAATTTCAGGAATGAGATGTATTCGTTGAGAATGTGAAGAGTGGCCCAAGGGATGAGGAATGAGGAACGCAGCTTTTAGGAAATGAAATAAGGACGGAGTACCTTTTTCGAGTTGAATGAATCGTTAAACTTACACCGATAAAATATTGTACCGAGAGTACTTGGAAAAATAACGTTACACAACGCTTAATTTGTCGTATAAAACGCTTACGAGCTTGCAATTTATTGAATCTGAAAAAGTGAATTTTTATACATTTGAGTAAATGAATATCTGGGATTCGTTTTTAATTGAACTGAGCAGATCACAGTTAGATATGGACTTTCTTTGTGCAGCGCTTAGTGAGAAAATGATCTTCTCAAATTGAGTTCGCAACATGCTATTTTATTGCAAAAGATTCTTTGTATTGACGCTCTGCTCGCTATTGAAATGAGCCATACAAGACAATCATGAGCGAGTTTTCCTTGACATGAAATACTTCTTCCTTTGCAGGAATTCATGGTGCGAGTTGAGATGCGAAGTAGCTATCAAGCAGAGAGAGTATTGATTTTTCGGGTACCAGAATAATTCAATTTTTTCAACTCTCGTTTACAATGTGTAACAATCCAATTGTCAGCTCTGTGAGCAAAGCAAGTCTGGTCGCATTCTTTTCAGTAGCTAACTCAATACTGCCAAATCAATCCTGTACCTGATTGGCAAACATTCTGGTTTCGATACTATTCCTTCACTCTTCTGAAAACTTTTTTCTGCTTCGATTGTAAAGGCTTTTTCATTTAGAAGTTGCGTGCAACTATACATCCATTGCACTTATATATGTTCTTTTTACCTTGGGTCTAGGATACGCTGAGAAATCGTTAGCACACAACATATCCTTAGTCACGGAAACTCTTTTATAAACATTGGAATTGCCTTTCTTGCAATAGGTCCATTTCTTACCTGATGGCATATCGCACCGAAAAGTGCAACCAATTTTAAATGATTGTGGCGATTGGTTCTTCAATGAAGTCAGACATGGCCTGGCATCAGGATCTTTTGCTAGAAACGAGTACATAAAGAATCCTATTATTACAGCCCGGCTGTTCATCTATTCTTCCGTCTGTCAATGTTTCTCCTGAACAGCAATAATAAGACACTTGTTGCACTTAACAACAAATAATAAGTCGAATAATGCGAAATTAAAAATTAAAAAATCCTAACCACAAATGGTTACTGGTCAGTTTTCGAAAGCATGATGAGAAACCAATTGCTTTGATTGCGAACTCTCCTGCGAAGTCTCTTGCCTTCGCCCTCTCATACGTGTCGGAAATTCCTCAATTTTTGAGGCGCCAATTCGGCACAGGTCATACCATTTTCCGTAGCCGGTTACCAGCTCAACGATCTACATGGTATGTGATACAAGATAGGAGGAGGTGTAGCTATCACAATTCCGCATATCACCCTCTCTTTTATGCAATGGAGGCATTAGATCACTTCTGGTAAGTTTGGAGATGAGAGTCCAAGAAAAAAAAATCTAAAATTCGGCGGTTGCCTCGTCTGCTACAATTCTTTTTAAAAACACTTGACCGCCAACCGAACTTCTTTGGTTGTTATGTCAGGTTCTTCGTTGAGAACAATCGATCATTTGTGTTATGCAGGTCCTTTAATAACGCTATTATAACAACAAAATTCTTCCTAGGGACTTAATGGAGAAACAAAGATTTTAATTTTCTACTGTACTTTTGGGACTTGCCTCGTTTAAGTATATTAGTGTATCCAGTTTGTGGATGACGAAGGAAGGAACTGTCCTTAGTTCGTTTTATGGTCTCGACGGTTTGATTCAGGTATTCACCACTTTCGATAGATTCCTTCATTTGTTATAAGACAAATTATAAAAATATAATCTTTTAATTTTTGCATGGAATTCTGATTTCGGCACATAATCCGGAATGTTCACATTCGTTTACATATATAAAATTTTTTACGCAGGTCGTGTATCCTTTATCTCGAATAGTTAAAGGTATTGAAGGTACAGAAATTGAAAGAATTGCTGTGGCTTTTAAATCGACATTTTGTTGAACCCGGCGTCTGCGATATAGGGCTTCAGTCATAATCTTGTCACCCTTTTCTTTAATCAGCCTCTTCACAGAATATAAATCTGATTATCCATCAACAACATTGCATGTAATTTTACTGGTTTTTAAGAAAAGTCTTAAAATGTGGAGAATAACAAATGAAATCACAGTTTGTTGTCCAAAGCGTTGTCCTGACAGTAATACCCTTAGAGGAGCAGTCGCTCACAAAAATTGTGAGCGTTGATAAATATTTGTGCCCAATTTCACCAATCACCTTTCACTTTGCACATTGCAATTTTTCAAAATCTTTGCTTATTCTGTTTCAACAAACGAAACCAAATGTAAAATTTTGTTAGTTTGCAGAACTTAATGCTTTCATTCTGTTTTATCAATCAAAAAATCGTTGCACTTTGCATTTACAATGCTGGCAAAATTTTCAGTAATATGCAAAGAAACAATGTAATTTGCAGTTGTGCACTTATTACTTTTTTGAAATGCAGAAACTCCTTGCAGCGGACCCTGCATCGAGCATGTCTAGTCGAGTCATTTTAGGAGAGTGCTTATTTTTTAAGTGAATGGTTAATAATGCAACTAAAGGCAAATCCCGACAGCCACAGCCAAAGTATACACACGAAAAAAAAAAAACACGTAAAGGTGACATTACTTTGCATCTTTGCATTTTTGCAACCTTGTAACTTTGCAAAACACTTACTTTTTTCACTGTTCCAACTTGTCTACAAAATTATTTTTTTTGCTTATTTGCAACATACAATGTTTGTTGAAATAGGGCCTGATATCACTTCCCCGCTTCTATGAACCTATAAACTTCCGCTAAGCTCCCGGATGCATAGTTGACTATTCTGTTGGTAGGTGTTTGGGAGCGATAGTCCTCGCTGTGTTCTTGTTGTTTATTTTGACGACTTATTTCTATAATTTGATTCCTCTCAAGTGGTTATGAAAATTCTTATAATGCATGTTGAACATCGCGAGAAGAAAATATAAGGAAAAGAACCAAAAAATTGTGTAGAGGTTTGAAACTCAGATGTATTTTGGTTTCAACAGCTCCATGGATTTGGTCCGAATCGGGACGGAAATGGTCGACATTTGTATCATCAGTATACAGTTCGCAGTATTTCCTTCTCCAAGTACAATTCCATGTGCTTTGGTAGATTTCGTAATCACACTTATATCAGTGGTATGACTTCCAAAAGATCCAATTATATAGTATATCATGTAAACAAACCATTATTTTTAAGGAAGAATTACAGCAGCCGATACAATAACCACTACAGTAAGACCACCCTTTTGCATTAATTTGATCCCAATGGCTGAATGCTTACTGAACCGGATTCGAAAACAAGAGTTTTTTTTTCAGAATTCGAGCCCGCGACCTATCAATTTATCCAATTGAAGGACAAACCAGCGAATAATCATCTGTTTTATGGAACTTGGACATCGTAGACGTCCTTGGCTAAAATTGTTTTTCGTTGAATTAAAACAAATAACATTTCTTGAAAAACACTATTCTAGTGGAATAATTAAAATTCGTTTGAACAAACCGCTATCGTCAAACATCTCGCCATAGTCGCCCCCGCTTTCAAACGGGAGTTTTTCAGTTTCTTGGAATCTCAATTGCCAGCACTTTGCATTCCATTGAAAATCACTACAAATTTTAATCGTCACTTAATGAAGGATTATCCATTTAGCTGTACTTAAATGGAATTCATATCCTGACCACCACTGTACTCCGAACTTTTTGATAACCATACTATAGAGCTTTCAATAGAAGCCTCTTGTGCAACAGTTAATTTTGTTAAAAAACGAAAAAACAAACATTTTAATTAACAATAGAAAACAAAAAGGGACGCATTGGCATAGAAAATGTGATATCCTTGTTGCGGCCGTGCTATATAACCTCATTTTCTGAATGCATAAGTTAGATTCATATGAGTATTCGTATCTCACCAAACAAATCCCATGTGTTTTATGTACGAGTATCTGAGAAGTATTTGCTATGGAATCAGGACTTAGAATCAGGACGTGCGTGGCACTTTGTGTGAAATGTTTTTTTTCCAAAAAAAAAATAAACAAAACACTTTGCGTGTGCGTGTTTTATTTCACACATAAAAGGATGATCTTGGAAAAGTTTATTTCAATTAAAATTTAATTTAAATGCACGCATATACGGATTTATTGAGAAGTTTCCCGGACAGGGGTACCCTCAGGATACACAAATGTGCGACGATTTAATTTTTTGTTTGAGTTGAGTAGAGAAGCGCCTTGAGTTTGGATTTTTTCTTTTTTTTTCATCTGACAACAGATGATCCTTTGAATAATTAGAATTGAATTAAGAGTCAAAAAGCATCTATCTAGGTCGATTATGAGTAAGCGTTAAGCACGATGGTGTCAAGAAATAAAAGAACCGTAATGATTGTAATTATGTCGCGTTAGCGAAGGATAATCAACAAAATTTGTGGGCGTACGACGACGTTGGTGACAAATGAGAGGATTAGATTAGGCGTATAAAACGATGCCAATGAAATATGTGTGACAACGAGGTGCTTAAGCCTTTCTTGTCTCGATGGCGATGAGAAATAGCTATAATGGACTTTGAATTGAAAGCAACTCCTTTTAGGCGGATAATGAATTTTTGGGGCTTTTGTTAGATGATTGCTGCCCTCATTAGGTTTCGCCAAGGAAACATGATTGTGTTTATTAATGTTCCGGCATTAACCAATTTTGTTGAAGTCTCGCAAGGTGTGAGTTTAATTCCAATGACGTATGTACTTAGCCAGTTATCTCTGATACTTCGTTAGAATTTATTTTCGTTTATGTCATGAAAATGGTGTGATTTTTTGGTGGCATATATTTGTTGTGACGACCCGGAAATAAACTTCATAGGAAAAGTTAAAACAGATTTGTGCTATTGTAACTTTTAAGTATATCGATTCTTGCAGGTTTTGAGGCTGAACCATAGCTGATTTCGACCTGCAATTGATTGTTTTTAACAAAAGGATCTTTCCACTATTTTTTTAATGTGATAGATTCGGAGATTCCAGTTCAACTCGATCTGAGTTATAATAGTCACACTAGATCCATTTGAAATTCTCTTCTTAAACAAGACCTGATGTATGGCGGAGAATTGTCTTTTAGGGATCCCTAAAACTTACACTGCAATATGAACAACAGGATTTAAAAGTGCTCTTTTGAGTCTGATTTTGATCCTGCGAGAAAAGAAGTTTTGACTCTTGCTTTTTCGGCAAACAGAAGCACCATCGATTGCTCCACTCATTCAACAGGATGTCCCTTGTTCACTTTTTATTTAAACATATATAAATGATCTTCTTTACTTCCTCAATTTTGTGGCTTTTGATTGTGATGTTTTGACCTCGTCTCCGCAGACAAGCGACAATGTGAATACTCTCCCAGAGTCTTGCGAAAACACTGCCTTTGATATAGACCCCATTCCTTTGCTGAATTTGGGGAAATCACAGCGTACCTCCCTATAGTATTCTATCGCTAGGCTGGACACGAGCTACAAGCTAGCTACAAACTACGAGCTTCTTGGTTCGAATTCGGCAGTTCATTGCGTGTTTTGGAGCGTTGTGCAACTTAACCAGATCAGTTTTCCTGATAACACAAAGTCGGCCATCGGTTTGTGTAGTTTATTGGAAAAAATGCGGTCATGTTGACATGTGGTTGGCAGAGGCATAAATCTCGTTAGTCTTTTCGTGGAGTTAGTGCAGGGCAAAAACTGTATTCTTTTGTCGATTTGGCGGTCCGGACCTTATTAGAGAAGTAAGAAAGATTTTTATACATAAAAAATTAAGTTCTAGAATGCCCTCAAACAAAAGTTATATCACTGTGAGCATTCAAATATATAAAAGGAGTAAGCAAAAGCTAATGGGATGTGCAGTATCTTCCCGTCTGATGAGGGAAAAATCCGGTTCCGCACACAATGAATAAGGTCTTTAAATTCAACAATATTCCATTAGCACCTTTGTTATTTCAATGGACTTTCAATCAATCTGTCTAACATATCTGTCTACTTAACTTTAGTAGTCGGACTCGTGGTGTGGCATGCCACCAAAAAAAAAACACTATCGGCTTAGTATTGGCACTTCAGAGAACAACTGGTTTGTGAACATTAGTGCCCTATACAACACTCTGTAGTATCGGACGGGGAAATTGTAAGGTGCGAATGAGGTCTTCTCATCTGGGTGGGCTGTTACAAGCTAGTTTCAAAAACTGATGTCCTTTTTACTCTAAGGCAGCTATTGGCGGTTAGACATTCACAAAAATATAAGAATATGTAAGACCTCCGGATAATTTCTGTCCTAGAAAACTAAAGTCAAAAACTTGTCACATTTAAATTATCTAAATGAACAACTAAGATCTTCGTGATGTAGAACATCATAGTCCTGACGTATAGGGAAAAGAGTACTCAGATAAGTGATAACGTGTCTGACATTTTTGTAATAGAGGCTGATGTTGTCTACTGTTATTTGCTAGGCTCTTTTCCAACGTTTTCAAAAAGGAAAATGACCAATTGAATAACGGGGACAGCAGCTGTTATTTTTTTGTATTAATTTTTTAAAGCATATAAATTTTATCATCTTTTGGAGTAGGAGTTCTATCTTACGTTGATAACAATCTTAGCCAGGTCCGGTAATTTTCCAAGAATATAAGTTTCACCGTCATACAGACATATAGTATAACTTCCAATATTACGACTTCTTACTCTGGGACAGCTAGACGAGCTGTAGCTTATTTCATCCTAACTTTACCAAAACAATTCTGAAGAATTCGAATGACTGCATCTCCTTGCCGAAATCTTTTTTTTGACCTATTTGTGGCTCTATATTGTTTGAATCCGATTTCTGTGGTGATGATGTGGAGTACGAAAAAGGGATGTCGACCTGATAAGTCAAGAAGTCAATCAATAGTGGGTAAGGACAGTGTCGACAATTTCAAGTCACTTTTCTTGGATTTGTAAATCTATCAGATTAATATGGTTTAAAAAAAGAGATAGGTGGAAGTGAATAAGCTTTGTACAGCATCGCACAATTTTGAATCTGAAAGAAAGAGGCTCATAATAGATCGACAAAACTTGTCTTGTATATTGACGAATTGTGTTGACAATGCTAATGTTTTATCGATCCAAGCCGAGTTCGCTCTGTTATTATGAAATAAGGTAAAACAACAAAAATGTATTTTCATGTGGCACAGAAACTATGAGGTTACGAATTGAAACAAAAGATGGAATGGAGGAGGACGATGAGGCTTTCGGGTATCAGTCATATATGGCACAAGAAACCCATTTGAGCCAGTCTGCAATTCTTAATAGAAATAGAATCTTCTTAATAGAATAGGTGTAGGCACTGAGGATCTGAACATAACTTTATACAGGCATCAGATGAAGGAAGGGGAAAACCGAGGGTTTCAATGTGAAATATTATTGAAAGTTTTATTGAAAACTTCAGTCTATTTTTTTTTCAATGCTTGCAGTGCTTTCAATACAAAAACTGTGAGCGAAGATGGTTCTTCTTCCATTCAAAAATCAGTTTTAATTTGACGAAAGATCTAATTTGCAGCGTTGGACCATAGAATCATAGAAAATACTTTTGAAAAGCTTTGGTATCATGGAAGGTTACGCGTAAATGTCAACTCTTAAAACGTGTTTAGTGGAAAGGGATCAGAAATACGTTTTTCCATGTTTTTGAAATGATCGATAGAAAACAGTTGAACTTTGCGGTGTGGCCCAAACTTCCTCAGTACTTGCTTGTAACTGAACATGTTTGCTTAGAATAAGCGAATGCTGCCTTTCAAAATTAGAACTCAGCAAATTTTAATTGCTGCTTAGTGCTTAATTTTTTTATTACGAATTTTTCAAAGGTCCTTACGCTATTCCAAACTGGACAAGTGACCTGTAGAGAGTTCATAATTAAAACGAGTTTTTCCATCTCAGTCTGCTTGTTTGAAATTGTTGGACTAAGGAAACCGGGGCTTTGAATATTTAGACAACCTGCTTGGGCTTTGATCTTAATTTTCAAAAACAAAAAACAAAAAGGTAAGGCTTTGGCCTTGTATCGTTCATAGCACATCATAAAATATGCTCCGATGGATCCGCAACCAAAAGCAATAAAAGATCAAAGCTCGTGTTTAAAATAGAACTCCACCCTATTTTTGAAAAGCAACAAGCAATTCCTACCTGCTGACTTCGTCGAGCGACACAAAAACATCTTTCCATTCCTATGTCCCATCATTTGTCATCATTTCATTTGAATTCATTTTATTTGATGTCGTCTGTCCTATCATCGGTGTACTCCAATTTGTCTGTCATCAAAGCTTGAATTATTAAACATGATTTATTTCTAATAAGTATGATTTCCGTTACGATATGGAATGCAGATCCTTCTCGAGCCATTCATCAAGATTAAAGTTTATCATCGACATACGAATAAAATGCGAAAGTTTTCTTTCATGACTTTTGACAAAGTCAAACGATTAATGTAATCCTTGCATGATGTTGCGCCACTAGAGGTATTAATCCTTGGCACTTCACAAGCAAAGGAAAAAGCCATGTGGGAGTATATTCAAAAGGAAAACACTTAAGGATATTCCTGAATAATAATAATCGTGTGATACAAAGTCAGAAGCACACTGAACACCCAACGACGACGCCCAGAATATGAATGTTCGAGTATATCCTCAGAGTGTCTAGAAATAATGTTTCTGATACTGACTGAGAGAATCCACCATTAAGTAGATCCAACCGCCACAGAAATCCTTTTTAGCTACAAAATATTAGTTGTGAATAATGCATGATGCCCATCCCCGACATAGGATCTCGCCTCGCTGAAAGCAAAGTGATAAAGAATAATAAAAACCCAGCCTTGAGAGTATTCATAACTATACATTTTAAATGCTTTTCCATAAATGCATGGCTTTACACATAGAGGAGGCGGTGGCTGCCATCGGGAAAAAAAGGATGCGAAGCGAAGAGTATTGAAGAGTCGAGAGTAACGTGATCCACAAGGATTCGTCGACGAACTAAATTTAAAAAGGCTTTAAAGGCTCAGACTGTTTAGCTAGTGCAGTAAGCCGGGGAAAGCCACGTTAAAAATAAATAAACATAGGCACGTACCCTAGCAACAAGAAAAGCCATGCACACCCATTCACATGCGGATGACATCTGCCCAACATGATAACACATCTCTTCCTGCCTCACTGTCTAGCAGGATGACGAGAAATTTTGTAAAAAAAAACGAGAAAAAAATGGCTGTCTTCTTAGCTTTATCCGTTTAAGGTTTGTTAGTGAAGGAACTTTAGTAAAGATTGCACATAAGACGACGAAAATAAATAATACAATCAAAAGGGAAAGGATGGGAATATGGGAGGTGGAAAGCATTTTATTGCTTACTGCATGAGGGGATGTCAGGAACAGGCCCTGATCACACACGTTCAGTTTTCCCTCCTTCGTGCAGTCAGAAAATGGAATGATGTTCAAAGACGAGTGACAGTGGATTTTAAGAAAATATGAGCCCTTAAAAGCTGAGGTAATCGTCTAGTATTTTCCATATTTAACAATTTAAATACGTTTTCTTTCATTTTTCATCAAGACGTAGAGCTTGAGATTGCTATGCGGGGTTATTGATTGCGTTGGATGTCTGCTGCAGGACATTTTTTGTCGGGCTAGCTCAGACGTAGATGGTTATGATTTCATTTTAATGTGCGTCATTGAGAAAGATATTATGGTATATTATCCTTATACCTACCTTAATGCCAATACAAATGACGCAAAAGCTCTTTTAGGAGCCAAATACAAGTGTGTGTGAATTTGTATATGAATTCGTGCAATATGCTTATTCGTGCTTATCAACACGTTCGAAGTTATATTAAAGGCAAGCAATGAACATTCCTGGCGAGCCGGGTGTTGTGAAAAATTTGCACGCCTGATAGGCAGCTAGCTATTTGAGTGTCGCAGTATTTGTTTAGAGAAGCAGAAAAACGCAATTGATTTAAAGTTAACACACAGTTTAAGTTAAGGGCGAAGTCTAAACCTTTCAAGCTTTGCTTAAAGAAAAAAGAAACTTATTCTCCAAACACCGAGGATCAAAATGTGGGTTAGGTTCAGCGATGCAAGTGAAAATGGCTGCATGTTGAGAAACCGTACAGTTCAACTTAAAAAATATAGCCCTGGTTATAGCTTTCCAAATCGGAATGAAGCGAGTTTAACATGCATTGTCATTCTATTTTCTCATAACACTAATGATTCAGCCGAAAAATCTTTTTTGAAAACTTAAGAAGGAATTGAACATAAAATGAGTCTTTGGTTTCTATGGTTAGTTGTAGAATTAGATTCATACAAAACAAACAAGATTTTACGGTCTGAATGGTAGCTTGTTATTCCTCGAACAAGAAAATCGTGGTTACCATGTCCACGTATTTGTTACAAAAGAAACTCCCAAAACAATTTGTCGTGAGCGTTAAAACATACAGATTCAAAATTCGTTGCATTTCCATGTCTTCTTAAAGGAACACTTGCTCTATTTTTGCAGCGAAGATCAGGCTCTGCTTATGGATAAGCTGAACATATGCTTCTATCTAAATACAAAAAAAAGATCAGAAGTGAATAGCAGGAATAAAAAATAAATGAAAAGTGGTTTTTGCCAGCTTAAAAGGACCTTCTCAGAAAAAAAACGTTCCCTTTTTTAATTTGCGCGGATAAAAAGATTATAATGTAAAATAGAAATCGGTTAACTAAATAGTTTGACATTGTCAGAGAGGACAAAAAAGGTTTCTGGTTTGTCAGCAATACTTTAAAATACTCAGCATATTCAGATTTCCAAAAAAATATTTTCAATCCGAATAAGTGAGTAAAAAATATCCTCCGTCTAAGGATTAATTTTTTTTTTGTCTAAGAAATATAGATATTTTTTTGTTTCATCAGCTTGCATCATTTCAAAAGTCCTAAAAGCATCGAAAGTGCCAAATTTTATTGAAAATCGAACCGATATGATACAGTTCCTTTGGCATCATTTTTTAGACTATAAAAATTAACTTGTCTTTTTGTATCTCAGCAGAATGAATTTTACAAATCTAGATGCATCGGAAATATTGAAAAAATGTTTTTATAGGTCTTAAAATTCTCATTTTTGTCACCTTTTCTGAATGGCGTTGACTTATTTGGAAATAAAAAAATATTTTCTTTTTATTAAAATGTTGAAGGTTAGCAGCTTAATAAATTTTGATTAAAACTTAGCAACTTTTTTTCAAATTGAATTAAGTACACACGCTTCTAGAGATGTAGTATTCCTAAAATATTGTACAAATTTACGGATGAATCAATGGCATCATTCTGCAACAGCAGAAGTGCCTAGCGGATTGTAGAATTTCATCCCACTAGCCATTGGACAGATAGCGTAAATTTCAAGATTGAAAAAAAAAATGTTTTCTAATGAAAGACTATGAATATTAGTGCCTAACCTTAGCAAAAACGCTCCCTTCTAAAACGCTAAAATAAGAGAGATGTGAATTTTCCTGATGCAGAACGTGAGTTCCACGCTCTAATCAGAAAAGCAGTGGCTTCCAAAAACCTTGACGCATCAAGAATAATATGAGAGTGTGTCAAAATTGTCCGTTTTGTGATACCATATATTATTGTAGACCAAAAGATTTGGTGAGTATTTCATTACTTCCCACCACTTGTCTGCGACCAACTCTGAATCTGACATTAAATCCGTACATCTTGTCACTGTCTGTAAAAAAATAAAAATTCAAGCCTCTCTATTTTCCAAGTTTACAATGGCACGTATGCTCTTCATCCCGTGGCACAAAGTCCTTCATTAAATGACATACAAATTTGCAAATGGTAATTGGTTTCATCGCGAGCAGTCGTGCGTTTCACAGATTCTAGTTAACAGCTCAAATATCAGTGCCAGTGCCTGTATTAATTATCATGTACGAGTCCTGACACTTTTGACAAGTAACTGATAATGTCAGCCACCCTTGGCATGTGGAAATATACTTTGTAAATTTTCTACACAAAAGGTTAGGTTATGACACCACTAGTTGTGTCATTTCTATCTTCTTACTGCAAATGAACACTTTTTAATGTAAAATACAACAAAGGTTCTTATGTGTGGATTGTTATATCCTTGAAGTTGTCTTACAAGATGTTTTACATACATACATGCGCATACTATATATATGTATACGTTTAACTGCAACTGCAGTAATAAAGTGTTCGTGTCCTGTGTTCAGCGGCGAAACATGGTTCTTTTGTTATTTGAACTAGGAAAACTTTTCTTATGTTCACATTATTCTTGTCCCTGCAAGGATATGCGTCTCTTTGTTGTCAGTGTACTACGAGTTTACAACCACTTTTGCTTTGCTTTCAAACAATTCCTCCATTTTCTGTTTTAATGAGTTTCAGGATTACCTGGATTTTTATAAACTCAACTGAGACTTTGAAATGTTGACGTATTGTAAGGTGAATTCTTAAGTAGAAATGGTAAGAAGGAAACTTTACCCATCTTAGTGAGAAAGAAAGTGACACTTCTAAGTGTTTCTTTCCGCATAGTTCCAGTTCAATGTCTTGATGGCACAGTCGGTCAAGTGCCTGCATTTAAATTGAATCAATTCAATTTTATAAGTTGAAAGTCTTAAAGTAAAATGCAACTTATGTCTTATTTTAGCATGGGGAAAAGTCGCCATTTCCCACCGTGATCAATTTAAACAGAATAATGACGTAATTTTAAAAGAATCAACAAATGCACTTGCTAGGTATAAATATATTAAAAAAAAAATACTGCGAATTGAAGGAATGCAAAGGCTCCGCATTTGAGTTTAAATTTTTCTCTTTCTTTGCAGTGGCATTCTAAGGGTAGTTATAATCTCTTAAGAGCCAGCAAATTAATGGTATTGAGAATGGGAATGAATCAGAATCACTGTATGTGCAACCCCAAAACGTTTGCGAAGATTTAACGTACAAATCGTCAATGTCTTCGAGGAGTTCAATATCAGCTTGTGCAAATTGCTTAGCTGGGAGTGCTATTTTCTGTTTTTTCTTCGACTTGAAGAATTGAATTAACACCTCAAGGGCATTGATCAGCCCTTCATCTCAAAAGGTAAACAAACAGAGTGGAGCACAGAAAGAGCAAGGGCAAGAGCAAAGGGCAAAGCGATGATGTACTTGTTGTCAAAAGATAGTACACAGAGTGCAGCCTCGCTCGATGATCGAGCTAACAAGAGAACAAAGCGTCGATTTCAAACATGTTTGACTTCTCATCTATCATCGCTTTGATTTTACTAGATTTGGGGTGGTTGCAGTATTTTTTTTTGGTTCTTTCTGTTTTTTTTTTTTTAAAGTATGAGTTTGGATAATATAATTCGTTCGATATTGAAAAGGAAATTATATTGGTTGGTAAAAAGTTCCTGATCATCACAATAGATATTTCTTGGACAAAAAATGGGTGAAGTCATGTCTCGGAAATTATATTACGCAAGAGGTATTTTATAGCGTTGTATTCCTGCAAGATCAATTAACGCCCCACAAAATGTTAAGTACCCCTTAATAAAATTGGGAAAGCTTTGACTTATTTTGATGAAGTTAAATTTTAGAATGAGTTAATAGTCCAAAGTATTAATGTTACTTCGGAAATATTCTTCGTCTTCTCGCGATTAGTTATTTACATGAATTCTTTCGTTATTGTTTCCGTATGCCAGGAAAAAACAGGATTTTCACACATTAAAAATATTGGGATTAATTCTTGTTCGCCATGCTAATTGTTCTTTGATTTTCACTCTGGCTATCCTTCATCTTTACTCTCCTCCTCTTGCTCTCCATTTCATTTGATTTGTCTGATTCCTACGTCCATCTGGAGACATGAGGGCCAACGTCAACACATAAATTGCCAAAATACCCGCTAATAAAAGTCATAACGAAACGACGTAATTTCAAAATGTTAAAATTTTCATTTAAAAAATAATAGCGGGCTTCATCATGACCATTTAAGTCATTTCAATGGGGCCTTTGGGCAACAAGTTCGGGCTCTCTTTCTTCAAAATTCCTGGAAAAAAAGCACTAGTGTATGAATTCGAATGAAAATATGCGCCATCGATCAGTTCAGGAGAGCAAACGCATAGTTAAGCTGCAATTGATGGTCTGTACAGTAATCATATATGTTGGGAACACCTCAAATTTTCGCTTAAATGCACTACTTGACATTCCCTCTGGTCGACTTGATGAATCATCCGAAACATCTTGAAATAGAGCCACGAAATCGTATCAATCATTGTAACACCCTACATGGTTCTTCTGTAACATGTTGTTCTAACCTCTTCATAGTTCCCGGCTTAACGTCTTACCGTTATACTAATTGCTGCATGGCGAGCACTCCGCGATCTTGGCGAGAATATTGTTCCGTGGTATGTAGAAGTGGAATCATATACTGGATCTGTTAAGTTCACAAATATTTTTTTCATTCGTATATTGTCAGACACTGATGATTGAAGGCCATGTCGTTCACTCAAGTTCAAATCAAAAGGAGAGTTTAAATGGATTAAAAACAACAAGGGACTAAGAACAGAAACTTGTGGAATGTCATTTAAAAAAAGCTACTATCACTTAAAGTTGCATTGACAATTATAGTCACTCTGTTCCGTTTTTATGGAAAACTAACCCAGTTGTGTATAATACCCCTAAGCACAGCATTACATAATTTTTTTATAAGTATATCATGTTCGACCATATCGGAAGTTTTGGTCATATCAGCAAAGAGCACTATTGTTGATGTGTTGCTAATAATATATGTTGCTAGTAATATTCTCGAAAACCTAAGCGAACTAGTTAAGTCGCTCATTTGAAACCATTTCTTTGTTACCTTTTTGAAGAGTCGTCATGTCAAACTTACATTTGCCGCCAATTGTAAATGCCATAACGCATCCTCCGGTAGATTTATTCATTTTGGGCTATCTTGTTGAGTCAAAATTATACTTGTAAACAATCTATGAGCCTTGCGAATAATCTTTGATACCGTGGATTGATTGATATGAAACATTGCTGGGATTTAGGATTTTGAAAGTCTCACATCTATGCCTGATAGATCCTAAGTCTGGCTGAGAAAGGTAAACATTTCAATTTGTTCAGCTGTTATAGAAGGCCACTTAGAATATCATGATAGGAAAAGATTTCAGTTTAGTTTTAAGCAAGTTTAATTTTTCAAGCCATGGTAGTAACGGTAGTCTTCAAGCCATTTATGCTATCTCGAAAAAATTAACAAATAAACAAATCTTAATCTGATTTGTTTATATTTTCGTCAGTGAGATAAATGTTTGTCTATGCCCTTTATCAATTTTGTTTCCAAATTCGAAAAACAGTTAAAGTTCAAGCTCATAGAACCTAAAAACATTCTTTCCAAAACTCAAACTTTTTTTGGATATTCGTACTATTTATGAATAACACATCTATTATTAAAAACGATGCAACCCGTGTACAATAAGAGTACACAAAACGAAGCAAACACACTTCAATTAAGCTTCCGTGACATTCAGAACACCACAACAGCATCCATCATCTACCTTAGACTCCAGGATTGGCATGCTCGCATTCTATAATTAATTTTTTTTTTATATGTTAATCACCGACATGTTGTCCACAGAAAAATAGTTTCCAGAACCAAAAACTGTGTCATCATTTCGATTCGGTTCAGTGACATAACAAAACTAAGTCTTGGCACAGGTCCATCGCAATTATTCTCGCTCTCTCTTCAAAAAAAAAAGAAAGGATACATTTATCAACAGCAAGTATCTATGAAGATGGAATACAGTAAAAATATTTACTAATGGGTACTTACTTTCGCCATAATTACTGTATTTCCCTTGGCGCCTGGAAAGGATGTTCACGCTAGCTCAGCTCCATCTAATGGCGACTGACTGGATGATAGCCAACAAAATTTTTAGTCAATTCCTCATCACAGTTAGGAAAGTTTTTTTTTCTTGCGACAAGACGTAATACTCGCATGACGAGTCTTTCTAAAGTGCATCAAAACTATTATTTTTTGAAGGAGTTCTGCACTCAAAATGGAGATGGTTTCTACCCAATAGAAACTCTTTATTTTTATCCTCAAAGATACTTTCCATGCGTGCGGTTTTTTTTTCTTTTCTTAAGTTTTTTCCTTAAATAATTCATTCTAGGTATGCCTTTTTGGTTTGCCGCTACATCCTTGAATATATGTATGTCCTCTCATTGTTGAAATCCTTATGAAGACTTTCAGACTGCCACCATTGAATGTGCTTTTCTTTGGTAATTTAACCACTTGTCTCTGTGCGACGAACGAAAGATCAGGATAAGAATAATAATCGATACACTTTGTGTCGGTCGATGCCTGGCATGCTGGTGTCATCAGAAAGTTCCCAAAAAGATTATCATCATTAAGCAGCACAGAGGCAAAGAAAAAAGGCGAACCGGAAAGAACAAAAGGATCCTTCCCACAGGAGTTCAACAAAACAGACGTGTCGGATATGAAGAAAATCCTTTCTATGTATGTACATAAGTCATGTTGAAATTTTCAACCTTCGAGTTGCGGATTCAGTTTTTTTTTCGTATTTGAATTCTTGTTGTTTGGAGAGTGTTTTTATCAATTTAGCTAATTCAGTTATATTGCCGTTCTAATAAAAGCGCACGAATATCCTTAAAAGATGTAATAAATTTCATCCTTACACCGCACAAAGCAAGCAAACAAACCCTTAGATACTGTCTACCTCACCTTACCAAAGGATCTTGTTTTCTTCACCTCCTCCTTTTCACATACGTGTTTTTTATTTGTTTTTTTTTTTGCAGCTTTATTATATTTTGTTGTACCTTTTTCCTTTTTGGATTTTATTTTTTTCAGACTAAAGCTAAGGAAGAGATAGATACTCGGGCTCTCATTCGCCTTCTTGTATTCATCCTGGCACTTGAGCATGTATCTTGTTAAAATATAAGAAAAAAAAAAAAAAACCAAGACAAAATTTATGTGTGTGTATGCAGTGGGTGCTCCAGTGTATAGGACCTGCTTGTTTTTTTTCTATTTTTTTTTAAGCTGCGGGCTATATAGAAGATGTAAAATTGTTAAAATATCCTCATTTGTAGTTCTGGTGTTGGCACTTGGTCTCCTTTGATGGGAAGAATCCGTCAGGGAAGTCATTGCCTGTTGTCTGTCACACGGAGAAACAGAGCAGCAACATTCTACTTCTGTTACTGTTGCTTGGTTGGGCTTTGGAGGTGTAATCACTTTGATAGTTCCGAATGGTGTAATGTGTACTTTTCCACTCACTGCACGCATAAAAAACAAGTATTTTCGTATTCTATTGCTGGTTTAGCTGTTTGCGGAAATTACATTCTTCAGAGTTTATTGTTCGGAAGAAGTGTTTTTATTTTCTTTACTTTTTGTTATTCAAGGACGACAAGGACATATGATGAAATAAACTGTGGGATTGTTTATGGAAATTGATGAGAAAGAACATGAAATTATTCTTATTTTTAGTTCTGCCTTAGCTAATTTAGTGGAAAGGATTGGTCTTTTGAGCTTCGTTTAACAACAGATGAACAGAGTTTGAATTGAGTATAAATTCCATCATAGAACGCGCAGCCAAGTCCAATGCATGGCTTGTTTGGACATCACTGGTGCCATGAGCATCTGTCCTAGGGCAGCACTGAATCTGTAATTGGGCTGTCTTCTCTAAACAATGTTTCATAAGGAAAATAGCCGCCTTTTAAGATGCAACTGGCAATGAAATACAAACCAGGTGACAAAACGAGACACTTGAAAATAATCAATTTCATCACGGGTAATGACATGTTCTGCTCGATCCCAGATTGTATGAAGGCAACATACACAAGTGAGGTAGATATTCCAAACCGTGATCAATGGTCGAGCAAGACACCAGCCTCCAAACTCAGACATTATCTGGTATACTGATGGCTCAAAAATGGCAAATGGGGTCTATGGACCCAACACTTAAATCTCCATATCCATGGGAAAACAGTC
Source organism: Orthonevra nobilis (assembly GCA_963555765.1). Lineage (NCBI taxonomy): Eukaryota > Metazoa > Arthropoda > Insecta > Diptera > Syrphidae > Orthonevra > Orthonevra nobilis. The sequence continues at coordinate 143,134,840 of OY743224.1, forward strand.
AAGTGATTTCCAGGCCGAACTACTAGCCATCGACTCCTGTGCCATAGAAAACTTTGCAAAAGGCCATAAAGGAGGCAGAATTCTAATATATTCAGACGGATAGGCTTAGATAAGATAATCATTGTCATCCAATCTAATGGAATCCAAATATATCAAAAGCTACCACGACGCCTTATAATCATAACATTAGGTAGGCCACTAGGGCTCAGTCAAGTCAGTATCCAATGCCAAAGACACTCTGACTTTGATCATCATATTCTTTCAGACCGCAGTGACCGCCACTTGGGCAGGGGCAGAAATTTAAAAAAAAATATAAATTGTTGAAGGTCCGTTTGACTTTTGCTTTGAGTTTTGTAGAGTTTGAAACTAAAACTGAACTGAAAACTGAAAGCAAAAATAAAGAACAAGCATGAGAACATGCTTATGGAATTTTAAAAACATAGTTCATCCCAGGTGCTGCTTAAAAATTGGACATTTCATTTGCGCAGAATACAGGATAAAACGACAATCTGGGGAGTGCGCTGGCTGACACCGGGAACAACGAAGAGGAATGCAACATAGGCATACAACAGCTGTCACGTTGACTGTAAAAATCAGGATGCGGAGTCCACGTGTGAAATTGGCAAACAACGAAGATCGTCGATTTTAATTCGGCACGTAGTTATGCGGTTAATTCCAAGGTTTGCTCACAAAAACAAATTCACGCAGCACAGGTCTATCTGCTTACAAAATCAGTCTCGTACTGAATCAATGCAAGACACTCGTTAAACAAGATTGGCAGACTCAGCACACTTGGAAAAGCCAAGAGTCTGAAGTCAGGCTCTGAGCGAAATACTCTCAAATGAGCCTTCGATACCTCACTAGTTCTGAAAAGACCTAACTCCATATAAGATCAGTTAAGATAAATTTTAGAAAAGATTACGGAGTCAGGCGAGGGGATGAGAATCAAATTTGCAAAATAAGAAAAGAGCATAACCAGTCTTCTAGCTTATGTGTTTTTTCTACAAAACACCAATGAACTTGGCGTATGCTACAAAATCGACACGCAGTCTCTTTGTAGCTGCGAATTGCTGAGAGGTAAGATGTAAATCTAGATCTACCCAGGAGATAAACAAGATATTAAGTTTGGCTTGAGAAGACTAAAGCACGTGTTAAGACTTGTGACAACTATCGATGCCAATTTCTTTTATCGCTGTTTACAAGATCATATAAAGTGTATTTTGTGAATGTCAAAAGCTGTTTTCCAACACAAAAGCTAGCCAATTCCAGTTTGACATCCAGCACGGCAAATCGCCAATACATCAAGCTTTCAAACTGCGTCAAGTCCTGAAAAATTTCAATGAATTCTGATGATACTGAGACCTATTCATCGACTTCAAGGTATTATATAGCAGCATTCATCACATTGATCTATATTCAACACCGGCAAGTAATTTCTTCAACTTAATTCTTGAGCAGGTATTGGGAAGAGTTGTTGTCAACATGGAGTATCTTCGCGTTCCAGTCACAAGGTTGAAGAAACTCTGAATCCTGAAGGAAGCAACTATAAAACAGGCTCAGATTCTACAAATATCACGGATTCAACATATGTTACTTATAATAAAGGGAAGCCTTAACGTTAAAGGTTTTCTTTTGTCAAAAAAGACAAAGACAAAAATTCGTCAGCTCGATTTACCGAGTTTAATTCAGTCCTACCACGAGCAACAACCAAGCGAAAAATCAAACGCAACTCAGAGACTATGAACCCTCTTTCTTATTGATGTACTGAAAATTTCATCTGATATTTGGAAAACTCAAAAAAAATACTGCTCAAAAACCCTTCAACAAATTACTCAGTATTGCTTCAATTCAGAAACGTACTTATAAACAAGTCCAACTCCACATTTTAGAAAGTTTAGTTGTTGTTCATTGTTGGAATAACATTTCCAATATAAACACATACAAATCGATTTAATCCAATACCACATGATTGTTCTTAAGGATCTATGACAAACTGAAATGAATGCCACAAGCTCACTGTGAAGTACCACTTCCACCTGGACACACTCTATCCTAAAATCTTGAATTTGTTAATATTCATAGCAAAACTGTGTACTATGCAACTCTTGTGCATTTATTAGCTCTTTCGTATTTACAGTTCCAAATACAAAGGAACGGAGACTGTGTTAGCATCCCTGACATGTACCTTATGCCAACGAGAGACAAACTGACCTCAATTCAGGTTACTTACACAATTTGCCACCTTTAGTTATGTTTTTTTTTTTCTTCCTAAAGCAAAACAAAATTCCAACATCAAGAGTAGAGAAAATTCTGTTTGCCATTTTGCAAGGCAACTAGGTTTTAGTCTTGCGTAAAATGGGTCAACTAAACAACAGTATCGTCCTAGTCCTACTTCTGTGGAAATAGGTTTAGAGATTTGTATGATGACTTTTCCGGCCACTGGGTAGAATGCCCTTTTAAGCATACAAAAACACACACACACACACACACCGATAGACAAGGAAAAAGTGAAAGGGTACCAACTGCTTGTCATGAAAAATTCATAGGACTTTACATTTACAGAAGCAAAAAAAATTATAAAATCAATATCACGTCCATTTTCTTTAACTGGCGCCCGACCGAGAACCTTTCAATTTCACTTTGTTCTGTAGCAAAGCGCCAGACTCATCATCATCACATCCACTTTGATTTCCCTTTGATGCAAACTTCTGGTGTTTACAAACTGCTTGTGCCAAAAACTTTATCTATGCCATCGGGTGGGCCATAGGCCGCATGAAAAGAGGGAATACAACTTAAATAAATCTATTTATCAATTTCGCAATTGTAAGCGAAACAGTATTCAATTGACATTTGGGCTGGATGGGTAAACTTTATCGAAAAGTTATTATTGAGCCGCCACAACAGTCTGGCTACAGAGATACGATGAGTAGATATGTATGTAGATTTAGGGACGCGTGGGATTTATTTATCGAGGAAGATACTCGACCTCGCACAGAGGGTGGATTTCTTGTAGAGACTTTTTCCCGCTTTTGGGCATACAACATTGTCTCAGCCTGCGCCGCGATTGAAAAACAAGAGGCAAACACCAATGAATCCCCTTCAAGCTTTTGCTCTTATTTGCGTGCAAGGACTGTAAGATCCTTGGGATTGTTGTCATATTTGGCGTGTTGTTAGCGTTGCTGTTTTCGCCTTATATTAAAATTTACTTTCTTGCCCACTTACTCGGCATCATTCACGAACTCTGTTTGCACGAGGTTGCGGTTGGCTGTGAGGCTTGTGCCTACAGCCTTTAGTCTAACGAATAAACTTCAAGAAATATGATGGAGTGAGAGCAACAAAAAAAAAACATGTAACACAAAGTTGGTCCTTTTGTTGTCCTCATGATGATAAAGAGAGCGGAACATGTTGGGTGAATTGCGTCTGCTGGATGCCAGAATGTGATCCAAATATTTGTGTAAGCATTATCGATGATAACACATACACATATATCTACTCGTACACCATTACATCCACACAACTTTGCTCAAGTACAAACCCTTATCGTGTCGTGTCATCTTTGATGTAATTTATTCCAGAATGAGAATTTATAGTCCCACCGCTACAAGTTTTTTTTTTTTTTGCATCTTTCTATTCTTCTATTTTAGAGCATTCTACTCCCGTCAATTGTACGAGGAAAAATCATTGAAAGAGTTGGGGGAACGATGTAGCAGAGCAAAGTCTCTCATTTTGGTGCTCTATGGAGCAGAAAGGATATTTGCTTTTATCGTCTGTGCTCAGAAACCAACCACAAGTAATGAAAAAAAAAGTATAGATACATAAATAGATACATCATTACTCTTTTGGAATATTAGAGATGGAAAATATTATACTTGTGTGAGCCCCATACGTTATTTAATTCAATATGGGGTTGTTTTTTTTTTCTATTCTTTTTTTTTTTATTTATTAAAATGAGGGAGCAATGATGAGCGATGAGTGCTAGAAGCTTTCCCATGTATATGTTGTCAAGGAAGCAAAAAATAGCAAGAGAAAAGAAATTAATTGAAAAAAATTGGAAAACAGATCCTTTTTGTCAACGGACTAGAGCTGATAAGAGATAAGAATAAGGTCCTTTGCCTGGGAATTGTGCACGTGCGTAGAGGAGTTTTAAAGTGATGGATTCATTTATAAGAGTTTCCAAAAAAATAAACAAAATTTCCTTAGACAATTTAGACATTCTCTTAATAAGACGAGCATCAATTAAAAAAACAAGACGAATTATTAAAAAGCTAGATAAATTGTTTTTTTGATAAAAATGCGAAGCTGGCTTTCTGACAGTTAATACTTTAAAGAAATACTTATGGGAGCCATACTTTTGGGAGCCATGACTTAGCTTCAGCATTTTTATGTGCGAAGACTGGATGTTGACTTTATTGCCAATTCCGACTCGATCAAAAGCCTTTCAATATTGCTCGGAGGATTCAAAATCACTCGAGAGGAGAGGCAGTAAATATTTGGCAGATTCCGATGTGAACCCGGAATCACGAGTTCGTTAGTCTGAAAGCCCAATGAAAGCTTTTTGATTAGGAACTATTATTTGAAACTTTTCTTTTCATGGAATTTTAATGATCAGCACACATGCAACCGATTATGTGGTGGGTTGTTATATTTTTGTGGTTCGTACCTCAAAATGTAACCCTTGAACGATCAGATCACTTCATTGCCCGTCAATCTGTCATCACCCCTCTGACTCGGGAGTGCGTGGAGGTACTTATTCAAATACTTATGACTACGGTGCATTGAAGTTGTTTAAAAAAAACAAAATTCGAAGCCGACGGTGGTGTATGCCGATATTTTGATACTCGTAAGGGAATCAAAACCTAATGGGTACTACATTCTCACAAAAGCCGGAAAACTCTTCGATTCCTGTAATGGGCGAGCTATACCTACAAGTTTGTACGGAACATTCGTTGCGCAAGTCTGACTAGCACTTGGTCGACTCTAAAAAATAATGACTACTCACGTAATGCATTTTGCACAGATCTGTCAGAAGGAAAAGTAAACGATTTGAAAAATTGTAAAGTGGGCGGAGGTCTATTATGAGCGAAGAATTTTATTATTATAATTTTATTTTATAATTTAATTATAAAATAATATTTTATTTAAATATATGACTAGAATATAAAGACTCCACTTTACAAATCTATCAAATTTTTGAACGAACTAGTTTCCGTTGAATTTTTCAGCACACAAATAAGGCGATAACACGGCCACAACTAGGCAGAAATTCACCCTATGTGGATTGTGTGCATAGACACTATCTTTTGCTAAAGAAATCCAAAAGTGATCTTGGTGGCCAGTTCAGATTACCAACATGGAAACAACTCATGTCCAGGTTTTAATTTTTCTTGCAATAAGTCCAAAACCTCCTGTTTGTGATGTGGCACAGTCGTATTGAAACCACATGTCTTCCATATTTACATTTTCAATTTGCAAAAAAAAAATTGACGTTAATGTTTGGAATACACTATAGACCCGACTCTTACTATTGGTTGTGGCAGCGGCATCTCGACTCTTTCTCATTTTTCTTTCGATTTTTCTCATTCATCTTGAAAGATGTTATCGATTAGGTAGGTGCTCTTTGGTCCGTATTTTCAATAGTACTGGCCAAGGCTTCAGGCGACAAGGTGCAAAACGTGTAATTTGAAACATCGCGAACAAAATTTTGAGGTGCAAAATCAGGCTTTCCTTCAAATCATAACCGTATCCTTCAAAATGTCAATTGTTGAATGGGTCTGTGCAGTTGCAGCCTCTTGTTGAAGCCATATATACTCCAGTGCCAATTCTTCAATTCGCCGGAATAAAAGTCACGAAGGGTGTCTTCAAAAAAGTTAGGCCCAATGACACCTGCGGAGTAAATGGTTTTCCTTACAGTGACTCTGAGAGGATGTAGTGGCTTTTCGTGAATTTTATTTGTTCAGACTTTGATTCTTTACCGTTCAGATGAAAGTGCGTCTTTTGACTCTTAATGAATTTCGAACGAAAATCCACTCAAGCTCACTACGACCGAATTGGTTCGATATTAAATATGCAATCTAAAGAAAGAAACTGGTGGACAAACAAAGGGAGAACGGCACTTCAACAGAAACGTCATTCATTGGAGATGACAAAGTCACGGCCAAATTATCTCGAAATTATGGTCTGATGAATGTCTGCCGATGTCTTTAACCTCAGGAACGGTTGATCCCAAAGATTTGATACCCCCTTAAGCCGCACCAACTACAGACGAGGCTTATGCCATTCAAACGTCACCTAGAGGATACCTTGTGCCTTATTCCGACCGCTTAAAATGCTTCCTCCACCCTCTATTTGATCAGGAGTTCCAAATCGTTTTGTATTCTGCATATGACAGTTATCATTGAGCTGAGCTGAGAGTGCTGAGTTTTGGTTTTACTGCCAGGTTCGTCTACTTCGAAACCGAAGTGGCAAAGGAAAATGCTTTCAATAAAATGGGATACAGCATAGGGTGAAACCTAACAATAAACAGATATGAATCTGAGACAGTCAAGGACTTTATCCAACTTCGGCCAGTAGTGAATTAGAGCAAATCAATATAAAAATCAAACAGAAAATAAAATCTGCCAACCCTTGTTTCTCTGGTCTAAGAAGACCGAGTCCATTCTCAGTCGCAGTCTTTTATAGGTCCTCTGCGCCTAAAGCTTGATGTATAAACTTTAATTATTTGCGTGGCTTTTGGTGCCCTTGGCAGGGATGACGTGAGGTAGAGAAATACCAACTGAGATCAGTTGGCCCTTATTAACCCACCTGAAAGGTTTTGGACACAATAAGTCAGGTTGTTAGGACTTATAGAGCAGATGTTCATCAACAATCCGAGGAGTTTTAGGATCTACTTAAGAGGGACAGTGCCACAAGGATGACACAACTAGTCAAAAAGCTGGGTAGCTGTAGAAACTTATAAGTTGAGGCCAAGGTTCACCGCGAACTGTTTATTTGAATCTTAAATAACTTCAAAAAAACATGTATACAAATGTATGTTGTATCTCATTAAAAAATATATGCACATACAATATGTGTTAAAGTTCGTATATGAGTAAGTAAATAAGCCCGAAAATGTAACTCATTTCATAACTCATTAAACTTTACATTCTAATAAAACCCCAAATTCAATTTCGTCCCATAATTTTCATTGCCAAAGATACGCATCCATTTCTCTTACCGCTCGTATGCCCATGGATGACAAAAATAATAATAAAAAAATTAAACACATGTTCCACAATATTTCAACCTCAATTCAAATAACAAAACGAGCAGCGGCCAACCACACAAGTGATGTGCGAGTTTTTGTGATAAACCGAAAATGTTCAATAAACCCACAAATATTAACCACAACACTCATACATAATGCAATAATATGTATCTGCACACGATCAGATGCTTTACAGCTTGGTTCATTGGACTCATTGTCATATGAGGAGATGGCCACTACCCACCCGAAATATCCTTGATTCGCTTAGGGACCGCGAACTGGTGTCCAAATGTGTGTCACACGTAAAACATACACCTTTGGGAAATCCAATTAGAATTTCAAAATCCATAAATAGTTATGCGGTCAGAGTCGAATACGTGCGTAAATACCTCAGTGTGCAATTTGAATTGTATTTCCCAAAAGTACAAAATATCGGTGTACATTAATTCACTTTTCATTAAATAATTTAAAGCCTGCTTAAATCTCCTCAATCAACAAAAAAAAAAACAAAAATCCCTACAACATGTCCTTTTTACAATTGTAACCAAAACAAAAAAATATCAAATATGCTGGCATATTGTACTTTATTTTCGTGTCTAAAAAATTATAGAAAATCAAAATTTTAATGAGATTATCTGGATGAAAAAAAAATGCATTCAGTATTTGTTGCCTTTACACTGTTATAAATTGGGATGCGATCAACTGGCTGATTGCTATTAATTAATCGGCATTGCTGTTTAATAAATAACGAATTAAAATTATATTTCAAAGAAAATTAAAAAATCATAGTCACACCGTAATTTGCCAATTAAAAGCCTGTTTTATATTATAAAACTTTACAATAGCGACGAGAGAAAGGCGTTAAAAAATCATTAAATATTTTATAATTATTCTCTTTATCGAAAATAATTACATGAGCGGTAGCTGTTCAGCAAACTTTTGCATCATTTATGACTTGAAGTATGTTAAATAAAATAAATAGAGTGGTCCCCAGGAAATAAAAAGCGCTTTCATATGAAATATACAAATGAAGATTGAAGATGAACTATGGGTCCAACACTCGAAGACAGCTGCGTCCAGGTTTTCTGACGGGACTGAGACTAAATCCCAAGGTAAAATTTTTCATAAAAGAAATCGATTTTTATTAAGTCGATCAGCTTTGTATAGTCTTGTAATGTCGAGGGGCAGTGCCTTCCGGACACGATTGGCATGAATGAAAATTTGGTATTCTGTAGTAGGACATAAAAGATCAGGTTGAATAATAGAGGATGAGCGGGATGACCGAAATACATAAATATTTTCATGGTGATAGCTACCATTGTCTACTGATCATGACTAAGTAATCCAAAAACGCTTCCAAAGTACAGCCGAGAACTTTGTTGCATAAAGGGGAAACTTGGTCATATCTCCGGATTTGATAAACATAACGAATAAGTTTATTAAAGACAACCAAAAGTTTCCTTTTCATTGCGGCACTCGGACTACAGAATATTTGGGATGCTTATGGGATAAGCAGAAGAATTAATATCTTAGCCAGCATCAGTCTTGTATCGAGTGGCGTGAAGCATTAAGATAGTGATAAATTCCTTAAACAAACATACTCTTAACTTGAAATTGTCTAAATATGATCAGCCCAACCGAGAGTTCGGCTAAACCATATGCCTAAGTTTTTTGCTTTGTCAACGAACTCGATTTCAGAAGTTCCAAGGTAAGCCTGCGGAATATTATTCGTATCTATTTTATTTCGATTTCAGTGGATTCAAATTTAAAGAATTTCTTTCTGCCAAAAGTAAGACCTCGGGATGAGCTCCATCTTCCATCCATTCGTACGTTATGAGCATACAAATGTACAGTACTATTTTTGGCCGACAGCGGAAGATCATTAATGAAGATGGAAAACAACAAAGGACCTAAGATTAACTCTTAAGGCACTTCTGAAGATACATTTATAAATTCGGTTACTTTGTTTTTCAATACTGAGGCTTGCTTCCATTCTGCAATTTAAGTACATATAAATTTTGCAGCTGCTAGAGAGAAGCGGTGTATACTTTCTAGTTTTTCTATCAGCTGTGAGTGGTTTACCATGTCGAAAGTCTTGGAAAAATGTATTAACTTTAAGAATGTAACCTCGTCTGTGTCAATGGAAATACAAAAACCATTTGTAACTTTTAAAAGAGTGGTGGTACAACTGTGCTTCTGTCTGAATCCGGATTGGTTCCCGTACAGTAGTTTGTTGCTTTGCAGAAATGCAGACACTTGAGTGCGAATCAATTTCACCATGACCTTGGACAAAAAAGGGCAATATGGAGATAGGTCTATATTCAGGCGCAGAATTCCGCGACTCCTGTTTTTTAAGGATGGGTATAGTTTTTGACGATTTCCATAGAGATGGAAAAGCTAACCCTAAACTTTGATTAAGAATGCTTATTTGTCGAAGTAAAAATAAAGAGAGCAGCAATTGAACTTTTCTACAGGAACACTCTTCCTCACTGCATCAATTTCTTTCAGGTATACCAGACACATTCTTGCCCATTTTTCACCTTATTTATCCACATAGTCATGGCTCGCAATATGATGGACTCCCCTCCTCTAAATCATTGATAACAGCAATATATATTCTTGTTTATTGAAAAGTAAAACGTATATACACCACTGCCAAAGATGCCAGAGCTTACAAGTTTTCGAAGGCAACATAATCAGAAAAGTCAATCTATTCAGAGGCCTTCACTTTAAGCATATTTTTGTACATACATGTAGCATTTAAAATTGTCCGCACAAAAGTTTAACCTTTTTTTTGATAATCGTGTGGCGAGTCTATTAAAAGGTTTTCGAGATGCTATGTCAAAAATGAGAAATTCATTATTTTGAATTTGAATGAATGCTTACAAGTGCTTTCACCAACTGTAATGCTTATTTTGTAAAAAAAGTCGGGATTAGATATAAAAATTGATGCGCCACTTTGACATTGCGAATCTCATATCTGATAACTGGAGTTCACATCGAGGATTTCTAACTAACAAGTGTTTAAATACATAAGAAAGTTATGAAAATTCGGGTAATTTTAAAGACAAATGCGTTTCGTAGAGCCTTTGAATGGAAAATTGATATCTTCAAGGATTTGGGAATTTCAGGCCGAGATTCAGCAAGGATGAATAGAAGTAAGGCTATTGTAGAAAATTATCTTGCGGATATCCAAAACAATGTGAAAACCTAAAAAGATAAACAGCCGAAGCATCTTATTCACGTGGAAATTTATATATTTCGTTTATATATTTATTTATATTTATTTATTTATTAACATGTTTATATATTTACTTAAATATTGTGGTTTATATTTATTTATTTATCAAATTATTAATTAATGTATGTATTTGGTTTTATCTTTTTAAAATTTGTCAACTTATTTATTTATATAATTATTAAGTTATTTATATATTTATCTACTTATTTATAAATATATTCATATTTATTGTTCCATATTTTTTAAAGCTGTGATATTTATATGTTCTTTTTTTATTATTAAACTCTTGTTATTTATTTTTTTTTTGTTTGTTTTTTGTTTTGTGCAAAGTGGGTTTTTCTTGTACTTTCCCACTCAAATATATTGGGTAAATTACCATTTTGAACAGTGTAAAATAAATTGTAAAAATAGTTCAGTTGAAAGGTAATTTAAAATGTTGTATCTCTGTACTGTAAATTGTGCGGATATAGCAATTACAACGGCCAAAAGGGTAAATAACAAATGCGGTAAAAATGCGGTTCAACTTCTAGGTTATATTAAGTTCACTTTCCGGCACACTACTACATTACTATTGGCTTATTAACTCTTATGTCTACAGAACAATTTCTGTTTATTTTTGTGAAAGATAAGTACCCAGTTTGAGGGCTGGTTCATCATATAATCCAATTTTGTTTGCGTATAAAAAAAGGTTTTTTATGAAACCAAAAAAAAATTAATTGATTAACAATCCGAAAGCATTATTCCCGATAGCGTACCATTCCGAATGTGATGTGTTGCTAGCAACAGAGAAAATGATATTCCTGGAATTTTTGACTCGTGTATGAGTAGGTGGTTTGTTTTTCAACATCTTTGTCATAGCCACATAATATAAAATCCTCTTTCCAGAAATAAAGATGACTCCGTAGTTGATTACCTTAAGGCTTGTATAGAATTTCAGAGGTATTTGAATATTTTAAGAAGTTCTTTTGAAAAATAAGCTGCGGAATTTGTTAAGATCTTATATAACATGGTCCTGATTATCAAAATAAGGTTTATAGAATTTTTTATATGATTGTTTCGGGACTTAAAAGAGGAAAATATGTGGGAAGTAACCCTTAGAATAGATACTTTGAAATTAATCTTAAAAGACAAGCAATGAATTTAAAAAAAATAAAGGAAATCAGAACGTAATAAAAAAAAGAACAAATATTCTTTATTATCCCTCATTAGTTACCCTGAGAGTAAATTCTTTAAAGTAAATCTTAAAAGACAAACAGTGAATGTAATAAATAAAGGTATTCAGAACGTAATAAGAAAAATGAGAAAATATTTATTATTATCCGGTGATGAAGTCTGTCTCTAGTTTTTGTTAAACTCTCAATTCCAAGACGTTATCAAGTGCGTTATTTTACAATACCAAATCTAGAGGTCCCTACTGACTCTCAAAGCACAAAACTTTTCGAAAAATGCACTCAAACTGCGAACTTGAATGTGTTTTAATTTTTGTCACTTTATTTAAGGTTTATCTCAAAAAACGATTCAAAAAATTTTACATTTCAGTCATTCCGAGCTCACTGCTTTTGTCATTGTAAACAAGTGATTCACAATTCTCAAATGAAAATAAGATTTAATTCGAAACCATAAGTTCTGAAGGACAAATCAACTTAAATGCCGTTGACATTCAAATATTCAAAAGGGTCACAATTGCAATATTTAATCTCCATTTTTAATTGAGTATTGTTAGTTAATATGATTCCTAGCAAACATTTGTTTAATATAAAACAAGTGCAGTGATAAAAGCGTTGTGCTGCGTTGATTGTGAGTTTTTTGAAACCATGCAATGCATAGAATGGATGAGGAGCAAACTTAGACTTCATCTACTATGAACAAATAAGTTCTGACTACGATCTGCAAGAAATTTCTGTCCAAATCAAAAAAAACCAGGTGTCTCATTGTGTAACATAATATCTGTCAAGTTGCCATCGCATGTTATGCCACATGGTCGATCTTTTGTAAGCGCTTCAGTTTTCGAGATTAGAGTCAGGGTGTAGATCGGAGAAATATTAAGGCAATCCGATATCACCGTTTTTTCAGCGGAGAAAAATTTCTTTATAGCCCTAGATATAATAAAGTGTCATTGGAACCAATTACTTTTTGGTCAAATGAATCCAATGTTAAACACTGAAATTTTCAAAATATGTTTCTAAGACTCTCAAGAAACAAGGCATAATGATGGAGCACGCAACAAAAGCCGCAATAAGTATTTATTTTACTTTTGTCTGGCGAACTTTGGTTATTTTGCCAAGAATTTTGTTAATCCCTTCTGAGATATAAAGGTGAATAACTCCGGTTTTAGCGCAATTTAATGTCATTTTCCTGCAATTTTTGTGTTAATTCAGACCTTAACGGGCAAAGATGCAATTCTAATTTGAGAATTTTCAAAAAACATTCTGAAAAGTATGAACGCATCTATCATTGATAAGGCAAGACTCTTCCTCACTGCATGCTGCAAGCATAGTTGTTGCCCAATTTTTACGTTATTTTATTTTTTATTTTCCCATCAAGAAGTTGTTGCAATCGGTCCAATTTTCGGAATTAAACATTTTTAAATATGTATCTCCACGTTTTGAGGTCCCAATATTTGGATTCCATTGATCTTTAGAAAGATGTCTGTGTGTGTGTGTGTACGTACGAGCAAACGTTTGTGCGCATTTTTTCGTCAAGCCTTATTCGAGACAAAATCAAGCTATCAAATCCAAATTGATTTCGTTCGTAGCGTATGTGCATAATGAAAAGCTGAAAAGCTTCTAGTAAAATTTCGGTGGTTTCAATTTTATGACAAAAAAACTGTCAAAAAAAAGGAGAGTTTCACTTCTTCAATTAAAATCAATATAGTTTTATATTTTATACGATCTTAACATCCGAAGATTAAGTTTGTTTTCCACTGTTGTGGTTTCTTATCATGAACCAAAGTCGGGATGTCTTTCCAGAAAATAACATATATTAGAGATAAAAACAAACTCTCGAAATCGGTCTGGAAACAGCTATCATAATCTCCAAATGAAACTGGACTGAATGTGATCCTCTTGAACCCATCTATTTGCCAGAAAGAAAAAGATCCGATGCTGAACATTACCCAGGCTTAAAAGGGAGAAGTGGTGGAAATCTCTCGACTGAATTATAGACACAAAGAAAATCACACTTTAATATTCCGAGCAATGTTTAATTTCTTTCAAAGAAAAGCGATCGAACAAATTTGATGAAATTAATCTGGAAATAATTTCGAAATGTCTAATATATGACAAGGAGTTGGCATAAGAGGTCTTTCACAATGTTTATACCGAAAATACAATTTTAATTCTACAAAAAAAGCAAAGCCTAGAATAGCACTAGTAATAGTAATAATATGTTGGTGATATTCCAAGATGGCTCAGTACAAGTTTAAGTGAAAAGTTTTCTGAGGAAGGGAAAGTTTACAAAGAAATTACAGAGTTCAACCGAATCAGGCAAATTTCAATTCCAGAAACAATCAAGTTTGGATTGGTAACCAAGCTGTTGATTCTGCCTGTCTGACCGTAACGAATTATAACACTTTATTGGTGAAGTTGAAAAACAACTGCCAAAAGCGGAAACAGATTCAGTTTCCAATATAAAAGTTGTTGTAATATAACTCTTAATTTAACACATCTTATCTTGTGCATAGCTTCTGTGTGCCACAGAAGAATGGCTAAGAATTTTGGCGTTGGTCCTATATTTTTTCTTACTCGATTGGTAACAGGTTAGATATTTTGACCACAGACAAAACAATTTCAGTTACAATCTGATTGCACAACGTCCAACTATTTGACAAACAAAACTCAAAGCACTATGGTCACTGTCTATTCAGACTCTATCCTCTATTTTTCTGCTGACCGGAACAATTAGTGCAATCGGAAGAAATATGCTGTAAGTTCCATGAGTGAAAAATTTTCCAGTGTTCTACCTGGCTGTTTTAATTTCGTGCACAATCTTCTCTTTTTACATCAACGAGCAACGTCTATGAAAGAGCATGAGAAGTACGCCATCGAGAGTGTTGATGGATTAAGAATCAGGAATGAGGTTTGAAAATTCTACCAACAGAGTAAATAATTATCTCGGGGTTACAGACCCCAAACTGAAGACTGCAAAGTTCAAAATCGAAACATCATAGAAGAATTGCAGTTAATGCGGAGGACGTGGAAGAACCACTAGTGCAGACTGTTTAAAGGCTGGCAGGCAGCGGATATTCGCTGAAGATGACGCAGGCCAATAACAGCATCTACCCGACCTAGACGACGTTAGGATAGCAATATCTAAGTCTAAGTCTAATAAAACTATTTTAGCTGTCGAAATTTTCAATACGGTGCCGATGGCACAATAAAGCATGAAAGGTGAATGGAATCTGAGTATTGTTTGCCCAGACTTGAAGAAAGGTGGCCATCGAAGCTGTGCCAATTATAGAGGTATCAATCTTTTCTTTGAAACCGTTCGTCAACAACCTGATGGGTCAATATCAATGTGGCTTTCGACCAGAAAAGTCCACCATAGACTAAATATTATCATATCGGCAGATCTTGGAAAAACGCACGCAACACCTTTTCATCGATTTCTAGGTTGGTTTTGGTTACTGTTTCGTCCACAGAGACGAGATATATGAAGATATGTCTAGGTTTGGCGTTCCATCCAAGCTCGTCCTTTTGTGAAGTATGACGATGGAGAATTCAAGCTGCTCCATTAAGGTTGGCAAATTACTTAATTTTGGTGTGAAAGGCATTTGTCTAGGGAATGAATGATGTTTTTATAATCTAAATGGAATTTGATGGTTGCGGCAAATAAAATAGCTCGCATTTTTTTTTATCTTGAGATGGCAGTCCTATTCGTACACAAAGCATTTTTTTTATTTTTTATAACTTTCCAATTTTCGAAATTATTCACCGTACGCTGCATGGTTAACTTGATCAGCACATTTAAAAAAGTCCCGTAAATCTCTTCGCGTATTAAGAACTGAACAATAAGTGCTAGAGAACTGCCAAGTCGTATGATGTTGGCTAACAAAAATTCCTTGTGGCTGTAACGTTTAATTTCAAAGTTTATATTAAAGCCGGAATGGTGGCGAAAGAACATCGACCTGCAACATAAAAACACTATAATTGCCTTCATTATGTTCTGTAAACTTTATAGCTCACAGTTTACTGAAATAACTAGGGGGAATTGTTAAGTGTGTCCGTTTGTCAAATAAATGGTTGCTATGTGGCTTGATTAGTGGCATGCCTTCAACTGAAAACAATTTCAATCAGCCTCGAAATATCTTTTCCAAATATTATATTTTATTGTGGCATTAATTGATTTGAGCTGATATCGAGACCCTGATCACATTCATGACATTTATAATGCAATTTACAATTAAATTGTTGATTTGGAACTGAATCGAAAGTATACTGCCAATTCTTCGAAAAGTATAACCGTCACGATAAAGTTTCCAGGGCCTTTCCGAGTCGGCAATAACCTTAATGTTCAACTCCCGACTTTGTGGAAAAAATATAACACGTACGCACAAGCAGCTGTCGCGCGACGAATTTATTTATTGTCATCTTTTCGATGCACGAACTTCACTTCGATATTCCAAATAAATTTGAAACGTAAACCTTATCACATTTTCACAAAAAAAAAAGACTAGGTAATATATTTTTACGGCAAAACTCAACCATTTGACTCAAGTCAAACCATTTGCATCCTGAAGGACTGACAAGCTCATTAACCTTTGTGGCCCTTACCACCTTCGCCCAACCAAAAAACTCATCAATTTTAACAATGAAGCTATAAAACTTAAGTTTTCAAGGTCTGCTTATAGCCTGATCCCAATTACATCAGCACGAAACGACCCACTTTGTGCCCCTTAAACAGCTCATGTAATTTTTTTTTATTTCATATAAATCCAAAGAGGGGGGAAAATATTCAGCATTTTTAAAGCAAAAAACAAAAATCCAATAAAACATCGGGTCTCACCTCGATAAATAAAAATTCCTTATGCTCCAAACTGCACCAGACACATTTAAACACTTTAAATTTATTTTGTATATATTAATACAACGATAAACCTGTTGCTGCAGTTCTGACTGCTTCCATGGATAAACACATTTAAACGAAAAGCATTAAATTAAGAAAACGAATTATCCTTTTTAGCATTCGTCTGCAACACTTCACAGCCAAGATGATGAAAAAATTCCTTTTTTTTTTCTTTGCTTGGGATAATCTGTGACACACTCACTCTGGCACTAAATTCATAATAATAATAATTTTCACTTTCACCTTTTCACCTTAAGCCAAGCACTTGGAAAGGATACCAACTGACACGAGGACGAAAAACACAAAAGTATTTTCCATAATAAACTTAATTTGGCTTCTCTTTGCGTTGCCACTTCTACGCCTTGAAATTAAATTACCACGTGAATTAGCAAATTCGTCGACAGCACTTGGAAATTCTACTTCACATAGAAATAAAGAAGCAAACGGGGGTCGTAATTATTTCATTCGTTTCACAAAGGGACTTTTTTTTTTAACAAAGAATAAAAAAAAGAATTAAATGATTGAGGGAAAGTGGAAAAATCGAAAGCACTTTATATTTTTTTTTTCGTTGCTCTGTGTGCTTCTTTTTCTTTGATTTGTTTCACCGTTTCACACGAATTCGAGATAATCTTTTTCTTGTTATTTTTTTTTTTTTTCAAATATCCTTGTGCCTTTTCTGTTGGTTGGGCATCATTGTGTATACATTCTTCCTCTTCTTCTTGTACTTTTTTTTTTCTTTTTTGTTAAACGAAACGAGTAAACACTTAGATTCTGTTATAATCTACGGGCACTTGTCAAGGAGTAACATTTAATTTCCTTTACCTAATTCCTGTCGCAAAGATGTGTTTCGAGATAGAAGATCCTGGCAACGAATTACTTTTGCACTTCACCAAGGACATACGACAACAATGCGTGCTAGACGGTAAGGAGCCTCATTAAGGCGTTTTATTTTCTACCGCATAAAATGTTTTTGCTATTTTTTTTTTCTATTTCGGAGGAAAACAGGGAATAATCTATAAAACAAAATGCTTACTGTCACGGTTCACCATTTTTGACATATCCTTTTGTGCGAAACAAATTCTGAGATGAAAAAAAAACGAAAAAAAAAACACAATAAACCAGCACGAATATTTTTACGATGGCCGTAATCACACTCAAACCATGGTCCTAGCCTTAAAGGCATCAATTAATGAATCACGTTCCAAGGACCAAACAAACATAACAGGAACGAACGCGCGATTTAAGTAGAAACGAGTGCTCCAAAAACAAAAGTTGGTTAATTCATGAAAAACAAGTCGAGGTTAAGAAGGTTCCAAGTTAAACACGGATTTCTGTCTCAATGTTGCATGCACACTAGGACGACCGTTGAACGCAAGGACGATAAGAAAGTTTACAAAATTCCGTATACTCCGATGGTACCGGATGTCGGAGCTTAACTGACAACTTTTAGGCAAATCGCTGGTGGCACAGCATCTCTTGGTATCTATCCAGCTATACCCAACCTAAAACAGGATATCTCTCACTTTACAGCTAGTGTGCTGTGCTGTTAACATTCAAGTTGCTATACGATGGAGCAAAAATATTGTCCCACTTATTTCGGATGCTGGAGAGGGATGCTGCCTGGTACTTGGCCTAGGCATCATCAGTAAGTTATTTCGAAAGCTTTAGCTGAATTGTCAAAATACGTTCCACAGAGATTTCGAAACCAGTTGGGAGGATTCTCTTTAGAGAAATTAAGGTACTTGTGTATATTCACTGCGCATGCGAGCTCTAGAATGAAATCCTTGTTATTTCTTTTGAACATGGTGTGACAGTTAAGAGCAACTGTCTTTTAACGAAGCTTTCGTTATCCCCTTGAAGGGAACAGAAACAGCTTTGGTATTAACGAAAAATACTCTGGTGGATACACGCGTAAAATCTCTAATGTTAGTGCCAGGAATCACACCCTTTTGATTGAATCTCCTTAGCCGGGGTGTGATTGTGCTTTTTTTTGTGTGTTTTTGCAGACAGACGTTCGTATATGGAGGATTAGGGAGAATCCTGAAATCAAATAAATTGGCCATTCTCTGGGATGTATAATAAACAAAGGACATTTAAGCTTTCGAAATTAATTAGACTGTGATGGATTTGATTGCCGTAACAGGAGCAACTCACGTAGGCGCTGAGATAATCAACTTTTGTGGTCGACTGTTTTTTTGAAGTGCCTGAAACAAAAGTTTGTCCCACCCTTACGCGACGGGGAGACATTCAATCTTTTATATTTTCTCGTTGCATATGCTTTTCCCAGAAATTTGTTTCAACGTGATTCTAATTCATGTGAAGAAAATTGGATTTCAATTTTTTTCGCTGAAGAGTGAAATGAAGTTATAATTTTTCTTAATGTTATGATTGGTATTTAAAATACATATTTTCACCATCGCACATCGCAGTCCTTATTTTCAGGTTCCACGTGGTGATTTAGATACTTGTTGGAGAACATTCATTTTCGCCCCTGAAGAGGCATGGATTAACATTTTTTATCTTATCTTAACAAGCGACATCCATAAGTCTGACCCCGTTGATAGTGAAAGATGAAGAAGGGATCTACAAATATAGATACAAAATAAGGATACAGATGAGAAATCCACAGACGATTTCAGACCAACATGCTTTTGCCAAGAAGAATTATTTTAAGACAAAGACAACGTTAAGATACTGTCATTATTATCCTGTTGATACACGTAATACCGAGGAGCAAAAATAAATATTATTGAACTGGTTCAGCACAGCCTTGCTTTACTATGAAACAGGAAAAGGAAAAGGACACCTAGAGTGTAAGTAAAAACGAAAAACTGAAAATGAGGAACCACGAAAAGTACGGAAAAAGATATACGAGCGTAAGATTAAGCTGGAAGCTAAAGGTTAAAGGCAGATGGATCAATTGACTTGGTAAGCTTATAAGGGTGAGTAAGAGTACACGTTGCATATGGTTGCGTTCCTCTCTTTATGCAAGGAATGAGTCTGCAATTTTTTTGGATTTTTTTCAAAATTGATCCAGTCGCAGTCTTGCCGTTCCTCTTCAGTAGCCGAGGGAGCGTTCTGGACCTTCCTATCCCAAGCCCTAATACTCTTTAAAATGTAGCTTGCTCTTGAACTGTAGGAAATATATGAGTTGTAAGTTCTTCCCACCGCCTATGACATCCACAAGTCACACGCATCATAACCATTCCAACCAACAAGCCACACAGCAACAGCATGCGGTTCCGCACCAGTCCCAACAACAACTACACCAGCAGCAGCAATCAAAATATTATCAGTACCATCATCAACATCCACACCCCGTGCACGGCTGTGATCCAACTGAGGCTCGAACACGATACTAGGACATATCCTTTAGTCTAGCAAGTCACTGCAGTCTTCATTCGTGCACTTCTAGTGAGTTCTAGATAGTTCGCTATCCTATATAACTTCGGTCAGCACCAATACATTCTACTGGGATCCACAGAGTGGAGATGAACCAGCCGCTAGCATTTGACAAAATAAAGGAATTCATTCCATCCGTCAGCTTGTGGCCAGCAATCACATCAGCCACATAGAATCAACCAAGAGCGTTGCAAAATCTCTGCCACTCAGGTTCAGCCGTCTCAAATCTGCCCTCAATGGGCAGTCCGTACACAAACCAAAGTCATGGGATAACCTTATGACCACAGCAATCGGTGGATACGGTTTCCACTATGGCTATCTGGCCCGAAGCCAGCGATCAATCTTCAGATCGCACATTGAAGGCACTGGTTTCCGCGAAAGAATCCCTACAGCCGTTATCCTACCACTACCGATGTTAAAAGCTATGCCCCACCGCCATCACAATTCGGGGAAGAACTAAAAAGAACCACGACTACAATCACAATGACCAAATCGACCGAGAAGCTCACAGCAATGCTGCCAAGCGATGGCTCCGATGTCACGAATTGCAACCGCAGTCGTTTCAGCTCTCACTATAACAGCTGCCGTTTGGGCTATTCTTCTCATCTGCCACGACCATTGGTCAATACTGCTACTTCGACATCGACAAAATGGAGGATCACATGTGCACACGATCTCTGAGATGACAAGATTTTAAGCGATCAAGTTAAGAACAGCTTCTCAAAAGGTGGAAGAAGTCTGTTTATAAAAACATTCCTTGAATAAATCATTCGTGGTACTTTGAATTTTTATAGCGCGGAGGAGTTAACTGAAGCCATTCCGTATAGATCTAGACCTTAATTCTACAAATTGTTGAGGAACACACAAACAACTTTTCTTTCTTACATAATTTCTAACCACGAAAGATGGGTGCTGTTCAGATTTGATCTAATTAGTCTTGTCTTGGCTTTATAGTTTTTGAGCTTGTTTTACAACCGCTCTTCTATTCTTATTGAATGGTTTTGACGATGGCGATTATTCTGGCCGAGAAGTCCTCAGATGAACGGTACCGACATTTGAAGACTGATTATTTAATTGCCAACACTGATTTTATTTTTATACTGATTTTGACAGCATTTTTAACTTCCCATCAGGAAGTTCTTGTAATCGGTCCGATTTTCGAAATTCAAAATTTTTACATTTCTCCACGATTGGCGGTCCCAGTAGTCGGATTCCATGATTTTTAGAAAGATGTCTGTGTGTGTGTGTGTACGTACGTACGTTTGTGCGGATTCTTTCGTACAGCCTAACTCGAGAACAAATCAAGCTGTCGAAGCCAAATTGGTTTCATTCGAAGCGTGTGTGCATAAAGATCACCTGAAAAGCTTTTGGTTAAATTTCACAGGGTGGTTTGAATTTTATGACGAAAAAACTGTCAAAAAAAGGGACAATTTGACTTCTTCAATTAAAATCAATTTAGTTTTCCAATAAAAAAAGTTCAAAATTAATTAAATTTATAGTTTATAGCTACCTTATCAGATAAAAAAATATGCAAATATATATACACTGCCGTTCATAAGTTTCGGGACAAATTCATATAAAATTTTTTTTTGTGTTCAATTTTAATGCCAAAAGTTTCATCAATATTATGTTTATTTAGCCAATTGACTAAACTAAGTAAGTTACTAACTATAGAGACTACCAAAAAGACTAAAACAGTTTTTAGTTGAGGCCATTTCATACATCGATATGCCCCTTTCTCTATTTCCTGATCCAAATTTCCACGGAAGTTCTTTGAAAATTGTTTCAGAAATGTGAATCCTGTAGGTCTTTCCCATTTTTCAAGACTCAGAGTGACATCTGTAACACTGACACATGAAAACATCCTTAGAAAATTATGTGGCCACCAGTTTTTTTGTTGAAAACCTGCTCGGCTGTAGCTTGACGCTTTTTTATCGTTATAATATATTTGCAAAAAGAAGCTCATGGCTCAAATTACATGAGGCAATTGAATTTAAAGCAAAAGCATCGAGAGAAACCTAAATGACAAAGTTAAAATACATGGATAAAACTGCATTACTCGTTTATTGCAAGGAAGACCATAACATCCGATTTAGTTTGTGGTTTTAAATCATGAACCCAATCCTAGAGGTCTTTCCAGAAAATGACACAGAGATAAAAAAAATATCTCGGAATCGGCGTGGAAAATCCTATCGAAATCTGCAAAGAAAACTGGACCGAATGTGATCCTCTTTATGCCATATATTTACCAGATAAAAAAGGACCTTTGCTGAGCAGTTACCAGCTCGGAAGGAGAGGTGGTGGAAATCTCTGGATTGAAACTATGTACTTTTGAACCCTTTCAAAAAGGACATAAAGTTAATCCCTAACATCCCTAATATCTTCACGTTGAGTTGGATACTCTTAGAAGGATGACTGGCTAAGATTTAGGGTCCTTGGTCCTATATTACAGTCGAAAATGCTTTCATTGAGTCGTTTAATGCAAGCCGTGGACAGCCAGCCACCAAAAACAATTATCTCAAGGTTACACACCCCAAACTGAAGCCTGCAAAATTCGAAATGGAAATATCATTGTAGAATTGCAGTCAATGCTGAGGACATGGAAGAACCAACAATGCCATCTACCTGACCTAGACGAAGTACAGATAGCAAGATAGAACTTCTAAAATCGGCGGCGATGACTTAGTTGGGAGTATGCACCAACTCTGCAATACATGGTCAGAAGAAAGCATGCGAGCATGTCAGTACGCACCTTTTCATCAATTTCAAGGTTGGTTTTGGTGTCTGTTTCGTCCACAGAGACGAGATTTATGAAGTCATGTCTAGGTTTGGCATCCCTGCCAAGCTCGTATTTAGGCGGTGACCTAAATCGCCATCCTGCACAAATTGATGTCGGCAAAGACGTCAACGGCCCACTTGATGTCAAACAACGTTTAAGACAAGGTGATGCACTGTCATGTGATTTCTTCAACATCATACTTGGGACAATAATGCAAAAGAACCTTGTCAACAAAAGAGGGCAAAAAGAAGCATATGCTGCCATCAAGAAAAACCAAATCCGACGTCTGGGTCAGAACGTTACCATAGACAGCTATTATTTTGAGGTAGTTAGGGCTTTGTCTATCTTGGCTCCGCTGGAAAAACAGATAATAACACCAGCGCTGAGATCAAATGAAGAATACCTCTGCTTAAGAAAGCTAAGCCTTCTTTCGAAGAACTGAAGCATCGCTCTTTAAGACCCATATCATCCCCGTCCTACTATATGGTGTAGAAGCATGAATACTTTCAAAAACGGATGAAGGCCCCGTTGTTTCGAGGGAAAAGTGTAATCTTTTGTCCCATCTGCATTGACGGTGAGTGGAGGAGAAGATTCAACAACCAATTGACTTACCCAAAAGGATACAATGCCAATCCTACGTGGACTGTAACGCCACCTCAAGTTAATAATTAAATGATTAATGACAAAAAAAGTCCAACCAGCTAACATGCTTAAAAAAAACGGTAAAAATTAAATTATTTCTGCAGTCAAACTAAAAATCTAATTTTCTATTATTATCACAGAAAGTATTTCCAAATTGAAATATGTTTATCTATCAAACTTTTCAATCTTGTGCACAACATTAGGTAAATGTTACTAAATCAAAAACGAATATTTCCAAATTGTTGTCCTGATCACTTAAAATAATACTTTCGTAAGTAAGTAATTACCGAAATGTTGAATTAAAATTAATGTTGAATACTCAACTTTACCTTCATAGCAACTTACCATTCCCCTACTTATCCCCATTTCAAGTAATAAATGTGATTTTAATTTTACAGAATTTAACTGAACTAGATAAATTTGCTAATGATTCAACTCAATTATTATTATCTCATACCTTATATTTCCACATGAATTTGTTTTAATTTAGATTTAATCTTTATATTTATATTTTTAATTTATTAGTCTAATATGTTTGAATTCAATTTAACCAACGTATTCTTTACAACGCTAATCTTTCACAGATCTATAAGTATTTCTTACGGTGTTAGCATGTACATAATAAGTATACCCTTTAGTCTATAATTTAGAGGCAAATCGTATTTTATAAAATTCTAAAAAGTGAGTATCTTAAAGTTGACTTTGGGAGCAAATTATATAGCACCTTAATGATTTTTTTTATCATGAGATGGGAAGTTCATGGTATGGGCAGGTCTACTCGCACCCAAACCAATTTTTAGATTTGTTTCAGAGCATGAATACCGAGGACCAACTTTCAATTTTTTAAGACACTTTAATCTGGGTTTGTGGTTCTCGATATTCTATTGTTTTCCTATATCAGTGAATTTAAGACAAGGAAAGTAACTCTATTCCTTTGAGCAGCACAAGCTTTTCAATGGAATTGTTTGGTATGCACTTTTCTGAAAATCTACTTAAGAAGCAAACTAAAAATAAAATTACGCCTCTGAGAAGCGACCATCCACCAATAACTTAGAAGAGAGGACTAATCACACCTAACGGCGTTAAGTTGCAGGTGAATTTAATCGCTCGCTAAACAGATGTATTTTCAAGCTCTTTACGCCTTGGAAATAGAAAAAATATAAGTCGATCGATCTAAATTTTGTGAATACTTTTCAACTGCTCGGAGGCTTCGTCGCATAGACTACAAAAAGACGATAAGTGAAAGCCTTCCTGGCCTGACTTCTCTTGAATGCTTTTTTGTCCACAAATTTTGTAAATTTTTTGAACAAAAAAATTGAAATTGAATTATTGAAACAAAAAAAATCGCCCGGTTTTATTAACGAAAAATTTCATAACTATTCGAATATTGGCTACTTGCGAAAACAAAGCTACTGCTATGTAAGTCCAAAGGACTTATTACAAAGGCTCTGTATTCCTAGTTTATATTTAATTAAATGTGCTCTTAAGTAAAGCATTTTTTTTAATAAAAAGACTGAGTTCAAACATTATTTATTTATCGGAAAAGGGAAATTGATTGCATTTATCATTGAGGGTAGACCTAAAATTTGTTTGTTTTTGGAGTTCCGTACCTCGAAATGAAAAACGGAACCCATATAGGATCACTTTTTTGCCCGTCCGTTTGTATGTCAAGACCCTTTTTATCAAGAATGCGTAAAGGTATCAAGCTGGAATTGATATCAAATACTCAGGTCTACTGTCCCTTGGAGCATGTTCACTTCTAAGCCAACGCAATAAAAAGATTCAGCCATTTATACCGCAAATATTCGGCACTCGCAAGGGAATCAAAACCTACAGGGTACTTTCGGTGAGGTCAGAGTCTTGAAATTTGGTACGAAGCAACTTCTTATAGCACAGATGAAGGAAAAATTGCGAAAACCGTAAATTTTTAGTTACATCACATATTTTTTTTTAATTATTATAAACATATTATCCTTTTCCTCATGAACGCGTAAAAATATCAAGTTGAAACCCATAAACTTAGGTCTTATTGCCTTTAAGCTTCTAAAATACAACATATTTTTAAGTCAGCGCAAAAATGCATACGTACAATCATTTATTCCGCATATATTGAAACTCGCAAAGGAGTCAAAACCTAAGTTTAAATAATGTTTCTAAACATACTATAATTGCAGTTACCGCAATGATCGTGATCGTATGAGGAAGGGACAACATTTTTCAAAGAGCTTGTACTATTAATTCATTATTATATTGTCAGACGTATTATCAAACAGCTTGCTTGTGTTGTTCCTACAATATTTTATTTTTCAAAGCCGCTACAAGGCTAGCTAGTCTAGATATTTCAGTTATATTTCAAAATGAATGATATGTGTTAATACATAAATAAAGGGTGATTGAAATGATAAAGAGACCTTTGTCTTTAAAAATAACATAACTATGACTCGATTGTCGTGATGGTTGAACATTTACTTATATACCTACAGGTTTTTACCGAACCCACGGAGCGCGAGTCCGACTCGAACTTGGCCGGTTTTTTATTAATCTATCTTTTGTAAAAAGAAGCCAAATTTATTATCAAAAAAATTAAACTGTGTGGTGGAATTTAAAATTGGGTTAATCTTTTTGGGTATTTGTATTGCAATCTTAGAAGCAGACGATTCAGTTAAGATTATAATTTCTTGTCACTGCCACCGCAGCAGAATTAAGCCAAGAAAAGATGCCAAAGAAGATCTTTAATTCGTAAGGATCAGCAACTGTTTCACAAACCAGTGATCAGTTTGGAAAGACCCACTAGAGACTTAATGATCACCAAATTGAGATGAGATCTGTGCTTTTCTACCATATTTCCTAACCCTCATCTAACCGAACGTAAATCTTAATTAACGATCATTAATTTTTTCACCATCAAATGGATGGAAGCAGGACATATCAGGCCCAAGCCAATTAACCATTGCCATCTGGATGTAAGACATGATGAATTCAATGAGTGTTGAGGAGCATACTCAAGGGTAAAATATATTTTTTAACATCTCTATTTCATCGTCTAGGTAAATGGTTTGTGTAAAAACCAATCCAAAGTCGCACAAGAAGGTAATCAGGTTCATTGTTTTTAAACTAACTTTATTAAGGCTTTCGATAGGCTTTCTTACAAGCAGGTAAGGTTGTCAAGCAGGACAAGGTCCTTTCTTGACAGACGAGCATATCAAGTATTACTTAGAGTATCAACCGCTTAAGCCATAAATGCTTCAAGAACACCTCAGGGAAGTTACCTAAGCCCGTTTCTGCTCATAATAGCAATTAACGATATGGCAAGTGCTCTGTAGTATTTTCAAGTCCCCCATTTATGCCGACGATATAAATCTAAGGATATTAAACGTTTATTCCTTTGCATTCTAAACGTCTTATGATGTCTTTTACAAAAATACATTATCCTGTCGCATTAGTCAACACTATAAGCGGTCAATGAAGTTAATACGTAATGTACTAGGAAGCACAATACGCCCCGTATCTTGACTTCTCAATTCATATTGAATAAATGATCAACTCGGTTTTTGGACCGATGAAAAGTCGGAGTATTTTCATGTCCTTAGTCTAGAGGATTGGAACTATGGGATACATGTTTGATAGAGGCTCAGATATAGATAGATAAAGTTGATCAGTCTTAATTTGTCATGACACTATTTAAGAGACTATTTGACTATGAAGTTTGGCCCAATTGATGTAGATGTGGCTGCAACTCAATACAAGAGTAAGAATGAAATTGAAGATCACCCAAAAAATGCCAACGGAACCCTTTAACCGAGGTTACTCTATCCGTCCGTCAGTTACAGTGCAGTTTTCACTGAACAAAAAGTTTAATTAATAAATAAAGGGGGATGGCGACCGCATACGTGGAAATTTGAAGGATATTTGGAAAGAATTTCTGCTAACACTATCGCATTTGCTTGTTAAATATAACGTCATATTTTAAGGCGCATCAAATGTGCTACAGAAAAATGTCAACAGAGCGGAGTTCAGCTAAATATGCTTGGAATAAGGCCACTGTACTGTGGTACGGAACCCTTCGTGTGCGTTTCCGACTCGCACTCATTTCTTTCCCATTTCAAAGATTCTCTTTTTGAAATTCGCATTTCTTCGCATATGGTATTCAAAAGAAAACGGAAAAGAAAAAAGAATCATTGACAATTTTATTCTTCCCATGAACTGAACTCTTCCTCTGTATCCTCGCCCGCCATTAAAAAAGGATGCGTTTCTTCGGTAATAAATTTCAAAAGATACGAGCATCGCCTGGTACTTATACCCGAAAGTGTACACGTTCACGCAAAGCCATATTCCCCACCCACATCTACAATTGTTCATGTTGTACAGATACGGGGCTAAAGCTCGTGTATCGGAATCTCCGCCGCTTCAAGACGACTCTCACAAACATTATATCGTCAACTTCCGAGTAATCATCTCAAAATCATGATAGGAAGTTTCCCTGTGAATTTCAGTTTGCGTTTTTCGAAATAGGCGACGGACGCAAAAGGATTCAGTTTATTTCTATAACGGACAAGACTGTTAATTCGCCTCGTTGGCATCGGGTGAGGGTTCAAGGAGACCGCCCTGAGTACTCTCGTAAAATTACAAGTTCAATGACGAATAACATAATGTGCGTACGAGTTTGTGGGGAATGCTAGCAAGCTGGCTGGCTGGATGAAAGGATGCGGGTAATATAAGGAATCAAGTGAAGTGGTAGGCCCACTCATGGAGATGGTAATGCTACCAGAAATATAGTTATTAGGGAAATGCTTTAGTTTTATTATGAAACGGGAATGGAAACGGCAAGAGGGATTTCTAAAAGAGCCTTTCATTGTACATTGCCGTATTATATATGGATGTCATTATTTGTAAATTGTTTGGCATGACAACTTCAACAACTTGGCTTGGAATTAGTGCCTGAGATTGGTTCGCATTGAAAGGATTTGGGTTTCTGTTTTATTTTTTTACAGCGATTGTTTACTGAAACCATTTCCAGGCGTAACCTGTTGATAGAATGGAATTTCAAAAGGAGTTGCTAAGCAATAAAGTTTATTCACGAAAGTGTTTCTTTCAAGTTCAAAGATGTTTTTGTTTCTGAGTGAATTTTGAGACTACTTCATAAATAAATAATTGGAAGTATCACCAAGAAAGTAAACATCGACATCGAAATTGGTTTCCAGGATCCACTTTACAGAAAATTCCCGAATAAAGTTTAAACGATATGTCAATAATTATATATATATAATATATATAATCAGTCAGAAAATGCTAAAGGCTTGAAATACTTTTACATTAAAGACTCAAAAGAGTAATGCAGATAAGCTGCTTCCGAGCTAAAATAAAAAAAAAAAGTAATTGAAATTGCATCTTTATTTTCTTCTCTGTAGCTGTAGGAGACGGACTTCCGAACGGTTAAATAAACTGAGAAAAAAAGCTTTAAATACATTCTATATGTCAAAATTTATGGCAAATTTTATTCAAACATCAAGAATGTGAGTAACGAAAAAAAAATTTCCAACTCTCACGCTTTGTAAAGCTATAAAATTTATAAATGGATATAATGGTGAATGGGCTAAACACGTGAAGGGAGAAGTGGATTTACATATTTTTCAATTTCTTAGCGGAAAGATTTAAAACTTTTAACTCACAGACCATTCAACTGTGACACGATGATGCCAAGGATTAAAGAATTAAAATATTATAATTGGGCTCCTTGATCCAAGCTTTTAACTAAACAAATCCTCAATGATGCCAAAGTCAGCTGTTCTTGAATATCAAGAGTTGAGTTATCAATATTAGGTAACAACATGTCAAGATAAAAACTCATGCAGTCTGATATCTGATATTCCTCTTGAACTTACATCTGTAGTAAATATGTAAGGACTTTACTCTGTCCTTCAGTTTGGCTTTGAAGTCAATAACTCGACGATGAGATAATCTTCTCTTATATAATAAAGAGCTAATGTTTGTAAGTTTTGTATTTATAAGGTAATCTTCGAAACTACCCATCTGATTTCACAAAGTCTTTCATCAATATTTACAATAGACCTTCAGAATAAACATAAACATTTGCCCATACATATATACATAAGGTCCTTTCGTTGCAAACAATTATGTAACTAAAAAACGATTGAGGTAAAGCGTTTTTTGCAAACACTGCTTTAATGGTAATTTATATTTGATTGTTTTCTGCAGATGAGTTTTAGAGCTTAAAAAGTTCTATAAAAAATTTCACAACAATACATCTCTATATGTTGAGGTTAATATACAAGTTGTTAAAATATGACAAAAAATACATCTAAAATTAATTTCAATATATTCATTTTGCCAAGCACCTGGGAAATTCTATGACAATAAAAATTGCATTTTAAAACATTTTGTTTCGACAAGTTTCAATTGCCTTTTACATTGGCGGCAAAGGGGGCGAAGGGCCTTTTGAATCCTTAAACTTTTCTACGTATACGAAACCTTTGCGGATAAAACCGTGAAACAAAAGTATATATTTTTGTATAGCGTTTTAATATGTTTCAATTTCAATTTATTCACAACTTAATGCGTGTCTTGAAAAAATTGGCGAAACCCCTCTATTTTGGGTCAAAACAGGCAGTCCCAGGTGAGTAAAGCCAGAGCCAGATGCAAAGAGGTCTGGGTAGATCAGTTTACATAGTTTCATAAACTTACAGATTCTTTTGTAACCAGAGTCAAATTGATTTATGCCAAGACAAAGAAACTCTTTCGAGAAACTATGTTTTAGGACGTGCCTTCATATGTCTATGGCTCCAGAGCCTCAGTGTAAAAGACTCCTGATCTCAGGGGATAAACGCAATTATTGCATTGTGATTCATCACGGGACAATAGGATTAAATGATATTTGTTTTCCAAAAGAGGGTTTCTTTTACTGATGGACAGATTCAGGATAGACATGCGGTTCTGATAATCTTCAATTTTTTTTTCCGTAGAAGTATAGGAATGCGTCTTATCTTCAATGCAGACTTCAGTTTAGCAGGGTGATAAGGCAGCAATATCAATTCTGTTGTGGTTAGATGAAGGAGTCGAGGCTTCATCGTTGTCACCTTCGCAGTGAATGGCTTTATAAACGGAAAAGCACAATATCATTACAGCCTTACTCAATTGAAGTCATAATAAAGACTGCAATCTTCTGTGTTTTCAGTGAAATCACTGAATTCTTTTTTAAGACATTGAAGTCATTTTAAAATCATTGAAGTGATTTTGTAGAATTTTGAATCTAATTATGTTGATTAATTAAATTTAACAAATATCCATAAAATATTATTCCAAATCGCGATTAATGCATCCCAGATTACCTATGGAATTTGGGCATACTATTATTTCAGTTCCCTGTAGTGAATGAAAAATATAAATATAAAGAATTTTGCTTTAAATTTTTTTCAATAAAATGTCCTCAGAGCTAATTTTTAAATTCTTTCTTAGATAAGGATACTCATGGCTAAAAGTATCTTAGAAAACGAATTTGCGATTTCAACAAAAAAAGTGTGTTTTGAACGCATTACCCACAAGAGTTCTGCACAAAACGGTCAGTATTCATAACTTTATATTTTTGTCAATAAAAGAGCTAAATTTTTAACTTCACAACTGAAAGTTCTTGTAATCGGTCCGATTTGCGGAATTCAAAATTTTTACATATCCACATTTCGAGGTCTCAGGAGTCGGATTCCATTGTTATTAGAAGGATCTCTGTGTATGTGTTTGAACGAATAAACGTGCGTACTTTTGTGCGTATCTCTTCGTCGCGCATATCTTGAGAACGAGTGGTATCAATTGAAGCGTATTGACAAAGTGAACACCTGAATGTGTTTTAATCAAATGATAATGAATGACTTGTGAACACTTAGAGTAGTCGGGGCATCAAATAAATTAACGATGATTTCTTTTTTGTTGTCGAATCCTTTGAAAGTGTATCTATGCAAATTCTGTGATGATCGGTTAAGTACTCATCTTGACTCAAAACTTTCATATAAATGAAAAAATGCAAAGTTTTTTAGGCAAAAATTTATACAATCATAAAAGAAACAAGTGCAATTCATACTTGTTTTCTTGGCGATTCGATGAAGACTCTTTTGGCAGGCAATCACGTTAAATAACACATAAATTCAAACTTTAATACTTTGAGTAGAGATGGTAAGATAAGGGAAAAATCTCTAAAGTGTCAAATTCAAATTTATTTAACCACACCATAGGCTGTACTATCGTCAACAAAAGTAACAAACATCCTTTGGTCCTTGATACTTTGCCACGAATAGGCTCATTGAAGAAGTGACGATGGGCTTTGCCATATTTATAGATAACAGGAAAAATAAGATAAGTCATCTTTTCCCACCCTTCGATTACCTGATCTTACCGGAAGGTGGGAAATCGGAAATCAACAATTAGTGAAAATCCTACATCGTACATTTTTATAAAATAAAAGCACTCGTTAAATGAGCTTCTTTATGTTGAATGGGAGAGGCCCCATCCGATTAATTTGCCACAGGCCCTAAACGGTATTCTTACGCTTGATTTGTCCATTGTATCAATCACGTTCTTCAGTTTGAGTCATGATATACTTATGAAAAACTGATTTTCACTTAAAAGAAAAATAAATATATATGGTTCTGCCATACCTCGATGTCTGGCCTTCTGTCACAGTATCTCTAGCTACACCACAATTGCCTTCAATCTCCTGCATGTATATTTCTTTGTAAATACTGTCATCAAAGGTTTTTAAAAGACAATTTACCCAATATAGACAGATTTATTTTATGTGACTCCTTGTCTCTAATTTATTTTAACTATTCAAGACAAAATTGTTTGGTTTAAATGTAAAACTTTCAATTTTGTGACTGCGGCCGAAACTTTGTCGTCGACCTTTCCAAAGACTTGTTTTTTATTTGTTTTGTTCCGAAAATATCGTATTCCCTCGAAGACAAAGCTTGTACAAAAGGTTTTAGAAATGTTTAATCATACCAATCATTTACTTGGCAATTCCATGAGAATCGTTTTTGTCTGTCCAACTTTCCTTTCCACAAGATATTTCTTAAGCCAACACTAAAAATACAAACACAACTTTCCCCATCAAATCCCGAAATTGAATTCTCTTCCTCTCGCATCGTACTTGACTAAAGCCCAACAAAACTGGACACACAGACCAGAAAGGTTCACATTGGAAAATCAACTGAAATTCTAAACAAATATTGAAAACGTTTGCAGTTAATATTGCATCCAACTATCTATGCATCTATCGTAGTCCTTCAAAGATACAGAGATAGTTGAGGAACTTTGCAATATGGAATTCCAAAAGCATTTTTCAGAATTGCATGAGAGAAGAACTTGAAATACACACAAATTGGCCTTTTGCTTGAAAGTAATTCCATGTGGACACACAGATAAAGTATCTGATGCTCTCAGTGCACCTACACTTTGTTTGTTTTAAATTTATCCTCCTTGGGATCGTTGTCGAAAGGAGAACACACTTTTAATTCATTCCCTTTGTCCGGTAAAAGAACGCACTGAATCGTTTTTATCACCGGAATGAAGTTGAAAAGACATAAAAGGTTCCAACAATATTGTTACCAAAAGGTGCAAATGGACTCGGGAATGTTTGGTTTTTTTTCTCTCTTTGGGTATATTAAATACATGGAAAGTTTCTTTATCCTTTTGCATTCCTTCAATTCGCTTTTATGGCAAATATTAAATTTCTATGGCCCATCGTTCAAACGGATAACCACATCGCTACCGTTCTTGCACTGTACCCTTTCCACCAGTTGCAAAGTTAAATAGATGGAAAAACTTTCGCCCACCCTCGTCCTTGCTATCTGAAGAAGAAATTCACTTAAATATAAAGACCCCGACAACGAGGACGACTATGATGATGATAGGAGGGGGGCTCATAGGGCAAACTAATTGAGGTTATCTTGCAAGTAAGATTCATTCTGAGGACTTTTTCAGGGAATAAAATGGGCGGCTTCTACCCACAATTCTGCGCAAAGTTTTCATTTTTGGAATAACACTTCCAGCTTGATGTCTATTTGAGTTACGTGAGTGATTACAGCAGACCAACCCACCACCCTTCAAAGCAATTAGCGTCCTCATGCAACTTGCAAACGGGGTATAAACTTATAGATAATTGCTTAAGAATTGATCCGTCGGATGCGTTCCTTGGCTTTAGTGGCATTTATCCCTTCACTATCGCAAGTATCTGAAGTGTGAATAGAACTCGGTTGTTGCAAGTTATTTTGACAATGAAAAAGTTTCATCGAGTGTTTCTCTCTCTCCTTGCTCGTTGAGCGTTTAAACGTTTTAATGCTATAAGACTATTAGACGCTTCTATTCAGGAGAGATTTACGAACTGATTTCGTCTGGTTTTCTTTTTGAAATGAATCGATTGGAATTGGTAAATCAAACAAAAAATGTATTAGATTTTGGAGTGAATTGAATTTGAAGTGAACGCCAATGTTGAACTTGGAGGGTTTTCGATAAATTATGAACGTGAACAGTAGTTTTAAAAACGAGAAGATTGTGTACAATGGATTTGAAATTTTCTCGGATTTGAAAAAAGTTTCTTTCTTATTTTATGAGAAATTCTCAAACGACGAAGGAATTTTTAGCAGCCGATCAAGTATTTTCTTATTTCATTTGATGAAGTGATTTGAATTAATGTACTGGAATCTTTACTAAAAATAGAGTTATTACTTAAATTTAGCCTTTCATAGGAATAATTAGGATAGTTTAACAGGTAAAAGGTATAGACTGAAAGCATTAAGAAAAAAACGTACATGTAAGGTAAAGTGAGTCAATTTTTAAGGACATCTACTCTGAAACGCTGCCTTTATGTCTGTAGCTCCTGCGTTGGAACTCGTATCATACCCGATAAATCAACAAAATTATTTTGTATTGCGATTAGGACATGAATACTCATCGGAATTTGATAGATAATTAGTTTTATCCTTCCGCTGAACGAATATGGTTGTGTATACGCTTGAACAACGCTGGGAAACATTGCGACATTTCTTTGAAAATCATGGTAATGTTGCAGAATGTGTGCGAAAACTGCGTACGGATTTTGGAAGAAGAGAAGCACCGTCAGCTCCGTATGTTCGTTATCTTGTGAAAAAAGTGAAAGAAACTGGCATCCTCATCGATAAACCAAAGCGTGAAAAGCCAAAAACAGTGCGTATACCCGAGAATAGTGTTGCTGTGGCAGAAAGTGTGCGTGTAGCGCCATCAACATCAATTCACCGTCGTTGAGACGAATTTTGCATAAAGACCTTGGCATGACGCAGGTACAAAATCCAATTGGTTCAGGAATTTGAAGCCAACTGACCATCCAATGCGTTTTCGCTTCGCTAAGTGGGCCTGCGATCGACTTACAGATGATGCTGATTTTACCAAAAAAATCATCTTTTCAGATGAAGCTCATTTTGATCTTGGTGGGTATGTAAACAAGCAAAATTGTCGCATTTGGGGCACAGAAAACCTGCACGCATACATTGAAAAACCGATGCACCCAAAACGAGTCACTATTTGGTGCGGATTTTGGTCCAGAGGCATAATTGGTCCATTTTTATTCGAAAATGAGCAATGAGTGGCCGTTACAGTCAATTGCGATCGTTATCGGGCCATGTTGAACGAATTTTTGTTCACAAAAATTGAAGAGGAGGATATTGGCAAAATTTGGATTCAACAGGTTGGCGCTATGTGCCACACAGCCGAAGCTACACTCGCTGTTTTGCGCCCTGTTTTTGAAAATCGCATTATCAGCCGCAGAGCTGATGTCGTTTGGCCACCTCGGAGCTGCGATTTGACACCATTGGACTATTATTTGTGGGGTGCCCTCGAAGATAAGTGTTACGCCGACAAGCCAGAGACAATTGACGCTTTAAAGGACAATATTCGTGCAGCCATTGGTGAAATACAGCTGCACGCAATCGATAATGTGCTTAAAAATTGGACCGATCGTGTAGGCTACTGCATGGCCAGCCGAGGCAGCCATTTGAATGAAATTATTTTTAATTATTAACCGGAAGGATTGTACTTTCAAATAAAAAAAGAAATTTGAGAAAATATTCAGCAGTTTTTTCTTATAGCATTTTCAAAAAAACAAGTTATTTGGCGGACCTGTTATATAAATAGGCATAATTGACAACATCGCTGGCATGCAACGTGTTGTTACTAAAACCTTCTTGACGATTGCAGAAGAGACAAAAAGGAATTGAATTCCAATTAATGTGGATAAAAAAAATACTAGTTGCCGACCTAACATAGCAATCGATATCGATATCGATAACGTTCAGTTAAAATCCGCAATAGCTGCACCTTCGGCGTCCAATCAAGATCCAGAAAGTATCATCCCCTGATCAAGAATGCAATCGCTATGACTGGTCCTTCGTGCCCGCTAAGTATTTTCAGAAATTTTCCCCACTTTATTGGCCTCAGGTAAATTTTTAAAACATCGCAGCCACCAGCAAGAAGTCCACCTGCATGGTCAATACCTATGCATGCGAACTGAACTGCGCGGAATGAGGCGAATGCTCGAAATTCACGGTATCTGTTGATATCGTAAGCTCTTACGATGCCATCCAACGAACTCTAAACAACAACTTTTTCCTTGGCTGAATTGCACACCAGTCATTCCTCCGGTATATTCAATGAAAGTTCCGAAATAGACTCCGTTCGAATTGTTTTACATTTTTATAGAGGAGTCCTCTTCTCCCATCACAAAATGCTGCCCGACTGGTGAGTGTGAAGTCTCTTCACTACTGTGCCCCTATTGCTTTATAGTATATTATTCACAAAGCCATTAGGTCGGAATAAATAAGGCTAAATAGATACAATCAGATATGGCAAGTAAATGAATCATATTCACTTCAAGCATATTCAATGAAATGACCCCGTAGAGAAAGCCGCCACCAGTATTCTTGTCGTAGTTCACCGGCCAAATTATGTTTGGATAACGCTTTATAAATCCAATTGATATCTTCTCTTTACATTTACTATTTTGAACTCGTACTTTTTTAGAGAAGTCTCTTCTCCTTTCTTCCCTAGCATCAGCATCGCCCTTAACATTATAAATATTTTGGATCATTTTTTTTAACAAGAGTATCTCTTGAAGTAAACTTCCAGATCAGCTTAAAATTGTTAAAGTAATACCTATCTTCAAAAAAAGGGAGAAAAAAAATATATTGAATTATTATAGGCCTACCTCTCTTCTTCTTGTAATTTTTAAAGTATTTTAAAATCGATCAGAAAAGAAAACTCTTTTAGCCTTAATCGGTATAGACTCAGAGCTCAGCTGATTATTCATCCTATTGATCATACCATCCTACAATATGAAATAAAAATAACGTGGTTTTAGGACCTTTATTCCTGATTGGATAAAATCCTATCTGACAGAAAGAGAATAAAAAGCAAGAATAGGAGTTTTTTAGTGCGGAAAAAACAAAATTGGCATTCCACAGGGATCAGTGCTAGGCCAATACCATTTGAAGTATTAAGATTTTTTATTTGGTTTACTCTCAGGGTTCACTGAAAAAAAGGGTGTTCATATTTCAGCTACTGTCGATTAGATCTGTCAAATGATAAAAGTCCGGACTTCCCGCGTTCAAACAAAAAAAAGCGGCCAACTGCGCGTCGGACTCGCGCACCGAGGGTTCCGAACAAACCTGTAGGTATATAAGTAAAAGTTCGTCCATCACGACAATCTATAAAAAAATAAACATTGCTTCATGCCAAATTTTAAGATTCAAGGTTGACTGGAAGTACCCCTTAGGTTTTGATTCCCTTGCGAGTAGTTGCGAGTTTGAAAATAACACGCTTAAATTGCTGATTTGATTCTTTTGATTGCGTTGACATAGAAGTTCGATTTTGTTACATCTTTAAAGTATTATAGACCTGAGCATTTGATATGAATTTTAATTTTCTACCTCTACGCGTTGAGGAAAGGTTTAGTAAGTTTAAAATTAATAAAAATATGTAACTAAAAATGTACGGTTTTTGCAATTTTTCCTTCATCTGTGCTATAAGACGTTGCTTCGTACCAAATTTCATGATTCTGAGACCACGGGAAGTACCCTGTTGATTTTGATTCCCTTGTCAGTGTCGAAAATTTGCGGCATAAACGGCTGAATCGTTTGATTGCGTTGGCTTAGAAGTTTAATTTTTTTTTACAGCTCCAAGGGACAGTAGACTTGAGTGTTTGATAAAAATTTCAGATTGATACCTCCACGCGTTCCTGAGAAAAAGGGTATTGACAGACAGATGGACTGTCGGACAACAAACTGATCCTATAATGGTTTCGTTTTTTTCCTTTCGAGGTACGGAACCCTAAAATGTGATCCCAAAAGGGTTCCGGGCTTTTCTTCCGAGGTACGGAACCCTAAAAGTGCAAACTTCACTGGTTATACAGGAACATATTCTTTGAATAATCAAAGAATATCTCTAACTCTCAAAAGTGAACCCCTTATGAGAAGCACAAAAAGCTTGTTTTTCTTAATAAATAAATGCGTTCATATCAGATAAATATTGCAACCCAGTTTATCTTCAGACCGACCATCTCTAAAACAAGCAAAAACTTCAAACAACAAAAACAAGGCATACACACGATAAATAGAACAACTAACATCTGTACCGCAAACATCTAAAGTAAAAGCTTTCGCAAGGACCTTTGTAGAAAAATGGCAAAGGTTTAGCTGAGGAATTATAGCACGAGTCATTCAGAAAACCTTATCAAAAAGCATTAAGAATTACTTTTATTTAAGTTATTATTGCAGGTCTGTTGCTTGGCATCGGCATCAACAAACAAGAACCGAACTTCAAGGGAAAACCATTTTTCGTCTGAACCTTCTTTGGCAATAAGTGCACACAAAGTTTCAGTTAGAGGCGAATGATGTTGCTAATAACTCCCGGGTAAAAGCTGCTGAGATAAGCAGATTACGGTGTATTTGATTATTATTTGAGGAGTAAATTCCTAGTTATTGTTTATTAAACATAAAACCTTCCCAGCAGATGCTGTCAGTTCTCAGGAGAAGGTCAAAGGTACATGCGATGTGCCAACGAACATATGCTTATGTATGTACAATCATTTTTGTGGGTTTAGTGTGCTCAAGTTGTGTTTCTAAGAAATATTGATTGTACGCCTCCGTATGGGAAGGAGAGCTGTTTTTGAAAAGGCAGCAAAATAACGGAGGAGTTTCTTCTATGAAAGAGAAATGAACGTGGCCTGAGCACAAAATTGACTTGAGGGAACGTCGTCGTTATTTGAAAGGAATTATGTACATGTGACATGAAATCCTACCTAACCAGATTAATGATACAATTCCCCATTAGATGAAAGCGAATGACATCACTTTAACTTATGATTTATTATTTTGAGAGTTTCTCGACTTGTTTACCTGTTTTTATTTTTGAAGTTTATTTTCATTTGAAATTCTGATTTAACATTATTTTCGTGTCCTTTAAGCAAAATATTCATAATGACTAAGCAAGTTTCAAGCTGAAAATGGAAAAAAGCTTTCAAAAATTTTTTGAGAACGATTTTGGTGTAGCAGTGGACCTAAGCCATAACCAACAAGTTTATCCAGACTACATGATGTTTTACCTCAACGATTGTGTTTAATATCGGTTTGGTCGTCTGAGAAAGGACCTTACCATACATCAAGCTTTTTTAACCAAAGAAACAGCACGAGAGATTCTTCGTTTGATGTCGTTCAAGGACTTAACTGCAATTCGTAGACTGATTATTTCCTTGACTTCTTTAAATCTCCTTGATGTGACTTTGTCCTCTTTCACTGGTATTTGACACAGTCGATTTCAGTTTAGCACAACTTTGGCTCCTATAACCTTTATCACTCGATTTGGAACCCTATAGAGTCGGCTTAGGGAGGTCTTTGGCGAAAAAAAAAACGGATTAGAGTTGGTTTAGTATTTCTTACCTAGGAATTACTTAGCGTTTGTGGCAACATCTTTTATGTGGTCTTTTCAAATTTGGAAGTTATTGATATGCCTTCTGAGGATGAAAGGTTATTCGGAATCTGAGATATTGAATCATTTTTTGATTGTCCTTTGGTGTTATTATTCCGCTTAATATACTTGTTTGTGACCGGTGAGTTAAGGAGCCTGTTGGGGTAGTACTCGTTTGCACTTCCTATGGTCAAAGGCACATAAACCTTAACATCAAAATTGATTGTAGACACATGACCTTAAACTTGTACAACTATCGGAGATGATGATGATTTGAAGCTAAGAACCCTTACCTCTGGTGGGGGAAATCGATTTCTTTATTCTTGATCATTATTTATATAATTATTTTGTTTACATAATTTTTGACTTCAAGAAAGAAAACTAAAATTGAATGAGCATGCAAAAATACTAAAAGTAAAAAGCAAGCAATATTAGAAAATCAAAAATAACATATAAAAAGTACAAGGAAAGCATACGGTAAGGCTTGTGAAAATTATGTAACAAGATTATGTTTCTGAACTGAGCCATCAACTTACACTCTTTTTTAAGATCACAAGAGTATAATGTGCTGCAAATTTCGGACCTTAAGGATATTAATTTTTTTTTTACATCTCTTACTGCTATACGTGTTTGAAAGTAGTTTTAGCCCGTAGAACATTCAATGCACTGAAATACATTGGAGAATGGACTGAGAGTAGATTGGCCTCCTCCAAGGACCCGACACTTAGAGCGTCACTGCAAACGTATAATGCGGCGGAAGATGAGACAATATTTTGTTTTTAAGAATCGACAAAATATATTTTCTTCTTTCGGGATATTGTAGCAATTTAGTTCGAATAGAAGCATTGCAATCATTTTTGAGTTTAATGGCGTCGCCATAAAAGCTTTCATAAAGATTTATTGTAATTGAGAATGTAAGTAACGAAAAAGATGCCTGAGACTACCTTCCCAAATCTTCAGTCTGTATGTTAAGATTCATCATTACCCTTTACCCTTATGTCTTTTAAAAACTGATGATTTGGACTGTTGTTATTGTTGTTTATTTCTAAGATCTTCTTTACTGTGAAACTTCAATCGCAATGGAATTGATTGATCTTAAACTACACTGACCAACCAAGGTCAGTTCACCTTCGCACAGTTGCGCAGAAAATATGTTTAAATCAACGTTTTGATTGTTTTTTCCTTTGTAGTTGGAGCAGGTTGGCATGTTTGTTTTACCTTTTGGTAAAGCTTATGAGAGTCAGTCCTGTTGCAGACAGCGCGCTTAACGTTGGCCAATGTTTTCGCCTTATTCTTCACTCGTAGAGCTCAAGAGCCGCTCCTTTTTGCCTACTGTTGGCATGCAAGAACTTACGCTTTTTACATACTTTCTTTTATCTTTTAGCTTTAAATATTTAGGTATGTACTTCAATGTACCTCAACAATGCCATCAGTTACTTGTGAAAGAAGCAACTTAGTTCCAATTCCATCAAATTTATATAAGACTATCTCAATTGAAAGACACATAGTACGTCAGAAATACATGAACAAATTTCTGAAACGTAATAAAATTTTAACAGCACTGAAAACATTTAAGGATACAAGCACTACCTTAAGGTCAAAGATCCCTGCTCGGGCGCCAATCAAACATTTTTTTAATATAATCTCAACTAAGTTACATTTGCCTAGAAAGAAGATCATAATCAGTATTTTCCTGCTCACGACGCTCTAATGACGCAAGCAGTAACATGTGACAGAATGCTCATTATGCCAGTCAGAATGTCAGCAGATTATAAATGTAAGAACTGAATGTTGGCTGGGATTATATTTTTCTCAATCTCATATTTTTGACAGTCGTAGAGGTTTATTTCAGGCAAGCAATATTGTTTTATTTACGAAGCACATGTACAAATCTTTGCAAGGATTCTGCATGTTTCCAAAGCCAAATTAAAACATTCCATATTTTAGAATGAACATTCCGAAAAGGATCATGAGATCTCAGGGAACCGACAACTCATCTGACACATGTTTCACTTTCAATTATGAAATAGTTTCGGCCATATTTTTCAAATTATTAATTATTTGAGCAAGTTAAGTTTTCTATTCTTTAAGACTCTGTCCACAGCATGTAACCATTAATAACATCCGTAGTGTGCTACTTATAATATATACGGGTCTCATCTGCATTGCCATTAACCATTCGCCATTCAATTTTCCAGTTCGCCATAACATAGTTTACTAAACGAACATATTTGCAGTGTTTAGAGCATTTTAACCAACATGCCTGGCTGGGTCTCCGCAGACTAGAACCGCCGTGACAAAAAACGACATTCCCTTAAAATTAATCTCAATTAAACCGTAAAGCAAAAGTACCCCAACAGCCGGTGACCATGGCACTAAGTGCCTCTGTTCCACCATCGATTACTGGTGTCGCAACACGCAACAACCCTCGCCGAAAGACCACAGCCAAACAGAATGTGTAAACATCTCCTACCACCACAATAGACAACGGTGTCGAAAAGTTCAAAAAAATAGGGTTGCCATTGTACATCTACCGGTTTTCATGGAATATTGTAAAGGTTATGCGTCCGTTACATTCTCGATGTCCATATCCCAGGAGAAAAAGAGAGAGAAAAGAGAATTACTGTGCAGTATCTTTTCTGAGGACATTAGAAGACATCTAGAGCGAATTGATTCAATACACAATATGAGGGGATAAAAAGCCTCGAATAAAAGGGCAAAAAGCATAACTTCGAGTTAAAGCGCTCATGCATCAAGTGCTGGGGCCATAATATTATGCCAGATGTTGTTCCCTGAATTTGGTTACGGGGAACCTCATGCTCAGCAGGCCCACGAATGGTTAATCGATTCAACTATTCTCGGAATGCTTAAATGAATTTCTAATACTTTATGTTGATGTCGAAGAGAGAAGATAAGAAGTAAAAGGTCAAAGTCAATGCTTGGACTGCATAAAATAATCCTAAAATAATTCTCCTCAGATTTGGGGCTGCTTTCAAATCGTTAGCCCCTTTGTTGCTGAAAGAAGCTTCTATATGATATGAAAGCAGAAAAATTACAACTAAAACAGAAGACTGTTGCGGCTTTAGTATGTTATGATCTGCAAACAAGGTCTGCATGAGAACAATGAATCTTGTCGTCCAGATTCTTTTCTTTTTCCAATTTTAAGGGTGACAAATTAGCTTTTAAACTTTTTATCTTTTGTAGAAAGTCCCCTTCGAAAACCTGATTGGAAGTCGCAATGTGATTCGGTTATCATTTTGTGAGACGTTAACAATAAATTGTGGCCTGTTTGCGTGGAAAGTTTATCCAGAGGTGCTTAATTGAACTAAAACCGACACTTCGCATGCACATTTGGGTTGTTCGCAATACGTCTGGCTCAAAATCAATGATTTCTTTTTCAAACCACAATTAAAGACTTGTAAGTTTTCAGTTTTTTTTTTTTTGTGGCAAACGCTAGATTTCAAAATGCGCCTAAGAAAGGAGTCAGAATTGACTACCGGTTCATCTGTCCAAATCGGCGAAAATTCATGAGTTAAAACCTCCATCTCTGTTGTTGCTCCATCCTGGTGATACCAAAAAGGCTCTTGATGTTGACTTTCCACATGCAATGGAGCAACAAACGTTCTATTTATTTACTGATGCTTGGGGCCGATGATATTCTTCGCTGAACAAGCCATACCACTTGTTATGACATCGCTTGTGAACCCAATTTGCATGACGACTACTTTCATGCAATGCTCCATTGCTAGTTGTCAGTTTACTCATATAACTGTCAAAGTACAATGATGTATGACACCATTTTCAACAAAAATGGCACAGAAGTTGCTGAAGTTACTTGGATC
Source organism: Orthonevra nobilis (assembly GCA_963555765.1). NCBI lineage: Eukaryota > Metazoa > Arthropoda > Insecta > Diptera > Syrphidae > Orthonevra > Orthonevra nobilis. Next base: position 143,178,048 of record OY743224.1, read on the forward strand.
TGCTGTATTGAAAATCGGGAATAATACTTTTTATCATAGCTGGTATATCACGAGTGTTTCTTTGTTTAAATTGGGAAGAAAGACTCACAGTCGTTTTAAAACATTCTTTAAAGACCCATTTTTAAAATGGGAATACATTTATTTAACATGGCAACCCTTCAAGTCACTGATGGCATGGCGGCCTCGTAAGCGTTTGTTGTTTGTGCCATCTCCTAGATGGACCACCACCGGAAAAGATTCATTACATCCACATGCACATAAATAACTATTATCGAAATATTTTCCGTCTTTATTATTAATTAAATTCAAAATGTTTGTGCCAATATTTTACCGAGAAAAGCCTCAGTCGCTCGACAGTTGGTAGTAGTCGGCTCTGTTGGTTCTGTTCCTAGATTCGGTAATGTCGGTTGTAGCCCCCTAACCAGAGCGCAAGCACAAGAGGAGTAGAACTATAAATTTTGCTTGTTATCTGGGCGTACATGAATGGGTACATGCCCCAAGGAGAGAATTGTCTTCACCACTATCCGGGAGCTGTCTTGTTCCTTCTCGTTGTTAGAGTATGTAACCTCAGCGAGCATTACATTGCTCGCCGACAACAAACCTTGGTGGTTCTTGGGTACAGAACCGTATTCTATTTGTACATACCTATTTGGAATGAAAAGTCAGTAAAAAGAAGACGACGACGAAGAAGAAAATGTATAGTTTATGATGGTGGTACTGCCACAAATGGTTCGACACCCCAACAGATACATTAAGCCATTGTGCATTGTTATGGCCTGAATGGAGCCAGCAGCAGTGGCAACAATTCCATTGGAAAGCATGAAAAGGATATGAAGTTAAATTTATATAACGTGCTAGCTCAAGGAATCAAAAGCGGAATTCATCTCATGTTTTAATGGCAGTTTCTACAGACGAACGCAGCGGTTGGAATTCAGTCCGGGTCATCATTCGACTAAACAGAATTTAGGAACTTGAGTTTGTTGAATGTTTGAAGCATTGGACAAGAGCTGCTGTAGACGCCGTCAGTTTTATAGTGTGTGCGTCAAGAGAATAATTAAATGTCGTAGTTGAAAGAACTTGATTTATCGCTAAGAAATTGTTTTAAAAAGAGTTTGTGAATCCGTTGTTAGAAAAAGAAGAGGAAAAATTCAGCAATGCAAGTTCCAAACGCAACAAGATCTTATGAAAACTATCATCCCGATAAAGTCCTGTTTAATTGCCAATATACTGTGACTAATAAGGATGCGTTTTTTTTGCTACCGATTTTTTGCAATGCTTACAATATTCAAAAAATTGCTAAAAACTATTTTTCTCTTTCAAATAAAGACACAAATGGTCTCCAGAAAGATGTTGACAGCGACAAAAGAAAATTAAAAAAAAACCGACCAAGTCGCACCAAGGGTTCCGTACAAACATGTAGGAAAATAAAAGTATAAGTTCACCCATCACGACAATCGAGTCATAGTTATGGTATTTTTTAAGACAAAGGTCTTTCCATCGTTTCATCAATCTTTTATTTTATATAAACACATCATTTATTTTATTATTATATAAAAATATTATATATAATATTTTATAAAAACTTGCATTATCGCAATTCTTCCTCTATCTGTGTTATACGACGTTGCTTCAAGCCAAATTTCAAGATTCTGAGTTCACCGGAAGTACCCTGTTGGTTTTGATTCCCTTGCGACTGTTGAAAATTTGCAGCATAAGCGGCTGAATCTTTTAATTGCGGTGGCTAAGAAGTTTAATTTTTTTTACAGCTCCAAGGGACAGTAGACTTGAGTGTTTGATAAAAATTTCAGCTTGATACCTCCACGTGTTCCTGAGAAAAAGGGTCTTAACAGACAGACGGACGGACAACACAGTGATCCTATATGGATTCCGTGTGTTCCTTTCGAGGTACGGAACCCTCAAAATAGATTCTCTCTAGGATTTCACAATCCCATGTCGAGAAATAGCAAGAAAAAAAACGGGCATGCTGCTTCTCAAAAAAACGTATGATAGCGGGAGATAAATTAAAGACAAGGACACAAAGACACTAACGAATATATCCGTGATTTTATGGGTCGAGACTTTTTTAGACAACTGGAACAAAGTAAACAGGAAGAAAAAAGTTTACTTTATTAATTCGATGATGAATTTTCTCAAACCTTCTTCCTTTTCATCATCATCTATTCAATCAGTCTCCCGCCTGCGAACGACATCGCCACCAGTGGTCGAATTATCATATTCACCGTCATCACTTCAGCGAGCGCTTCGTTCGAAAACTCACACCATGACTTGAGCTATTTCGATCATTTCGATCGAAATCGATCGCGATCGTTGTTAGGCACGCGGGTAATGATGTAAGGCCCGCGTTAGAGAAGCTACAGCTTGAGGGATTAAGGAGTCGCGACTGCTTCGTATTCAGATAAGACCTGATCATCCATCTCGTATCCTGTAGTCATCTGGTACAAAGCTGTCCATTTATGAATGTTTCCAAGTGAAGTCGCGTAAATTCAGGTACTTATAAGTTTCTTGCGCTCGGGCCAAGGTTAGTGTCCAACCTCGTCACGACAGATATTGAGGAAGAACCATCGTATAATATTATGCCCCTCTCAACAACCGCAAGCGCGGCATTGGTCTGTTCAGTTCCTGAATGATTACAAGAAACTTCTTATCCTGCCACTGGATGGTCGCCAGCGAACGATTGCCCATAATATGTATGTTGAAGACATACCGGGATGCTTCTACCTCATTTCTTCCGTCTCGAATGAGAGCTCTTCCAATTAGAGCCACCATCTGCCCACACGTGAGAATGGTACTGGACGTGTGGACGTATGGACGGATGGACGGATGGACGGATGGACGGATGGACGGATGGACGGATGGACGGATGGACGGATGGACGGATGGACGGATGGACGGATGGACGGATGGACGGATTGACGGATGGACGGATGGACGGATGGACGGATGGACGGATGGACGGATGTACGGATGGACGGATGGACGGATGGACGGATGGACGGATGGACGGATGGACGGATGGACGGATGGACGGATGGACGGATGGACGGATGGACGGATGGACGGATGGACGGATGGACGGATGGACGGATGGACGGATGGACGGATGGACGGATGGACGGATGGACGGATGGACGGATGGACGGATGGACGGATGGACGGATGGACGGATGGACGGATGGACGGATGGACGGATGGACGGATGGACGGATGGACGGATGGACGGATGGACGGATGGACGGATGGACGGATGGACGGATGGACGGATGGACGGATGGACGGATGGACGGATGGACGGATGGACGGATGGACGGATGGACGGATGGACGGATGGACGGATGGACGGATGGACGGATGGACGGATGGACGGATGGACGGATGAACGGATGGACGGATGGATGGTAAGCGGAGCTTGAAATTTAATTAAAATCTTAGAACATGAAAACACGTACCCAATGGCATATCGCTTTACGTTTACTGGATAGATAGGCTGGGATGACCAAGCTCGTTTAATGCAGAACTTCAATAACTTTTTCTAAAGTGTCCCCAAAAGTTCCAGAGCTTCATAGGTAAGTGTAGTTTGATTCAGCAAAACTTGTTTTATCAGCGAAAGAAAGGAAGACATGAAAACACTTCGTGCAAAAGACCTTCAAACCTTAAACTTTAAATTCACTCTTGCTGGTCATACTGTACCCAGGTATACCACAACCTAGGAAGACAGTACGTTCGGTATAGCTACTGGCTCTTCGTTAAAATTATTATTGTAAAATACACTTTTGGTAATAAAACTCATCTGCCACTGGCTGATGCTGTTGCTCAACAGTGGTGCGGTGCCTCAATTGTCGATGCTGTCCTACAATCGTGGGATTTGTGGCGCTTTGCCACCCGCGCCATCTGGAAAGCTGTGTTTCCCTTTTTTTTTGGTTTTTAATGTTCGCAATTTTTCATTACGGCGATTTTGTTTTATACCCGCATTTTTGCTACATTTTCCTCCAACCGCCCCTCCCGGGGGTTTCTCTAGCGGGTAATTCAGAATTCAGTTACGCGCTCAAGAACCCCCCCGCCCGCTTCCAACCATCATCGTCATTGCGCTCAGCCGCACGCAGCAAGGATCTTAATGAGTTTTATTTGGTTAGTCGTTAACGACACGGATGCGAATGGCATAGCGTGATATTAGGTTTATTTTTCTGCGCCGGAAAGCACGTCCCCACCGGGGGCATAATGTAAATCCAGGCGCAATGGGTGGAACTCCTTAAAATAAATGTGTAATGTATGCACAGAGAATTGTTGGTCTGTTATTTTTTTTTTAAGTAAGAAAATAGTAAAGCGGAATGAAAATGACATAAACTGTCTGCAGATACTGTACGTTGTGGAAGAAGGATAAATAAAGCATGCAAAGGCATCGGGTGATGAGGATGACTTGTCATGTGCGCATTCAGGTTTAACATAAATCTGACGCAGAGCCGGTAATGGCCTTAAATCTGTCGCTGGCTGTGTCGCTTCTAGAACGACAGGTGGATTGCAGCATTCTGCAAAAAGAAATGCAAATGGACGAGTGTGGAATCTGTTATTCCTTCAGTCGTATATTTTGATGGGTCTGCTCTGACATCAGAGTTATACTCTGAAATAATTCTTGAGTTGTTGTAGCAGCCGCAAACGAAATGGTGAGAGCATGTAAGGAAAAGCCTTCTTTGGAATGTAAATACTGTACGAGAGATAGGAGCGGAAATCAGTTTGATTAAAGCCTCTTAAAAGAGCTTAAATTTTTTAGAGTTAACTTTGAATACTCCTTAAAAGCCGAAATAATGGAAATAAAATAGTCCAGTTCTAACATGGACATGGTGGGTTTGCTCGATTTGTCATTATGGAAGATTTATCGGCCTTATCGTTATCAAGTAATCTGCAGAATTAGATCACGCAAAGATAATCATATCCCCCGTGCGTTGTACTGGAACACCCAATCACACAGGAAAACATAATTTAGACTAGACTGCAGAAAAAGAATACGTATGATTAGTGAATGTAAAGTGAATTTTGACAAAGAAATTAAATTTCCATCAACCAAATTAATCACTTAGGATCAATGCAAAATACTCCTGACATGTACTTACTTCAAGGAGGCTAAGATCGCTATTAAGTCGAAACAAACTTTCTTTTTTGGAGTTTGGTATATTTATATCCGTTCTAGCTCGTTCCTGTGAATTTTAAAGAAGATAACAAACTTTCAGCCAAAGTTTGTACACTCACTTTTGACCTTGACGACAACATTGAGGAAACGTTTAAGTCATTTTAATGGAAAGACATTGACAACCGATCTCGGGGAATCGGTTACAGAATCTGATGAATAAAAACTGTTACTAAAGCTTAGATATTTTTATTTCTAAAAAGCTGCCAGCTATGTTTAAATGACTGGATATACTACAAGAAAAACGCTGTAATAAAATGCTTGAATAAAATAAATGTCGGACTTATTTTGAAATACATTTAAAGCCAATGGAAAGTCGAGGGAGTTACAATCAATCTCGACGACCGAAAAGGTTTGCAGATGGAAAGAAATACTGTGATACCATTATTTGCCGTTGCCAAATGTGAAATTTAAAAAAAAAGAAAAAAGTTAGCTGGACGCGAAGTACAAAAAAGTTTGATACAAATTTGATAAAAATCAAAAAACGTTTACTGGTAACCCAAATCTATTCAAGATCTATTACTTTTTGCAGATTAGCTCATTAGAAGTATGGAATCCGAATCAATGATGTATTCATCTGAAAAAGATCCAATCCACGTAGTGACATTGAAAAACACTCATGTAAAAAAGTTTTTGAGAATATATATTTTAACATCAGTAGTACAAGTGCCAAATGTTCGGCGCAATTGGAGCCCTGTTGAGGGAAATAAAACCATCAGGAACTCGATGTCCGTTAACGAGTTCGAAAAGATTCCAGATTCCTGCGTTTTAACGCAAATGGCAACTTGCCTCCACGTCACCACGCAAATCACCAAAGGCTCCATAAAATAAGGTCACTCTTAAGCTGCCTTACCCAACAATGTTCATCAATTCCACACGAGGAGTGCATGTTCTTAGATGAACAGATTTGTGCCACAAAAGCACATAGCTATATGTAGCAGGAGATTTGAATTGTTTGCATTGAGTGGAGACTCAGGATTTACCTACAATTCCGAGATCTACACTGGGAACTTATGCTAACGTGGTTATGAGATTGACTAGAACTGTGGAAGAAAATGTTGGACGCAAATTGTTCTTCGACAACTTCTTAAAACACTTCCACTTTTTGTCGAAGTAGCAAAAAACGAATATACTCCGTGGGAACTGTTCGCCGAAACAGGCTTGTCAATAATAAATTTCCCAGTGAAAATGTTCTCAAGAATGTACCATGAGGCAAGTCGTTTAAATTTTTCACACAAATTGACAACTTTGATATTTGAAAGATTTGTTGAAAAGACTATAAGTTTGTAAATTTGCAGTCAACTTTTTTTGGCTCCCATCCAATGACGATAAAACAAAGTCACTGCAAGTGGAGATAGACTGTCCGAACATCGCAACTGAATAAAACTTAGGTCTAAAAAGTGGTACATACGAATATTTTACCATTTAATAGACATTATTATTGTATATTCGTGGGTTTTTTACAAAAGAGTCTGCTTACTTCGCAACGTCGTATTGACCTTGCAGAGTCCCTGTGTGGATCTGATGAGACTGTACAAAATACAAGAGGAAGGCCAACAAACTCGCCATCATTTTCGCTTGAAGATCGGAAAAGAAGCTATCCAAAAACCCATATACCATCCAATGATGTAAGTAAGGACAAATATCACACTGGGGGCAGTATATATGGAAAAGCGATCAAGATGTAAGTTTCTAAATTGTGCCAGATTCACCTACATCAAATGCGAAAAATGCTGCGACGCACATTTTTTTTACTTCTTCTTTTTTTTCCAAAACAAATTGAATTGTGATTTATTTTAATTTTTATTTATGATAGTTTTTTTGTATAAACAAAAATTAAACAAGTGTTTTTATTTTCTACATTTTTTACTTACTCAAATAAGGTCGTTAATGCATAGTGTTGCAGAAATGCAACTTGGCTTAAATATATTTTTCCAGGAAAACTGGTCAAATAGTTTTCTCAAAATCAATGATCCAATGCAAAAATACTTAATTTATTTTAAAAACAAAATCGTGCAATAAGGAGGTAACCTGTCTTGTACGTGTTGAATATTTTAAATCTGGTCCCGTCAACATTTCTCTCTTTGATTGTGAAAATGATGTTATTGGATCTGCTATGAAGGCGTAACACTGAGAGCAGGGTGATGAACCAATTTTCCAAAATACAAAAACATTTTCATGTGACGTCGAATAAAATACTGCGAACCATGCGAATAGAAAGTAAGTCAATTGTCCGTTCGAAATCCGTGGTCCAACCAAAAAGACAAAGGACATTCGAAAGAAAAATTATCTTTTAGACATTCTGTTCTCTCTGCTAGGAAGACGAAGGGAGAAAAAGATTCAACCGCGAGCTCTACGTCGGAATACATTAATCCAGTCAAGATTGACTTTGAATCTCCGTCTCGCTAAATGAAAGAAGATTACGAAACATGGCCTAAACAACGGGCGAACGTGAAATGTGGAAACCTCCTTTAGCTCAGGCAGAGGTCTGACACCAAGCCGTCCTACGTGTCAAAACAATATATTTTTTGGTCAACAATTGACGTGTTAGTCTTAATTTTATAGAGATATGTCATCGTGGACTTTTTTATAGCTTTTTGAGTTCAACAACTTTTCAAAAGAACGGAATTTAATATTTCTTACCGTAAATCAGCATTCGTAAAAATCGCATTCCCTTGTCCCCACGAAAGGTTCTTATATTTTTACGGGATAATATATAGCCAGGTCCAGTCTAAAAACTAAATACTTGCAAATTTGATCTCTTTTTAAAATTGGAAATGAAGTACATGCTCATTTGTTTTATTTTTCTTTTTGGATTGTAGAGATCAACTCGGAGCTCATTCATGACCAATGGTAAGTTTGTAGCGAATGTTTATAGAATTTGGCAGTACCTTCTGCAATCTTTGGCGTACTTAAATAATTATCGATAAGGATTCTGAAACTGTTGTCATCATAAAGTTGAAGATTGCCTCGTTGATATGACGCTCAAGTTGGTTGCTTATCGTTACATTTGCCTTAATTTTCAGCACATAGTTTTGGCTTGTTTGGGGGTTGCTGTAAGATGTTAATGCGTCCCATTTTGATATTCGTTGATTGATATCTTTATTTTGTTAGTTCAAGGGGATCCTGCAGAGTTTTCGTTGTGTCTTTATATTTTGTTTAAGGTTGAGCCTTGAGGCACGCCATGTGCTATTTCGAATTCCTTAATCCTGTCCTTGTCAATCATAAGTAAGGATCTTTTGTAATATTCGATTACCTACTTTCATTATAAAAAAAAATAAATATTATATCTTAGTAAATTCAGCTTGAACGATTTTGTGTGCACGTTTAATTTTTCGAACAAAAATTTTTCGCCATCTTCAAACAGCAACAAGGCTCAAGTATTGCAGCTGGTCTCTTTGAATTTACAAATTTTTATGTGTTTTTATATCTCGTCTATTCTTATTTCTCAGTTATTGAATTACAGGTAATTTCTTAAAAAGGATTACGTCTAATCACATTTAAATAAAGCGAAAAAAAAATATCCTCGAAGCTTTTACTCCTCATTCTTTATCTCTATGAATTAAAAGAAATTTTCCTCGATTATTCTCCATTAAATTACCCCCTAACTTTGGCAAGGGTTGCAACTCAGACTCCTTGCGCTACGCTTCATTTATACAAGTTTATAAAACTTTAGCAGAAACATTTGTTAAATAATTAAGAAGAGCAAAGAAGGAGCTGAGAAGAAAGTTTCTTCGATTCAAACGAAGGAGTAATTACTCTGCTCCCAGGCAAGAGCATTAAGGTGGCTTTACTCCAGTCAGAGTATAGCTCGCATCATCTTTGTCATACTGTAGAACTTTATGCCCTCGGGTGTAGGTAAATGGATGAGTGCAAGGTGGCAAAGGTGTGTGCGACTAAGCGTCCTCCGCCATATTCATTATTAATTAGATTTGGAATTAGAGTTTAAACAAGATAACCGCGAAAAGAAAGTGAATGAATTGCTTTCTTACAGAATCTTAGGCTTATGAAGATAAATTTATATTTCACGGATGAAGACAAATTGAAAAAAACAGAGTCTTTAGTCACATTTACCTTAAGGATAATAAATTGGCAGATGGTTCAACTGCGGAAACTCTCATTGTTGCAGTAAGGGAACATGGCTTTTCTTGCTGGGAATATCAATCTTTGGACTCTTTTTTGGAAACTATCATTTGTTGGTGTAAGATTAAAGCCATCAAACTCGCATTCATATATCTTCTTGTCAAAGAGTACACCTTTCGTCGTCATAACGAGACATTTGACATCAAATACAAATCCCATGATACACAATTATGAATGGCAACAAGAGTGATGATGGTAAGGCATTCACAGGTGAATGCCATAAATCTTTGTGACTCCAAATGTTAAGGGTGAGTAATCTTTATTGACATGAGCCATAAGAGAGCGAAAATTGTTTCCAAATTGCAAAACGAATCCCTACGGATTGAGAATACGCCCATAAAATCTACATAAATAATAAAAAGCAAGTAGGAATATACTCAAGGCATATGAATCTGCATAAATAATAAATAAGAAGCCATCGTGTACGCGCATTCAGGGATATATGTGGAGGCTTCACAGGCTTTTAAGAAATCAACATTCATTTATTTGCTTGTTTCGAAATTCTGCATTCTGCTTGATTTGGGAACGGTTTCATTCGTTCATTGAATCCATCAATATGCTTTCAAATCAAGCCTTCAAATTCCAACTTAAGCATGTATCAAACAGGGTACATTCTAACTAACTCAGCAGGATCGCACTTTCTTCGATCAAGGACTCGAACTCGAAGCAGTTGTCTTGACCTAAAGTCTTTGGTATCCGCAATATATCCATTGCGGAGGTTTGGTCTTTAATTTAGTATCGGATTTGAGGGTTTGTGTGGACGGGTCGAAGTGTTTTGTACTTTTTTCAGTTTGAAGAAATCGTAGCCTTATCTTCACATCCAACCACACTCCTCATGTCAGGGACCTAATGTTCAGCAAATGATTTTTTTCATATATCTATTTATTTGGCTTATTATGTTCGTGCAATTTGTAAATGAATCTGAATACAATACTCAATTGAGTTAAATGATCTTAATGTATGTACAGTGTTATTTATTTTAAATTGAAAGGATTTATTAACAAGGACGAACTGTTGCTTGTGAAGAGTCCTTATGTAAGTGAAATTCTAACATGTTTTGGACATCATTAACTTTCCGCAGTACTCTAGACATTGGTTCAAAAACTCTATAATTAGTGCCATGAAAGAGGACACGAAAGAGTTAAACGTGTCTAGTATTAGAGTTTATTTCCCATAGAAGAGCATGTGCAGGTGACCATATCTGGCAATATAATTCGAATATTTGGTGTTATTTTTGTAGGCTGAAGAAGTCTAAGGAAAGTCGACCATAGTCGAAATGTGACCTTAGCGTGGTCTGTAGTCTTTAACCCAATTTTTTCATACTTTCTCTTCATTTCGGCTTAAAATTTCAATTGATCCCGCACAAACCACGATTTTGTAAAAAAAAATGTTGGTACCACGGTCCTGGTTCGCGGTATTTAGCTCGTGTGGGAAGCCTGTTCGTCGACAAAGTCTAACACCACAGAAAAAAAAGAAAACAAGGATTCGCATTACATTCATAACATAAAGACTGAGAATGAGTGGTGGATCAATTTCTAAACATAATTAAAAATATCGAGACACGAGAAAACTCGAGATTATATCCTGCCGTAAAATGCCTTATGATAGGAAGTTGCGGACGCCATCCATGTGACCCTCAGCGACTGCCAGGAAAAATGATCGAATGTCCGCATAACATTCATAACAAGTCACTTAGCCGCTGAAATGCTTTTTGATATGCGGAGTCACCAAAGCTAGCAGATCATCGAATTGTTAAGAATGCATACGCAAAAATTGGGATACAATTTTGAACACTCAGCTCAATTCAATGAGCAATTTTGCGTAATGAAATCGTGTTGATGGCGGCCCACCAAATCCTTCACCCAAACACGCCGACGTTTCGGTGACAATTCATCCTCCTTACTGCGGCCAAAAGAATCGCAGGTGCATCTTTTTGTTCGATTTCGATTTTTTTTTAAATATTTCTCGTTTTTCAAACTCACTTCACTGATGAAGAATTGCAATTTTTAATTTGTCTGACAATGCCTGCGAACGGGTCCGCGAATATTTCTGTAAAAATAATTTTGCCAAACTTTTTGTTTTCATTCTGACAACGTTGTCAGACAAAATATTGCCCAGCCAAACATCTGAGGTTTGGGGTAAAAACTGGCACCATTGTCAACTGACAATTAAGTGATGTAAGGTAGGCTCTTTTTCAGCTTATTTTCTGACCATTGGTAGATATGACAATATTATTTGGTCTGGCAATCGTCCGAAAAAAGCATGGATAATTGATGAACAAATTACGCATTTGCAGGATCACGACGTACACGTTGTATTGTCAATCAATGCTTTGTACGTAGCATTTTATTATTAGATTTTTAGATTTTCCCACCAAACCGAGTTGAGAGTAGTTTGCAACATAATATCTTCCTCAAATCTCCGCTAAGTTGTCATTAATAAAGTTTATATCTTCTCCGAAGTATGTGAATTTCTAAGCCATGTCGATTTTATTGTTGCCCACACTGCATTTGGTCCTAAGTTTGTTCAGAGAATAAAAAAAAAAAATTGGTTTTGTCCTCATTTTCTTCAAGCACACCATGAGTAAGCACTTTCAATGTCGTCTTTATTTCTCCGCTGAAGGGAGTTACTTTCGTATTAACAGCTATCCAATACAGAGGTGATTTCAAAGCGTTTTGGTTTTAAGTGTTACAAAAAAAAATAGAGGTAAGTTGAAAAACTGTATAAAATTTTAATTTGAGTTGATGATTCCTGTCATTTTCTTTTTATAGACACGACTACGCTTCTATACCGAGCGTCGAAATTTGAGGTACTTTTATAATTGTGTTGAATAGTATCGAGCTTGAAACACGTCCAATGTTCTCTACTTAGGCTGTAATTGATACTGGCTTATCGGCATTTTACCCCCTAAAGTCGGACTATTTAACCGGTCCAAAATGAGAGATTAATTGATCACCGAACCTTCCAAAAATACAGGACAATGATCCTGTCGGTCCATGAACCGAACCAAAGCATTGGCAGCTCTTGAAAATTGCCGACCAAATACGGCAGCTTTCCTTATTTACACATCCATTTTAGCTTTGCCGCTTAAATAACCTATCATTTTCCAGCTTTTCTACGTGTACAAACAGAGTGGAGCGGGAAGCAAAGAGTTAAATAGAAGAGCAAGGATAGCCAGAGCGAGGAGCAAAGGGCAACGAGCAAAGTGACAGCAAATAAGTACATGTTGTTCATTCTTCTCAATTCGAATAATTTTCTTCTGTGAATAAGAATGTGTAGTTAACTGAAAAACATTCCTTAAATATATCGTATTTCCAGATTCGCGGAAACAGAAGTGAAGAAATGTGGTTGAATTTCATCATTTATTCCGAGAACTACAAGAAGATCGGGACAAATACCAAGAACATCTCTGAATGAAACTAAACACAGTCTATTTTTTATTTTACTAAATTAGAGACAAGTTGACGTAGAAGTGGACACATCTGAAACTCAATCGTACCTACTGAACGATTTGTAGTAACTTCAAGGTAAGAATCCTGATTTTCATCTGCTGTAATTGGGGGTCGAGTTGGACTCTTTTTCGAAATCTAAAATTTTCGTTTCTAAAGTAAAATTAAAACTTCCGCAAATTCATCAGTGGGTACCTGCATTGATGTTGCCTGATGTTCTTGAAGTCACCATGGATTGAAAATCAGAATCGTCCATTGAGTCGGAAATTGGAGTATGCATCGGTCATCTCAGGAATTACATCCGCCAGACCATAGCAGGTTAGGTTAGTTGATCTAACAGAAATACTAGGCCATTTAATTTTTCCAACTTGATTTTTAGCATCCATCATGTGACAATTTTTGTCAAAAAAAAAAAACTACTTTTGAAAATTGAAATAGAACACTGAAAAGTGTAAGTAGTAAAAACACCATCGATTTATCTCAGATGTTACATTTCATCGTGTATTTGGCATTATGCGTGAGTACTGCCAGAATCCAGAATACGAAAATCGATTTGTAAAGCTCAAGACAATGAAAGCTGACAAAGGCGGTTTGGAATCGGAACTGATGTGATGTATCTCGACTGTAAATTCGATGGTCTTAGTTGCAAAATTGATCTGTTGATAGGTAGGAAACTGGAATTTACCTTTTTTCAATGGACACCAACTTACGAAGAACTTAGTTGTGCTGAAGCTGAAAGTTTTTGTTGTCATTGGCAAATAATTTTTGATTCTACAATTTCGGGAGGATAACAATATATAAGCAAGCAATTTGGGAGTAGCAATCATTGAAAATCTTTACTTCGCAATTTATATAGACTTAATGGTCAACAAAAGATGGATTGCGGTTTTATCTGCCTTTCATCGCTTAATGACATACTTAAACTTTTGAGCAGCAGGTAGAGTTTACCTACTTTTTTAATTTGGTAATGAACTAACACGTCTCTCAAGATGAAGATCCAGTTTAATTAGTTGAAGGTTCTGATTTAGAAAATTGATGTCTATGTACGCTTGGGATATGTGTAAGCACTGAAGTTGGCTCATTAAGAGCTTACCCGCAGACATCTTATTTCTTTGAACCTGACTTATTCTTTCAAAGCTTTAACCGCCCGGGCTATGAATGTATCGAAGTGGTCAAGTTCTACCACATGAAATATCGAGGTTTGCAACAGCAAGTTTATCTCTAACCCAACAGTACCAAGATATGTTCCACAGGCCTGAAGACGTCAAATATCGTTGTTTTCAATGTCACTTTCAAAGCAATAAGAGACACGCAACCTTTAAATTTTTATCTTTCTTTTTTCGCTGTCATCTTTATTCGCTTTTTGAAATTCCCACGATCTCATTTTACACATAATACCATAATCCATCCGAAAGTTAATGCCCTAAAATCCTGCATCACACCTCTTCCTATTTGTGGTCAACAGTTTATCAATTAGGGGCACTGGTCCTGGATCTACATTTACAATAACGAACAGCATACGCAAAGCGTTGAATTTACTCAAAACTAAATTAATACTTTGACCACTTTACTAGCGGCGGTCACTGGGCTATGCGTAAAGGATGTAAACCACAATTCAGGATCAAAATCGGTATCATACGATAAGCCTTGTCCCTCCTACTAACGACAATAAAACGAGCGGTGCTCCCCGGTTTAAGCTGGAACCATCCAACACCACCTCATAATGTGGTTCTATCACTGAATTCAGATCGGAAAACTCATTCGATTAATTCCACCCAAAAGCGTTCGTGCTCATGTAATTAGGAAACGCTTTATGTCCTGTGCATGACTCCCACCAAACACACTCGATACATTCAAGTGCACTAAACGCATACATAGTTACAGAGGCAACCCTAGCTTCACTATAGATTAATAGTGGTGATTTTGTTTCTGTGGTCAGTGCACTCGAATCGAAGCCAACGCAACGTATCGTCCGATTTCAGAGCCATTAAAATAATAAAATTTTTATACTAATTTATAATTGAATAAATATTTAACATCTCACATGTGGTGTTGCACTGAGGTCGCTGCACGACAATAAAGTGCAAACAACAATTCAAAAGCCTGACGACCTATTTTGGTAATTTTGTGGAATTTATACAGTTTCGGCTTTATGCTCAATTACCACCGGAAACATGTCTAAAATCATAGTCAAAAAGAAATTACACTAATAAGTTAATTTGGTAAATGAGTTCGACAAGAGGATCACTGAGTTTAGGAAGCTTATGTTGATTTAAAAAAAAAACAAGCCCTATGTAAACACATATTTACGAAAACGTATTATTCAGATCAATGTTCTATATTATTTATTTTACGAAAACTAAAAATATGTATACTTTAGTCTTAAAACGCCTAGGAATTTCTTCCAGTGGCATGCATCAACACATCGCCTTCCACTGGAGGTGCCGATTTCCTCGATTCTTCCGATACTGCAGATATATTTTCGATCGCCACAAATTCACTCGCTTAAATGTAGGTTGAGATCCGGTTCTTTAGGCCTCCTCCTAAGTTGAATAAATATTATTTACATATATTTCTAAAATGCGAAATCGTTAATTAAATATAGACTTACGGATATTTCCACGGACCCGGGAAAACGAATAAGAACGACTTAGACATTGATAAGTTTATTCATAATAATTAACTTTTTGTTTAACTATCCATTTAATTATTATTTTTTTTAGATATTTACACACACATTTATTCAGCTATTTATTTATTTATGTATTTATTTATTTACCAACTCTGTAATTGGAATCAAGGTTTACTTTTCTCAGCAACTTCGCTTCTCTCTTGCCCTGGGCAACTCAAATCTAATGAAGGTCTTTCGAGTAGATCTTCCTTCAAAACTATTGTTCTTTATAATATATTTTAGTTTAATATTAATATTTTAGTTGTAAGGCATTATTATTATTATTATTATTTCATTCTTTATTTCATTTAGAAACTTAAAGCTATACAAATATAAAATCATAAATAGAAAAACATTATTAACAGTAATACTATTGTTCACTTTAAATGAAATAGTTAAGTACATTCTGTTATCAGATATTGACAAGAGGCAAATGTACGAAATTAAAAGCTAACTAAAAATTTCAATTTATCGATGGGGATGCGATACAATTATAAAATAAATAACAATTTAATAAGACAAAAATTTAAAATTCAAATGATTTGCGGATTGCAAATTAAAAAAGTTAAAAACAATAATGAAAAAGAAATCAAACTAAAGGATTAAGTAGATTACCAATCACAACATAATTCAGTCACCCAGCGAATACCTTTAAGCATAAGAGAAAGGGTTAAAAGTACCTTGATATATGGAAAAATGAGGGATAATTTCAAAGGCTGATTATGATGAGCGACTTGCCGCCATATTTGATTGTGGTAAAGCAAAAGGATGGGATCTCTGGGAATTTGTCTGGACACCAAAGAATTAAACACAACCATTAAAGAAAAATATTTTATGTGACCAAACTTTTAAGTTTTAAGGCAAGCAATGTGCAGCCTAAAAGAAATATTTTAGGCTTGAAGGAGGGATTTTGGCAGTTACGGTTAGACGAGGATCCAAGAAATCTCAAATTGGTAAGCACCCCATACAACGGTTGCTAAAGGTTTAATGTCTTACAGTTTGGAAATAAGGTGGAACCCGATAAATTCCCAAGCTGAACAGTAAGTATTTCGGCCGGTTCAAAGGAAAATTTGTGTATACCTAATACACATATTGAAAGAACTATGGAGAAACACGACGCAAATATGGAAGAAGTAATGAGTAGAGCCTCGAAACTTAATAATAAGTTCCATTTAAAGAAAGTTCAATAAGGGCGGAGTCTCAAATATTTAGGTCATATTTTGACTGCTGCAGGAGCGACTTCAGACCAAGCGAGAGTAGAGGCAATTAGAGGTATAAAACATCGCAACAAGAACAGTTAATTAAGTGCGTCCGCTCGTTCCAAACCTGGCCGAACTCACTGCTACTTTTCGAGAACTCCTTAGGGCAAACATGGAGTTTAAATGGAATTGAAAAAGCGACACCCTTTAGCTCTTTAAACATTCGATCCCGCACTCCTTACGTTCTAACGCTTCTAAGAACGGTTTAGGCGGGAAAACCTGTATACTATGCATCAAAAAGTTTGTCGGATGTTGAATCTCGCTGTGCTTAAATAGAAAAAGAGATGCTGGGTGTATTCTTTGCTTGTTAAAGGTTCCATGAATATATTTATGGAAGGTCAATGGACGTGCAAATGGACCACAAGCCACTAGCAAAGAAGGCTTTAGCAAGTTTGCACAAAGCCGATTTTGTATCACGTAGTGTAGAAACAGATGAATTAGTTAACCTAGATGAAGTCGGGACCGAATCCATACACTCAGTTAGCTTGGACAATAGAAGCATGGAATTGTTCAGGCTAGAAATAAAAAACTAAAGTACATTAGTAAGTTTAAATATGTAATACAAGCTCTACTGGCCCGTAACTGAAAAGAAGGTTCCTGACAATCTTAAATTCTGTTGGAACGTAATGATAAAATGTATTAAGACGAGGGTCTTCTTTTCTATGAAGACAGGATTTTTGTTCCAAAAGAACTCGAACATTGAACAAGTTAAGGATAATATCAATGGTATTACTATATCTTTAGCTAAGGCTAAAACTCTCTTTTACTGGCGATATATGAGTAAAGACGTAGAGAATACGATAAACTTGAATTTAAGTGGAGACCTTAATCTCACTTCTTTAGAAAATCGGAGTACTAAGTTTTTGCATTTAGATGTAACACCGTCACAATTACTGGTGAGAAGAGTTTAAGGGACTATCTTTGCAATTGGTAAAAATGTTCTTGAACCAAAGTAAGTGGGAAATAGTGCCGTACAGCAGATGAGATTTTGAAAGAAGGCAGAATATATAAATAGCAACATAATCGGACGCAATACTGAGCACTTGCGTGAATCCTAAATGGACGAGGGGGAAAGCTGCCAGGTAGGACCACTTTTGAAGCAGGCAACAACCTAACATTTTAATACTGTTGTTAATAAAAAATCCAAAAACCCAACTCACCTGCTGAGCAGTAACTTCACTACCGTACTCGTTTGGGACGCGCTGTAGAAAAACCAATGCGTTTTGCATTTGTTTACCGTCATAAGTTTTTGCACTAAAATAAAATAATATTTTATTTAATTTATATATAAAATTAAATTTAATTCTTAGGAAGGGACATGTTGTATATATAAAGCTGTCTCGCTCTATGAAACTTGCAGTTTCTGAGAAGAGTTCAGTTGATGCCTAGCCACTGCAAAATGAAGTCATTTGTCCCCGAGTAAAAATATTTCAGTTTTATTCGTACGGATGTACAGCGGTCGAACGAAGGTCGCCAGTTGTTGAAGTTCTCCGGACGTACGTAGGCTGTATGAGGTCCGTTTTTTGGACAGATACGGCTTTACATATTTTTAATTCTGCTGCACAACATCTGTACAACGGCCTTACAGTAAAGGACTGAAGGCTCAATCTCGGCAGTAGGACGGCTGTTGACAAAAATGTGGACGCCTTTTCTAAAGGCGTATTACGGGCCAATTATTTAATTTATATATATATTTTTCTATTTATTTATTTTCTTTTTTGAGTTGTTTTTATAAGCGACTGCTGTACCTATATCTGTGCGAATAAAAATGAAATCTTTTTACTCGGGCTTCGAAGCTTTACCACTTTTGTGGTGATAATCGTTTGTGCTCTTTTTTGGCGAGTCTTTTGTCCGAATGTTATTTTCGTTGCCGCCGTCATTGTATCTCTTATGCAGTGATCATCGTTGGCTCTTTTGTGTGTCTTTTTTTTTTTTCTTTACTTACAAAGATTATTTAAAGGGTGAAAAATATTTGGTCTCAGCAGAGGGATAACATGCTTCTTCGACGACAGCTCAACACCAACTTCTTCCTTCTCGGTTGACGTTGATACAATTTCGACGAGGTTCACCCGCATTAACGGCCATCGGTTTCTTTTCTTTCTGTATGGTCACACCTACAGCTGTACAAAATTGTATAGACAAAGTTTTGTTGTCTCAAGCCGTCATATGCCCGTCAAACTGCCGCGCAGGCGTTGTTCGGACGCAGTAAGGACATAATTTATTTTTAATTTATCTTCCGCAAATATCACAAAGTTGACCTGACATGTGGTCTTACCAATATCATACTGAAGTATGCCCATTTTAGCTGTGAATATGATCGATCAAATCTATTTACAACGGGTTGAATCCTGTTTGGAGACCCTAGTCTATAGCTAACTTAGCTAGGTAAAATGCAACCCATTTTGAGCATAAGCTCAATCATCCAATTATACAATAAAAGTATTTAACTGCTCCATTCCACATCCAGATCAAGCTTCATAATTTATCCTCAATTGAAGCACACTTAAATTTCATAAACTCATTTCCTATAACGAGATGCGGTAAGTCGAACCGAATTGCGAAAGGTCCAGTGAATCCCTTCCCATATCTTATGCTCATTCAGTTCCAGGAAAACCACTTGGAAAAATTCGCATCCATAATTCATGGCGCAATGTTATATTCATTTGGAAAGTTTATCAATTCAGCTGCTGCCACAGCCGACCTCTTTGTGGATGCATCAAGTCCTGCGATGTACTCGTACACACAAATGATAGTTTACTGACCATTTGCTGATTTAGAATTTCCCAGGCATGGTGTTGAGGTATCCTTTCCAGAGAGCAGCTCTCCGGACATAGAGTTTCATGGTAAAATAGATACGATACACAGATTAACGATGTCAGGCACTTGTGTCTGTTGTGTAATAGCTCCTCTGCTTGCCTGCTTCTATGTGGTCTGACAACACCTGAAGTTTGAGTGGGCCATATATAGTGCACACCAATAACACATAGGTGCTGCGATTTTTCAGGCTTGAAGATGCGCCTCATTTAAGTTGTTTGCATCCTTTAAGGAGACCTTTGGTGAGGAAGAAGTGTTTTAGAATCTATTCGCTAAGTCATCATTTCGTTATCCTTGTCGTCGGTGCGTCAATCTAACGGACACATTTATACATACGAATGTAAGGAGCGGCCTTAGCCGTGCTCATAGTTCTGCTCCAGTCTAATTCCCATTCGAAAGGATGTGTCATCATGAATAAATTCATTAGCGCTGAGCACCAAGGATTTAAGTGGGCGGCAATAAACGCTACGTGCATCCCCCCAGTTCACAGTTCACATCTCCGTCGCTTACCGGTTTCTGGTTTCTGGCCGGCTCGTCTCGAGGGTGAGACGAAAACCGAAAGTGAGTAGAAACCGTAAAGTGGATTACAGATTACAGGTCATGTACCTGGGGCCTTGAAGATGACTGTTTTGGTTGTGAGATACACGTTCATCTTCTAATCCTTGGCAAGAGTGTATGGTGAGTAGAGGATGGCAAGGGAATGTTTTATTGCGCTTATTTTTTATCACTGCACTAGGATTCAGGACTCGTGTGCGAAAGCGACTACATATATCCTGTTGTCGTTTACAGTTCACACGCAGATAGAGGCAGGTCTGCGCGTTAAATTATTTATTTTATAGTTGCTTGGGTGAGGCTGGAGGCTGGAAGCTGATGATACAATTACATGTTGGGGACGTGTTTGGTGGTGATTCGAACGTTTTTCTTGCGCTGATTTGAATTGTGCGGGTATATGGTGTCCAGACCTATTTGGAATGCAGGAAGTGTTCCCATGCGGTAAGCAACAATTAGCAATGTCAAGGGGAGAACGACGATAATAATATGACTGCGTGTGTGTTATCAGATTGTAATTGGATGTTGTAATGTCTGTGGTCATTCAGCTGGACGATGGGGATGCCTCAAATATTAAGCGAATGGCCGAACGGGCTTTTGTTATTAACTCTCACTTTTATGGCAATTAGCGAGGGTGACATTGGTTCTGATAGGACTACGAATAGCATATAATAATCTTAATGAATGTCTGGGGTGTTATCATTTAGACAGGTTTCGCTACAAGGATAACTTTGAGCTTGTCAGGAAAAGAAGACATTAGAAAGAGAAATATTACTTAAGCAGCCATTTAACCTACTTATTTATCAAACCAAAAGCACTTGGACTGGGTGAGTCTGAACTAAAGCTGCTTTCCGTACTCCGTGGTTTAGTCTTCAGATTTTTCATGAGCCATGATTTTTTTCCTTCGAGTAAAAAGTTGTAATCTCAGTTGCTTGGACAAAGCGAAGAAACATCAACTGTATAGGATGAGTTAGAGTTGGAATTTCCTCAAATAGTTCGATGGACTAAATTCTTGTACTTTGTTCTATCCTCATAAGCTTAAAAACTCACTCTTCTGGCCTCTTCTCTAAACGGCGTGAAAGCATCAATAAAGATGCATTGGCTATGAACCATGACGTCGTTGGGCTGAAATCAAAAAATTGTTTTATTCCATATTTTCGAAATTCAGAAATTATGCCCCAAAAACCAAAGTCCAATGGCGATAAGTTGCAGCTGCGAAGTGGCTGAGCATCATCAACAAAGCGAACTGTCTTCTATTTGCTAATTTTCCATATCTGGCGCCAAAAAGCGGTTTCATAGATTGTTGTATTAGAAAAAAAGTGAATGAATTATGCCGTCCCTCTGGAGACCAGACTAAATAGGCGCACATTCTGGACTATTGTCAGATCTATGAATTTATGTGGATAGTGAGCATTTTCAAGTCATGAGACAGTTGGATCTTCCAGGCGAATAATGCGGTTCATTGTCAGTGACTGAAATGTTTGAAGCGACGAAGCTTTTGGACTAAGGCCCACACTTTTTGATACAGATGCAATGTTCTTCGTTGAGTGCACAGCACTAACAACTTCTTTAATTTGCTTTCACCAGCTGTAGTTGGTGCGGTATATTGAATGAATTTTCTTTCGGAAATTTGCACAGCATCGGCAATAGATTAACATTTCTGAATATTGTTTAGGCGTTATCAGATCCATTTCGTACTACGGAAAAAATGATACTGCATTTCTGACCGTTATTTGAGCGCATGCGGCTGTCGTTGTAAAAAAAAAGTATAGGAATAATTTATAGTTCCTTTATATATTCGAAGATAAAATGGGATGACACTGAAACAATGCTCCACAAATTGAAAACAATAGACAACGATATCTGCAGAGAAAAACATAAATATAATTATTTGGCACATGTATTTATTGACCCTTTTTAATGTCAACATTAACAGTAAACTTAAAACTTAAAAATTCTCTTTCCACGACTTCCTGCATCTTAGAGATAAGATAAGTAAATCTGACAAGGCTGGAAGCAAGATTTATTTAAAATCTTCTTTCTGTCAAGTTCTTAAAATTAGGCATATACTTTGATTGAATATATATTGTGATCTTTAACTTTTGTTTAATGGCCTTTTTTTAAAGCTTACCAATCGACAAGGCTTGCTATTATATCATTCCGACATGAACAAAAATCTTACGCAAAGTGGGTGTTAACTGTTTTGCTTTATATTTTTCCTCTCTAAGTTCTATTGTAGTCCTTGCATTGTTTTTTTTTTAATTTACACACATTCACTGGTTCTTGACAAATTGAATAAAACATGGTAAGTACATGTACCACAAATGCGATCAAACTTTTGATATTCAAGGTAAATTTCCAGATGATCATGTTTTATGGATCGCCTGTATGAACGGATAGCAAAACCTTATACCTAACATAATAATTGTTGCTAAATGTCCGACAATGACTTGGCGTCAAAACTCACTACAAATATGTAATCCATTTTTTCATCAACCTCGTAATATTGATTTTTAGAATTGGATATTAATTTTACAATTATTTTTAAATGGTTTTTGTTACGTGCAATGTATGTATATTCATTAATTATTTTATTTGTTGTTTATTTATATATATGTACATATATACACTTATATTTTTGAAGTGAAAACATTTTTGAGATGGGAAAACACCATCCAACTCGCGACACTATTACCATAACCGACATCTCTGTATATAAAGTACAGAGTATTGGGGGTATGGGCATCGTGGGTTAGCGAGAGTTTGAGAATGAGAATGCTTTCAATAGCTGCTATACAATGCACGCTCTTTTCTGTAAATTCAGCATAGATATTATAATTGTGACAATTCTTGAATTCATTAAAAGATTTGTTTTCTTCTTTGATTTAGCTAGCTACAAATAATGAATCATGCTTCTGTGGCCAAAAAATAAGGTGACATATGAATTTAAACTGCGCGCGTCGAAGGATTTGGAAATTTTTCTTTCTTTTTAGGTTGGTAGTACTGTCAGTGACATCTATGTGAAAGTTCATTTCAAAATATTATTCATAGTGTTTGAGATACGCGTCGTTTTGTGAGCTGCTAAAAGTGAGTTTTTCGTTTTTTGCGGTTTCAAAATTTATTGAGCAAAGAATTTGCATTAAATTTTGTTTGCGGAATCAATTTTCTGCTGCGGATACGTTGAGGATGGTGCAGAAAGCCTTTGATGAGTAGGCTATGTCTAAAAAAAATGTTTACAATTGGTATAGTGATTTCCAAGCCGGCCGTGAACGTGTCCAAGACGAAGAGCGTTCTGGGCGACCATCAACCTCAACCGATGAAGCTCACGTCCAACAAATCAAAGATTTGGTGTTGAAAAACCATCGATTAACGATAAGAGACCTTGCTGATGAAGTTGGCTTATCGAAAGGCTCAGTCAATACCATATTGAAGGATGCTTTGGGCCTCAAGCGCGTCAAATCTCGACTGGTACCGAAAACATTGAATTTTTTGGAAAAAAGGCGTCGCGTTGAAGTGTGTGAAACAATGCTTTCCGACTACCAGGATGTCATGAAACGCATTATAACTGGCGATGAGACTTGGATCTATGCTTACGACCCCGAAACAACCGATCAATCGAGCGAATATCGTGCCAAAGGAGAGCCGAGACCAAAAAAACCGCGCTAAAGTCGCTCAAAAATCAAGGTCATGTTGACTGTTTTCTTCGATTATCGTGGTGTTGTGCTTTATGAATTCCTTCCAACCGGCCAAACAGTCAACAAGGAATATTATTTGAACGTTATGCGTTCCGGATTTGTGGAAAGACAATTCTTGGTTTTTACACCACGATAATGCACCATTCCATACCGCACTCGTAATTCGTGATCATTTCGCCAAAAACTCAACCCATATCGTTCCGCAACCACCGTATTCACCTGATCTGGCGCCGTGCGACTTCTGGCTGTTCAACAAGCTCAAAAGACCGCTCCGGGGACACCATTTTTACACGATAGAGGAGATTCAAGCCGTAGCGAAGACGGAACTGAAGGCCATCCCGGAAAGTGAAGTGAATAAATAAAGAATTTTCAAAATAAACACAATGTCACCTTATTTTTTGGACACAGTAGTACATTTAACAATTAAGTGTTAGTAATTATAAGCTGTACATTGTTTAAATAAGAAATATCGTACTGCAGTGCTTTTGAGTTTGAATTTTTTAAATCTATCACTCAACGATGGAAAAAAGTACGGATAATTCTCACGAACAACAGAAAAGAAAAGATTTTTTGAAAAAAAATTATTTATCTATTCTTAAGACTTATTCAATTGATAAAATTGGGAAGAGCTTTGATGATTTGCCAATGATCTTGAGTTGGGATATCAATGTCAACTTCGCAGATGGTAAAAATCTTCCATAATTTGAATTCTTTAATACAGTACATAATTTTACGATAACCAATGATAAAAATGATGATGATAATGATGTTGATGAAAGAGTTGTTGAAATTGTGGATGGAAATTCATTAATTTCATTTCAATGAATAACAATTAATTCAATTCATGTTGAATGTATTTGTAAATTTATATTTTAAGCATAACAATTTTTGTGTGTTAAATAATTTGGATTTTTTTTTTGTATAGGTAAAAAAGCGCAACGAATGAAAATTGTAATTCACTTATTGTAGTAGTAATTTATATTTATAGTGAATAAAAAAAACACTTCATTTAAAATTATTTCCTGACGATTCAAAAATACCGACGCAATTTTTCAAGTTTTCACTTTTGTCGGCGCTTCGGGAGTGTGCTTAATTTTTTTTATTATTGACTTAGTATTTATTGCTAATTATTTATCATAAATTAACTATCTATTATTGATTTATTTATTTAATATTTATAATTTAAACGAAACAGATCAATTTTAATTTTTGTTTTTGTTTTTGCCTGGAACACTATTCTCAGGATAGCCAAGCTGTGCTTTTAAAAAAGTTCAAAAGTAAACAATTTTATTCTTCAGTCCTGTCCTTACATGAATTTTCGACATATGCAGTACTGTTGTATAATAAATAAAAAAATAAAATAATATGGAAAGCAGATATAACAAATTTTTGCATCTCAACTTTACTCTCTTAAAAACCCTTACTTTGCCTAGCTCCGCAAGTCAAACGGTTCAACGAATTTTACAAATCTCTTTGGCTTTAAGAAACCCATTTAATTTGAAAACAATGTGCAATTTTTTTTTTTTCAAATTTGGCACATCGAAAAATTCATACCAGATATTCTCAAATGGTAAAGATCAGCAATTGTTTCATAAACTAGTTCGTAGAAGTGAGCTGTTTCAGGAATCTGCTTTGTAAGGCCTACAGTTCTCCGAGTGAAAAAAATACAAGTACTCATCACGCAACCCTTTTTTATGGTTGATGGTGTTGGAAAGCCAAGCCAAACCACTCGTAAGCCCGGTTTTTTCAATTAAAACCACTTAAAGTTTGAATGACGGTTGTTATTGTAGTTACCTTCCTTGCGGATAGTTTTATTGGGATGTGTACAAAGTGTCCTGTTTGCGCGGAAAAGCCTTTAATCATATGTGTGAAACATAAAGCAAATTGAATTATACTGCAACAACAAATAAGAGCAGCCCCGAATCCAACTCTTAACAATGAGTTATTATTTGATCAGGAAAAATGATGTGAAAAATGAGCGAGTAAAAAGGGAAACAAACGAAGGACAATGAAACTCCATCGTGTGCTGATTATCCACTATCCCGTGGGTGTGTGGAGTGGTAGTACTTATACATGCTTCCGGTGTACCAAGTAGATTTCGCTGTTACACGTCGGTTAATCTGAAAGAATCCCTGCACAGCCCACAGACAGAGACACAGACGGCGGCGCGCGGTGGCTGGCTCCAGTGGCTCCACAACTCCTCACACAATACAAGGTGATGGATGGTCGTGACAAATGAAGTTGATACATGTAAACATGGCGGGGTGGATTTTTCGGGCGGATTTCAATCGAGAAATAAGGATGCGGTATGTTGTGGTGGTGTGAGGATTTGGATTTTTCTACTTACAAGGGGGAGCCAGGACGTTGGCTGCTGCTGTGTGGAGCTCTTTCAGCGACAGGTCTTCTTTGACGGCAGAGCGGGCGCGACGTCTTTGTCCGTGTGCAGTCAATCATGTTGTGGATACACATTTACTTGTGGTTTTGCGGTTTCTGGTTCATTGATTATCGCAGCAATAATGGA
The DNA here is from genome assembly GCA_963555765.1 of Orthonevra nobilis. Classification (NCBI taxonomy): domain Eukaryota; kingdom Metazoa; phylum Arthropoda; class Insecta; order Diptera; family Syrphidae; genus Orthonevra; species Orthonevra nobilis. The sequence goes on from OY743224.1 coordinate 143,204,349, forward strand.
AATATGCAATTCAGCAAATTTAAGTGATTACTGTTCCATGTGCGCTGTCAAGGGGACGAAATGAGCATGAGTTGAGCTTTGGTCGTTCTTAATTGGACAGATACGAGTGCACGTAATGTAGTACGTGAACTTGGCGAAGGAATCTGATCCATGCGGGTGGCATGATATGCGCTTGAGGCAACTTACCGGATTAAGGTTAATTGTTAATTGCATCCAGAATTGTCACTAATTTGCATTGTCTTATTGGTTACGATCTGTCATTGGGTGTTGACTTTAGTTTCGACTTTATCTGGTTCTTAAAGGGAGCTGCTGGAGAAGTTTAATTCAAACATTTGAGTTCTTTTTTCTAGGGCAGAAATTTCTTGGAAACATTATGTTAGAGATTTTATCTATTTTCAATATAATTTAAATGCGGCATTACTCATTGAAACATCAATTTTTTCGACCAATCTTGGGTCGATAATGTGGATATAATGTTTACTTCGAGGTTCTTTAAAATAATAACTATCTATAGTAACATTTTGTCCCTCGTAATAGATTCATGCTTTTTTTTACAAAACATATATTTTTTTATTTTATTATGATTGACTTCAAGACCAATTTGAATTCGCCTTTTCTTGAAATGTGAAATGAAGTTTTAATATGACAGCGTATCTCCTTGTCGAAATTCGGTGCAGAGTCAGACATTTTTGAAATTGCTTAAGTTTAAGCTGAATTTCAAAATTATGTCCTTGTAGAGCCCATAATTTCTCTCTGGCCGGAGTTTTTGAATCGATGAAAAGATGATGACTTTTTTATATTTAAGTGGAAGTAATGCAGCCCGTTGGATACGCCTTGATGTAATTGCAAGATAAAAACTCGCGATTTTAAGATTGCGTACGCAAAGGATGCTTCGAACCCCATTATTAAGACTCCACTGCCTGTACGTTTTTCCGTCCGTTTGTCATAGGATTGTACCTACTGGCCCATAATAGGTAGACACAAATTCGCGAAGAGAAGTAGCCATTGAAACTGAAAATCATGTTCGACACCTGTTCACTGAATTAAATTATTAGAGTCTTAGAAGAGTTTGGTACATCTGCCAAATTCGAACTATTGTGAATGATGGTACAGAATGCTTGCTGCTCCATTAAATTCGATAACAATCTCGTCGACATCTTTGATGTCAAAGACTTTTTTATTGTTAGACAAGCGCGATATTATAATTCGAATACGCCAATGCTTGAGGAATTATCTTGAATTTATTCTCATGCCTTTACAGATGATCAATTTCAATGTCAAGGCGGTATCGAAACCGATGCTACAAATATGGGACTCAAGATAAAGGAAGGCAAAACGAAAATATGCTGTCCAAAAATTAGGACGTGTAACTTCAGCACATACGAGGTTTGCTAAAAAAATTTAACTTTATTTTTCTCGAAAAAATTTACTTATACATCTATATTTATGAATTTTGTCCAATCTCGGATATAATACACTTCAGCCTGCTCCTGAAAGTAATTCTGATGCGGTTTTTGATACAATTGTGGCAAAACGGTGTCCCTTCAGTTTTGGGAAAGGAAAAGGTCTCACGGGACGAAATACGGTAAGAAAAATCACGAATAAGCAACGATGAGTAAGCAGGTGCATTATCATACAAAAGCCATGAATTGTGTTGCCACAAGTCCGCGTACAGCTTTGGCGTTCTTACTGACTGTCAGGCCTTGTGGCAAAAACTCATGATTTAGTCCATCATTGTATTCGAAAGAAATAGTAACGCACGACTTTTGACTTAACAAGGCTTGTTTTTTTTTGGTTTTGGCTCCGCCAGCAGCTTCTATTGGGATGTTGGAGCCTTTGTTTCGACGTCTAAACCAAAAATGAAATTACAAGTTCAATTGATTTAAAAAATGCGATTTGTGATAAAGATCTTATCTTTTATAGTACGAGGAAATATTTGAACAGCTAAACTTTATTTTCATAATTTAATTGAAACTTCATATTCAATTAAAATTTAATTTTAAGTAGAAGTTTAATAGTTCAATAATTTATTTCAATCCTATTTTTTAATTTTGTCATTTAATTAAGTTCTAATCTTAAATTTTACACTTGTCTAAACTAGCGAAGTGAATTTCACAGTCTTGTTGCATTAATGAAGAAGAACCGGTAGGAACTTTAGTCTGTAAAACGTAGAATTATAAAATAAAAAGTTCTCAAATAGCGAGCGAAATGCAGTTTATAAGAACATAAAGCTGAAGATTAGTTTTTACAATGTCATGAAGGGAAATACAATTTCTTGCGTTGTTATATTGTGGAAGGATCCAGCCAAGAACACTCCTTAAGGATTCAGTTATATAAGCATCCATACGAATACCATTGATATAACCAGCTGGAACATTAAAAGCAACTTGCAGTTTGTATTGTAATAGCACGTCGTGCAGTATGATGGGAATCATAGCAGTTCGCACTAATTTAAGCACTCATGATTCGTCGTCAGTTTAGAATTTATCGAGCAAATGTGGATTTTCGTTGACGTCATTTAAAAGCTCCTGTACGATGCTAATGCGACACTTCTTTTGGTAAAAAATCAATAATTTTGGACACACGTCCTCAGCAACGTTTACATTTTACAATGCTTAATCGTTTTCATTGGTTGTCCAGGGCGGCATCCAAGGCGGGTATCATCATCAACGTCGTCTCGGCCTTCTCTAAATTTGTACCACTATTTTTTTTTTTGCTTAAAGTTGGCTAGCCAAATGCCAGAGTCTGCTTTTGACTTACACCAAGTTAATATGTTTTCTTGAATCCACTTTTTTCTAAATTAAAATTTGAGTAAGCAGTTTTATAATGCAGTTAAGGTTGTTGTTGAGGTGGTTAGCAGATTTAGAGGGAATGGACATTATTGCTCTGACCAGACAAATTTTTGAATCTTTACTAGAGGGACAGCGTTTTAAGAGAAGAGCTTCATCTCTGTGACACACAAAAGAGGAATGGCTTGTCGGATGATACCCATGTCCATCGCGAACTGTGATGTAACCACTGATGACGATCAGCGAGTTTAAGAGATAACCTTTATTCACTTAATTAGTTGCAGTTGATTTATAAAAAAGAGGCATCAAAAAAATTAGACAGCGTATGCCATTTACAGCTTCAAAAAACCCATGTGTGCCTCTTTCTACTTTAGGCACTAGATTCCAATTTTTTTTTACTAATGCTCTCGCTCCATCGATTGCAAAAAATAAAATATTCATCAGGTTAACACAGAAGCCCCTTACACTTCGCTTAATCCAGCATCATAGATAAAACGTTTTTTGATTTGTGTTCGCTTCGTCTCCCTGGTGTCACATGTCCTCGCATGACCTGATTTCTCTGCTGTCGTTTGACATTTTATGCGGTTTAAATTGTGCTGTGCCATCGAAGGAACATTTCATTCGATCCATCCAGCGGCAACTATCAACACATGACTTGCTGCCAACATTGCTTCATTATTCGGCTATAAACCAACGACACCTAGGGACACTGCCAACTGTTAGTTCCATAACTTTTTCTCCTTCAGATACTACAGTATAGTCAAAGATGAGTAACTTTGTCTGCTCGCCCGCTTGTATCGGCAAGCTTGAAAATTATCCTGGGAAAAGTCCTTTACCCGCTGAAGCCCACATACTTCTTTCATGTCAGCAAACGTATGTAGGCTTCTGTACCTAGATATAAGGATCTCTAGCCCCATCCTGTGTATGTGTGCCGCCGTTTTTTACGACGCCCGCATGGATTCGTTGGAATTCATAAGGAAAATATGTATTTGCAGCGGGTAAGGCCCTGGAGGAGTCTTGGAATAATAATTCGATCGTTAAATGAGTTTATGTCGCCTTCGAATAAAATTAAACTTTTTACGATAACAACATGTTTGCTGGGCTGTTTTCGCATCGGAGATTTTTTCTTTCGTTTTTATTGCATCTTGGAGCACTTTAATTGTTACCTAGTAGGCCAGAATTGTTTGTTATAAAAGTGGAACCACGGTAATTGTTGCTGGCGGAATGTGAATTGGTTTTGAGATTTGTGTGGCGATAATAAATCATTTGGGCCATGAAGATTGGCTGAAGAAGGTGATGTTTTATCGGTGCATGGTTTTATATTTAAAGGGATATTTCGGTTCCTTGTTTATGTGATTAAATAAACTTGTCAACTTATCCATCAATGTGGCTCAAGTCGGTTATATTGATGCCAGATGAATGGGTAGCAGACTTTGCACTTTACGAAGCGAAGTGGTTTAATGGCCTAGAATTGAGCTAAATAAATAAAAAAATATGGTTGAACTTTTGTTGGGTAATTACTCGTACGGATAGCAGAAAGTCTCAATATTAATATAGCAATGCTAGCTGTGGTTTTATGACCTGATTCAGAAGCTTTAACAAATCATTACTCAAACGAAAAGAATATGCAATGAAGGCTCTGAGTGCTTGAATGGTTTTGTGCTTTCAAATGAATACTAAAGCTGATGAATGAAAAGATTCGATTGGTCTTTACCTTTGTACGAGTAAGTTGAATTCAAATCATCATCGAGCGAATGTCCTATTTACCTTCGATCAGAAATACTTACTTACCACCCTTCGTAATTCCGGAAAGCTGAATTTAATTGGTTAAAGCAAGCTTCTCTGCGTAAGCTAGATTCGAAGCTACGAGTCTTCAAATTGATGAATATTTGCTTTCTGAACTTGATCCACTTGATTGTACAGATCGTAGAGGTTGTGAATCGATGTTATGGCTTTGAAATGTGATCTTAAGTCAAAGGATCAAGGGAGGGCTCCTTTATCCCATGTGAGACAAAGAGGGATATATTTTCACAGACACCCAAATTCCGGCTTCGGTTTGTATTATTTTGTTGAAGAATAGGTGAAGAGCAACGATTTGGCGAGGTATGAAAAATTTATCTGTTATCGATTTGACCGGCCGGAATTGTATGTTGGAATATGCAAAATGGCTGTAACACAACTTAATGGAGAAGATTTTGTTTGTGGAATTAAGTTGAGATAGGCTTTTTGACAAAAGCCCATAGCTATGTTTTTCTTTATCACTTAACTGCAGACAAGAGAAGTACATAATCGGTTTGATTATAGTTTTCCTAAAACCCAGTCTCTCTCTCGGTCATGGGCGTTTAGTAATTCCCTGCGGTCGGCGAGAAGATTCCCCTCACAAATATTGTAGCCTGCAACAAGAATTTGCTTCTTTGCTTTTGCAGCAAACACTTTCTAGATTTCTGTTCCTAGATACTCCGGTTCTTCACTCTACAGGCTCCCTCCGGTATACTACATTTAGCCATCGTTTGATTGTCTGTTGCAGTTTTCTAGCATTTGACAGCCGGATTCCGAGCTACTTAAAGAAAATTAACAGAGTCGTCATTGGCCCTGATCTTACACCCTTTAGTAAATGGACAGATATATGCGGGCTTATAGTCAATCCAGCTAAAACCGAGTTGGTTTTATTCACCAGCTATACCGAAACTACAGCGGGTAGAGCTGCCCGTTTCGGACCATCCAAAAAATTCTGGACAGAAAACTAAGGTGGAACTTGAACATACAGAAAAGATCTAAAAAGGCATAAAATGGTCTTTTTAAAGAACCGTAGGAAAAACTTAGGTGCGCAAATCAGTAATAATAAACTGGCTATATTTTATGATAGCCAAACCTAAGGGGCTCTTGTCTGGTGGAAATCAACACGAAAGGCTAAAACATTGAGTAAAATAGCAGCAGTACAGAGAATGTCCTGTGTTGTCGCAAGAGGTTCTGGGATCTTTTCTACAACCCATGACACAATTGTGTCCTTAATACTGCAACCCAGGGGTTCCAGCAGCACTTAAGCCAGCACAATTAGAAGAAAATAAATCGCTATCTAGATCGACAGTCAAGCTGCGCTTAGGGCGTTAGAATCGTTTGAGTTAAAATTACTAATAGTTAGAAACTGCTGAACAACGCCTATGGTATTATGAACGTAGAATCGGGTGAAATCAAAGTCAACAAAGTAGTATTCGAATTGGCCAGAAATGGGTGAAATCTACCTCCGCCGTCCAAAGATGATCAAAATCAAATAAAAAGAGGGTATCAAAGGTGTTATGGCCTACATTCCCCTGCAAAAAGACATAGGGAGCTATTAAGCTAAGAGTAGCACTGTTCTACCTCAATGTCAAAGCTGTGAATCATGATCTATCGCCCAGGAAGGTAAAAACGCATCTTCTTGACGGAATCATATGCAAGTCAAAATTTAATCGGAGGTCCCTTATTCAAAAAGGTCAGACGAAAATAAGGACCACATTTTTCGGTATTCAAAATTTCAGTATCGGAAATTCGTCAACCCAGCCCTTCCTCAGTCATGGACGTTTAGTAGCTGCTGCAAATGCTATTTGAATGCAAAAACAAAACCCCTGCGATCGGTGACAAGATTCGTTCACAAATATTGATAAAGTGGTTGCCTAGCATAGTGGGTTTTTCTCGTACTTGCCCAGTCGGTCAGTCGGCCCTTATTGTCTCGATTCGCGGAAGTGGAACGTAACAGTCTGTCTCCAGTGTATTGGGGCGTCCTACGTTGAGCCTCTTTTTGGTAGTTTGATGCAGCTTTAAAGCACTTGACAGTCGGGCTCTCAATCGAGTCAAATAAAAGTTATCAGATTCGACATTGGCCATCATCTTCAGAATGAACGAGTGCGTTGCCTCGTATAATCGACTTGGTTGCCAGTTTCACCGACCTCTTGTCGAAATCTTGTCCCACTTATCACCGTCCTACAAGCTGCTACAAGGTCTAATTTGACAAAAGAGGGGCCAACAAATTCGATACAAAAAAAAAACTGCAAAGAAAGGCGAAGAATATATACTCAGTTGTTCTTTAGTTGCATTCACTTAATTCGCAGTATTTTATTCGATATTCGATTTTCTATCTTAGATTGTGTTTTTGAAAGATCGATTCATCGCCCTGCAGTAAGACTTTATTAAAATGCAACGAAATAAGATTTCCAGCGTGACAAGTCAGTGCAGTAACCATTGCAGCAAGGCAACACACTTGGTCAGACAAATATATTTTTTGACCACTCCGCGTAAGCCAGAACACAAGAATAAGACTAACTCCATGATTCGAAGATTCTACCCAACAATTGATTCAGTTGAAAAGCAGGTTCTTATTCAAGTGCATCATCCGTCTTTTCCCCGTCACATAGCCGGAATTTCAATCGCCAGATCGACTTTTTTATATTAATAAACGTCCACATTTAAAGAGGATGTAACTACGCTAAAGTAACACAAGATATTTCCAGGAAGTGTATCGAAGTTGGAGTATTAATTGGAATTTGACAGTGAGAGGCTGGGGAACTCATAAAAAAGCAATCAACCCGAGTGGAACGGCCAACTGCTGCAGCGAAAAGGATGGTTCTTACTATAGACCTTATCGCAAAAAAAAACCAAAGAATAATAATATACACATGGTTGCCAAATAATCGTTTTTTTTTTTTTGTTGTATTTAAGTCAAGAAAAATATCTACGATACTCGCATATTGCGGGAACCTTGGAAGGTCACAGGAGCTACTTGTACCAGCATAATCTTTAACAGTATACGCAGAAAAGGAAAACCATGTTTTCCGAACAAACGCCTTGAAGACTTTTTAAAATGGAGCTGAAGCTGTTGCCTATGGCAAAATAATACTCAAACATTTCAATGAGGTTGTATGAAATGCAGAGAAGGATAATAATGTGTTCCAGGCTGTAGGGATTGGAAAGATTTTCAATAATATTAAAGGTGACATCTGTTTTTGGTTGGTTTTAAGCTCAAGCAAGGCTAATAAGTGTTTCTTTAGAATAAGACTAGGGGAAACACACACGTGTATTGCATTATAAACATTTTTTATTGTTATTTTTTCGTTCTTGCAGATCAAATTCAAACCAATTTGTGGTTTGCAGGTGTGAACACATTCTCCGAATAGAAGGACATTCTGTAAAGGGTGGCACATCTTTTTGGTTCTGTTCAAAATGGCTGTACAAAAAAATAATGTTTTACCGTCGCCTACGATTGGTGCTTTATGGCAAAGAGTCAGCCTTCAAGTTAACTATGGAATATTATTTAATTCTAATTAACGCCTAATTTTTTTCTTGAGAGCCTTTATAATTTCTAAATTGCCCGTTTAGTATCGACCTTAAATGGTTCCGCCAAAAATAAAGTGGAACGACGCCAAATTGCAGCTCCGTAGTGGCCGAACAATATCACCAAAATGACTGACTATTGTTGAGCGGCTTGTACAGGACAAAGCCTCATCTTTATCGTAAATTTTTGGACATAAGGAGCGAAAGATGGGATGCATTAGTTTCTCTATGAATTCGTGAATATGACTGCCCGAGCCCTAAATATGGTAATTTTGATTGTTAACGAATCGAGCCTCATGAATAAAGAATTTGTGAGCAAAATTTCGAGGAATGGACCTCATAAGCAAAATTGTTCTCACGCTAGTGCCACTGATGTTCACATAACGAAATCTTTGGTAGTAGATGTTTTCGAGTTAAGCTGCACACTTTCGGCACAAGGCGCAATATTCTTGAGTTCCTAGGACAGACTTGGTGACATGTCCAATTGTCCATTGCACAGGCGGTGTTGTATTTCGCCTGAAATTTCTTTTCAATATTCGTAATTTTATGGCACCCACTTTGGAAGCAACTTTGCGATATCTCTCTACAACAAACTTCACAAGGTCCAAAGATCATTAAGTTACTTAAAGGCCTATCGAACAGGTGAATGAAGTGTGCACTTTTTTGCAGGTCACTTATGGGAGTGCACTTTATTTAAATGATCTTGCAGACCAGATGGCCTCAATTCTTAGTCCGACTAGAAATGTGTCCTTGACATTTATGTTCATTTTATTTGACAATAATCGCCCAATAATGCACAACGCTGAATTTATTTTGCTTATCGTCCATCTTCTTTTCCAACTTACTCGTTGTCAAGGGATAATGATTGACCCTATAGGATTAGAATTGTATGATTGTTCAGATTGTTCTTAATATTATTGTTAAATTTAAACACTAAAAGCTAATTAATTTTTGCCTAATGCCAGAAGCGACTGTCTTAATTTTACAAAATTGTTGACAGTTCTGCTATATGGAGCCGAGTGCTGGACTATAAAGAGGAAGGCACATCAGATTTTGAACAGTTACGAGAGATAGTTCGTCGTATGTGAGGAACGTGAAAAAAGGAGAAAATACAGCCACGAACTCTATGAGCTGTATCAAGATGTGAATGCAGTCCTTAAAGCCAAAATACGACGATGACATTGACTCTACCACATCATGGACAATAATGCTTCAGCAAAGATGATCTTCGAGAACACAGCCCCCAGGTTCGAGACAATATGGAAAACCAAACATCCGTTTCCAAAAATCAAGCGATTGCGGATGCCAGAGCGCTTGGTCTAGATAAATGCAAGCAGGCAGAGACTCTTTACGGGTCTTGAGCCCTAAAAGAAAGTAAGTATAAAGAAGTTAATACAAATAGTTAGTTCAAATCGAAGTGCACAGAATAATAAACCTGTTTGGCTTAGATCGCCCGCATAGGATCAGAAGGCTAAAGCAGTCCTTGATCAGCTCGAATAAGAAAAAAAACATTTAAATTGACACAATATTCACAAACAATTCAGAACACGATCTCGGATCAAGCTGATAGGGTTTTGGACCACTCCAGCATAAGTCCCATTAGTTTGATCCCAATGGAAAGTAGTGACTAGGGAAGATGCAGAAAAGTTAAAGTATTGAAGACTAATTGAAGCAGTCGACCATGAGACATTTCAATGGAACCAACTGAATCTGAGCAGCTTACATCGCTATGGTAATTTAACCCATCTTCTATGCGGAAAAATTCGAAAGAAGATCTTGGTCAACGCCTGGATAAAATCAAGTCATTCCTGTAGGAGTTGAAGCTAACCAAAGACTTCATCTAAAGTTCGGTGAAGGGACTGAAAATCAGCTGGAAGTTGAACTGTCAAATCTTTCAGAAAAAGGTAGTTCGAAGCAAACTCAATATTATTTTAGTGCCGACTGTGTTATAAAAATCTTCGACTGTAATCTTTTTGTCGTCGCCATCTAGATTGATTTGATGCACCTTTATTTTTGTTGATCCTTCTATTCGTACTCTGTAAGCTTCCAATTTGGGAAACTGCTCTAAAACTGAATAAAATAATGAATAAACACAAATAACCAAAGTTTCAGCTCCGTACCACACCATGTCGTTAGCTCTGATATCCTTCAAACCAATTTCATTCAATCAACAAACTAAAGCATCTAGGAACGAACACCTTAGCGGTGGGAAACCGTTGATTGCAAAAATATTCCTAACATAAAATGAAACATCATCCATAGCATGGATGGATCCACCTAACCATGCCAGAACAGCCATCAAAGAGACTCTACAAGCAGATATTAATATGTCTTTTAAATTGCATCCCTTTGGGGGAACAGACTTTCACTTTGATTATGTTTATCGAATATTAACTTTTAAGGATGCCACCGACCATTTATATTCCTGTGCAATCCCTCAAAGGACTGCAAACATTCGAGAAAAGATAGAGCTCCTTAGCGTCGTGTCGCAAAGGCGCACACTTTGAGCATCCTAGCGAATAGATTGGTTTCATTTTCACATTCCTGAAGGATATTACGGGACGCTGGCTGTCATCTTTTTTTCACTGAACCGAATCCTACACCTCAATCGTTTTCTATATATATAACATGTGTGTATTAACTTCGCACAGGTGTGTATGTATTTATTTACGTGTAAAAGGATTTGTTGTAAAATCGAAAGAGTTCATGTTTGAAGAGAATATTCAGGGAATATGAGCATGTTTTTTTTTTATATTTTGAAGCAGGTTCACCATCGGGTATTAGGACATCCTTGAGTTGTCATTTAACTTGGTCGGCCATAGGGGAAATCCCTAGAATAAACATCCATTACCTCTAGCAAATATTTACACATCGACCTCAATTCAAATCCCTTTCACGTAGCAAAGCAGTATGCCTTATTTGTTAGCAGCTATCGTTTCTAGCAATCATGTTTGGCACTCTATGGAGGCCATGTCAGTACACAAATAACTAGCTGCGAGCGCTGAAATGATGTGTTATGGTTAGTCCTTTCAGTTGTCTTTCTTTATGCTGATAGATAAAGGAAAAGGCATCATATGTATAAATAATGTCACCAAATGAGCGTCCTTCTTTTCTCGATGATAAACGGGACAAAAATCATCTGTAAGTCCACGAATGCATGTTAATTACTCATTTTGTCCTTTGGGCACTTATGGCCAGCTCAATGAGGAGATTTTGATGTTTTGTTATGACATAATGGAGCAGTAATCCTGTTGTGCATACACACATCGTTCTTTTTAGTAGCTTTATGCTTTATGGATTGTGAAGCATGTTGGATTGCGTTGGTATCCTTTGGCATAGTTTTTTTCTTGGGACCACGATAAACAGAGTTGGTGCGCAGTGTTTTGTTTTTATGCCCTATTAAGGGTGGGGGGATCTAGTTATAGTCGCACTAAACTGGCTCATTATTTATTTTATTTTTATCTTCTTTTACATCTGATGACGGATGTCCAAAGAACTAGTTCACCGAGACCAGCGATGTGTAAAATGGAACAAAGGAGACTTGTTGTCCCAGATTTCGCTGGAACTTAGATTTGGGTAAATCAAAAAATTAAAGAAAGAAAAAAATCAGAACAATCTTTATATGTTTCCTCTTGACTATTCCATGGGAGCAAATCCAAATTAAAAGTTTTTCTACATGGCGTAGCCGCCTTCTTAGTTATTATCAGGTTCTTTTAGGTCATAAAGCTTTTGTATCCACGAATCAAGCTTTCATGCATGTCTCGATTACGTACACGAATACTGAAGATATCGGCAGGTTTTCCTGCGCTGAAGTTTAGTACTTAAGTGCCAACATTTCCAAATGGCTGATCGTACTTAGATTTTTCAGACCTTACCTGGAGACTTTATCCCAAAGATGGATGAATGCTGTTAGAATACAGCGGATACTGACTTACTCCTCCAATTTTGTAAATTTTACTACTTTACTTTTTACTTTATTTTAGTTATTTTAGCTTCAAATCGTTCGGAAGATACTTGCTGAACTTTTGGAAAAGAGGCACGGAGCATTTTCACTTCTGGAAAATAAGTAAGGCTCTCGAGAAAAGAGATGGTTGCTCATAAACCAAAGGTTGTACCTGACTGCCCGTGATGCTTAAGAATGTCAATCAGCTTTCGTGTATTTCAACGCAGGTACAGATAGATAGATAGGATAGGTTAAAGAGCCAAAAACTTGGAAAATACAGAACATGTTTGGATGTGAATTTCTTATGGCGGATTGGCTTCAAAGCAATCTTTTTAAATATAAATATCATATACGAACAAGCCTTTGGGGACTTAGCTAGAGTTTTTTTGAAGAATCAATTTAACTACCTCCTATAATGTGAAATTCATAGTTGGGTACTTCAAAATTAACATTGGTAAAGAAACATATTCAACAAAATGGCCTACGACTCGGCAGCAGCCAACCCCAAGATACCCAATGGGATGGGCTGAACTAACTAAGAAGAAGAGCTACTTACGCATAAAAAGAACATTTTTGTGTTAAATGTTAAATTCATAATTTAAAAACCACGTTTAAATATTAAAAAAAAATCATAGCTCTACTTTTTTTTTAACAAACGAGTATTAAATATAACAACATAACATTAATAAATTTATTAACAAACTTGTCGCGCTCTGCGACTTCGTCCCAGTAGGTTTCGTGTACATAAAAAAGTTGTAGGACTCAACAATATTTACTCGCCGGCTTGCGACGCAAAAGCGTTCCAATAATCGAAAAAAATTTACAAAATTTCCTGCCTTTGCAATACATTTTTAATATTTTTTTCAGCTCTAAGGCTTTTCCTTAGAAAGCAAGTAAATATCTCCTACCCTTACGACAGCGTTCCCAAAAAACTAAAAATTTTTCAACAACTGAACTGATATATCATAGTTGGCCGCCAATTAAGACCCTTTTATTTAAATGGGGTAATTTTAAGACTTTTTTTATTTAGAAGGTCCATTGTATGTTTTGGTGGACGAATTATCGAATGGGTCGTGTGGAAGATTATCTCCTAGATATAAGTTACGAACTTACAAACTTGTGCCATAATCTTTACATGCAGAGAAGATTCATTCTAAGTATTGGTAAAAAAGTTTTCAAAGCCGGACGAGTAGTTTCGAAGACTACCTCATACAAAAAAACTTACAATTATTACCTATTTTTAATATTAGAATAGATTTATCAAAGAACATTCAAATACTTGGCGGAATTATAAGACCTAAAAAATCTTTTGGAATTGATTATAATGATGTTTTAGGAGGACATCTGAACATTATAACCAAAGAATCTGATGTTATAAGCATTCAATTTAAGACATCTTCATTGAACTTTTTAATTAATTTTAATTTTAATTTTTTAAGTTTATTCAGACTTGAATGAACTGTCCACTGTGCAAAGGCTTTCGGCTAATCGGTTTTACATCAGCTCGTAATGTGGTGATGATGATGATGAAGATACGACTGAAAATCAGTCGAATCGCCAATCAAATTGACCACGTGCTTATAAAGAGTTGTTCATTTATTGCTTTCTTTACAATCATGGTTTTTGACAATGTAAGCGGACCCAAATAATTGACAGGAACTCAGAAGAGCAGTTTCACGGTATAGACGAAATCAGCCGATCTATTCTTCAATGGTTGATGGCCAACTGGCTCAGATTTGAAGCAATGTGGCTACCCGCATCGAGTACCTCGAAGGGGAACAAATTTGCAAATCGGCGGGTGCATTAGCTATTCAACTCGGGTTTTTTGGACGTAACGTGTGACTGTGTGGTGTGACTTTTCAGTTGCTGCATTACTAGTCCATATTTCTCCAAGTTGATTATCTGAAGAAGGAGTGCTACAAAGTGCTATAGCTTTATGAAACATAAAACAATAGTTTGTGTAAGGATTGGCGCTCTTTATTATACACGAAAAGTTGTTAATCTGACAATTGACGCCGAGCTGCCTACTTTCGTGAATGAACTGAGCAATATTACAACTTAATAAAGATTATTATTTTGTTTTTTTTTTTGAATTTTTAATTGTATGTTTTGTAAATGTTTAAGAAAGTGTTTCAAATTACTCTTTTCTTTAAATATTAAACACAGCAAGGTCACTGAAAAACGTTGACCATGATAGAAAAATGCAAAATAGCTTCTTTCAAGGATTTAGGAATCTTAGGCTAGGATCTAATAATGAGCCTGTCTAAGAGTGAGACTCAAACTATGGGAAAGAAGAAAAGGCGAATATTCGAAACAACAACATTTTGAGAAAAACGGTGGATTCTTATCTTGACAATCCCGATGGCTACAACTGACTTCTAGGATTTAAAATATAGAAGCTTCTTTAGTCAAGCTATCATAGGCTAACATCAGATTTCGTGGTGCAATGAAGTAGCATCTAATATAGAAAATCCGAATTGGAGTTTCTTTCCAACAAACGAAAAATGCTACAAAGTTTTGCTTTGCCATTCATTTTAACAGACGAAAAACATATTTTTGGACCTTTGCCGTGGATTTCTCAATGGGACAACAGTCCCATCCTTGTTTGCCAGAAGATGGATTCTCTTAGAAAACTGTGAGCTTTGCCATGGCCGTGTGGAAAGTATAGGATAGGCGGTAGACAAGTTGGGGACAAGAACACCTTAGTCGGAGCTATCCATGATAGCTGGAAAACATTCATAAGCTTTATGGTTCAATTCAAAATTGTCTCATTGCTTTTTAAAACTCACTCTTATTGAACAGCACAATTTTTTTTATTGATTGCTTACTCTTAAGAGTGAGCTTACTCTTCTTTGAGTGAGCAAAAAGAAGAGGAGAAGAATTGAAAGATTGTGTAGTGGTTTGAAATTCAGATATTTTTTTTTAATTGCTCCATGGGTGGAGTCCGAATTGGGATATAACTTTTGACACAATTTTTTTTTTTATATGCTTGATGGGCAATATTTTATTCGAGATTTGTTTGTTTACTAGAAATTTTTGTTTTGGAAAATATATGAACTCATCCTAGTGATTGCATTTTGAACCAGAATTGTACATGAATAAAAATTTTGTTTTCAGATCTATAAAGGAGAAACCACTAGTCCTTAATAGATGAATCTTTTAAGGCGCAAAACGGTTTAACGACCGACAAACAGATACTTTTTTCGGCATGCGATTTGAACGAAAATGTACAATTCAATGGGGAACAGATTGCAACGGCGTCTTTCAATGATTCCAACGAACAGAAACACTGAATCGCAAATAGGTAAACTGGAAAACATCACTTGTTTAGGCACCGACACAAGCCCACTGCATTTGTAACACTATTCATTTCAACACTAGACCTGCTATCGATCTCTTCCGCTGGATAGCCTGTCTCATCGCAGTGAAATAGGAAAACTTATGAGCATCGTACACCTACCATCAACAAACCTCGTGAGCTTGTATTTGAAGTTGGCCTTGTGCCAGGACGAAAATATCTGCTCCAATTCTTGTTGAATGGCCATTCCATGTTAATGGAATCTGCTGCTTGTTCGTGGTTGCGGTAAAAAAGGAATTCCTTCTTTCTGCTCGGTATACACTTATGCACAAGTGCAATCTAACGTGATAAAGTAACCATTCGATGGTTGGTGTCCCTTCTGACTTCATGGCGGTTCCCAGAGGGTCCTTGCGCCACAGAATTAGAGTTTGTAGTCGAAACCATGATTCATGCACAAATACATGCTATGCAGAGATAAAGCAGCTTCTCGTACATAAAAATCAAAACAGTATGGAGACACACACGGAGTATATATAGATTATGCAAATCAGGGTTGTTGGCGAGGACGTGGATTGTAAGATAATGGTTGGATGAAGTTGAACAGTTTTGGGCTAACGTTAGTTAACTCATCTCAATCCTAAAAATGATTTCACTCAACTTGTGAAGTTGGTGTCCTTTGTTTGGAAGGATACCGTTTTATTTTTAATAGCCGTAAAGTGGATCTATTTAATGGAATTGAAACTCAACTTAAAATCAACGCATGAATTCTAGATCCTAAAAATAACTATTTACATTTGGTTTGAATTTCTGCAAGGACATCATATTGAGCAGCATTTGACGATTTAATTCTTTTTTTAGTAGAGTGATATACATACATGTTTACAGATGTAGTGAACAAGTTAGGAACGATTGTATTAAAAAGTATTATTATCAATTTTCTGCTGCGGATACGATGAGGATGGTGCAGAAAGCCTTTGATGATGAGGCTATGTCTAAAATAAATGTTTACAAGTGGTGTAGTGATTTCCAAGCCGGCCGTGAACGTGTCGAAGACGAAGAGCGTTCTGGGCGACCATCAACCTCAACCGATGAAGCTCACGTCCAACAAATCAAAGATTTGGTGTTGAAAAACCATCGATTAACGATTAGAGACCTTGCTGATGAAGTTGGCTTATCGAAAGGCTCAGTCAATACCATTTTGAAGGATGCTTTGGGCCTCAAGCGCGTCAAATCTCGACTGGTACCGAAAACATTGAATTTTTTGGAAAAAAGGCGTCGCGTTGAAGTGTGTGAAACAATGCTTTCCGACTACCAGGATGTCATGAAACGCATTATAACTGGCGTTGAGACTTGGATCTATGCTTACGACCCCGAAACAACCGATCAATCGAGCTAATATCGTGCCAAAGGAGAGCCGAGACCAAAAAAACCGCGCCAAAGTCGCTCAAAAATCAAGGTCATGTTGACTGTTTTCTTCGATTATCGTGGTGTTGTGCTTTATGAATTCCTTCCAACCGGCCGAACAGTCAACAAGGAATATTATTTGAACGTTATGCGTCGTTTGCGTAACGCTATCCGCCTAAAAAGGCCGGAATTGTGGAAAGACAATTCTTGGTTTTTACACCACGATAATGCACCATCCCGTACCGCACTCGTAATTCGTGATCATTTCGCCAAAAACTCAACCCATATCGTTCCGCAACCACCGTATTCACCTGATCTGGTGCCGTGCGACTTCTGGCTGTTCAACAAGCTCAAAAGAACGCTCCGGGGACACCGTTTTGATACGATAGAGGATATTCAAGCCGTAGCGAAGACGGAACTGAAGGCCATCCCGGAAAGTGACTACAACCAGTGTTTCAAAGATTGGAAAATCCGTTGGCATAAGTGCATTGCATCGGGAGGGGATTACTTTGAAGGGGATGAAATTGATTTGGAAGAATAAATAAAGAATTTTCAAAATTAATACAATGTCACCTTATTTTTTGGACGCAGTAGTATTTCGGATTATCTGATATCACTCTACTATTTTTGATTCACCGCTCCATAACATTGTTCAATTTTTGTATTTCTTCGTAAAGGCTAACTTTACTTTTCGAATCTTTTCTTGTCGCTCTTCCAAAAAGTGGGCTTTCATTCGATCGTTCCCCCATGGAGCATGCTAAAATGGCATTCGGGTCCTCACGAACAACTTCCTTCTGAATGTAAATGTTTTGCTTCTCACTGTAGCCAACTGTAATGAAATCTATTGTTTTTGAGCAATTCAGCAATTCTGAAAACGAAAACCAATCGATGTGTTTCATCTCAGCCGTAGCCTCCCGCATCTGTGGCGTTTACCTGTTTTTTTACAATCAAGCCCTTTATTTTCACAAATATTTTTATTTGGTTAACAAAAAAAAAAAAATTTTGTTTCTAAAGTCTAAGTTTTTTTATTATTTCTGTTGATATTATGATTCATGTGTCGTTGTTTTTGTGGTCACCAAACAAACTTTACTCTTCATAAACTCATGTGCAAATAAATATACTAAACGGAAGACATTGCCATTCTGAAAAGTTGGTTCAACACAGAGCAAACAACAAAATTACGGATCCTTTTTATGGGGTGCCATCTTAATTTTATTATATTTGCGATTTATTTTTACTTCTTTTAATTGTTTCTAATTATTTCGCCACGTCTGAAGATTGAATGTTCTGATGGTTTCTTTTTGAATAAGTCTTTAATAGGAACAATAAACGAAAATCAGTTCTGTCGGTATGGTTATGAAATGGACCGATTTGTGCTTAACAACGTTGGGAATGATCCATTGTTAGTTCCAAAGTACATGCTTTTCCGGAACAATGTAAAATTTCGAAAAGAAATTCTGGTGAAGTATGCGACCAAATGCAGATGTTTAAGGCAATTTTGTAAAAACAGTTTTGTTTGTTGCTGATTGATGACTGAATATATGCGCCAAGAACTCAGCCAAGGAGAATTCAGCATAAAAGATCTTGGTTTGTGTATTCACTCTCAAGGTCCAGTTTTTTTCAAAATTTGAAGCAATGTGACCACGTTCCGAAATCACTTCAATATCTGAGCGCAATTGACAACTTAAACTATCATCCAATTCTAACGACATACGTATCCCATGCGGCGACTACGTATGCAAGCAAAACCAGTGAATTTGCGGCCCGGAAAGTCTACTCAGAGTCTTGTAGTAGAAGACTGAACGTGTGACTGGGTGGTTTTCGGTGTGACGACATTATTGAGCCATTTTTATGGTTCCAGAACGATGAATCTAAGAAATCATCAGGTCTCCAGCTGAAACTTGCTTTGTCCAAAAATCATGACTATCAACCCCTCGACTGAGGCCACGCACGTTGGAATCATCTTAACTGCAAACTGAAGTATGGACGCGGAAAGTTTATTCGAGAAAGGATCTGAAAAAATTGATATAAAGGTGACGTACGGATTAAAGAAGATCAATCAACAAGTTTTTGAATTTATTCTTCTTTCAGATCACTGCCTTTTTCCCAAAGTTTCTCCAACTAGAGTTTATTTTTTTCCCCTCGAAACATGTTTTCATGTTGGGGAACAGAAACAAGTCACAAGATACCAGATCGGTTGAGAAAGATTTGAGCGTCTTTCACTTCTTCGGAACAGCCCGGAAATAATTACTGCTTGGCACAAATTAATTAATGTAGATTAAATCAACGTTTAATACCCGAAGCAAAACGTCCTGAGGATTTCATTTCGTTAGAAGCAACTACTGCTTCGATATTGTCAGTCGCATCTACTTGTTGTCTACCATGAGCAATCACGGCAAGCATTGGGCCAAAATCTTTCGTATATTTATATTTTATGTAAAATGTCGATTCCTGTTCCATAAGGCTTTTGATTCTTCACGCACATTAGTTTATCAATCAACGAGAAGGATTTAATGAATTTTTTCAAGAATTTTCTCGGTAGCCACGTCCACCACCTCTGCGATTCTCATGAAAATCAAAAGTATGACAAGTTTTTAATTCCTTGAAACAAAAGCTTATTGTTGTCAGAGACGCTGAGCGGTTTCCTCAAAGATACAAGATAGCATCTTTAGAATATTTTTGTGCGCCATTGAAAACCTGGTCAAATCATCTAGCAGGAGGAGGAAGTCAGTGGTGGATGACATTGGCAGACATAAGAGTTGTGGAAAATTTGATCGACATCATAAACAGTTGAAAGTAGCCTTGAGCGACTCCTGGGAAGTCCATAAATAATTTAGGCTTAAAGGATTTGCAGATCACGACATATTGAATGTCATTTAAGTAGGATCTAATACATGTGGGAGACTGTGCGCAGGGTTTGAGCTGTTAATACTCTCACAGAGATCGGCAATGCACGGCAGTTTTACAATTGGTCTGGAGATCGGGAATCTGTTTAACATATTTCCGAAGCGACTATGATACGAAACGTGAACTATGTTCTGTCTTAATCAGTTCTGTGCCATTGGAACTAAGCTCTGTAAATTGCAAACCATAGACAACGATACATGCAAAAGCTGCAGTAGTGAGTTTAAAGATGAGATCCAATATCTACCTTGTGACTGTCATGCACGAGGGCGCAGATACTTTCAGCAAATGAATATCGTCCCCGCACTTGCATGGGTGTTTACCTCGGAATCACAAAATGCCTCTCAGCAGATCGTCCAAAAATATCATTAAAATTGATATTTCTCCATTTTATGCACGTTTACAGATGGTCGCGGTTCATTAGTCAACTGTTAATAATTTGCTTGCCATGGAACCACACTGCGCTTAACTTTTCGCTGCCAAACTTCCGGCAATAATAAATTGCATTCACGAATTTCTCTCATTTGAATGTATTCGCATACGAACAAAATTATGCATCTGCAAAAAGTTTCATGCGACGACCTAGCAACCCAGTTGAAAACTTCCAATTGCCATGATGTGGTAATGTGGCATCTATGCACCACTCACCTGCCATACACATAACCAACTGACAAATTGCGCTAACTTTTCACTGAAAATTGAATTATCCTCATTTTTCATACACACCATCCATTCCAACCTGACCCAATTCAAGAGATATCGCCACCGCATCCCCCAATGATTCATTCATTCAAAAACAACAAAATAAAACGTATCTCCATTCTGCACACCACTCTGATAATAATATACAAGTACAACTCTGTCCTTCTGCACGAATAAATCTCTTTCAGAGTCAAAATCATGTTCGCACCACTCTGCCACCACGAAACTACGTGTACCGCTTTCTCCCCTCTCATCAAGTATCCTAATTATTTTCGCGCAGTTTTTCAAATACCCGCCCGCCCCCAGATACAAGCCGCACACATCGTGTTGCAATGCTTGCTGCTTATCAGGTGCAATAAGTGGAACCACCTACCAGCCAGCTGGACAAGCTCCATTCATTATAACTTTGTTTGCGCGCCCAGAAGTCAGAGCCCAGGAGCATATGCCGGAGCACATCGCAGACAGTCCCGTGCCGTCCCGCAGTTCCCGCATTCAAATTGAATTATAAACGGAATAAGTGTTTACGGTGGGACGCGCGATAAGGTCCTGAAAATTGTCTCTAATAAATTATGACCAGCAAGGCAAACAACAACAAGGACACCATCACCCACTGGTATCATGCAAAAGTTTACCCAGAATGAAGAGAGAAGAGAGTCCTTGATATTCTTGAGAAGATGTCCCGATATTTTCATTTAACCACAAAGCATCATTAACGCGAATACCTTGTTTCACTATGTGGCAGGAGAGATGTCCTGCATCTAACTAATATCAGTTGAGCAACATGCCAAAGCAACTGATATAAGCTCACTTCCAATTTTACAGTTAAGTGAATATCCTTTCTGCAAATAGAGAAAACGAGGTCAGTGGATTTGTCGTTCTGTTCACAACTCTGTCTTCTTCAGAGCAACAAAAGAAATCCCTAAATCCTTGAGAAAGGTTAACAGCAACGCTGGTTGGCTGGCAGTGGCGAGTTACTGTGACCAAAAAGGATGAGCGAAGTCTGAATTCTGTAACGAAAACAATTTCAGAGTAAATGGTTGGTCATAAATATGGGAATGAATCCAGTTACACATTGAATCTAGCAATGGATGTAGGAGATTTGTCAAGCGACCGTTAACATTGTTGTTCCACACGCGTACACACAAACTGCTGAAAAAACGAAAATCCAAATCCTTAAAGGAGCTTTCTTTTTTTTTGTTTTACTCATAGGTACATACATACATACATACTATATATTGCAATCGAAATCCAGTGCTTAAGGATCGTAGTCCATTTTTAGTTTCAATTTCGGTTGCAGTTTGAGAGGCGGGGTACTGGTGGTGACTACGGTAGTTCCTGCCAAGCGACAACAAGGACGACCGACCGACGGCGATGGAGACGAAAGAATACCTCCTCATCCGTTATTGAGTCGAATAATAATTTTCTGAACTGACATTTCACGGACGAGTACATCGTTATAGTCTATGCTCCTGCGAGTATATTCCGAAGGATATGCTTTCATAAATGCGAATTTGTTTTCAGTTATAACGAGCACCTCCTTCTCGTTCTCTTTGGGCTTTTTGACTGACTCACTGACTACAGTTATTTTGGCAACGAAATCCTCGTATTCGTACTACATACGTTCAGGAGAATTTGGGCGAGTTGGGAGGACATCGTCAGCAACTGAAGTGGGCAAACGTATCAGGTCCACTGTTTGGGGCTAGTGTGCTAGTTGTGGTCATTGAATTGAAAGTGTTCTCGTTGACAGCGATTTTAAGTGGAATGGCAAAAAAAAAAATACAGAAAACAAAATCATTCGGGTCAGTGGTGCCCAAACTGTATGTGAATATCCTGCGAATATGTGGATTTTTTTTTTTTCTTGAAACCCCAAATGGATTTATTTTTGGTTTTAAGTTTAATTTCGTTAAAGTGGTACGCTGACGGAATGTTTATCTAAATTCCAAAGTGGTCGAGGTCAGTTTGGATGTCGAAGTTGTGACTAGCTGCACTAGAGAATGATTACTTTAAGGTCCTTGATTTTTTAGGCACGTGTGTTTTTTAATTTGATTTTCTGCTCGGTTGGCATGTATCTATGTATATTTCTTATATTTTTAAGGATTCCCTGCTGATGAAATGAGTTCACGTGGCAGTCAGAAGTAGATTTGATGAAAAGGACGCCACAGTAACAGGTCTTGTTTTGAATATAAAGAAGGAAGAAATGGAAGAGTACGATAAGTCGGAATATAAGCGACGGCCAGTGTCGTTAAGGCTGGCAAAATTATTTTTTTATAAATACACACGCGCACATGAAGTTAATAATACCTTCAGGATGTTAAAAGATAAGGTGAGTTGAAATGGTCTGGAAGAAAAAAAGGAAATGGGAGATACAGTGAATGGGAGATTGTTTCATACTAACCAAAAAACCGGCCAAGTGCAAGTCGGACTCGCGCAATAAAGGTTTCCTATTAAAGTGTAGGTATGTAAATCGGGAATCAAGAATTGAAAATTTATCCCGCTTTTTTATAGTACCCCTTTTTGATTCCCTAGCGAGTATCTAAATAGGCGGAATGAATCTTTTGACTGAGTCAATTTAGAAGCTTGATTTTAAGGCACCGCAGTCTTATTTGTTTGGTTTTAGTTTGAACACGACACCTCCACGCATTCCTGAGTAAATGAGTGACAACAGGGAGGCGGACAGCAAAGTGATCCTATATTTATAAGGGTTTTGTTGTTCCCTTCTCAGATACGGAACCTTAAAAACGATAACTTCGTCTCCTTTTAGTTTTTTAGTAAAATGCGAAAGATCTATTCGACACTGACACACAATCACAGAATAATAGCATTTCCCTTTAAAACTCTTATTCTGTGATATATTTTTAAGTAAATTAGAAAAAAAATAAAAAATTATTAGTAAGGTAATTTAACCAAATTCGGGTTCTGGTTCGCGCGCTTGCAACACGAATTCGAACTCAAAAACGAAGGGTTCTATCGTACATTAGCATTGTTCCAAGCATTCTTTGCTAAACTTCGCTGAGGCGCCGCTTTGGGTAAATTAATATTGAACGTTAGTTTAACAAACAAAAATTAGATTTTCATCCGTATCAAGAGAAAACTTTGCAAAATTCCCTTCAAATATCCTTTAAATTTTCCCGTAAAAATGTGCTTCACTTTGCTACTCTTCTCTTTAAAATTTTTCACAACCTACTTCAGGCACAAAATTGAATTGCGATTTTCGAAAACACGTGTTTTTTTGTTTTGGGACCTCTTTTATTCTAGTATTATTTTTATAATTGGCCTTAGAAGTGCACAGCTTTACGGAGCCACTGCGAAGCAGTATGTGAAAGTTATGGCTCACGTTTCTTTTGGAAATGTTCCTAAAAAAAATTGCATGACTTCATACGCCTAAATGGGATGAGCATTCCCCATCGTTAGCCTGCATAATCAGACAAATTTGGTGTAAGGTAGTTCGGGCAGTTAAGATCGGGAAAACGATGCTGATGTACCATCTACCGACATCACTTTTGTGATTGCTTGTCCATCTTAAGTTGCTTTGAAAAGTTCGTCAGGCACCATTGGCACCAGCAGCTTTATTGCTGTCTGAAGAGACGGCATCCCTGATTGATTTCTGGAGGTGAATCATTTATCCGTGATTTCATATCTGGTCCAGCCACCATTTGACGTTAGGAAGAAATAAAAAGCGGTACCTCAGGCTGGCTCTGCTGTGTCATAAAAATATAAGCTTATGATGATGGTGCCTTGTGTGAAGTCATAAAACTTATAGCAGAGCAATGACGCAGTCTTTCCCCGGATGGAAAAACTATGCTTGCTAGTACAACATCATAAGTCTAGTAAAATACTACGAATTGAGCGAATGAAATTATTTTTTGATATTGTTCTTCAGCTGATATAACAACAGACGTCTCTTCAGCTTCTGGTTTGTGGCGAATATATTGTCCTCATTGCTCGCGCTCTATGAACCGACACGTATAGGAGTACCTTAAGGTCTTCGAGTGGAAATGAGATGTATGATGTATGATGATTGCATACATGCCGCGGCTAAACTGGTTTCAGATGTTCAATGGTACAAAGCTAAGAAACAATGCACGGGTGCCTGTCTGGTTTACTTGGAGCAGGCCTTCGATACAGTTTGGTACGATGCACTCTTTTACAAGTTGAAAAGGCTTGGCATCAGAAAACCACTATTGTATAATATATACTGGAGCATTAATATAGCATTATTGTGACGAATGGAAGTTAAAGATAAACTACGAGAAATCGGAAACTATTCTTTTCAGGACCCCAATGCATAGGTACTCTATGGACACAAGAAAGAATTGGCGAAAATTCTCGATTGTGGGACAACATAGGCAACCATTAGCAAACAGAAGTGTAGTCAGATACCTAGGGCTCTGGCTCGACCAATTCAGCCAGAGGTAAAGCGACTTTTGCTGCGAAAAAAAGACTGTTTTATAGCAGCCAACTCGATGCCAAGGTAAAAGTCATCTGCTACATGGTACTTGTCAGGCCAATGATTACTAATTGGTGGCCCATGTAGTTCAACGTGACATCAAAATTAATGAAAAAGATTCGGGCTTTTGAAATACAATGTCTCAGGTCTTGTCTTCGTTTATATAGAACTCCAGAGTCCCTATACAAAAAATTGGGCCAACCTTGTCAGTGTGGATAATTTCCTTATTAAACTTATTCGAAGGCACATTGCAAGGGCAATGACTTCGATGAACAATATGATCTCCGTGGCTTTCTATCCCAATGATTTGTACCATGAGAGTCTTCGCCTAAGTGGTTTTGTCCCTTCAGAGACCTTCCTCTACTTCGATTCCGATGCCGATTATCTTCCACATCGCCCGTTCATGTGAAGACAGGCGACTCGATTACAATCCAGAAATCGCCCACAGTTCCGAAGATTGTCTCCGGTTCAGCAGAGCGGTATCAACCTGCTATGTGATAGATGCACAGGAGGAACAGCAACAATTTTGGTGGCTTAAAGAAAATTTATAGGGAACTCTGTCTGTCGTCGACACCCTTCAAAGTCAAGTAACCTTATGGTGCAAAGTCGGCCTCTTTTCTGTTTAACTTCCCAATCCCAAGACATAGAGTTTAGTACTAGGTTCAGCTTATAGCGCCCGCGAAGGGCCAGTAAGTAAGTTAAATAAAATTAATTTATATAAGCTGGCTTAAGCGTTTTGTCTGGTGTCTAATGATGAAATAAAAAAAAATGCATTCAAAGAAATAAAAAAAAGAATAAAAGAAATGTGCTTCATGCGTTTTTTAAAATGACAAATTTGAAACATAAAAATTCGGCTTTGGGGGACATTCATTTTTCATTCAAAAACCAAATGGGCATCTTGGTTGATCTTAAGTGCATTCTTAAACTGAGAAGGCTATGCACTTAATATAAAGCTATTCGATCCGTACCTTACTAATTGAAAGCATTAATCTGATGAGGTGTTTAAGATGGAAACGTCAGGCATTTTCTTATCCATTCCCAGAGCTCATTCTGTTTATTATTTTATTCAATCATTCAAGGAATCCTTAAAGTGTTCCCTTTCAAAAGGAACTTCAAAAATTTTGAGAAGAATCCATCATCTAAGATGGTTCTAAATATTTCATGAAGCTCAAAGTAGTACACTCAATAAAGTAAAAAGCGCTCTCCCCGATAAGATGAACGAACAAAAGGGTGCAAATCATTTTGCCACCCCTTGACGTGATATACAAATCCATGCCTTAATAGCAACTTGATTTAGTTCATCTGTTCAAAAGTAAAAAGGACTCAAGATACTGCCTTATGCTCGTATGTGTGCGTGTGTGTCTATGTTTGTTGGATGCAAGCAAATATAAAACATAATGGAGGAAGCTCCATTAGGGTCCCGCTGTTGCTGTGGACCGTCAGGAAAGACTGCAGCACTCTCCCCATTGGCGTCGCCGCCTTCGCTCCACGCCGTTCTTCACATTATAAACACATCATATCCCAATATGGTTGTGTGCATCCTTTTTGCGTTTCATTCCTCCCGCAAGTACTTTGTTTTCGTTCGACTTTTTCCTGCACTAAGGGCTTAGAGGCAGTCTAAAGCGTGCGCTCATAAAACAACTCCCCAACCACCCTCTAACCGGTTCCTCATGTCATGGCGGGTGACTTGAAAGTCCATAAATTTCAATCTACCATGGGGCTGTGCTGTAGCGAATTTGTAGAAGCAAACAAGGAACACATCACACCAAAGCAACGGAGCACATGTATACTCATCCACCCGCACCCACATCCGCACTTGAATCCATTCACATTCGTTCGAGTACCCGGGCTCTGTTTGGCCATATCAGGGCTTCGTATATCAAGCAATTAGTGATGTTCGATGGATTTTCTTATAGATGGTGGGGCTGCTTGCCTCTGATTGAGGGCTTGTGCCGTCTTGGTGCGTTGATTTTACGCAGTGAAAAGTTTAAAGATTTTATCGGCGCGTTAGAGCATGTGCTAACAGCAAGGTTTTCGCCAAGCAATTGGCTTCATTAGAGCCAAAGAGAGATCGGCACCTTATAGAGGTTTTGATGCTACTTCAACGCACTCGAAGCGTATCGATCGATTGGCGTAATTAATCACACTTCGTCAGTGACAAGCTCTCGTGAGGGTGATGGCGGCGGCGGAAATGTGTGCCCGCGTTGTGATGTCGTGGAAGTAGTTCTTACCGAAGAAAAGGCAATCGTTATAAACATGAAGAAAGAAGGAAAAACGAATTTGAATGCGATTTTATTGCTCAAGGGTGTATTGAAGCTAACATTTTCTGACTGCCAATTTTTGGATCAAGTGGTTGTCTCATATCGTGGCGAAAGCTTTGGAGGGAGCTGGCAACAAACCGAAAGTTGAACTTGAAGACACTCCTGGCTGGAGTATTGCTGCCCATTCCCTCAATGTGGCCGAATTTCTGCCTTCCGGACTAGGTAGATATTATATAACGGCACGCATATCTTGTAGCTACGCCTTCTCAACGATTCGCAATTCTCGCAAACAGGACCGTTTATCCAAGGAGAAAATATCCTCATTAAACTGAAGACAAACTCTTCTGGCCGCCGAGATGACTTGAAAAAATATTTCCTTAAATGTTGTACAAATAAGATGGTAGTGCCGGAGACCTGTGCAGCTCTAGATTGATTCGGAGGTTCTGGGTATATCTC
Source organism: Orthonevra nobilis (assembly GCA_963555765.1). Classification (NCBI taxonomy): domain Eukaryota; kingdom Metazoa; phylum Arthropoda; class Insecta; order Diptera; family Syrphidae; genus Orthonevra; species Orthonevra nobilis. Next base: position 143,231,860 of record OY743224.1, read on the forward strand.
GTGTTCTCGAGTATATTGGCATTTATTGTGTCCCAAGTTCTGTTAAAATTAGTAAACAGGTTGTGGGTGAAATTAAACAAAATTAATAGAGAGATTTTTATTAAGAAACTCCTCATCACAGAGGACGGCCCGAAAGAGCTGTACTTCTCTCAAAGTGTGAAGAAAGAGGTGATAAAACGTAACAGAGATAAGAGGTATGAAACAAATCTAAGATTTTGAACAAATGTATTTTGATGCCGCGGATTCAATTAAGCTATAAACAAGGGAAGTCTCATTATACCCTCTTTCGGCCATCTACAATGTCGAAACGCTGTACAAATTTCAATTGTCAAAAAAATTACATTTCAGTTTAAAGATAAAAGAAAAAAAAATCAATATGAAACAAGACAGCTTTCAAGCTTATTAGTATAAGAAAAGTTGCTGAACAAGTTTTCAACTAAAAAAATGCAAAAAACCGATGTGAAACAAACAAAAAAATCAAAATTGAAATGAATAAAATTAGTAAATTATTTTTGTCTATCAAGCAATTCTGAAATATATTTAAAATAATAAAATTTTGTTAATAAATTTCGTATTTTACTTATGTCTGGAGATATTCCAAAACAATGACCAAAAAAAAACGTTTTCAAGGACTAAACAAGGGGGAGCAAGAACAGGAATTAATCCGACTCAATCAAAATGAAACTCACCGACTGCAGTAATTTTATTTCAACAAAACTAAAAATCAGTTGGTCTACAAAAAACGATGCCGTTAAAGTTTTCTAAATAAACCGCCTGGTGGAACGTTACAAAAATTGACCGTTTCAGTGCACTGTATTATCGTAGAGAAAGTATTGAATGACATTTCGCGTAGCGGTCAATAGAAAAAGATTCCTATTTTTGTGAGTTAAGCATTCTCATAAATTCTATGTTTCTCTGATGTGTTTCCAGTTCCATCAACATTTTCTTTGCACTTGCTTTGGGGTGCGAAAATAGGGGTTGAAATATTTTTTTAGTACGAGGGTGGTTATTATTATCGTAAACTTTTATATATCATTATTCCAGTTTTCAAAAAGGTGTTCTATATTTATCGTGAACTAGACCAAATGTTATATAAGGAAAAATTTACTTTCTAGTCAGGAAAAAAACCACGTGTGCTTCAAATAAGTTCCCACAATTTGTGTTTGGTTCGTGTCTGAATATAATTGCATATGTTTGGAGGGCGGTTCATAATACCGGTTTATTAAAAATAAATAAACATTCTTAGCCCAAGTTTTAGCACCAATAAAACAAGTTTCGGAAAAAATTGAGGAGAACAAAAACACAACAACTTTAACTTCCGATTTGGAAGACTTGGTAAAGGGTTCAATTTTCGGATATCGAAATTTTGCCATAACTTCGCTACACAAATTCTCCATAGCTGTGTGTGTGTATGTTTGTTGATGAATTCAGACGGTTTTTTTGCGTATATTTTGAGAAAAAATAAAGCCTTTGAATTAAAATTTGGAACTTTTACTGAAATAAGAAACACTTGAAAAGGATTTCGTTATAAAAATGAAAACAAAATAAACAATGTGATTTGTTCGAAAAAAATCAAGTTATTTTCCTTATTAAAATATGAAAAAAATTTTGTACAGAAATATATAACCTTTAACTTGCACCAATTCGACCGGCAAGCTAGACCTTCAATCGATTTGCTTAATATTTTCTAGCGTCATTGATCTCAATGCTTCTTAAAGATGGCCAGAAGTTTTCTATGTCTGTCAATTACTTTGAACTTTTCCGTTAAGTTTGTCCCAAAACTGTGCTATGTCCTGCTATGAGGGCAGGACATTTTATATTTTACATTGTCTTGTTTTCTTTTTATACTTCTATATAGTTCGGACCTTAATCTTGCACAAACGTGAACTCCAAAAATCCAATATTTTTCTTGCCAGTGCAAGATGCTTGAATCATCATGGGACCACTTCCATGCTTAGCTATGGATAAACTTAGCTGGACGCCGAACGTAAACTCCCATGTTTTTTCATTTTTGTTTATAAGTCTTTCGCTTGATACCCATTTTTGTTTTTTTTCAATCTAGCCAGTGGTCTTTATTTTCAAATTTCAATGAATGGTTTTTTTCCGCGTCTCGATCTCCGGAAGCTTAACTGTTTTTCTATCCTCTTACCAAATGAGACTTCCATCAATAATACAGACGATAAATAGAAAGAACCTACACAGGAATCTGTGAAGCTTTTTACATAGAACCACCGCGAAAAAGAATTGTGGGTGATAAAGGATATGCAAGTATACAACGCAGAGGGTATCCCGCCTATAGTGCTACAAATAAAATTTACCGACTTGGAAACGAAGATACTTAACCTTTTTAAATTGTTTGGAGTTGGGTTCGCCGGGCGCGTTCTGTGAACCCGTCATAATGAACACATCCTTCAATTAAAAGCACAAGAATGAATATGTTGCTTTAAGCGACTTGACCGAAAAAAGCTTTTATAAATAACATTTTCTAGTAAACTTCCGGTTGCAGTATCGGATAGACAGGACTGATGATTGAGTTCTCTACTTAGAAGTCGTTCCCGTTGATTTCACCACGTGGTGTCCTTATGAAAAGAGCATCGACTCGACTGTTTCAAATAGGCCGAAACAACCATATAATAAATTAAGATAAGTTTTATGGGGCGTTATTTTAAGAAGCCAATGAAATTAGTGGCTACATTATTGCGAGATTAAAGACAGTCGAAACCAAAAACCAGAACATTCGTACGGCTGAATTTTCAACCAATATCAATTCTTGCCTCAATCCTTCTGCTTGCTTTTTTCAAATCATTATAAGGAAGTCTTACTGCCTTGAAAGTGGGTATGAGGAATGGCAGTCAGGAGAATCTTCAATGACTCTGAAGCAAATCGAAGGACTGCAATATTCTTGCTCTCTACACAACGTGATTTGGATAAGATGTGACAAAAAGGCTCGAACGACTAGGTTAAATAAAAAAAATCATCGTGTGGGAGGGGGGTGGGGTCTATCAACCCCCGATTGCTCGTCAACGTTGATAGACGGATTTTTGCTCGTAGACCTCGAGGTTATGCCTTCTTCTTTATGCGTTCTCATCGCAGATAGGAGCAAATATCTTTCGAAGGATACCAGTATTTGCTCAGCTGCTTACGATTAGTATTTTTGACAAACCCAATAAGTAGCGGTCGCCCTGGTTTTTTATCCGTCGGATCCCCGCTATGGTGTCGTTTGTGGAGGATATATTAGTTCCCAGTTAGTTGACCTCCTCTACTATATTACCTTTGAATTATTCAGTGCTTTTATTTATTTTTAGCCAAATCCTAAGAACCTGGTGCAAAAATTTGTCTTAAGTTTTGAGAGATTAAAAAAAACAATGAGAGGAAATTTTTGAACAGAAAAAAAAAATGTCTGCTATAGCCAAAGGGACGGCAAAAAGTGTTTCAGGAACTGCAGAAAAGATCCTCCATTGAAAATAGTTTTGAAAAAACGTGGTTCAATTACTGTTTGACCAACAATTCCGAGCCGATGTCGCTTCCAGCGCTCCGTCATAGTGGCTTTTACGACAATTGGAGAACAGGCGAAACGAGTTGGCCTTTAAGTAAACGTGGACAAAACCAAATAAATGTTGTCAACAAACAAGGAAACATCTGTCCACCGGACAGAAGAAAACATCTTTGTGGACAATAGAAATTTCGAAGTGGTTAAGGATTCAACTTTACGAATGCTACCTGGAGATTTGGCGAAGACCCGACCATGGAAACCGATGCTACTTCGGTTTGGCGAAAAAAGTTGGTTAAAAACACCTCAATCGGCAAACGAAATGTATGCACTACAAAACGTTGATCCTTGAGTTCTGGACGATAAGCAGAAAGGCAGAGCAGATTTTGAGAGAAAAATTCTTCGTCCAATATTTGGTCCCGTATTCAAAGAGTGAGAACGGAGGTGAAAATCAATCCGCGAACTCTATTAACCGTATCAAGATATGGATTAAGACCAAAGAGACAAAATACGAAGACAACACTAACTCAGAAACATGGAGCTCAATAATGCTCCGATCATCGAATGATGGCCCCGGGATCAGTGCGACAAGGAAGGCCGGACCACCGTTTTAAGGTTCAAGCGATCGCGAGTGCCAGAGCGATTAGTCTAGATAACTGGAAGCAGCGTGCAGGGAATCAACAAGAGTGGAAGGCTGCCGCGTTTTAAGTAAAATAAGCACATCCAAAATTCATTCCACTATATTTATTGAGGCAGCATATGACCTTTCTCTCATTTCATACTCTGGCACTCCATGTTCCCAAAGACTAATGTGAAGTTTTTTAAGAAATTAACAGGGACATCTCCCATCGGGATTTCTTTTAAGTGAACAATATTCTGTGCTTCATGACTGGAACCATCCGCTTAACCATAGCGGCGATGCATATCTGTCAATTCATCCCGAGAGCAACAAATCGTTTTGTGTTGACGATTTGACATGTAAAATTGAAATAAGTTTCTACATTTATGTTAAAACACATATTTTTTGGTTTAAATAATACCAACCTTCTTTTATTGGCTTCAATAAGTAGACAGAGGAATTTATTAAGCTTATCCAGTGCTCAAATAAAACAAACCGTCCAAGTTCTAGTCGGACTCGCGCAACGTACAATTTTGCAGGTAAGAAAATAGTTCGTCTATCACAGTAATCGAGTCTCGAGTATTTTTCTCGCTTTTGTGTGTAGTACCCTCTAGGTTTTGAAACCTTACCAGAATCAAAATATGCAGTAAAAACAGTATGAATTTCAACACGCCACCTCCTGAGAAAAAGGTTGGTGAAACACAGACCTTCCATTGCTTTTTACTTTTTCAGAAACTTAGACATTTTTGTCGCCAGATTTTTCACATTCTCTCGCTGATACCATTTTACCACAATTCTGGTCTATTGTGTCCATGAAAATATTGAGCATGGAAAATACATCAAACTAAAGGACGTTCATAAGCTCGGAAGTAGCTCAAGGTTTTTTTTTGCTTAGACACAGCAGCCGACATCTATCCTGCTTTAAATTGAAGCAGAGTGCACAGTTTGGAATTGGTGACCGTTCACCTCTGTGCGTTGATTTATGGAAGGTTAAACACGTTACAGGAATGTCTATTCATAGTTAAGTCCTGTGATTCACGTTTTTTATTTATGCTGCAGATATCAAAGTGGAAAATGGTGGGTATTGGCCAGATCCGTTCCGTTTCGTGAGCTTGACTACTTTTGATCTCTCAAGCTCGGATCTCATCCGATTTTATTTTCACGCGGACGAGGATATGATGCCGTTATTGTCTCTTTATTTAAAGACATATCGTGAATACCGTTTTTGTAAAAATATATCCGCTTCAAATGAGTAGGTCGCCTTAGATCTAACAGCGTAAAATGCCAACTCATTACATAAAAAAAAGAGTTCAAGCACCTCAGTTTACGCAATAGGAGGTTCAAACCCAGGTCCATCGCTGACTGGCCTGCCATTGAAGTAAGCAAGAAAGGACTTTGTAAGGAATTCACATAAATATTCGTTAGTACGACAATCAAAAAGCCTGCGACATGCAATAAGAACATGTTTTTTTTAAATCCTGCTCGTTATACAGAAGAACCGACCTTCGTGGCAGCCATCGGATAATTAAATGGTAAACATGCCACAGCAGCAAACATCGCGCCGTGTCGCTCAGCCAACCAAACAATTCCCTATTAAATTGGAATTTCCAATTTCTTTCTCGTTTCCATTTGTCATATGTGCAAACGGGATGCCATTTAACCAGAAATAGCGTCGCTGTGCATAGTTTATGGTTGTAAGGACGATCAGCAACACTCTCTGCTCAAAGACACACACGCCATCCCAAATAAATGAATGTGAATATTCCTCGGAAGTGACACAACTAAAGAAACTCCTTCCTCAATCGCAAAACCAAGCCATACGAGTAGATGTCGCCCAACTCCCATTTCCTCCATCCAGACACGTAATCACAAGGCCAGCAAAACTCAAGTTAGCATTTCCAGGAAGGTAGCATTTTGTGGTTGCAACATTAATGGCATAATGTTGCATACTACATTTGTAGAACACTGTGGCAGTACATCCCGAATGTCCTTGAGTTTTAGGAAGTCACTGTGTGTGTGTTTGGGTTGGTGGAAAATTCACAAGGAAACGTCCTGCTTCCGAATTGAAATTGAAAATTTAGACGTATACGAGTACCTACCTATTCCTCTCGCTCAGAGCGCGTTGCATGCACGATGATGATGAATCCTGTTGAATTTCCTTTTTTGGAACAGCAGCGATGAATTCTGTACAAAAGTGAAGTAGCAACAAGGAAGCCCCAACTCTGTGCATCCGTTTGACATGACAGGAGAGAAGAAATCAATTTACGGAGCCAGAGAGATGACAACGAAGACGAAGTAGATGCAACCAAGCAGCCAGCAAGCGCACCTTAAAGATGTTACATTTTGCATTATGTGTGCCATATGGAGCGTGAAATTGTATGAATGATGCGGTTTCTTCGTGCAGCAGGCAAAAAAGGACTTGCTCTCGAGTACGTGTATTAGTAAATTAAAGGAAATCCCAGGGATCCCTCACAACTGCACACGCAGCACCTCCAAAGATGCTGTGAACTCATCAACTGTAGTGATGTGGCGTTGCTATAATAAACCTTAGACGGCTGACCATCTTGGCCAGGATGGGGTGTCCTTTATCCTTAGAGCTCTAACTGAACTAAGCTGCCATACAGTTTTGTATGGCCGTGTAATTGCAATTTGCGCAATTCAATCGAGTTCACACCCTTGCAGGTTCGTTCTGTGGCCAGGATAAAGGTCAAGCTCCGAAGGAGCTGCTGTTGCTTGAATGAATTTCATAAAAGGAAGATTCAGTTGTAAATTAATACATGTGGATAAATCAAATGCTTTGAATTCAATTTTCTAATTCATGCCACAAGGCTGCCGGCTGAGTGGAATACGAGTATGTTTGGAAGCGGCAACCGCAATGGTTTATATTTGCAATATGAGATATCTTTTGGCTGAGAGATATGTAATTAATTTATTTGATAGCTTTTGAGGCTAACAATGTCTAATAAGTTTTTAATCATGGATGATATAAAGGAAGTTCCATTGATTCACTTCCTGAATAAAGTGCTTCACTGCAGTTCGCATGAATTCGTTGTTGGAAAGTGTTGTTAATGTTCGGCATTTGAAATCCTATACGCAATCAATTAGTTGGGCTGCCAAAAAAAATATCACCCTATCGGATGGATTTTGCATACGTTTCATCAGTCAGTTTATCCACCCGTCCGATGACAAATGATCAAATATTTAGACATTAAGCTGGTCACGAAAAGACTGAAACAATGCTTCAAAGAATAGTCACTGGAGTGCCTATTTCAATGAGAATACCGCCGCTGTTCCAGAAGATGTTGTGGTGGATTAGACAACGTTAATGTTCGTGTCTGCAGCACTAGTGCTGTTAAAGTAGAGACAAAATGAATACCCGTATGTATCGGTTACTTCAGATTCGAGTACCCGTTACAAATATATCGTTACTCGTTACTTTAGTTACTTTTGCTTTAAGCGTATCAATTACGTTATTTCTGTTAAAACAGGTATTGATTACGTTCGGTTGGATTTCAATGAATTTTAAATGCGATAAATGAAACACTTCTAGTAAGTTGGTGAGTGATAATTTTGCACTTATTTTTAATAAAAATAGGAAAAAGTAACATAAAAAAATTTATATTCCAAAAATAAAACAAGAACTTCCTGATGGGAAGTTAATAAAATAGATCTCATTAAATTTCTTATGAACTTTACATAGATAAAAATAAATAAATACATTAATTTAATCAGTACAGTATGACAACTATTTTATCTTAACTTAAACAAAAAAATATAATGCATTTTATAGAAAATAAACAGAGTAGAAAAAACGATACTAGAATTCATTGAAATCTTTTTATTAATCATACATAAACGACTGAATGATTCAATTTAATCAATACTTCGTATCAGTCTTCTTGAATTATTATTACATTAATTTTAATTAATATTTAACACACATATTATGGAAGGAAATCTTGGTTAACATGTGAAAATAATATTCCATACACCCATTCGCTTTGGTTTTAGAGACGCACGTTTTCCGGATTTCGAAAAAATTCTTTCGGATGGTACCGATGAAGCCTAAACAGACAGATATTTTAAAGCTAAATGAGCAAGTTCTGGGTATAAAATTTTTCTTATATTCCACCAGTTAAGAGGATTCTCTTTCCTGTTTAGTTGTTTTCTTCCATATACTGGCGAAAAGATATAACACTGGCAGGAAAATCGGTAACAGACGAGCTCGAAGCTGTTTTCATGTCAATGTCCACTCAAATGGAGTCTTCTTCAACTACTGGTGAAATTGAATTATCTGTTTGATATCCGGGTGGTTACTGCGATTGAGCCATTGGCAATTTCTCAAGTTAAGTTTGTAATAAATGTTTGGTACATTCATAAGAAGAATCGTCTATAAACGCTTGTTTCTTAAATTTGGGGTCTAAAAGAGCTGCTTTGGATAAGACTGGATGACTCGAGCTATTTTGGAACCGAGAATTAAACTCTAAAATTAATTTTTTTGAGCAGGTCTTTAGATATAGTTTTCATCGGGGTTAACCGCAGGCGGTTTAATATACGTAGAACACTATTGGTTCCCGCCAAAGCTTTTGATATAGAAACATCTTTTTGAGATGACATTTCCTCTGTAAGCTGTTGAAATGGTTTCAATATTGTAACGATTTAAGGAATTAAGAGCCATTCATCTTCTGAAAGGTTTTGGACAGGATTATGTAATAGTCAAAGTGCTGCTTCTAGGGGTTCTTGCAAGATTTGCACACTCTGTAGCATATCTTATGTACTATTCCAGCGAGTTACAACGTCGATTATTAGTTTCAATGGCTTTTCGCCAGGCTTAAGCTGTTCTTGCATGGAAATTAGTTGTTTTGTGTATTAAAAAAAAACAAAATTTATTATTTGTTCGCAATATGCGTTCGCGCACTACAAAAAACTAAACCAAATGAATAGAAAAGTGAATCAACCATTCCATTATTTACCCGCCTTTAACACACACAAAAAAGATAACACAAATGTTATTCCTTGCATGCGAAATCATTTGTGTGCGGATATTTCTGCAAAAGTAACGAAATGATGCGAGTAACTAACTTGTTGGGAAGTAACTTTTGGGTATTTGGTTTGAAATAAAATACTCGTATCGAATACATATGGTTTGCAACAGCTCTTGTGCGAACGCATAAAGCGGCACACTCGGCGGACACCTGTATCATCACACATAGCCATCCCACCAACAACCGAGTCAACAAAACTAAAATAAAAACAGTTTGATTTTACAAGCACATGTCTGGCACGCATGGACATTGAGCCTTCACTATACTTCTTGGATGCGAAATCATTTGTGTGAATGTTTTTTTTTTGGTATGAGTAGACACATATATGCTTTGGATATAGTACTTGTGGAAAAGTAACCAAAAGAGGGTTAATCTCCTCAAAGGACACTTTTTAAGACGAAGAGGATCCCTCAGCTGTATCCTTACTTACCGCGGACGCGAGGCATTCAACCTCATGACTGAAAACATGCACCTTGCAATCGTGTAGTAGAAACGTTATAAAAAGTAGTACGAGTAAGTCAGACAAAATTAAAGCTCTATATCGGCTAACTTGTAATTTCAATAAGAACAACAACTTCCAGATGAAAAATTTAAAAGTTTTAACAAATAAGGTTTCAACATGATCACACGATTAAAAGATTATTGATTTTGATGCAGACTTACTTTAGAAATGTGTGAAACTATAAGCGTTTTTCATATTGAGTTCAGAGCAGAGCTCTGAACAGAGCTCGAGCACATCGATACTGCTCTGTACCGACCCTGTTCAGGGCGCTCTGATTTATTTTTGAAACACACTTGAACGCTTAGATGTCATTCGATTATCAATCATATGTTGAGCTGTCAAAAAAATAAAGTTTTATTGTATAAAATTATTTATTGTTAAATCTTGGTTAGATTTTATTTTTAAATTACCTTCTACGCCAGAATCAAAAATCTCGCGCTGCATTTAAATTGTTTTGGATTTTATTTTTGTTTCTTTTCCCTCCTGTCACATTAAAAAAAAATGGCCGTGCTCAACTTCTTGCACTCAACACTCGGCCAATTTATTTTGAATATATGGAGTGCACTCTGAGCAAGCTCTGAACGGAAAAAGAAAAACGAATTCAGAGCTCTGATTTGTCTGAGCTTAAAAAGAAACACGAAATCCTTTTTGACAACTCAGGCTCTGTTCTGAACAAAAAAAAAAGCCATATGATTCTGACGTTATAAACTAGTGGTATTGGTGCGAACTCCAATTTTCAAGTGTTTCGTGTGATCTGATTCTGGATCGTGTTTAAGTTAAAGTTGCCAACGCATTCAAGAAATTGCTCTAAAAAAAGGGATTGAAAATTTTGAAAAATGAGAAAAAAAAATATCTAAATATTGAATATCCTTGTGTGCCTTAAATGCGAAATCAACACACACAACGTCATTGAATCTTAATATTTCTTTCATCTTGCAACTCTGAAATACCTTGGCCTAACTCATATAACTCAAACACACATAAAAATCACATGAAATTAAAAAAAAAACGTTGTAAATGCCTCCCTATAAAGGTTTAGAGGATAAAGCTCTGTGATTGACGGATGGACGGACAGCGGAGGCTTAGTAAAGTGGTTTCTTTACACTCTTTGAACATGGAACCCTGAATATGACTCATTGACTTTTGTGGACCTAAGAAAAAAAATGGGGTCGAGGTCTTCAGATTCTAAGGCACTTGACTTTTTCAATTCAATTCAATTTCAATTCAATATCACAAATTCAAGATGTTACAATGTCTTAAAAATGTGAGTGAACCTGGCGTCAATCATTATTTGTTATCTAGACATAGCAATTCCCAAGCGCAAGAAGCAAAGGAATAAATTAGCGCAGTCTTAGAAGTATCCATTTTACTAACTTATACTGAACGATATGTGAATGTGAGGCTACCCAATATCAAAAGTATGATTTTTTAAGCGTTTAATATTTATTTGTTCAAAAAATTAAAAGACGATTTTAAAAGTGTACACAGCGTTTAATATTTATTTGTTCAAAAAATTAAAAGACGATTTTAAAAGTGTACACAGCTTTTTCTTGCGTTGATAAACAAACGGCTACCATTTATTTTCTAGTAATTACTTTATACAATTGTTAACAATGGCTTCGTTTAAGATGGTTCATACGAAGAGTCCAATTTCAATTCACTTTTTCTAGCATATTGGCTGGCATCTCACTTAAAACACCTAAGACTTTGATTTTTAAGGATGCAATCGACGTCTTAAGGCATCAAATCGCATGATTTAGCTTACCAATTAACCGGCCTAAAGCGGGAGAAAAATTGCTCAGCGAACTCATTTCTGATTTGGTCCATCGGTTCGCTTGCTGTGTGACATGAAGCGTCGTCTTTCTGGCACCACTAGTCGATCAGGCTCAGCTCACGCATTTTAAGCAGTAAAAGTTCGAAATCATTGAATGATCTTGGGCACAATTGGTGGTAACGTTACTAACATGGTTATTTTTGAAAAAAATGACTGACCATTATTTATTTATTTATCAAAAGTATTGTTTACATTTAAAGATAGGAATATCTATAAGTTCTGCAAGCCTTAAAAATTATTCTAGATATTTTAATGTAAGTGCTTATTGTGCAAAAAGATAAAGAAAAAATAAAGAAAAAAAATAGAAAAAATTAAAGTTTGGTTTTTTTTTTAAATAGAGGTGATTCAAAGCACTTTGACTTGATTTGCGTTCGGACGTAAGACAGGCAAAGGACAGGCTGCTTGCTTTGCATTTTTTTTTTCAGCAGACACAGGATTTTATATTTGAGCCGATTGTCGAATGTGCAGTCGCTGATTTGTTTTGGGTAGGAGGACACATGGTCGAATTTTTTCAAGTTGAAGACAAAACGGACTAAGCTGTTGTAGGCGACGTTTAATTTTCTTCTAGATTTGTAATCAGAGCAGCATTAGATCTCGCATCAGTGTAGCAGCATTGGCAGTAGAAGGGTTTTTACCAGTAGAAGCTTTGTTTTTGTAGGGATGAAATGTTGTGTGGCCCAAAGACCACGTAGACCACCATAAACCTTACCTGTAGTGGCATTTAAATGCGCAGACCAAGTTAAGGTTCGATTAAGTATCAGGCCAAGATTTTTTACAGAATCTGTGCTCTGAGCCAGCGGAACTGGTGGAAGATGGGATGACTATAATTCGCTTAAGTGCTTTAGACTTATGAGTATTTAGAGACAAACAGTTTTTGGTTTACCAATTTAATATGCACTGAAGGTCTTCAATAATCACACAAATGCAGGGGAAAGCTAAGCTTGATCTGTGCGTCATTTTCGGACATGTGGATTGAACTGTGTTGAACAATTTTGGGTAGCTCGTTCACATAAAGCAAGAGCAACAGTGAACCAAGGATCGAGCCCTGTGGTACTCCATGATTTACTGGTAAAGGATGGGAACACTGTTCACCCACAACAATTCTTTGGTTTCTCCCTTGATGGTAAGAGTGTATAAGTTTTGCTGAGAGCATCGAAAAATTTTACTCTTTGCTAAGCCTTGTTCAAAGAATAGAGTGGTTGACTGTGTCGAATGCTTTTGAGAAGTCCAGGAGAGCTAGAATCGTAGAATGATTATAAATGAGTGCCATTCTGACTTCCTCAACGAGCAGTAAAAGAGCTGTCTTGCAACTCCGTGTTGGGCGAAAACCTGACCAAATTTGTATGGCTTCTACCACAAGCAGTGCTCTAGTGAATTAGCCAGCTGCATTCCACCCTGTTATTACCTTCACCGTAACACCCGTCTCGCTAGGAATGCTCATCAGTTCACCTCCAAGCCCAACTTCAGTCGTACAGTCAAGTATAGAGACTCGTTTATTAGCCGCTCAACACGAATGTGGAACGCTCTTCCACGCTCGGCATTTCCCACTAATTACAATCTGCAGAAATTCAAAAACAATGTGTATCAGTACTTATCCCTATTTCCTCCCTGATCGCTTCCACTCGCTTTATGTACTAACATATTAAGGGAAGTCATAATCCCTTGCACGCGCGTGTTCGTTAAAAAAAAAAATAAATAAAATAAAATAAACCACAGCAAACAACTCTTTTTTCTGGGTGAATCGGACCAAATGCGGTAGGTATGTTAACTTACATAACAATTCAAATATAAATGACTTTCGTCTCTAAAGATCGGAAGCGGATCTTCCTCAAACTTTTCTTAAGTACAAGCACCGAAAATTCGTTGTTTGGCATGTTGTTCGGCTTCAGTTCTTGCTGCGGCGAGCTGTATTATAAGACTTTAGTCCAAGAGACCTGCGTAAAACCTCTACGTAGTCGAGTAAGACAATTAGTATAAAAAACGGTCTTCATTTTAGAATACCAAATAACCAAACAGCGAAAAATCAGACATTACTCTTTCACTGTCCTGCAAGGAACGTCACTTTCTTACACTATGCAGCAGCAGAGTTAAGACAATCAAATTCGAAAAGATCAGCAACTTAAAGTTCTCTGCTTGGAAATGAGATGAATACTCACCCTTCTTAAACATCATCTTGTCAATTGTAAATTTAATTTAATAGTAGTAATTGTTCTGCCATCAAGTAGGAAGTTGATGTTGAGAGCAGGACTAATCACAACTACATAAATGTTTGATGAACTTGGAACCGTATGGAACCTTCTTGCGAGAGCTCTCCTTTAAAACATTGACCGAACCATTTAAAGCTAACTTTCCTAAAAAGTCTTGAATTTATCTTCCATAATTATATCTGAAAACTTAGGGTCATCTTTATCTACAGGTGATACAAAATCTTCAATTTCAAGAGTGCCGCTTAAATTGGAACTTTACAACCTATTAAGCTAGTTTTGAACTCATTTTCTTGAACTTTTCCCTACATTTCAAGAGATAACCACTCTGAACACTCATCCCCTGAGTACCTGATTGTCAAATTTATCTTTCATGCAACACTGCTGCTACTTCAATTTCACTTCATTCCATGCTTGTTTACTCCTTTCAACATTGATGTGAAACCATGAAGCGTCACCTGTAAGCTTTGACTCTGAATAAGGATACTGACATTGGCATATCTATACCACTTCATGATTACGTCCTTAGGTTTTGAAAATTTCCAAAACCAGTGGTAAATGGACAACAATGCTTCAGGATTACCCAACCCACTTGTCAATATACCATGACCACAAATATCTCCCATTGCCTTTGTTGATTGTTCTAGAACAAACGATGGTTCGCATACAGGAACAGCAAACGCAACCCCATTATGGGTAAACACTTAGCTCCAACGTGTGCACAGGTTGTTGCAGATTGTTGATGACAGCATATGCACTCAGCAAACCCTCGAATGAACCACTCTAAGCTTATTCCATTGTAGAGGACCAATGTGGACAAGTTCCAAGGGGGACCAACTTCGACAAGCTTATTACAAAAGAGTAACTCTGTGCGGTTCATTTATTCTAAGTTGCATACCAGGATTAATACTTGGTCCATTTGCAAATGTAATCAGAGTCATTTTGAGTAATGGCCTGTGTGTCCTTATAATGAAGTCTCAAATCGATGCAAAACAGGGCTACTGGATTTAGGCGATGAAAGCATTCTGGTGACATCAACTACAAAAACCGCAGTCGAGAAATCATGTCGTTCATAATTAAATAATCGTGGCCACGGTCCATTGGCGATGGCTCTAGGCATACAGCTCTACCAGGATTGAATGGAATTCATCAGGAACGTCAGGAAAGTGTACTTCGTTGACTTTTTGTTATTGTTTTTTTTTTTTCGCAAACCGGAACGCCATCAAATCCAGATCATAACAGTCGAGGGATAGAGTGTGAGCCGGAGCCATTCCATGATGCGCGGCTAGAGTGTTGAAATTCAGAGGCCCGCAGCTGATGTTAGTTTTTATGTTTGCGGTCTATGAGTACACGTATCCAATTATGAATTTGTGAAATTGCGCCAGCGAATCCGTAACGTAGAGAGGCTCCGCCGCCGGAATGGTCGGTGGAACCTAATTTGCTTCGTTCCCGAGCCATCTTGTAACTAATTTCGTAATTAGGCAACATGTTATGGCCTGCCATATAGGAGCTTGTTGTCGTAAAATTGAATCGGTGTAGGAGCCCGGAAAATATGGATTGTCAGAAATGAAGGCTTTCGAAATGAAATTGATAATTGCTCCCGAGGACTATTTCATTTTAGTATGTTTTTTTCCAAGGACTGATTTTAATTTAAAGAGAAGATTAAATTTTGTGTGCTTCGTTTATTGTTTTAAAGTGCCGAAATCGAGACAGTAGACTACTACACTAGGTATTGATGTGTTCTGTTGTCGGAATTTATTGAAAGCCATTTAAATGTTGGCTTCAAAGAAACGATTTTTTCGAAAATTTAATGGTATTGCATAACTGTTTAGACTAACTTATTTACTATTTACTTCTTTATTATGCCATATGAGTCGGACTTTGGCTTCAGCAAACCAACAATGCTGGTTGAGGTTCGCTTGCATTCTGGTGGCATTCCGAAGATTCCTTGTTCCGCAGCGTTGATGTCATGTACACTAGCTGAACTGGGTTCCTGAGTTGTTTCGGCATCGCATAGTTCACAAAGTTCAGTGTTAAAACTTTTTGTGTACACTTTCGTACTTGCCAATAGATGCACTTAAATTTTGAGACAAGATTCCATCATCACAAAAGGATTATCAACTGCAAAAATGAAATCTTTAATGAAAATGAGCGTGGTTGAGATCACACCGATATTTAGCAATAGAGAAACAAATTGGAACCAAATTTTTCATTAAGAATGTTGATACATTCTGAAAAGAAAAATTCGACTTCAGAACAAAATGACGGATAGCGCAAGTGCTCAAGGGATTCGGAGTACCCTTAAAGTGATTGTTTACACGGAAGAGCAGAAGAAAAAGTGAAAGGGATAGAAATAAGGTACTAGTGCACATTGGTTTAAAATTCTTGCAGGTGATGGTGCGGGGGAAATATAGAGCGAGGTAACGCATTCCTCATGCGCAGTGTTCGGTTTATAAAAGAATCTCTAAATTTCTTAGTACGTCCGAAAGTAGGCTTTAGATTAAACTGGTTTGCATTGGATGAAGTGCGGGTGTTGCGAGTGAATTATTAAAGGGCGGAATGCAATTAGGTAATTCGACAGAACATTGTTGGTAAAAGAAGCTATAGAACAACGATAAGCAAGAAACATTTCTACGATGTTTCAGCGAGTGTATTGAATATGCTATGTTATTATCGTTTAAAAGTTTTACCGCACGCTTTTGTGTTCTATCTAGTAGATGGAAGGTAGTTTTTGGTGCACCCTCCCAGATGTGAGCGTTGTCGTCCATTTTAGGCCGGATGAAAGCCTTATAAACTTTTGCTGTCAGACGAGGTAAACCATTTCTTGTAACGATTAAGGAAACCTAAGCATTTTGCTGCATTCTTTGCAAAATCGAATATGTGGTCATTCCAGCGTTGGTTATAATTGACGCACAATACGAGCATTGAAAGCTTTTCGGTTTCTTCCATGTAAGTGTCATTCATGGACAATGGCTGGGTGTTAGGGTTTCGCTTTAATGACATAAGACAGCATTTTGTTTTGGAAGCATTAGAGTCTACTCTATTGGCTTGTCCCCATTTGATTATGGTGTCATATCAGAATTTAATGAGTTAAGCATACGTTGTCGCTCGATGACCGCGTCCGAAGAGCAGGGGCGTGAATCATTAAACGCATATGTAAAACTGAGGGTACTATCATCTGCGAAGAAATATATTTGATTAGATGTGATAGACAAGAGATCGTTAATGAAAATTAAAAAAGAGAGCCGGAGACAAAACTTAGCTTAGGGAACACCAGCATTTCAGACTTGAAACCGTCCAATACAACTTGTATCGTACAACTCGAAAGGAAGTTTCTAATCCATCGAAGACGAGACTCACCGATCTTATATGCACACATTTGATAGGTCATCGAATCCTCTGTGGACCTGTTGCTACGAAAACCATATTGCCGGTCATTAAGGAGTTTTCGTGATTCAAGATATTTCATAAGCTGACGGTCAATGAGCGTTTTCAAGACCTTGGAAAAAAGGGATGTTAGTGCCTGTAAACGGAGGTTCATGAAGATTCGGCTTTTTTAGAGACAAGCTGAATAAATGCAGTTTTCCATCGACTCGGGAAGAGATCTGTCAGTACTCTTGCAACTGTGCGAGTGAGAAAATATAACTGTCCCATTGAATGTTCAACACTCTCAAGCACAGGTGGATGTAAAGCGCCATCTGCAAGTGTGGAACTGGCTGCAAAATGCGCAGCAAGCAGATTGGCTTTGTCTAGAGTATTAACGACGGGAGATGATCGTTGGAATCGACGACCAGGTGGAATTCTAAATATTTTTTACGAAGGAATAAAATTGTTCACTACTGCTGGGGCAACGTAGTATTTTTTGCCTTGGTTTTGTCCAAAGGAGAATTTCACGCTTCGTAAAAAATGATTGCAGTCATTACGGACTCATCGAAATTTTTTTTTCGGTTTTCCCCAGTAGGGTTTGTCTTATAAGACCGAAAACTCAACTCTCTCAGTCTGACAGCCTCTTTACAGATCTTGCTTCACCTTGTTTGGGATGAAGCCATTCATGCCTTTGAGAATAATACTTATTAGAATATCAGCGGCGGCGTCACTGTCGAGGAAGCATAGTGACCAGTTAAAACTCCTTAAAAACTTATAAAGGCCGTCCCAATTGGCTTTTTTATATTGCCAAAGCATTCCCTTTGGAATGCGTTCTTTACTTGAGTGATTTCAGTATATGAAATTGGCTGATATGATACAATGGTCTGATGAACACAGAGGCGCCAACACATCAATGGAGTATTTGTCAGGGTGAGAAGTGAGGAACAAGTCCAATATGTTGGCTTTGTGACAGGGAATGTCTGGGATACGTGTTTGCTCATTTACAAGCTGGGTTAAATTATTTGACTCAGTAAAGAGTTCAACATACCCTCTTTCGGATGTTGTCTGATCAGAATGTCGGAGTCAATTTTAATTGTTTATATTGAACTGGATTGAGCGCAAATCTTTGTATAGCTGGTAGTGACCTTCTTTTTAATTCACACTCCTTGCAGATCGTATTGCTTATCGTTTAACATTTGGCTCAATAGAGAAGAACTTGGAAAATGAGTATTCGGTTGCACATGGTTTCGATCCTCCGAGTTTGGAGATTTCAGTTTAGCTGTTCAGACAAACTTAAGTTATATCAATTGGCTCTGGTGGGCAATAGTTTGATGTGGAGTTGTCTGTCCATTTCAAAGGATAACTTTAGCTTCTAACCAACGTATTACTTTTTTGGTGTCATTTCATAAATGAAGTGTTTTCTAACCACTATGATTTTAGCATTGAACACCCAAGCAGTAGTTTGATTCGTACTTCGGACAGGCTAGCTTCAAGAGGCGCCAGTAAGTGGTGAACTGTATTTTGTAGAATATTCGGCTTTGCTTGATTGCACAACGGATCACAGCAAGGAAAGGATCACTTGAAATCGATGAAATATGAACACCCATCAGCTCTCTTATACCTATTGCATTAATATCCACCTTAGACAGCGTGAGAATAATTTTTAATCTTTGAGTAACTCCTGCAGTGCCTACATTGCAAGATAGACAATTTTTTTTTATTTCTTTATTTCTTCAAAATTCTCTTCAACATTGAAGTCTTTAAAAAAGGACAAAAAATTATAAATTAATCTTAAGGAATAGAACAGGCATTCTGTATTTTTGTATTGTTTGATATATCATATGTAAAAAAAAAAATCGAATGCCACTAAAATTGGCGCAAGAGAAAGTTAATTGATTGTACACACAAAATGGAGTTCCCGCAAAAGGTTAATAATTAATTAAGAAAAATCCAAATCCAAATATCATACAAAAGAATAAGCCTTATTTTGAGAAAATAAAATTGTTCAATAAAAGCGCAAATTCAATTGAAAAAATATGCAATAAACACGATTATCACAGTGAACGGATTCGAAATAAGCATAGTTTAAATTCAAAACCATTGTTTTACAAGTGGGTTTGGCATTCAAGGCGCTGATATTCCCTTATGGACTGTGGAAGCTTATTAAATAGACGATCTGAAGACACTGAATAAAAATTACGCTAAGCAGTGGTCAAAGTTTCCACGCAAATGATGATGATGAGATTACTCGATAGTTTCGATTAACAAATTTCATTTGGTATTTACGTGAGATTCCTAGTCCATTCGGGTGAGTAAATTTTTTTTCAAAACTGATATTGCTACCGCGAAAAAAATGAAGATCTAAATATCTTAAGTGAAATTAAATGCACTGGATGCAAAATAACCACCTGGTTACCCAAGAATGTGTTTAATAAGAAATACCATAAGGAAGAAATGGCAATATATTTTGTGGACAGATGAGTCCATAATTGCTCATGTTCTGAAACTGACCTTTGTACAAAAAATAAATTAAATATGTTTTACGTTTTACGGCACGGGCACAATACTCGAAATCGATAGGATTGTGGACCAACATGATTGTGTCGACATCTTGGTAAATATTGTTACCATACGCCAAAGAAAAAATGTCAATAAAAATAGTTTTCCACAACATTTGGAAGTGTGATTTCGGTTTAATGGGGTTCATCTAATGAACTAAAAATCATATAGAAAACATTTGGGACACCTTAAAGGAGAAGCGCATAATGTCAAACCAGGCAATAAAAGTCAACATTCGGAAGCCGTAGATATAACTTGTGCAGTAGAAAAAAAAATTATGTACTCAACGGCATTAATATGAAAATATGCTCTGATCAGATGATCGGCCGAAAATAAGTCCGACTAGCATAAATACCACTTGTTAAGTCGATAAGAGCATCAGTAAAGAAAAGACCCTCTATACCAAAACATGCGTAATTTTTTTATTTTTCTGATTCCAAACTCCACTCGCTTTCTACAATCTCAGAAGTGGGATCTGGTAAATGGAACTACTTTACAGTGTTTAGTCCAAAAATTATATTCCGTAAAGTGTAAAGTGCATGGTTCAATATGTCTGACGAGAAGATTTAAGAATCTGCGACTGTTTCAAGACTTAAAAACTTTCGCAGGACCCTACAATTGCCAACTGCGAGCACTAAAGCGAAACTAAATATCCGGGTCCAAGTTTGCCTTTCAATTGATTCAATTGGTAGGCCACAGGTTCGATTCCTAGAGTGGTCTAGTTGTTGTATCGGCTTAATTCCTAATTCGTGTTCAAAATTGTGGTTTGTGCAGGTTGTGTGTGGATGGTTCTGCTGTGAAAGCATAACCCTGACAAGCGTACACGTATCAAACCAATGCCCAATAAATAAAATCCTGCGAACTAGGCGAAAGCTAATAAGTCGATATTAAAATCCTCCGTTCCGTTTCGAGCTCCACCCACAGAAGTGAATTGAAACTAAATACATCTGAGTTTCACAAACCCACTACATAATCTTTTATTCTTCTCCCAATTCTGGATTTAAAAACTTTAGTTCGAGTATAGTTTTTAAATAAAACCTTCAAAATAGATTGTTTTTCAAAGTTCGCTGAATAATGAAAAAAATTACTTATGATAGGGATGAAATTCGATTAACTCCATAACATAAGTTCGATATCCTTATAGGTAAATGAATCCTGAACAAAAGACAGACGCGTGGAATCTGTAAAATATTAACTGAATCACTCATTAGAAGTCCCCAACTCCTACAGCAACATTATTTATGGCCAGCAGACCGAACCGATGGTCCTGTCTTCATTTAACCCCGCAAAACTAAATATCTTTAATAGCTGCCCCCGGGGGTCAAGTAGGTATGAGGCGTTAAAAGGCTAGTCTGAGGGGTAACAAACGATAAAACTGACTAATATACCAGGTACGGCATCAATACGAAAACTCCTTCTGGTCCATCGGGCATCCCAATCAGATCAATAAGATGGAAAATCTCTGGCAATATATCAAAATAACTGTGCGTAGATTTTATGTGTGCTTGGAGCTTAAGCAGCAGCCATCGCCATCGCCATTGCCATCACCATCATCACCCATGGTCAAACGGTTTTGCTCATTTGGTCGAGATACTCGAACAATATACGAGCGTACGAGGACGTCTGACTGCCGTGCCATGCCACGATGGTGGGTCAATACTGCTGCTGCCGGCGGAAGCATTACACAGCTAGATAAACTCTAATGGCTAGCCCATTAGTCCTTCCGTCCCATTGGTTTGTTTGCGGGGTGAAATGTTTCGTGTGGCTGTTCTATTCGAGCAACTATGGCCAGGATGGTGTCTGGATGTGAAAAATATATACAGTAGTGGGTGTAATTGTTGTCCACTGAAGTAGTGAATTTGCTTTAAATGGTCTAAATACTTTGGCAATGACTATAAAGACAAAAGAGCTGCTTGTAATGGCGTTAAGACTTTTTGTTTGTTGGGTCTCGAGAGTTGAAGGGACATTAAGGAAGATTTAGTGGAAATTAAGCTGCGAGTTCCATTTGCCTAGAGCTTTTAGTGTTTTTAATGCGACAAAGCAGAACTCGAAAGCTCTACTTATGTCGGATATATTTATGGATATGATAAGCATATTTTTGGATTATTGTGAAACTTTTTGTCTGTCCACGAAGTTTTACTGTTTACCTAGAATATTATTCAAAAGATAAGCAAGCGGAAACATGAATAAAGTTTAGCAATTTGGTGAGGTATCAACGTGTGCGTATATCAAAATTTGTTTGTTTGGTTCGGATGACCAAAATCGGTAGACTGTAATATCATATCTCGGCCATTTTGAGCGAACAGATAATAATACAATAGCTTTGAGTGTCTTTGAATATCAGGGACCAGGCTCACAAAACAAGAAAAGTCCAAGCCACCGGCGATCATGGAACCCAGGATGCTTCGTCGAAACACTTAAAAGCAATGTGCCCGATGAATGTTGGACTGCAGTTTAAGCTCAGGCACAGATCCTCCTGGGATGAATGGCCTGAGAAATTTGTAGGAGTGTGTTTTTTTTACGTGCCATATGGAAATTCTGGAAATGTGTCAGATTTTCGGAACTCGAAATTTTGGAAATGGAATGGAAATTCCGGAAATGTGTAAGATTTTCGGAACTCGAAATTTTGACATTTTGTCGAGACCTCAATAGTCGGATTCCAGAACTTCTGCAAAATATTTGTATGTTTGTATGTGTATGTGTATACCTACGTACGAACGTATGCGTGGATTTGTTCGTCTCACCTATCTCGAAAATTAAAGTAGTTCTCGAACATTTAGTAAAATGTATTTTAAATTTTGTGGTACATGCTGGAAAAAACTAACAGTTTCACTTGTTCTAAAAAAATCAAACTAATTTTTCAATTAAAAAATTAATAATCCACCTTAAAAGCTACTTATTAGAATTGACCAAATTAAGTTAGAAAATGACTTGAGTATTAAAACAGAATTCGAACATTTTTTATATTTGGACAAATATTGCCATTAATCTAGACTTTCGATCTTGAAATATTTCCCAAAATCTGAATTTCTGTGTTAGTCTCCGTTTCCGAGCCTTTCCGTCAAGTTCGTCCCAAACTACTTCTATTGAATTACAGCCAGACACAGAAAGGCAAGTTTCGTTTTTTGTCAAAAACCTTTAATTTTGACTGTTCCGTCCATAAGGATTTTGACCACCCACCACCCTCTTCCATAGACAAGCATCTAGACTTTGTTTTTTGGATATTCGTGCCGTTATATGACTGCGAAGGCTTGCGCTAACTCAAGGTTTTTTTTTATCGTTTAACGAAATTAGAGAAAAGAAAGTCATGGCACAAGATGTGTGAATCAATTGACTCATAATAGAACAAAATGGTAGCAGGGACCTAGTTCACCCCACTTGCAATAATATCAGTAGTGAAAAGTTATTGTACAGGATGACATACTGATATCGCACCTAACGTACTAAACATTGGGGTATTAGCCCAAAATAGAAAGCTCGTCAACAAACTATTGCGAGCGGATAGGTACCACCCCCAATAGTCTCAATTTATGCGCAGCAATTCGTATGAAACCAGGAGATCGTCCAACACTGAGTAGAACAGAGAAGGGATCATCTTGCAAGAGAGATGTTAAAACAATTTTCCACATTGAAGTTTCCCTAACCTTCGTATTTTTTGGGAGTGGAAATTTTCACGAGTACGGTTCATTTCATTTACACTGGATTTATTATATGTTTTATACTCTATACAATGAAACCTTAAAGGTTAGGCTGTCAACAGCTTCTGATACTGCGAACAAGGCGTTGAATTAAGCCTTCAAGGATGATGATTATTTAGAGTTTATATAAACTGAGGAAATTTAATTTTATTTTGGAATGAAACGATTTCGACAACCTAGTTTGAAAACCAAAAATCTGATACGACTCCTCAGTATCCAGGATTTTTTTTGTGTTTTTTCTTTAATATGCTCTATTTGTGTCTTCGCTCATTCTTATTATAATTTTGATAAAATGGCTAATCATCGATTCTATCGATCATTCATTTTCGAACTATATATTCTCCTTTTGAAAGGTTTGATAAACCTACCCCCTCAGTGCAGGAAACGATTGAAGTTTTTAATAAATCAGATTGGGTGACACTACCCAATTTTGTCAGAGCAGAAAGCTTTTAATGCGGGAATATTCATAATTTAATAACGTGATAATAATGATTTTAAAAGCATATATTTTCTTTTTTATAAAATTTGATTATTCAATTATATTTAATATATTAAAATAACCAGTCGAGCTGACGGCAAAGCAAATGTTTTAAAATTCATAAAAACTACTGCACCTGTGGCCACTTAAAAACTTACAATAAATGAAGCTTTGATTTGATTTATTAATAATCGATTGATTAAAATTCAAAATAAAACACAAAAATAAACCTCAAGCTTCATCACCCATTGCAAAAAAAAAAATATTCATTCCTTCCAACTCAAAAACGTATCTAAAAATTTTAATGCACAAGTTCTTGTTAGCCGTATACAACTGCACTCAGGAAATAGAGCTAGTTTCATCTAGTCTCGCAGCGATTAGCGATTCTTTTTTGTCTTTCTTTTCGTCAATTTCATAGTCTAGTTTCTACGTCTATTTTCTTGTTTTGGTTTTTTTCAGGGTTCCTCCATTGCACTTCCCCTTTGCGCTGCAGTCTGGAGCTATCAAACTGTGAACATGAAAACGGAATGGAAGTGATTGCCTCGAAATGTGAGTTGCCACTATTTGCCAGAAAGAACAAGATCCCTTATTGCATGCTTCCTTGCGCGACCAGCAACCTCTCGATAGAAGATACTGTATCTAGACATAATTTATATAAGTGCAAGAAGAAAAGTGTAGTGGCGGGAGATGTTCTTATAAAAATGTCAACTCAACATTTTTCAACATTCAACAAATTGGAAAGCTTTCCTCAGCTTAAAGCTGCGTCGATTAAATTTCAATTTATCCTCCATCAATTGACCAACCTTAAACTGCCAGTCTGCATATCCTCTATCTGTCGCTCTAACGTGTCTGTTAAACTTAACCCTTCACTGTAGAGCCAGTGTATAGGAATTATGTGCGACATCATGCGAAAAGGACATGTTGGACATATCCGCACAGGACCCAGCAATGATGTTGATGCCCCTCAACAGAAAGACAACGAGTATATGAATTATAAATTATGTCAATTTCATTTTTACATCTGATTGAGTAAAGGATTCCGGCAGAGGATTTCCTACACACAGTGTTCCCCAACAATTCCATATCAAGTCGAGGAATAAGTGCTCGATAATCGGCATGAATGCCTATCGAGCATTCAGTTTAGATGAGGTCCTGGCTACCAAACGGGCGTTATAAGGTTGAAGCGCATTAAAGGATACTCTGTGGCTTCGATTGTGGACAATCCATAGACCAATGCAACTTGACAGCTCATTTTAACGGAAAGACAAGAGATTCTGTTGATATATTGTCCTCGCCCCATAAAATTCAACTCCCGCCCAATTGTTTCTGATTGTACATAGAAATAAGTGGGTAAGTGCCATCATATAAGTCGATTCGAATGGATGGCAAAGAATCTAACCAAGGGAAAAACGGGGGAGACACCATGGCATGCACCACCTTTGATACTGCTGCATGTTTAGATTCGCTTTGCAGACAAAGAACCATTGTTCTCAGCTCGAGTTTGATGGTGTGGCAAAAATTGGACAAGTCTGGACGAAGGTTTATTATGTCAACACTTTTATGACAATCAAAATGGAAAATGTCCAACGGAAACGATACTTGCCGGAAGCTACATGAAACAGCTGAGGTTTGCATTTGAAACAACTGGCTCCTTTAGTAAGACAATGAGTTGAAATCTGTACCAGGATAATTTCTAAATTTGCTTTTCCATTCATCACTTCATAGAACGATGCTCAGTTGAGAAGTGCAAATGCCCACCTCCTACTGCACCCTTGACTAAGGATTCTTTGCTCAACTTTGCCTTCGTTTACCTTGTAAAAATGCAAAAATCAAAACCTGCTTATCCAGGACTTTTTATCCTCGGCAACGAACGGAGGAATCCATTTCATCGCTAAAGCATTCCACAGTCTGGCACTACGTCTGGCTGGAGTATGTCAGAGAGTCATCAAGTGTCGGCATTAGACTGTGATAATTATGTCAAGCTATGTAAGCGGCAAAAAGGCCCTTTTACTTGCTGACTCGTTGGTTAAACACTTTGCCATGTTAGCAGTGTAAACTCAGAGTTCTTGCGTAATGAGGAACTGACTTGACAGCGAAACGTCAGCGAATTCAGGCTGTTCACTGGCTGGCCTGCCTTTCGCTGTGCTTACATAAACGTAAAATAAGTTATCTTCAACCTTGTGAAAAGTTAATTAGTTAAATGTTACCAATTACCTTGACGTTGCCACCCTTAACCACTGGACTTAATTTAATCGCAAGCCAAGTAAATTTGTGGAACAAATGACGCAAGGACGAAACAAAAAAAAAAAAAATCAAGCAGAAAGTTAATCCATTGCCGGGTAACCCAAATCGATTGAACTCTGTCACGAAATGTCCAACAAGCTGGCGGACTAACTTCGGTGCACCTTTCATTAATCCAACTAAATGCGAACAAATGGAGTCGGATAGCCTGGTTCCTCGATGTCCTTGTGGCGATCGAAGTACGAGTACATACAACTTTTCGTTTCGTGTCGCTCATCAATTTGTTCGGGTGAGGTTGAATTAGTTTCCGAGTGTCACTCCACTGGGTTGACTAATTATCGTCGACAGGACACTATCGAGTCATGTTTGCGACTGTCACATGGCTCTGGCATTAGGGATTTGGTTACGTTATACCGCAATCAAGAGAAGAAAGTACTTTGTGATTTCTGGGGTGGAGAGAACTCGATTCGATTAATGTCGATTTGATATGGTTCCATGTTTATTTGTTTAATAAAATAGGAGCGGCCCCAGTGATGGACATTGATGTCCTTAATGGAGTAATGACACTTTTTATTTGTGGCCAAATTCCATGTAATGTGCTGTGATTCTAGTGATTGGAAAAGTTTGAGTGGATTCCAATTGAAAAGTTCGTTATATCTTAAGGATCCTTTTTTGGGTATATGAATCGAGAATATGTAGTCGCTCCGTGACGAAACGTGCCATTCGTCTTACGGTCTGGAAGCAATCCTGAAGTGCAATTGCACAAAGTGAGCAAATCAATCCTTGGAGGATCTGAGCCTGAACTGCATCCTTAATAGTCCCAGAAAATTGCTTCCATTTGGTTTTATCAGAAATTTTTTGTTTCGCAATCCTCTTTTGTGTTGCTTGTTTGTGGAGCACCCTTTCGTTATTCAAGTTAGCAATTTTGGGAAACCAAACGAGCCCATTTTGAAGACCAATTCTTCCGTCGTCGTTAAAGCTTCAATATCAGTGAGTAGAGCGGGAAAATTCATCACGTCATTTCTTTTCTAGAGTTGATTGACGTAACCGGATCAGATTTTCCTGGAATTCAAATGCTGGTATCTGCGGCCTTCACGTCGATGAGTAAATTCGTTCATTCGTTAGTTTGTCTTTGCCAAGATTTGATGTAGTTTAATATTTTATTTTATTGTTGATTTAGCGTGATGGAAGCCAAATGAAGCTCTACAACTGAGTTCGGTTTTGTATTGCCCCCTGGTTGGAGTTCGAATACCGATTAAGAATATGATATAGACTAATTTTCATTCGCTCAATTCGCAGTATTTTATTAGACTAACATTGTTGTGTTACCAAGCGTAGTTTTTCCATCCGGGGGAAGACTGCGTCATTGCTTTGCTATAAGTTTTATGACTTCACACAAGGCACCATCATCACAAGCTTATATTTTTATGACACAGCAGAGCCAGCCTTATAGTGCTTTTTTTTTATTTTTTTAGCCTTATAGTGCTTTTTTTTTATTCCTAACGACAAATGGTGACTGGACCAGATAAGAAATCATGGTCACATGATACACCTCCAGAAATCGATCAGAGATATGGTCTCTACAGACGGCGAAAAGTCTGCTGGTGCCAAATGAAGTCTGACGAACTTTTCAAAACAGCTTAAGATGGACAAGCAATCACAAAAGTGCTGTCGGAGGATGGTACATCAGCATCGTTTTCCCGATCCTAACTGCGCCAACTATAGACGCATAATTCTTCTCAGCATCGCCTGTAAAATCTCTTCTCTTTACTGTGTTAACGCTTCGCTTCAGGAACGTCAAAAATGGATCAAATGTTTATACCGCGGCAGATTTTTGAGAAAATAAACGAGGGTTTAAAATATTAACTTATATACTCGAATAGAGACGAGGTGTAAGGTTCCGGTCCAAGTTCTGGCATCTTTTTCAAATTTGTCTGATTGTGCAGGGTGAGGGTGGTGAATGCTCATCTCATCTAGGCGTATGAAGTTATGCATTTTGTTTTTGGGATCGTTTCCAAAAGAAACGTGAGCCATTACTTTCGTATCAAATGCTTCGCTTTTTTAGGGCTCCGTACGCAAAGACTGCCAACGGAACCTTATTAGTAAAGCTGTGCACTTCTAACGTCAAATTATAAAAATAGTACTAAGTTAGAATAAAATAGGTCCGAGTACAAAAAAAAACAAGAGCTTCCTGTATTGTAATGTATTTTCGAATATCGCAATTCAAATTTGCGGCTGAAGTAAGTTTTGAAAAATTTGAAATAGAAGGATAGCCAACGGAAGCACATTTCTACGGAAATTTTAAAGAAAATTTTTCAGGGCAATTTTGCAAAGTTTTCTTTCGCTTCTAAAGAAAATCTAATTTTTGTTTGTTAAACTAACGTTCAAGAATAATTCACCCAAAGCGGGGCCTCAGGGAAGTTTAAAAAAAGATGCTTGGAACAACGCCATTGTACGATGGTACGGAACCCTTCGTGATTGTGTTCGCTTGACTGCTTAATAAAGATCAAATTAGTTTTGCATGCACGCAAACCAAAATTGCGTACACGATTTAATTTAAAGGTCGTCCGTCATTCCGTCTCAAGGGGGATGAAGTTTTAAATCTATCATTAGAATTTGATATGCAATGCTTTTTTGGATTGTCACAATGCACTCTTCGCCCTGTGAGACATGCCTTTTTATCGCATCTTTAGAAGATGAGCCCATGCTTCGACCTTAAGAGACCTTAACCCTCGCAATGTACAGAAGTGTATAAACAAAATACAAGGATCACACATATGCACCGAGAATATTATTTTATAAACTTGTATATATCATTTTTCCATCAGTATTCCGTTCCATTATCCTTCAAGGCCCACTCGTCACATTGAATATTAAAGCATAGTACTTAAGCTGCCCCCTAATTCTCTTCAACTGAAACCACGAATATCATAGCTGAACCCACTCCAGCCGTAGTCCAGAGATCGCCTTAAGAGCTAAGCAAAGTATTTAAATCGCAAATGTCGGCTGCTAAATGACGACCGGCGTGGCGAAGACAACGATGACTACGAGTTTATGTCTGTGACAACGAAGCGACATGTCCTGGCCTGAGTGAGGTTGATGTGCTTGCAACTCGCTTTGATGCTGCCCCCTTGGCATGTAAGCACTTTTGTTCTTCATTTAGCTCCTATTTTTTTTTTCTATTTTAGCTTTGCATATCCCTAGCTTAATGATGTCGATGATGCTGCCATTGCTTGATGACAAATATTTACGCATCTCTTCACATTGTGCTTTTATCTGTGCGGGAACAAGCAAGGATACGCCACAGAAGTGATTTTAGTCCCATGCTGGGGATCGTACTCATCTGCGTTGGTTTTTTGTTTTTAGTGATTTCGATAGTACTGTCCTTATGACAATGGATGTTTCTCTGTGGTGGCAATATGGTTGTATTCTCATAGAGAACTCTACATCTTTGAGGGTGGTGAGCAATCGGTCTTATTTTTTGTAAGTGTGGCTAGCAAAAGTGGCCTTGGCAGAAGTAAAAGAGACTGTTGTTGTCCAGCAATTTTAAATTTCAAATAAAAACAATATGTTTTCCAAGTACTTTTCAAAGTATACAATTCATGCCAAAAGTTTGAGGCGCATCTAAAAATTCTACCTCAAAAATGCATGGCGCGGTTCATTATGAGGTGTTGAGATTTTTCTTCTATCACAACTCATTCAAAATTGGAAGATTCATGGAAATCACAATTGAGAGAATATTTGCAATTATCGCTTATTTTTCGAAAAAGTGGCTTTCCTTTTAATGTTTGCGTTGGATCCTTATCGTGGCAATTTAAAAAGTGTTGAGAGCTTAACCTTTTAAATAACGGGGCTCGTGAGCTGATTTTTACATTATTTAAAATAAATGGTTTAATAAAACCAAAATTTACAAAGTTTTTATATTATTACTTGAATATTTTGTTGTTGTTTGAAATTGCAGAATTAATTAACACTCTAATACGGAAGACAGAATTCACGCGCTCTTCTTATGCCGAACAAATTCTTTACACGGATTCAATGGATTATTTGGTAAATAAAAGAAAATCTTTTCAAAGTATTAAAATGAAATTGATTGTACCACGTCATCATAAAAAATATAAGTCAAAAGTTTTTTAAGGAACAAACAGTCTGACATTTTGAGTGATCTTGACAAAAAATATTCTTTTTATTTTACTCACTCATATCCGCCAACTAGGGCCAATTCGTCTCTTCCGTGATCGTATAACTCGTGAATGGAATTCGCTTGTTTGGGATCGAGAAAACTGTGAACGTACAGTACGTATCGTAATTCACTATTTTGTCTTCAGTGAACGAGTATTGTAGTTTCCGTGAACGTACTCCTGCTTTCGAAATGTCATTCGACCGGCAAAGAGCAGACTTATTTTTAGTTAGGAAAGGATAGGGATTCAAATAAAATTTGAGTCATTGAAAATGTAAATAATCAATCAAACAGATAATAGTTTTAATAATAATAATTTATCTTTTATAGGACGAATATAAATAAAATTAATTTGACACAAAAAAACATATTGGCAGAGTACATGAAAAATCATATTAATCCAGCAAAAAAAATTGTTCCAAATCGTGCGCAGTTTAAATCCACATCAATTAGGCTATGGAATGAGCTCGCTATCAGATTAAGTATCGTAGGACCTTCGGTAAAAAAAGGTGTCATTTTTCTCATTTCGTTAATATCACAGGTGTACGGTGATCAGAAGTATCATGCTAAGAAAAAAAACCTTCATACAATAAGGCTATGAAGAAAAATACAGGTGTCGGGCCATGTGATGAGAATTTTTTGACAACAGCCGTAAAACAGATAATTGAAGCCAGTTAATATATTTGGCCAACCCACGACAAAACATAGATCTCCAACGCCAGAAAAAATAAATAAATGTACAATGTTAAGAGAAAACAACTGTTATAACAAATTATGTTTTGTTTGGAAATACCGATAAGAATAAATGAATTAATGATAAAGAATTCAAATGACTTTAAGAAAAATTAAAACAATGAAATTAAATTAACAATGAAATTAATGAGTTTAGTTAGTTAGTTAATTAGCTCATCACAGTGCGCATCTTCCAGTCAAAATAACAAAAAAGAAAAGAAAATCCCCGGAAAAAAAGCATCCGATTTAATATAATAAAATTTCAACTCCTTGACATGTGATTGTCATTATATTACATTTTTAACATTAAATCAGTCAAATTTCTTCATTGAACGGTTGCAACTTCGTTCCGTGAGCAATCGTATGCCGCGATCCCAATTCAATTATTCGAATGACGTATCGCATAATTTTTATTTACAGGCCGACATAATCCATCGTACCGGCAGGTATAAATGATTTTGTTTGGTACCTACACAGTTTACTCAAAAAAGGACAAAGATGAAAGTATCCGAATAAAAACGAAGTTTTTTTTAGATATTAGATTAAAGCGAAATTCTATTTTAATTTCTTATAAGTTGAACAACAAGGAATAATTCATTTCATTTAAACGACAAAATTCATCGTACGGTAAGGCACGACATGAAATCGTGCTGTCAGTATCTTTTTGGGCCTCCACCAGACTTAAGGACAGCTTGTAGTCGACGTTGCATAGAAGAGAGCAGATTTTGTCTAAAATCTTCGCATGCTTTGGATCAAGTTTCCGATGTGAATTGGGACCTTAATTTATTGAGACACTAGGTTAATGACCATTACCTTGTTATAAGTCCAAGAATTAAAATTATGTTCTTTAAATTGTTTACCGCCAACAATAGAGAGGTCGATTTAAATTTTCACTCATCTGAGTGCCAAAAGGACAAATTTTATAATTTTAATTGTCGGCCGAATTCTCCATCTACCAGTTTTTGAAGCAGCTCGAGTTACTGTGACAACCTCTGTTGATTTTGCAGAAATATATGTTTACAACAATTTGCCGTTTATTTTATTTTTGACCAAAAACTTCTTTCAGTTCGTGGCCTTAGTGGATAAGTACGGTGGCATGCAATTAAAGCTTTGCGAAGAATAGCATCGATGTGGAGGTTGAATCTCGGCTACTTAGAGAAGTGACCTCCAATGTATTTTACCCTTGCCGATGTTCTAATGATGGTTATATCTTAAAGTTTTATGATGTGGCGGCATTTTACCGCGGATCTGGTCTTCCGTCCATTTTTCTGGAATAAATGCGCACTCCTCAATCCTGCTATTAAGCTTGTAGTTATCCTTACATGTGTTTGAACTTTTCTGGTTATAAACGGTGATTGTGACATCAGAAATCTGGAATCTGAGAGGTAAAATCTTCGGACTTTTTTCATGAAGTCCGTGCATCGTTATACTCGATTAATCTCAAATTGAAATTTTCGTGGATACCAAATTTTCTTACCACACCTTCTCGTTACTTTAACTCTGTTTCATCATATCGCTTTTTTAATAAATTTACACATTCTATTGAGGGAATATTAGTGCTTTGAATGTTCTTAAGAAATGCCAAGCATTTCAACCTTCTTAAAATCAATTATTTGTGTTGTTTTGGTTTTATTACTTGTAATTTATTTTTTTAAAACATTAATAACTTATTTCTATCTTAATTTTACCATCATTAATTTACTAATTTCCTTCTGCTTAAGTTTTATTTATCGATACATATTAGCTTAGCTTAGCAACGATTTAACATTTTAAGAGCAAATTATGTGAAAAAGAAACGGGGTAAAATTTTTTATTCGACTTATAGCTGTACACAAAGCCACATTTTCTGCCCGGGTAAAAAAGATTTTCATCGACACTTAAGAAATCTTAATTCGTCAGTTTATCCGAAAAGGGTTTAGGCTCCCGAGGGCACTAAAATGAAGGATTACGAGGAAAAAAATTGCCGCTATTACAGACTCTCAAACAAAATCAGAAGATCACAAAAAGCTTCTACTTCAACAAGACAATGTAGGAATTTCTCGAAAATTCACTCACCAGATCTAGCTCCATTGACTTATTTTTTCTCCTGACAACTTAAGGGGCACCTAACATTTTCGAGCCCTGATGTCGGCCTCTGCAAATAATATTTTTCAATATTCAAGTTTTGCTTAAAAAATTAGATCTATGAAGGAACTTTTTGTTCTACACGTTGTATCCTTCCTTCATCTGGTGCGGTGCTGCATCTTTCTGTTACCCACCTTTGTTTCACATACACAATTCACCAGGTGACTAGAATGCCTAGAGCGTGTAGACCTCTTTTCAACCCATTTCGGGTCTAACCTCATCCACACCAGAGCCAGAGAGTTAAGGTTTGCTCTCCAGTCAGCAACTATTTAGAAGAGGATGCTCTGCCGTTTGCGCTAAGCTTTTATTGTTGCCAAATGAACAAAAAAGGTCGAAGGTTGGGTTGAGGAAGCCATGTCACAGGAGATTAGAGCCTAGAGGAAGCTTAACAATTGTGTGTATGGCGATGTGTGTTAGTGTTTGTGTTATCTTCGGATGAAAAGAAAGAAGGACATACATGAGCTAGCACAGGTTCAGCAGGTGGGCTGAATGGTTTGCCATGTTTGCACTCTGTACAAAAGCACAAGGAGACCGGGATGATGGAATTCTATTTGCCCAGCATGCATCAATTTATCCGAGCGGTATTTGTAGGTGTCTTTTTTATTCTTCTATTTGTGTTTTTTCTCCGACTTTCAATACCATCCTTCTGTGCTGCAGTTGCAATTCTTGTGGTTATATTAAGGACATTTTTTTTTCATTTGATTTTTGCGGCGCGCAGAGAATGGATTATTATTGTGTTTTTTTTTCGTCCCTCTTTGGGAGGAGCAGAACTTCTGTGAGCCGTGAGGTTGTGCATTTTTATGACTTTTTCGGATGAGTGCGCTCGAATTCGAAGGCTTGATTAAAATTTGTCATTGAAAGGACTCGAGGCGGGTGAAAAGAACAGAAGCAATTTCTTTCTTTTTTTTTCTAAGCTTTCATATTTTAAAAGGACTTCTTGCGATGAGTATGGAACATTTTCATTAGGTTCAAGTGAAAGAGACTGTGCTGCATGAACGTACATATGAATGGAAGTTTTCCATTAGTACATGAAGAGGACTTCAGTGCGGACTGAAGATGCTGTTTTAATTCTGTTTTAGTGGAAGTTTGTGTTTTTTTTTAAATTATTATTTTGCTTGGATGGAACTGCCGTTGAGTGGAGTCAAAAGAGTCATATGAAAAGAACTATGAGGAGTATGATTTTAAGACTTAGGATGCGGCGAACAAATTAATTGAAATGGATAGTTCGTGCTATGAATGCATTGTGTCTGGGTGACGCCGTAAACTAAGCACCTGCTCTTTAGTTGCATCAATTGATAAGTAAACCATGCGAATCTTGGTGAAAGTTTTTGTAGTTTCTAGTTCGTATTGCCAACGGTTCGTGATGTTGATGTTATTAGCTCTGTTATCATACACATCAGAGTAATGATGCAATTTTCAAATAATAACGAATAAAACACTGCGAATCGAACGAAAGAAAAATAAGTCGAATTTAATCTCCGTCCCCATTTGGACTCAAACCATGGAGAAATCGAAACTTAAATACCTCTGAACTCATTTTTCGTCTTTTGTGGATACTCAACCCTTCAACAAGCGTGCTGAATATGGAGAATGCCTCAATAGATCTGCCAAGTCGGTGATTATGTCGTATGTAGACAGTTATTTTTCAGGTAGGAGAAACTTGATGACGCCTCTGAAATTTTTTATTCATTTCTAAATCCAAATCCAAATCCGTAGTTTCCAAGCCTAGGTTCTGCTATCAATCCTTTAGGTAATTATCGTCATTCAATCACTTCTTAACGTCGGTGATGCATGGGTCCAAATTCTTTAAAAATTGCCGGTTCTTCATCTGCATCGGTCATCTTGAAGCAAAGTTATAGCAATCGGTCGGCAATCTTTTGATAGGCTGTTTTGAATGGTCATTTGCGGTTATCAAGTACTTCTGGAATAATGGAATAATCCAACCATGTACTGGTTCAATTCAGAGCCTCCTGTTGTTGATATGATTCATGGATACTCTATTAAAATTAAGTTCAGTGCATAAGTGCAAAATGATCATCGCGAAGGTGGCTATAAACCATATGGAGAATCCATAAGTTAGCAACGACCTGAAGAGCTGTTTATAGATGAGCATCTCCGTTTTAAGACTAACGCCGTCGTGTTTACACCTCAACATTGGAGTGTAAATTTAGCTTCTCCGATAAGTGAGTCCTAAGTACTTAACCCTTGTCGGGGCTTTGATGACAGTTCCATCCTGATCTCTGTGTTGTTTTTTTCTTTTCTTGCGGAGCTTGTTGGCCGGGATTAAGCTAATCTACGGAGGCACATCAGTTAATCGATTTTTCTGCGATTTATGCAAAGAAACAGCATTTTGTTGAGTATCCAGCCTCGACTGGTCCGACATCAGAAAGTTGAAGAGGAGTGCACCAACCTTTGATACTTGTGCGACACTGGCTCTGATTTCTCGTGTGCTAAGTGTTGCCCAACGGTGTGTAGAAGATTCTGGATGTAAGAAAATTACATAAAATGTATTTAATGACGTTGGAAAAGCTAATTTTGTTGATTTTAAAATAAATTGCAGGACACAGATAGTTTCAACAGCTTTCGCCACTTTAACCTGGTGACCGTCAAAAGACTCGTCACGTCCTGTAAGAATATCAATATTGAATAAAAGGTAGAGTGTAATTCAAGGAATGTAAATCGAATATCTTGATTGATTGTCTTCATGTTAAATATAATAGGACTACCGGTCTAAAATGTCGTTTTTTTTCAAAAATCAATGCTTTAATGAGGAAAAATAGGTATTAATTCAATATTCAAAGTATTGCCCATCGCTAGCCACACATTTTTCCCATTTTTCTGGCAATTCATGGATAACCGTTCTTCGACCGGTTTGGCCGCAATCCACGAATCGATTCATTTTTTGACATCATCGAAATGACGGAAGTGCTGGTCAGCCAGGCCATGTTGTATCGATCGGAAGAGATAGTAATCGGATGGTGCAAGGTCTGGACTATACGGCGGGTGGGGTAGGACATCCCATTTAAGCGTTTCAAGGTAAGTTTTGACGACATTTGCAACATGTAGCCGAGCATTGTCATGTTGCAAAATAAATTTATCGTGTCTTGCGACCGTTTTTGGCCGTTTTTCCTTTAGCAGCTCATAATACACAACACCTTCTGGTCCCACCATATGCTAAGCATAACCTTCAGGCCATGAATATTCTGAACGGCCGTCGATGTGGAGGCATGTCCGGGGTATCCATACGTTACCCGACGTTTTGGATTATCGTAATGTACCCATTTTTCATCACCAGTGACGATTCGATGGAAAAAAAGACTTCTTTTTGTGGCGTTCAAGCAGCATTTTGGACATGCAAAATCGGCGTTCGACGTCTCGTGGCTTCAATTCATACGGCACCCAATGTCCTTTCTTTGGGATCATTCCCATTGCTTTCAAACGATCGGAAATGTTTTGCTGAGCGACGCCAAGTGATTTTGCAAGTTCTTCTTGCATTTGTGACGGATCTTGATCGAGCAATGTCTCCAATTCATGGTCTTCAAACTTTTTCACCTGGCCGGGAAGTTCTTTGTCTTCACCATCTTTGAACCGCTTAAACCACCGCTGACACATTCTAACGTCTTTAGTATAGCCCGAGTAAGCTTCGGTAAGCAATTGATGCGCTTCGGTTGTTTTTTTCTTAAAATGAAAGAAGCATATTAAAACTTCCCGCAAATGTTGTTTTGATGGCACGAATGTAGACATTTTACGGCTTTACAAAAACTTGACCTAGACTAGAAATTCAGCTCAGAGTAATAGATATGAAGTTGTCTGCAATAACCACAGTTTCAACCGGTAGCCCTCTTAGTTCACATGGATGATGTTTTATTTATATAATTTTTCCTCCCGAAACTAGTAAGAATATTAAGACTTTTCACTGATCTTTAGAAATTCTAGATAACTTTGGGTTACCAAGCGTATATGCCTCTGTTCAAAGAAAGTGAGTATAAAAGACTAATGCAAGCTTGCATCATATGAAATGTCCATTCAAGCTCGATTTCGGAGGGCACCTCAAACCTGGTAGATGATCTGGTGCTTCTTAACAAAAATACAGCAATGCCCCTTTTCAAATATTGCCCTTCGATATCCCTGAGCTGGGCAGCCATGTGGGTTCTTGTCTTTACGTGCTCGTCTACTCGTCTTGTTATGTCCTCTTCATCCTTCTTTTTCTTCAGCTTCATAATATGAGCCACATTTGTTGTATTCGTCTTCTAGACGTAAATGTCATCTTACCTGCTACTAAAAAGTCATCAGAGCTTCTGAATGTACGCATGTATAAATGTATTTAAGGACAATCAGCTCGTAGTGGATTTGGATTGGTAATTTCAGTGTGTAGATCTCATTGTAAGAAGATCTTGTGCTACTAGCTAACGCAAAATGTATGGGACAAGCTATCTGTTATCTGTTGTCATTTCATAAAAGTTTTTTTTTACACTTCGGAAGACAATTTTTCGTAACTGAGTTTTGACTGAAGTCCCCAAGTACAGTTTTGGCGTCGTACATCGGAGTAGCTTCAAAGGTTCCGAGTTCATGTAATTGACATTGGCCAAGCTTATTGAAGACCTTCGTTCCAAGCATCCTTTGATGTGCAAACTTAAGGCGTAGTTTTCGGATCACATTTATATTGGCATTACGCTAATTATAGTTTAAAATGTATTGTTTTCTGGCGTGTAGAGTGTCCTCTTTCGCGATGTCCGCTTGAATTCGAGGCAATCTTTACTGCAGCATATTCGGGCAGGAATATTTCCTTACAGAATTTATTTACCCATATTTTTGCCATATTGATTCAAATATTTTACTCCTGTGTTACCTTCTTTCAAAGCTGTGCAGGTTGGTCCATTCTACACGAGAGCATGACTTATAGTATGCCCATGATTGTTTACGTGGAAATTCATAACGCATATCCATGTGAATCCGCAGGTATAATCCTTGCTCTATACAATCAGCTTCGATGCTGTGTCATTGTGAATGATTTTCAGTAAAGAAATACCAAACATCAAAGTTAATTATCCAAAATGAAGCTCAGAGTGCGTTGTGTTTCGCTTACGAGTTTCAACGCCAATAAATCGCTGTCATCAGTCATCGGCACGGATGGATGGAATTTCTCTCTGGTTTGTATAGGAAACAAAACAGGTTACCAGTTGCCCGTCTGTCTGCCAATAGCAGACAAATATGAACCAGACAGCGGGGTTCCATTCCGATGACTGAATTCATTCGTTCAAATCCG
The DNA here is from genome assembly GCA_963555765.1 of Orthonevra nobilis. NCBI lineage: Eukaryota > Metazoa > Arthropoda > Insecta > Diptera > Syrphidae > Orthonevra > Orthonevra nobilis. Next base: position 143,270,198 of record OY743224.1, read on the forward strand.
CCCGTCCTAATTAAAACATATCCCGGGGCGACAGCTACTTTGAATTTTATATCAAATTAAATGTACGCGGTGGATCCTCTTAAATGTTATTCTGCTTTGTACATGTATATGTATAATTAGATACTTCAATTGTGTGTGCGTGAGTGTTTGGGTGAAAGCGCGAATAAGGATGGTTTTTAGCCGCGGGGCGTGATATGCCAGAGTCAGCGGTTTTGTCTAACGGGTATTGAATCATTTTATTTTGAAAATCTCTGCTTTCCTGTTTGACAGAGTATATACAGTTGTTTGAATTTCGAGTCCTTTTGAGGTATCTTTTTTGGCTTTAAATTTAAATCCTACTGTGTTGTGGAGGACGTGGCGTGAATAACTGCTGCAGGGTAATTGCACAGTGCCATAGTGCATGGATTTTTGAAAGTTTGACTTGTTCGCCGGAGAGTCACTAATTTAATTTTGAGTTAATTTTGACTCTTTGCCGACACTGCGATAGCTGAATGTGAAAACTTTATCTATTAAGGAGTTCACGTAAGGAGTCTGGATAGAAGACGGTACGAGTTAGATACATTTGGAATGTTTTCTCTTTCTTTGGAAGTTGAAAGTATTTGACAAACTCTTTTTAGTATCACTTTTGAAAGTCATGCGTTTATTATAACTCGTAGGTCTTGAAAAACAGCTTTTTGTTTTACATGAACCTTTAATCGCTAACATTTTATCTTACGAGCCTTTTAAATATTTAAACTATAAACGATACGCATTCATCTTTTCAGTTTTCTGATATTTTTAGCTTTTAGCTCAACTTTAGCTAAAAGGCTTGCTTGTTTGGGAACTCAACGTACTAATTTTAGGTTTCAGAAAAACTATTGATTTACTCCTCTTAGCTCTCTTTTTCCATCTATCCATTGGCCGTCGTCTTATTCTTTCTGTTTTGATCAACAGCGTCTTCAGCTCCTTTGATATATGTACGTATATGTCCATACCATTAGTCTGCTTTTTTCCATATTTTCGGACATTGGTTTCACTTTCAGCCTTCCCTTTAAAAACGGAATCCGAATTTTGTTTTTTCAGTTTAAATTGTGGGGCCAATCTCTGCATTCGCAGTGTCTTCAACTTCATCCATACCGGGAATTTGTTAGTCGTTGCTGCTAGTGTCCTTATTTGAGTTGCACTTGATTTGTACATACTTTCGTTCAGCTTTATTTTTTTTTTGTGTTTAAGCTTTCAATTGCTTTTTTCGGATCTATGAAACCCAACAGAAATATTTTGAAGCAACTCGCTGCACTTGCTTCAAAACACATTTTTTATTTAGCTGTGCGTTAAAATACTACCTTAACTTCGTCCTTTTTTTGTACGGCTCTATAGCTCAGGATGAACGTGGGTCTCTACTTGGGCCGGTTCCTAGCCTACCACAAGCCTTCAGTTGTGAATTTCAAGTTGGTAATGGCTGCTCTTGACTTGTGCGCGCCACCTAAGGTTGTGTCGTCCTCCGCTGAACGGACGACATAGATTCGAAAGCTATGCAATCAGAGCAATCAGAATCTCATGTTTTTGACTAGGTTAATGTCAATGCAATGTCCGTTTTCCAAGCGTTTTTTCCTAATATTTCGCAAAATCTTTTATCAAAACCGGGAAAAGGCTCCACATAAGGTTGAACCCATGTTTCAGCGACACAGAGCGTGACAAGGTGGGTCTTTATCCCCCCGTTTAGTCGGGGCAGACAATTTTCTGAAAAATTGACTTTAAATGAAAAAAAAAAATTATTTAAAATCAGCGAAAGTTAATGCGTTAGTACAATATAGCTTTCTTATGCCAAGAGAAACGGCAGCGTTTCCTTAATAAATTAAATCATGGTTCTGACTCAAGTTGTTTAAATAAATAAGAAATTTTGAGAAATAATAATTTTCCGTCAGAATTTTGAAAAAAATTATTTATTTCTTCAAATTTTAACAAAATTTTCATTCATTAAGTGTCAATTTCGGTAAATTTCAACAAAATCCGGTGCTAAAAGGTCGGCTAGGTTTTTAGAAATTAAGGCTATTTTTCGTTCTCAAAACGGGAAAACGGATCCATTATAAGATCACTTTGTTGTTCGTCTATCTGTGCAAGTATCAAGTTAAGATTAATATATATGACTGCGGTCCCTTAAAGCTGTAAAAAATCGAGCTTCTTAATCGACGCCGCCAAAAAAAATTGCCTGCTTGGTATATTATGATACTTACGGGGTTCTTCCTGTTCATGCAAAGTCTAAAGGCGTAAGTAAAGGGAAAATTCTAATTAACGTTAATTTGTTTTTACATCACAAAAAAAAATCAAAATCGCAACAAAATCTTATGCGGCATATTTTGATACTCGCAATGGAGTCAAATCCTTAAGGGTAGTGTGCTCAAACAAAAGCGAAAAACTCTTGGATACTCCCTCGCAGCCAATCCGAAATTTCCTTAAGTTTATTGATAAATCAGTTGACCTTTCCCTCCTTAGAGATATCAGCACTCCATGTTCCCAAAGACTGTTGTGAAGTCTTTAAAAAAATAAATGGTGGGCTGGTTTAAATTTGGGATACCATTCAGCATACTATCTGTGTTTCACGACTGTTAAAAATATAATCCGCTCATTTTATAATTGAACGAACTGACCAAACTTAGAAAAGCACAAAAAATTAGTGCTTTTCAGTGAAAAAAGTGTTTTCCATCGTTTTTCTTCATTTTTACAAAAACTAAAATACATTTCGGAACCAAGTGGATTTGACTTAAAACTTAAAATTAATGAGATTAATGGAAAAAAATTGCACTTAATAATGCAATATTTTTTAAAAATTCAATATAAAGATTTAATTTTTTTTTACTTTAAAGTGGAGAGTTTTTCATTTTAAGTCAATTTCCCAATAAACCCCGTCTCCCAATGTGGTATCAACGTAGATATCTTAAATATTTAGCTCCCTACTGAGACGTTGTGGTCAAGAGTTCCTCTTTGAAGATAGCTTATAATGAGTTTAATCTTACTCTACTTACAGATACATGCGGGAAAATCACCGACAAAAATTAAAGCCTCAACTCAGTTAGTCACTGTGTATAAGTCCTTCTTTATTCTTATCTTCCAAAAAAAATATAGCTTTTACTTACTCTAAATGTTTCTATTCTGTTTCCAGATATTGCTTAAAAGCTTTGAAAAATCCGCTTACAGTTGATTCCAACTGTCATTCAAAAATGCAATTAATTTCCTCTTCAACACGTCATCATATAAAGCTGCTGCAGCTAGTAGACGGGAGAGCACAGAGCATTCGTACCACCTTTGGCCAGACGAATTGAATTAAAAAACTTTCTGACATCGGTCAAGCATCCGCTGTTCCTCTGGCATTACCATCAGCACACAAATGATATTTGTCAACGAAGCGCTCCAGTCATCCATCCACTGCAAAACATCATTAATTGCCTGCCATAAAACCAGAATGTGTGTGTGGAGTATTGTTTTTTTTTTCACAGCGAAAACAAAGGGGAAACTATGAGGGCACGGAAGCCCACAGAACATGGCCGACATCAACCCGAAAAGTTCATTTGCATTCGGGATCCTAATGGCATAAAAATACCGCCATTACTCCCACCGTAACCACTGGAGTCAGTGCCACAAGGACTATGACCACTTCCAGCTTTACAACCACCACCAGCACTGCCGCTATCGTCCAATTTAACTTTTAGTTTACAACATTGTTTATGCCCTGGTACTAACCATAAAACCGGAAGTGCAATGTTGTGATATTGTGTGTCATCTTTTATGCGCCCGGAGAAGAGCTACCGTCAGAAAATGCTAAATCCCAAGACAGAGTCCGAGCCGCCATCCATCGCCCATTCCACTGTCAAACCGACCGACGATGATGATATGGCCAACTTCGTCTTCCGGTCTTCGGTGGAGAAAGCAGTGGTCGGGGTCGGTGTAATTCGTGAGCGAATAGACGGATGCAACAATGAACGAGAGTGGAACACACTTAGCCGCCCATTTGACTTTGGCCAGCCTCCCCATTTACGACGAATGACTAAGCCAGCACATGATGCACATCGGAGTTTGGCACTTCCGCTGCGGCCACGTCCACGTCCACGCAAAGTTATTAATAACTCACCGTCAGGAACTGCAACAAATATTGTTAAAGTTTACACATAAATTTCTGTCATGGGAATCATTAATTAGCAGATTATGTGTGCCAGAGTAGCAAGGGTTGTACATGCGAACAGCGGGCTGCATGGATACACCTGTTCAATATTTAGTGGGAACGTGGTTGGCACTTCATTTCATATCAGAAAAAGTGGGCGACTAGGCTTGGGAACGAGTTTATTGATGTTTAGTTGAAAAGCAGAAAGTTAGCCAATCTCATAAGGACCCTAACCGCAAAATGCTTTGCAGGACGGGTGCATCTGATTGGGGGCTTTATAAAGGCGGTTTGGTCATTTATGCAACCATTGTTGGGTGAACTGTTGTGGAACTTCCGGGTTGTTGCACCATTATGGTTGCTATAAAGTTGGAAAATTAAGTAGATGATTGATTCGACGAAGATATTTGATCGGCCAAAGGACAGGCTTGTTTTTTCAGTTACCTACCACTTGACACAGAGGCTTTAAAACATTCAATACGTCCTTTTTTTGGAGGTTATTTAAATCTTCTTTTTGCGACATAAAAAGCGACATTTTTATTGATTGCGAAAGATCGAATTTGTAAGTCCAATTGCGAAACTTGTTCATGGCTCACAAAAGAGCTGTCGTGAAGGGAATTTGTTTATTTCGATCGACCTGAAATTTTCAGAGAAGTCTTCATTGGATCCCAAAGTGGCGGTCAAACTATGCAAACTTTGTGCAAATTTATACTAGCCTTAACCTACGACTTCGTTCACGGAGATATCGGGTTTTTCGCCGCCCGCTAACATCAAAGCGTACTACTTATCCAAACAATGTTTTTTAAAAGAAAATTTTTGTTTGCATAAAATTTCCTCGACGGTAACGCAAATTAATTTGATAGTTATAATTTAACATAACCGACTTAAATAATCCCTTAACAGAATCAAATTAGTTTAAAATACATTTATTAGTAATCAAGTCAACAATTTGTATATTAACCCCAAAGTATAGATTTATGTCGTCGCGGACTTTTTTATAGGAGTTTTTGAGTTCTTCAACTTTTCAATAGAAAAAAGCTAAACATCAGCGTTCGACACTTTCGACTTAACTTATAATATAGGTCGCCACGAAAGATACTGATATTTAAATGGGATAAAATATAGATTATGTCCACACTGATAATCAATTATATGATTGCTAGAAGAATTTTTAAAATCTGATAAATATTTTAGAAGATTACCTCCTACAAACGAACTTTACCATTTTATTATATTAGTATAGATGTAAATACCAGTGTTGGTTGCCTACACCTTGGCAAATATTTGAGTGTCAATTTGTTTGGAGTTCTACATTCCTATCATAAAATCCTACTGGTAGTGACCATGCGGTTGTTGACGAGTAATTTTACTTATCTGTTTTAGAGGTGAAGTTTCGACGGTTCCAGTCATCGTACTTTCAACAACTCAACTTAGCGCCTAACAGCAGACAATTGATTTCATGGGGCAATTTAACAACATTTAAAAGCATGCAATTATTTCTACCATCCAACACAATATAAAAGCTGAAATACCAATCAGAAAAAAAATATATTTTGCGTCTTGTGCAACGAATTTAATAATTTAGTGGTGTTATTGCGAAATGAATGTTGTATCCCAGCAAAAAAAATTTGTAAGGTTTGTCTGGCTACAGTTTAAATAAGGCATACACAAAAGGATAGAACTTATTGAGTGCCCATGATCAAATAACCCAGACTTGTTGTAAGATACAAATAAGGTAAGCAACTCAAAGCGGAAAGTAAACAAAGAACGAATGTGCTGTTTGTTAAGTTTTTTATGTTCATTTAAATATAATTTTCTAAGTAAAGTAAAGTAAATTTTTTCAATGACACTTTTGTGTGGATCATCAAGCCTGTAAGATCATCAAGCCCGTAATATGTAATTTACTTGAACTTTTCAGAAAAAAATGTAGATTCATATTGTAATAGAAATCTATCAAGAACAAGACCCTTTTATCATCGAAATTCACCCTTCTTCACAAAATAATGAATCGTTCACAAAATCATCAACAACCTTGTTCAATCCTCGAATAGGCAGTGAGCTTAAGTGAAATTATGTTCCCTTTTCTTATTTTACGCCTCTAATTCCAAGAGTTCACCTGTTGCAGATATTAAAGGAGCTGCTGCTCTACTGAAAACAGCTTTAGACCGGCACACTGAGCTAGTAACAGAGCAAAAAAAAAAAGTAAAATCGTCGAAAAATTGTTTGGCATACCTGCTGCTTAAGTCTACAGTTTACCGATTAAAACAATCGAAGAACTTGTAGACTTAGACAAAAGGTTGCAGTTGGAGCCTAATTTTCAGAATGATGTAGTGAGTGTAAAATCTAATTTCAATTTCCCCTTGTTTGTGAAAAAAAATATTGAGGACATTATTACAGGCTACGAAACTAACGGGCAATGTCTCAACAAATTTTGGCACCATAATAGCCGCACCAAATAACTGACATAAAAAGGTACGGCCGTAAAAAAGGAAGCCAATCTCACTAACTTTTATTTAAAAAAAAGATGATTAAAAATGTTTGTTTATAGTTTAAGATCAAATTAATCATAAATCAAATTGTTTTTAACGAATAAGAAAGTATTCCTTTTTTTAAATTGATCCTAAGTCTTATCTTAGGTTTTCTCTAATGCTTATGGTGAGGAAATTGTAAAGAAATCCACAAATCTTATTGAATGCCTATATTAATACAGAGTTAAGCCTTATGGTGTATATAAGGTATCCAAACGTATACTTGATTAACATTAATTAATAAGTAATTAATAAGTGACAAAATAAGTGTCACATCTATATATCCGTGTTCTGCTTCCATGGCGCAAATAGTATATGCAGTTTCATTTCTTAAAAGTTTCATGTTTATATGTTTTTTTTTGTTTTTATTATTTGCTCGCAAGTACCACAGAGCGAGTGGAAGAATGAGGAGAAGAACGATAGATTTTTTGTTGTGGTTTGAGAAATTTAGATGTATTTGGTTTGAATTAATTTCCATGGGTTAAGCCCGAAATGGGACGAATGATTTGATATCGACTTATTGAAAGTTTGGACGCTTTGGCTTAGCACCCTGCTGTCAGTTTTATGCCTTCACAGCAGAGATATATACACATAAATCTCCACACCACAATACGAACTCAAAGCTCTAGCCGATACAAAAACCACTACAATAATGCCACCCATCAGTCACACTTCTATTGCTGTTAGACTAATCCAGTGATAGTGCCATTAATTTGATACCAATGGTCAACGGTGACTGGACTAGGAGTTGAACCTACGACCCGTCAATCAAAGGCAGGCGCTCCACATCGAGCGCCACCCAAACAAAATAAGAGATCTTGAATGCAAAGCGATATTCTTTATAAATAACAAGCCTTTAGTTTGAGGACATAATCTGTATTGAAATGAGGATTATATAAGAATTACTTTTTTAGTTGGGATTGTTTTCTACCCAACCAAATGAAGTGTCACATCTATATATCCGTGTTCTGCTTTCATGTTTATATGTTTTTTTTTTGTTTTTATTATTTGCTCGCAAGTACCACAGAGCGAGTGGAAGAATGAGGAGAAGAACGATAGATTTTTTGTTGTGGTTTGAGAAATTTATATGTATTTGGTTTGAATTAATTTCCATGGGTTAAGCCCGAAATGGGACGAATGATTTGATATCGACTTATTGAAAGTTTGGACGCTTTGGCTTAGCACCCTGCTGTCAGTTTTATGCCTTCACAGCAGAGATATATACACATAAATCTCCACACCACAATACGAACTCAAAGCTCTAGCCGATACAAAAACCACTACAATAATGCCACCCATCAGTCACACTTCTATTGCTGTTAGACTAATCCAGTGATAGTGCCATTAATTTGATACCAATGGTCAACGGTGACTGGACTAGGAGTTGAACCTACGACCCGTCAATCAAAGGCAGGCGCTCCACATCGAGCGCCACCCACCTGTGTGCTTGAGTAATTGCTGCTCCAGCACTTGAACTTAAACAGAGTGTTACAAAATGAAGAAAATATAAACATTGAATGACGTTGGGTGTGTTGATTAGGCACTTAAGGCTCACAAGGATGTTAAGAATATTTAGATACTTTTTTTTTCTTATTTTTCAATATTATCCAATCCTAGTTCAAAAACTATACAAAAAACAAATACATGAGTTGGAACTAGAAACGGTAATCTTTTGTTTTTAAAACCGCTGTTTCAATTATGACCCCATCTCCGACTCTTGTGTCAAGTCAAAAACTAAATTTTAAAAAAAACCTTTCTCGTGAACAACTGAAAAACAGTTTATGCAAGCTTTTGATTCTCTTCAATCTAATTACACGCAAATAAGTTCAAAAGTTCAACAAAAACTCACGAAAATTATATCACAAATGTTTACCCTTTTCGGAAGAGTATTCAGCGCAGTTTGGTTATCCACGAAACAATAGTCATGGAGTAGAATACGAACAAAACCCAGTGAAACAATGAGCTACCAATGAAACCTAGACGGGATGTAGTAGGATGTAGTAGATACTATTCCAGCGAGCTGTGGTGCACCGCAGCTTCATGGTACCGTGCGCCAAGCTGATAATGCGAGACACACTTTTGTCTTTGGCAAGCGATTAAAGTCTGAAGACAAAGTTCAAACCAAGAAGTGCACCATCGGGGCCCAAAAGATGGGATCCAAAATCCACATAGTGCACTCCGGACGCACAGTTGCGTCTTCTGCTTGCCGAGTACCCGAAGGATTAAGGAAAGATAAACATTTGTAAGGATTTCCAGAGAAAACTTTCTCTAGCCCAAGCGTACACCGGCATACATGTGTACATTCCTCTATGAATCTTTTACGGACTCTGTCCAACACACGTTCAAGGATTCATTCCTAAAATGTACCTTCGAATGCTTGCAGGCAAAATACGTTTCTGGCCGTCACCGTCATTCCTTGCATCCCTCACCAACATGTAAGCCTCGTTAATACTTGCAAAGCGACGTGGAATTAAACGCCAGGGTACTCTTAATCTACGAGCTGCAGGAATAGAGAAAGCTACAATGCTGAGACTAGATATCGAACTCGGCACTCACACATGCACTAAGAAGTAGTTTTCTTTGGACTCGCACGCAAATAGAAACAAAAGTTTTGGCGAAAAACCCCGCAAATCCCTGATCCCCATCGGCATATCACCTGAAAAGTAACCTAGCCTAGGCAAACAATGTACTCTTCAATGGTCCCACTAGCGCCAAATTAATCGCCACGGCAAATTGCAGTCGACGATGACGCAGCAGGCATCACTGCTGACGACCGACCAACCATCCGACCACCCAGCAGCACCAGGGCACGGGCAGAGAAACTCATTACTTCATCTTGGGATTAAACTTTGAAATGAACTTGGCGCACGATGGCATTTTCGCCAAAAGTTCAACAGTAACATCCCTTCGTCCCTAGACCTGGCCACCTTAATGGCAAACGAAGTTATTATTACATCGCATTGCGATATTTTATTGCAGTTCAGCGCGGAAGTTTTGCCGCTACGATGCGATGAAACTCAGGGCAACAGGGAATTTCGTAAGCAGCAAAAAAATTAAAAAAAAAAAAATATGGCTGACGGCAGCGAGGATCTCAATATTTAGATTCACCCACCCGCGGTGCCAGTGCCAGTGTTTACATTGTGTGCAAGTGAACATCTGGAAGCTATTTGACACTTTTTTAATCCTTTATGTTGAGCGAAGGTATGAGCGAAATGATTAAAATGCCACGGCAACAAGTTGACTTTGGCTTCAACTGCAAATGAAGTTGTTGCCAGAAAGTTAGTTGGGAAGGATTACTGCCTTAATGACTTTCGGCAGTGATTTCGAACTGAAGTTTGAGGCCTTTATGGAGACACATTAATCGTCTCATTCGTATTCGACTTATTTTAAGGATCAGAGCAAGAGTTCTTAGACAGGTTTACAAAGTCTTTAACAGAAGACTTGTCTAGGGACTCATTTGTCATCTGAATGAAAACTTAAGCCCGTCTTATAAGTCAATTAGTTTGAAATATTTTTTCAGTCCATTTAGTTTAAGATTTCATAGGTACTTTGTTGGTCCTTGGGGAGAAGTTGTCTGTTATTTGTTTATTTACTCAAATACTAAAAAGAAGCAATGTTTGCAAGTTTGTATGTCTGCGGTTATCTTTGAAACTACTTATCCGATTTCAAAAATTCTTTCACCAATATTTACAATCCACTAACAGGATGGACAAGGGTTATCCCGTTTAAGGGGGTGTTCTAGTCTAGAAACATAAAAAAATTGATTTTTTTTATTTTTTCAAAGTTGAACTGTTCAAGAATATATCTACAAGAGGATTTTTGAAAATTCAAATTATTTTCAGATATATCGGTGTTTTACTGACCCGGCATCTAAACTGATTCGGCCTGAATTAATCGAACAAAAGACATGTACTACTGTGTCCAAAGAATAAGGTGACATTGTATTTATTTTGAAAATTCTTTATTTATTCTTTCAAATCAATTTCATCCCCTTCAAAGTAATCCCCTCCCGATGCAATGCACTTATGCCAACGGATTTTCCAATCTTTGAAACACTGGTTGTAGTCACTTTCCGGGATGGCCTGCAGTTCCGTCTTCGCTGCGGCTTGAATCTCCTCTATCGTATCAAAACGGTGTCCCCGGAGCGGTCTTTTGAGCTTGTTGAACAGCCAGAAGTCGCACGGCACCAGATCAGGTGAATACGGTGTTTGCGGAACGATATGGGTTGAGTTTTTGGCGAAATGATCACGCATTACGAGTGCGGTATGGGATGGTGCATTATCGTGGTGTAAAAACCAAGAATTGTCTTTCCACAATTCCGGCCTTTTTAGGCAGATAGCGTTACGCAAATGAAGCGGTTTTTTTGGTCTCGGCTCTCCTTTGACACGATATTCGCTCGATTGATCAGTTGTTTCAGGGTCGTAAGCATAGATCCAAGTTTCATCGCCAGTTATAATGCGTTTCATGACATCCTGGTTGTCGGAAAGCATTGTTTCACACACTTCAACGCGACGCCTTTTTTTCCAAAAAATTCAATGTTTTCGGTACCAGTCGAGATTTGACGCGCTTGAGGCCCAAAGCATCCTTCAAAATGGTATTGACTGAGCCTTTCGATAAGCCAACTTCATCAGCAAGGTCTCTAATCGTTAATCGATGGTTTTTCAACACCAAATCTTTGATTTGTTGGACGTGAGCTTCATCGGTTGAGATTGATGGTCGCCCAGAACGCTCTTCGTCTTGGACATGTTCACGGCCAGCTTGGAAATCACTATAACACTTGTAAACATTTTTTTTAGACATAGCCTCATCATCAAAGGCTTTCTGCACCATCCTCAACGTATCCGCAGCAGAAAATTGATTCCGCAAACAAAATTTAATGCAAATTCTTTGCTCAATAAATTTCGACATCGCAATAAACGAAAAACTCACTTTTAGCTGCTCACAAAACGACGCGTATCTCAAACACTATGAATATATTTTGACATGAAATTTCACATAGATGTCACTGACAGTGCTACCAACCTAAAAAGAAAGAAAAATTTCCAAATCCTTCGACGCGCGCAGTTTAAATTCATATGTCACGTTATTTTTTGGACACAAGACCCCAAGGTGACTTGAATCTTTTAAATTTAGTGTTCACTTACGTCCAGCTGCTAACAGTTAAATTGTAACCTTCAAACCACGTGGACGTATATATGTGCTTTGAGTAAAATTAAAACATTGTGAAATATTTTTTTTTTAATCAAATGGATAAAAAATCCTCAGCGCAAAGGATTACGCGTCCAGATCGACAAACCAAAAGGCGATTTCACGGCAATGCTGTGAAACGAGACAACGGCAACGCCCGGATTGACCGCTCCGAGATACGATCATCCAACGCATCAAAGGAGGCCAGAACAACAGAATAAGGATAGTAGTAAGAGTTTTTGCTCATTTATACTTAATATAATATAATATTGTTGATTGTGGAAATAAATGGGTTTAAAAACAAAAAATAAAAAAAAAGGAGGCCAGAACTGCTCGATATGAAGAGAGAACCGCGGAAAATAGTGTTTTCGAAGTCGAGTAAAGTCCGATGTGTGAAGCAGGAATGGCAGATTGAATTATTGTTAGGTAACAAAATCATTTCATGACTTAGACTGCAAAAAACTTTACGCGAAACTTTAAACCTGTTTTTCTCGAAAGTGTCTTTTTCAAAACAATATCTACCCACGATTTCTCATGTTCTACTGGACCGATTTACATGAAATTTTTAGAGAGTCTTCTTTATAGACTTGTATGTGTCTTTTTTTTAATAGTCAAGAAACGTGGCACAAAAATTGTTTTTGTGAAAAAAAATCTTTCCAACTTTTCCGTAGTTTAAGACATTGCGACATTATTCTAGATTAATAATCTTTTTTTTTTTTTGGTTTCACATTGCCAGGAGGGTTGAAATCGTGGGTATGATTTGAGATTTTTTGAGACCCCCAACAGCTGCTAATTTTTGAAATTTTCGGATTTTTTTAATTTTTGATTTTTTTTCTGTATGCTTGTTATATAAATAAATAACTAAGGAAAAATAGAATGTAAAAATATTTATTGCCTTTTTTTTATGACACTTCAAAAATTACATGAAATTCCTTGCCTCTAGACTAGAATACTCCCTTAAATGAAAACCTCACTCGTGGTGACCATGAATCAAAATACCGGTCGATCGAATGCATTTTTTATGAAGGATACTCTAAACGGCAAGAAATATTTAATTTTTTTCCAAAGAAAAGCGGTACTACACTAAACTACGCTCTTTACTGGCTTATGAGCAAAAACGATACCTTAAAGCAAGTTTCTGCTTCATAGGGCTTTGGAAAGCAAGAGCCACGACTTGAAACAGTTTTTAAGACAATAAGATGAACATGTTGAAAAGTTGGGCGACATACCAGTAAAGTATATTCCATGTTATGCCATTCGATTCAATTCTTTCGATTCAATAAAAAAAATTCAAAATTATCGTGGAATTAGAAGCTGCAAAATATTATTTTGTCAAAAATTAACCTAAAATAGAGGCGAGCTTTTCAATCTGGGCTTCTTTTGAAGAACTAAAATTAAAACTAATGCTTTGGAATGCTACTGTCGATGACTCAAGACCGAAAAGATGAATGCCAGATGAAAAACGATGACTCTTCTGTTAATATTATTCCGGATAACCAATTCGGTTTCAGAGCTGGGCATGATTGCATACATGCGGTGTCTAAACTGGTATCGAATATCCAATGGAACAAAGGTAAGAAAAAATGCACGTGTGCCTTGCTGATTGATTGACTTGGAGAAGACCTTCGACACAGTATTGCTGCAGGGACTCCTTTCGCTCGGCATAAGCAAACCGCTAGTGTACATAATCTTAGATATGCTCACCAGCAGACAGTTTATTGTGAAAAATGGTCTTCTGGGAGTTTTGAAATTGACAACGGTCTACAACAGGGTGTAGTTATTTCGCCGATTTTATTTACGATCTTCACAAGCGATCTTGTAGGTTCTCTCCGCCACTCCATAGTGTACGCGTACAGGTCAAGTCTGAAGACCGAAGTCTTCGTAAGTCTTTTGCAACATGATTTCGATAGGATTCAGGGATATTGCGATGGTTGGAAGTTGAAGATCAAAGCGCGAGACCATTCTGTTAAGGGCTTCTCTGATACTTAAAAAAAAGTGGTGAATGCTCTGCGGTGAATAGATTAAGTTAAAGCCTCTAATACCTTGTGCCTTCGTACCTCAAGCTTCCTATTTTGCAGACGGGTACCTATCTTACATGATCAGAACTTGTAGAACGAGTTTGAACTTTAATTTTAAAAGTGTTTATATGGAGCACCATTTCCACCATGTTTGGTGTGTTACTGGGAAAATCAAATTATATATTTAAGTTTAACTAAAAAGCTATTTAACTGCTTCATACCTTGGTAAAATATGCTAAAATAATAGTTTCTTTCCGTGGTTCCAGGACTCTAAGATGAACTCAAATTATCACTAGTCTGTCTTTTAAAAAGTCGTTTGATTTACCCATTTTGATGTTCAATCACTTTTCAATTGTCGTTAAAATTCAATTCTCATAACTCCCTCGTCAAAATCCAAAAACGTGGTTGAGTCGAGATTTTTGTGAGGCATATTAATAGCTCACTATGCAAGGCGTATTCAGCGCAATAAAAAAATATATTAAAAAGATTGCGGATGCTTTAAGCCCTTATGGCAATTCTTTTTTTTGAGTGTCACCTATACGTCGATGAAAGAAATACTTCGGAGCAGGACCTTTTAAGCATAACTCCCCATACTATTGTCGGAATGAAGCTTTAAGGTCTTGAAGAAAAGTCTGTTCCAGAAATCGGCTTAAATTTGTCCTGTAAAGTCGCATTCTAATATCTTCTTATTCTTATATATCTTTTGCAAGTTGGTCGCACCCTTAGAAAAAAAAAATCTGTATGTATCTTATCGAACCATGTGCGGCAAGTAATAAGCACTTTAAATAACTATATTTTTTTCAGGCTCATACCATGTCAGCCGTCTTCTGCTTATATAAATTGAAACTAATCAAAGCTGCAAGAACCAAATAATTTCAGCTTCGCGAAAAGGATAAACTAACCAGATTTTATAAAGGACTTCTGTATTCTACGACAACGTAACGACGCGTAGTTCATTTCATTCGCAACTATTTGTTTGATTATATTTTCAAAGCCCTGCTGTGAAAGGATTCCTAAAATAACATCCTTGCAATATCAATACGAACGGGACAAACTTCAAATTTGCATTTGTAGATTTTCATTTTCTGATAACGAACAGCTAATGTGACTATCACATGGAAATTGGCAAAAGTACTCACAAAAAATAGAACGTCCTTTACAGGAAACCATCATCTGTGGAATGGTATCGAACTGAATCCGCGACAAACACACGCACAATGAAACATCAATTCCCAATTCTGTCATAATCCAAGTGCCACATCTCGCAGCAAAGATTTCCTTCAAAAAAAAAGACACACACAGCAGTGGGTCGCCCGAAATGCAGAAAACAACACTCTCTTCATTCATATCCCTGAGAGAGTCCCAGATTTTGGGATGCCATCGGAGAAAAATCGCAACATAACCAACAGATATTACCGACAATACCAAGTCGAATTGTGCGGCAATAAATGGACCCCAACAGTGTACCCAGAGCAGAGCAGCCCACACACCCCCCAATGCGTCCCCAAACGTACACAACATAGCCCAGCATACCGTCGCAGGACGCAGTCAATGCGGGAAAACTTTCCGGAAAATGCGAACATTTACCAGAAATTTTTATTGGCAGCAAATTTTATGATTTCTGATAAAGTGATTTCCACAGGGAAATCAAATTTTTGTTCCATGAAAAGCACTGGGTTCTTCCTGGCGTATCCTTTTTATTTATTTGTTTTTTTCGTTTCGTTTTCTGCTTTCATCTTCGACAGCTCTGCGGCGGGCGCGGCAACAGTCTGCCTGCAATTTGGATTGGAATCAAACAGATGCTCGATAAGATTGTTGTTCGCTCTTACCTGAAGCTCGCTTGGTGTGAATCGATCACAGTCACTCAAAGTACCAGAGAGCCGATTCTTCTCTGATCCCATTGTGGCATTTATGCTTACGCAGTCCTTACAACAACAAGAAATATATATTTACGAAAATCTGTTGTGTAGGAGGAAATGAGGTGCCTCGGCCGCAACCACTCTCCGAAGGCGCAATCCAGTATTTGGGATTTATGATCTCGTTTCAATGAATTGGTATAGTAAAGAGGGACACTATCCGATGTCAATATACGGCACGGCGAGGTAAGGTATTTTAGTGTTGTGTGATATGCTTTGTTTGGAGGGATACGGGAGTCAGGAATTGATTGAAGGTATCGATACTATGGGATGTGTTGAATAAATAACGATTGGTGAGCCAATTGAATTGGGATTTGTGGCAGCGACGCGGCGGTGGCAGAGGTTGATTGCTCTTGGGTTTCTCATTTCGCTAATGAAATGAAAGGGATATGAAGGCAACCAGGGAAATTCAACATCGGCCGTGGTTTGATGTGTTTTGTGCGAGTGGAAGTTTGTTTTATTTATATGAATTCCAACTAAGCTCCTGCTGTTGTTGATTTATGATTTCTGTGAAAGTTTTCGCATAACGATCAGGTGGAAAGCTGAATAAGTAAAGTAATAATTCCAACGCCAAGTTTATTGATATTTTTGTTGTTGTTTAGAAATATTTCAGGTCATGATTTAATGATAATTTAATCCGGCAAGTGAGCGAACTCTTCATATTTCAATTTTCAAATTTATAAATAAGAAAAGAAAAGAGCGGTTTTTCCCCTTGTCAAAATGGGAATTTAATTAATTCCAATATTAAGAATCAAAAAGCTGGATGGTATTTAAGAATTATGAAAACATCATAAATTTAATATATTTAATATAATTTTATTTTAAAATAACATTTTCAACCCTTAAAACAAATAAAGCCGACTATCTTTACAAATAAAATTTTTCTATACACGTGTTAGTTACCGAACTCCTCATAAGCGGATAGGCCGATTGCGATGAAATTTTGTGCGTGTGTTTGAGCTGGTCCCTAGATGGTTAAGATATACTCACTTTTTTTTTTAATTTTTGACAGATTTGAAAAAAAAAATTGTAGACTTTGTTAAGAAATAAACTGCGATTGCAGAGCCCGGTTTGAATTTTGAGGATGATTGTTTTATTTTAATGCTTTGCAAAATTTCTTAAACCCGCTTAGCAGATATGTAATTATTTTTAAATCATTCTTATTATTCCTTCAAGATGAATGTGAAAAAATAAACAAAAGAAGGAAATCACTTTCTGTTTTTTTTTTCTTTGTTATTATTTTTAACCCTTTTTGAAATTTGAGTCCGATAAAAAACTGAAAATACTATAAATATTAATTTTCAAATGAAAATGAATATTGAGCTTAGATATTTGTAAAACAATATTTGAAAGACTCAGCTGCGCCCTTTTGCCGGGGTTTTCCAGGACTTTATTTTTATTTTTAACTGATATGAATTTAGGCAGGAAAACGTATCAGAACTTCAAAAAATACGATTACAAGACGAAGGGTGACATCTGAAAAGAAAGATAACAAAACTGTTCGATATCTTAAGAGTAACCCTTCATAACGTAAATGGAGGAATAGTTCGGAGAAGATTGGAAAAATAGGGAAAAATTGCTTATATCGTGCAGAAAATCCCTCACATCAACCCAAAAATCTTTGACCTCGTGAATATAAATATATAAATAAGCTTCCATTTTCTGGAAAGAAGAGAATGTGTTCATATGGGGGTAATTATGGAAGGAAATGCTTTTATTCTGTCAAAAGTGATATATTTATCAAAAAGCAATGCTCTCTAGTCCATTGTTTGATATTACTATGATTTACTGTAGAAATGTGCAAAGTTATGATTCTATCATTTTTGACAAATTCGGAGTTTGTTGATGAATGTGAAAATGTAGTGGTATAAGTACGAACTCCAATTTCCTACTCTAACTTTAGTTGCTATCGCAACAAAAAATATTGATAACAATGGTATTTTCTTGAAAATAATTAACTAAAGACATATATTGCCAACTATTGAAAAAATAACTCTATCTAAGCATTAAATATCCTTGCGTGCATTAAATGCGTAATCAACAACATCATTCAATGTTCGCATATTTCTTTATTTTTCAACCCCCCGTTTTAAATTATTCACTGAAATGCTGGGACAATCATAACTCAAACGCATATCAAAATCACATGAAAAACCTTTTTTAATAATTTATTCTAGAAAATGCCGCCACAAAAACAAAACGCGTATTCTTGGATGTGACATTTCGTTTGGTTGCGCAGAAGACTAAACCATATTCAATTCGCACTAACACTATTAAATTTTCAAATTCCAAAAGCTGCAAATTTCTTTTCACTTAGCTAATTGGAGTTCGAGCTTATACACTGGGTTGGATGGACGAAATGATTGCATACTGGTGTTTCCCATGAAACTCATTGTCTACTGTTAGGTGTTGAGTTGAGATTTTATGAAACATTTCCCGGTAGAGTATATTTAATGTCACTTTTATTATTTATTGTTGTAGCGGCAATAGCAGTTTATCTTCTGTGAAAATTGCAAGTGTCTCCCATTAATGGTTTAGGAGATAAAGCTTTATAACAGACGGGCGGACAGCGGAGGCTTAGCAATAGGGTTCCTATTGATATTTTGGATACAAAACCCTAAAAAGTAGTTTTCGGGAAGTGTTTTTTTTTCGTAATTAAGCATCTAATATCTTCCGAAATCGCTCTTTAGTTTTTTAAGAGGGAAACCATTTGTAGACCTGTGTTTTTTAAGCCAATGAAGAAAAATTGTTTTCATTTAGAATTAATTACGAATCGCGACTTCCGAAATCAGGAACAGAATCAGCAAGCAATTGGAATATTCCCAAACAACAAAAAACAAATAACCTATTTTCATGAATGAATAATGAATAATGAAGCATAAAACAATAACAAACCTGTTATTTAGCGATCGCGTTTTCTTTTACTTTTCAATGCATTTTTATTTAAGTACTTTAGAATCATACTACATGCCAGGTGAAAAACCTTTATCAAGCTTTAAGCTACATAACTATAATATGATAATAAAATTTACTAAGAACGATCGGGCACCCGAAGCTAAACAGAATTTCAAATCTATTCTTTTCCAAGAAAGTACTAAAAATTATTTATCAAAAACATGACTGAATTAAAAACAGAAAAGAATTGTTTGAAAACCTAAGTAAATGCACATATTTAAACTGAAAACATCTATCCTGTTTCAAGGTCATACGTCAACCGAACTGTCATTCCGGACTTTATACAACCCGTTCGAAGAAATTAACTCTGCTACGGGTGTCTTAAGGCTTATCCGTCTTCGAACGAACCAAATAAAGAAGATCTAAATCTATCGATATCAAAGTTAGCACAGAATTTGGGCCTGTCTTACGAGACTTAAATCTAAACCTTTCCAAAGGTCAACGTTCGCTTAAAGCCAGTTGACCAAAGAAAAATCCGTGTCGGTATTTCATATGAATGGAAAGAACAATATACTAGACAAACGCGCAATCCCAAAAGGAATCCATCAAGCAAGGGAAGGATCAATGATACAGCTACCCACCTGGACCTCCACGTCTTATTGCAGTCAGCGTTAAGCCGGATGTTAGAAATAGTGCCCAGCAATGTCCCACTAATTGACTCAAAATCGAAAGTTCTGATGCTTCAAGCTCTGTAGAAGTATTTTGAAGATATGTTAGTAGATCAGTAGATATCTTCTGGATCTATCGATCTATCTACAAAAGTATGGTTAGGAAAGATAGCACCCCTTCTACAAAATGGCAGCGGAAAGTTTAAAGGTAAACATCATAAATCATGACATAGAAGGTGAGGGACGGCTATAGCTGTCTAGGGAAATTTTGTTGACGTCTAATGAAGAAGAGGTCTTTTGTTAGAGTCACCAGAAGGGAAGAAATTTAATGAAAATAAAATAAAAGAATAAAAATTGATAAAATCAATTTATTATTTAACCAAAAGTGTGCCTCCTGTGGCCTTCTCTTCTCAGGTCTGTTTGGATCCACAACCTCAGAATAATATTCAGAATAATCTGCAAGTTGAGATTCGACTACTGCATAAAATTAAAGAAAGAAAAGAAAGGTTTCCCGATTGTGTCATTGGTAAAGTTGTCGATCAAATATTTTTGCATCGGTTTATCTAGCTTTATGCTTAAATTGAAAAATCGCATTAACAAAGGCCAGACTTTACCAGCGAACTGGAAATAACAGTCGAAATGAAAAATGCAGGACGGCATACAACAATACACAAGAGGCAAGTAACTCAGCCTCAATGCAATTTAAATGATGAAGCCCTATTCATCTTTCAATCTGCTTACGCTCTTCAAACTATCAACTATCTATCTAAGAGTATCACCGAGAATAAAATGAATTACATTGTATCCAAAGAGGAAGCTAACGTACTGGTATTCGTTATTCCTGAGCAAAATCCCTTAACAAAGTAGTGAAACTATTTTTATTCGCTTTGTGCAATCTGATTGAATTTGAAATTGAATAGCATTCTCATCCGATTATAGAAAATTCAATTATGTTCGCATATTACCTATTCCCTCATTTGAACAACAAAAAAAAAATGTCCTGATTTTCTTTTTTTTATAAGAAAATGTTTGTTTTCTTGTGACCCTAAAACATCGTTTATTCAACACTCAATTAGTTGAAGCTAAGATCAAGATTACATTTTTTTAAGTCATTGAACTTGCAATGTCTCCGGCAAAATAATCAAATCCTTCGTTTCTAGAATCAAACCCATACATTTGTTCCTTGTTACTGCACCTGACTACGTAACGTCATCACATTGAACATCTTTACCGCTCACGCCCACCGGATGTATTTCCAAGAAATTTGTCGATATTGCTTCCTTCTTTCAGAAGAAACGTCTTAGACACTGTGCAACCAACTACAAATGATGGCCTGATACTTTATACGTGTCTGAATCATCCTTTCTGTGCAGTAGCACCGCCTCGCCTGCTTTCTTCACGTTTTCCCATCATTTAATTTCCTTCAAACGGAATCACCTTTCGGGTGCAAACAAAGTCATAAATTTTAAGTAGCAGCAGCTTCCTTCGACATGTTTCGCTCGCACGTGTGTATAGAATAAATCCTATATCTCTCTTCTTCTCCAAGGATATCCAATCGATTCAGCATTGTGCACACTCTACGTACGAGATAAATTCGCCACCAGAGTGTGGGCATAATGTCCGCCAATACGAAAAAATAAAAATAAAAAGGATATACGAGTAGATAGAAGCGTTTCTCACATCTCAAGGATTAAAATGAATGGCGACGAAGAACAGATGTAACTGATGTTTAAGCATTGGGGTTGAATCTTCGGATGCTGAATGAGGCGGCAAAAACGTTGGTTAAAATAAATTTCAATTTCACACACCTCTGGGCGGCGGAAATAACAATTTCATTAAAACGGACACGCTGAACACATGGACACTGTGGATGGGGGACAAAAAAGGATATTAGTTCGGGTCCGAGAGTAATTTAATCCGAGTCGATGCCAAATTAATGGAAAAGAACTGCTTTCTTTTCGGAAGTGTCCAATTAATTGGCGCTGAATTAATTCCTGTTATTTATGGTCAAAACGTTGGCCCTAATTATTTGAATTGAGTTGGATTATGTACGTTGAGCCGTATTGCAATTATCATAAACAGGAGTAAGCATTCCATTGAGAACTGTTCTGTGTTTTGTTATCACAAAGGTTACATTGAACCGAATTGTGATCTTCTTTAGTATGATACTGCATAATTAGCTTTTAGTGCTGCGTAAATTATTATCTATTAAGTTGTAAGCTTATCGACATAGGTGGAAATTAAAAGATGTTGTCGCAACAGTTTGCGAGATAAAATCGTTGACCCGCTGTTTTTAAATCTAACAGAGCCCCTTCCAGTTCACTGAGGGGAACTGTTTTGATTTTATTCAATGGCAGAGATGAATTCAATAGACTCATGGAATGGCCGTCGGAATCCAGAATATGATTAGCGGTGATTTGAAAACTTCCAAGGCTCCGGGCTTCGACGGAGTAAGAAATGTGCACCTCAAGAATGTTCAAAATATCGGGTTAAGTTACCTACAAAAATTTTAACGACTGCCTTAAGATTGGATATTTTCCCAGTGTGTGGAAGGTAGCAAAAGTGATATCCATCTTGAAGCCTGGCAAGGAAACTACTTCTTCCCCTAATTACAGGCCCATTCGCTCACTAAGTTCGTTAACCAAGTGCTCAGAGAAATAAAGTAAAATTGAATATTGTTATATAGACTCAAAAAATGTCGGGTTTAGAACTTTTCAAAGCGCTGTCAACCAAGTGCATCGTTTGACAAGATATGTAAAACAAAATCTCGGTACAGGGAAAAGCAAAGGAATGGCAATGTTTGACGTTGAAAAAGCATTCGACACTGTCTGGCACAATGGGCTACTACATAAGATGCTCAATTTTGAATTTCCGACGTACCTTGTAAGAATCATCCAATCTTTTTTATGTTTTCGCATCTTCAAAGTCTCCTTAAACAATGTCCTGTCAAACATTTTCCACATTTCAGATGGAGCTAATATAATATATTCCGGTGTTATTGTGCATTGACCATAATTGCTCTTCTGCGGTAGCGTGCGCGCCTATCAGGCTTTTGTTGGCGAGTTAAAACTTGATGCGGATTGAGCCGTTCGTTGTCGTAATCGAAACTCAGGACTTGTTGCCTAAGCCAGCTTTCAACATCAACTCCACATCCAAATAGCGCTTAAGGTATTCTCAATAGCTGTCGCCACAGTAGATATCGGAGTTTTCGATCCGCCTTTGCTCGGTTCACTCCATCGAATTAATTCTTCCACCGCCGCCGCCTGTATAAAGAAGGTGCCTCAGCGGATAACGCTCCACAATTCCTTAACGATTTAAAAACTCTGGACATTTCTATATAATGCATTTGTAGGAGCCAACGACGCGAAGCCTACCAATTCCTTCATATTTTTGCTTTGCGAATTGTCAATAAAACGTCAAGCGGTTGCCACGCTTTCCGCGGTCAATTTAATTTGAAGTTCAGCTTTTTTATTTTATTATATTAAATTTATAAAGCTGATCAGCGAAATAACCGAAAACGTGGACCAAGCTGCCGCAAAAAGTGAAGCATAATTCAACCAGCTAACAATACGATTCGATGCTGGCGCAGGTGGGAGGTGCGGAGGTTGAGGCGAATTATGCCCAAGTACGACTACCACCATTTTGGCGTGGAAACGTGAAGCTATGGTTTGCGCAACTCGAAGCCCAATTCACGCTTATAAATTTGCGATCTGACGCCCGAAAATTGAACATAGTCATTGCGCATCTCGACCAAACAACCGCCACCGAATTACAAGATCTTATCATCAATCCCCCACAAGGTAAGGAATACATTCACTTTAAAGAAGAAGTGACTTCTCGTTTGGCGCCGATAGGAAATCATCCCAGTTTCTTCAATATTTGAGGGATTTAGCTGGAGGCACCATGAACGACGATGTTGTAAAGGCAATTTGGCTGGATCTACCAGTCTACCAGTTCATACACAGTAAATACTCGCCGCACATCCTCCTGGTACCAGCGAAAATCCAGCTAATCTTGATAGCCTTGGTATTATCGCAGATCGAATCAGTGACGTCATCCGACAACAACAAGTCGCCAGCACATCATCGCACTCCGAATCTGTTTGGACAACCATGCTACAAAAAGTGGAACAGCTGACGAAGCAGGTCGAGGCAATGTCTACGTACCGCATTAAAAACAGACGTGGACGGAGCATCTAACGATCGCGTTCACGTGGTAGATAACATCAAGAGCCCACACATCGCCACTGGGGCAACAACGCAAGAAATTGTCGTCTGTCGTCCACCTTTAATCAACAGGGAAACGAGAATGGGTGTCATTAAAGGCGGAAAGTGACAGCCAGCCTTCCAACCGTCTCTTTGTAACGCACAACAGATAAAAAATGCAGTTTTTGGTAGACACGGGTTCCGACGTTTCAGTGTTTCCATCCACTGGCCTACGTCACAAATCCAAGCCACCGGAATATACTCTATATACACATGGCGTTTCATAGTGGCTGACGTCAGCAAGCCCAAAGCTTGTTGTGGATGTAGCGTACAGCAGATTGCTAAATGGAGTGACTGGACTTTCCACACGAGGCTTCCACGCGTACGACAGCTCAGAACACGTTAAAACCGTTTCCGGTAGCTCAATATACACCAAACTGCCCAAAAAGTTTCCCAGCTTGACTAGACTAGACGAAGCCTTGAAAGAAATTCGACATTTCACTGCTCATCACATCAACACAACCACAGGTCCTTCAGTCAGTTGCAAAGCACGACGTTTGGCTCCAGACAAGTTGAAAATCGCGAAGAGTAAATTCGAAACAATGTTCAAAATGGGAATTGTTCGCCGTTCTGAAAGTTGTTGGTAATCGCCACTTCATCTCGTCCGGAGCGTCCGTGTGGAGACTATCGCGCGCTGAACGATCGCACAACATCCGACTACTATCCCCCACGGAATTTACAGGACTGTTCATCTTATCTCAGAGGAAAAAGAAATTTCACGTCGGGGTCACCAGATTTAAGGACGTGTCAAGAATAAAATGATCACTTCAATACATTAATAAAGCTTTATTAATTTTATATAATAAAAGAAGAAATCTGAACTTCAAATTAAATAGATTGAGGAAAGCACGGCAACAGCGTGACCTTTTATTGACAATTCGCAAAAGCAAAAATTTGAAGGAATTGGTAGGCGTCGCAGGTGAATTGGTGTCGCACTCTAGCGGTGGATTCGAGTTGTGGCGATTTATTTATTTGTACTTTTAATTTGAATGTTTGGCGGGCGATACTCGTTGGCTCCCACACATTGATTCAAAGTGTCAAACTGCCTTTAGGAGCCAAAAAACAACTTGCCACTAATATAGCAGGAAGTGAAAAATAAACGAATCTACGAAAAGAGTTAAAACTTCTATTTATTTTCAAAAAAAAAAACAATTCTAGATAGCGGAATTTAAGAAAGGAAAATGAGCTCAAAAGACTAAATAATTTTACTTGTCCACCAAGTTATTCTGTGCGAAATTGTATTATAAGGGTAGTCAGGATCCCTTGAGAGTGAGCATGTTATAAATGTTCTTTGATAGTAAAAATATCGATACAAATGAACTGCAATACCAAAACTGCTTACATTAAGCTCTCATCCAATAAGCATTTAACGAAACCAATATTTAAAGAAGACTTCTCGTCTGCCTGCTGTTCTATGCCAAAGCAACTCCATCATCAAAACGCCACAGTCAATGGACGCACATACGCCAAACAATCCCCAAAGCCATCTCATATCATCCAACTTCAGTGGCTTAGGACCCAATCCTTCACCAGCGACATCCAACTTTATACGCTTGGCCTCGAGCAATTCCCAGAAAGCCATCCTCACCCAGTGCTCGTACAAGCCCGACTGGTGTGTTCGAGCAATCATCTGATTGATTGCATCGAAATAAATTGAGTTCTCACTAAGAAGGAAAACCATAAAAACCACTGGAATCAGGCACAGATCCGTGATTCTATAACGCGGCGTTGTGAACATCCTTTGCTGCTCCTCAAACATCTTCCACTTGTTTGTGGGCACAGAGTAGGCATACCTGGTGTCCATGCTGTTCCGCTTCAGATGAAACATGGAATTGTTGAATGCAAACTCAAAAGTGTCAGAATATTTCTCGAACTCATTCGTGGTATTCAAGATTTCGTCATATTCAGGACGAAAGAGGAACACCTTGAAGGGTGTCGATCGAATGTCCTCGAAGGAGGTTATAAGCGTCTCACTCGGTGGGCTCGTCACGAGCGTATTGAGTGTCGCCAGGTAGATGGTGCTAAAGAACAGTCCCAACAAACAACTATGAAAGTAGATGCATCGTAGTTTCATCGAAGATCGTGGATACTCGATGAAGGGTTGCCCCAGTAGTCCTCGAGCGCATTTCTCATTCAGCATTACCTCAATCAGTGGCAACTTTGGCCGCCGTTCTACCTTGAAGGTACACCAAACCAGCAGCGAGAACACAACAATCATCGAGAACATCAAGAGCATTGGGAAGCTCTTGAAGATCATCGGATAATAGAGGTACTTTGGTACTTTTGGCTCAACAGGAATCATCAGACACAATCGAATCACCTCGGCCGTATTCGACTGACCTCTCATCGGTGGGAGAAATATAACAAGCCCACCGAAAATATCGATCACATCCTCAGCAAGTAATTTATCCGTATCCTGATGGTAGAGGACTTCAATTCCAGAACCAATGGGTGTTGTGAGGGTTGCATTGATCTTTTCCGCAAAGGAGGCTAAAAAATGTGCCGTGTAGCCACCGATGGTTCGTTGTCCTTTGCGATTGATGTAGACAAAGTCACGGGGCTCAACTCCATCCAGCATGACTCGGAACGGATGTCCTTGGACATTACTGAGTCGATTGGAAAAGACTTCACGATTCTCATGGATTGAGTGTTCTTCAAGTTGCATCTGCGGGAAAGGATTATACGTTAGATAAGTGTCCCCGAGAAAAGCGATGGCGTCAATCATTCTTTTCTTCCATGCGGTTTTGAATAGGCCAAGGATCATTTTTTTCATTCCGGAGTAGACAAACACTATTTTCGTATGTGTCATCCGACGCAAATTCCCTGCAAGTATATTTAAAGCGTTTTGATATGAGGAGTCGGTTACAAAGATGATGGCTAGCACGTCATCCTTGAATATGCTCTTCAATTGAAACTTTTTAGTGCTTGTTAGATGGATTACTGGAATATTCAGGTGGTTCATTAAGCAGGACACGTCAACAGGATGATTATTCGAATCAGACAACATCAATACTGTAGAGAACTGCACCTGCGTCTGAATCAACTGCACCAGTTGCAAGAGCTGACTATTTAAATCACTTTCATACGTTGCGAGGATGTTTAGAACACCGAAAACTGAACTTATGTTACCAGAGTTCATAGCGATACTTGAATGCTTGTTGGAACTGCGAGGTATTTATTGGTTCTTTGATGCCTCGAGCACAAGAAAGAACGTTTCATGACAAATGATGTACAAGAAAGGTGTTAGCCATAATTAACAGTATATTAAAGGGATTATTGGATAAAGGAGTCTTATTTCGGTAAGTTATCTCACGCATCAAAGAAAGAGATGATTTATTATATTGCCACTTAGTTAATTAGAACCTGAACTAATTCTATTCGATTGGAAACTTAGTAATTGCGGATTTCACTTATAGATGGCTTTGAATTTTTAAGTTTGCTGACGTTATTGAAATGTCAAACACATCTTGTTATATGATAGTTGGTACTTCAACTGTCAATCAGTAAAATACAATTTTTTGATCGGTAGTGTAGTTTATGTTTGGCGTCTGTTGAAAAATGGAAAATTAAAACGAATATTTGCTTTTTTAATTCCGGAAAGGAAAAACCGCTTCGCAAGCTTACAAAAAGTTATATGCTGTTTATGGCGATGAAGCTTTAAATGAACGGCATTGTTAAAATTGATTTGCCGAATTTTGTTCTGATGATTTTTTACTCAAAGCTGAAAAACGCTCTGGTCTTCCAGTTGAAGTTAATGACGACCAAATCAAAGCAATAATTGATTCGGATCGTCACAGTACACATACTTACTATATATTGAAAATCGCATAAAACAACCCTGCTATGTACGAAAACTAGATTTTTGGGTTCCTCATGAACTGAAAGAAAATCATTTAACACAACGCATTAACATCTGCGATTTGTTAAAGAAACTTAATGAAAATAATCCATTTTTAAAACGATTAATAACTGGTCATGATAAATGGGTTATAATCAATAATGTCAATAATAAAAGATCGTGGAGCAAGCCAGGTGAACGAGCTCAAAAAACAGCAAAAGCTGATATTCATCAAAAGAAAGATCACAAAGGAATTGTCTACTTTAAATCTTTACCACCCAACCGAACGATCAATTCAGATGTCTGCATTGAACAATTAACAAAATTGAACAATGCAGTTGAAGAAAAGCGGCCCGAATTGACAAATCGAAATGGTGGTGTATTCCATCATGACAATGCAAGACCACACACAGTTTTGGTTACTCGGCAAAAATTATTGGAACTTGGTTGGGATGAGATGTTGCACAATCTGATTACTTCTTATTTCAATTTGCAAAACACCTTGAATGGTAAAAATTTCGTAAAAATCGTACCTGGTTCAGTTATTTGCTGATAAAAACCAGAAGTTTTATAAACGTGGAGTTATGGTGCTGCCTGAAAGATGACAAAATGTCATTGCTTAAAATGGGCAATACATTACAGAATAAGGTTATTGCGTTCCATGAAAAATTTGTCTTTTATTTTCTAAAAAAAAACTGCAATTTCTTAATTGCCAACCTGATTGTAATTTTTTATAATATAAGGCGCCAGAAGTTGCATTACTTTAATTGGCAAGATACATTTACCTCAGATACAGGACCTCTGTACAATATAAGTAATAAACTTTTTTTCTTATACAGGTAGGTTTAACAATTATAAAAACTATACAAAAAATGAGTTCAAAGGGTTGACAATTTTAAACTTAAAACTAATAGAAAAGAAAGTGTGGTGGTGAATAGCTAGAAAAGTACTGAGGAAAAGAATAGAAATGGAATAGGTAGGATGAAATATTGAGAAACATAGTAACACATAGTCAAAGGTGAGGAGGAAAGGGTCATCGATACGTCAATTGCTCAAAAAGAAGAGTTGAAAAAGCTCTTTTTTTTTAAATTTTCTGTGGTTTTCAATCTTTTTATATGTTGGGGCAGGAAGTTACATAAATGAATCGCATGGATTAAAAACTGTCGGCTGCTTACGTGGTATTTGTGTCTTGGCGGAATTATGTTATGAGCTCTGTCCGAGTTCGCGAATTGGATTTTGGAGAATAAGTAACGGGGCATTTCACGTAGTACTAATTTTGTGTAGTGCAAAAACTGTTCGAGACTTTAGGTAAGAACCTTAATTACAGACTGTTATTTGTTTTGTAAAAATTGAGACGTGATCACGCCACCGAGGTTAAAAATATATCTTGCACAGCTATTGTAGGCGACATTCATTTTATGAGCAGAAGCTGCGGCAATATTTACGAAAAGTTCACAGCCATATAGAATCATTGGGATTCGATCAACTTGGCTTTCGCCTCTTTAAATAGGAACCTCTTCATTGGACTTAAACCACGAAGATTGCCATAAATCTTGGCAACAACATGGTTAATAGGAACATCCCAAGTCAAGTTCTAATTTAAATAAACACCGAGGCTCTTGAACGAGCTAACGAACTTGATTGCTGTGTTGTTTATAACGAGATGAGGAGATATATTTTGTACTCGACAACCATGTATCTGCACAGCTTTGGTTTAAGATGCATTAAGCTCTATTTGGTTATGTTTTGAACACAAATATATGGAGTTCAAATCTGCGTTAAAATCAATCAGCAATCGTCATCAATTGATCAGTTTTTGGAACCTCTTTGTATATCTGAAAATCATCCGCATACATGTGGTGTTGGCAAAAATGGATGGACTTGGAGATACCGTTGATAAACAACGTAAGCAATAGAGGACCTTAAACAGACAATTGAGGCACGTTCGCTAATATAGACAAAACTTTTGAGTACTGATTATTGTTGTACACAACTTGGGTTCGGTCGTTAAGATAGGATGCAATGAGTTTGCAAGCTGAGTCCTCGAAAGCAAACTGATTTTTCAATTTGTGCAGCAGTGTAGAATGGTTAACCCTAACAAATGCTTTCGAAAAGTCCAAAAATACAATGAGTGACATCAGACCTTTGTCAATACTAGAACGAATGCCGTCCGTGACAAAGGCCGTAGTACAGTTGTATTTAGCTCTAAATCCTGATTGGTGTGGTGTCAAAAGATTCTGTTCCTCAAGAAATAATTTTATCTGTTTACTTGTCTGTTTACTGATTGTCTCAAATACTTTACTGAGGTACGTAAGAATTGCAATGGGTCTAAATTTGACATTACTACGGGAAGATATTTTAGGAACAGGCATAGTTTTTGCGTTTTTCCAACCATGAGTATGAATTCCTGTAGTAATTATGGAATTAAAAATATGTGTGATGTGCTTGATAATGACAGGCAAAAGGATTTTGATTAGACTTGGATGAATAGCGTCAAGTCCTACAGCTGTGGACTTTACAGACAGTATTGCTTCGCCTACGCAAATTTCATCAGAACATTGTAACGAAAATGGTTCGGTAGATTAGACAAGTTAGTACGAGAGCCAGTAAAATTAACGGGGAGACTATTCGAGTTCGAGTGGCTAACAAATATTTTGTTAGCTCATCGATATTCAAGTCAGGGGTGAGAGTTTTACTATTTGAGCCTATTCCGATACATCGGATGCTTCTCCAAAACGCAGTACTGGACTCAATCGCATTAAACTGGGGCTGATAATTTTTGCTTTTATTTTCCCGAATTAGGGAAGTAATTACGTTCCGGGCGCGCTTAAATTCATCAAACATATTTGGACATCTGTATCTGCGCCACCTGATTAAAAGTAAATCACGTTTTTTAACTTCATTAGTAAACCAAGGTATGTTAAGATTATTCAATTTTCTGGTGACTAAAGGTACATAATGAACTTGAGATACTTTCAAGTTTTATGGTTTTAGTTTCTCAATCATTAAAATTAAGCTCCGATTTTGATGTCATTTACGACCGATGTGGAAAGACACGAAGTTGTTCGAAAAACTTCGATATAAGCAAAACAACACATAAAAGAAATGCGGTAAAAATACTTCCTTTTAGCTCGACAAATGTTTCCATTGATTTTTGGGAGTATCATCGAGCTCTTTAAAAATATCGACAAACAAATACACTCATCATTGATGGCAAATCTTTTTACAGCGAGCCATTTTTTCAAGTTTGAAAATCATGAATATGTGATGAACTGATGCAATGACTTGACGCCATAAAACTCTTTTCTTCACCAAATAACAAATTCGGCGGCTTTTCCCCGATTTTGTCACACAAATGCCTTCTTGTTTTCAAGCTTTGTTAGGCACTTTATTGAAATATCCTCACGACGTAGGCATTTTTTACTCCTCTGTGCGTAATCCTCATACCCAGTTTACTGACCTTTAAAATAATAGTGAATACACGATATCTACCAATATCAGAAATGCCTAACTCTCTGCAGACTGATGCACTTCTAGTCAGCGGACAGAAACACTTAAAACAGCACAACAACACAACCCTCGCCGTAATCTAATTTGTACAGAAGGAAAAAGCTTCAAACGCAAAATGCGGTATTAACAGCCTTTGGAACAAGAGCAATCGATCCAGTAGAAACAACGACGACAACTTGCAACCAGAGCAGATGATTATTTAATTGCCACCAGGACAGTCGATTATGTACAAAAGCAACTCGATGATTCGAGCCGAGGCGGTCCTTGCAACCAGCGTAGACTATGTAAGGGCAATGCAACCGGAGCAATCTATACGGTAAAAAGAACCTTCTTTTTCTTTACTAGGATGCACTGCGAAACATTTTGAGTGACTTGAGGATTGAGGAGCATTAATTGATTCATTGCAGATTCCTTTTGACCATACACCTTAATGAAACCTGTTGCGTTGCAAATTTCGAACTGTTTGATTATAAAAGTGAGACTTGAAGTGTTTTATGATGCCACAAATACGCGTCCTTATATTCACAATTAACACCCTAATTAATCCTCAGCAACAGCGGGACATTTAATACTCCTTAGCCTGTTATCTTAGCGAGGGCTAATAATTAAATTAGCGAGACGTTATGGCGTGGCTGAGGCAATCAAATAGCCACATGAAATAGCAGGATACATACTCGTATAGCATCATCTATCCAGCCAGCAAGGAGGCACATTTATCGCCTTCACAAGAATATAAATCCTGTAAGCTTAACAAATCGTGCCATAGACATTCCGATGGCTACATCTTGTTTATTCATCATTTACTCGCACTTTGGCAGCTGGGATTTCCCGCTTTCGGAACATTTCATCATGTTAGTATCCAACACGCCCAGCATGGCCCCCAAGGGTAACATTACAATGAAAGGACAGCCAACAATAACAACATCAGCAACAACAAATATAAGGAAGGAAAAACTTTGGGAAAATACTTTAATTATGTGGCACACTTAACGAAATTTGTCACGCACCATCCGGATCGACATATAGGCGGAGGATTACAATCGTCGCCATCGTCCATGCGTCGTCGTCCCAGCCTCTCCATAGTAGTGCCAAACGCACACACACTACTCGTGCAGCAGGGATTAGTTCAAAGCGAAAGTGTAAATCAGCTTTCAATCACGTTTCGTGCCGAAAGGATGATGACGAGAAAACTTTGTGTACCGAGTGAAGAAAAACCCTAAACATACACACAAAAAAAAAGCAGTGAAGGATATATGGGTGTCCTTTGCGTAAATACTATATACATGCAAGTGTAGGGAATACCCTTTGCCACAAAGAAAACTTATTTCGTGAAACTTCTCATCGATGGAATAATAGCTGACCATGTTTTTTTTTTGTTGTTTTTTATGGGGTTCACCCAACCGCCCGCCTCCTCGACTTAGTACATAGCATTCTCCCGTAAGTGACGAGGTCATTTCGTTAAGAACACACCGAAGTACAAACGCACATACACACACACATAGCCAAGGAAAAAGGTGAGGCGTTCCATGATTTTGTTGTCGATGAAATGTTAGACAGAAAGTTTATTGTCCCCGAACATTGATGGCAGAACAATGAGGACGAAGACGATAGACGACCGCCGCCGCCCCGAAGGAGTAGTCGACTCAAGGATCTAAGGAGCGTAGAGTAAGACATTAAATGGATTATTGCTTTGGCCATAATGATAATGGCTGGTCATTTTCTGTTCGCTTTCACTTTCGGGACATTGATTGCGAGTCGATGATTGGATTGTTAGATTTGATCCTGGTACGTGGTCGTTTTGCTATATGGAGTGCTCTGGACATCAGAGGTGATGAATCGAGTGTGAAGTAGATGTTTAGTTAGTGGTCTTATGAGGGCATCGCGCTTTAAATTGATGTCGTTTCGCCGGTCGTGTGGAACTAAGTTGACAAGTAATTTCTTGACCGGTGACCAAGATCCATGACGATCAATTTGTCTTAATTTGTCTGACTTGCAGGTGATTAAAGTGTCCTTTATTTTCTATTTAGCTCCTATTTATCTTTTTTCAGTTGATTTAAGTTGCTTTTATTTTTTATTTATCTCCTTAATATCAGGGGTACTTGTAGCAAAATATGGGTTAAGCATTAAAAACAAATTCGTGTAGCGACGTCCTAGTGCGGAGCTTATATTGAGCAATACCTGAAGCATTAATCAATGTAATCAGAAGGACATACGATACGATAAGATCGGATGAAACGATAGATCAAATGTTTTACCAACACCTCACATTGTATGCTGATAAGAGTTGATTAAAAAAAGGGGTGTAATGTTTAAGGCTCTGCGCATGCAAGTGGCCTCAAACTGTGTAAACGTTGTAGGATCAAGGAAGAGTTTGACAAAAAAAATAGTATTAAACTGGTGCAACTGGTGTATGACAGAATTTTTATAAGGTAACCCTCATCGTTGCAGGGAAGACTTCTATTGGTGATGTTGATGCCGGCAATGTTTACGGTTTGATTATGAAAATATCACTTAAACCTTTCAGTACGAACATTCAATTTAAAATCGGAGATGCATCTTGGAGAACTGCCAGAAAAGTTTTCGCAAAATTCAAATGCAATAAGACTAGCAATAATGATTACTCTTATCACAAGAAAACATGGTAGAGGTAAAATTATAAAGAAAAAAAAATAAATCAAAATAACTTTTATACAGAAAGTTAAGTTACATTATGATTTCCAGAAAAAAAAAATTAAGCTGAATCTTAAGTCATGTTGGGTTTTCAGTTCTTCGAATATTGCGTGGCAGAGCACTCCACAAGCAAGTTGCGTTGACAAAAAATTGTCTTTCAGACGTGAGAGAAGAGTATCGGGGATATATGAGCTGACAGGCTCTGCCTGAGGAAACCCTTCTTATACTACTGTAGAGCGCCAAAAAGGTAAATGTGCCACCTAAATTCGGAGCAAATTTAGTACTATTACCAAAGAAATGTGAAAATATAAATTCAATAAATGAGAACCAAAACAACAACAACAATATAATAAAATAAAATTACAATGGATGGCCTGAAGCTATATGCCAAGGGGTTTAGTACATAAGCATTTGTATTTTATTATCATTAAGTTAAAGTCCTTGAATGCTTTCGAAATTGAAAATTGAATTGAAGTTTTTCATAAACACTCCTATCATTCAATCTGACGGATCCGAGATTCACATCACTTATTTGTAAGTGTGTTTTGAAAAAGTAGACGTAACTGAAATATTTTTACATTCAAAATTTTCTGAAAAACAAAAGTCGCAGATCATATCACTGAACAGTGTGGTCTGCGGCAATTTTTTATAAACTCCTTCTATGGATATAGACGAAATAGAAAATTCTGCAACGGGCTGCATGTTAAAGTTAAACAAAAGTAAGTTTGAGAATTTGACCTCGCAAAAGCAGTGACTTATATAACATACAAACATAACTGCCTTAAACGTCGTTTGTTTTTTGCAATTTCTGAGAAAAAGTGACAAGTGTAAATTGCCGCTCTTGAATAGACACTACATCATACTACTGTGTCCAAAAAATAAGGTGACATATGAATTTAAACTGCGCGCGTCGAAGGATTTGGAATTTTTTCTTTCTTTTTAGGTTGGTAGTACTGTCAATGACATCTATGTGAAATTTCATGTCAAAATATATTCATAGTGTTTGAGATACGCGTCGTTTTGTGAGCTGCTAAAAGTGAGTTTTTCGTTTTTTGCGATGTCGAAATTTATTGAGCAAAGCATTTGCATTAAATTTCGTTTGCGGAATCAATTTTCTGCTGCGGATACTTTGAGGATGGTGCAGAAAGCCTTTGATGATGAGGCTATGTCTAAAAAAAATGTTAACAAGTGGTATAGTGATTTCCAAGCCGGCCTTGAACGTGTCGAAGACGAAGAGCGTTCTGGGCGACCATCAACCTCAACCGATGAAGCTCACGTCCAACAAATCAAAGATTTGGTGTTGAAAAACCATCGATTAACGATTAGAGACCTTGCTGATGAAGTTGGCTTATCGAATGGCTCAGTCAATACCATTTTGAAGGATGCTTTGGGCCTCAAGCGCGTAAAATCTCGACTGGTACCGAAAACATTGATTTTTTGGGAAAAAGGCGTACCGTTGAAGTGTGTGAAACAATGCTTTCCGACTACCAGGATGTCATGAAACGCATTATAACTGGCGATGAGACTTGGATCTATGCTTACGACCCCGAAACAACCGATCAATCGAGCGAATATCGTGCCAAAGGAGAGCCGAGACCAAAAAAACCGCGCCAAAGTCGCTCAAAAATCAAGGTCATGTTGACTGTTTTCTTCGATTATCGTTGTGTTGTGCCTTATGAATTCCTTACAGCCGGCCAAACAGTCAACAAGGAATATTATTTGAACGTTATGCGTCGTTTGCGTAACGCTATCCGCCTTAAAAGGCCGGAATTGTGGAAAGACAATTCTTGGTTTTTACACCACGATAATGCACCATCCCATACCGCACTCGTAATTCGTGATCATTTCGCCAAAAACTCAACCCATATCGTTCCGCAACCACCGTATTCACCTGATCTGGCGCCGTGCGACTTCTGGCTGTTCAACAAGCTCAAAAGACCGGTCCGGGGACACCGTTTTGATACGATAGAGGAGATTCAAGCCGCAGCGAAGACGGAACTGAAGGCCATCCCGGAAAGTGACTACAACCAGTGTTTCAAAGATTGGAAAATCCGTTGGCATAAGTGCATTGCATCGGGAGGGGATTACTTTGAAGGGGATGAAATTGATTTGGAAGAATAAATGAAGAATTTTCAAAATAAATACAATGTCACCTTATTTTTTGGACACAGTAGTAAATAGATTTGGCGCATATATGGTCTGCGCACCTTTTTTTTTATACTATAAGTTATCCTGACACAATAAACACATATTAGGAAAAAAACTTGGCTTGCACCAGCTCTGTACACATATACGACTTTAAACAAATTATCACAAATTTGAGTTTTCTTCTCGATTTCGACTGATGTTGATCTTTGATGCATGTATTTACAAATGCTTGATAAAAATACAAAATAAAACTAGAAAGAAGGCTTCTACCTGCAGCTTCATAAACCATTGCAAAAAAAATATATTTATTTCGTCCAACTTAAAAATATAAAACTTTGAATACATAAGCAAGTTTTAAGTAGTGTTACAGGGAATAGCTGAACTTGTTTGCCTTTCTTTTGTTCTCTTTCATTAAAAACGATATTAAGCAGTAATTTTTCCTGAGAAAAAAATCAGGTTCCTTTTTTTCATTTGTTGAAATGGGAACTGGACCAAAGCTGGACTTGACTTGCGAGGCAAAACGACCTTACGCAGTATCTTTAAAAAATTAGTTCTTATTTGACGATGGTTTTGTAACAATCAAAAAGAGAAAACGTTGCGCTCAAATTATAAATTGAACAGTTGAATTTCGGCGAGCTTTGGTTTCAGCGAGAAGAAAGTCAAATTCTTTTCAATGAATCACAACAGTTGAAAATTATTGAATAATTTTTTGTATACCGTGCTTTGCCAAGAAAATATGGTTGGCATAGTTAAAAGATCACTCGGGTTACAACATCGATCTCATAATTTTACAGCCGCATTCCACATAGATCAAAATAATGAGCAAAGATAATTTTACTGTTGAGTTGTTAAATAGCTCAGAATTGCAGTCTGTTTTTATATACTGCAGCGATGAAGGTGTCGCGAAAGGCTTTACACACATCTTTTGTGGATGTCAAGGAATGCCTGAGATATGCCAGTCGTCTTTTTGAAAATCATGAAAAGGGGGGCGATGTCGATATGTCATCCTTCGACATTCCCTTATATGGAACATTCTTAGAGAATAGTATCCCTCCTTTAGGTTGATTGCCCGCTTTTAGAACATTTTCTAAATTCTTTAGTAATGATTTACTCGTTTGACATTACATCTATTACTTCCTTTCGTTATAGCTTATAATTTATAGGCTTCACATTTGCCTGCGTCACGTCTGTCTGCAGTTTTCATTGACATTGCTTTTTATCTTTTTATCGGACGTGTTTTTGTGGTTAAAATAAATTGAACGACATTTTCAACCACTTCACTTTATGCAGACATTACCGCAAGGACCTCCATCAAATCTTCTCAAGTCTCTATCGTCTGATCTTGCAGAAACCACAACTAATCCTCCACTAGAAATATAATTTGTGGCATTAATTGGGTCGCATTCACTTCTTGTCATGCATCGAAAACTTTCAACAATGCCTTTCTCCATTGGTTCATCCTTTTGCTTCTTGCGTTCATTGTAACGAAAAACCAATCGAAAATTAGTTTAATTTCAAGTTAAACCGCTTTTGTTCCCCAAGACCCCACTTATTCATTTGTTCTCGCCGAACTAATGTCAGCCAGCGTCATCAACATCATCGCCATCATCATCCTCATCATTGTTAGCAGCGATGATGGTAGCATCGCCAGCAGCCAGGAGCCTGAACTGAAACGGTGTTCGGTTAGAATTACACCAGGGGCAACGTACTGTACGGCTCTAACATGAACATGGAACTGAGGAAGAAACTTTTATTATTGATGGCTTCATTAAGCTTTTATTTAAATGAAATTCACGAAATCCTTTCGGCTGACATTCAGGCATCAATTAGTAAAATGGTTTCCGCTAGTTGCTGCTACCGCACTAGAGAGGGAGCTAAATGAATTACGATTTTTGGTATTGTCAACTCGAATGAGCGGCCGTAAGGATGCTTTTGTGCTTAGCCAGTGACTTGGTTTTAATTGACTTTGAATAGAATGACAAATTAATGGTCCAATGGTAGCGGCAGTTTAGTACACTTGTATCCTCGAAAAGCAGTGCTTGAGTGAGAAGTTTCAATTGAGCCGTTTTTGGGACCATTTTAAGTGGATTTATTTTGGTGAAGTTGTGGGATGATGAGTTGTGCAAGAACGTAAAGGAGTTTCAGTTGATGAAATCTTTGAATCAGAAGCGATTGACGAGGTCATGTCCGAAATAATTAGGCACTTTTTGTGGCCATTGTCGCGGATAACGAGGAAATCATTTTTACTGAATTAAGTTTGAAATAAAAGTACTTTAAGGACATTTTTAGAGAGAAAATGTACGACTGAAGGTATAGAAAAAGGTTCCCTTTCGATTTGGGTTGTTGGCGAAGTAATCTTGATTTGTATCAACAACCAAGTTATGCCATGGATTGTCATCTACTTTGTGCAGGAAGGCTTCCTCGGTATCAAGCAGGGTATCTCTTATGGCGTATGGGCTCAGCGTGCCCGTTCGAGAGGCTCCTGTTTAATACAGATTATTTTCGCGGTATCATCTCCTTTATTTCATTCTCGGATTAGATTGCTTTGCTCGTTAGCATTCCAACTGTTCTGTCTGTGAAGCGCATGCATTTCTGAATTTTTGTGATCCTGCTTTCTTAGACGCGATCATTGGTCACTCCTTCAAATAAGACAATTAATCTAATTCGATGAAGCATAATCTGAACTTTATTTTTTGATTTCTTGTCTAAAGGATGCCAACGGAACCCTATTACTAAGCCTCCGCTGTTCGTCCGTCCGTTTATCCGTCTGTCAAAATGCCGTGTCTTTTAAACCATAATAGGAAGACACTTGCAATGTATGCTTCTAAAGTGCAACTATAATAACTACTCAACTTATAACTATAAAAATTAAATAAAGCTTAACATTAAGGAGGCTTCCTCTTACAAAAATTGATCTTTTAACCCGCAAATCAATTAAACGCCAAACAAAGTGTCTTCCTGTCATACTTTTTGAACATCGTCTAGTGTTGCTAGCTAAATGAGAGCGAGCAGATTAAGTTTCGTAGCGCCTTTTATATCTTCTCGAGTCACTTCCAATTGACAACCGAATAATAGACTTCCTTAGGATATAGGATTTGACACCATCTAACGTCTAGGTTGTTTTGATTGCTCACTCACAAAGCTATGCACATTTTTTGACGCGATTTCAATTCCTTATGATAACTTATCTTGTTGACTTATATATTGTGACAAAATGTATCACCCTATTAGAAGATGTTACGACTTATGTTTATGGTGGCAACTCTAAGTTTTGTTTTAAAATTTATGAAGCCATCGACTGCGGAATACATGTTGATGAGCCTTGGAATGCCTCAAGATCTATTACGAATACTCAGGACTATTTTGTTTTTCGGAGTAACGAGATTTTCCTAGCTGTCCTACGCCAACTGTTCAGGGAACTCACTTAAAACATGCTGTGACAATAAGTGACAGAAGAGGAATCGGGAAGTCTCGTAGTGCTCGTTCCGACGGAACTCTGCAGCGAATTTTGATGAATAATTTTCACCTCAACGACGCAGCGGACGATTTTCGGTCGTGTGTCATCAGAAGAGATGTACGCAATCCACCGAATGCGCAAGGCATGTGGAACACTGAGAATCCATACACCATACACGAAAATCCATTACATCGGTCATTGGGTTGCGTTCAAGTATTACGCTATGCAATTTTTTTAAGATTTAAGACCCAACGCGCCGTAACATTTTTTGCCCTTCTGTTAGCAAGTC
This sequence comes from Orthonevra nobilis, assembly GCA_963555765.1. Classification (NCBI taxonomy): domain Eukaryota; kingdom Metazoa; phylum Arthropoda; class Insecta; order Diptera; family Syrphidae; genus Orthonevra; species Orthonevra nobilis. The sequence goes on from OY743224.1 coordinate 143,309,719, forward strand.
GCTGTGGCCGTACTCTCCTTTCACGATAGTTTTTGGCGGTCTTGCCATACAGGTTACGATTGTGCGTTTGCAAGCTGCTACATAACGCACTGTTGAAGCTCCCCCTCCACCCGTGCAACGCATCGTAACGTTTAACAAACCCCCCTCCCCCTAAATTGCGTTACGTAAAACTTGAACGCCCCCTTGAGTAGTTTTTCTTATTATAATGAGTAAGCAGGATGTGGTCGATAGTTGCGGGGATACCAAATTCGTTGGAACCTGCCAAGGTAACATAAAAGGGCATGGTAAAATTTGATTAGGAAAGGAATTATATTTCTTCGCATATAATCAACTTAAATAATTACTTTTATTATTACTTTATTTTAACAATTTATTAATTGTATTTATTATTTTATTAATTCAAAATTAAAACTCTAAGTTCGGTTAGATAGGATAAAATAAGGGTGGGTGAAGATTGCACATCTTGAATTTGAATTAGAAAGCCTCAAGGTCATATTTGGCTTACTTGAATAGTCTCATCTTCATATTCATTAGCTCAGCTTCTGCAGATATCTATTATTGTATATGAATTGGAAAGTGCACCGTGGTTACTCAAGCATACGAGTGGCCATTTATAAAGCTTCAAAGGAAGCTTCTTTCTAATATTACAGTCTATGGAATATTATAAACACATTTAAAATTGAAGTTTTAAATGAATTGTTTGCTTCTAGGATACTGCGTTGTCCAAAAAGTTCAATTGACTTCATCTTCAATTAAATTGTAACGACATTTCGGCATTTTTCCACTGCGTTTGTTTTTACCTGTGAATTTGCATAATTGCCTGCTAGAATGGTTATCATGAAAAATTTATATCGATGGATCTTGTTACTATCTCGATTGAAAACTCAGATCCTCCCAAAGATCGGAAAAAAGTATTGAGCCAATTGGTCAACCTCTTTTCAGCATTTTAAAGAGAAGTATTTATTAAGAACACTCCATTTCCATGAAAGTTTTAAGTCAATATGGTTTTAAAACTTAGCCACAGTCTTGCTTTTGAGTTTTTTCACTTTTTGAGGTAATCACATCAATCTCAGGTAAGCAGGTTTTTTTCGTTCGTTCGTTTTCTTTTTCTTTAAATTATAGAAATTAATAGAAGGATAAAGGCAAGTGACAAATCATCTACGTGCTACCGACAGAACAACGGGAGATAGTTTCGAAAGAGTGAGTCACCTCTATTTATATTGTTTTGTTATATAGTTTTTTGATTTTCTAAAAATTAAAATTTTTTATTTTTAATTTTTATTTTTAATTTTTTAAGTAGCCAACTCTTCTGGACTCTGGCCGCCGAATCTCCTTAAGAACTATTCCCGAGATCCCTTGTCAAGGAGATATTAAAGGCTGCTAGGTATGGACGGCCATGCCAAAAATTAGCTTAGTTTATTAGATAGGCTAGTCCTAAGAGAAGGGTTTGAGCAGCGTTATTATACTTTCTTTAGTTGAGCTTAGCTTTAGTTTAGACAAGCTAGTGAAGCCGGTCCCATGATCCTTAAGTTGGATTCCAGTGCAGGTAGGAATCTTGAATATCTTTTTTCACTTCTTTTCTCTCAACTATGGTCAAAGATATCTCCGTGACATTCTTAGCTTCACAACAAATGGCTATCTTTTTGTCTGGTTTTCTGTAAAAACCTCTTTGATTTGATGCATAGTAAGAAAACCACATCAGTGGTGAAATTACAAAACTTTCAGATGTCGCGTTTAAATGATTTAACTTTGAACTTACCTCGAGTCTTTAGTTTACACAAACAGTGGACTCATAGATCTTGCTCCATGATTTGATTTTCGCTAATTCATTTAAACGGTAAGAAAAAAAACTCTTTACTACACTTCAAAGCATTGTACTAGTTTAAGGCCTAGTGCAGAGATGAGTTGAAATTCGAAGTCTTGCTGCAATAAGTTTGCTCCAGAGCTGCGTAGTCCTAACATGCAAGCAGAATGTTTCTGGTCGAAAGACAAAGTTTGTGAGGCACATCAGGTAGTGTAGAGAAAACGAAGAGAACACCAGAAAGTGGACCAATTTGATTTCTTGTTTGACGGTGAAATTGGCACAGGTATGGGCGGATCTTTTTACGACAAAGAGTCTGAAATTGTGTTTAGTATTCAAGTTTGTTTATATATAAGGTTAACTTGGTAATTTGGCTTAACAAACCTTATATTGCTTAAACTATGTGCAAAATATTTTCACAATTAAATGAAAAATGGCAAAGAATTTTTTATGAAATTCTTTGACAGAATGTAGTGCCCGAAAACTTATGAGAAGCAGTGTATATATTTTTACAGTAGAACATGAATTTTATTTTAACAAAACGAGTGAAATCCTTTTCCTTTTTGACAGATATTAAACCACCAAATCAATTTTAACCAAAACTTGATAATTGTAAACGAAAGCAGAATCTTCTTTAATTCTTTGCATATTATTGTAAAATAGATACAGGACCAATTCGTGAAAACCATAGACAGGTTTACTTCGGTATGCTTAACACTCTGTGAGTGATGTGAAAAGATGGATCATTCTAAAAATGCATCAAAACACTCTTTCTCGCTTCGAAAACAAATTTTGTTCTTTTTTGCAATGACCTTGCCAAGCTTTTCTTGTGACTTGGACTATGAGAGGGGATAGATAAACGACGAGCGTAACAGTAGTCTTCTAGTGAGGCATCTAGCCCAGGTTAAAGTGAGTAAGTCAGAACAATTTTAAGGTCCCCATAAAATTGCTTACAAAAGAAATGTTTGCAGAATAATAAGAATTCCATCAAATTTGTCTCGATTCTGAAACTGATTCCTCAAATCCAATAAATGACCAAGATTTCCACCCTGTGTACCACAGTTGTTTATTTGTAGAAGCATCCTGTACACTCGCACACAATTGAATCCATCGCCACTATTTAACCAATAACATATACATATACCACTAACACCAATAAACCGGCAATAAGCTCCCGTAATAATATTATCCTTTTGCAGAGCTAACATCGTGTGTGGACATGAGAAACATGAGTCATCTATGACGGAAAAATTTGTACAATTTATCCTGAACATGAATAGTGTATTCGTAACCGTACGCTGCTGTATCTTGTACGTTGAATGAGTTCTAGATAATAGAAATATCAAATTTCTTTTGCAAAACCATTAGCTGACAATAAACGGAACATACATTCGACATTGAATGGCATGAACGACAAAGGATCTTCTCCGGTTACTGCCAATGGTATCGGGAATCTATACACACTACCCTCCGGGCTGGCGCTTTACGAAACTCTGGTTGCAATCCGCTTTGGAGTGATGTGTGTGCTGCTGCTGTAGCTGCATTGCCAATGATACAACACGCCAAGGAGCACGGGTGCTGGCAAACTAGAAAATCATCCTTGGAGTCATTGTGTGCTCGACAAATAGGGACTGAAAGTGATATTACAGATGCCAATGCACATTGTAGATGAGGATCCTATTAAAGTTTAAACATATAAAACCCCTAGTACATATATTTGTGGTGTGTCAAGGATACGAGCTGCTTCGAGCGATACAAAGAGGAAGAAAAACTACAGCAAGACAACAATAAGTGCATCGAATTGGACCAATTAAATGGATACCTGGCAGGGATGATGGGTGGTTCAATTCTCAATTGAATTGTGTTTCCTTGCTTTCGGTGCGATGGACTGGGTGCGTCTTTCAATTATGATGGCATTAGAAAGTCATTTGGATTATGGCTAAGGACATGGCATAGCAAATCAATTGAACTGGCATTGGAATTTGGGTTCGAAAGTTTATTGAGGGGAGACTACAAGAAGAAGTAGGACTTCATCCACAAATTTGTAGCCTTGTCGCGGTAATGGAACAAAATAAGGCTAGAGAGTGAAAATCAACGCATATATGTAAATGTGTTCTATGTTCACTCAAAAGTTGACAGAAATCAAGGCCACAAGCGAGGGCTTGAATCTGAAAGGAAACAGGTTGCCATTGATAAAATAGTTCAGTGAGGGCTCAATGATAAGTGCAACTCAAAGAAAAGACACAAACCCGAGGAATACATCATTAAGGGGATGAAGCAGCTCGTTCACGGAAACTTGCAGCATGTGAGAAGACTGCTTCAAGGCTAAATAGGAAAGGGGATGGATTACGAAAGACCTTTGCGAGCCCGTGATATAATAAGTACCAAGTACGAAGGATGGATCTTAGATTGGACAGCAAATTGGAGGACTACGAGAAATTTTGAAATATTTTGAAAAATCGGATGAGAGAGGAAAGGACCTCTGGTCCTCAAAACATTCATGACTACTTTAAAAAAAGGGAAATGCCAATCAGGTGAAAGACTGACACCGACGAACCCGATCATTTGTGGTCTTTTGTTCAGCAATTTTTCATAGACCCGCAACCAACAAAAACCCAAAATACAAAAGTCTGGAGCGGTTGTAATGAGACGTAAGTCGATCTGAAAAGTCCACTTGCCGTGCGAGCTGTGTATACGGTTGAACAGATCTATTGGAACTACAGATCCTCGAGCGTTAACTCTTCTAACTTGGTCCGGTTTCCGTCACCAGTTCCAGTAACACTGTTACGTAGTGTGTCTTCGAATAAAATAAGGCTTGAAGGCACTTCCTGGCGCGTTAATGGCGCACCGTTCAGATGGAAATGGGCTTTCTCGCTTATAATGAATTTTGATGGAAAATCGTACATTCGATCCTTGGTATAAGTTCAGAAGGTCTGCAAGCAGTTGCTGATTGGCTATCTGCCTGAGTAAAGGAACATCTTCAAATATGTCGCTTGACTGCGTTGCAGAGAAGAACTTTTCCATTGCCGTCCCGTTCGCTTCATTCACACATTGCCGATACGTTCGTCGGAACGATCACTAATAAGCCTTTCGGTGACTTTTTTATCACTTGTTTCGCAACTCTTTTCGAGGAGAGTAAAACAGTCAGGGAAGTCCAGATTTTTGAGCAATCTTGAGAAGTTTAACCCTTTATGGCTTGATGAACGTAAATTTTGCTCGCCATTTGCAAAAGTTTAAACTTTAAGGGGGTATTCAAGTCAAGCGGCATGAATTTCATGTAATTTTTGGGTTGTCATAAAAAAAAGGCAATTAATATTTTTCTATCCATTTTTTTTTTGTTATTTATTAACATAACCAGAATACAAAAAAAAATTTGATGAAGTGAGGTCTCAAAATATTGGAGTTTAGTTTTACCCACGATTTCAAGCCTCCTAGCAATGTGAAACCAAAAAAAAAGATTATAAATATTATATATATAAAAATAAATATATATATATATAATCTAGAATAATGTCGCAATGTCTGGAACTACGGAAAAGTTGGAAAGATTTTTTTTCCACAAAATGGCGACTGCCAGAAAAAAAAACAATTTTTGTTCCACGTTTTTTGACTGTTTCGAACTAAAAAAAATGTCATAGAACTTTGGTGATATGGATAGCTCCACATATAGACAATCTATCAATAAAGAGGACTCTCTAAAAATTTCAGCTAAATCGGTCCAGTAGAACCTGAGAAACCGTGGGTATTGTTTTGAAAAAGACAGTCGGAAAAACGCGTTTAAAGTTTCGCGTAAAGTTTTTCGTCTTGAAATGATATTGTAGACTTGCCATTCCTGCTTCATACATCCGACCTTCCTTGACTTCGAAAAAACTATTTTCCGCGTATCTCTCTTCATACCGAGCAGTTCTTTTCTCGTTTGATGCGTTGGATGCTCGTATCTCGGAGCGGTCAATCCAGGCGTTGTCTGCTGCTGACGCGCTCGTAAAACTGGTGTCTTCCTTTGCCGTGAAATCACCTTTTTGTTTATCGATCAGGACGCGTTATCCTTTGCGCTGAGGATTTTTTATCGATTTTATTAAAAAAATATTTCACAATATTTCTATTTACTCACAGCATATACTATATGTACGTCCACGTGGCTTGAAGGTTAGAATTCAACTGTTAGTAGCTGGACGTAAGTGACCACTAAATATAAAAGATACCTTGGGTTCTTGAATTACAATTTATACAAAGGACAAAAGTTTTTAATGAGAAATATGGGTTCAGGTAGACGGAGAATCCCTAATGCCTTTTGTTCGATTAGTTCCGGCCAAACCAGTTTGGATGTCGGGTCAGCAAAATACCGATATCTCCGAAAATAATTTGAATTTTGAAAAATCCTCTTATAGATATATTCTTGATTAGTTAGACTTTGAAAATATAAAAAATCGATTTTTTTAAATTTCTAGACTAGAACACCCCCTTAAGAAAAAAAAGTCTACGAAAGGCATACACTGCTCCTCCATATTCGACCGATGCTCGCTGGGCAAAAGAGTTAAAGCTGGGAACATCCACCGAAAACGAACATCGCAAAGGACTCCATTGAGGTCATAGTGATCTCACTAAGCAGTGTTCAAGGAATCCTTGTCATCAAATAACATGAAAAGAAGGTCTCTACGCGTTGCGTTGGGAGCCGACATTGTTAGCCGACGAGCAAAAGAAGAAACCAATCGACTTTTCGAGGGTGAATCTCGAAAAATTCCAGGAAGAGCATCAACATTTTTACTCAAGTTTCCTTACCATGCACGAAACCAAATCCACAATTTTAATCCAGAAACCAAACAGCAATCGATGACCTGGAAATTACCCCCTTCATCGACGTCGAAAAAATTCAGTGTCGAGCTCGGTAGGGAAAATTATGGCATAATTTTTTTTGAACGATGAAGGAACTTTTATGTTGGAATATTTGAAAAATGAAACCACAATATCAGCTTCTTACTTGGCAGACCACGTAAGAAAAAATTCGCGCCAAACTGCGAGCCAGAAAAGTGTTTCATGAAGACAACGAATCGTTTTTTATAGTGCAATTTTTATTTACTGCAATTCATGCAATGTACAAAATGTTTATATTTAACTTACTGACCATTTACACGAGCTCTATGCTTAACTAACTACATAAACTGTGCCTTTCGACTTAACCTAACACATTCTTTATTTTCTTAACAATGCTTTCTGCTAACTTAAGAAATTAAGATCTAATAACATAGTTTATAGGCATCGGTTCACAAGACTTCAGTTGTTGTAGCTGCAATTCAAGAAACAGAATTCGAACTGCTTAGACACCTGCAAAGATTCGCTGGATCTGGATCCTAGTGACTTTAATCTCTTTCCTGGGCTCAAGGAACGCATAATGGCAAGACAAAGGTTTCTTTTCATAGGGTATCTTGGGTTTGGAAAAACGATGGACTAAATCTATTAATATTTTTTTTATAATTTATAAGCTGGTTTATGTTCATTATCATTACATTTGGATGGAGACTCGAAAAGGATATTTTTGACGCACAACCTTAGGGGCAATGCCATATTGTCGCGGTCGCGCGTTTGACCGGCTGTCTCCCAACTCACAAGAAAATCTATCACAACGCACGACCTCAAAAGTTGTCACACACAATGTGAATTCATGATTGTCGCGCGTTGAGAGGTTAGAAATATCACCGAATGATGTTCTGTTCCCTCAAATTCGTAGGGCACGATTTCGCAGTAAAAATACTAGAAGAAAACATAAGGAAGCACAAATATAATGTGGATTCTTGTTCTGATTTTTCAAAACAGAGATTTATGAGTCTTAAAATTTTTCTAAATTAATTTAAAGCAAAAATAACATTTTTCTGTGTCCAAGTCAAAATAAATAAACTCATTACTGGTGTTTAAATCGGACAAGTCCAAAAAAAATCGAATCTAAAAAAAAGTATCAGCTGATATTGAGCTGTCAAACGCGCCGCCAAAGTAGAGAGTTGCTCTACTTCAACATTGATCGATATATACGATCAAACGCCAACCAAACGCGCGAGGTGACAAGTCAATTTGTCAAAGAGCGAGTGCGCGAGCACCGCATTGTGTTTCTACCTTTACGCTCAGCTTAACGGACATATTTTGGCCACAAAATAAGTCGAGCTTCCCTGCCATTCTAAAGGGTTTTCCATTAGGCACTTGACAACTTTGAATCTAATTTGTGAACGCACCCTTTCACTAATCATCAAACTGTAATTGTAGATTTATTCAGTAAACTCAACATTTTCTTCAACGAGCAACATCTGCAAACTATTTAAATTTAAGAGCGTTAACTCCAAATTTTGGTCGTAATTCTCGCCCTAGTAGTCAGGCAATAATAAGTTAAGTGCAAAAATGTTAGTTAACATATTCGTTGTATGATGATTGAGACAATGGGTTGGTCCAAGTGTCGAAAATAACGCTGCTGTTCAGGCGTCCGTAGGAAACGATCCGTGTTCTCAAGAATTGGGCATCGCTTGGACCACATAATGGGGTTTTTTGCGTAAGAATCTTGGTTAGCACCCATACAAGATCAAGTTGACTCAAAAATTGAAACCAATGGACTATTTGAAGCTACGTACGTTCTCCGATTGGGCTCTGGAGAAAATGCACAAAATGAATTTGAAAATGCAAATGATGAATTTCATCGCAAAATCATCATCAGTTACGAAGCTCATTTTTGGCTTAATAGGTTTGTCAATAAGCAAAACATGCGTTATTGGTCGCGTGAAAATCCACATTTGCTTCATCAATCATCACTTCATCCACAAAAAATAAGTATTTGGTGCGGTTTGCATGCCGGCGGCGTTATTGAGTCATATTTTTTCGTCGACGATAAAGATCGTCACGTTATTGTGAATGGCCAGCGCTATTGCGCCTTGATGACCGAGTATTTTTAGCCCGAACTGGAAGATATGGACTTGGACGACATGTGGTTTCAACTGGATGGTTGCACAAGTCACTCAGCACAAATTACAATCGATTTATTGAAGAGTAAGTTCGATGAGTGTTTGATCTTAAGAAATGGGCCAGTCGATTGGCCGCCTCGTTCGTGCGATTTAACGCCTCTTGATTATTTTCTTTGGGGCTATATTAAATTATTGGTTTATGCCAACAAGCCGACGATGTTGGAAGAGCTCAGAGCCAACATTGAACGCGAAATAGCGGCCGTTTCGGCCGATATGTGTGGCCGAGTTATCGAAAGTTGGGTCCAACAAATCGACCGCTGTGACCTTATGAACGAAGTGGAGTTCCATTCATAAATATTTTGATTATACTTCAAGCCGGTAATAAAGTTTTTACAATTTCTCAGATGGTTTGCGTGTTATTTAAAAAAAAGTTGTCAAGTCCTTTTTGGAAAACCCTCTATACTCGCACGACGTTTTATGTAAGGATACTCGTAGAGCTTTTTTCCTCAACGGAAAAGCATGAAATTACATAAAACATGTGCGCATATGCCTCTCCGCTGCATTCGCAGCTCATAAGATAAGATTGATATCGCTCTGTCGAAGGCGGCTGTTGATTATCAGGACAGCGTTTCTTCACCTTATGCACTCCTCTGTCAATGTACATACTATACATTTATTTCGATTGTCCCCCAACATTTCACTCGACTCGTGTTCCCACTTCGTCCAATATAAGGGGCGTTGCGTCCACATCCAACATTGGTATTTACTCGTTTTCTTATCGCTGTGCGCAATGAATTGCTTACGTCGAACACGATGCCACCAAATCGATTCGGATCCACTCAATCGTTCACCCTCTCCCCGAGCCCCGACTAACTAACTGATAAGAAATAATCTATTCGTACAAAAGTATCTACGTATCAGCAACTACATATGCACTAAGCAGCATCGCAAGATCTTGACTCTATACTTTCGTGTATATGTTAAATCCCACTGGTCATCTCAGACTGAGGTTGTTGTCAGATCAGTGAAATGCCCATTCTTAGTCGGCCGAAGTCTTTTGTCTAGATAACGTGAACGTCCCCAAAAAAAGCTCGTAGTTCAAGTTTAATTTGTGTTCGTCGTTCGTGCCTTACGTGTGCTTATCGTATCCGTCAAATAAATTTGTTAAATTCCAATTAAAAAAAAAGGGCTTCAAATTCAGTATTGTTGGTGGTGAAAGTCCTTGGCGTCGTCGTTTGTAATTGGTGCTTAATTTTTTTTTTAACATAAACGTAAACGTGAACGTTTAGCTATAAGAAATATCGTCCTGTTGCGTTTTGTTTGTCATCGTGATATACACTGGTGTTTTGTTATTTAATAGAAGGATAAAAATTTCGTTTTGACATTTTGGTGCACTTGGGAACTATTTATTGTCACTGTAACGCAACATAAACCTTGACAGAGTGATTCGATCAGTGTCAGTCAGTTCGAGACGCTTTTGTGGTAGTCTACATACACATTTAAAAATATACTATTATTATATATTGTGATTGACGTGTGTGCACGTGTGTATACTTTGTAAATTTTTTTATTTATTTGTCGTCTTTCTCGTCTTTGTATTTGTATTTTATGTAAGTAATTGTTTTTATTTAATCGCTTATTTTGCACTACTTACAATTTTGCACATGTTTTTTTTTAATTTTATTTTTTCAAAAATATTTGTGTGTTTCAATGTAGGTGCAATCTATCCATTTATATTCTAACATCTAACAATTTTTTGTCGAATTACCGAATATGAATGAACTTTTTTTTCCTTATTTTACAGATTTTTTTTAACTCTAGGTATATTTATTTTTAATTAGATAAAAAATTTAATCATATAATAAAAGTGGCCTGGAAGGAGTGAAAAAATATGCAATGGCTTCCCGTAGTTATCATGCGTGTCATACTATGTTTTAGAGTCATCCGACATGGGTGTCGTTTCAAATCAACAGAAAAACGCAACTTTTTAATCAGAAGTTAAAAGCCGTGATTCAGAACGTACTTAAGGCGTGTATATTTGGAACTGTATTTTGCGAAAAGAAGAAACTTTTATATTTTGTTTTAGTGCAGGAATCATTGACGGGAATTTATTTTTTCCAAGAAATGTAACGTCCAGAAAATGAAATTAAGCCGGCCAATATTCAAATTCCTATCCTTACCCAACGTCGCCTCCAAGCCTTGTGCTTGCCTATAAATTCTTAACATGGTGCGGGGCTATAAAAGAATACAATTTTCGAATGTTTATTTTTACAATTTAATCTTTATTGCTCAGATATATTTTATAATTTACAATTTTTCCAATAATTTTGACTAAAAACTAGTATAAATAAATTTCTGCGAGCGCACAGGGCTCTGCGTTGGCCTAAAGACTTTAAAAAACTACATTTTTTCTAAAAATAACATTTGTCTTTTTTTTTATATGCATATATCTTAACTTAACGCCGTGCGTGAGCAGCGCCGGCGGTCTATGATGATGATTTTGAGGATGATGGTGATGATGATGACGGTGATGATTATACTGTTGATGATGGCTAGAATGCTTCTAGTTTCTAAGTGTCAGCCCCGGTGTTAGATGGGGTGATTCTGCTTACTCTTGTCAAAGTAGTCTATGAATCCTTCTTCATGAGCTATTTTATATCTCGGGTCCATCATGGAGACGACATTGAGACAGTGGTTTTCAATATATGGGCTACCTGTAATTATATTATGGGGTGGGAAGGGATTTTGCGTAGCATCTTTGAGGACAGTGCGCATGGATACTTTTCTATGGATGGCATGTTTGCCATGTTGTATAGTAGTTCATTAGTATAGAAGTAACTGGTGTCAGGATTTCTGGGCAGAACCCAGTAGGCTTGGATTTATCGTGAACCATATTTGGAAACAATATGTCACGATGGGACGGATAAGTTGCTTGCATAACAAGAGTTTGGTTCTTGTATTTAAACCGTTCCTTATTCAATCAATGAAATTGAACCTGAATCTTTCCTCGAAGTGAATTCCAAGGTATTTGACCTTTTGTTATGGTCGAATAATAGAATTATCGGGCATTGTCAAGGAAAGGCTCTTGCACTTGGTGGCTGAACCATTGTATGAGGCTGTCCTGAAGCAAATTAGTTCGGTTTTGGTCGTGTTTATTTTAACTCCCCATTTTTGATAGTACTCCCAGAGTTTAAGGCTCTCAACATTGGGGAGAGCTACAGAGTGAATTCTTGAAGAAAAATATGTGACTGAATCTTCCGCGAATAGCATTGTTTTTGTTTTCTCACAATTGTATAGCGGCGGACCAAGCTTTGTGTCCTGCGCTACACCTGCATGAGTTCCCAAGAGTGCTGAATAAGATGTTCCTATACGAACGTAGAATTTACGAACCGTGAAGAAACTGTGGATGTCTCTTTAGTTTTTATCTCTTTTTTGTAAAGGCCCAGCGTTGTGTCCGTATGAAGTTTCTTGTTTGAACACAAATTTTTGTTGGATTAAACCAATCGTTTAACAGACTTTTTCGAATTTCTTTAGTATCAGCATTTCCAGAAGTTTGATGAAGTTTGGAAGGTCTGAGATCGGCCAGAATTGTGATATGCAGTTTGAGCTTGGCTTTTTGGGAATGGGAAAGATTTCTGCTTTTTTCTATTTGTTAGGAAAGTGACTGTTATTAAAGCAATTATTCAATATACTTGTAAGGAAGACGATGGCTCTGGCAGGTTTCAAATGCCTTATTGAATTGAATTCACGGGCGTTACCAAAATTCTTCAGGTCAAAAGAATGCTATATTTTTAGAGTAATTGAATTCTTTGAAGTGATTTGAGATCTTTGGACTGTTTTGAATTGGATTTTGACTCCTCAAAAAATTATATAGCAACTTAAGTATACCTTAAATCATAAGGTTTTTGTTAAAGAACGTAGAATTTTAAAGAAAAGTAAAACCTTTTATTTATAGGGTTAAAAGCAATTGAAATATTGCATTTAAAGCAGTTTTTAGTCTTCAAAATAGCCCAAATAAATAAAAAAAGACTTCAAATCATTTAGATTGCAACAAAATCAAAAGACATAAGTCATGACTTCAAAAAGACTACAAAGGATTCGAGAAGTTTAATGCTTCCAATAATTCGTAGTACAATGGCTGGAAAATAAACGGAGACCAGACGTGGACTTGACTGCGACTTGACAGAATGCAACCACAGAATAATTCGTTGTCAGCTCTTACCTAGCAGCAAACAAGATCAATCAATATCGGGCAAACAAGCGGGCTCTAAAGTGACCACTGTCGCTGGTTTTGCGAGAATTCAACAAAATCTTGACGGCACATCTCTGCTTAACTCCTTTTCACAACCTTGTCAATTTTTATAATATTTCTTTTGAGAAATTAAGGATTGATTTGAGTAATACTCCAGTCTGCAAACCTATGGCAAAGGCTGTTTCGGTATTTTGCGAAACTCAAATGAGCACGGATTCTTAGCTTAGTGCATTTTTTTCCATTGTAGTTCAAGATAATGTTTGCCTCCTTTAATACGAATATTCCATAGTGCAAATTCAGTTTCGCACTTTTAGCAGGATTGCCCTGACTGAACTGCTTTGTCTGTCAAATCACTGATTTTAAGCAAAAAGGACATCATTTGATAACGAATCCATTCACCTAAAAGATCACACCAGCATATAAGTCCCAATGGTACCGCGAGCTCAACAGCCTGACCAAACTGTCAGTCGTCACAGATGGAGAGATTATTCCACAATACTCTTAGGTTCATAACAATGGAATCAGTCGGAGCTCGGTTGGAACTCTAGAGTGACTGCGGACTCATGGGCACGCAGAGGCAATGCATTTGTGATAAAGTAGCTTTAAAGCGACGACGCCTCTATTCTCCTTTAGCAAGTAGGTGAGTGTTTTTCTAAATCTTTTCGTATCATCCATGCAGTAGGCAACGTCGGCGGAAAATCCTTGAGGTTAGAGATCTTCGTGGGAAGCAACATTCGCCAGCTCAGTTTTCACTTTGACAATTCTGTTTTTTTTTAATGTTCTTTGAAGGTGACAGTTTGAAGAATACGTCATGGCACCAAAAAAAGGTGAAGTGATTGAAATCCTCACAGGAATCGTACGATCACACATTTTTCAGTCCTACGACTTTCAAGCGATTGCTGATAATGCGAGAATTTAACTTTCATCGGTAAGCTTCTGGGACTATTCAAAGTCGGGAAAAAATTGTCCAATCCCCGCCATCTGTTCGAAAAATAAAGCGTGCACATGAATAAGAATTATTCCGAGAAACCGTTTAGGAACATTTTAATTAAAAAAGCGGCAATATTCGGTGGTACGGAACCTTTCGTGTGCGTGTCAATGAAAGGTTCCATACCACCGAACAATATGCAAAACTAAATATTTTTTGAATTTCAAAGCATTTTTACTCTAATAAAGTTGCGATTACTGAAAACTCTTTTTGTTAAACTTAATGTTATTAGGATAGCTGCTGTAACATCGAATTTGAAGACCTCTGAAAAAACTGTAAGCATTTTTCATATTAACATTACTTCAACTTACTTATTTTAATAACTCAATCTAACAAATTCAATTTCGTGGTACGATGCTTCTGCAAAGATATTAATTTTATTCCTTGTTAGTTTGCACTCAATACACAATTCTATTAGCCTTACATAGTCCACTTTTATATCATTGTCCTACTTACTAGAGAGCAGTTCTTATCGAGACACTTATTAGCATCATCTTGGTATTGAACTCTACCAATTTCCAGCCCCGCCTTCAGTAGACCTACTTTAATAAATTAAATAGTCCCATGAATTTAATGAAATATATCCCAGCAGCTAGTGAGCACAAGACATCCTAAGAATCCTTGCTGGTATATTATTTTATGAACTGCCCTTCCCATCAGAGTTCCTTTTAACTCAGACCAATGGTGGTGTTTTCCTACTACTTGTGTGCTCCTGTACTCCACTGGGGGTAGTGATAATTTTCTATAAGGAAGCAGCACTACTTGTTGCATTGCAGAGTCCTGCTCGTTGAATGGCAGGGATGGGTCGAGTGGGTGACTCCACTATATCGGACAGTTTATGGCTTTTGTCTGGTGGCCTTGCTTCTGCCTCGTGGGAGTCTAGCATATTTTATTTGTATGCATAGATACATCCGAGTGTTGTGTAGCAGAACATATAAATTGAATTGATACAGGCTACCCTACGTTCCAACGCGTTATCCTGTCGAATGATTGTTTGCCTTTGTTGTCCTGCGTTCGGATTTCGTTTTGCTTTTCATGTCCTTTGAATCTTGGCAGAGTGATATAACGCATTTGTTTATCTCTTTGTTCATTGCTTGTCCTTTCTTAGTCCTTCATGGCTCATGTTTCATTGATGTTGAGATATCAAGAAAACAACTTTAGCAACTTTATGAAGCAGGATTTGCATGTAAGTTTTGTTTTTTTATTGTCCAATCTTATTCATATATACTCCGAATGTGTTGTTTTACAAAAGTGATAAGCTGCTTTGTTTTCTAGAATCATTGACCCTTGTATATTCAGTTCAGTATTGATTGTTACAAGAGAAGGTTCAGCGATGGTCTATCGTTGGAATCTGCAGCACAACGAAAATCGTCTCCAGATGATCCGGGCTAATTAAGGGTTTTAATGCTGAGTTTACATAATCAGGTAAGCATTCCTCCAGCACTTCGGTGTATTCAGCTGATCAAGTTATTTTAATCCAATTTGGAAACAGTGTTATTGGTATGGTGTTTAACAATTGCTGCTCTCTGCCGTCAGCCTATAATCATCCGTTCCTCTTTGCTAATAGAGCTCGCGATCATCATTGACTCATTTCTTCAGCTGCAAGTGTGAGCTGCAAGGAGCTACGACTACCCGTACAATGCTTTTTGCACAGATCGAGCACAAGGATTTTGAGAAGAATTTATAAATTGTGAAGTGGTTTGAAGCTCAGTTGTTTTCTGGTTTCACTTACTTTATGGTTGGAGTCCGAATTGGGATGGAGAATTTGTATCGACTTATTTGTATTCGCTTACTTCGCAGATTTTTAACTTGTAATTAGTTTATATGCTAGAAAGTGCAGTTTTCTGGACCGCTTTCAGTGTTATGGAGAGTCAATGACATCATCAATCCAAACTTTTATTTTTGACGACACAGACCATGGGAATTCCAACCAATGCAGCAACTAAATCTGCAAGGCCCTCTACATGGTCGATACTCTTTGATAAAGCGTTGATGTAATATTGTTGGCCGAATGAAACAAACCTCATCATCAGAAGTGGCTTCTCTGATCATTCCCTGGCAGTGTTACCAATGGTGTTCTGCGCTGGATAATGACGGCATAGATATTTGGTTACCGATCGACAAACCCATTAGCGGTATCTTGCAATTGCATTTAATCCCGTCATGGGGTCTTTCGTGTTACTTAGATTTTTAATAATCCTCATTCGAACCCTGACTAAAACAAAGCAGTGATCCGAGTCGACAATGATTCATCAGACATCCAGAATACTTGGAGTATGTCTTGCATCGATCGCATCATGATCAATTTGTCGGTTTATTTATCTGGTATCAACTGAACTTCATAAAGGGTGTTGAGGACTTCACAATTTGTATTTGCGGTAGTAAAGTTAAGTCCTGAAGCTTAATATATAAGTATAAGTGCGTTGTAGAAGGAAGGTATCAATTTTCCATATTAAAATTCTAAGTGCACTTTTACTGCAGATCTTTGAATTAAAACAACCAAGAACACTTTAACGTAATGCTTGTGGATTCATTCGGAGGTCGTTGAAGCCTACTTTGGTAGCGACATCCTTTTCTTCAGTTGAAGTACACAGAAAAGACTTACGTTGGCAAATCTATACTCTATACCAGCTGTTCCAGCTTGAAGTTTGTGTAGCCCTGTTTCCTTGAAAGCTTCCTGCAATCTAATGATTTCGAGCTAACTTATAAGAGCCTGTTATAATGGACAGTTTATCTATCTTTGGTAAAAACAGTGTTTTCCTCGTCATTTAATTGTCACGTCGTCTCAAATTCAAAGCGATGGATCGAGATTTCGTTCATGCTTTTAAATAACCTCAAAAGTCTGTCCGTGTCAGCTTAGAAACCTACCTTGATGAGCGGAGACCTCCAAATGCAGACATTTTTTCAAGCCGGCAAAAATAATGTGCATATGCAAAAAATAATGAATATGGTGCCTTAACTTTTATATTTAAGACTGAATTATACTGAGTTGTAAACCAATGTCCTATTTTTAGTTTTATTTCGTCATCATTTCTTCATTTCTGGGTCCATTAGAGACGTGGCAAGAAATGAACATCGACATATTGCTAGCTCGATAAGAGGAACTTTTATCGCCAAGAAAACGATGCCGTAAATTGGCATAACCAGAATTTCGTTGCGTTGCAAAACGTTCTTCAATTGTTTAAGGTTTACCGTGAAGTGAAATTTCTCCCTAAGAGGGTGTGCCAAATCTGATAGCGTCAGACTTCTTTCTTTCGGACTTCTTAGTCTCGCTTTTACAAACCAGAAGCCTTGCAAGTTTTGAAAAAAAACGTAGATGGATCTAATTTTTTTACAAGCACCTTAAAACGAGTAAGCATCCTCTGAAAAGCACCAACGGAACCCCATTATTAGCTCTTGGCTGTCCGTCCGCCCGCCTGTCATAGGACTGTATATTCTGAGCCGTAAAAGGAAAGCACGTTTTCGTTGAATGTTATGAATAATATTACAATTCTTAATAGAGCATGTCCTTGGTTTACTTCCTACGTTCTCAAGGCACTGAAACTTAGGATCAGGTTGTACAGTAAATGGCAACCAAACCGATCCTCGTTTAACTGGCATGCATTTAAAGATGCGCGCACTGGAGCATTCTCTACCCCAAAAACTGCTGTTGAGAAATGTCGCCAGATTGGTATTAGCAATAAAGGAAGCAAGTGTACGTTGGACCCTGAAGAACCGAACTTTGAAACCAAATCTGACACTTATATTCGGAATCAAGCTGAATTTGAGATTGTGACGGAGTATGAGATTTTGGGTATCTTAGCATCTATTGGTAAAGATTGAGTGCCCTTAAAATGTGTAAAATAATTTTGCCACACATTTTGAGTCACTTAATCCACATCATTAACTCATGCATAATATCTTCAACGTTTCCACAATTGCAAAAAAGTCGAATACCAGCGCTGCCAGTGAAAACAGACCCATAAGCATTCTTCTGTGCTTGGCAAAAGTCTTTAAAAGGGTACTGGCGAAGCAGATTCAAAGCCATATCTCTATCAATTGAATAGCTGTTCGTCCGCAATGGTTAATATCATGAACCATGTTCACAAGGACTTTATTTGCTTTGCGTTCTAAAAGATCTTTGTTGATTTTAGTGAATGAGCCGTTGAGCTTATTAAAAGTTTTTTGTCTGACAGGTTGCAAAAAGTTGCTATTGAGGGTAAGTGCTCGACTCTTACTCAGGGTGTGCATTGGGCTAATATTGTTCTGTATATTTATTTACGACCCTCTTTTGGTATGTAAACTTGTGCTGATTTATTTATATACAGACGATGTTCAGCTTTATCTGTCCGGCCAGTGAGCTGGAAGTCTAACTAAACGAAGACTTGGCAGCCATCAATAAGTGGTCACTTAAAAATAAAAATAAAAATGGACTGCTCAACCCAACAAAATCCAAGGTGATGCCTATTTCACAAAGATCTTTCAGTTTGAATGCTGTCCCATTGTTGAGCTTGTTGAAACAATTTCTTCTGTCTGGAAACAACCACGTAAACTGGGTGACAAATCGCTTCTATGAGACTAGCCGACTTGTAAAAAGCCTGTTTTTAAAATTTTAAATTTAGTTTAATGCCAAGAAATAAGCTATGAAAAACCAAAAATTAAAAACTTGGTTAACTCGTACATGCGGTTCCGTCTTCCCCCGTCAAGAAGAAGGTCTAAAGATATCTTTAAAAAAAATGTTAAGTTCTGCTTTTTGTACGATAGTACAGAACCCTTAGTGTGCGTGTCCGACTCACACTTGGTTACTTTTTCAACTAAATTTTCTAATCAGAAGCCACATTTTCATTGAAACCGCTCAAAATGAAACCATTCATATCCAAAAGATGTATCTACAAAATACTTGAGTACGTGTCAATCAGCGTAAAAGTACTTCCACACACATTCAAGTAAATTTCTATCTGAATGTTAAAAGGTAAGTCGGTCATTATGGTCATTCCTTGTGCGCGTACATTCAAATTAAGGCATACACCCAAAGACCGACAATTGAAGAGGAAGCCCCAAAAGACAATGCAACACAATCAGAGATTAATAAGGCAAACATCTAAGGTAAGTAATTGACAATCGAGAATCACTTAGGAGCAAAATTAAGCCAGACAGAGATTAGCAGACGATTTACTTGGGATTTATTTTTAGTCACAGTAAATCGGTTCCTCATTCTCCCATGGGAAGACCAATGTAACCCCATTCATCTGATATGGCCATGTGCCCTGTGCCAAAAATGTTGTGTGACCAACTGAACGATACAAAATGGAAGAGCGGCAGCAGGGGTCCGGCAGACCATTTTCTCTAAGAAAGTCGACTACGAGTGTTCCTCGACAGAGGTGACAACTAGACAAAGATAAATGCTGATTGCATCTCAATCAATATCGGGGAGTGTCTTTGCTCCTTCGACACCTTTTGGCAGCGGTTGTTGTCACGCGGAGGATGAAGAAGCGTCCAGACATAGAACGGGTCATTTAATTCAGAATTACATGCCATTTACAGATACGAGTATATGTATAAATAAAGATATAAAGATGTATAGATAAATCGTTTCGTCGCAGTCTGTTTTTGGGGGCGTTTTGTTCAGATTGGCGAATTGTTTGCCACTGCGATGCTGGGTGAACAATGCTGACTGATTGAAGAAGGAGCCAGAAGTGTTGTGCAGCCAAATTGCAACGTCTTCAGGTGTGGGAATATTGCCAAGAACATTGTCAGGAGGTAAACAAGAGGCATTTGTAATTTTCACACAGATACATATAGTAGTCAGTTTTGCAGAGCTATTGAGGGATGGTGGGAAGGCTAAGGATAATGCAGGGAATTTTGCAGAGTTTGCACTTTGTGTAAATCTGAAAGCGAGGTACGGCTTGGTGCACTGAAACAAAATTAGTTGTAGCCAATTATTTGGCACAGTCTAGCGTTTGCAAGATATTAAATACAGCTTCAACGAAAATTGACATCAATTCGATTATAGAATCTCAAGAAAGATTTTTGGAGCTGATTCATTTTGTATGAGTGGATATAGATAGCTTGGAA
This sequence comes from Orthonevra nobilis, assembly GCA_963555765.1. NCBI lineage: Eukaryota > Metazoa > Arthropoda > Insecta > Diptera > Syrphidae > Orthonevra > Orthonevra nobilis. The sequence continues at coordinate 143,329,752 of OY743224.1, forward strand.
AAAAAAGGAAAAATAAAGTAAGAAAATAGAAATCGTGAAAATATGCTCTGGCTCCCGAAAAACAAAATTTCTGTTGTTTGCTTCTTTGGGAACTTTTTTTTTGATTGAATTTATTTTTATTTTTTTTATTTTGTTAACAAACAAAAAACAAGGGTTTTTCTGTGTCTCAGCACAAAACTTTTAGCTAAGTCAGACTGATTTGGAAAATCACATCCTTTTTATTTATGTTCTGAAAAATTAAACGCAACATCTGCTGATGCCAAATTGTGTGCATCGTTGTCTCGTCGAAACTTATTGACTCTATCGGAAGTGATATTCTGGAAGGGCCACTTCTGCAACATCTCTACTGGATTCGGTTTGCAAGAACCGCCTAGCCAAACGCTTAATAGTTCTCTCACATGGTGTAAAAAGGCTAAATTCACTCAGCTTTAAGACAAAAGAGCCTGAAATTTATCAAAATGGCAAAACTAATAATTTCGTATTCTTCTTGCCATCTATTTATGAAGCCATGCAAACATGATAGATTCGATCCTAAGTTCATTCAAACTTTATTTTATTTTTTCACAGATTGCTTATTTTTGAAAACAAACTTTTGAGCAGTCCTTTCGTCACGAAATGGCATAAAATTCTGAGAGAAACTTTTACAAATGTAAGAATGGGTGGTATTGGTATCAAAGCAAAACAGAGAAAAATTAAACTTATTTCCTTCCTCCTCTTTGAGGCATTCGATAAAAATAAGCTGGATTTATTTATAAGGACCTACAGTCTTCATCTAAGCCTTCGGTTAGATTGCTAAGCCATTTGAAGGGTGTTTGGAGAGTCTTTGATACTAATTCGGTTTGTAGCAGACCTTCCTTTAACGAATTCTTATTGCTTATGGGCAATTTGGAAGTACAATGAGTCATAGACAATACCTATTTTCGAAGAGTTTGGGAATAGAATAGAGTTTGGTGAAGGAATGGTAATTTGCTATATCATCTTTGTAACCTGTTCAATAAACAGGAATAATAAATATGTTCTTCCATAATTTAAGAAAGACATATTGTGTTGTTGTTAAGAAATTTTTTGAGTGGAGAGAATAGCACATTGCCGCACTAAGACTTCTCATTTATTCAATCACTAAGTTCAAAGCTTAAAAAGAAAGTTAAAGAAGAGACTGCTGTCTATTTACGATAATCAAAGGGCATTGTGTTTTGGAAGTCATGCTTAGTACTCGCTAGAAGCATAACAAAATCAAAATCTTCCATGAAGAGTTTGAGGATTAGACTTCCGAGAGTTTCTTTTTCAATGTTCCCCTATAAGATCGACATTTCGACATTCGTAAAAATATTCAACTCGTCAAAAATAGGGTCTATTGTCTCTGGTCTTGTACCACTCACAGATCCTTCTCTGACCTTAAATTTTCTTATATAAATGGACTCGATAGGCGTCGTTACGCCTGAACGTTGACTTGCATGCTATTGGCCGGTTCAGCAACCGTTTTTTCGATGATAAAATTTTCGTTAAACTATATAATATACTTACTTAGTGATATTTGACACTCCGTAAATTTTGTAGAACCACGTTTTATAAAATCAACCCACACATAGGTGTGAATTATTCTCGGAAGGTCAATTATTATTGACTTCTCAGAAGAATTATCGGTCAGTTATTCATAGTTAATATTGGTGACTGATTCAAAACCATCCAGGGACGCGCTCACGTTAAAAAATAATATTAAAAAAACAAAAACCAAAATGGCAGCCGTTGCAGCTCCGCGCAAACAGGTCCTCAAATCGCGGGAGGTAAACGACTTACATCATTGCCCATCTGTTGATCTGAAATACAAATTCAAAGCATATTATCAATCTGTTACCCTTTGGTCATGGAATGATGGATGGGTTTTTCATTTAGTACAAATTTCAGAAAATGCCGGCAATTAAAAAAAATCGAATTTTCCCATAAAAAGATAAATAATAAATGCAAATATGTATGTATCGAAAAAACGATCCGTCATTCCGTGTGGACATATTTTCTGTGTACGCTCTCAGGTCGATATGTTAATTACAGCAGTCAGGAGAATGTCAACTATTTTTAAAAAACGTGTTTTCGAGAAAAACGCTTTTAAAGTTTTGAAATGTGTTTACACAAATGTGAGGCAACCCTCCTCTTCTTTAAGCTGCTCATGTTGAACCGCTAACATTTCGTGCTGCTCAATCCGGGCCTTTTTTGCATCGACGGTCACCCGCCTCTCCTCACGCTCGACCCTTACTTTGTCCCGTGACTGGTCAGAGCGCTCTGACGGTTACAATTTCAAACGCGTTGTAAATATCGTAAACGTTCGAAATCCGGGAAACGCTTCGACAAATTTATTTCTAGTTTCATGTACCCGTAATCAAAAGAAAAGATTTTTTTGAAAATTTCAAGGACAGAGTCTCCCTTTACTCTTAATGGTTCTTTGTCGTAGTCCTATTTTCATTTAAATCGTCTCGCCTTTACTCGCCTGATTGTTTTGTCGAAAAGAGCATCTTTCGTTGCAGAACATGATAGCACATATCCTTGCCAAAATCCGATAATTGTTTTAAATACATACATACAACTTAACCGTTCAGTGGCTTTTGTGTTTATCGCGGTCAGACAGACGCGGCAGGAGAACTTTGTATTATAATGTTCAGTAATGATAAGCGACCAGTTAGGAAGCTGCCCATCAGACTTATATATACATATATCAGGACGTTTATGTTTATAAGTTTCTGTAGCATAAATCTTCCCTTAATCCTTCCTTTTTACGCCGTGTACCGTCTTAATGTTTTCCAAACGTTTTTCTTTGCATGTGCTTCCATATATGTACATATATCATTTAATCCATTGTATCTTAGCATTGCATTGATATTCAATTAATTATGCAACAACACTTGTGTTAATGAGCTCCTAAAGCATCCTTTATGATTGGAAATTCAGCTCTTCGGAAATAGACGCGGCGTTTCATCTTAAATCAACAACGACAGAATGAAACTACTGCTCAGTTGTTATACCTTATCCGAAAGCATCTTGTTTGCGATAATCACTTTTATCCAAACGCAACAACAACAACAAGCATGTCTTTCTTCAAGCGCTTTCAAATCAAGGTTTCAATGGAATTAAACAGTAGCACCAAGGATGTGGAGCTCCCGCTTTGCACAGAGTTTGAGTAACAAGAATAATGTGGCTGCTGTTTCATTTATCCGTTTAGATGGCATTCATCATTTACGCCACCTTGTTTAAGTGTCTCGAATTGAATTCTGCAACGTGCCAACAATGTTCCACCCTACGGCTCTATGCGCATCCCTGGATTTTCACCCACATGGTTGCCGCATGTGAATGCAACATGGCTGGCTTTCGTAAAATTTAATCTACGGAAATGCTTTTAGACGTAATAGGTCCTTGACGTTTACAGTAGCGATGCAGCTTCATACACAGGAGCTTGTCTACGCATCGGCAAAGTGTGCTTCGTTTCGCGGCTGCTAATTCAATTCGGTGGGGAACTCGTGTGCAGATGCAGGTAAACTAAACAGCATCTAATTTTATATCGACATTGGCGCTGGAATGCATTTTGACTTGACGACGTGCTTAGAAGGAGTCCTTAATTGCATTTGGAATACCTTGGGTGATTTGGTGTAACATTTGTGGTATGTTTTGCCATTGCTCATGGCAGGTAAACAAATCTGAGAGGAACATTGCTTATTATTATTTCTTTGCTTAGACTGAGTGGAGTGAGAAAGGCTACTTTAGGTCAAGTAGGATTATGAGGCAGAGCTACATGTAAAAGTTAGGCAAAATAGTGAAGTCATCGCGATTCCTGAACACTTTCTTGTCAAGTTTAAGAAAAGATTCCACTGGTGTTATTGTAATGGTACGAAGGAAACCTTTGATAGAAATGCCGACCGTTCTCTTCACAGGCCTAAATAGCAACTTATTCTCCCGTCTTTTCTGCTGTGAACCTACATGTTCTTTGAAATGTAATCTGAGTAATCTATTTAGACTTTTTAATTCTTGACGGATTATCCTCGGCGAGTTTCTGTCAAGATTTGTCCAAGCCAAGCGTAGTTTCCCTGTGACTGCTGTTGTCGCTTGACTTTCAGCTGCAGGCTATGCATTAGTCTCGTTCAATCAACATTCTTTCAGTCTCTTCCAACGTATCCTGGATTTACTGGTTTCACTAGAAACTCAATTTCGAGTGCATTTAACGAAAATTTTACTTATATCCTCGTTCACAGTTTGGCTAATCGTCACATTGGAACATTGAGGACTGACATCTGGTAAGTTTCTGTAGATTATGCCAATCGATCTACTAATAAGATTCACTGCGTCAAGCAGCGTGGTTAGATTCAAATAGAGAAGTTCGTAGTCAGTAAACTCCCAGGGCCATTGCAAGGCTCTAGAGGTGCTACTTCTGTCCAAATCCCCATTGACTACGTGATTTCCAAACCCAAATTTATATATATCTTTACTTGCAGAAACGACTGAGCAGATGGCAGGATTATAATTTGTTACAAAATCTTTATCTTTACCACCTGCCTGAGCATTCAAGGGATGAGGTAGGATTGCTGGCAACACAATTCAACAGCAACACCTTCCCAAGAAGTGGGAATTTATATGAACAGCTAGACAAATATCAAAGCCCTCATCTCCAACACAATTGCTTCCACTTTGAGAAACAGAACAAATACATTTAACAACAAGAATTGAAGGGCAAGCCAAGCTCTGTTTTCGAAGCTGCGAAGAGGTAGTATGCGAGTGTAGCCCGCTCGGACCTGTGACGTGTTAGCCCTAAGAGTCACAGGTGATTTAAGGGCAACGAGCTTGAAAAATATGCTGAAGCATAACTTGGTGCTGCGTTCTGTTCAAGCCTGTTTTTCAATTGGCTTATCAGGCTCAAATCCTAGAGCAAGTCTTGATTTAGTGGATAAGTATATATCTGTATATCTTGACATACCAGTCTACGGGTATTGTTTATCCTCAATAAGGAAGCCAATGAAATTTAAGTCCTCTCAAATCGGCTCATAATGAAAATGTCAGTACAAAAATAATGGCAAAGAATCCTTCATATGGAGTCGGATAGTGCATCAAATTTTTAATTTGTGTTAGAGATGCCTTAGTCGGGGGTCCAAACTTTTTATGTCAAGTCACTCGTGGCGTCTGATCAACCAGCTGCAACTGACAACTAAGAAGCTGAGAAACTAGGCTCAAAGTTTGTTGAATGAGATGGACGTCATAAAACGTTAAATGAGAACCAATGAAGCCAATATTTTGGTCATTTTATTAATTTTTATAACTTCTTATTTTCACTGAAACATTTGATTCCGAAAACCAAACTCAAAAATCTTTAATCCACTGTTACTCTCAGTCCTTCCGCTGCAAAGAAGCTGTTGCCAAATTTTGGTGTGAGGTAAGAAATTACCTGGACTTGCCAACTCATCTTACATTCTTGCCAATTTAAGTTTTAACACACAATTTAGGACACAGAAAAAAAATTAAGTAGAACACACACCTTGCTATGAGCACTTTATAATTTGTACTTGTAAAAAAAATTAATCTACTCAAAAGTCGATTTGAAAATAGAAAAAAAAAGTCCAAACTGTCATCTTAGTAGCTGAGAGCTCACACTTCACAAAGATGAAGGGTGAAAAACGAAATTCGTAGTTGTCACTTGAACTTAATGAAATTTAAAGTGGTGTGAAAATTTGTTTTAAAAAATTAGTTGAAAAAAAAAAATTCAAGAAAAAATTCTAAAAATTGACAAGAAGAATTGGTGAGTACAACATTTCCATTATTTCTGTAACTGTGATGCCGTATCTTCGATCGGATAGCTCTGCTCTCCTATGTTATATCTAATTATTATGAAAGCAACCCTTGACGATACCTTTCAAGTGGGTGAAGTGTGTGTGTGTGTATGTATGAGTCTACTTCAAAATATCTGCAGCTGATAAAATGAAAACTATCTCGTCCTTATCCCTTTGGGTGAAGTTATACTTCAGGCTGTCATAACGATCCCGAGCGGTATAGCAAGCGACTCCTTTGAAACGTCACAACAAACGTTCGAGCTACTTCTATGTGACACCATCCCAATGCACCAGGACGTGCACTCAAGTGTTAACTAATTTCTTATTGCAATTGCAGCAAACCAACCCAACAGCTAACCATTATTTCCCACTTCCTTCCGGGTTGGAACTTCTGTATTCGAAATTCTCGAGTGGAATCACCATTATCATCAGCACAGAATTGTCCTTCAGCCACAATAATTCTGAGGGGAGAAATAAGACAGTTTAATCGGTTCGGTTGGTTTTGAGGGAACGGGTTGATTGCAAAACCAAAAATCCTTTCTTAACTCCTGTTGCACTCATAAACGGGTTAAGGATAAGATGAATGCCATCGAGATAGTAAAACACCAAAACGGATTTAATAACAATAATTAATGGCTGCGGACAATGGGACCAGATGAATTGGCTAGGTGTGTGCCAAAGAATTGCTGAATATAACTTGGTTGTAAGGGGGTCTCAACAGTTGCATCATCTGTGAGACTGGTCCCTGGGCGCCGTCGGTCCAATTGCTTGTGACAGATTTGTTTCGTGTGCTATGTCCCGAATCCGGAATGGGTATTTCGATATCCACATGCACATGTGATATCCAATTAAAACACAGTTAGAGGGATTCGCCAGAGTTAATTAATACATTTAATTATGTCGGCAAAAGGGTCGTCATCCTTGATATATGTATGTTGAAAATGCATACACAGGAATACGTACAACATTCAAGATAGATTCTTGTAAATTGCATGGCATGGCAAATGACAATGTACTTGCATTAAATTCCATTCCCAAATTGTCAGAACAAATTAAGCAGCATTTCGAAGAAAATTGAATGAGAAACATGTCTTTATTGCTTTTCTTGGAATACGACATGCTGCTACACAGAATGGTGCCTTTCATTAGGAGAACCTATAAGAGTATGTATGGCTCTATGACAGAACTTTAAGACAATTCAATCAATTGAATTTCAAGGCTTATTTTGAAGTCTTACAAACATTGAAAAGCTTTCAAAATAATTTCATGATTCATTTTGAAATCATTTAACTGCGCATCAGTTGAAGCATTCCAAAGGCTTCAAGTCAAAGGACTGCACAATTTTTCGTACTGCTTAAATTGTCTGGAATATAGTTAAGATCTTTTTGATGTTATTCTATTGATGACATTTGGTTACGTTAGATTCTTTAATAAAAAGAGCCCATAAACTATTTAAGGCTTTAGGGTATCCTAAAGGATACTATAACCCTATGTAACCCAAGGTTATAGTCACGTGGCCAACCATTATTACAAAATAGAATAAGAGACCGCATAATGCTTTATACTGCTGAGATTCTGGTAAAAACGTAATCAATTTTTGTACCATTACAATTTGTCGGCTGGTTTCGACAAAAAAATTGGTTTCGACCAAAAACCAGGCGAATTTTTTGTTTTGGCCGATTGCGATACCACGAGGGTTATGTGAATTAACGTATCTACATACAAATGTTGCGGAGGAAATGTTTTTTGAGAGGCTTTCCTTCTGGGTGAAGAAGAAGGGGAAGGTGGAGAGAACTAATTTATATTTTCTTATAAACCGGGCGAGGTTTTTTGGGTTTGCTTGAGTAAGTTCGGTCAAAGCTGTGAAAAAATGGGAATAAAAACTTCTATAACAGAATACGGCTATGGCCGGGCATTCACAGAGGAGATGGGTGACGGTTTCCTCAACCAGTTTGTGCAGAAATCATTCCACTGAACCCCTAGCCCTTTTGCATGTTTGTCAATAAGACAGTGTCCCATGAGATATAGGAACGCCTGAGGAGTGGCGACTCAAGTTTAGTAGCTTCCTGTTTGTCTGTTTTTCAAAAAGGTTCCAAGTTTGTTAGGTGATGTTGCTATAATGTGAGGCGGATCTGCGGGATTCATTGTACCTGCACGGGCAATATCCCGATATCCTGGCACCCCGTAAAAGTGAGCCGTTATCTTCTTAAGGGAAACCCAGAGTTCCTTGAAAAGCTTAGATGTAGTTTTTAGCTCAGGGAGAGTCGTAGTTAAAAATAAGGGAGTGTTTTATTGCCATGCAATGCTTTTAGTTATCTGGCTTTGGTGTGTCTTGGTTGATTCAAGGCTAGTCGTCTAGAGTGACCATATACTTGCTTACTTGTACAGTACTTCAATGTTTCTCTGTAGAAGTTTAGCTCGGCACGTATTCTCAGGATCTTCCTCTCAAGCGCTTCAAGAATATAGCGATATAGAAGCGTGATGATAGCTAATAACTTTCCGCTTCCACACGACTGGGTACACTAAGTGAATACCTAGCCTTCCATAGTATAACTTTTACATGTACTTAGAGTGTCATTTGTCCACTGAAATGAAGTCCAACAGTTTCCCTACGGAAAATCTACAGGATTCAAACAGTGTCAGCGCTTTCTGCGATATTACGACCCCCAAGCCACGATACAATGAAATTCCAATGATGCTTTCTTGCTTCGTTACTGGCTAGTATTGAAGATATTCCAGAAGAGAAAAGAAATCCAATTACAATGACATCCAACGGCTTCATATGAATTAAATTTTGGTTTTTTTTGGGCCCGGTACATGTTTTTGAGTGGTCACAAAAATTATATCCTCTAGATCATATGGGGTGTTAAATTCCACACAGCTCACGGTTGGGCTAGGTCGGATGTTTTCTTTCTACATTAGCAACTGAATCGTTTACTTTGCTGTAAAAGTTGTCTCCGAATATTTTACAAATGCTTCCTCAACCACCTCAGTAACTGTTGAACCTTATCATTGTTGCAGTTGTTTTTTCTCCTCTTTCGAAACTCCAACTCGCATACGAATAAGTTGGCAAAATATTTGACTTAAGGTCTCACTGCTGAGGTTAACAATGGACTTAAAGTTCTTAGATTGCTAAAGACGAAGTGTTCGCTTTAATATATAAATATTTGAAGGAGCGGGCTGTATAACACCTTCACTTCCTAACTTGTTTAATCTCAAAAAGCGATTATTTCTTGTTCATAATAGACTTACAAACTTTCCTTTGCTTAACCACATTGTTGCGTCTCATAATTAATCACATTTCCTTCCTGATTGAATTAACCGACTTCCTTCGACTCGATCAAGAAACCACTCAACAATCACTTTCCCATCTCAAACTTCCAGTTTAAATCAATAATCCTGTCTCAATATCGCAGTACCCCATACCACCATCTAACTGCGGAAACATTATTAATTAATTCCATCTGTTTAGTAACAACTTTGAAGGTAATTAGTAAAATATAACACCAATCAAGCGGGCATATGAGCAGGCTGCAAGGATCATCCCGCCACGACACCTATCATCGCGCCAATTGTCTTCCATTCATTATGACCCGGCAGCATTATGGAGCAGCAGCGTAGCGGTTACTCCCGCACATTGCATGGCAATCAATTTGTGTCCTCGATAAACCAAATTAATTTCATCAATGAACTCAAAGAACACCTTATTGATTGCCATCGATTTGTGCGTGTCTGTTTCGTGCAGAGCCGAGCTGGGCTGAGCTGGGCGCACCATCCTTACCCACACAAAGGTGTGTGCTTGACGGCAACGAGGTTTGGGATAACAATCCGCAAGAATCGGCGGCGGCGGTAATTCTGCACAAATGCAAAATACGGTTAATCATGGTTAATGATGTATGGTAAGGCACTAAGGATCGACGTGATGGTTGCGTGTCCAATGGCCTGAGGAAGGATTCTCGTAATGAAAACTTGGCCACAACGGGTGAAGCAGTAAAAGCTTGACTGGCGCCAAAACAGCTTACAAGGAACCAACGTGAATTCAAGCCAATAGGCTTTGAATAAGTATGAAATAAAATCATAGACCATCATTTCTGATTTTTGATCTCTCAGGGGATTGTGACTATCCTCTTAATGTTTTTCAACAAAGATTAAAATTTATTGTGGCTTAAATCTGAGGTGGCTTATTTGCACTCACCCAATTCGTAGTATTTTATTTGATAAATTAGTTCAAAGAAGGGTGTTCTTTTGGAAGATAGGTTCATCTCCCTGCTGTCAGTATTGTGCCATAACAGAAGAGTCATCGACAGATCATTTAAGCTAACTTACAAAAAGAGCGTGACCAGCCGATACAATAATCAAAACAATAAGGACATCCCTCACTCTAGCGTTGGTAAGGTTGTGCAACATTTAAAATTTGAACGTTAGTGTCGGTTAATTAAGACTTCAATTGAATGTTTTTACTGCCAAGTTGCATATGGCAGGCCCACATGCATATGGCCATGCTTCGGCTAAAAGTTGTTTGAAATAAGAGCAAGATCTCCGTTTCGGTTTATTAAACAACTGTTGGCTCGTGCTCCGGCATTTTTTTCCGATTTTTTTAAGCGCAAGAGTAAACAATGAGTGCCTTTCTGAATCGCAGGTCGTTTGAATGAAATAATGTTCTACAATCAATTGAAAATTTTACTACTTCCTTAAATGAAATCTACAGATAACCCACCCCATTATTACACGCTTAAACATAAAATTCTGTTCTAAAGTCCAAGACACTGCCAAGGTAAAAACTGTTGCTGACATAACTGGGCAGGTCTGTGGAGAGATTAAGTGTCCAGCCAAGTATTATGGAATTGAAATGTCATCAATGAGTTGAGGGGACAATAAACAGGTGATTTGCTGTTTCATTACGAAGTCGCTCACACCACGTCCTAAAGTTACTGTCCAATTCCATCCGACATCGACCAGCAGGAGCTCCACTTAGCATTAACAACAACAGTAGCTCTTCAGAGTACATGAGGCCGAAAAATGCGAAGTTTACTTTTGTTTGAATTTTTTTATAAATTTGAGTTCGTACTTCACTTGTGTTTTATGCTTGCCTCAGGTTCCGATACAGCTTCAAACGCATCTCATTGAAAAAAAGTTGGTTGTTAAGGTTCCGTACCTCAAAGGAGAAAACGGAACTTTATAGGACCTTTTTTTATTTATAATTTCTTGGGAATAACTGGATTCAGTGCCTCCTCTTTATCGCTTCCATAGCTGCTCTGGCTGATGTACTCAACAACTCAACATCCGACGCCGAAGGACGTCCGAAGAAAATACTTCTTAAAGGCGTTTTATCTCTTGGTTGTTCATCAGCAATAGTATAAATGTTATTTTATTACGTATATATATATAAATAAGGATAAATTGTTGTTTCAAATATTTATCTGATTTGTTTTAATCAATCGACGCATTAATTCCTGGATGGCAGCTACAAAGGCGGAGGGGGTAGGGTCCCTTCAATTGTGAGTCGAGTGTGCATTTTCATAAAATGGTGGGTTCATTCTCTCCGGGTTAGTACTTAAACTCTTATTTCAATCAAGTGAGTCCCCACAATTCACCTTATCACTAGAAAAATTGTTCCCTTTAAAGTCTTTAACCATATTTACAATTTCCAAACCATGGGTATTGAATAAACATTATCAAGTTCAGCAAAAACTTTATCACTAAAGACCTTTAAGTATCCTCATAAAAAAAAAGTGTATACTCATAAATGAAAATTCAAATTTACTTGTGCATAATTGAGCTGAAAAAATAAAAATAAGCGGAAAACTCTGCAGCGCCATTGTTGTTGCTCGCGAACTTGAAAAACTGCAGAGTTCCTTGTCTTCTTGAGAGGTGGCCATTGTTTTCGTCCTTTGTTGTGAACAACTAATTCTCACGAAACTTTGGAATATTTTTTTGTTTTGCTTGCTTAAGTTTTCAATTTCATTTGAATGTTAACATGAAAATTCTCAGTTAACACAGGCGGAACTTTTTTCTTGAACTTTTTCATTTATTTATAAAGCTTAAGCGAGGTAAACACTTGACGTAGATTTTAATAGATGCTGTTTAACGTATAAGTGTGCAAGTTAATTTAAAATAAAAATTTACTAATTAACAGTGAACATTTATGGAATCTTATGCGATTGACCGCGATGAATTCCCGAAATTCGTGGACGTAGCTCATTTATATAATTAATTAAATTTCATTTTCAAAGAAAACGTATATTTTCCTTATTAAGGCGTATTATCTCAGTGTACGCAAAGCATTTTTATTGTTAAATCCTTTTTTAAGGTTTGCGGTGAGGAATAATTTAAGAGGCTAAAATAAAATTATTGAACATTAAAATTGGTTTATCGAGTATTTCTTAGGGTAAGAATAATTCGCTTAGTTGAACTTAATTTCTTTTTAACATAGGGTGTCCCTCATAAGCCAAATAGCTTAGTTTAATAATATATAATAAAAAAATTCCGCCTTATTTTCGTATTTAAGACACATAAAATGGAGTTTGACAATGCAAGTTGTATGCGTTAAAAAAGATTCGTGTATCAGACGGCACTTTCAATACACCCTTAAAATGCGTTGGTTCAATGGTGCTTATCAACTTTATCCTGGAGGACCTAAACTGTCTGGGAATTTTGACTGTGATCCCTCGATTTTTGATACAATATTTTGATTTTTTTTTTAATTTGATAGCTGTCAAGGGGTTATGAAAACTTCGTAATGCGTGTTGCACAGTGCGAATAAAAGGAGAAGAAAGACTGTTAAGTGAAAAATTTTAAACTCCGACTGTTTTGATTCCGAATGGTCGGAGGATATAATATAGACTTATTTTCATTCGTTCAATTCGCAGAATTTTATTTTTCATTAGTTTATAAAATAAAAAGTTCTCCAGAAGATTGATTTACCACACAGCTGTCAGTGATATGCCATCACAGCAGAGACAAGTGGTAACTGCCCCAGATTCGAAAATTTGATTCTTTCAGGATTCGATTCCTTGGACCTCTCAATCGATCCAATCAAAAGGCAAGCGCTTAACAATCTGCACCACACATCAGTATAGGGTTTACCTCTGCTCATTATATAAATGGAAAAAATAGCATTTTTGAATTTTGATTTTTGAAACTCTTGCTTGTGGGGATATGCCCTGAAATAGTACCAAAAACTCGCCTATAATTCATGCATAAAGACAATCGCCACAAATTAATGTCGCTAGCCCGGTACGATGAGAACATCGCTGTTATGGCTAAAGATATTTCAAATGATCCTACGACGTGTCATGGAACTGGTTATTAAAACCTGGTCTCTGCAACGCATTCAAATGAAAATGTTGAAGCAGTTCCCTTACAAAGTACCATCAGTACAACATTCAGCCTCCGTACACCGTCAATCATGTCGACTAGGCTAAGCTAACGTAAACGCAGATTTGTCAAACAAGGAGGACCCTCTAACCTGATACGTAAACCAACAAAAGAAATGCTCATGGAACACGGGAGTCCACTTATCACGCAAAACTATTGCAGAAGGATATGGCCTCATCGAGGATATTTTATTGCCACAAATTGTTGATTTTTGCAAAGGTGGAGCATGGACATTTTGAGGAAGGCTTTTCCAGTCGGTGAATGTCTCATTTTGGCAATTCCATCGGCCGAAAAGACAGCTTTATTTGGCCACTACAGAATTATTCTTTTGATGTTTTTTGAAATCACGGATCCACGAGAACAAGCCACAGACTCTGAAAACTTTAACAAATCCTACTGTTGAGAGTTTTTGGGTCATCCAGTATTATACACTCATTTTTTCGGTTCTATCTGAACGCTGTCTGTTGAAAAAGTGAACAGAAATGGACATTGAAAAAGAGACACTTGTTTAACGTTAATTTGATGTAATTTTTGTTTAAACTTTGATATTGATAACCGCAGCAAAAACTGAACACAAAATGAGTCAACTTATCTATGGATTATATCGACTTACATTTGGCACAAGTATATCTTAATAAATACTCTCTTGGATTTCGATCAAGTGATTAGGTGGGCCACTCTATCGCATTAACATTTTATTCCTTGAAATAGCTTTTCATAAATTTTAAAGAAAGTTTAACGTCGGTATCCCTTATCCTATTTTACAACTCATATGAAAGGCATTGCCTCTCCGGGATAAGGCAGCATCATGTTCTTCATGATGTTAACGTTTGTTTCTTGATTTTTATCAGATGACAGCTCACGTCTACCTCCGTGCTTAAATGTTTCTTACAATTAGTATTTTGTGCGATGAGTTTTCTGAAAAGCCTTCGAACAGTTTGTCCAAGATGAATGCTAAACATTTTTGATCTTGATTTCATCATGACACAAAAAAATTCTATAATGAAAATTATATCGTCCCATTAAGATGGTCGGTTACTTTTTGCGAAAGATGCGGTAGTTTGGTTCCTTGGACGACACAACCCTTTTTGCAATTAATTGAAAAAAAAACGCTTCTTCCAATCCTGAAGTGTAAATTACCTCAAGCGATTCATATGCGGGGATTGTAGAAAAAATATTGAGCTAAAATTCAGCTCTTATGTCATTTTGAGAATTAAAGAAGAACGAATGATCTTGCGAACCTCTTTTGCATTAGTGTTTTTTGGTTGGCCAAGCCTATTGATTTTAATTTAATTTAATTATTTAAATTCATTATATGTTATAACGGGTCCGCCATCTAACGTTTTTTTTTACTGCTTATTTCATGAATGGTAACACTCATGTCTGATTTGACAAGTAATTAGTTCTATCCTTCCGCGTACGGATTTTGGAAGAAGAGAAGCACCGTCAGCTCCGTATGTTCGTAAGTGAAAGAAAGAAATGCCAGCATCCTCATCGACAAACCAAAGCGTGAAAATCCAAAAACAGTGCGTATACCCGAGAATATTGTTGCTGTGGCAGAAAGTGTGCGTGAAGCGCCATCAACATCAATTCACCGTCGTTCTCAACAATAGAACATTTCGGAGACATCATTGAGACGAATTTTGCATAAAGAACTTGGTATGACGCCATACAAAGTCCACTTGGTTCAGGAGTTGAAGCATACTGACCATCCAATGCGTTTTCGCTTCGCTAAGTGGGCCTGCGATCGACTTACAGAAGATGCCGATTTTGCCAAAAAAATCATCTTTTCAGATGAAGCTCATTTTGATCTTGGCGGGTATGTAAACCAGCAAAATTGTCGCATTTGGGGCACAGAAAACCCGAACGCATACATTGAAAAGCCGATGCACCCAAAACGAGTCACTGTTTGGTGCGGAATTTTGTCCAGAGGCACAATTGGGCCATTTTTCTTCGAAAATGAGCAAGGAATGGCCGTTACAGTCAATGGCATTTGTTATCGGGCCATGTTGAACGAATTTTTGTTCACAAAAATTGAAGAGGAGGATATTGGCAACATTTGGTTTCAACAGGACGGCGCTACGTGCCACACAGCCGAAGCTACACTCCATGTTTTGCGCCCTGTTTTTCGAAGATCACAGTATCAGCCGTAGAGCTGATGTCGTTTGGCCACCTCGGAGCTGCGATTTGACACCGTTGGACCATTATTTGTGGGGTGCCTTCAGTGTGGGTTGCGGTGTCATTAACAGAAATTTTTTCTCTTAAGAAGTCTGCACATCTTACGCATTTTATTTTATGCCCAAAGCGTCAAAAGTCTTGAGCTTACATTGAGTCATTTGAGTGTATTGAGCATAAATGTTATTGAGGTAAGCCGCTTGCACTTCAAGGTGATAAGCATATCATTCTTCCGTTAAACTTCGAGTCTGATTTTTAAGTATTGCGGGCACATAAAAATCAAACCTCAACAGTACTCAAAATGTGAGACAAGTCTTCTCGGTATTTTACGAAATACGCCAATATACTTTGCTATATTATTTTAAGAGTAATAAATATAGTCTTCGAGTATAAGCTCTTTGTCTAGAATAAAATTAAAATACTCGACCATGTGCTATCTCAATTTCAAAAATGATTTTTGGGGGACACAAATAATAAACATCTCTGGATATCAGGCTGTTCCTTAATTAACGATCACGAAAGAATTCATTTATTGAAACTATTAAGGGGTATTCTAGTCTAGAGGCATGAATTTCATGTAAGGCAATTCATTTTTTTAATATCCATTTTTCTATTAGTTATTTGTTAACATAATAAGAATACAGAAAAAAATCAATAAATAAAATAAGTTGAAAATTTCAAAAATTAGAAGTTGATGAAGTGGGGATCTGAAAAAATTGGCGCGTAATCATACCCACGATTTCAACCCTCCTAGCAATCTGAAACCACAACAAAAAAGATTATTAATCTAGAATAATGGCTCAATGTCTGGAACTATGGAAAAGTTGAAAAGATTTTTTTCACAAAATGGCGACTGCCTGAAAAAAAAAAACTATTTTTGTACCACTTTTTTTGACTGCTTCGAATTAAAAAAAAGTAATAGAAATTTGTGGATGGGGATAGTTCAAGACATAGACGAGTCTATAAAGAAGACTCTCTAAAACTTCAGGTGAATCGGTCCAGTAGAACCTGAGAAATCGTGGGTATTGTTTTGAAAAAGATTGATTCGAGAAAAACGCGTTTAAAGTTTCGCGTAAAGTTTTTCGCAGTCTAAGTCATGAAATGATATTGGAAACTTATATTTATTCAATCTGCCAATCCTGCTTCATACATCGGACCTTCGTCGACTTCGAAAAAACTACTTTCCGCGTTTCTCTCTTCATATAGAGTAGTTCTGGCCTCCTTTGATGCGTTGGATGCTCGTATTTCGGAGCGGTCAGTCCGGGCGTTGTCTCGTTTCACAGCAAATGAATGAGCTTCCGGGCGAATTTTCATTCCCATAAGCTCCATCATTCTTAAAATAGGAATGAAGCCTTCATTAAAAATACAAACATTTTTATTTCACTCACAGCACATATGTACGGTTAGAATTCAACTGTTAGCAGCTGGACGTAAGTGAACACTAAATATAAAAGATACAAATCACGTGGGGTTCTTGTATTGAAAGGTTTTACTGAGAAATATGGATTCAGGTAGACGGAGAATCCCTTATGTCTTTTGTTCGATTAGTTCCGACCGAACCAGTTTGGATGCCGGGTCACCAAATTCCGATATCTCCGAAAATTATATGAATTTTGAAAAATCCTCTTGTATATTCTTGAATAGTTAAACTTTGAAAATATGAAAAAAAATCGATTTTTTTAAAATTCTAGACTAGAATACCCCCTTGATAAACATGTAGCAAACGGGCGAAGTTGAAACTAATTTTCTTTTTGATTTTCATACATAAGTCTTATGTCCGATTCATAATGCAGCGCGAGAGCGAGGCGAGAAATCGCTGTCGTCATAAAATCGTTTCCTAGTACACAATGAAAGCCAAATTTATGACAGGGAGCTCATGTAATCTATGTGTCTTAGATGAGCAAACTACACGAGTGAACACCAATTTTCTCTTTCTGGCTACTCATATCAGCCTGCTGTTACGCTGCCACGCTGTAGCGCCGCGAGAGTTTTTTAATTTTTTGAAAACAACGCGATGTGATAGGACGAGTCTCGCGTCATCGTGAATCGGGCATAACTCTTATTCAAGAAAGCCCAACTGTCTCCTCTTGAATGTCCTTATCTCTAAGTCTTCATCAAAATCAAATTTTAAAAATGCACCACAAAAAATCATACGTTTAAAGCTGCTTCATAATTTCAAAACTGTTTGCAGACTTTTTTCATATTGACCATCGATGCGGCGCCCGCATAATCCTCTCTTCTATATTTTTTTTTTTTGAATTGAAATTCCATTTTCATTTGTCTATGTCGTGTCCTTCCTTTGTGCACTGCCAATGTTTTTTTCCACCCTCATGCAGGACTTTTTCCATTCAATGCTGACTCGAAGGGGGGCCAGGAATAGGGCGGCTGTTTCCCAACTGCTGCTGCTATATCACAAGTAACAGCAGACAATGGAAGATGAAAGTAAGAGACAACTACGCGTACACATCCGCCAAGGATGGCTATGCCTCTCGGCTTTTCTTCACTTTGATTATAGTCCCTCGGCAGTAGAAGAAGCATCAGCAACAGCATCCCTTCCTGAATATAGAAAACTCAAAGGATAGCAATGAAAATTACGTTGCTTTCTTCTCTTGTGGGCCTCCTGCCTCCTGCCTGTCGTTTCCTAGCTTTGCAATCACAATAGTTCAAACTACTTCATGCGACGAGCTTGCAGTCAACTTGAACTCTATCCCGGTTACGTGCTACGACTACATCGCTCGTCTACAACAATCCTCTGAGTTTCGCTGCGACAATTGTATGAATACGTTCGCGATTAGACAATGTTCACTTGGCGTGCCTGCCATTCCGTTACCCTCCTCCTGGATGTTGGCCTTACTTTCTAGGTCCTTTGACGTCATAGCCCTGCTCGCGGTATTGACAGGGAACTTTTTTTGCCAGATGCCTTACGTGTATCGCAGGTGGGGGGTGAACAGAGAGAGATGTTTTTTTCTCATTTACACGCGCTAAGCAAAGAATAGTAGAGATCCTTCAGGACTCAACAGCAACCGCCGATTCTGCCGTTTCTGACAACAACTAACTAACAATTTCCATTGGCAGGATCTCACATTGTTTTCCATGCTGGCGACAGAACGATGCACTATCGCACATGGGCTTCAGTTGTTGAACACACAAAAATGCATAAAGGACATACATGGCCATGATGTACACAAAAACAAACAGCATAAACGGGGTAGCAACTTCAAAAACTGCCGAATAGCAAAAAAATACGTACGTACAATTTCTGTTTGGAATCTATCTAAAGTGCGGGCGCGGAGTGAACAACTAAAGAATGACAGCATCCTTCGTTGTTATGCTCCATCAGTGTAAGCAAATTTTGTGTTGTGTTATGCAGGAAGGAGGCGTCCCATGGAAGAAGTTAATCCAGATTTAGCTGTCTATGACACCCACGCTCGGCTCTGGAGACATCCAATTTGGGGTGCGATGACCCAAGGCATCGTAAAATGTTGGAGCTCTTCTCTTTTTTAATGCCACGCTCTGGTTGCTTCCTTGTTTAGTGCTCGGAATGTTGTCAATGTCCAATATTGTTTGGCTTGCTCGATGGGGTTGTGTAGGCGGCAGATTTTGTCCTTTTTGTTGTCATCTGCTTGTTCGCGATTTTTTTTTTTTAATTTCTTTTTGGGAAATTTCAGTCATTGAGAGATGTGATGATGAAAAGGAAATGGGCAAGAGTGTCCTGATTTGCAACCGATTCGAATTAGAGCGCATGATTTTAAAATTTTGAAAGAGCACGGCAATACTCTTTCTGTTAAAGAGAAACGCATTTCATTTTTCGTTTGGCTACCCTGTTTATTTAAATTAAACCGTTAAATTAGTTAAGAGGCAAATTTTGACTTAAAATGAACTCATTGTCAATTATTTTGAAGGAAGCGACAACTGCTTGAGTCGATTTTTTAATTTACCACCAGATTCGTTTAAAAGCTTATTTTCCTGCTCCAGTAGTCGCTTTCCTAAAATTGGTGTGACTTTCAAAATGTGAAAATTTCAAAATGCTGAAAGAATTTGAGAAGAAAAAATATTCATAAGCTTGTTGTTCTGGTTCTAGTCTTACTTTAGAATGTCATAGAAGCAGTTCTCTTAATCAATCGCAGAAACCGGAGGACTTTTAGAACTTCGAAAGATAAATTAGACTTGCGCTTAAAGAAGTCACATTCCGAAATGTAGAAACACAGAAGAAGTCAAGCTCAATAAGCAAGTTAAGCAAAAAGTATAACTCGCTGAGCCCATTATGTAGGGTATCCGCTGGTGGACTTATTTTTCAAAAAAGAATACATTCTCCAGCTTTTCGTAAACCAAAAAATACGAGTTGTAGGTGCTTTGAAAACTATGACAATAAGGGTCAGTGATGAAAATCTTTATAATTTTTGGATTAAAAAAATTCACAGATTTTATTTAATGAACATAACTGTTTATACTCACTTATATTTTCTGCATTGCAATGTTCAATGAAGTTTGACTGAATTGCATGCCTTTGCAGGATAAATTTTACTGCTCTGATATTTGCAAATCTATTGCAGTGAGTCTCATTTTCTATAGCATTTTCTGCCGAATTTCGAGCAGCTCTTTAATCTGCAACATATTCTTGAGTCTATTCTCGATCTTAAGCAATCTATCCTTTTGATCGCCATGCTTTGAAAGCTGCAACTTGTTCATGAGTCCTTTCTAGATCTGAACATTGTGTTCTTGTTATCGCCGTCATCTAAAAACTGCTTCTTGTTCTTGAATCAATTCTGGATCTTGAACAAACCCTTCTTGTGGACGCTGTGCTCACAATTTCACAATTCTATTGCAATTGCTTTAAATTTCTATAAGCTTATCTGCTGGAGCGTGAGCAGCTCTTCAAGTTGCCGTTTTTTCAGAACTTTTGCGTCTTTTTAATAGAAGCTGCTCTTCACTCATGGGCTGTGCTAGTCTTAAGTATCAACTGTGCAGTAAAATTATACTTGCTTAAGGTAGGATTAGATTTTATGATAAACTGATAAACGTTTGCATATTTTCAATTACAGGGATGAATGTATGTAAAGCCAAACAGTGTAATTGGAAAATTGCTTATTTTTTAATAGCTTTTATTGAACTTTAAATATTTTATTATACCTCACATTTAATTTGTCTATTAAACATAATCCAACAAGTATGGACGAAAAATACACATTTTATTATCCCAATCCCTTATTTCAACTTTGTGGTTCCGAAATAAATGATACTATATATCTTATGACTGAACGATCTTTTGGTTTGTTCGCATTCAAGAAAATCCCATGTGCCATCACGCGATCGAATTTTACAATCCAATGGCAAAAACCACGGGTTAAATATTCTTGAGATCTTTTCTTGCCTGGTAATCATGAAGTTCGCTTCGTGCCACTTCATCATAAAACTTATTGTTATCATTCGCCGAAGGTCTGTAGGGCTGCTTTGTTGTCGGTCCTTTTTTCAAGTTTTTATTTCTAAAACAAGTTTAATTTTATTTAATGCAAAAAGACAACTTCGATAAACAGAATATAAAATGTAATGAATGAAATTGTATTACCTATGAAAAAAAATAACAAAAAATTCCAGCCAGATTTGAACCTAGAACCTGCAACCTGCAAAAAACGTGTACAATGCATTTTTTTTTCAATTTTAATGCATATTTATATAAATAAATTTTCCTTCCGTACTAGACAAAAGCTAGCTTAATTAACTAAACTAAGCATAACATAACTTACAGGCCCTCTGCGGGCGCTCTAAGCTAAGCCGAACAACTTAAAATATGTCTTTCGTCTTAATACTATTTATTACATATAAAATTATTATAACATATAAGAAAACTAAGAAAAATTTTACATTTTGAAACGAAAAACTTAGTATATGGAATTTTTTTTAACATATTAATTTGTGTAACTTAACTTAAAAACTTAACTTTAAATTAATCTAAAACATAAAACATAAAATCTTAACATTACTTAATAACATCAAAACTAACTATTGTAATACAATAACAATAAAAACAACTTACATTGCCTTAAGTATATATACTATATGTAACCCGGACAGCGCTAACAGGACATACTATTTTACTTTTCTCGGGATTAAAAATATACAAACGACAGTGATCATTCTCCAGCCGCCAATAGTGTTGGTATTGCCCTTCGACATCCGCTCTTTCGCGGTCTGATACCGCCCTCCTGAACCGAAGAGTGTACGGTGAGCTACTTGCGACACCTTGGTCGTAGTTGACTCGCCCGTCCACAGCTTTTCGGCATGTGTGGAAGATTATCGGTACCGCTAATTTATCCTGAACCAGACCCTTTCTATCTAGATAGATAAATGCTTCAGCGGGAATAAGGCCGTTAAGGCGCACTGTCTCATGGTGCTTATCATTGGGGTAAAAAGCCCCGGAGATCAAGTTATTGGTCGAAGTCCATGCTTTTGCAATGTGACTTCGAATGATTGACAACGGATCAAAGCACTATGCCAACAAGCCCAATAAATTTCAATACTTTTTTTTTGCTGGCATTCGGTTTTGGTGTTTCATGCTTACATATTTACTTCGATACATAGCGCTTAATTATATAAGGATTAGTTGACTAAGTAGCAAGTGCATTTTTTGTGGATTCAGATGATAGCATCTGGCCTTAAGAGTGGAGTAAATCACTTAGTTTCCAAAAATCATTATTTGAACTATGCGATTTTGGAACTTAAGTACGAGAATCCAATAGAGTTATCACTGTGTGGAAGACCCCACACCTTCGACAGACTACTAATGCGACCACTCCAGTAACAAGAGTGATGATTTGGACCCAACAACAAAAATATATGACTAAATTTAAGAACTCAAAGAAAGTTCTTGACCTTATATAGGATTCAAACCTTGATCCTATTGAGAGACGGGTACTCTACCAACTGCACCACCCACGTTAGTTAATAAGATTGGCTTACTTTGTTTGATGATGGATATTTTAAAAGTACACACCTTGCTCTTGAGGTAATCTTATAGAAAATAACTAAATGGTAAAAGAAACAAGTCTGATATTATTCGTCCATAATTTTCAATTGTCATAAAACAGCTGGTCAACTGGAATTTATTGAAGTAAAAAGACTTAAGGTAAGACTTGAGTCGTTGTTGTCGTTTATGTTGTTCATCATCATCACCATTTCATATTAAAGAGAAGTTGTGTTTCAGTTTGCTCAGTTTCGACTGTGTCCGTCTTTATCTCGATAGACTTTGGTATTTAAAATTTTAAAACCTGAAATTGAGACTACGTTGGTAAGCTTGGTTAGAAGAGTCAAAAATGAGAGCATTGAATCAATTTTGAATCGTTTATGTCAGAAATTCCAAACGACTTCCAACAGAGAGTACAATGGAGTACTCATAAGGGGCTAAGCGGCGACAAGGTAATATACATGGTACGGTACGTTTAGTATTTTTGCCCACCATGATAATGCCGCATGTGCGACCCTTTGTCTTGCTTTCTTTTTAAATGCATAGACGATCATAATTTTTTTAGTAGCCTCTTCGAGATATGTATTCTTATTCCTAGATATTGAATCTGACTCAAAATTATTAAATTGTTTCAGACCCTACGTTTTTTTTGCGGTGGTTGGGAAATAATGACCATATTTTATGATTTCATGCATATTAAGTTCACAATTTTACTACCATCCTCGTATCGACAAGTCATAATATGAAAGCTTTCCAACTATATTATCCAAAAAAAAGGCTTTATAACTTCACCTTGCGATCAGCATTGGCTGGTAATTAAAGTTTTTTGTGATCCTCCACAAGAGACCTTGCTCCCTTCAATGATAATCAGAACACAAACGAGGAGCAGGAATTTCTTTTCTGACCATGAATGCCTTTCAAATTTTGTAAGAAGTGTTTTTTTACTATCGTTGAAAAACTATTTAGAGCCGTTTCTTTCTTTTTATTGTACAGCAGTTTTAGCAGATTTTCCGGCTTGGTAAAGGACACGTAAGGACAGTCCTGAAAGTTTTACTGTATTAAATTGTTCCCCCGCAGAGCCTTTTCAAAGTAAAGGTCGTCATAATGAATCTCTGCTTAAAGAAAAGTCTGCCAAAGACAAACATGCTGATGTGGATGAATAATTGTAGGACTCTGCTCTTCCATATTCTACAGTTACAGGCTAACGCAATTTTAAGCTGGGTTGAACACAAGAAATAAATTGACATTTCAAGAGCAAATCTTGACAAGTGCCAAGCTGACTTGGAATAACTTTTGAGGCGATTCATAGCCTCGGGCGAGACCAAGGTCTATCACGTTCACCCTGAGAAGAAAAACTATTCTGGACCTGAGAAAGACCGCCTTACCTGTCCCCGAAAGTTTGGCGCTATAAGTTGTTTAATCTGCATTTTAGGAGACAGGGATTTTAAAAGGTAGATTACCTGGGGATTAGTTTTGGACTCAAAGATGGCTCTTGAAGCGAAGCTCTGATTAAGACTGTGCTGCACAATACTTAATGATATTCGTAAGATACCCAAACCTTTGCCGAAAAATAACAGTTGAAATGCATTCATATTAGTTTTTAAGACCAAAACGGCAGTGACCTCCGGTCGCTCCGTGGTATTTACACACCCTGTGCTATCAAGGGATTGCCTTCCATATAAAGTCATTTCAAGCATACATTTAAACGTTACAGACGCACTGAGGACATATTCAAATTTCAACGGAAATTTCCTTTCTGAATTGCCAACGATGAAAATCGAACAGGTCCTTTGAGCGGCGTCTTATACGTCGGCGTTAGCTCGCGAGTATAATTTTCTCTTTTAGACCAAGTTCAAAAGGATACTCTTCCAATCAGCAGCTCTCTTAAACTAACAACTAACAGGTGCCCAATGGGTTCCGTTTGAAGTCTTGCATTTGTCTGGCATTTTCCACGTTTCCATTGCGAGACAGGTCCATGGCCCTCTGTATCCCATGGCACTGTGAAAAGCTGACACTCGTAGTTATAGTTCATTCACGATTGTCCATTGTTAAACACAGAAGAGGGGAGGCATTACACAAGAGAAACTTTAAAGAGAACATACTCGTATCACTACAATCAACAACCCCCACAAGGAGCAAGGATACTTTTCCCTGATGTTCCCTGTTTGTGCTCACTGTACATTGTCTGTGTGTTCATCAGTAAATATACCGTTTACATGTTTTTCCTTGGTCTTTTTTTTGTGTGTTTATCGGTTTGTTATCCTTACTCCAGAGTGGGTGGCACGGTTGATGGTTGTACTACGTATTCCTTATTCTCCGATATTGTTGCTCTTCTATCCGTGAAAATGGATTTTTCGTCCTGTTTTGTAAGTACAAGGTGTTTTGCATCCGTCGAACGTTTTTAGTACAAAGAGTTCCATCGAACGGTACGGATGTATAACGGTGTTTTCGGAAAAAAACAATTTTTCTAATAACAAAATCGCTAAAGATAAATTGTGCACAAGTTCATTTCTAATTCAACCGAGAGTTAAGGTAGAAAAAAAAGATTTCTTATCGTAGCGGTACGGTCGGAATTGTTTATAGTATTTTTTTGTTTTGTGATAAAAAAAATTAAGAGGATCTTAAGGTCCTTAAATTATTTCGTTTAAGTTCTTAAATCCTTAACCGGATGAGAGTGAGTTAAATTGTGAAGTGTATCAGATGGGCAATTAAGTGTAATAATTAATTCAGTGCGGATATTGCCGATGTCCTTTGGACTTGTTTTTCATTATTATTTCTTTCCTTCTGTATTTAACCGCGTGTCGCAATCTCATTTATCATATCCTTTTATTTTGTGTTTTTAATTCGGAACATTGCTACCGCAAGCCAACAATTGACAGTTGATATTGAATTATCGCAATCGTGGAGCAAGTTATAAAGGAGAGTGTCGTATGTCCTTGCGGCGCTCCATTTCTTCGACAGAGAAATTAATTTGTATTCCGAATTTAATTGAAAACGTGACATTGAAGAATTTCCTTCTTCCTTGTGGGCAATAATATTGTTGTGGCTCTCCAAACAGGAAGGAGATCAGAGTAAACTTATTAAGTCGAATTGTTTGCGTTTTATCTCGACTTAGTGCATTACTGTTAATCCTCGGCGCGGTTCAAGGATAAATAAACTTCTGTAATCGTGTGTAAGTTTTTTTTTTTTAGAGTAATAAATAAATTTAACTTTTTTTATCCTTTGAATTGGCTTTAGTGTTTGCATTCTTGTTGTTGTTTCTATTTTGTATCTCAGCTAGGAATATAGTACTAAAGAGCCTTAAATATCCTAGAGAGGCCTGGTGTAGTTCAACAAAGAGAACAGAGAGCAGCGGCGAGAGTCCTTGTGTTGTTTTAGTACGTAAATAAGTGTGTTCAGGAATAGTAAAGCTGAGGCATAGCTAACAACACAACCAACTGTTGTGCGGCTAGTTTTTTTTTTTATATTATTGGAATGTTGCCCTCGGTTATAAGGATACTGTTGGCCTGTTTTAACTCCCTCCACGGGGTAACATTTTATTCTTGAGCTCGGATTCAGTTTGCTGATTACATTTCTATGCTTTTTGTAATAGGATATTGTTGGCGAGGATGCGGTATGGCGCGGCGCGGTATCGCCGAGTGGAGTGTTGAAAGGTCGAGGAGATTGGGATACTTTTACAATATTTAAACAGTTGGTGTAAAATGAGTTGAAAAGTTTTGGTATTTTGTGGCTTCTAATGGTCTTCCTGGAGGCATCGGTGTCGGAGAATGAGTTTTTTGAAATTGTTAGAGAATTTTTTAAAATGAAATCATTGTGCTGCAGAATTTCATTGAGGGTTTCACCAACTTTGTTTCGAAATTATGTGGATGGAATTCAAAGTCTCAAAGTGCGAAGAATGTTTCGTAAAATACTTAAGTAGAAGTTTTGCCGACCTGAGAAATTTGTACCAATGAAGAGCCTGAGCGCTTTAAGTGGATATTATAAAAAATATTTTTATAATCTTGATTTGTCTTAAAAAGTGGTGTCACTAGGTACTCTCCGTGCGGACATGTTCAATTATTTGAATATAACACTGAACATTTGAGGTCATTGGATCTTTTTTAAGCATTTTATACCGGCATGAGCTTCATTAAAAAATTAAAAATATGAGGGGTGTTCAAAAAATATGAGAACGATATAATTAATGAGGGTAGTTTGAGATAATAACTTTTATTTTGTGTAGCTTAGCTTAGTCTGTCTTTTCAAAAACACACAAATAAAAAGTTTCTTATAGTAAACACATCGGTGAAATTTAATTTATGTCGTGATTTAATATTTTATTTACAAGTTAATAAGAGTTAAAACGGACTAAAGGAAGTTCTCCAAAAGGTGTGCAGACTTTAAATGTGGAAAAACAATGGTTCGAAGTGATCCACTAAGGGGTAGCCCTCCTTCGATTATCAATCAGAAAGTGGGAAAAAGTATATGAAAGCATTTTATAGGATGATCGTAGTGTAACAAGGATGAACAGCTAAAGATTTTGATAAAAAATGGTTTTCGAGCTTCGAATACCAAAATGCTCAAAGCAACCACGATTGATGATTTCGTAGACCTCACAGCCCACAGAAATTTAAGGCGAAATCTTCTGCCGGTAAGATCATGGGCACTGTTTTTCAGGACAGTCATGGAGTTGTGATCATCGAATACCTGATTTTCGGCCAGTGTAACAGGAATTCTGTAAATAGAACAAAAAGAAGAATGCGTAACGTAATTCATTTTTATCAGGACAACTTTGCCAATGATAGCAATCAAGAATGCCTTGAAATCCTCAAACAGCTTCCATATACTTGCCTCCCAGAAAGAATATAGGTATTTGAAATAATTAAGCCTTAGGGTAATTGTGTGGAAAAATAGACCTTTTTGAACCTGACTTCCCTCGTTCTAAGCACACTTTTAAGTTTCAGAGTTCCCATCCAGCAATCCGCCTGTAGTTCAACATGTTTATTCGACTTGGATGGAGATGTGGAGATGTGTATTCGGAAACATAAAATCTTAAACATGTGACGAATTAGAAACCAAACAAGTTTTTATTTATTTTTTGTTTTGTTTTAAATTTACAAGCAATTTAAATGTGCACCAAGTTCGTTGAAGGTTGTGTTATTTGATGGTTCTGAAAATTTTTGAAGAATGATTTCACCTTTCGTTGAAATAAGCCTCATAATTTTCCTAAATCATGGGGAGATTTTGCTTTAGTTTCAGCTGTGTTATTTGGGCATCGTTTTTTAGAATATTATACTTAAGATTGTCAAACTACCACTACCTTCCCGAAAAAATTCGCGCAGGTTTAACTTGGCTCTGCCTGTTCGATATAACTATACCTATGTTCTTTTACTGGATCTACTTTAAAAGTTTTTTAGCTAATATAAAAGATAGTCTTTGAGCTGTTTTTTTTTTTTTTGCGATTTGGTATGGGTTGCCTTGAACCTCGTTTCGGAGTATTAAAAAGTTTCTTCGAAAGTCAATGTTATGTTGCCGAAACAGTGTGTTCACAAGTTTTTGACGACAGTTCCTGAAACTATTTGGCTTATTGATAACGAAAATAAACCCCGTGCTCGTACTGTACACTCAAAGTAAAATCTAAGCCCGAGAACTTCAACTGGGAAAAGATCTCGGCAACTGAACTTGGGAAGAATTTATTCCCTTTATTCCCAATTTCGAAGCACTTTGTAATAAAATTTCGTTTCAAATTGCACCCAACTGTCCTGGACCAGGAGCCAATGTACAGCGCCAATCCATTACAGAGCCACTACCGTGTTTTAATGTGGCTTTTAACTTACCTTCTTTCAATTCTTCATTTCATTATTTTGAAAGGCTTAGCGGATTTAAACACTTTTATTGTGTTACGCTTATTTATGAACGGTTTTTTACGGAACACTCTTCCAGGCAAATTGTTCTATCAGAATATCAGTCTTATTGTTTCAGGATAGAAGTTTTTTTTGCGGCTCAATTTGATAATTCTATGGCTAATTTTGTAGCGCTTAGTTTGGGATTCTTCTTCATTTGCTGCACAATACATCGCTTATTAGAAAGTGTGAATGGTAAGGGCAGATTTGACTTAATTCTCTTCGTTTTTTAAAGCTAAGAACAGTTTTATTATGTCATGAATTTTGGAGCGCGACCTTTTTACTAGTGCTGCAAAATCGCGAGCCAAATTCCCTTCATTATGATGTTTTATTTTCACAGCCCACTTCTTAAGAAGTCTGGTCTCGCTGCCTTACGTCTTTAGTTTGAAGAAAAAAGATAAAATCGCCTATACCATATACTTCAGTTCAGCTTACACAGGGAATAGCAAATAAAGACTGGACTATTATTCTATTAAATTAAACCAAAAGCGAAGGAAATGATATGTTTTTTCTAGAATAGATTTTGTGAATTTCTTACTATCTTCATTTTTTTATAAAAAGACAAGGGATTTCGTTCCATTTTCTTTTTGTGTTTTATTGAGCTTTAGATATAATATAGCTTTAGGAAAGTAACTTCGTTTTTTTTCAACCATTTGAAAGCCATAAAAATGTGAGAGAGTACAGTGTCCGAGTTCTTCATTGATCCACTGTAAATTATCAGATACTATATGGTTGGTTGTTTTTTGGAATGGAGTCATTATGAGCACATATTTCTTCAAAGAAAACAAGGAACGCTATTCTCAAAGAAGAGCTATGTCGCTTCATGATAACTGATTTTTAGCCAAAAAAAAATCAGGATTCGGATTCGTGCGAGCTATGGTAGCAGGAAAACGACGGGGCTCCTTTTCACACAAGCCGTCGAACCACAAATTTTTTTTAATAATCGTGCAACTAGTTGCTTTGGAGAGCTTCGATTTAAATTTATCTTCTTATGGGGTGTTATTTATGATCGGTGCAATCCGAACAATCTAGGAATTCAAAAATGTCTTAACCCAGCGTTCGAAATCGTCGAAATGTCAAATGACAATTTGGCCAGCTGAGCCAGTCATTTTAATATTCGAAGATGCCACAATAAAACGGAAGGCTTACTCTTTCCACTAACGTAAAAACTATAAAACAAATGACGCGCCCTCTATTTTTAAATTGACAGTTAAATTGATTATCCAAAGTGAATGGTTATAGATACCAACATTTTTAATTATCCACTTTTCTCGATGTTTTCCAGACGAACAACTTTTCAGACTGTTTCCCATGTCGACTTGTTTGTATGCTTCGCAACTCCTTGTCCATCCATCACTCTAAACTATCCATTCATCCTTCCAACCATAAAATCGTATTCTTTCTCTACTCTATTGAACATCCTGATCAATTGGCACAGGGAAGGAGAAAAATAACAAAACTTAACGAAACTAATGTCGACTTAATAACCCCGATAATCGCGCAGATTAGCCATGCTCTCCATTACCATGCCCTAATCGATACCACTGTGAGTAATAGTAAGTCGTTGTACAAAATTTAGCAAATTAAGGACAAATTGCGAAGTTGCTCCAAAGCACAAGTATATAGTGTATCCGATTCAATCTGATTTAGGGGCCGGAAGTAACTCTTATCGGCAAAGTTTTTTCCTCGAACGGTTTTAGCTTTTGGATTTTTCCTTCTTTCGCTTTCGTTTTCGTTTTCATTTTCGTCCTTTCGCCGTACCCTATCCCACATAATTGAAACGCAATATAAACTAATTTTGATTGCCCGAAAGAGATTGAAACGACCGACCGACCACGGTATTAATGGCAATTTAATAAGTGTTCGCGCATACAGATTTGTATCGGAAGGCGCAAAAAGGAGCACACGCCAAAGGAAGGCGGCAGGAATAAAAAGTTTTTTTTATGAGGCTCACCATTAGGCCGATAGTGCCTGCATATCTTTATTGACGCCTATAACGCGTTTGACTTTCGACAATAGCTACATACGAGCGTGGTATGGGTTGCGGTAGACGTCATATAGATTCCCGGATAAAGGAACTAAGATAGGCGGCGAGTGCGTTTATGGCTTGTGCTTTATGTCTAATTAAAATTAGGGATCCTTTTGTGGGTGACGCGTGTCTGGTGGGGGCGAAATGAAGAAGTCATAAAAGCATGGCCTGTGTTCGTTTAATTGTGATTATTTGTTATATGAATGGGCGATGAGCTCAATCGAGGAGGGCAAGGACGTCGTCAACTTTTTGATGATTAGATAACAGGACAATATGTTAAAAGCACAATTGAGATTGTGGGTTTTTTCTTGTGTCCTTTGCTCTGAGTTGTGAAACTTTTTTATGAGGGGAAATATACTTGATGTGATAAGGCCAAATACAATGCTAATTAGGGTGAACTTGATACAACTTTAACATAAAAGATAAATGTAGAATGAGTCATTCGTTATGAGGAAATTGTTCCAAGGAAAACTTCGTACACAATAAAAGCAGACAATTTAAATAAAGTTTATATGGTTGTGAAGCAAAAAAGATGTAAATTAATCATGCATGCGATGTATTAAAGTAATTTATTTTTATATTGTATTTTAATAATTCAAAAAGTGACGATTAAAAGCCTTAACTCATGCCTTGTGTAACCTCGCCAAATCCTCTATGGCGAAACGCAACTGCTCGAACAAGACTTGATTTTAAGCTGTACAACTTTGGATATCCTCTGAGGCAAGCCATAAGCTCTAACTCTGGGCAAAAATAATAATCCAGCGGATTGAAATCGGCCCTTCCTGGAGGCCAATTTGTAGCTCTGATAAACTCCAGCCACAGCTGAACCGATTCGGCTTTGTGGAATGGAGCTGAGTCATCACATGCATTTCATTTAATAGAGATCTGTTTAGTGCCTTCACTACTTTTTCTAAACTCAACTTGGTAGTACGTTCGTAGCATGACCAAATCGGATGATGACCATTTTGGAGTCAGACATTTTTTCAAGCAAGGATATACTCGTCTAGGTGGTCAGTTTTTCTTAAATCGTAATAAAATTATTTTCTCATGAGAAAACTGCATCTATCAGTGACTCCCATTGAGCAATGCTGTTGCTACAGAATAGTATAACCTTTACCATGCCGTTCTCAATTCCAGCATAGAGTAGTTCCTAATCAATATTATTTAAGAGTTGTTATGGATGAAAAGAAAATTCTATTTCTAATAATGCAGAATTTGTGCAACCTTTAAACGCTTATGGGGTAGTTTGAGAGTTTACCGATCAATTATCCAACCCAGAAAGATTGCTTCGTCAAAGAATAATCTTCGGGAATGGTAATGATTTCAACTATATTAAGAGCAAGCGTTCAAGACAGAAGGACACAATAACTCTATCCGCTCAGATTAACAGATGTGCTGTTTTACACTTCAATCCAAAACCCAATGCAATAACTTCGGGTATCAATCTCTTGTTTTTGTCACAATCTGCGGAGTTTGTCAAGAAAAATGTTCGGTGTTTAATACGCAAAGTCGCGCTCGGAAGCACGACGCACTAACCCCATTAGAAATCAATGTTTTTATGCATCTTGGCAGAAGAACTTAATACATTGACTCGACTGTTTGTTAAAAATAATAACAAAAATGGCTCCCTTCGTAGAAAAAATTAAAACTGTTGCGCTTGATATTTCAAAGATATTTCACAGGCCCTTTTATCTCATATTCAGTAGTACTGAATGGTTTCAAGTCAGCAATCCAGCATTTAAATGCTGATATCATTCAGAGCTCCGTTTTGTCCCCGATTCTCTTTTAGTCTTCATAAATGATCTCATTGTCGGCGCAATCAAGTCAAATACATTTATTCGCTAATGACGGTCGTCAATCGACTTTTAATTAAAAAAAAACAGTGCTCTAGGAAGAATTAGCCATTTGCATTACCCTGCCATATCATTTTCACCCTCAAGCCGATTTCTGTTGAACAGTCAAGTATAGCAATTTGTTTTTTAGTCACTTTTCCACTCACTCGGTATTTTCAATACATTATTAAGTGTGCCAATAAGTCGTCCTTGTTTTTTTTTCATAAAAATGCAATTTTATTGTGGAAAAATGATAAAAAATCTTTGAAAGTTTTGCCCCTCGCTAGATACAACTTATTCCCTTTCTGGCACAGCTCGATTACCATATCAGTAAATGTGTTCTTTTTTTGAGAGTATCCACAAATCAAGCAATTTTTTGATGTCTTCGATGATGACGGAACAGCTGATCAGCCAATTACAAAAAATAATCGGATGGTGCACTATCTGAGGAAGATGGGGTGTGGAGTACGAGTGTTTCTAGGTAGTTTTAAACGGGTTTGGCAACTTGAGGCCGAGCTTTGTCATGGTGTAGAAGCACTTTTTTTTCCTAAGCTATGCTTTTTACGCAGTGCCAGTGATGGTTTCGTTGGGTTTCAACAGTTCAAAATAAATGACACTTACCCACAGCATAACCTTCACAGCTTGAATAATCGCCCCAGCTGAGGACATAGAAGCATAACTTTCTTCCATCCCGATGCGATGAGGAAAACACTTCCTTTCTGACGCTCGAACAGATGTTCACAGTCGAAAATACGGCACTCAACGTCCCTCGGCTTCAAATCATAAGGAGCCCAAGTTCTTTGTTTTTTAAACATTCCCAACGCATACAATCTTTAGGAGATGGCTTGATGGGTAACTCATAATACAAGCAAGTTGTTTTTGTATTTGGCACGGACCTTCAACGAGCAATGCCTCTAATGCGTCTGAATTTGGCCTTCCTTTACGCGGACAGTCGTCAACATCGAAATCATCGTCTTGCCAAATTTTGCTTTGAAGTCATATTAAATACCTTCAATGGTGTACCCAAATTAACTTCAAAGACTAAGCTGGCTTCTTAGACGACCACGATATTAATCTTTGCAAAGTGTATTTCAAAACTAAGTGCTCTAAATTTAATCAGCTTATTCCCGAGCAGTGACAATTCTTTAACCAAACACTCTCATTCATTACCAATTTTCCTCTTGGCATAATATTAACAAAAAAAAATTCTCCCTTTGGAACTAAAAGTTATTGGAACTGCTAAAAGGCGTAACCGCGAAAAGCTTCTTAACGAATTAGTGTCCCTTGGCGGGCTTAAAAAGCGAAGCAAATCTCCCCTTTTCGATCAAATCAGTTCCCTTTTTTTCTAAAGAAAAACAAGAAATCTTTCTTAAAACTGAATTAAAATAAAAAAAAATCCCGAGCCCGTCTTTGTGGTATAAAACTTCTCCGACTTTTTCATGGCCGTACGCACCCTGTTGGAGTGAAATTCTTTGAAAAAGTTATAAACCCCCAATAAAATTTCGAGAGCCAACACAAAAGGTCATTAAAGAGTTATGAAACTTTTATTTTAATCCTCAATTAAATCGGATTTTGTGTTATTATTATTTTTTCCAGTGTCCTTTTTTTTGTGTGATTTCGGATTTTATTTCATTTAATGATTGTTATTAGATGTGTGCGGTTGGCGGTGTCGTTTGTGAACATTTTCGCCAGAAGCTTATGGAAAAACCACAAGTGTCAATCAGATTCATTTGATGTATTGGGTACTTTCTGTATGTATACACACATACAATCGTAGCAGGGGCCAGGTCAGGAGTGTCGATCCTTTTGGATATTGGCAGAGAATTAATTAAACTGTCCCACAGGTATAATGCCAATCAATTGATGGAAATAAACCGCTGCACTCCTGCTCACACTCGATTTCGTCAGAGACGAGTCAATGTAATTGCAAACCAATCATTACGGATTAAATTTGCATTCATATGTTGTATTGAATTCTCCTAAAAGATTAAATAGATGCAATATTATTTATGGCAAACAGCTGCACTGGAATTTATATCAAACAAAAGGATAAATTTCTTCAATGGAAAATCATCTTTCAATGGGTACTTAATAATTTGGTTACGAACATGAGACATTGATTTCTATAGACTTCTGCGGTTTTTTTCATTAAACATCAAACGTTTGTTTATTTTAATTATTTTTTTTGTTTTTTTTTTCAAATAAAATATCCAATTGTTTAAGAACAATTGAGAGCAATGTTGTGCCTTTCAGAAAAATAGTAATGAAAATTATCTCTTTATACTGCCTTGTGCAGAGACATACCCATAGCCTCAATGTGGTTTATCTGCGGAATATAATTAATTAAAAAAAGTCTCAGCAGCTAGTGTACGTTCATATAAATGCCTAGCAATTTTTGTTCGACATCCGAGGTGTTTCTTCCTCTTAACGTGATGTCGATCTAGTGTTCTGTTAAACAATTTTAATACTTCATAAAATAATAAATAAAGTTTATATGGTTGTGAAGCAAAAAAGATGTAAATTAATCATGCATGCGATGTATTAAAGTAATTTATTTTTATATTGTATTTTAATAATTCAAAAAGTGACGATTAAAAGCCTTAACTCATGCCTTGTGTAACCTCGCCAAATCCTCTATGGCGAAACGCAACTGCTCGAACAAGACTTGATTTTAAGCTGTACAACTTTGGATATCCTCTGAGGCAAGCCATAAGCTCTAACTCTGGGCAAAAATAATAATCCAGCGGATTGAAATCGGCCCTTCCTGGAGGCCAATTTGTAGCTCTGATAAACTCCAGCCACAGCTGAACCGATTCGGCTTTGTGGAATGGAGCTGAGTCATCACATGCATTTCATTTAATAGAGATCTGTTTAGTGCCTTCACTACTTTTTCTAAACTCAACTTGGTAGTACGTTCGTAGCATGACCAAATCGGATGATGACCATTTTGGAGTCAGACATTTTTTCAAGCAAGGATATACTCGTCTAGGTGGTCAGTTTTTCTTAAATCGTAATAAAATTATTTTCTCATGAGAAAACTGCATCTATCAGTGACTCCCATTGAGCAATGCTGTTGCTACAGAATAGTATAACCTTTACCATGCCGTTCTCAATTCCAGCATAGAGTAGTTCCTAATCAATATTATTTAAGAGTTGTTATGGATGAAAAGAAAATTCTATTTCTAATAATGCAGAATTTGTGCAACCTTTAAACGCTTATGGGGTAGTTTGAGAGTTTACCGATCAATTATCCAACCCAGAAAGATTGCTTCGTCAAAGAATAATCTTCGGGAATGGTAATGATTTCAACTATATTAAGAGCAAGCGTTCAAGACAGAAGGACACAATAACTCTATCCGCTCAGATTAACAGATGTGCTGTTTTACACTTCAATCCAAAACCCAATGCAATAACTTCGGGTATCAATCTCTTGTTTTTGTCACAATCTGCGGAGTTTGTCAAGAAAAATGTTCGGTGTTTAATACGCAAAGTCGCGCTCGGAAGCACGACGCACTAACCCCATTAGAAATCAATGTTTTTATGCATCTTGGCAGAAGAACTTAATACATTGACTCGACTGTTTGTTAAAAATAATAACAAAAATGGCTCCCTTCGTAGAAAAAATTAAAACTGTTGCGCTTGATATTTCAAAGATATTTCACAGGCCCTTTTATCTCATATTCAGTAGTACTGAATGGTTTCAAGTCAGCAATCCAGCATTTAAATGCTGATATCATTCAGAGCTCCGTTTTGTCCCCGATTCTCTTTTAGTCTTCATAAATGATCTCATTGTCGGCGCAATCAAGTCAAATACATTTATTCGCTAATGACGGTCGTCAATCGACTTTTAATTAAAAAAAAACAGTGCTCTAGGAAGAATTAGCCATTTGCATTACCCTGCCATATCATTTTCACCCTCAAGCCGATTTCTGTTGAACAGTCAAGTATAGCAATTTGTTTTTTAGTCACTTTTCCACTCACTCGGTATTTTCAATACATTATTAAGTGTGCCAATAAGTCGTCCTTGTTTTTTTTTCATAAAAATGCAATTTTATTGTGGAAAAATGATAAAAAATCTTTGAAAGTTTTGCCCCTCGCTAGATACAACTTATTCCCTTTCTGGCACAGCTCGATTACCATATCAGTAAATGTGTTCTTTTTTTGAGAGTATCCACAAATCAAGCAATTTTTTGATGTCTTCGATGATGACGGAACAGCTGATCAGCCAATTACAAAAAATAATCGGATGGTGCACTATCTGAGGAAGATGGGGTGTGGAGTACGAGTGTTTCTAGGTAGTTTTAAACGGGTTTGGCAACTTGAGGCCGAGCTTTGTCATGGTGTAGAAGCACTTTTTTTTCCTAAGCTATGCTTTTTACGCAGTGCCAGTGATGGTTTCGTTGGGTTTCAACAGTTCAAAATAAATGACACTTACCCACAGCATAACCTTCACAGCTTGAATAATCGCCCCAGCTGAGGACATAGAAGCATAACTTTCTTCCATCCCGATGCGATGAGGAAAACACTTCCTTTCTGACGCTCGAACAGATGTTCACAGTCGAAAATACGGCACTCAACGTCCCTCGGCTTCAAATCATAAGGAGCCCAAGTTCTTTGTTTTTTAAACATTCCCAACGCATACAATCTTTAGGAGATGGCTTGATGGGTAACTCATAATACAAGCAAGTTGTTTTTGTATTTGGCACGGACCTTCAACGAGCAA
Source organism: Orthonevra nobilis (assembly GCA_963555765.1). Taxonomy (NCBI): domain Eukaryota; kingdom Metazoa; phylum Arthropoda; class Insecta; order Diptera; family Syrphidae; genus Orthonevra; species Orthonevra nobilis. The sequence continues at coordinate 143,366,532 of OY743224.1, forward strand.
TGCCTCTAATGCGTCTGAATTTGGCCTTCCTTTACGCGGACAGTCGTCAACATCGAAATCATCGTCTTGCCAAATTTTGCTTTGAAGTCATATTAAATACCTTCAATGGTGTACCCAAATTAACTTCAAAGACTAAGCTGGCTTCTTAGACGACCACGATATTAATCTTTGCAAAGTGTATTTCAAAACTAAGTGCTCTAAATTTAATCAGCTTATTCCCGAGCAGTGACAATTCTTTAACCAAACACTCTCATTCATTACCAATTTTCCTCTTGGCATAATATTAACAAAAAAAAATTCTCCCTTTGGAACTAAAAGTTATTGGAACTGCTAAAAGGCGTAACCGCGAAAAGCTTCTTAACGAATTAGTGTCCCTTGGCGGGCTTAAAAAGCGAAGCAAATCTCCCCTTTTCGATCAAATCAGTTCCCTTTTTTTCTAAAGAAAAACAAGAAATCTTTCTTAAAACTGAATTAAAATAAAAAAAAATCCCGAGCCCGTCTTTGTGGTATAAAACTTCTCCGACTTTTTCATGGCCGTACGCACCCTGTTGGAGTGAAATTCTTTGAAAAAGTTATAAACCCCCAATAAAATTTCGAGAGCCAACACAAAAGGTCATTAAAGAGTTATGAAACTTTTATTTTAATCCTCAATTAAATCGGATTTTGTGTTATTATTATTTTTTCCAGTGTCCTTTTTTTTGTGTGATTTCGGATTTTATTTCATTTAATGATTGTTATTAGATGTGTGCGGTTGGCGGTGTCGTTTGTGAACATTTTCGCCAGAAGCTTATGGAAAAACCACAAGTGTCAATCAGATTCATTTGATGTATTGGGTACTTTCTGTATGTATACACACATACAATCGTAGCAGGGGCCAGGTCAGGAGTGTCGATCCTTTTGGATATTGGCAGAGAATTAATTAAACTGTCCCACAGGTATAATGCCAATCAATTGATGGAAATAAACCGCTGCACTCCTGCTCACACTCGATTTCGTCAGAGACGAGTCAATGTAATTGCAAACCAATCATTACGGATTAAATTTGCATTCATATGTTGTATTGAATTCTCCTAAAAGATTAAATAGATGCAATATTATTTATGGCAAACAGCTGCACTGGAATTTATATCAAACAAAAGGATAAATTTCTTCAATGGAAAATCATCTTTCAATGGGTACTTAATAATTTGGTTACGAACATGAGACATTGATTTCTATAGACTTCTGCGGTTTTTTTCATTAAACATCAAACGTTTGTTTATTTTAATTATTTTTTTTGTTTTTTTTTTCAAATAAAATATCCAATTGTTTAAGAACAATTGAGAGCAATGTTGTGCCTTTCAGAAAAATAGTAATGAAAATTATCTCTTTATACTGCCTTGTGCAGAGACATACCCATAGCCTCAATGTGGTTTATCTGCGGAATATAATTAATTAAAAAAAGTCTCAGCAGCTAGTGTACGTTCATATAAATGCCTAGCAATTTTTGTTCGACATCCGAGGTGTTTCTTCCTCTTAACGTGATGTCGATCTAGTGTTCTGTTAAACAATTTTAATACTTCATAAAATACTCGAACTTTACAAGTATAATACTCATGTAACATTTCTTGGTGGTCAAATGCAAAAATTGATATAACAATGAAGGTTTTAATTAAATGGAGTTACAAGTCAACAAAAACGAATTAGACATCTTGTTATTCTCCACCGAGAAGAGCTGTTTTTTTTATCTTTGATTACCACATGTCAAAAGAAGCCTATTTTACACATCTTTCTTGCCTCTTAAACATAATTGTGGTCCGCTCACAAACACACCTGCAGGAAATAATATATGCAAAGAAATTAATTGCACGTTGGCAAATTCTGCCCTAATGTTGGTCTTCAGGTCTTTAAGCCTCCTTGGGCAGTTGACCGAAACGCGGTTCCAGAGAAGCTATTTCGGAAGGCGCACTGTGTTACGATCCATTCGAAAAGCATGCTTCAACAATAAACGGTTGCTCTTTACTGTTCCAAAGCATGATGGCGAATGATTTGGAATAAAACGAAACGTTAGAGCCACGCATGTTAAATGATGTTCACCCCACTCCTTACACTCCAAAAAAAATAATCTGCAAATTTATATAAGAGAATACTGCAGGGCTGTGGTTTTGGTCCTGTTTCTTCGCCTTCTTTCTTATAGGCGAAGTTATTATTTTATACCTTAAGTGGTCATAAACCTGCCAATCCACTACATTGCGACATCTGTGACGCCGAATTGGACTCTAAGAAATATCGATTTCTTGTTTTGGAACAGTTAATCAATGAGCTTCTATCAAACCTCTTTGTTCTTTTCTTCACAATCGATCATGCGTCTCAGGTTTTACCATTCAAATTATTCTCTGGAACAGACCAAAATGAATCTTAGAATATGCAGCACAGATACTCAGTCTTTTTTGGACTGATGCGATACTTCAAGTGTTCGGCTTACGTTAGTTTGATCCTCGTTTATAATGCAAAAAATAACTAATGCACCTTACCGTACTTCCCTGAGGTAGACCAACTTTGATTGTGAAGTCTTTTGGGGCTCTAGTGATCATTGAATGCTTTTTCAAAATCAACCAAAACTATATTTAAATCCTTTTGGGATCGTCCACAAAGACACTTCCAACAGGATACTTTATGAATTTTGGCGAATGAAACTCATAAACATTTCCCTTTCTGTAAGCGCCTATTCTGAAGATGGTTGCGCACTTATTTTTTCCTTGAATTTGAAGGCACGCAGAAATCTTTTATTGTTTATTTTTATAGTGGCAATGTTCACCATCCTGTTTCTTTGGCAATTGGCTTATGTCCTTTTTAGGCTTCGGGTAGCGATTCATCTTTCTCTAACTCACATTCATCTGCTTCGTAATTGATGATGTCAGAGATGTCATATTAAGTTTTTTTTGTTATCGAAACACCAACCATTTCAACAAAATTTATGTTAATTACTAACTGAGGAGGAATCCTTAAAATTTTGCTCTGAAATGAATCACACCCAAATCACGTTTCAATTAAGCTTGACTAAGTCAAAAACATTTGTTAGATAACAACGCTCCCTGTAATTATACAGAAATTAAAATTTTACCAACATATAAACCGCTTAAAACTTTTTTTTTTAATTAGAACAAAAATCTGCACGACACCGCTTTCATTTATTATCCCTGCTTATGGCATAATTTATGGCTTTCCAACGTTTGAGTACATACCTTCCCATTTTTTTTCAATTTTCATTCTAATTGTTTTTTTTTTTGCGTTTAAACTTTTAATTCGATGGACCCATCTTTCAGTTGCTGCGCCCTCCACACACAGTTTTTGCGTATCCACGTTTTCCTATTTCGAATTTTTAATTTAAGCTCCCGCCCATTCTAAATTCTCCCTTTTTCACGGGGAACATCATATTTTATTCAACGCCTTCATGAATTATTTTGCATGTTAAATTCCAAAAAAATAATTATACATAATTCCATAAATGAGGCGGATTTAATTTTCTGTTTTCGAAATGAATTCCTGCAATTGCCTCTCACTGTGACTTTTGAAAAAGTTAAGCGATGGCTTCGAACACAAAACGAAAACTTCATATCGCACGAATGTCAGAAGACTATAGAAGAATGTCATGGAATGCGCAAGAAATGCCAGTTTGACATAAGCAATAATCATAATTTTCTGGATCCGATTTTCGAGGAGCCACTTCGAAAACCTCTCTTCATGTTTGAGCGTAATAGCGGTTCATATCTTAAGATAACCGATAAGTAAAAAAAAATCAAGGCAATGGCCCCAGTTTTGACTCTTTGGTATCCCAAAATACCTGCTTTTTACTTAATACAAAATTTTCAAATCAACGTTGGAATGAAAAGCTTTATATGTGAACCCTTTTGCTTCCGATCAGTAAAATGTATTCAGCGGTTTCGATTCGACGCCTAGTTTTGCAATCGGAAAAACGTCATAGCTACTCTCAACAGCTGGGCAGGGTCGAAACAGCACGACGCAAGAGTTCAATTGAAGAGATCACATAACAGTGCATATAATGGCTTGAATTCTTCAGAGTTTCTTGGACCAAAACGCACAACACATTGCATTTTGTCATACGTTTTGTCGCACATAACCGGATCGGTTTTCGCAGGAATCGGCCATAATTTTGTATATATTAATACGATAAATGCTGTCATATGCGGCTCAGAAGTCGATGAATGAAGGTGGTGAGTTTCGATTTGATATTCATTAGATGGGACCAAAGGCAACCAAATTCCTGCGAGACAATCAATGTCAGCAACGATTTAAAGACATGTGACTGAAGTGCGATGCGAAATCATGCGTAATTTGGGTAAATCGGTAAGAAGGAGAATGTTCGTGAATACAAAATTTACTGCACACAAACTGCAGGCTATACAGTTTATCAGCGAAACCGAATGAAGGCTTGTAAACATATTGCTTAAAACCGAAGTACATAAGCACTGGTGCCCCTGTTGGAAGGTTTGCATTGCCCGGTAACGAACTGCGAAATTCCGACACGTCAAGTTTCAATTGAGAAAAAGGTTGTACTTTGTTTTGATTTATAACTTGCAATCCTCTGCGACTTCCACCACCTAGACTTCGTGTGCGTATAAAAGTTGTAGAGCTCCAAAAGGTTTATTCGCCTTCCGCTGACACAAGAGCGTACCATTTGTCCAAACAATATTGATTCAAACGCAATTTTAAACCACATACAGTCTGGTCGATAGGTGAAGCTAGTTTGATATGAAGCTTTACCTACGTCATATATTTGCAATTTGCGGATTAAACTTAACATATAGAGATATGTTTTTGCGGACTTTTATATAGATATTTTCCAATTCTAAAACTTCCCCGAAGAAAGCAATTAAATGTCTCTTACCGTTAAGGCAGCGTGTACAGAATACGCTCCATCGTTTTTCCATCGAATTAAGATTCATAACTAGTTGCGTTTTATTTAATGTTTATCCCGAAAGTCCATTATAAATATTGGTGAAAGAATTTTTCAAATCGGATGAGTATTTTCGAAGACTACTTTATACAATTTGAGAAGATTTCACTTACAAATTTGTCCGCTGAATATATATTATTATTTGATATAGCTTTATTTGCATTCGTTCGATTCGCTGTAAATTATTCACTATTTCCTTATATAACAGCAGATAGAGTCTTTGAACATTGTGTGATCGCTCCGCTGCCTGTATAATGACTCTATTACATAGCCAACGAGAGATCATCTTCACTACCAATATTTTGGCGACAAAAACATTGAACTCCAGCAACACAAAACGGACTACTAGCGCTATCACTCCAGTGAAAGGGTGTTAACTTTATCCCAAAGGTGAGTGGACTAAAGGAAACTAGCGCAAGAGCCACAGCATTCGAACATGCTACCGATAAATCGATCCAATTGAGTGCTTTCAATGTCCAGTTGACTCAAGAATTGTCTCAAAAACCCGCTTCGTTATCGCCTTTTTGTTTGGATAGCTCGAAGGCTCGAAATTGACGCTCACTATTTGTAGTGCGGCTACGTTAACCAACAAAATTACCATATCTGATTTAAAAAGTTATGTGGATCATAGATTTACACATTTCTAAAATAAGTCTGCACCAAAAAACCTTTCAATTGTTGTACTTTCAATTCATTAATGATCGTTTGCAAAATTTTTTTTTCACTCATTGGAATTGCAACCGATTTTGAGCTTTTACTTTGTGTCGGATAGGGTTAAAAAAATCACAACCAGGTGTCGCATCACATGACAAAATAACCAGTTGTCAAATGGCTAACTCGTAAATGTGTTTGTGCGATGCTATGACAAATCTATAATAAAATAAAAATATAGAGTTGAATACTGTAGAGTGGTACGGAACCCATCGTGTGAGAGTCAAACTCGCGCTGTTGCTGTTTTTTTTTTGCACGCAAACTGAAATGCTCAGACTTTAAAAACTAAATAACCGTAAACTCTTATTGTTTCTTAAAACAATATCCCTCAAACTTTTCTGGAATTCCATTCAATCATCCACACCTCAAAGGTGTTAAAGACTCAAGGATGAACCAGGATTAAATGTAAACTTCTTTGTAACTTTGACAGCATTTTTACATTTCTTTCATATACGAGTACAAAACTTCATGCCGCCGTTGTGTAGAGGAGAAAAAAATAGATAAATATTTGCCGCCCTTGTCCATAAAAACTCCCGTACTCTCTCGCCCACAAGGATGTGTACATGTTTCTTTTTTTTATGAAAAACGTCAAATGAACGCAAGAAACATCAATCATAAGTCTAAATGGATTTTCCACGTAAAATATTATGTCTAGGACGAAGAAAATATACTTTGTAGTGTTTTCCACTTGCCAGGGGGTTGATGAAATGGAAGACTATGCGAAATGTGGAGCACATCCATCCATCTCTTGGCTGGCTGGCAGTGCATAAGCATATGCCGTAGGTCTGTGAAAGGACGATATCTGGAACACTCACATATTGTGTACGCAGGATATCCTCTTTTTTTTGCCACCCCCAGTGGGCGGAAGGGCTGCAAGGCGTTCGGCATAAAGGGCAGTGCAGATGAGGGATGATGTATAATATTTATTTTCGGCCCTTGTACCGTTTATGATACGCAGATACAGATATTACTGACTCTGTATCGTAAGGGAAGAATGAGTGTTTTTTTTTTGTGTACACTTTTTTTCCGCGCTTACACGCGCTCCAGCAGTCAGTCAGCCAGTCAGTCATACTGTGTACGCGCGTAGTCCACCCGACTCAGACGATCCAGCAGAATTCGGGCGGGGGGCTTATTTAATTTTGTTCGTTTTGTGTTGCTGAGGACGACCGTGAAGTGCAGGGTATGTGTATATTTCGGACATGAACATGAAAGGAACAACCTAGGCGTAATAAGTTTATTATGTTTGCTCTGCGCTCGCTTGGGCTGCTGCTCTGCTCTGGCGGTGGCGGTGAAAGTTGATTGTGAAGTGGAAGTTGGCATACTAGTCCTTTTCGACGACGAGGAGGTGTTGTCGTGTGCTGAAAGGATCATACGGGGCGAGAGTATGCGGCAGGATATGATTGAATGGCATGGTTAAAATGAGCGAGCGAGGGCGGAACAAATATAAACTGGCAAAAAGTGAGACTTCCAAAATGTTCAATATTGTTGGAGGATGCCAGAACATATGTTGTTTACCGCTATGCTGGTACAAGACTGAAAAAGATTTGTTGCCGTTGCCGTTGTTGTTGCTGTTGTTGTTGTTGTTGTCGGTGTTTTATTTAACATTTGCTGGCTGCAAAAAGAGATTTATAATTGCAAAGCAGGTGCGTTTTAGAGTGCGGTCTGTTTTTGATGGCTGGCATTGGCGTCATTGTTCGAGAACCAATACAGTAAACTGGTGCTTGTTTGCATGACTTTTTGTCGGTCGGACACACCGAATGCTGAGGGCATGTGCTTTGCAGTCAATCATGTGCGTTGATTGTTACTCGAGTGAAATTATTACGCTAGACTTGCTTAAGTGTAAAGGTTAACAGCAGTCTGTGCATTAATATATTTACATTTACCGGCTGGCTGTATTTACTTATGATTGGTTAATGAATACGTATTGATTGACAAATTTGGTTTAAATTGTGGCTTAGTAGATTGTAGCCTTTAGGACTTTTACCATTTGTATTTGACATCTTATCGCTTTGTGCCACAGTTGGTACCTGCCATTCTGTTGAATCAATTCAGTCTTCAAGTTTTTTAAATTCGGTCCAATTAGAATTTTCGTTTGGGATTTAATTGACGGCGCTATCACTGGAGTGCTTGAGAGGCAATATTATATGCTGGGCTTACATTCTCGCATGCCAATTGGTTTGAGAAGGTGATATTATTAAATATGCTTTTTAGCCAACCAAATGCCAAAGCGACTCTTGACAAATAAAATACTGCGAATTCAGTGAACCCAATCAAACCGATAGTAACCATCGTCCAACTCTATTCGTACGCCATTTTTGGAAAAAAAATCGAAACCACGCACATCTGAGTTTTGAAACATTTCATAAGAAATTCCATTCTGGAAACATTGAGTTAAAGTTTTCTGATCTGAAACAATATTGTTCCGGGCTGAATTGTTTTAGTAGGTCTTGTTCTTCAAGACAGTTGAATGACTCTCATAAAAAATATAAAAAGCGTGATAATGCAGCTTTTTTCTGTGGACGAACGATGCTATTCAAGCTTAAGGGAAGTCACAACAGTGCATTTTTATGACCAGCCTTCACATACGGTGCGCAATGTCGAAAACAAACGTGCTCAAAGACAAAGTAAATTGATGTTCCAAAGACTTGCGCAAGAGCTCCTTAATCACACCAATGCAACAAGAGCAGTATTAAATGGGCCAGAGTTATGAAGTGATGGGAGCCCAAGATGCATGTCGGTATTGCATGAAGTAAAAGCAGTGAACTACAAAAGTGATAGAATGGATCATAATGTCGCCAGAGAAGGCGTTGTTATAACGCTGGAATCTAACTCTTTGCTTTTTAAGTTTGTTCTTCCATAATTCTAGACCAGAATTTTTTAGAAACTTTAAAGTTTTTTTTCTGTTTTCTCTGAAGAACATTAAATTAAAAAAAGACTATCAGCTTCTAGGTTCGATATATTGGCTTAACGGGGTATTCTAGTCTAGAGGCATGAATTTCATGTAATTTTTGAAGTGTCAAAAAAGGCAATTAATATTTTTCCTATCCATTTTTTATTAGTTATTTATTTACATAACAAGAATACAGAAAAAAATCAATAAATAAAAAAAGTTGAAAGTTTCAGAAATTAGCAGTTGATGAAGTGGGGGTCTCAAAAAATTGGCGCGTAACCATACCCACGATTTTAACCCTCCTAGCAATCTGAAACCAAAAAAAAAAAGATTATTAATCTAGAATAATGTCGCAATGTCTGGAACTTCGGAAACGTTGGAAAGATTTGTACCACTGTTTTTGAATGGTTCGATTTTTTTTAAAAAAAGAGTAATAATAATAATAAATAATTTGGGGATGGGGATAGTTCCAGACATAGACAAGTCTATTAAGAAGACTCTCTAAAAATGTCAGGTGGATCGGTCCAGTAGAACCTGAGAAATCGTGGGTATTGTTTTGAAAAAGACAGTTTCGAGAAAAACACGTTTAAGGTTTCGATACCGATATCTCCGAAAATAATTAGAATTTTGAAAAATCCTCTTGTAGATATATTCTTGAATAATTTAACTTTGAAAATATAAAAAAAATAGATTTTTTTAAATTTCTAGACTAGAATACTCCCTCAATTGGCTCCTTATTTTCTACTTTTTAGTTGGTTTGAATTTAGTCCAGCCCCGCACTGAGATCCTTTACTCCGTTGAGTTTGAATGGAATTTTCTTAAGTATCTTTTCCTTACTGATTTTAACAGCTGTAGTAATTCGTGGTGTGCATTTGGAAGTAGTGCTGATCTTGATGACCGAGTGCAGCCAGAAGTGATATCGCCATGGGTAGTTTATTTAGAAAACTCTCAGGACTGCCACTCATTCTATGTAAAGACTGAGTATAAGTAAGGGCACCATGCGTTCGGCTGATGGGAGTGTATGAGGCCGTTTACCTGCACAAGAGATGTTGCGACTAGTAAAACTCGATAAGCATCCTATATCCTTTTACCAACTTAAGAATTCTTTATTCTTCGTAAGTAAGACGAATATGCTGTTCACCTTTGAAGGATGAATACACCAAATTCCTTCGGCTAGTGCTATGTTCCGGGCTTAGCTTTCGATTGGAGATTGGTTAGGGAGACGCTACGACTGCATTTCCGGAAACCTAGTCAATCTGGAAACCTCTGTTCGAACAAAAACCTGGTATGGTGCTAAATGCAAGATCTGGCCAACATTTTGCTACCCTTTTTCTATGGACTACGGTTGACACATTCTGTTAGAGAGACACGCCTGCTGGGCCTCTTTAAGGACATGGAAAAATAAGCAAATTGTGTCTCTTATTAATTTGCCCGACGGAAAGTCTCGACCCGAGTAGATTTATTGTTTATTCTGAGTCACGAAAAGATACTTTTTGATATTCCAACTAGACTTGATTCCAGATATCATTCCAGACTAATAAGGGAGCCGCCACGATTAAGAACGAATAGAAAAAAATAACTTCACCTACTTTGCGACTGTCGCTGCGCTGCTAAAGAAATAGAGTTTTCAGACAACTAGGGGAACACTTTCAGAGAATTTAAAAGGATTAAAAAAATTTCATAAAAAATCTTAAAATGGCTTCAACGGGAACCTTACAGAAATTTGTTGTTTGGTATTTTTATGACCTTCAACTCTTACCTAACCTGACTTAGCGTAACCTCGTCAAGGCTACAGTGTTACAGGTCTACTAAGCTTTGAATTTTTGAATATTTTCATACAAAAAAAATGCAAGTTTTGTTGTAAAATTTACTCAGAATATTATCAAAATCAAAGATTTACAGGCAACAACGACGAAGACTGTTTATGCTTGCAAAAACTTATATCTAAGCGCTAAGGTAAGACTACACAATTGCTGACCATGCGACGTACAGTGGAGACCACTTGACACAATAATAAAACGTCCTTCGCAACGGTGCTACAGTCAGTGTCCATAACAATTCATTTAGGATAACAGGAAATAAATTACTTAAATTGAGATGACCACAGTCAACGCAGTCCAAGGGCACCCCCGAAGACAGGCAACATGACAGCGACAAAATGCCAACCCCCCACTTGACGTGATTGGACATTAATATTAATCTCAAAGGGAAATTATAAACAGATACAATGCATTTGTGGTGATTATTGAAGCGCACACATGTGTCAAATCAAATGGCAAGGAATAAAGCGTCAGCAACAAACAAACCAGAACATATTCACTCTCATCAAAAGGCGCACAACCAATTAATTAGTTACGTAATATTTACCAAATGTTAATTTCAATCAAATTAATCGATTTCCGTTGGCAAAACAATTCGATTTGATTCCTCTCTCACACACACACACACATTGTATATATAAAAATCAATTATTTACTGCCAACAATGAAAGTGGATTAGTCCTAACACGTTATCCTCCACATCTCAGTTTCCTAATCTCTCGAATTAGGCGAACTAGGAGCATTGCTCTCTTTGATTCATGCTACAAACTTAGCCTCCGATATTATCCTGCCGCTGAAGAATATTAAATATTTATTAAGCTGGGCCAATGTGTTGCAAAGCTTGAGGTTTTATCCACTTCCATTTTGGTACATACTCGAACGGCTCTCACCCCACAGCCCACGTGCCATCAAACTGGATAGAAACCCACCCTCTTCAGGTTTCTTTCATTCTTTCCGCTTTTCTGTTTTGGTTTCTTTCTTCTTTTGGCATCCAGGCAAGTATGTATGTGTGTGTGGGAGGCATTTACATCTAGCTGAATGCCATCTGTTTCGGGGCTAATAGAATAATCGAGGCAAACATTCTTAAGAGGCAGTTTTTGCTTTCTTTTTTTTTGTTTTTTTGATTTTCAGTCAACCATGATGAGGCCATAAACACAGTGAGCAATGGCCACCCTCTATGCATTCCCGAATGTCCTTTCTTATTCGTAAAAGCCAAGGTGAAAGCGAAAGTCCTTGCTTCCTTCTATTCTCAGTCAGGTAAATACAAAAATGCTTTTTTTTTTTGGTTTGAAACTAATAAAAATAAATTGGTCCTTGTGAGAATTTGTGGGAATAGACTAGGAAAAATAGGACAAGGATGCGGCAGGCATCCTTCATATCTTATTCGCCCTCTGTTTTTCGTCTTTCATTCCCATATTCGGGCCAATGTAAATGAACGCATAACAGCTTGATTTAAGGGCTGTGAAATTAAGCTGGCGGCGCGGCAGTAATAGCAAAAGCAACAAGGACTACCACAGCCACCGCACAGTCAACGACGACATCAACAGACAACGATATCGCTGAAAAGAAAGAGAAAACGAAAAAGAAGACAGCAGCTGGTCCGCGCGACTGACAACAATTTCGCATTCAGGACGATTTTATTTATTATGTTGGTTGTGTGCTTGAAATTCTATTCTTCGGAGTTCGTTCGGTCCTGGTGGTGGGGTACACTGTTCCGGTGAGGTAATCTATTTTTGAGTATCTCGCTGGGCTTGATTTAAATTTCAACCCGCAAGAACCTCCTCTCTGCTCAGCTTCAAACGGAATTATACAAAAAAAAAAACTACAGAGAATGAGATCAAACCGTCTTCGTTTACTGTAACAGCTTAATAGCTCTGAGCTCTGTGGTATACAACACATCTATGAAAGTATCTATTTATCTGGGTCAATGTAAAGGTATGGAGGTATACGTCCTCATGCTTTGGTAAATTTAACATCAATTCGCCATCTGGAGGAGAAACGGTGATGTGCGGTGTCTCAGGATGTCTAAGAATGAGAGCAATGCCATGGCAGTGGGTTGAAAACCCTAATTTGGAATTAAGTACCCTAATAAAGCCGACTTATAGCTCATGGCAATGAAGGTACAAGTATGACACACTATGCTTTGCCACTTAGTGGTTGACGTGAAGTTGTGAAGAGATTTTACAGTGTCCTGATGTTGGCCTTCTAAACCAAAAGCGTCACACTTTGCTGAAGTCCTGACGTTTTTCATGCATATTTTTGCGATTCCCCCTGAAATAGGCTCGGCACATAACGACGGCTTCGTGAGCCGAGTAAGTGTAATAAGTTATTTTAGGATATAAGACTTTTGATAGAGTAACGGGGAAGTGAAAATGTGAGTGGTTAGCAGGTGGTTAAATGAATGTGAATGATCATGGGCGGAAGATTTGAATGGAGACATACTCGCATATCTGTGGAGGAAGTGAAGTAGTAAAAATATGGGATGGATAGATATTTAAGGTTTCGCATCACCAACTTCAAAATTTTAGTGGTTTAATGTGCTCGTTTTAACATCTTTGTTGGTGAGGGTTTTGAACAGTGTATTCGGTTATTGGTGTCAAAGAACTACTTTGTTAAGGCCGATTTTTCAGAAAATCATTATTCAAAATGCCGATGTTTATAAAGGAAGTGATGTGACTTAACAGGATCTACTTCAATATGGGCACTGTTTCAATTCAAAACTTAAGTTTTTAGGGTAAGAATTCGGATTCAAATTTGACTCATGATATTGAGATCTGCTTTTTCCGATACAACAATTGTTTCTCCAGGATTTTTGAAAATTTACAATTCTAGGCGGATCGACATTCTGTCGATAACTGCGTTGCAATAAACAGTTTGAATCAGCTTGCAAACGAGCCCATACGTTGCCTTTATAGTGGCAATCGTACTGGCAAAACACTTGACTGGCTGTTTTTTTTTCTAAATATGTGCCCCTGCCCAAGTGGCGGACACTGCGGTCTGAAGAAAAAGACCTTTTGTATATTGGGGAGTTTGTTAAGGCTAACAGACATTCCATCCTTCTTTAGCATTGTCTAACGTCCAATATATATATATCTCTTCGAGGAAGATACGCCTTCTTAACCAAATTAGAGCTGGACATTCACAAAGAATATGTACAGCCGTTTCGTCGTCTTCCAAACTGAGCCCTAGTTTGGTTAATGTGATCTAAAGCGGCAATGGCCTGAGAGGAAGTGCTCATGAGCTTTCAAATGTTCTCCTTGCTGAGATTAAGGATTTCTCTGTAAGAGAAGGGATTGATTAGTAATTAGGATTCTCTGAGTCCCTCACTTGGATGTTTTCCCATGGGTATAGAGCTTTTATTGTTGAGTCCATAGATACCAGCACCTACTCCATTTGCCATTTTTGAGACATCAGTATACCAGATTAAGTTTCTGGGGTCGGGCGCAAGTGTCTTGCTCGAAGATTGATCCCGGTTAGAAATGTCCATCTCAAAGAGACGCCCAAAGCAGTATGTATGTTCATCCGGGATCGAGCAGAATATGTCTTTATCCGTGATGAAATTGATGATTTTCAAGTGTCCCGTTTGCTCACCTGGCTTCTTTATGGCTGCGTAGGTAATAATTGGTCTAGCCATCGTGATATAAGCCAGTAAAGCATCTTAGGTTTGCGACCCCCTTGGTTGCGCATTCTGTGATGGACTTGATATGTGAAATCCAGTTCATTTTCATACCTAAGATAAGACCGAGATACTTGACTTCACTGGAGTATACCAGAGAGGTTCCCTCAATAACAATTGAAGACAGAGTCAGTTGTCTCCTCATTGTGAAGGGAACCAGAACGGTTTTGCTAGGATTCACAGAGAGTCCTTCACGCTTACACCATTCTAAGGCATGCATTAATGCTGAATGCATAACGCTAGTGATTGTAGTGTCAAATTTTCCTCTTACGACAATAGCCAGATCAGCATAGCCCTTATGTGAAATAGCATATCTCATTGAGGTTCACTTAGAGGTTGTTTATGACCAGTGACCAGATGAGAGGTGACAGAACACCTCCCTGGGGTGACTTGCTCCTTCACTTGCAACCTTAGAACATATACGTCTAGTGTTAGTCTCAAATCTCAAGTTCCGTCGGATCAATATTTCCTATCGACTAGAAACTAGTTAGAAGATGTGAGAGACAACCCCAGGTCAGCTTGAAGAACGACATAAGATTACTTTTGGAAATTCTAGTGAGCGAAATGTTTACACAATAGCAATGTGGATGTCGCCGCCGATATGATCACGAAAAAATAAACAGCATAACGCCAATAGAAAATCGTGCTACGATTCAAGCTTCATAGAGGCTATTAAGTTGAGCGAGCTAAGATTTCGGGTTTTAAAGGCAACAACTCCTCGTCTCGTCGTTAAAAACTGTCATGCGACATGTGAATGCTTGAGTGCTTCAATATTCCATATTATCTCCAAAACGTTTTTTAATTTATAAAAAGGATTTCATGTCTGCGACCATAAATTCAATTCGCTCTTTCCTTGCCGAAAGTACTCCAAGAATTTTACTTTCAATCTCAGATACACTTCCGCTCAACTTCGGGGGTAAATAAAGACAGATGCCGAGAGATGTAATAATTCAGCTTGGATTCGTATAAAAACACTTGGCAGTGCATGCTGTTATGGAAAGTAGAGGCGCTTGTAGATATTGGGAAAACCTTTGACGCGGTGTGGATTGTGGGGCTTACACATAAACAAACCAGATCTAAGTTTCCCCCTTACGTTAAAAAGTTTGCGTGGGAAGAAATTTATTGTTCGAGACTACCATGTTTTTTGGTGTCACTGATGGTGTGTCACAGGGTACAGTGTCGACACCAGTCCTTTTTAACATTCACATACTTGAAATGCTTAGAGACTTATATAACTCATACCATTCGCATTCTCTAAAGTCACTATTTCAGATCTTGGCTCTTAAATTAACGACAAACAGAACCAGCTCAAAGCTAAGTTAAATTATATACAGATGTTCTGCCAATGTCGGAGGCTTTCCTTGAACAATACTATGTGTGCATCCATACTGTTTCATATTTCCGTAGGGAAGGCTAACGTTCATTTCCGACGCAATTAAAAGAATTTCTTAATCAAATTTTCAAATGTGAAGTAACAATAAACAAATCTGTGTCTTTTATTAATCATATTAAAAGTTCGCATCCAGAAAATGGGACACAAGTCCATCATATATGGAAACACTGGCACCATAGGTGGACCTATGTACGTCTTTCGATTTAAAAAAAAAATGAGTTTTATGTACGCAAGTTATGCATCAAGATTTAGCCACAAGATATTGACCAGTCATGAATTCGGTTAAATCATGATAAATACAAGGACGAGACGACTAATGTTGTACATCATCAGCGTAAAGTGGACGGAAATAATTTTATTCACATAAAAATGACAGACCTTCAATAAAAATTACAAACAAAGCTGGCCAAAGAACTGAACCGTGAGGTACACTAACGCGAATGAGAATTAGTTTGAAGTCGCATTCCAATCAAACAAATTTGAAATCAATTTTGTTTTTCCATTTCATTCCATTTTTCTTAGCCAATTATAATCTTAATTTATAAATTCAAATTGTTATGTAATGTGGAAATTATGATGGAGACTTGAATATTCATGGAACTCTCGATGAACAAAACTTCAATGCTGTCATTGTTTGATGCAGAACTCTTCATCACACAAACCAGCCATTGCTTAGTTTATAATTTACGAACGTTCCATCAAAAAAATATCTTGATCCGGTCACTTAATCTTGCTTTCATGCACACGAGGCTTATTAAAGATGCACGTCTCTTCTCTCGTTTATATGCTTGCAATCAAAGATTCCCAGAAAAAACACTCAAGTTAGCCGCATGAATTGCTGAACTGCGTTTCGAAAAAGGACCAGGATCTACGTCCAAGAGATATGCATGACGTAATGCCTTCATAAGCTCATTTCCTATTCTACTGACTTCATTCCCGTCCATCTGTTATCGTTCGCCACATATCGTTGGAGGTAGTCCTATTCCTATGAATCTTTTTTGTTGTTCGAGTATCCATGTAGCCTTAGTTCATTCATCTATTCATTCAACGGCTATCCGTATATGTTTTCTACTGCTTCTTTTATATTTTTCACGATGAGATTGCATCCGATTTCTTGCTGTGTTCTTGGCTTTCAACTTCGTAGCATAGACCTTAAAGTCCACAGGAAATAAAGAAGTACATATTTTCAAACAGCGAAAAGTATCACTTGAATTTTCTCAGTATCTGAAGCATACTAGCACTTGTATGCGGGTATGCCTCTTGTGTGTGATGTGCTGTGCTTTTCAGGACCGTAAGGATTTCGACCTCGTTGTACTGTTTTCTACATCATGTGTATGGAAGTTGTCTGGGCACACACAGATACTAATACCTACACACAATTTGAACCTCTTCATTCAAAAACTTGCTCACATCTTCTTCCCTGAAACAGTGGCGAATGAAATTATTGTCACGTTTAAATTTATGTAGAAGACGAATGAGAACTCGAACGTCTTGAGTGAACCATAACTCAGCGATATATTTTCTAAAGTTTAATTAAAAAACCCTCTACGTTCGCCAATTTTTGACGTTTTTCGTTTGCAAATCATACCAAACAGTAGAAGTCGCGGTGGATTTTAATGAAAATCATCTGCGGATCCTTGCCAATCAGGATATTGGCGGTAACGATTTTGTTACCATTTTTCACGATAGTTGATCGGAACGTTTGTCAGCCTGTTGGCAAGCCTGTTTACACATTATCTTTTCATATAGAACTGACATTCTCATACTCAGAAGTAACTTTGTTTATGGAAAATAAGAATACTCTTTCGAATTAAATTGCACTACCATTGATCCCTAAACTACGAGCTACGTTGCAAATTAATACGTTGGGTTTATCTGCCGTTTCCTCTAAGGAGCTCTTCCTTTTCCTATTGTCACCATAAACACATTTACGGAATGGTTTATGTTATACCTTGTTAGAAAAACTATTATTTTGAGAGTATAGGTCATTTGTAGGTTTCCGTAAAAAGTATATAAAAAAATGTTCATTATTTTGCAATGATTATGGCTTTTTTGAAAATACCAAACAACTTAAACAGGTTTTGCAGAAGGCCTAAAATTCAAATTAATTTAAAATAAAAATTGTCGATGGTGAGGACCCCTATTACAAGAATTGCTCAACCAATATTTTTCTTGAGTCTCTGTATCTAGTAGTTTATAATCGAATAGTTTCGATCATAAATGGTACACCACGAAAAAAGCTAAATACCTACGTCAAATCGCAGTTTCTTGGCGGCCAAGCTAGCGACTGAATGCACCTTTTCCAAGGAAGCTTTAACCCTCAAATGATAACGTTGTTTTCAGCACCCTTCAATGGTCACTCGTGTCCGATACTGAAAACAGTGCTTCATAGTTATATAAAAAATTCGTGGCATAACATCGAGTATCCTTGCTTGGAGATAAGTCACTTAATTTGCTGATTTGTTCATTTGATTAAAAAATATAACTACAATATATAAACAAATAAAAATTAAAAAGGAGATACAGTGACCCGGATGTCATGTAATTTTTAAAGTGTCATAAAAAAAGGCAATTAATATTTTTAGTATAAATTTTTTTATTAGTTATTTATAAACATAACAAGAATACAGAAAAAAATCAAAAAATAAAAAAGTTGAAAATTTCAAAAATTAGCAGTTGATGAATTGGGGGTCACAAAAAAATTGACGCGTAATCATACCCACGATTTCAACCCTCCTAGTAATCTGAAACCGCAAAAAAAAAAATATTATTAATCTGGAATAATGTCGCAATGTCTGGAACTACGGAAAATTTGGAAAGATTATTTTTCACAAAAAAAAACAATTTTTGTACCTTTTTTTGACTGTTTCGAATTTGTACAAAAAATAATAATAATAAATAATTTGGAAGAAGACTCTCTAAAAATTTCACGTAAATCGATCCAGTAGAACCTGAGAAATCGTAAGTATTGTTTTGAAAAAGACAGTCTCGAGAAAAACGCGTTTAAAGTTTTTCACAGTCTAAGGCATGAAATGATATTGCTTCATACATCGAACCTTCCTCGACTTCGAAAAAACTATTTTCCGCGTTTCTCTCTTCATATCGAGCAGTTCTGGCCTCCTTTGATGCGTTGGATGCTCGTATCTCGGAGCGGTCAATCCGGGCGTTGTCTCTTTTCACAGCAAATGAATGAGCTTCCGGACCAATTTTCATTCCCATAAGGTCCATCATTTTTAAAATAGGAATGAAGCCTTCATAAAAAAATACAAACAGTAATAGTTCAATTTCACAATATTTTTATTTCACTCACAGCACATATGTACGTCTTGTATTACAATATATACAAAGGACAAAAGGGTTTACTGAGAAATATGGAGTCAAAATGACGGAGAATCCCTAATGTCTTTTGTCGTTTAGTTCCGGCCGATATCCGGCAAAATACCGATATCTCCGAATATAATTTGAATTTTGAAAAATCCTCTAGTAGATATATTCTCGAGTAGTTAAACTTTGAAAATATAAAATAAAGTGAACTGGAGTGAACAGGAAAAAAAACAGTATTAAGTGTTAGAGTGTAAATGGGGACGCGCACGACACATTTTGATTAGAAAAACTGACAAAACGATTAAACTAGTTTTACAATATAATTACATTTTACTTACTCACTGTCCACTCTTAGCTTAATCTTCTTCTACTTTTACCGAAATCTGTTTTATTTAAATATTTAAATTAACAACTATAGACTAAGAAAATATTATAAGAAACTTACGGGCGATTGCTATGCCGAATATTTATTTTTATTTATTTGTATTGTAATCGCAGTTCTCATAGACAATGCTGCTCATATGTAAACTCCCTGTTTCGTAGCTAAACTTGTATTATCATAACAGAGAAAACCTTTAGCACAACAAGAAAGTTGATGAGCTTTCTCTGAGGCCACTGCCGCTTGAGATCACATCTAACCAAACTAGGGCACAGTACAACCACCGAATTCCGACACTGTTTGGAAGACGACGAAACAGCCTTACACATTCTTTGCGAATGTCCAGCTCTAATATTACTCTAGGAATGCGTATCTTCCTCAAAGAGATATGCTCCCCATTGAACATTAGACAATCCAATGCTGAAGTCATTCTGACTTTCATCAGAAAGATGAAACTAAATAACTCCTTAACAAACTCCCCAGGATACAAAAGGTGTCCGCCACTTGCGTAGGGGCAGATATATAAAAAAAAATCTTAGAAGGATTCATTAACTTTACAAAAGTTCTTCTTCTGGGCAAATGTTTTAACGAACATGTGACATTCTTTTTTGTAATTTTTATTATTGCAACCCTTATCTCTCTTATTTCGAACTTACACTGATCGAGCAGTGGAATGAGGCAAAGAATGGAAAGATTAAAGTGTCGTTTTTAAATTGATAGTTTTGTTTCCAATTGTTTCCGTCAGAGCCCGAATAGGTATTGCATCATTTATTTAGTCTGGTAGGATTCGAACTTGGTTGGAAACTAACTGTGCCATCAAGCCGTAATTTTTCCTGTTTAAGTATAATTTTTTTTGCAGCTCCTGTAAGTAGCCAAAACATATTTCCTTCTCGAATTCGGACGCACATCTTACCTGCGGGATGTTAGGAAAGTCTCTAGTTC
Organism: Orthonevra nobilis; assembly: GCA_963555765.1. NCBI lineage: Eukaryota > Metazoa > Arthropoda > Insecta > Diptera > Syrphidae > Orthonevra > Orthonevra nobilis. Next base: position 143,386,624 of record OY743224.1, read on the forward strand.
AATTGAATGCGAGAATTTTCCTCAATTTTACTATCTTCTTGTACTCTTCTTAAGAATGCAGCTAAAGTTCAATCTTGTGTAAGATTTTCTTAAGTATTGACTAGCACTGTGAGTACTCAAACAAGCAAGAAAGAGTTGTGGCTTGGATAGGCTTGAGATGAACGTTCTGAAAAAATATGCAGAAAAGTAGTTGTGCAATGAAGTCTTTTTGAAAAGATCTTCTGTAAAATTGCCTACAAGTTGTTACCTTGCTTAGCTGTTTTTATCTTTTGTAACAAAATACAACCTTCTATATGTAGTTTGCATATTGAATACATTCAGGTATGCATATTCAACAAGCATCCCATCTGTCCCTAGTTGCAGCTAGCTGCTTCGCACACACTCAACTCAATATCATTGCTTTATGCATCAGTTCGCATTTTTAATTAAAAACTTCTGGAATACAAAACGCCAACACAAACGAGCAGTACATTCGACGATTTCCAATTAAATGACAAAATCTGTTTCTTGTATCGAATCAAAAATTACACATCACCAAAATGCACAAAATTTCTATCCAATAATGCCACAACCACTACCACAAGCACCACCATATTCCACCGCATCATATCCATACACGTACAAACACAGACTGGAATTGTAATAAAGGATTCGTGGGGACCGGGTGAGATGCCTCTCATAACGCACAAGAGGAGAGGAGAAAATTTGCAAAACAATAAAATTCAATAAACCAACCAACCAACAAACAATCCAACGATGTCATAAATAATCAAATCCTCAATTATTTCGATCCGATCCAATGGATACCACATACCATCAGTTCGTTCGTTCGTTCGTCGTCGTCGCATTTCCATAAGGACTCGTCTCCACTTCCACCTCCACTCGTCACCATACATGGATATTGATGTGGATTGCTCACTTGTGCGTTGAACTTAAACAAAATGCAGACGTACAGGCGAGACGCATCGCACACAAGCCAAAACACGTACACATGTTCTCGTGCTAAGAGCTCCGAATGCTCATATCATATGCCCATTGAATCTATGGAATCCTTGGAGAAGGAGCCCACCCACAGACGCGTTCATCTAATTCGCAATAAAAGCAAAACCCTAGACAAGATGATGTACAATGCCCAGATACGAGACTGGATACGTTATCAATCTTTTGCATTGCAATAATTCAAAAGTTTACAACAATCTGGGTGTAAAAATCAGACGAGCGTGTTTTTTTTTTGTCTCTTTGTCGATGGTACTTGCTGTTGGCGTGTGTCTTGCAGGTCCTTGTCTCTCTTCTTGGCCCTATGTAAATGCATATTGGTTGAATAAATCAATATGTTAGTACTCCTCATGAACAGCCTTTCGGGTATGGGATACATCTCTTTGTCCGAGCCGACTGCATGCAATGAGCTGCTTTAAGGATACAGCTTTGAATGCAATAGGATATGGCTAGCTCGTTGCGTGTGGATCCTGACGAGTGCAGTGGCAATGTTTGCGGTGGCGGTGGTGGTGGGCATATGCAGGATTGCTTTTTATTATGTTCCTTGATATGCATATCCACTTGTAAATTTGCTTTGAAGAGTATACTCAAGGTATTTACACACATAAGTACAGTGGAGTCGAAGAGGTTGTGGTCACTTTGAAAAAAAAAGAAAATAATATTAAAAGGTTAAGCTGATTAAAAATTTTATACTTGAGTAAGTCTTATAAATGTTTGGTCCAACTAAAGGTTGTCACTTTAAATTTCCCAACACTGATGATTTTACTGTCCTGATTTGACTTATTGACCATACACTGATGCTTTGAGTTAAGCCTAATGCCTGTCTTTCGATGCGCAAAATTTCACTTCAATCATCTGATTTAATACTCGAATATTATTTGAAGATATTTTCGTTGTTGCGAACTGATTACTGTTACTGAACCGGTTATTACTCCCTTAGCTGATTGCGACGTCTCTATTGTAGCTATTTAAGTCGCCGGTCTGTACTTCAACGGGTGATGTGTAAGAGTACCTGCACCATTAGAGTACTTTAGATCAAACCTTTGGAATGGAAATGTAGAAGCTGTGCTTCTCTGAAGGGACAAAGCACTTAAGACGCTCACTCTCAAATCATTGTTGTTTAACGCTGCGCAGATCAGGTTGATGATCCTTTTCGAGCTTTACGATTGGGACTCTTTAGCCGAATCACTTTAATCGAAATTGCTCTCACAAAGGCCTGAATAGGGCAGATTTTGCGCAATTTTAGTCCCTCGGTATCTCACTACAGTTCAATTCAACAATGGCTGCCAGTGCTGTCCAATGATCGAGCCATCCCACCAATTCGTTGTTGTATTCGGAGAGAGACATTACGATTAATGTCGAATTTCAGACGACTTAAATCTTCGATTCTGATCCGCACCCAACTTAAAAGATCATTCGTGAAATCTCTGAAGAGAATCAGCATTTTCACCACACACTATTTAAGACCATTTATTTATTATTCCAAAATACCGCCATTCTTCACAGCGAATTGTAAGTTGACAAGAATGGGATAATGAATGTATAGAAGTGGTTTGTCTCGCCTCTTTATCTTGTCAAAGGGCGTTTCTAACCAAGCGGTATCAAAGGCCTTTTTTGAAGTCAACCAGGCAATCACCCGCGCATTGTATTGCATTGTGGAGCATTGTGGCCACATTGTACAAACATTTTGTGAACTGAGACTCAAAAGTGTTATAAAAGGACAAGACTTAAAAAATCATGCCACTGATTTTGCTCCCACGTTGAACACTGCGCAATATCCATGTAGCAGATCATCTTAACCATGGCATGGGCCGGTTTGGCATCTGTTCGCCAGTGGTGTCTCGTATTGTCTCATGATACAGAACCATTCCCAGTTCCTGCTGGTGTCTCTAGAAGGCCCCGACAGTGACTTCCTAAACGAAATGGTGTAACAGTTTTGGAATCTAGTCGTAGTCTAGCCAAACTGCATATGTCAATTGTCTGCTTCTCGATCATCAGGTTACGCTTCTGCTCGTAATAATTGTGAATAAAATCGGTGAATTAACTGCATCCTTTAGAACCCGTTGTTAATTTGAAATGTTGTGTAGTGGTTTCGATTACCTCGTGGGTGGAGTACAAAAAGGCACTAAGAATTTGATGTCGACTCACTTGCATTCGTTCGATTCGTAGAATTTTATTCGCCATAAATTGATTCATCAGTAAGTGTAGTTTTCTTGGAAGATTTCGTCCTTCACATTGTCCTTTACGGTTTAAAAAAAAGAGTGCCACTCCATATGTGCACTTTTTAGCTAATTGTTAAATAGGATTTCAGACAAAACTACCTTTCCTAGAGGGATGCTTAGCGAAATGGACAGAGGATGTTTTCCTTCAGCGGTGACGACATCACTTGCAGAATAACCACCTTTGAACATGGTCAAGTAATGGTATGGTTGAGATCTAACGTCTTGTTCGTGGTCCGTATTTCAGGTGGAGCTTAAGACAAGTTTTCTTCAGATTTTTGTTTCGAAACATTTTTGGGTTTCTAGCATTCAAAGCCCTAATTTTGTTATTCTAATGTGAATAACTGGAAGTGTGCATGAGATATTGGTCATTTTTACTTCACTAACGTAAACTTCGAGCTTCGTCTTACCATAGAACGAAAACTTAAACCTTGACACAAGCCTTTTTTTTATCGAGTTTGCACTTTGATATTGTTCCGTCCATCGTTCGTTTTAAGGTCTCATCGGTCTGATTAAGGTTATTTTCGATCTCTTCTTTCGACGGTTTTCTATCGGACGTTAGGTGAACCGGATTCGAGGAAATCACTCTTGTTTAAGTCCGAGAGCAGTATGTTATTCGTGCCACAATACGTCTACTCATGGACTCATTTCAGATGTAAATGTCACATTTTTTTCCGCATCGAGCCCTACAGAAAGTTCTGCAACCTAAAAATGTAACAAAAAGAACGCTGGCCGAAAAATAAAAACAATTCTAGAGCTGAATTCAGCGGTATTTCCTACCTTCTCAGAGGCAAAACTTTGTCTCGGGTCGAACATGATTAAAAAGAGCCTTTTGGCTCCAGTTGCTGAACCATTACACAGAGCAAAATAATAAAAACGATAACAACCGACAGAAATAAAGCAATAAAAAATTGACAGTCCGATTGCGCCAGACAGGTTTCGAAAACAAAAATAATCTCTTCCCACTCGGGTCTTGGAATTACCTAGAGCTTGTTCCAGCACACCAGCATTGCACGGTTAAGGTATGCCGGAGTTCGTCCTGCCGTTTCAAAGAAGTATGAACTGGGGGCAATTGTAGCTAGTAATACAGTAGCCGTTAAGACAGCGAACGAGTTGACTTAATAATAAATTATTCATAAAGGTATAACGGCTGCAGGATGAATGTCTTGCGAAGCAAATGGTGGATTGAAAATTCCTTTGGCCACGTAGTCACTTCCAGCATCGGTATTAAATTCGATCCTGGTGGTTGCCATTAAACTGGTTGTTGTCGAACTTATCTGCTTTGTTATGTTCATTTCCACCACCCGATTGTTGTTGAGGGCCTGCCGCCATGCTACCCTTATTCGACTGTGGTCTTAAGTCTCAGTGGGATTCGCGGTGCAGAAAACAAGGATGAAGTGCAATTTTACGGGACTGGCTGTGTAGATAAAAGAAAACCCTTAATTTTAGATTAAGCAATTACAGTAAATGGCTGACCGTGGGGGTGGTATTAATATTGAATTCTTTCGCTGAGCTGATGTGAGATGAACATTCTCAAAGAATTTTCAATTTAGCTGAATTCGAAGGAGTACAAGAAAAAAAAAATCGTTGTGGTTAAATCTGAAATATGCGTCTGCCGTGGAAAGTCGATTTCTCCATTCTTCTTTTTGTGTTGGTTTTTAGTTTACATGCATTGCGCAATTTTGTAATTCGAGAAAACAGAATTATGGACATAATGTAATACCTTTAAAAATGACAACTTCAATGGGATAGCTTCTTAGAAAAATCGACAGTGTAACATTCCAATTATTTAGCACACTTCATTTCAATCTAACAATTTAGAATTTGACAAATTTTGGCTGTTCGCAAAATAAAAGACGCCAAACTATTGGTCAGGCGTCACTCTTTCCGCCATGAACAACCTTATTTTGCTAATACGGTTCCGAACGTTAGCTGCTTTGCCGTTAGCTTTAACTTTCTTATCAGTATGAACGAGTGGCCTGTTATACAACCAGTAAAATTAATACTAATACGTCAAATCACAAATCCTTAAACAAGACCAATGACAATTTATACTATATCTAATGAAAAACGGACTGTTTCTTGGGTTTTTGTTGCAATTTTTTGTATGAGCATAATTAAGGGTTTTTTCGACTTCACACCCCTGTTTAAATCGCATACGTCGAATTGATCCATCATGTCATCTGAAATTGTTTATGTTGTAATCTAACAGACTACGACTATGTTCCCTCGACATGTGCTTTAATTTTTTGTAAGCTCTCGGCGTTATATCGAACTTCGTGTCAGTCGGTACAAAAATGTAATCTCGTCCGAAGTTCAAGCAGTCAGTTTCTTCGCAATTTTAATGTTTTGAAAATTACCCTTCAAAGATTATGTCATGTAAATGTATACTATGACTCCGTTTAAAGTGGTGTGTACAAAGAGTACAATTTTGAGTTACTTTTTCGAGCATATTGACTTCCGAATCTGCAATAGAAGCTGGATTATCGGCAAAGACGATGACGGGACCTTCCTTCCCCGCTGAAGACAATTTTCTGAATAAAAAGGCGATATTTTCACATATATCTCCGAGAACCAATTTTGATAATTAAATTCAAAAATTTGTACGCAAAGTTTGTGAGCTGTCCAAAATTGGGCACGGAAAAAGCAAACAACAAAATATCACCCATTACTCGATTTTTTTTTTCAATCTGCTCGCTCTTCAAGTGGATGTGAATGCTCTTATAATGCGTGTAGCAGCATAGAGCGAGCGGAAGAATTAGGAGAGGAATAAAATATTATGTAGCAGTTATGAGAAACTCAGATGTGTCACTTAATCCAAATGGCAAAAGGTGATTGGACCTGATTCGAAAAACTAGCGTGGAAAATACCCTGTCGGAGTCGAGTCCAGCAGGAATTCCTGAGGAAGATCGAAATCTAAATTATATACTTTCGGAACCACAAAGTGGATGACCTCGTATCGTATGCAACGATTTCTTTTGGCAAACCAACAAAACCGATCGAATGCAGGCTAGCTTTCTCGGCACTTTGCGAAACTCAGAAGAGTAGACACTGAGGGTTGAATCTACGTGGTTATTGTTTTATGCAAGTGATTTTTCTTCATCATAGCCACTCAATTCTACCAAAATACTGTTCATGTTGTAATCCGGAATATTACTTTATATTTCGAAAATTCACGGATTTATAAATCACATGGCTTTGTCAGAAAAAAACATGTGCCACTTACAAAGCTGTTAGAAAACAACAATGAAGGTTCCCAAGCCTTATTTAAGATCAATGAAAAGCTCCAGCAATTATTTATGATGGAATAAAAGCTCTTGGTCGGTGCCAAGATTTAACAAAGACCCATGAGGACTGCCTTAGGGGTGTTTTCAAGTCTAGAAATTAAAAAAAATCAATTAACTATTCAAGAGTTTATCTACAAGAGGATTTTTCAAAATTCAAATTATTTTCGGAGATGTCGGTATATTGCTGGCCCGGCATCAAAACTGGTTCGGCCAGAACTTATTGAACAAAAGACATTAGGGATTCTCCGTCTACCTAAATCCATATTTCTCAGTAAAACCTTTTGTCCTTTGTAAATATTGTAATACACGAACCCAAGGTGACTTGTTTCTTTTATATTTAGTGTTCACTTGCGTTCAGCTGCTAACAGTTGAATTCTAACCTTCAAATCACGTGGACGTTCATATGTGCTGTGAGTGAAATAAAAATATTGTGAAATTTTTTTTTTGAAGGCTTCGTTCCTATTTTAAAAAAATTTCAACTTTTTTACTTTTTGATTTTTTTCTGTATTCTTGTTATGTTATGTTTATAAATAACTAATAAAAAAATGGATACTAAAAATATTAATTGCCTTTAACATGAAAATCATGCCTCTAGAGTAGAATACCCACTTAACTTGCCTGACCATATAGCTTGTCTGTCCTGTTTGGACTTGTTATTGACTAGAAAATGCGGATTTTGAAGTTAGCTTCAAGCACGGTTCCCGACAGTGCAAAAGACCATGAACTTCCAGAAAGATATGGATGCAGGGAAAGACTATGATCTGTTTGCCATGTCGAGCAGATAGGAAAAATAAGGCTTAGCTGACTGAAAAATATTGCTTAAAATTGTGTAGTAAGTGGAACTAGTCACTAGTCGCATCACTTATAAAAAATCAAATCACTATCTCATTTACACAAGTCGATAAAAATCGCAGGTGACTTGTCCAGTCTCACTGTTGTTGATAGTTTTATTCGTTGTTTCGATAGCGCAAACCGACTATTCCCAGCAAGCGCTCGCTGCTACTAAGCATTGGCACGTAACATTTAAGTCTTCTGTGGCCTATCCGAAATTCAGTTTGGGCAGTCATTTTTTGCCACACGGAAATAGTCTCTCGTGAAAGTCCCACTAAATATCTTAACCAAAACCATGGAAATAAAAGATTTCATACTAGCTAAGAAATCAACTTGTGGACTCCCAAGCTCGATCTCGTACAAGTGTTGCCCTGGATTCTTTCGCAGCATTTTCAAGTCGGCGGATGAAAGAAATTTTTGCTGAATTTTGAAATTTGAAATGAAATTTTGAATTTTTCGTCACAGCGACTACAAGAACCTGGATGTCCAAATACAATACATAACACTGCTCTATCTCTTGTGAGTTAGTATTTTGAAGAGTAAAGCTGCAGTTGGATTTGGCACTATCCAGTCGAAACCACAAGTCACATCTATATCTTCGAAGTATCATTTGGCTATATCGATTAGACAGTGTCACTTCCAGACCACTAATTTAGAAGAATAATTTATTCTAAAGTGAGTTCCCGCAATTTTAACACCTTCGGTGACATTTATTGTATCGTTTGTCAGTTGGCCTTGATGTCAAATCCGATCACAAATTTGATGACCCATTTTATTTGACAAACAAACAAATGTATAAGAACTGTCAATTGTTATAGCTTTTGCAAAAGACATAATTTTTTTAATTAAAAAAATACTAGAAAGTAAAAATGTTTGGAACAAGAATAAAACTCATTTCACTAGTTTTAAGTTTTATTTGATAAAATCACATCAGATCGCGTGCATCACAACAAAGACTAGATGACTATTTCAGTTGTTAATCTAAAAGGTTAACCCTGAAGGAAAATGAAATTAATGTTCCCGTTTATCTATCTGCACATTCCCACCACTCAACTATCGATAAGAAAAACGCAAAACTATTCTCGTTCATCAATCGTAATTTTATCAATTAATGTCCTTGTGCCGCACTAAAAGTTCATCGAACACGCCGAACAACAACTCAAAATTAATTATCCCCATTTCCATTTGTATAGTCATTTTAGCAAACCGACAAATAAAAGAATAAAAACACCCGATAAACCAGCCCCCATGATATTCCTGTCGCCCCTCAGCAATCATCATATTCTCGCCGCTGCCGTCGCCGCTCGCATAACGATAACAGAAAAAAAAAATATTATTATTTTCGTTACAATAATTTCCCTCGATTAGCGAACGAGAATAATTTATTAACAAGCAAAGATTAAAAGACAATAAACAAATCGGTATGCGAATTTTGCATAAATCAAAATCCTCCTCTCTGTCAACACAGCTGCGACGAGTGTCCCTCCCATGGGGTCTATCAGCCCGCGAACTTAACCGCCCGCTCGTGCCCCAAAAACAAAATTACCCTTTCGATGATCGTTCTTGAATTATTTTTTTTTTATCGCGGGAAAGAGGTGGATACTTTTCTTCGGAATTGAAATGAAAGTCGCGTGACAAACAGTCAAACACAAGCTAGTGGGAAAAAAAGAAAATGCCTTTTCATTTTCAAGGCATACTGCGGGTGTGTAGGTTGGCGAGAGCCCGCCACTGCCAACGCTTTTCTCTCTTAATCAAGTTAGGCAATCCCTTTGCTATGGAACAGGTAAACGATAACGACAACGACAACGACGACAACGACAAAATTCAAATGATAGGGACTGCAAAAAAGGAAAATCCTTTTTTTTTCTGGTTTTTATGACTTGAAACACGCGATGACGACGACAAGAAAGGACTATTATCCTGAACAATGGTAAAGCGGAAAAAAAATCATAATAATAAAATAAAATTAGGGAAATGAGTTTTCCATAAGGACAAAGTCATTTTCTTATGAAGACTCGTACAGCTGTTATTGGCCTTCTAATTCGGGTGGTTAACATCAAAGGTTTGTTTATTCTGTCTAATAGTTTTATGATCCTTTAGTCTTGTCATTCTTTAAAGAAATTGAACCAGATGAACCTTAGTGAACCCACCATTCCCTCGATCGATAAATATATGAGTAATTTAGTCCAGCAGTATGCGCAGTCCGGCCAGCATGACAAAGACAACGACAACGAAGCTGGTTCATCACCTCAACGTGAAAACCCATAAATCTTGAGCGCACAGGATATTGTGCTTCTCAAGCGACGCAACGCGACCGACGAAGTTCGCTTTTGGGTCCCGCTTTCGAGGCGCAATATTAACCCCTTAATTATTAGCTCCTGATGAAGGGTCCTGCATGCAATCATTGGATGGCTGGTTCGGACACATTTGAATGGGTACACATTTTGCAAACTGCATCGAAAGGGGTATTGGGCGTCATGTTTTTTGGGCACTTCACACAAATCACTTACGTGACACATGCTCCGCTATGAATAATGAACGCTTTGCTATATTTATAACGCTCGCACTACACGTGTTGTGGTGGTGTGCAATAATTTATGGAGATTTGTGCGCGCCCCATAAATGGTGGGGGGTTTCGGGGTTGGCTGTAGAACGACGACAGGATATTCCATTTGGTGGTCATATTGTTTTTTTGTTTTTATCGTTCCGTTGATTATTTTTCGTCCTGTTTTTTTTTGTTTGGTTGTGTAGAGTGTTAATGAATGAAAATGGCATATTAAGTTGTGGCGTTAGGTTTTGAAACGTCGAGGTTAATTATTATCAAAAAAATAAATGAGAAATTGTTGGCGTGAGGGCTTCGATGGAGAATCCGTAGTCGATGAAATATTTTGAACAAATTGACCTAGATATGGAATGCTTGACCATTCGGCTAATTTGAATTTATTTATTTATATATTATTGTAATTTAATTTATTTTTGTGAACGAATAATACATCAAGATTGAGTTTGGTATAGGTAGTCCAACTGATCAATGTTTTTCAACGAGTTTTGCTTCACTGCCTCGCTTGCTTTGGTGGAAAGCCATTCGGCAAGCCAATTTTTAAATTTCTAAAATTTTTGGTTTCGGTCACTATTTCACGAATAACTTGCTATATAGTTTCTGAATTTCTTGGATTTCTCGCGTGGCATCGATCTTTATTGACGGCCCCAAAAATTTTAAAATCCAATCGCCGTAAATTCGAAGCTCCGTGTGGTCGAGCCACAACACCAAAATGACGTTACACAAACATTGAATTCGTAGCGTAATAGACCGATTGGTCTTAGTGGAAAACAGTTTGTGCAAAATTTTCGTCAATTTCGAGCTACTCTTGAGTCCGACAGAAGGAAAGCGATTACTAAATTTCCTCAGCCAGTTGAACTTTGTTTGCGGATAATTCCGAGAACTTTAGGCAAAATTCGACTCAGGCTTGTGCGACCGATGTTGTACAGTCTTGGGCGTAAAATTCCGGTAATAGCTGCATTATCCTAGAATATATTTGTTTCTATTTCAGATGTGTCTTTCGACAGGAAGTAACTTTGGAATATATTTTTTCAACGTTGTTTTCAGAGTCAATTTTAGTTTTGATGCGACTACTTCAGTTATGTTATGATATTATTCTTGAATGAGGTAATGATGTGGTCCTTCTAAGAGGACGAAAGAAATAGCTGTAGTTTTTTTTTCATGGAAGATCATCTCACCAAACGATTTCCATTTGAGAAGAAGAAGAATATTTTAAAAGCGAGCGAAAGCTTTTCCTTATTTTTGACCACCCTCCATGACCATTTGACCATTTATCCTCCGTGTGACTGCATTACAATCGGCGGTAAACTAAGTCCTGTTCATGCATGTTTCTGGTCAAATATGGCCTAAATTTATTCGAGGTAAAATAAAAGTATGCGATTCGATTTCGTGCATAAAACAGAAGCACTGAACTTGCCCTTCAAAATTTCAATCGTTGAAACAAAAAAAAAGTCCAATCAAATCTCCGGCATGGTATCCGGACCATCTGTTCGCTTTTTGTGGATATAATATAGTCTGGTGGTTTAATTTATATGGTAACTCAGCAAAAACTACAACCAACATCATAAAGGCAACATGCTGCTCGCAGAAATATTAATGCATTCCCCACCTGCCCAATCGGCAGCATCATGGAAGCAGAACTTCCAACTATTGAATAATACATCACAGCAACAAAAAGCAAATCTTTTTGTCAGGATATCTTTTACCAACGGTTCTTTTATAGATAAGGACGTTATTCCCTTTAAAAAAAGCAAAACGAATAAAACGAATTCCACCATCAATATCCCGGGCTCTGACATGCGCTAATTAATTAGCACTACCTGTTGTCAACAATGAAAAGTACTCTCCACTTTGTCCACCATAGTGTCTTAAGTAATCATCTTTGATCATGGACTTAGTTGCATACGGAAAAACCAAAACACCTAACCGTGCGTACATATCTACGTTCCAAGATATCACTTCTCATCTAAGGAAAGAAGACAGACCAGAGGCAGTACATCTTTTGCAGCAACATTCGAAGATAAAGCCCCTTTGTCGATAGGACTTCTAGACCTGACTGCATCGATTTTTACTGCTGAAGCCATAGCGGTTTCGAAGGCCACTACCGTAACATCAAAACTACGTGGAAAAGTCTTGAAATGTTCTGATAGCCTATCGGAACTGTACGCAATTGGTAACCAAAGCAACCACAGAGTCATAGTAACTTAAATAAGAGATGTAAAAATGAGAAACACTAAAAAAGATCAAGCTGTTGTGGGTACCAATTCAAGTTGGAAATGATGGCAATGCACATGCAGACAGAGCTGTCTCGTCTGCGCACCAGTCTCCTGTCCATTATATTAATTTGCTTACCAAACTAGACTTGTTGCGTGAGTAAAAACGCCAACTTTAAATTCAACAATACCCAGACTGGCAGAACTATCGACACTACAACAAAATGACAGACTGTACTTGCATTGAAAGGAGCAACCCGATCTACCCAGCACTACCTTTGTCAGGCTTAGATTAGGACACACAGCCTTTACCCACCAATCTGTCTGCATTGTAATCGCAGTTTCGATATAAAATACATTAGCTTTTGTGACACCTGGACACTTAATTTCAACTCCTCTTACGCTGCATAAAATATTCTATGACATCCGATATGAAGGGATTCTGAATACCCTTATAATGTAAACAAAACTTGCGTTGCAAGGATCAATGAAGAACTAGGCCAAAAAGCTGGAGCAAGTTGATTTCTGTACTCTTTAGCAAAATAAGTGATAAAGTGCGTTCTAGATTCTTGTTAGGCGACCTAGATTCTTGAGTCTCCAAGCTTGACTTTACGTTCACAATAGGGCTTGAAGGCAAGCTGATGCTCTTTGCTTGCAAGTCGAATATGAAAATTCTGTAAAGGAAGAAAACCACTGCGAAGTTTGTTGTAGCAGCGATATACGGAGAGAAAGCACTTCAATTTTCATGGAACCCTAAGTGGAGTGGAAATGCGAGGTGTCTTTACAGCCAACAGTTTGTTTGAAGCCATATAATCAAAAGATCTTCGCAAAAAGGATGAGATGACCAATGGTATCGAAGGCCTTCGAGAAAAAAGGACGGTGCAAAGTATTCAGTAATCGATTTTCTTATGTCCTTTATTACATTAAGAAGAGCCATGGTAAATCTATTTGTTACTTAAGCCTGATTGAAATCCATCCAGCTGTCAACTACCGGAAAATGAATAACGATCTGTCTCAGAATTATTGTTTCGAAAATTCTGGAGATGTAGGCGCGATTAGATATGGGATAACTTTTGTGATTATCCGTTGTGGTGGAAAAACTAATTTTATAAGAACCATATCACGAACGAAGTGCTTTCATAACCTGAATGAACGCCACTTAAGCCAAACACATCATTGAACTAAATTATGCAAAAACAGAAGTCTGTCATATGAAGGATACAATATTTGAATATAGGTGGAAAAAAATTAGAAAGTGGAATCTGTGGTCTTTTGTTTTCATTTGCCAATATTTCCAAAACCTATTCATTTTCTAATTATGTCAGTTTTTAAGCATATTTGACCTCCCCGAAGGTAGAGCTCTGAAGAAGCTGTGCCGAAGTTAGCAATTACTGCAACAATCTTTGATGATCGATTTTATACCTTTTGTTCAAAAGATATCTGATTTCGTTGGTAAATCATAGTTGAGATATTTTTCAATGCTCTTTTAAAACCATCTCTTTCTAACTAAATCAAAATGTGTCATTGAATATCCGCAATTAACTAAATGTAGCTTTATCAATAAACCCTTTTCTAATTTTTTTGCGATTACATATTTCCATTGACCATTTTAAATTGTTAACTCATTTTCATCATACAAACTAACACGTTACCATTTTCCTCCAATGCAGGTGCAATCAATTACTAACCAACACAGATCCCCATCTAATCCCACCGAGGACACCAAATAAAACAAATATATCTATACTATATTTATATATAAATCAACTGAAATAAAGTGCGCCTCATCCCAGCACATGCATCAATTTTCAGGTGAATTCGCAACGTGTAGATGAAGTGTGGATGAAGCTAACCGGGCCAACGTCGTAATTTACACGAGGCAAACGTTAAATCGTTGTAATAAATACAAATAAAAAAAATTCATAAATTAATGCATGCTAATAGACATAATAGCAACACCAACATAACATAACATAATGTTAAGTTCGCTAGAGGCATTAGCCGGTAAGATTTCACCTGGTTCAGGGAAAAGCAGTCCGTCCTCCAACAACCAACAACCACAGTCTCAGCTTCAGCTTCATAATAATCAGCATCCTCAGCAACAGCAGCAGCAGCAGCAGCAGCAACAACAACCCCAAACGCAACAGCAACAGCCTGCATTGGCCGTGGCGGCGGTGCAGCGTGGTGGTAGCCACTTTAATGGCTTGGATAGTAATTGCAACAAAATCTGCCACATAAGTCATAACATCCATCATCCCTATCACAAACAGCAGGATCATAGTAATTGTCTGAAGGAAAAGTAAGTTTTCTAAAAGTTCTCTGTTGTATATCCTTTTTTTTCGATTTTTCATTTTTACCTTTTTTGCCCCCTTTATTTTTATTGTTGTTGTTGTTGTTGTTGTTGTTGATGTTGATGTTTTCTTTCCTTTTATGTCTACTGTCGTTCGTTGTTTGCATGGCATAGCATGTCCTTTAAGTTGGGCTAAGCTTACAATTTAATTTTGCAGATGGAGACACATACTGGTATAAGCATGAAACTTGAACCCCACCATCAGTAACCGAACACAAATAACAAATTGAGGTTTAACTCGGGACTTTTTCAACAGTCTGTTATTTTGTTTTATTTGATGTGTTGTCTTTATTCTACAAACAGTCGATGCCAAAAGTGTTGAGCCTGCTTTTGGTATATCTTAAAATTTTAAACTACTTTTTATATCAAAATCTTATGAGATGAAAAATTGTAACGAGGATAGAAAGAATCAGCTTTTTAAAAATCAACTTTAATGGTTTTTCTACTTTCAATTTTATTTATTTTTAAGATTTATTTGATTTGGGGCATCCGAATTTTAGGAGAGTGCAATCATTTTTAAACACTACTGTCGAGAGGACGAACTTCCTGATTGCCTTTGAAGCTTAAAAAAAAGAGTGCAGGAATAAAAAGCCTGAATTCTTTGACATAAATATGAATTATTTTCCTATTATATTCTTTGCAGTGTTTATTAAACATTGCATATTCATTTGCACATTTTGTATCCAAATAGGCCGTGAAAGAAATAGAGAGTGCTTGTACAACCTCTTTGCCGAATTTCTGGAAAGGCTAGATTTTTAAGTGGAAATGTTAAACTATTCGAGATGCATTAGGTCCTGTGCTATGGATTTGCTACTTTTACTTTTGGCAAAAAGCTATCCCAATTTTGTTGCATTTTCTCATCTTTGACTTGTTCCTAGAAAATAACTGGGAACAGTCGAATCCGCTCTGAAATTCGGATATCGACTTGTAAAATGAACATAAGCACTAGCATCTCCCGGGCAACTTCTTTTCAAAAATTTGTTTAAGAACTTTTCTGTGAGTTTATTTTATTTGGTTGGCAGAAATGTGGTTATATTGGTTAGATAAAACAAATTGGATCGACTACTTCAGTTATTCGCATTCACAACGTCACTTGGTATAAACTGTGCACCGTAAGCCGTCGCTTTGACAACCTTTGACAAATTTCAATGTGGTCTTCCTCACGCTCGATATTGCACTGAAGGCGAGCAGTACTTCTGAACTTTGCGAATGATTATTCCTCTCATAAGAAGCAAGCTGTTATGTCACACTTTTTTTCTAGCCTGGTTTGTATCTGAATCAAAACTAAATATTTTTTGCGACTCCAGTTATCGGACATCCATTCTCATTTCTTGAATTTATATCTGACCCGCGTTTTAATGTCCCTTCTTTTCTTTAATTAATATTGCACTTTGACTTAAAATGTCTATAATTAAGTGTCTTCGAAATTTTCGGTGATTTTATTTTGTACTCCAAGAAGTGCTTAAGATTATCCGTAGCAAGTCCTGTCCTCTAGACTCTTAACCTTTAACTGCAATGAAAAAAGTTTCACTAAATGCTTGATCTTTTTCTTCGTCCAGGTTATACTTAAAGTTTTTTATATAGACGAGACGATGAGATTATTGCTCTAAGCGAGCTCCTCCTAGGATCATAAAGTAGTCCTTAATTTATTTTTTGTAATTTTGTGTTACATGAGGGTTGACTAGTACTGCTGAACTTTTTCATCATCAGCTCATGGTGCGCTGTCGTATTCCGTCATGTAATGCTTGAAGAACTGTGATAACCCTCAAATATCTTCGAACATTGAGAGAATGCTTTCGGTTTAAGGTCCAAGACATCTACCCGCACACAACATGTTCGCAAGTCTTGTAATCACCATCTCTTGTAACTAGTTTAATGACCACCTATTCAATTTTTGAACTCGTTATATTGTGGTCGATTAAGTGAAATGTCATTCTTAAAGTAAGTTTTCTGTTTCGACACGCGAAAGCTTCTTTAAATATTTTTTTGATTGTTTTTGGAATTGGTAATCTCTAGTAATGTAAACTCATTGGCTCCCTTGTACACTTGTGCAACAGTATTTTACTATGATAGTAAGATGCTAAGTTCACCTAACCTAAAAGAGATTTCTCCCTTAGTCTCCTTTAACGTCAAGTGCTATGTATCAGTGGTTCCTCTGAAGTGATATACGAAATCCATCGGTACCATGGTACATAGTAACCATATTAGAGTCAATCTAATAAAACCCAAAAAAAAACAAGCATTAAAATTCACAAAACCAATTGGTGTTTATGCGAGATGCGGTTGAAAACTTTTCCGCGCGAGTGTTTGCGTTTCTTGGCACTGCACACAAAACATGGTTGCCTCTGTGTATCAGGGCGGTTTTGGGTGGTTTCTGTCTTTATGGCTCATTAAATTCTGTTTGAAGTACTCAACGTCCGGGTCCCGGGCACACTCATCAAAATCACATACAAACAAACAAAATCGCTTCTCTGTGTCACACACGTGAATAAACTGTCGGAATGGTGTTGTAGAGTATGGTAGACTAAAGGAACAGTGCAAAAAGAATAACCCAGTATGACGGAGTGACATCATCCCAAGCTTTAATTGGGGCAATTTATTTGGAAATTAAAACAAGTGTTAGATAACGGCTAGGGATAGCACACGAATGATGTAGTTGGGCTCATTTACGCACACGCATGACATAAAATATATACTCTCACGTGTGTCATAAGGATTGACACTTATTTACGGTGGAAGCTTGAAAGGTGATTGTCCCTAAATTTCCCGCCTCTTGAGCGTCTCTCATTTGGTTATTCACTGCTGTTTGAAGCTCATTGGAATTTATGGATGGTGTGCAGGAAAAAAGCGGGATTTAATTTTTTACGAAAGGATTATGGAAAAGAATAATTGAAGAGGATTTTAAGGAACATGTAAACATCAAACGTTTGAGTGGTTTACCGAGCTCATATTTGAAAACTAAATAATGAACATGGACCCGGATTCTGTGCTACTATATTTCCAATTGTGTGCGCTAGCCTTCGGCACAGCAACGTCCTTCATTAGGTCCTTTGGCAAAAGTTAAACAGCATTTTCAGCTGACGTTTACATCGACTCAAAAACACACAGAATGGAATTACTATGCACTGAGCATCGCGTTTTAGTAAAGTTTCCATAATTCCAACCGTTTCCTGGTAAATTCGGTACCAAAAACACTCCTCGCTCTGCCACTCATTTTGACTCTGACGCAAACGAGCACGAGTACACGCCGCCAACTTCGAAATGACTTTTGATTGATTCGTATTAATGAGTCAGCGCATTTCGGTGGCGTACATCCACATCCTCGCCACTAAATAATAAGGCTGCACCATGTAAGGGAATCGCTGCATCAAGCACCTTCAGCTGCCGCGAACCGAGCAGCGCGGTGGGGCGGTAATAGTAATTCTAATTACTTGACGGGAGGTGAATGTCTCGGATATGTCTCGTTAGTGAAATTGACGCATGAATTATTTACTAATACGAGCAAACAAGTGCACACTTGAGTGTGTATATGTACGTCCTCCAAGGAGAAGCGTTTGCCGTCATAATTCCTTGTGAAATTTTTTTCTTTATTTTTTTTTTTTTAAGGATCCATGCGATGCCATGTCACGGTTCATGTATCCACTCGAGAACTTTATCCAATTAAGTTGGAAAGAGAAGAATTATTGCGCTTGTTCAGCAAAAAAACAAGAATATTAACTTCGCCTTATTTTTTTTGCATCATCATAATCATCATCGTCGCATTGGTAGTGGAAAAAAAGGATTTCATATCCGAGCGAAGGACCGTCATTTCTAATAAATTATTCGATGCCTTCATTAATTCTTTGGGCGACTTGCGTGCGCACTTTCAACCAGAGTTCAGTTCTATTTTTTGAATGCAATCATTTGTAATGGCTTTGTTTTTGGGTCGAAATGGGGGAACAGGACGAGCATTTGACTGGAGTGAGTAGATCCTTGTATGTTGCCAAGGGGAAAAGTGTTAATTTGCAATTTCATCGCAGTAATAGCGATGGGATTTAATATTGACATTTGATTAAAGCGAAGTGACTGTCGATGGGTGATTTGCAAGTCAGTTTAACAGAGTTTTTTCTTTTTTTATTTTTATTCCTTTGACTTAAGGGCCACGAATTGTGGGAGTAAAGCGAATCAATCAAGGATGTGCATTACAATTTAATTTAAGCGAATCATGATTGAGATAATTTTATCATATGTCAGGTCAAAAAGAAAATACTTTAAGCTATTTAAAGCCCTTTTTAAGAGGTCTTGTTACATTCCTCTTTTTGCGGCTAGAGCGGGACATTAGCACAGCAGATGAAGGGCGGGCCATAGAGTCCTTTTCGTCTCTGCAGCATCTGCAAGGGTTGTTGTGTGTTATGTTGAGCTATTCTGCAAGGATGTCAACGAAAAAATGGCAGAAACTAATGCCTCATACAACTTGGAAACCTCTGCGAGTTAGGATGACGTTATTATTAAACCCATTTCGGCTGATTGGTTTTTAGCAGAAAGGATTGTTAGCGTATCGGACCCTCCGCTCTCGTTTCCGAATATATTCTCATGTCATGGATTCCAACAGATACTTCTTCTGACAAAAGCTTTGGTTTTTGTTAAGGAACACTTGATTCTCAAAAGTTCAAAAGTCTCTTCTGCTGATCAGAAAAATTGTATACTACATACAATATTTTCACTTGCTTCTGAGAATTCTCCATTTCAAATGTGGCTACTAAAACAAGGTCTTTAACGTTCCAGTCGGTCTTTCAATTCACTTTTGTGAAGATAGGTTCAGGTGGCTACGAAATGTAGAGTATACCGATACGAGTCTTTGAAACTTCAACAGATGGATAGCTTTAACCTCCGGTGGCAAAACTTATAAGCTTCATGTATGCAATAGGACCCACTAGTTTATATTGGTTGAGACCCAAGTCCATTCCGAACTAAAATACAATCGAAAGTGTAATTAGCCATTTAGAAATCACATCCATATTCGAAAACTGACATTTAAATCCATGAGTACAAGGATATTTTTTAACACTAAACAAATTTGTGGCTATACACATTTAAGGGAAAAGAAAATGTATTGGTCCTTCTCTTATCAAAGCGAAAGTCTAGCAGGCTGGAGTTCGTCCGACAACAGCCATAATTCCGAATGAATAGAAAACCGCAAAATTTGTGTCAGTCGTGTTGACTTTATTTTATCAATTTAAAAAACAAACTTCAAGATTGGTAAAGGAATGGATTGTCTATCAAGTGTCTTCGGCCTTGGCTATGGTACGAATCATTCTTCGAATAATTTTTTTCGGAAATAGTTGAGCATTGAAAAAGACTTTGTTTTAAGCTTCAGAGCTAGAAATTGAATGCTCTTTGTGTCGAGCTGAAGTTTTCGATCCAAAAAATCACACATCGTTGAGATTTTTCAAACAATAGATAGAATCTTCATTTTTCCAGCTAGTATATGCCATCCTGATAAAATTAAGTGCCATCCACGTCCACTTGTGATGACCATTTTTATTTGACTTCATATTAATCTTCGAAATCGCAAGTATTGAATTAACGCCTTCCTTTAAATGGCCCTTTTGACAGTTTTCTATTTTTGAACAAAAGAGGGATATGTTTCTGGCTTAGTTCCTTTCAATGCACCGCCGGACTGGATATCATCTTATACAAAAATATATTGTACAATCCATCAATATGAAGAAGGACTTATTGTGAATGCCCTAATTTGTTAAAACGAAGTCTCCATATCAATGGAAACAAAATGCACAACAACTCTTTAGAAGGTAAACAATTATTTCCAAAAGGAACTTGGACCTTTGATCCATTTTAGACCCGCCTGCTTGCCTATGTCTAAATGGATTCGTCCCTCTTCAATATTTCATTAGTAAACCTGCAAACTAAGCAGGGCTAGAATGTCTCTATAAATAAAGTGAAGAAGGAATGTGAGAGTGGTCAGAAGATCCTATTTGTACTTCATCTTCCTTGCCCAATCTTCTATAGTACGTACGCCTTTTTTTTTTTTAAAAAAAATCAAAAAGTTGTCGAAGATATTTTTAACTCTAAAAATTCCTTAAGAATAGTGAATCATACATACTTCCGAATTTGTATCCAAATGCTTACGAGAACACTGAAACCTAGGATGGAATTTCAAAGACCGTTCAGACACTATGGCCTTAAATTGATGCGAAAATCAGCCATCCTTCCCTTAGTCATTGCTGATAAAGTAGAAGGCAACTATACAATCTCAGTGACTGATAGATTTTTCGGAACCAAAAAACAGCAGTTGCCGAAATTCCCGTTGCAAAGGAACAAGAAGTAAAAAAGACAACTCGCGGCCTTTCCATATCAGGCCATATCAAGCAGCAATATGACTTCAATTGAGACTTCATTGATAATAAATAAGAAACAACCTCAAAGCCAGAGAACATAATCATCTTTTACCCTTTTTTACCTAAAAACAGATTGCATATTCGTTGTTGAAGTGGTCTCACATGTGTTAGCATGTCAGTTAATAAAATCATTTGCTGAACAAGCTCTTAAATATTCCAAAAGATAAGAACTTACGAGCGATTGTAGCCTCCCATTGGGAATGGAAATTAATGCTCACGTAAGCCTCTTCAACAGTCAGATAATTTGTCTTCTGGGGGTACTATTTAAAGTGGTATTTAGGTATCCCTGAAACCTATCGTAATCGGCCATGATTTGGATAAAACCACACAAAGAAATCCCAGTTTTCGGACATATGTTGTTTTAACCACATTTAAATTAACCATAAACTGAAAAAAGGACTTTTGGGTTGCAAACAAGACCTGCAAAGTCCAATTTAATTACCTTCTACGTGCGTTTGTCTACCTTCTGTGCTAAATGGCGTTAGCTTTAAGCCTATAAACCAAAACAACTCAACATTATACCCAAGAGACCGCCTGTCACCTGCCGAGCAGCAGCAGCGTGTATGTCAGTGCTTAACACTCACCCGAAAGATGTCATCGTAAAGTTAATTATTTGGAAAACCTCACTGAAATTCCACTGGCCCGGCCTCGTCGCAGATACATTCATTTAGATTACCCTGCGCACCAACACACATGCCACCTTCATTATTAATCATCCACCTAAATAGTGGTAAAAAGTTTTCCTGTCAAGCTAACAACAACAACACAAAAAATAGGAAAAACAACTCTTGTCTGCTTGCGTTTTCCACAGGAAGGAATTTATCCGCTCAGCTCAGTGTAAAGATTTCATGCGGTTCTTGTCCTCCCCCCTAACCACCTAGTACGTATGTACTTGGCGAAAGTAAAACCAAAGATAAGATGTTTCCAATTAGCGCGCGGTGGTGGCTTAGATCAGAGACTCGACACCAAGGCGCACAAAAAAAAATAAGCCAAACTTTTGCAAAGCGGAATTTATGTAAATAGCTAGCTTCCTGTCTGCCACAAGCTTTCTTTACAAGCTGAGCCTTCGAAAGTTGACATGTGTAATCGCGAAAGTTATATGTGCTGTTTTACTGTATATCACACGACAGTCATGAAAAAAGGACACAAAATTTTGCCAAGTACTCATGTACACCGAACAATCACGATGACGCTAGGCTTTAGAGAACATTCTAAGCGACGACCTAAACAAATGTCATGCGATTTTATAATGCAGAGTGCTTTTCCAGTTTCGTGCACTTACCTGTAACAAAGGTCCTCATATCTCAGATACGTCATGTTTCGGACCATATCCGCGCCTTTATGGCCATTTAAACGAACGTCGAAGTCTTTGCCTGCCTGGCTAAAACCTATGAGACAGTGTCATTGAATGTCACTGGCGATGCGCGTTGTTGCCACTCGGTTGCCGAATACTAAACTTGCCAAAACACTATGTAGCCATTAATAATAACAGGGTGCCCCCTTGTGTGTCGAGGTAGAAAATGCAACTTCAAGTGGTCTCGGTACGCCTTTGAGCAGCGACAGATCCTATTCAGTCAGTTGCTAGTGTACAAGTGGCACTGAAGGCAACATGCTATGTCAGGCTTTTGTGTATTTGTTTGGCTTTGTGCGGTATTTGTTCGTACACCCAGCAGGAGCGGAACGAAACCAAAAGTCGCTTTACGGCGAACGGATTTCTGCAACCCCGTGCGTCGATCGAAGTAGACGTGCGATGTTTTTGTGCCTTGCTTTTCGGGATGGAAATATCAGTGAGGAGTTGTATGTACCCAGTCGGTGGCATCCACACCCGCAGGTACACCCATCAGGACTGTACAGCTCATTTCACATTCGCCACGGTAGGCATGTGCTCATACGTATCCCATTTTACAGTGTGAGATGAGTGCTTCGACTTGGGCCTGCTTTTCTGATTCTGTTAGCGTAACGGAAGTGATTTTTATTTTCCTTATTTTGCATTCTCAAAGGTGACGTGCGATGGTGATGGTGTGGTCATGGGGTGGTGTGAGGATGATATGCCATGGATGTGGTTGTGGTTAACTCTGTTGTGCTGTGTGCGGTGTGCTTCGAGTGAAAAGCGAATAATAAACCGAATTGGAATTATTCCTTAAGGTTGCCGCAGAGTTTTCATTTCTGCTTTCTTTCCTTGGTCTTATTTGGAATCCTTGAAGAAGGATACACTTAAAAAGATACCTTTGGGGTGGGGAAGGTGTAAGTGGCGCGTTCTGGGTTATTATTGTGACGAAGAGGGTAATAATATTACTACATATGTAGTATTAACTGAATTAACTCAAACAGTGTGTGGCGACAAGATTTGTCACTGTGATGACGATTTCTATTTTCCTTGCTGACTGCCGATAAATGAGCTGTCAGACTTTGTGTAAAGATCTTGGCCCTCGCCCGCGTAAAAGCTAGCTGGATCTTTGTGTGGGTCGAACATTCGGTAAATGATCTGAAAATAAACTGGAAGTATACTTTTTACAGTCTAATCATTTTCATAGATGAGGTTCATTCCGTTTTTGAGTGGGTGTACTCCTCTCGAGATTCAAGTTCCCATAACATACCAAAAAAGTTACATTTTATGCCAGAAAGCAAATTGCCCATTTTTAAGTCTAAAAAACAAGCCTACAACATTTAGTGAGTGAATCATCTCAAGAGGTGGATCTTTTAATTGGTCGAATAGGTCAAGTTTTTATGTTATTTCACTGCTTATCAGTACTTTTTTTATGAGGGAGTGTCAAGTCACCGGTAAGCTGATAAACCAGCTAAAATTAACGACTAAAAAGTTCCACACTCGATGAACTATTCCCGGCTCAAATGAGAAAATAAGTGCAAAAGTGGTCAGATAAGCCAAAGTACTCTGGAACTCGCTGCCATTAAACGTTAGGGAAACAGTAACCCAACAAAATTTAAAAAAAAATGGTTAAAAATGGCTGGCTATAAAATAATAAAGTGATACAAAACCAAAATATAAGAGTACGGATGTGTGTTATTTTTGAATGAATGTGTATATGTACTTTCCCCTTTAAATTATCTTTTTTTTTTAATTGCATGTATTAGATATAAATAAAAATACATATATAAGTAAAAACCACTAAAATATTTGTAAAGGCTTTTTCAATTTCAAATAAGATCTTTAGCCTAAAGTTGTTGTAATGCAATAAGCCAACCTTCGGAAGCCCTTTGTCCGAAATTATTTTCCAACGCTAAATGCTTTTATATTTGCGACTTTTTAATTGAGTCTTAATATTGTTATTCAATTCATTCTTCTATGTTTTGTTTTTAATAAATTTCTACACTTCTGAAACAGGCACTCCTTAAATTCTTAAGTTTTGTTTTTAATTGGAGGTTTCATTTTTATTTGATACGAATTTTTTCAGTTTGAGTTTGAACGAATTCATCTTCGAATTTAGCCCTTAATGGCTCTTTTAACATGTTTTTGTTTTTGGGATAGTTTCCAATGAAAATTGGCGAACATATTTATTATAGAATTGTTTTAGACATTTCCTGATAAGAAATATGATGTAATATAAAAAAGGGCCTTTGCGGGCGCGTACTTGTGCTAGCCCTTTCATAAAACTTCCTTAGGCTTAGGCTTTTAATAAGCCCTGTGTTATAGATTTCAAATGTCGAGGCTTCTGCGAGTTAGTATTTTTCCTCTTCAGTCTCTTTAGATAGTATATAGAATGGACAGGCATCATTATCTGTCAGTAGCTGTCCTTTTAAATTGTCCTTCATATAACCAGTCATCTCGAAAACGTTGTAAGGTGCATTTGTTAATCATTTCCAGACTTAGCTTTCTCAATTAAAGTTTTGTCCGCAATATTTTTTTTCCGAGACAAGGCCCGCCACACTTATTACTTGATTGGTAACGTCCGCAGATCCAACCAGCTCTCCACTTCCCTCAAGTTTCAGATATTGAATTCCATTGGGAAATCCGTACTCCTCTACGGCTGCGGGACTTGGAAGATAACCACTTATATTTTACGCAATCTTCAGAGCTTAAGACTAATCCTGAAGGTATTTTGGCTGAAATGGATCACGCAATAAGAGCTGCTGTGCAGCGCTTCTCAGAATCCAATCGCAACAAAAGGACTAACCTAGAAAGTAGAGTGGATAGGCCACACACGTGTTAACCGAAAACAGATTTTGCAATGATGGCTCATACTTGGACCGCACAAGGAGTACGTAGTCGAGGTCGTTATATTTTGTATTTGTATATTCTGAGGGTAAAATAAATAAATATTTATTTTACTTACTGTAAGCGTTTAACATGCAACTGTTAAAGTTGATAATTTTGCCACAAAATTTCACAAGGCCATTTAAAAAAAAATTCACTTAATTTTTCTTCTTCATTTAAGCAATTCTTAGAGCCAACATGGTTTGTACAAAAGAAATGCAATTTCAATATTCGAAAAAGATCGCATTTAAATCAGTCGAAGAATTTTTGCTATTAATAATGAATAAAAATATCAGCCAAATTATTTGTGCGTATATTTCCAACCATGTTACATCGAAACGGCCATGGCTCAAATCGTTTCTCTCATCTGACTCCAAAAACGAAGTTGCACGACATGTTATTTCTTTCCGTTATTTATTTCGAAGTCTAAAAAATGCTTGACAAGAAGTTCTCAAATAAAAATATCGTCCTTGTGTAGGTGAATTTTAAGAACTTAATCCAAGCCCTTTACTACTTAAAATTGAAATTAACTTCCTTTTTTGATCTTTAGCGATTAGCGTAACGTATTCGCATGTCGTTTTTTCTTGCACATAATGCATTAGCAACATATGAACGCGTTGCTTCTCGAAAAGGTTATCGTATGTGTTGTTTTGAGACATTCACGGCATATCTCTGCTCAACGTCGCTTTGGATATGCTTTACCGACTTCTTGTAAAAGTCTTATTCCATTTTTCAAAACACACTTTGACGCCGCATGTGAGAGCAATAACCGCACTGTACAAGACAAAGCGAGGACCAAATTTGGGATCCCCGAAAAACTAATCCTGTTCTGTGGTGCGAACGGCGTTCCAAAAAAGACTTTGCACCTTATTCTGGCGCGGTAAGGACATGTGCTATGCTTGATTTCTTCAACCTTTTTGACTTCTTGATTTCATGATATGATATGACCATCAAAAGAACAATTCGCCATCTGATATAAGGTCTTGTCTGCGAGGAGGGTGAATGAAGAGGACGGTACCACCACGAACTTTATGAACTGAACATTGATATGGATCTACTTCAGAAGGCAAAAATCTTTCGAATGGACAACAATGCTCCAACTACTACTGTTTTCGAGTAAGACTGAAACTCCGGTTATAACGATCTATAAATCGGCGATACTACAAAGTTTCGTCATGCCATATGGAAGTAGAGTGATCGCGAAGATTCTATGAAGGATGAAAAGCAACTGTTAATTATATCGTCTAAAGACTAACCTCAAGCCTACAAAAGTTTAAATTTACATTGAAAAATCCTTATATCTCATTCGAAACGTAAAACCTTTGAATTTATTTGGTTTTTTTAAGGATTCCTACCACCATACGGTGCCCATGCTGAAAACATTTATATAAGCTAAAACTTTAACCTTTAAAGCTTAAAAAATGAAACCCTCCCCTTCAATTTCAAAACATCAATCGCAGTTCTTTGCCCTCTTACTTCTTCTTGAGGCTTAACCTTTAAGCTCCCTCTATTGTTTTACATAAAAAAAAAAAACGAATTCTCTTGCCACTTTGAGTCTTGAAGACAATCAAGCCCCTCAAACGTGAACGCATTTCTACTTTCGCTCGGCCAACTTACCAAAGTCATTGTTCCCCCAAAAATTTTGTTTTGCTCTTATGTTCGGCTTCTTGTTCGACTCATTGTTCAATGAGGTGTTCCCTGCCCCCTTTGGGTTGGCAACCCCCCAAAAAAAAACCTTCGAACAAACAAACTGACAAATATAATTCCCCGGGTCTAATTTGAATTCCCAAAATGGCATAATTTTTATGCAAAATTAAATTTTATTCCCCGAGTCAACACACTTTAAACGCGTTTCGTCCTTTGCCATTGCCACCTTCTTTTGTTTTCCAACCCTTAGGAAGAAAAATCCAATATATCACCCAAGGGGATTTGGTTATTTCACTTTTTAAGGGATTAACCAGCTCATGATGTGCGTATGTGTGAACGTGGTTAAGCTCTTAACTGCAAGAAATTTAGATTCGCAGGATTGGCAACTTGAGTTTAATACGTTTGCCTCACATATACATTGGCCAAGGTGAGGGTTGTGGGGATGGAATAATAATAAACTTGCCGTTCGCAGAGTAACCTAAGGCCGTTTCATTTTTTTTTTTGTTTTGCTACTGCACCTATTCCTTTGTGGTAGGAAGAGCCAGGGACAGAATGGAACGCATATAGTGTCGTTAAATTAATCGCACACAGAGATATAGAACAGACACGAAAAAGACGAGGACTACTAGGAGAATGAGCAGCAAAAGTGGAGTTGCCGCTGGGGGATGAAAAGTTAATAATGATAATAGTCAGGTGGAAAAGGTGAAAATAATTGAGAAGGATATTCCGAATGAGAGGAGCGCGCGATATGGGGGTATTTACAAAAAGAATGAAGTCCTTGTTGGTGGAAATTCTTTAGATTTTTCTTTATTCTTCTTCTGTTTCGAACGAGATTAAGGATTATGGTCCCCAAACAGTGTTGACAATTTAATGAGAACGCGGCGAAGGATCAGTATTCCCTCGGAGCAGTTTTTCAGGAGAAAAGGTAGATATGATGGCAGGATCCTGTGAATCTACAAATGGGTTAATATCTTTCGGAGGGGAAGAAGAAAAGGGAATTAATTTTTTTTTGGGGATTTCACGTGAATGCTGGAGGGCAATTAATTTATTTCAATTGGGAATATCATGAGCGAGATGATCTCTTACAGAATGAGTCTTTGTATTGGTAAGAAAGGTGGAAGGCATCGAAATTTTGGACAGTGTGAAGTTGCGTGCTTTTGTGAGTCATGAGAGAAAAATATTCGTTTTTGCTTTATGCAAATAGACGTGTATGCATAAAAGGCTATTAACAGCAAATTAATACGCATTTTAGCGGCTAATTAAAACTCTGGGATTGCGTGGCTGCTTGCAGTAAGACCACCTTAGGTTGCTAGCTCGTGCATATGCTTAATGGTTGTTTTCGACAGCTGGTAAGTCATCAGGGTCATTAAATAATTTAATGTAAACAAAGAAACATTTAATGCGTCAGCACCAATTCGTGAGAGTTCTGCTGACAAAATGGTCTTGAAATGTCTAATTTAAAAATGAAATTTTGGCAAATTTATTGCGCTTTAATGCATAAGAGCATATGGTTTCAATGAGAAGCCACCATCTCATTTCCTACTTACTCAATTGGCCACCGATCCGTGCAAGGTCTGAATCTTGGATTTTTTGCGATCCAACCTATTTTGCTGTTAATTTTATAGTCCAAAACTGGGCTTCCTATAGGAAAACCGACGAGGTTTTTTGCGTATGATTTTTATCCTTCGAATCAATGTTTTAACTGTCAATTATTTTATTCTGTCCAAGCTTGTATTCGACGGATAGAATAACTTCTGGACTTCTTCCTCAATCGCAACTTAAGCTTAAATACGAGCGATGAAGTCAATATCGTCTTCGAGCTCCAGAAAGTTTAAAGGCATATCATAACCGGAACCCGGTGCGAGTCTGGAATTATTCAGACGCAGAATTATTATAGTTTCAAGCGGGGCGCGATATTAACGAATCATTTTTCCCGGCCCCGAATTTAAGTCATCGCTTTGCAGATTGCAAGACTCTCATAAGCGGTTCGATGCGAGTGAGTACCAAATTGAAATCGTCGGACTTTACAGCTGACATTCCTGTCGCCAGGCACACTTTTTTCCTTCGAAATATTCCTGTCAGGAAATAACCGCTTAATAGAAAAGTTTAACTTCTAGTGTATATTTGAACCTGCAAATTTACCATATAAATTTTACAGTCGGTGTACTTTATCAGCTGGAGTAAGCTCGTTCTAATATCCGATCGCTCTCTTGGTCTTAATCGTCGGTTGTATTTTTTTAGACACTGTACAATTCGACCCCAGTTAAAGAAATATCTTTTGACGACGTTAGTTTAAAGTTTTAAATTCTCCGAGCACGGTTTTGACATCATATGGACAGGCTCCGCCCAAAAGATGATTGATCGTTTCTTTCATAAGCTTTAACTTCATGGGTGGGGCAAGTGGGTATATAAACTTGACGTTTTAAAATACTTTCATGATGCGAATCATACAAAATATTTCAGGGATCGCAATTATATCCATAGTATACTTCTTGAGGATAGTCTCTAATTTTTCAGCCGCTCCTGGGCTGCTCAGTGTTTTTATATTCCAAGTGTTTATTTGCATAGTTAATGTTACCTTTTTTCGCTTCAGTTTACCACGAAGTTCCCACGAAGTATCATCTAGAATTTTTCACGACCCACCTCGAAATGTTGGTAATCCTCCTAACTACCATTTGTGCAACAAACATAAAGAGCGCAAATAAACAGTGAAGATTGGCATTGATTTGAGTTTTACGTGGCTAACCAGGGGTACCTGAATGCCGTTTGAGACAGGTTATGATGAGTGACATTCGCGTCTTTATAAGCAATAAATATCCTGTTTGAGCTTTATTATGGCCTAAGAGGAATTCAAATCTCTTAGATAGGTATGTCATTACAAAACTTAATAACACACATCAGGATTCGTTCTGTTAATGCTAGAAAGAGTCTACGTTAAATAGGAGGAGATATGCACACAAGTAGCCAGAGATTCTACCGATCCAATGCGCAAAATACCAAAACTATCCTTCTTCATAAAAGATCATCAAACCTTTAGCGATTCTAAAGTGATTTGATTCGAGATAAAGGCACTCGCAGAGTCGTTTCTATTTTTACAACCGTTCGGGGAAATGACTCTAAATGTGCCGTGAAATAAGATAAGGTGAAATACCACCAACTTTCAAAAGTTGGCCTTATTTCCCTATTGAAAGCTGTAATAAAGCCATTTTCAAACAGTTGGTATTATTTCATTGATGCTGTTCTATTTCATTGCAATATCATCGAGCAAATGCTAAAATTAGTACGGAATATCTATGTGCTTTTGCGTCTGTATTGGTGGTACCCTTACTTACCCTTTTATTATTAACACAGAAAAAAAATTTAATGAATAAGTATTTCAGACAATGAAATGAAGTATTATAAATTCAGTTAAAGGAAAATGTCATACATAGTGTCCAATAAATATGTTCAAATGCACTTGTACTTAACAAAAAATCCATGTACTTTTTCAACAATTTCAGTCATTCAATTGAGAATTCAAGATTTTACTCTTCGCTTGAACTTTTAAGTATTATTTGTATTTACATTTTTAGGGTTCCGTACCTCGAAAAGAAAATTAAAAAAAAAACAGCAATTTAAGCCGCATATATTCAAACTCGCAACTACTCCCAAGGGAATCAAAACCATCTCGAAATTTGGCATGAAGCAATGATTTGTAGAATAACATAATATCAGACAGCTTGCTTGTGTTGTTCCTACAATATTTTATTTTGCAAGGCTTTTGTCTGTGTTTCAGTTATATTATAAAATAAATAATTATAAACAATAATAAGCATATAAAATAATGGATTACTGAAACGACAAAGAGAGCTTTGTCTTTAAAAATACTAAAACTATGACTCGATTGTCGTGATGGGTTAACTTTTACTTATATACCTACAGGTTTGTACGAAACCCTCGGTGCGCGAGTCCGGCTCGCACTTGTATTTATTTGCAATAATAAGTGCAAGCCTTAAGGTTTATATGACAAATTTTGTAAAAGTAGAAAAAAAAGTGAATTTTAGTTAAAATTAGTATTTATCTTATTAAATTGTTGAAGAAATTTAACATTTCTAAATAAGTAAATAATATAGAATTTAAAATAAACTAAACTTAAACTTATTGTGAACCTTATTGGGAAACAATGTATCACTTGAAGAGCACGTGTTTTGTTCTTGTATCCTAAACCTAAACCCTTTCTTATTCTCATCAAGGGGAGGTTTAGAGAAACCGAATAGTTGGCCTCATTCATAGTTGCTGTCGCATGGGAATTGAACCTGAATCTTTCTTGGAATTTGACTTATCCGCGAATAGCAGCGTTGTTGTTTTGTAGCAATTTCGGGGTTGGTCATGCGTATGGTTATAAAATAAAGGAGGGCCAGGCTTTGTGCCTTGGGCTACTCCTGCATGAGTTCCCAAGAGTGGACAAGTGGATGTTCGCACACGAACGTAACATTTTCAACCTTTGAGGATGATTTTAACGACACTTAGGGGAAAATTCAGTGTCTGTAGATTGTGTCACAAACCATTGATCCAGAGGAACGCCTCTTTTATGTCAAGAAGACTGGCGTTGTGTCTGTATGTAGCTTTAACAACGGGTGAAATGTGGAGTGGGCTTGTGCGAACCCAAATTGTTTATTTTTTTAATTGGATTAAATCAGTCGTTTCACAGATCTTTTCGATGTATTGAGAAATTTGCTGAAGTTTGGGAGGAAAGTGATCGGCGTGAATTGTAAAATGGACATATCTTCGCTTATAAGAAATGTGATATCAGAGGCTGGCAGTTTTTTTAATGGTGAAATTGGAAATTATTTCGGGTCCATAACGCTTCTTGGCTTATTTAGGGATATGCTTTTCTCATTAAGTTTTGATTTCAAGGCACAGAACCTTTGTTTTTTTCTTACACTTCTCATATTACTTTTCGTAAAAGTCATCCTTACACACTCCAAGTTTTATTTTAAACGAATTCAAGTGATTTAAATTGCATTTCCTAACTCGATTTCACAGTTGGAATAAAAATGCACATATCCTTACGTAAACATAAGAGTACTTACCCCCTGCAATGCTTTGCGCCTCACCACTTCTCCTTGTGAACACAAAAATAAGGAAGCCATAGCAACCGAAAAAGAAATTCCCAATAACGCCTGGAGTGCAACTAAAGCCCTGATCCATTTTCTCATTGCAACCCGCGGCCCCCCACGAATGCGATTTTATTTACAAACACTCGAAAGTGATTCGGGAAATTAATATCCCCAAGGAAATGCGCACCACCAATTTTTTTTTTCCAGTTTTTAGTTACTATCCTTGGTTGTGCCTTCTCGGTTAGAGGATCCTTGAAAAACAATATACACATGCACATACATATTTCCGCAGCGGAGTAACTGCATGTTCTGGGATTTACGCTCCTGTTTTGTATTCTCTTCCGGTTTCTAAGTTTTCAGGACGAAAGTGTTTTTAGTTCAGGCGAAAAAAGAAGAAGCAAAACTTATATCACAATAACGAACGGTATACAATTCATCGCGCATTTCGTCTATTAATTCCTTGACATTGACAAATAATTATCCTGAAGAGGATTTTCCCATTGTCTAAGCATATAACACGAAGGATCCGATCCTTGAATTTGTTTTTTTGTTGTGTTTGCGAATATTCATTTTCACTCCTAAATCAAAAGTCCTGCGATTACGATTGCGATACGTATTCCCCAGAGTTCTCGATATCTTTTTTCGTTCTCCATTTCGGTTTGTGTTGTTTAGTTTCAATCGATTTGTTGCCGACTCACACTGACTGACTGACTGTGAAACTGAACAGATAAAAAAATAAAGTCAAAGTTTTCCCTCCACCATAGCTATTCTGGTTTTCTTATTAATGCCTCCTTTCCATACGCTCACACTCACTCTTTGACTAAGGATTGTCGTCCTTTATTGCTTGCTTATTTGTAGTGATTAGTTCTTGTTAGCGCCACCTTCTTTGCGCCCTTTATTCACGTCCAGAGGGACTAAATCTGAATGTATTCGCCTTACGGCGCAGAGGCCGTTGGTAAAGATGGTTATAAGCCGTCCTTTGGGGACCCGACACGTTTAGACCTCAGTATCGAAGGTGATTAATATCATCGGTCGGTTAGGACTACTGTTTACCCATTTAACTTTTCGCGATGAACTGGCAGAAAGACAGTGAAAGAGAGGTACCAGATTATCCTTTCCCCTTTGCTGAACCAGAAAGTATCTCTAGCGAAATGGGTAAACAAGGAATCCTTAATCAGGATACTTTTCTTCATTTTCATTCTCATCTTCGTTTTCATATTCAGCTGTACTTCTTCTTCGTCTGCTTTTATTTATGTTTACTCAAGATTTCCAAGTGGGTTGGGATGTTCCTTGCCGCCAGCCAAAGCCGAATTCGAGAATTCACTTTGGCGTCGTCGATCGTCGTCCACGAGCATGAGGAAATGTGCAAAAGGATTGGGGTAATTAAGACTGTAAAGTTAAATGATCATTAGAGTGGGTACTAAGATGGTGTATCGTATCAAAGTTAATGCGAACGAATTAATCTGTATGTGTGTGTGCATTATGAATCGTAATCACTTTATCAGAATAATAATGATGTGGGCGTTGCGTCGAGGGTTACTTGTTCCGGGAACGCGTGTTCGGTTACTACTTGTGGTTTTATGCTCGTAGGGACTACAAACAGCGACCGGAAATTTATTGTTTCCTAATGTCACACACGTGCGTTTTGTTGTCTTTGTGTCAGGATATGCAGGAAATTCAAATGTTTTTCATTATCAGCTTTAATTTCACTGTGGTTGCAAAAAATATATTCAACGCAATTTTTCTTACACCCAGTAGAGTGAGATCTCTGAAATCGTGCGAGTTTGACTCGCGCAATCGAGTCTCGGAGAATTTTTCCGCATTTGTTTGTAGTAGCCCTCAGGCTAAGATTCCCTTTCGAGTATAAAAATATGCGGCACTAAGAGCCGGTTATTTTGACAGCATCAAATAAAAAGTTTGATTTTCTTACATCTGTTATTTCAAATTGAAACCTTCAACGCGTTCCTGAAAAAAGTCTATTGACAAACAGACGAACATCGAATTGATCCTATAAGGGTTCCGTTTTTCCCTTTGAGGCACGGAACCTTAAATATTGAGATGAATGGAGCTATCATTTTTTTATAAGTAAAATAAGCCGCAGAATCCTTTTAAGATAGACATCTTTTTTTTCCTCTCCATAATCGCTCCTTTTTGACTGTTTTTAAACGAGTGACATTTATGCTACTAATAAGCCCTTAAAAACATCGGCGTGAGTTCTATGAAATTATTAATTGGCGCTTATTCTTGGCGCTTAAAATACGGCATGGAGATACAAGAAGCTAGTCTTAGTTTTTCGTACCGCAAAGATGTTCAATTAAGCGGACCAAAATTATGATTTCTTGTCCTCCATTCATGAAAAAATGGCTCACACGCAACTTGGCTACCAATAAACGTACTATACATGTATCTTGACCCCTCCACGACGCCTGGATCATGCACTCACTAAATAATAACTTTAGGATGCAAGGGCTCATTGAAGAAACTATATGACCAAAAGTCGAATACAGACGAGGGAATTTGATGGTGGAGGACTCGTTTTCGGTCTACCATATATTCCGAGAGTTCAAACGAATCATAAACTTTTTTTATATTAGGAAAAGCAAAACCAATAGATAACAGTCAAGACTTTTGAAAAGTATCATATGTTTAGCTTATAAGGAATGAGGAAGTATTTATTATTTTTTTAATGAGCTATTTGCTTTTTAAAACGACACTGATCCAGCCCATTATTATTATTGCTTCCGCAAAGTTCAAGCTCAGATTGAAAGAAACGAATTTGAAAAGAATTCAAACGAATGCAAGGAAAGCAACTAAGTGTCATACAATTCAGGATTTTTAAATCTTTGGAATCAATTTTCAAAAGATTGCATTCAAGTGAAAGGTAGGAAAATTAGTGCCAAATGAATGGAGACTGAATTCAATTTTGGAAAAGCAAAAAAACGACGAGTGGCCAGATCGATTTTAGTTGTGCTTGAAAGCTAAATCGGGGTACAGTATCACGAAGATCGGGATGTATTCCAACCGGGACGAATCTCTTATTGGATTTGGCTTCTTCACTTTGCCGGACGGGTCATTCGATGTGCTGTCAATTGGAATTTGACTAGGAAAACAGGAACAATTAGATCTTGACCTTTGACGAGCGAAGAACTGCAACATGCTGAGCGAATTCTCTTCAGGCAGGCTCAATACGATATTTTTTCCGAAAAGATTGACTGCATATCTTCGAGAGGTTAACTTAATAAAGCAAGTTCAATTATTTCCTTATCACCTTATCAAGACGACTTTGGAGTTCTTCGAGCTAACAGCAGGATTCAAAAGCATATTGAACCGTTGGCAGATGTAAGATTCTTGCGATTCTTATAACGATTCTCATAATAGAACAATACCACCTGATTTACCGCCACCAGAAGCAGGAGACAGTAGTGAATGAGCTGCGGCAGTAAGGAATTCTCAAGCAAATTGCTACAAGCCGAAACTCATCGGACGAGTTGGTGAGAAATATGCTTTTTGAAGTTGAGAATATTGTCAATTCTCGACCTCTGACATACACACCTATCGATAGTGAGAATGAAGAAGCTCTCACACCAATCATTTTCTTTTGGCATCATCAAATTGCTCAAAACCGTGGGCCGTATTCTACAACGAAAACGAACTGCTCAGGAGAAATTGGTTGATCTCTCAAAGCTACGCTGAGAAGTTCTGGCGACGCTGGGTGAAAGAGTATCTGGTGGTACTCTTGGTTTCTCTTTTGTGGTTTTCCACAGCTAAACCAATAGAGAACGGCGACATCATGCTCATCGTGGACCCGGATAGCAGTCGTAATTGTTGGGACGAGTCATCGGAACGAAGATTTCCAACGATGAGCAAATGAGAAGCGCAAACATTTTTACAAAAGTCGTGTATTAATGAAAGACCTTCTGTTAAGCTAGCTGTTTTGGACATCCGCAAAGATGCAGAGGTAGGTCCAGAGGACATACAAGAAGTGGGTATTGCCGATTTAACTCTTTGCTTAACAGTAGCGGAAACACAACCAGCATTTTTTAACGCCATACCATCGCCATTTTGCTTTGATCGAGAAGCGAAGAAGTTTTCCTTTTGATCACGAGCCCATCCATCGACTGGATACGCTTTTTACAAAAGAAAAAAAAATAATAATTTTGAAACCTTAACTCAAACAAGAAAAAACATTAAACAGATCTAACTTTTTTAAGCTTTGTGTTTTTATTCATTGTTTGACAGCTCACAAAATTTCTTCCCAACAGCGATTGACAACTATTACACGATTGTATTCTCCTATTTTTTTTTTATCTACCAATATAAATCCGTTGTTCAAGACATTTTATTGGGGCCGGTACGAAATGGAACGCTTTAACATACTCATAATTCTTCGAACGAAATAGTTTAGATGAAGAAAAAACGTTTACACAGAGCTTGCTTGTTTCTTTGCAGCTTATTTGTTGTCAGGTAGTTCAACCAGCAGGATTCAATTCGTTTTCATACTTTTTCGATGGTTGAATGCTCCTCATTGAGAGTTTCCGATCAGCATATGAATTGTCAAGTGGTCTAACACTTGCATGGCTTTCAATTGTTCCCGCCTTTTCGAACTCTTACTTTCCAAGCTCTTGTCACAGTATTCGAAAGGAGCAAACTATTTCCTGTCTTACGGTTCATTTCTTCGCTTTTTCATTTCTTTCGAAAGTCCCAGCAGATCAGGTCAATGGTATTAATGCGCTCTTAATGGGGTGCTGGATAAGGTGAGGCTCGGATGCAATGAAAACGACGTACTGACTGATTGTCTTCAAGTGTGAAATAATATTTATAAGCAAGAAAGCATGGCATGGAGGAACATATCATCCAATTAGAGTTTGGCCAACATGTCCTGCCTCCTCCCGAAGTATGGCAACTTCTTTTTACAAGTATTTCCTCCCGGCTTATCGATTGTGAATATATTTCATAATGATCACTGACTTGTTAAGATGACTTCGCTCATAATACTATCCGCACCTCCTCTAGAAGTGCGAGATGTCGACCGTTCGAGTCGTTATCGCAAAATTTGCAGCGGTTCGGCGCGTAAACAAAAGGCTTTTGAATCACTTTTTAAATACCGTTCAACTGAAATCTTGTACATTAGAAGTGCATATTTAAGCGGGAGAAGTTTTTCTTGCAGGGTATACTATAAACACATTAAGTCCGCCGTTAATCTCAATGAAAGAAAAAAGCAAAATAGCAATTGTAACGACGCCCTCGTACGTAAAAGCCTTACAATATTATGCACTACTTACCCCTCATATTACGGCACAGATGCGAGTGACGACTGGCAACTGTCGACTGTCGAGTACATATAGTTCCATTTGAACAAAGCATACAGATGAGTGGGCTTTTCTTACACTTGATTATACTCTTTAAGAGAAATAAGGGATGCCCTCAAGGAAGAAGGAAGTCCTGGTCAAGTGGATAATGCATGACAAAACAAAACGAGAACCAGAGCACATCATTACTTTCTTTTTGTCTGGCTGTCGAACAAAAAACTATTCCTTTCCCCCTAACTGTATGAAAGCGTAATTTCTTAGAGAAATTATTTAACGCATCACTGGACAAGGAAGCAGCAGAAACACTGAGTCACTCCTGAGATGTATGGCGCTCCTTGGGATGCTCCAATGGCCACACCAGCGGTGCATAGTGATGGAAAAACGAGCGAAGATTTGCTAAGTAATTAAAAGAGATTTGAAAGTTTCTTTGAGGGGTGCTATTTTTTGGGGCGCAGGGGTGGCGACAGAGCTTAACCGGCCAGGGATGTGGAAAGAATGTTGCTTCCTTAAAGGTATCCAGCTGAAATGTGAGATGAGTTAAAGCACCGACATTATCATTAATTAAAGGATGTGCCTTCATTTTGTGTTGGCATAATTGAGGACTTTTGTTGTGTTTCCGGAGCTGAGGGATCATCCTCTGTGTGAGGGCAAATAGACGTCATTTGACTTGATAAGTGAACACAAGCCAGAAATGAGGAATCACTTTAGAAAAGTCTGAAAATGAAAAGTTGCAGTGGTGTCTACTTAATTTCTCTTCAATATGCTTACATTGTTTTAAATCTTTGTTCGTGTGAAAGAGTAATTCCTGCCTGTTGCTTTTCTTGTTACATTCATTTATCCTAGAAGATTCAACAAGGATTTAGTTCCCAAACGTTGAAAAATGATTGCAGGCGCTGCAAACACTTGAATCGAATATACTCACCCTAACAGGGTCGTACTCGGTATAAAGATCAACAAGAATTGAAGCGAGCATGGCCCACAGGACGAGTCACTGACTGGACTGGGTGGTAGAAATGAACGTGTTCTTTCCATTCGATCATATTTGAAAGCCAACAAAGCTGACTCCGAAAAGTAAGAGTAAAAGAAAGCAGTAGATTTATGTCTTCATCCACAAGATTGAAAATAATGTTTGGTACGGCCGTTTCAGTGAATCG
Source organism: Orthonevra nobilis (assembly GCA_963555765.1). Taxonomy (NCBI): domain Eukaryota; kingdom Metazoa; phylum Arthropoda; class Insecta; order Diptera; family Syrphidae; genus Orthonevra; species Orthonevra nobilis. The sequence goes on from OY743224.1 coordinate 143,424,900, forward strand.
ATTACAATGGTCCTTCTGCGTGACAGATTTATTGGACGTGTAATCCTTCGAAATAGATGCATATATTGGTCGTCGTAAGGAGTGAGTTAACTGCAACGTCAGAAACCGTTCTTAAATAACTTGGTAGATCCAGATCAGTGAAGCTTTTGATTACAACAGATTCTGAAAAATTCTAGGAGATCCAAACCGACACCCACTATCTTTGGCATCACTACCAAGCTTGTCCGTTATGCACGGTGATGATATAGAACTTACGCTACTGAATTAAGGTTGGCAAAAACGTAATCGACACTGTCAAGCTATTTTTTAAAATCGTAATGAAGCCAATAGTTCAAAACTCCCGCGTCAACACTAAACGGACAATCTTTAAAGGTGTATTCTACAAATCGCATACGTCGATGATATTGACATAATCAGAAGAGCGCATCGTGATGTCAACAGTGCCTATGTGAGTATTGAAAGAGAGGCGGCAAAAATGAGTTTGGCGCTAAACGAGGAAAAAACAAAGTACATGCTGTCATCAAGGAAACACCCAACACCGACGTGTTGGTCGTAATGCTCTTAAAAGGAGATAAGATTACCTTATGTATTTGTTTGCCTGTTTATATTAGTTTCAATTTACACCCCTTGTTGAACTAGCTAATACTAAAGAAAAACATTCTTGTCATAAATGGAATTAATACAAAAAAGCTCATTTCTACAATTTTACTGATCAGTCCGATGATTGTGAAAGGCTCTGAGCATATATAGGAGCTGCCTTCTATTCTTAATGATTGTTCCTTACACAAGAGGTTCCGGTATCTGTGCCTTCGCGTATCTCGTGACTGTCTACCTTGAAGGTAGGATCCAAATATCCAATGTGGTGACGTTTTAGACCCGAAGAGCATGGCCTTCCTATATGGTCACAGCTTAAGCTGCCCATGTTTGTGTTTTGGCCGAGATAGCATTCAACGGACACAGTTTTAGTCGACCGCAAATATTTTGTCTTATTCGGGTTAGCATTGATACAAACTTGTTCGGCATGAAAGCTTTATCTCTTTGGTGTGGTGAGACTTTACAAAATCAGTTTTTCCAGAATCCCAAAGTCTGCTATTACACTGAAGAGTTCTGTGTGTTTTAAGGTCTATACGTTTAAAAGAAATGCATCTCAGAACGCGATTTAGTTCAGGTGGGATGGTTTTTTCTAGCGACCATCTTTAATTATATTTAATCTCTATTATATCGTTAAAGAAACTCTTTGAAATGTTGCTTACATGCACCTGCAAACATCTCGCCCTAGATCAGTGGTAAGAAAACCCTCACAATTCCTCAAAAGGAGTAATGAGAAATTTCAAATTTGAAAAATATGGAGTACATAACCCTTCCTGTACATGCTCGACACACAGTAAGCCATTTTTTTGATCTTATAAACACTTCCGAATAAGTGAAGATGTGGTTTCAAGGATTCCTCGAGTTTGTGAACTGTTTTCTTTCTTTTCAGTTGTCTCTTTCCTATGTCAAGCTATGCTTGCCATCCTACTCTTTCTTTGTTGATCGTTGCATCGTTTTCTTACTGTCTACTCTTGAATCTTGCAGGCTGTGTTTTCAGACCTGTAATTGTACTCTTAACTGTCCATGACGTCAAAGAATTCCTATTCAAAAGGAATCTATCTTTGTTAGGCTTATAGTTTGTCGACAAACAATTGTTACCTTGCGTTCTTGACCTTTTTTTCAATCAAAAAAGCGTTGTTTGTTGAACTCTTAGTATAGCCGAAATGCATTGGGTTTCTTCCTAACGATCACTATTCACGATGCCCAAATTATGCAATCAACCTCAAAGTGGACTTTTTGCTCACGTAATGAAATTTCTTTGAGTAGCACTCATTCACACACTCATCGATCGTTCCTTGACTCTTCCTAAATAAAAACATTCAAAGGCATTTATGAATGTCACAGGACCTCTTGTCTCCTTTCTTGCCATCATCTCCTGTAGTAGAAAATTGCGCACGCTTTCAACCAAAACAGCAGCGGCTCTAAATTACGGTGGCAAAATAAGCACAGGCCGCACAATAGAAATGAAACCAGGAAGAACAGCTGAACACAACTGCGTAAAAGGCAGGGTAGGTAAACTTCGCAGAGCCTCCGGCGAAAACACCACCGAACTGTGATAATAATAATCATAATAATAATTATCATAATAATTCTTAATTGGACACAGACATTTCTGGGTTTTTGTTATGTGTTCCTGCTGTGTTGCCCTTAATTGCTTAGTCTGCATAGTGTAGGCACTAAGCAGCAGTTTCCGTAGGACCACAGCAAGGGGGCTAAAAACGGGAGACCCCAAGAACGCCTTCTCTTTGCGCAGTTAGGGGTGTGATATGTGTTTTCGGTAATTATCGTTGTTGTGTGTTGCTTACTTTTAGGTTCATGTATGCAAGGATGTTTTGCTTCTTCTTGCATGTGATGACTGCCATATTTTGAGCTCAATGGCAGTTTACATTATTTTCCTTCTTTTTTTAGAGTTTTCCTTAAATCCTTTTTTTATCGGGCTTTGTTCTTCTTTCATTTTATTTGTTGCTGTGGTTGGTTACCCAGCAAGACAAGTGTATGCATAAAGAGTGAGCCGCATTGGCCACACATGCAGCTAGACAAAATTACATGGGGTACATAATTGCTGTACAGGAATATGGAGCATTACACTTGTATCCTTCCATCAGTGTCTCAATTCACAGGGATATACGAGTACTCGCAGTATTATGCAAGTCATTAACGTTTGCTCTTTTTCGGCAGCTGACTCAAAGCGAGGGGATTGCTAAAAGGATAACGTAAACATTTTGGAGTTAATTTTAGAATGCTCTTACTGGGAGCAGGTGGCTGTTCAGGGATATGTTTAAGGATTCAGAGTATATGCTACTTATAGTGTAATGCTGAGGATATGTGCACATAAACTTTTTGGAACTGCGTTGCTTTTTCTTTTTACTCAGGGAATAACACTCAAATGGAAAATCTTCATAAATTGCCAGGGATATCGTAATCGAAGAGCAGTCTTAAGTTGATCAAATATTTAAGTTCTCGTAGCCATAAAAATCCTTTCTAATCGCTTAGTTTTTTTTTTTTGCTTTTTGATAGTAATTTTGAAATCTTTTTAAAGTTCCCTAATTTAAAAGCTCCCATCTTGAATATCAAACTTATATTTAATAAATATGAATGGTACGAAAACTGTTCAGTTAAGGTGCATTCCCTTATGGGATGCTACCAAATTGTTTTATTCAGTGCCGGGGAAATCCTCTTCTAGTCATACTTGTAGAGAAGCCAATGTATCCTGACTTGCTTGTTGGTTAAGTTTATTATGACGGCTTTATTGACACATTACTCCCCTAATTGTTTAAGCCAATGATGATCGCTACCGAGGCATGATAACTAAATTTTGTCCTGCAATCAGTAGTAGGTTTGAACTTGGGCGAGGTATGGTTTTAGCAAGATACATAGCACTACGTGTGAATCGAGCCGTCCAATCACCGATTTATTGTACACTTAGTTCAATGATCGTGTAATGAGTTGTTTTGGTGATGTTACTTTCCCGCCATGAAGTTGCGATTTGAAGACGTTGGATTATTTTGCAAATGCCATGCAAAGAATCCATAAATGATTCAGGCATTCAAGAACAATTTTGGTCTAGATATGATCTCGAAACCATCGAATTTGTACTGAAATTTGGGTTGACAGGACGGGCTACTGCAAAGCAGCCATTTGCTTCATTTAAACAAGACAATATTCTTTTAATATTCGGAAGGTTAACTTTTTTCGAAAAAGCAACAGTCGTTTTAAAAACTGAACTGCCTTTCTATCACAGTCTTTTTAATATGGAACTAACATAAGCACCAGCCTTTATTTTTTATAAAATTTTCAATCTTATCAAGCAGTACCATCAACGCTTAAAAAAACCCTTTATCTATGAATGCCGGCAAAAGCTTGTATAAAAAAAGATGACAAGTATTTTCAAAACATAAATCGTCGACGGAGTTCCTTAAACGTCTTCAGACAGCCACCACATATGGCCTTGTTGAAAATGTGATAATCTTTGCTACCGAGGGCGATGTTTCCATCGTAGGCAAACACATAAATGTGGCGACATGTGGATGATAAGCAGCACCGCCAGACTACTCTGATTCAAACCTTAAGAATCGACGTATTGTAAGGCATCTGGAAGAACGAGGTTGTAACTACTCTTGTAGTTACAATCATTGTGGAATAAAGCCCTGAAGAATATGTCGTTGTTTGAGGTCGTTGGCCCTACAATATGAGTAAATTGCATGATTGCATTTGCCTCCTTTGAACTCTTGGAACAGAATCCCATTTGGCTCAAGACATTTGACTCCTCAACAGAATGATTTTTGACTTCTTGCAGTTGATCATGAACTACCACAATATCTCATCAAAGTCATCTTTCGGGAGAAATCCTATGACTTCAATCTTTGCATTCGATCTGTATTTAATCAATACGCCTTGGTATGGAGAATATCAATTGTGATCGGGTCGTTCCTGTCGTCCGAAAAATCTAAAAACGTTCTTAAAATATTACGACACCACTTTGGTCGTCAATCAAAGCATTCTCTCAATTAATTCAGTGATAGTTGCCTGAGTTATCGACCTCTGGGCTACTGGAAGGATCTCCCAAAGCCTGTATTCGACCCTCTTTTTCATGTTGTCCCCAAAGCAGACGTATTGGCTTGATGTCGGAAGGTTGAGAAGGCCCTTCCATATTGTTTCAGCATTCCTTTACATTCATCTTGATCGAAGTATTCCCGATAAAACTTGGGAGATCTTTTCGGATCTTTGGCTTGCATTTTTTTTAAATTAGAGCCTTCCAATTATAAGCCCGAGAATAAAGTGTGGTCTTCCGAAATTTTTCTAAACTTTTCCTTATTCATGATATCACCGATATGGATGACGTCTTTAACACCAGCTGAACAGAAGCAACCCTACACCTTCATGGAACTATCGCCATCCTGCACTGTCGGTGCGGTATCTTATCGAATCTTTGTGCCTGTTTTTGATATCTTCTCAAAAGATTGGAGCTGTGAGCCGTCGCCTCGATCGCTATTGATTATTAGTCTAACAGTCTGGTCTTCATGTTTTGAGTTTATCTTTGAGCTTACACTTCCGCACCGAGTCTTAAAAGTCTATAATTCTTCAAGGAGATGTATGGCACCGTGCACTGAAGATTTCAGCAATGCAACGCAAAGTACGTCCTTTTTCGTGCAAAGATTGTTTTTCCTCTCATAGAAGGTTTTATTGGAATATTGAAGTGCCAGGACTAATTGGCTGCGGAAGAACGCGAAGCTTATTTTTGTAGTTAAAAAATGAGCTTATTTCGATCCTTTTTGTTGAGATCTAATGATGCCTTATTTCGACCGTGGCAGGATGTGAATTTTAGTTAATTCAAATCATAGAAAAACACGTAGTTGTGTATAAAAATTGCATTTTTTTTTACCTCATTCATACCTTGTTTCCCTGCAAATACACACATACTTTCTCATAGTTCTCCTCCGGGACGAAATTATATTTTTTTTTCTGAAGAAGTCAAGTAACTGAAAGAAATAATTATTATGAAGGAGCAATTTAATCGTTTCGCACAATTGTGTCCACCCATTAAAAGCATCCTTGCCAAAGGCACACACGCGCAATTCCTTTTGTTAGATTATACTATACTCGTACAACACAAGGATACGTTCGCTTTATGCCCACTTTGTTGACGAATTAATTGTTCTGAACTAAATGGAGTCATTTTGCACACGGGGCCTTAGCACACACACACATGTATATTAATACATACTTGTACACTGTACTTAATGTAATTGTCTGCGAGAGTCACTTAATGACGGGCGGTGAGAGATAAGAGGACCTCACTCCGTGGTGCATTTCAAACCAATTTGTCGCTTTCGCTTAAGCACACTACAAGGAGCTTCGTACACGTTTACATTTACACATGAACGTATATATTTGTACATGCATTAAAGTAAGTGTACCTACAGTATGACATCCATATGTGGCGGCCAGGTCTGTACCGTTCAATTAGGATAATAGCAATAAAGTTTCTGTTTAGCTCCATTAAACTTTGCCGTTACACTCGCCTCGGTCGGTTTGATGATGCTGTGAGATGGGACCTGGCGTCGCATCGTTACGTACATATGAAGGTACGCCGACCACTACGTCATTCTGAAATTGTTATTGTTATCATCATTATCCTTCATTGCGGAAAAATTGTAATGAAGGATCGGATCTGAGTGATTCCTTTTATTATTTGGAGACTCACGTCTTGCACGGTGGTTGATGATGATTAGACGGTACGACTTTTTTCGCGTGTGTGCTGATTCGTCAGTGTTTGTCAGTCGTAGGAGTGCGAAAATTGATGCTGGTAAGAGTACAAACGATGGTGAAAAAGGAGGACTCTGGAGATAACAAGAACAAGCAATTTCGTGAAAAAGAATATAAGAGTATAGGACGCAACAAGTCGTGACTATGTTGACGCTTTTGTCGGCAATAGGCGCACATCTGTAGAGCCGTGTTGTTATAAAAACAGTCGGAAAGACAAGTAATGTACTTCAATAACTTCCTGAAAAAAAGCTTCGATTTGAATAGCATGTCTTTCAAAAACTTTGCTGTCATTATTTTGACATAAGTCATAGCTTGCCATCTATTAGAATTTAGTTTTTAAAATAGTGAACATTTTACAGTTTGCATAGTCACCCAAAGCCTCGTTTTCTATTTCAGAAATTCTAACTTTTCTGATATGTCTATGATGTGATGTGTCAAAATGGATTCCGTTGCGCCAGAACAACGTAAATTTTACTTCTGTAGCATAGAGAGTGGGCAAAAATCGTTAGTTTCTTGACACCGTGTTATGTACACATAAATATTTCGCAACAATTTCTCAAATATTTTTGCGTCAAATTTAGTGTATGAAAGTGTTGATGGTGTATGAGACACATCCCGGAGAGGCCCTCCTGTTGTCAGTAAAAAGAAATCAATTGCCCAGCAACATATCAAAATAAGTCTTTGATGGATCTAACTCTTCCAAGAAAAAAACCCGATGAGGATTCAGCAATGTTAAATCTTATTTGCAGTTCCTACAAAAATTCATGTCCGTCAGCCACAGCTTTTTGCAGCTTTCTCAGAGGGGAGCGCTAAATCTGAGGTGGCGTCCTACAAAAATTTGTAAGATCCCGCGGTCTTTTCATGTTAAGATGAAGCCATTAGGCTATTTAAACCACTTTGATCACCCGATGGTTGACTTATGTTGGCGTTTGGAAGCTTGAATTCTACGCCCTTACTTGCCAATTCACAGCCGTTTGGCAAAGTCTGCGACTTGTAAAGACTAGTTCCACTTTAAACGCTTGTGATTCCAATGCCTGATGAAAGCTGACTGATTTTGAAAAATACAATTTCTTCTTTCGATGTTGGTTTCAATTCCAATATTTCTGCAGACTTTAAGACATCTGGAGTCTCTTCTTGAATTATGGTCTTAGAGTTCGGGTGTTAAAAAGACACCACGAGAAGACACCGCATTTCGCACCATATCGTTCATTGCTTTCGGGCCTTCCACACATACAGATATTTTTTCACTGCGAATGATAGCTTTAGTGAACTTCAAGGTGCTCTTTTCCGCTTAACGCCTCTTATGTAGATCAACTAAAAGTTGATCTATAAGCCGATGTAATAGTTCATTGGGTATCTATTATGGCCGTTCTTGCTGGAATCCCAGAATTTTCCAATTATTGTCTTCTTAAGGTTTGCGAGACTGGTCTGAACACAACCAGTGATTCGCTTTTGATTAAACAGTTTCCCCTACAGTTCTTTAACATATAAATCTAACATTTAAGCTTTCTGTACTCCTGCGTATTTGATTAAAACTTCAAATCCTGGATTCTTATGTTCGTTGCTCTATCCTAGAAGGACAAATCAAACCCATCTCCCAATATGGATGATTAAAATATCGTTTGCCCAAATCCTTTCGAATTAAGACAAGGTGAGAATCCAGAAATTTTAAACATGCCCCAAGGTAGGCTTGCGTTGAACAGATCTTTCGAAATAGGTCTGAAAGTTTTGACGAAACAGTTGCGTTTTCTTTTTACAATTTTGATTAGATCAAAACTTGACATTATGTTAACCATTATGACAATTTCGAAAATAGTCTGAAAAGGGCGTATCCAAATTTAATTGAATTTTGGCGGCTTGAATTTTGCTAAATCACAAATTGGCAAGTCGTTGTTTATGCCTGCTACTCTGTTAGCAAGGCATCATCCAGAAGATTAAAAGACATGTCCACCAATGCTGTAAAAGTGGCGTCCGTGACAATTTAAAACGGACTCTGAAATACGCACGTGTTGTTCAGAATGCCTGTTTTCCTTTTGCAAAACCAGTGCTTAACATATTTATCTGTGAGGAAAAGTCTGACTGTCATTATATAACGTATAACACCTCCTTCGAGTTTCTTCCAAAATAAGGTTCCAATCCTGTCGTTTCTATGAGAGCTTTGATCTCATTTTACTGAATATTGTTTTATTTTTTTTTTTAAAGAAAATTCCCTTGTTGGTCCCTCTGTAAAATTTACTCTTTTTCTTAAGCCCCAAGTAAATCGTCAATTTTTACCACCCGCTTGCAGATTTGTGTCGAAATTAAAAATAACGAAGAAAAAAAAATAGAATTATTCATTTGCTCACACTTTTTTGTCGCCACAAAGTTGTCGTCCTTGGCCCTTTTCTCTTTCAAGCTCTTTCTTTTAAATATGTATAAAGGATGTGACGAATTCTCTGTGTGCTCGTGCTCCACTCCTCGACTTTGATGTCCTGGCCATTCATGCTGACGCTGCCACTGATTCATTTGGCGGGAATTCCCTCGTCAGCATTTATGATAATCACAAAATTTTCATCCTGGAATGAGGCGAGGCATGGCAAGAGAAAAAGATACACACATCCGTTATTTCTCCAACCTTGGGAGTAGAGTTTTTTTTTTTTGCTTGTTTTCCTTATTATTATTTTGAAGCCTTTTTCTACCGCAATTCATCGTACTCAACAACACTTTTAGAGGCTCGTGCAGATTCGTCCCTTTTTTTTCGTTGGTGCCCTCATATAGTGTGATTGTGTGTGAGAGGGTTAAAAGTTTGTGGCAATTGTGTTGACGACGGATTATTGTAGTTGGCAATACCCAACACCCAGGGCAACTGAAGGAGGCCCAAAACAGCAAGAAAAAACGAAGAAATGTTAATAAAGGATAATGGCAAAAATAGGTTGAGGATGACGATGGTTGCGAATCAGACGCAAACTATATATAGGCGAAGCCCCTTCGGAATAGGACTCTTGAAAATTCTCTGACATTTCGCACGAACTGAAGATTGAAAATTCTTCAAACCTGCTTTTGGGTATGTAGAAGGAGTCGACAGTGACGTATACTCGTACTTTCACAGTTTTACGCAAGGATTAAAGTGAAAAGGTCTCCCTGGGGAGATTGAAATGTAGACATAACCTTAAACGCACACGTCATACGCTTAATTATTTACGTGACTTGATTGTTATTGTAAATTTTGTGGCCACAGGAAGAGCATTGACTCTTAAACAGTTTCAAGGCCAGCGTTAAAGTTAGAAGAGCTCTCGCAAGTGAGATTATGCTAAACAAAGTGTGTGTCCGTTTGCAAAAGCGATGTCCTTCAATTTATTTGTTTACAGAAAAAAAGAATGTCCTTGTTTTTCGAAAACAACTGAATCAATTCGAATATGTAATGGCGAAAGTTTGGCAATTCAATGTTAATTGTCATCCGTTTCGTTGGTTGTTTTCAGATGAAAATGAAAATGAAGTCGGGCTAAAATAAATGAGTTTTGGATTTTGAGTATCTTAACTTGTAATCGAAAGTATCTCTGTTTATTTCGACTAAGAAATATATTTTTCTAGAAAAGATTTTATTATATTAAAATGAGGAAGAGGTCAAAGGACAAAGGTCTTACTGAAATTAAACGAAACTTTTATGGCTTGTTGTTTAATATTTATGCTTATAGCTCATTAGTCTCCTGAAGAAAGAAGACCAATTTTTGAAGAAAAAGTCGTTAATTTGCATCTGCACCACCAATGTCAGAACGCCTGCCCACTAGAAAAATACAAATGTTAATCCTTTACGTGACAGCTCATAATGGGTAGGTGACGTGCACTTTATTGCCAACTCCGAATGGCATTCAAAGTGTTGCCTTGACACAAAAATACCTTTGGAGACGATTGTCAATGACTCGCGAGTTGTGGGGCCAAAAAGAAAAATTCCAGGTGCTATTTTCGTTGTGTTTCGCTGTCGAAAAATAGACCAACTGACACCCACAGGAACGTGGACATCCATATGGATTCGTTGTTAAGCTTCGTTTATAAAGGAAAAAAACTTAATTATTTTATGCCTACGAAATCCAGGGGGCAATAACACATTAGTGACAAGAAAAGTATCAACCCTTTAAAACCACACAAGGTTCCTGATGGCCCAACAAAGTTGTCAAACAAAATATAACTCGGTGGTATAATGAATATTTTGTCCAATTTATTTTTACATCATCGAAGGACATCTTCAATACTTTCTGTAGAACTATAACCTCGATTGTGTTATGGAGTCAGCCGCTGATAAAATCCCAAACACCATTCTCCGTGGCATGGAAAATTTTATACCAGAAATATCATGCTAAAGCACATTTATAGTACAACTTGACTATTTTGAGATGTTATTAAGTTGAGTTTTCGGAAAAGGTATAAAACACGAAATAAATGACTGCCCTCCTATTCTTCAAATAAATTTAAGTCAAGAAATGCTACAATTAATCTGCTTGCTCCATAACATCTGGTCTCTTTGAAATTGTCAAGTCAATTTTTTAAATAGAAAGACTCTTATAATCACAGGATGAGGTAAAGCAAAGCTTATAAAAGATTTACATTGGGTGCCGTGTTTTTAAGATGATGTTAGAAATGCACACGTTCCCATACCAAGAAAATGAAGTATTTAGACATAAGTTCCTTAATGTCCTTAGCAGAAATCTGATCAATTGAATAGAAGAAAGGTCTACCAAGTGCTCGATGTCTAGCTCTAGTGGGTTAAGGTCTATGTTTTTCCAACTGCGACAGTGTGAATTCTGTAGGATGCGTACCTTTACGGCATGATCTCTTATCAGTCAGTGTCCTGTGTATATCGCCATTAGTCTAGCAATATCTTGACGGGTTCGCCGAAGGAGATCTTTTGTGTCTGATTGTTTGTATTCAGGCCATAGTTTCCTTGATGTTGCACAATACGTCAGACTGGCCCATCTAAGGCTTGCTGCTTCAAGGAAGTATGAGAATATAATATCCTTAACTGCATATAGCTCTCCTATAGGCGATTTGCTGAAGGGCAGATCCCTGCCTAGCAAGTTCGTCGGCCCTCTCATTCAGTTCGGCATTCCTGTACTAATTTAAATGAGGCTTGAGTAAGGACGGTGCCATAAGATAGCCACCTCAATGAGGTGAGCTAATTTATCACGGCAACTTTAGTGTATTTGCGACGTCTACTGACAGGTCTAGAGATTCGTTTTAATTATTGAGGTGATAGATCTTGACTCTTTTGGATCTCTTTCTCTGTGCTGGTCATTGCTTGGACTATAGCTCATACGTTGGTCTAAGTGCTCATGATAATTATGCAGAACCAAACGCCATTTATCATTGTTCAATTCAGCGTGACTTGAGTTCAGAGAAATGTCAAAATATTTAGCCCCCTCTTTTGTCAGTTCCAGTTCAGTATCATTGAACATCGCATTTATTAATCATCTACTTCAAAATAGTACTCGCTTGTCTTGTTAGAGGAATGCTTGTTCGCTTTTGATTTGCTATTAGCCTGCCAGGGAGTGAAATGAGGAATTAACAGGATACCAAACATAACTTGGTTATAAACCATAACAAACAAATGTCATCAAGCCATCTCAAAAAGCTTTTAAATCCCAGCTCGAAATTAGGAGACAGAGCATCAAGTTCAAAGATCTTACATTCATTGAATAAACGCCAAGCACCATGATGGTAAAAATGCGGCTCCAGCTCTTGTACTTAGAAATCAATAAAACTTTTAAAAAGTACCGATCCACAAGAGGTACATTTGAATATGCAAAAAACTAAAATACTCTTACATATTTTTTTCCCCTTTTGATTATAAATGAAAGGTTAACAAGTTTCATATCCTCGCTGTGTGACATTGTGCCTTCAAAGATTTCAATTCCATTTCCACATCGATGATGATTCAATTTGTGACTTTCAATATACAACCATTGAGCGAAAGAACACTTCACACGATATGAGATTCTGAATTGAACTGAGAAGCCGTCCTTCATCCGCACCTCACTTTGATTAATGGCATCCTATTGATAAAACTATAAATCCAAATACGTATCCTATCAATATGCAGAATTTGCATTGCTTTCCCCACTGCGCCAGCTATGTAACCGTGATTTCTTTTCAACCCCTACAGAATCCTCTTTCCCGCTGTTGTAAAACGAAGCACGCAGTGGATCTTACAAAGGAAGATGTATGGATGCATAGCTATCTTTTACTATTCCTCATTCTTTCGTTACATTTTCCCTTTGTTTTGCATTTTCCGCTCCATAAAGCTCCTCCGCATGAAAACTGTGAAAAAGATGAAAGACAAATCGGTTACCAGGTCTCAACACGTATGCAAACCTCCCAAAGATAGCTGTATCCGCGCTTTAGACTAAAAAAAGAAGCAAGATGAATCTTTTAGCGCGAAATGACGCTTCCCCTTATAATCGAATTGTGTGGCAAACAAAAGGAGGTCTGCACTCCCTTTTTCAACCACGAGACCAATCATCCATTCTTAACGTCATCTTCTCATCCGCGGCACTGCTTCAGGATCTCATGGTATCCTATAGCTTATATGTATTTACGACGAGCATAGCCCCCTCTAACAAAGGGGTATGTGTCGTCGCCACATGAAGCCCTCCCGCGCACACTTTTACGAAAAATTTATTGATTCGTTTAAAAGTGATTTGCATATAAAGCTGGTGGTGGTTCGGGATGCGGTATACGAAAAGGAAAGGCAGTTTCTACTTGGCGCTCCCACTCCACCACCCACTCGATAAAATGCCACTTTGTAGATGAGGACGAATCTTGTATTTTCATTGATTTGTTATGTGCCGGCAGGAGGAAAACACTGCTGCACAGCACACATACACGGCGACAAAAGAGGATTAACGTGGTGGTGGGTAGATGAAAGGCACATGTGTGTGCGCTAGATGGGGCGCTTGGGCTGTTGGGGGGTGAAAACAGAGTAAAGCACACATCCCTTAAAATTCAATTTCAAATTTTTCACATTAAACATGAACAAATGAAATACGGAAGGTTAAATTTATGGAGCGTACTGCGTGTCTATGTAGGTATGTGTAAGGATATCGCCATATCGTTCTGCAGTTCCAATTTTGTTTTTTTTTTGCCCTGTAACGATACCATTGGGGCTGTTTGGGTGGCAACCAAGTTCCGCATCGAATTGAAATATTTCTCTAGCTTTTGGTTTTAATACGGTTTCTTAGAATTTTCACAAATAATATAGCAGGTGAACGCCGAAAGATACAAATGTTGGCTTTGCTCTAAGAAAAGGAGAAGGGGTCTTCAAGGAATTTAAATCGAATAGGTGGCTGGTGATGCTACCGTTTTGCTGGTGGTTAGTGGGTTCGGGTTCTTGAGCTTCCATTTTTTGCTTTTTGAAAATTCAATAGCTTCGAAGCAGTGGATGGAGGAATGGATCCATTGTTGCTAAATGTGCGATGAGTAAAACGATTTGAGATAAAAAAAAAACACAAACACACACACACAAAGATACTGTCAATGGATAATGTGTATCTTAAGAATACGACTTAATTGTTAGAACATAAATGAGATATTAAAATTGAGAGCATTTAGCCAGGCACAATGGCAGCCTTTGTTGCTTTTGTTCGAAAGACAAATTAATTATTTCATAAGCTTTTAATAGGAACTTTGAAAGGGAATAGATTGTTTCAAGCGTTTGGCTAATGGCTTTTCGGTGAACAGAAGAGTTGAAATTGAAATATTCCAAAGCAGTTCCCCTTGGTTCCACTTATGGTGGCTATGATTTTGTTAAACATTGTTTTTGAATGCTTTAAGATTTCGATATAGGGTAGCTGATAAGATCTTTTACCGATCCAAGGGGCTATTCAAAAACGCATTTAATTGCCTTCGAATATGTTTTATGAAGCTAAGTTAAAGCTGGTTTTTGGGATTATTAGTTAGGACCCCACAAGTAGACTGAACACAACGGAAGAAATACCGGAATTCCCGGGACATCTTGTGAAGGAATCTTTTCCACAGTATTTCCATACAAAGAGGAGTTCGGGTTTTCCATAAAGTTTGAATTAGAATTGAATTATATTTCCTAAAATTTCTCACGAAAATTCCTTACATTCGCAAAACATGTGTTTTGTCCTCCGTGACATAATGGAATATATCGTTGCGGTATCTTCATAAATCTATGTCAGTAAGCCCGAGTAATTTTGCATGTTTTGAAACGTTTTCGACTGTAATAATATACCGCTCACAAAAAAGCCTTTAAAATTGTGTCTGCCGAAATGTTGGAGCAAATTCAGTTTCCTCACATACAAGTTCGATATCCGACAGTAGTCAAAACATCTCAATATCTATCGAAACCTTTTTTTATAATAAGATCGTTTTGACTACCCTCATAAAACAATTCGCCCGGAATCAGAAGGATAAGCGAAGAATTCAAAGATTGTGTTGTGCAGAGCAAGATGTATTTTGGTTACGATTGCATAGTGAACAGAGACCGAAGAATGACGGAGAATTTAAATATTGACTTATTTTCATTCACTTGATTCGCAGTATTCTTTTCGAATGTTTTGTGTGTTTTTTTTTTTAAGATTTCACTTTCACTCTGCTTTCTGTGTTATATGCATCTTTACTTTCGTCAACATAAAAAACTGTTCATTTGACATTTTTACAGCATGACAAGTCTGTTACTAAAGAACGACCACCCACTTTGTCACACTACAATCGCTTGTTAGGCAGGCTTCTTATAGATGGGGTGTCGCAGTGATCCGGAATTTGAAGTGGATCTGAACTCATAGCTTCTTGAGCATTTTACAAGAGCTCAACACCAATTTTGATCTTACAGGGCAGAGCTTTAATCGCAACTTGATTTTGTTGTTATGACAGCCTTAAGAAACGTATTTCTTTGTCAGAAATTCACCACAAAAGTCCGGTTATCTTCTACAAACTTTTAGCAGTCAAGGTAAACAGCAATGCATTTTTCTCGTATTGAACATCGAAGTTCTTTAAGACTCACAAGATAAAATTTAAAGAAGCACCGTTTGATGAGTCTTAGCCTAATACTTTTTTGAAGGATCAATGGATGGTTAATTAAGATAGGTGCTTCTGTTCTTTATATTTTTAACATATCCACTGCTTTATTTTTGATGATGGGCGTCTGTAGTTTAGTGCATAGTGCGACAGCTACCAGGTTTGAGTCCTGCTTGGCAGTGCTTGGAATCTAACGAGTGACTAGTAATCGTCCGACAGTGAACTGAAAATCCAAACTCTGCCATTTGTGTGAAGAGATTAATCCACACACATAAATAGTGAAGCTGTCGGGCCATGACCTTGTGCATGTTTTGTTTTTCTTAATGGTGACGGACAAGCGCTTATCTATAGGTTATTGGATGGATGTCGCAGAGCTTGTTTTTTGATGGTGAACGCTGTTTTTGAGGGTTATTCATATTTTTCAGGGTTTCCTTTTTACAATCCTTGATAAACGTTTACTTTGCACAACTATCTTCGGAATGCGTCAGATTATTATTTGAAATTAATATAAATCGAGGGCTTATTGGTCGCAAGCCCCGATGTGTTTGTTTTGCTTATATTTGGGTACACTGATTCTTATTCATGATTTCATTAATGCAGATGAGATCTTCAAGACTGAGGAAGAAAAACATGCTAAAACCATTATGTATCCACAGCATATTTTCTTCAGCTGGCCCCCCAGATCTGTCTCTAATAAATTCAAAGTTCACCTCGACACGTGCGTCCGAAAGACTTTCAAACAGCTCTTTTCTCCAATCTAGCCACTCGTCTTTGTTTTGAGTTGGTTATAAAGGTTGCTTTTATTGTATTGCTATTCGAGTGTTCTCCCTTTTTTTTTGTCAATATCAGACACCTTCTTCTTCGCCATATCTTTGGAGTCAATGATACTAAGTTAATCTGAAACAGCATGAAAAGCGTGCACTTCTTTATACAAGATTATCATATGCACAACGCTCAATTTCACTCTTTTCACTAAAATATTGAGGTTTCAGGACTAACTGGCGGCGGAAGGCGTAATCCACTTTGGCAGTTAAAAGGATACTCAATTTTCAATTATACTTTTGGACGGTTGTGCATAAAATGCAACCACAGTTGTAAGCCACCGAAGAACTGGGGAAGTCAGAAGTTGTTATTTCATGTATGTTCGAGTTTGGCATAGACCTCCATTTAGCAAGCAAGCCGTAAACGAATACCGTGAATAAAAGTCATATTTAAGGCTGATTGACTTGAGTTATCGTGCTACGCATCTTTTTAAATATTTTATATACGAGATCCACAGTGATCTATACTTTCATCATTTTTATTTTACCAACGACCCCTTGAGTTTTGAGTTTTTTTTTGTACAAAGATTTTTTTACAATTTAACATCTCGCCACAGGATAGCCTGGGATTTTTAATCTCTCTTACTCTGATAAAACTCTTTGAGAATCTTCGCTTATAATTAACTGCAGGATTTAAGGATTTTTTACTTGCTCACATTACAAAAAATCTTCGTTTAACATTTGTTCCTTTCTCTTTCTCTTTATCCTGAAATTTATGAAAAAAATCAAAATAAAATTTCCGATTCCATTTGGATAGCCAGTAGGCATAACCAGAAAAAAATCCGATTTAAATTAAGAACACAAAAGTACGAAAAGGATACGTTTTCAACACTCAACTTGTTATCTATTTATCTGCTCCAAGACCTATGGAGAACCCAAGTCGAAACTGTTCGGTCTGCATTTTTAGAGAACAGTTTTCAAACACAAATCTGAATAAATTTATTTCTTGTCCTTAACGAATAAAGCACACCCGAGGCTCTTTCAACCCAACCCGTGTGAATTACACAAAAAAATAATATCATTCATCAGCAAGTATCCGACCCAAAAAGGAGCTTAAAAATCTCCAGATCAAATGTTGCTGACGGATCGATAAGATTTCTTTTTCTATTTTTTTTTTTTTTTGAGTGAAAGAAAACATTCATCGGCAAGACCCCATCAATGTTAATTAAAAAGTTTCACTTAACAAATCCTTTTTCTGCTCTTCGGATTGCAATTTGATGGGCAAAAACAAAAATGACAGCCAGTGTATCCTATCTGGGTTGCGGATGTGTATCCTTGACGATGAATAATACTGAAATTCATTTGTTAATATTTTTTACCCTTTATAACCATAGGTTAAATTTTCCAATTAAATTACGTTATGTTGGCTTGAGAAGGATAATGAAATGGACACTGTCCGTAAAAAGAAAAGAGCCGATATTTGATCAAAAAAATGCGGTCTAGCACCGTTAATTTGTTGAACTTAATTTTTCAAAAAGAGTTTGGGTTTGAGTTGGGAAAGGTTCAAGAATGATGAGTGGGCGACAGGGGCCTTTTTGGTAGGGTCGTCTTTCATTGCGACCCTCAACGTGAGCAGCGACACCAGAAAATGTACCCCAAGTTCAGCGCGATATTGTGCGCAATGAGGATGATTGGAGCGTGTTTCCAAAAAAAAGCAAAAAAATTCAGGTCATGCAGTTTCTAAGCAAATTACCACTAGACAATCAAATCAAATTTCCAAATCGATGGCTAATGAGAACGAGGTACTAGTTCCTCTTCAACCGTAGATAAGGTCAGCAAAAACGTTCACATTGGCCAGAAGCGACAGATGGGACGCAGATATTACCCGGATGGCATGGAATCAATGTTGACATAACCAAGAAATAACCAATGAGTTTTTGGGAGAGCTGAAGACTTTTCAGCACGTACGGACACATATCCTAGATGGTCACTCGACCTTACACCGTCCCATTCTTTTTTGGTGGAGCATTGCCGTTTTCTAAGCAAAATCCTATAAGGAAACATTTTCATGGAAAATCATAACGCAATCACACTTCTAGTTGTGAGGCAAGTGGTGCCGTCCGTTGAAAGTAAATGTCTTTCACGTCCGAAGCTATAATAAAAGGCCAAAACCATTCCCTGAAATCCTTACATAAATAGATTTTCGAAAATTGATGGCGGTCTCCCGACCTTTGAAGAGTCTCTGCCTGAGACACGGCAGCCTTCGACTCCTGCACGCCGCTTCCAGTGAACGAACGGAGGTGCGGGCTCCGTTGTCGTCTCGAACCGGCGAGCTGTGATTCGAAGATCCTCTTTGCTGGAGTAATATTCTCCATTTGCTCGATGTGGCCGAGCCAGTGTAGTCGTCTTATATTAGCTTTTTGGACTATCCACGAATCAAGCCATTTTTTAATGTCTTCAAATGAGCGGAACTGCTGATGAGCCAGACCATGTGCCATTGAACGGAAAAAGTAATCATCGGATGGCGTAATGTATGTGGAATATGGCGGTCGATGTTGGACATCTTATTTGAGCGTTGCCAGGTTGGTTTTAACGGGATTGGCAACGTGAAGCGAAGCGTTGTCATGCTAAAGAAGCACTTTGCAATGCTTGAGCTCGAATTGTGACCGTTTTTCGGGAGGTGCTCGGTTTAATCGCAGCATCGTGGCCCAGTGATGATTTCGTTGGGTGTTAACATTTCATAATAAATGACACTGACCTGATCCCACCAAATACGCAGTATGACTTTTGCAGCGTGAATATTTCGCTGTTCTTGCGTTTGGCATGGATTCTCGTCGAGCATTGCCTCTAACTCAGTGTCTTCGAAGGAGCTCTCGAAAGAAAGAAAGAAGAAAATTGGCCACCACTTACTGCTGGAGCCATGCTTAACTTATTTCATAAACGATTTATAAATTATTATTTAAGCAACCATTTGGATCCACTGGACGATGCCTCAATCCCCGAAGTCGCATCTTGAACGTTGCGCCCGTCGCTCAAAAGTTTGTAAGACTTATATCATTATGCGGGTGACTGTGACTCTATTTACCATCCGTATATCTTGATCTCATTGAAACAATGTAAACTTATTTTGCCCGTGTTACTTTGAGTCAGAATCCAGTGTAAATAAGTACTCGAGGAACCTTAGAGCCCTTCCAGTAGAACGGTACTCACCTATAAGTTGCCTCAATTATATCACTTCATAATCCTGAAGGATGAAAAAAAAATAATCCTTCACTGGATCTCCTGAAGAAGATCTAATGTATCATGGTTCAGTCGTTCACCTGCCGACTCTCGGAATCCAATCAGTCTTGGAATAGAAACGCTCACCAAGCATCAAGAAAAACGGGACGTATAACTCTATTTACCTTCCCTCTGAATAGTCCAGCCAATAATCCTTCTTTGCCCTCGTTAGTTTCAATTCAAACCCCTTCACGTGTAAAGTACCTACAATCGAATACTGCAGCTCCATTCACGTGCCTCACTCCAACCACCCAAATTTATCGAGAGTTGTTGGTGCTTTAACGTTCCGTGGAACTTTTGAGAAAATAAAACAAAAGGCATCCAAAATGACAGCCCGCAAACGAATAAATTCAATAAGCCACCAAAGTATCCGCAACGTGCAACGCCCCCATCCCCCACCCTCTAAGAAATTTACTACACTGCATGTGAGTGTGGTGGTGGCATTTGGGTAAGTCCTTGCTGGTGACATACAAACAATCTTAGTCCGATCATTGGTCTCAACCCAATTTTCGTTGTCGTTGTTGTTGTTCGTGGTAATGGTGGTTTTCCTTCATTTCACCGCATCATCAACATGTACGAGTGTCCTTCAAAGTTGAGCATTTGTCAAGGATTGACCTCGTTCTGTACCTTCTCCATGGTTTCTCTACTGCGTTCTTCTTGCAGTAGACAGTCTACCTATGGCATAGGACACTCCATCTACCCTGATGATGGGAGTTACTTAATAAGAGAAAACACCCCAAGACTGCTGTAGCAACAAACAAATGGGGCTTTCTGCTCTTGTGTTCCAGCTTACAACGATGAAAGAGAAGAAAGCAAAAAAGGATAAAAAGCTAAAACCATCGACGAAAGGCAACCAAAGTTTGGTCGGTCGGTCGGTCGATCCTTGCTCGGGTTCATTGCGATGCTCAGTCCACATCGTTAAAGGTCCGATTATAACGAGAGAGAGCAAGAGCGCGGCGGCAAAGTGCAACATTTTGATAAGACTAGTGGAATGTTGGGTTGCTTAGAAAAGGACACACTACGATTCCCATTCAGATGATGGAAATCATTTTTCTTTGGTCATGCTGACGATGACAGATTGAATAACCAACCAAGTCCTCTGGCGAATCCTCTCCTCCCCATCCAGTAAGTATTTCAAGTGTTAGCAACATCTAAATGCAGAAAATCGAGTATGCCCTCGAGGCTTATTGTTTTTTGGTTGCTACGACTCTTCATATCTGCAGAGACACAGACTTTCGAGTGCTTAGAGATAGATGCAGCTGGGAGTTGTTTTTAAACAAAAGATGCATATTCATAGATGTGGGGGCTGCAAGGATATTGTTTTAAGCAGAACGGGATGCATTGAGGAACAGTAAAAGCATTTGTCGTCATTGCTCAGTGAAATGGTGGTTGAGAGAGAAGTTTTCGCTTTTGAGTTGAAATCATAACAACGCTGGAAAAATGATGCAAAAGTACGAAGGGTTACCTTTAAAGGATTGATTGTGTCTGCGAACCCCGAAAAAATATCTTCTTACAAATTCTTGCGTTGTTTATAAGCGTAAGGTTAATATTTTCATTGCTATTCCATCCACGAAAAGTTTTTTGAACAAAACGGGATTTTCGGTTTTTTTTACAGATGATGAATTCTTTACCGATAAGTTCATAGAATCAATCAACTGAAAATGTATGAGACCTATACCAAGGGACCAATTTAATTTACCTATATGTTTATGAATATGCCAAGGTTTTTCGACGCAGGTGATATAAGAACTCCTCAATCTTACTGTTAGATTGACTCACACCTCTTAACAGTTCCCCCGTCGATGCGATGAAAAAAATGGAAAATTGCGAGTCGGACACGCACACGAAGCGTTCCGTACCATGGTGCAATGTACAATAAACAAACATATCTTTTGACTGCGTCGATTTAGGAGGTTAATTTTTTTACAGCT
This sequence comes from Orthonevra nobilis, assembly GCA_963555765.1. Classification (NCBI taxonomy): domain Eukaryota; kingdom Metazoa; phylum Arthropoda; class Insecta; order Diptera; family Syrphidae; genus Orthonevra; species Orthonevra nobilis. Next base: position 143,446,240 of record OY743224.1, read on the forward strand.
TTAAGCTGTATATAAGTTTTTGGTAATTATTTCTGAATCTTGACATTCAGATAGACGGACAACGAATTTATCCTAAAATGTTCCGTTTCTCCTTTTGAGGTATGGAACCTTAAACACGATTTTGTTTGCTTATAGAAATATTGGGTTTTTTAAAGTTTTGTACAAAAATCTAATTATTTCCATTTTAAAGTGGGTTAATGACGATTACAAGGTTTGTGTCTGAACACCGTGTCTTTTCCTTTAAACTATTTCACTTGTCTTTAAGTCATACACTCTTTCGAGGCATCGAAAGATAATTCGACCTGCCCTCGGGAACCATTTTGCATATTTGGCAAATAAATTCCTCTGCGAGTGCCCTGCTACTACAAAGAAAAGATCGATTCATTTGTGTAGAGGATGACAAGGGCCTTAGCACAAATGGAACGTAGAACACAGTGCAGTGGAAAAAGTTCTAGACTTACTCTAGGATACGAATCTGGAACCTATTAATTAATCCAATTTAAATGCGTACGTTTAAGTAACTCAGACAGGCAAAGGCCGAATTGCTAAGAACGTTCTCGATGGCGATGGCTTCTTTGGTGGCATTAGCATAAGCTCGTTTTGAATGAGGACTATCCATAAGTTATACATACGTGGACATTAGTTCCACGTATGCTCAGCTGGAGGTTTATAATTACCGTAATTGGGTGTAGTGCTTCATATGTGTGTTTTAACCTAATATTACTGCTTTCGCTGATGATGTTGGCTGTTCTTCTAGTTCGGACAGTGCTCTAGAACTCGTAGCCGATGTCAATTGGGATTTGAATTTATTGAGGACCAAAAATTATGTTATGTTATGTATTTTTTTTTATGCGCCTGAGTGTCAAAGATACAAACTTGCCGGTTTTAGTTTCATACTCTTCCTATTATAGTAGTTTAGTTTGCTGCTATAACTGTTTTCCTATTGAGAGTCGATGAGTTCAAATATTTAGTACTAACTATTGATGACAGGATGAGCTTTTCTAACCATACTGAGTTGTTAAGGAAATACCTCTGCTGCACTCTCCGCAAGTTTTTTCATTCAAAAAATGTTTGCTCAACTGAACTACTTAGAGTTATCTATTATGGTATGGTATTCCAATCAGAGCTACAATATGGTATCAAGTGTTGGAGAGGTACATATTTATATGAACAAAATTATGCCTCTTTTAATCCTGCAAAAGAATGTTTTGAGAATAATATGTCGTAAACATCATCGTCACCCCAGTTATCCTTTGTTTCGTGATATGAATGTTCTTCCAGTCCATCATTTATATTATTTTATTGAATCTTATATTGAAGATTACAATTTGTGTAGAAACTTTTCGAATTTTGTTTCTGTGCCCAATTTTCGCACTACTACATTTCGTAATTTTTACCAAGTTTCATCGTGTCGTCCCTTTCATAGACTTCCACCTGCAATCAAAGCTTTGACAATATCTGGAGGTTTGCGTAGGGAAGCAAAATTGTACTTTACCAAAGGAAAGTGAACATTATTGTCTTGTGTCTCATAGGCGTGCCCTAGCCTATTTGAAAGTCAACTCAACTGCTCAAAACAGAATCTTACTATAGTGCCAAAAAGAAAATTTATGTTTAGATATTGATTACAGAACTGTATTTATTCATGAGGTGGACATATACAATACAATAATGCAATAATAAGAGCCCTAATACTAAACTAAGCTCAGCGTCAGCTTCTACCAAACCAAGCAACCAGTATTTTTTTCGAAGTGTCTTGGATTCATCATTCATAAATCTTTCAGGTATGCTCGTTCTTTAGCTCCAGACATTTTCCGCACCACCTGAGTGGGCAGAAGGATTTATTTGTCTTTAGAAACTTCAAGCAGCATAATATATAGTTGCAGCATAACACGAGTCCGACAGATAACCGTGTGCGTCAAGACACAAGAACCCTTCAGGCAGTATGTTAACACCAGTATCAGTCAGTTACCTAGTACCTTGTGCTAGTACTTCTACTTTCAAAAAATTATGATGAGCTTTGTATTTGAAAATCACCAAGTACAAGTACTTTGATCTTAGTACATTTACTGGGTACTGCAAAACTGCGTATATTTTTAAGTACTTTTCAAGTACAATTCGTTGAGAGGTGTACGGTACATAATGTCATAACGTACGACTGTTCGAATTAGTACAGCTAGCCTAACTTAACACCATTTAACAAAAGATGTCGAGATCATCTTTGTAATTAATTATAAAATACTGAATTTATCATCAAATTAAAAAGTGTGAACAGGGTAACACTAAATTCTTGTCTCAAATACTTAAAATGAACTCGGAACTAAGATGTACTTAAAAATGAACTGTCCAGTTTCACAGTTCACAGTAAATGTACTTAGAAGGAAGTACTTGGACAAATTTTTGTACTTGGTGATTTTCAGGTACCAAGTACATTTTACTTTTCGTTTCAAGTACAAGGTACTGTGTTCTAACACTGCACTGCAGAATAAGTGTACTTCGGTACTTAATAACTCTGAGCATACTGAATTGGAATAAATCAAACCCAATCTGTTTGATTCTGTTTGAAGTCGGAATACGCACTTCTGCACATTTTCATACAGGCTCGAAGACATCTGGAAGACTCGATATTTTTCCATGACTTTACTGGCCATGCTGGGCTCGGAGAAGTCAAAATTGGACACACAAAAGCTTGATAACAAATGACATCGGATTTCACAATCCAAAATTATTTTTGAGCGACATAAGTGCCGCTCTACCTAGGAAGTTATCCAAATGGACACCTAAATATTTCACAATACTCTTTGACTCAATGCGAACAATTTCTTACTTTCGCCAATTGGGTATCAAGTCTGTATTGTCCTATCCTACTGTGGTGCGGAACAGTATGGTTTCATATTAAGAGCTGTTAATCTTGATCTTTCAACGTCGACAGAAAGCTTGGAGCTTGTGAAATTTTTGTTTGAAGCCATTCTGAACCTCCGTAATTTTAGAGCCATGCACATGGTACATCTCTGAGTACTTCAGCAGTAATAATATTCGAAAGAATTGGTACCAATATTGTGCCTTGTTGCAGACCATCGGTAATTTCGCAATTCCTAGTCGTCGTGGTCTTTTAATCTTTCATCAAGAATTTTTTCTCGCGTATCGTTGAAGTGGTCATCATTCTTAAGTGTGTGGGAAACTCATGTTCTATAAGTTTACATAAACGACAATACTCCAACTGAATCCCAGTCACCTGGTCCTTGGATAAAGGTATAACCGAACCTCTCGTTCTAAGATCAAGCAATCGCTGGAAGCAACGAGCCGGGATTGAAACAAGCTTGAGGTCAGGCTCTGATTCTCCGCAGATCGATGACCAGATATGTTATATTGTACTTATTTAATTATAGTAGCACGAATTTGGGAATATTGGAGTTGTTTTCACCTCTCCACTGAGAGGCGAAAAAATTAAAGATTCAAATAAAAGTCTTTGAGAATTTTTATCATTTAAAAAATTCTCTGATTCGAAACACCCTGTAAAGTTTGAATGACATTCGTGCGTAACTAGTTTTGCACTCTTGAAAACTGTTTAACTTGTTACCATTGTGGGACACGATAACATTGAACAGTTTCCCGAAACAGCCCCCTCACGTCGCGTCGTCATTCTTACCGATCAATCTACTAACGGGTCAATATTAATTGTCAAACAATCAAAAGAAGAAGAAGAAAAAGAGAGTTGAGAGCTGAGCGTGATCCATCGGCAAGCTCGTCCATTTGTTCGTCGACCGTAGTCGTTGTTAGAACTCGCGAGGACGTTATCCGTTTGAGTGTTTTTATCCTTTTTTATATATTTTTTTATTATTATTTTTAAATTTCAGTCTGTTTGCGCACAGTGTTGTGTTGGTCAATAAAAAAACATTTTGATTTGACAAATTTGATATCAATTTGAGTAGTTAATTTTTATTTTGGAAATTCTGTGACTTTTTGACTGTGTGTTAGATAGTTCTAATTGTTTGTCGTATGAACGGCTACGGTGATCTCGCTCTGCACAATATGCTTCGAAGTACCGCAAGCAGCTTTCTGGAAAACCGCAGATTGATATTTGATTTTTCCGGTAAATCGCATTCATACCTCGAGTGAGTATTCGTTTTGCAAATTGTTTTTTACGTTGTTTTTTTAGCCCACCAGGATTGGTAATGATTGCGGCTTCAGTGGATTAGTTTTTTTTTTCATATTGATTTGCTTTTATCTTTTAATTGTAACAGAAAGTGTGCGTGTGTTTGTTTTTGGAATTCCCATGTTGAAAAGATTGGCAATCGATTGACTGCGTCAAAAAGTGGGGTTAAGCGTTTGGCCATTCTTTGCTCATGAAATGGGGGACTTGTGCGATGGAAGTGGCGTTGACGTGGACCGTTACAGTCTGCTGTTCATAATTACTTTTCCATGACCATAAAAGTGGCGCTGGTGAGAGCTCACGTGGTGGTCATGGCCGCCATGAGTTATAATGCCGGTCGTTGTGTCGCATGGGACCTCTTAAAGAATAATTAAATGTGAGTTCCCCTTCGTGGAACTACAAGGGTTGTTTTGGGATTTAGAACTAAATCTGGGGTTGTTTTGTTGCTGAGGTATTTTTTCCACCTTATTTTCTTTTTGGAGAATTAAACCAACATTTTGGGGGAGTTTGTCACGTGTTTTGTTGGCCAACATAGCCAGTAAGTTGAAAACGGAAATGGAGAGGCTGCCATTGATAAAGTTTAAGTGTCATCAGACTCTCTGGGGATTGCCGCATAATTTATGACACTGTTATCGTCATTCTGCGTCCATTCAACTGAGTGCTGGAATACTTGTGCCTGAGGGGGGTGTACATTTTTTGTTCACTTTATCATTTTGCGGAAGTCTTTGTTTTTGTAGAACATTTAGGATGTCATGTGAAGAGGTTTTTTGGCTGTATTATAATTAAGAGCTAAGGTGTTCTTGTTTTGTTTGTTTGTAACATTTCCTTTGCCTAAAACAATTTCCTTTATTTCTATATTTATTTATTTTTAATCTAAGCTTTCTACTTAATTGCTTGCTCTTTGAGCCGAGCGCTGCCTGAGATTCAATGACACATTTAAAAAAGTTTTAACACTTCATGTCTGTTCAAAAACTTGTGCGCATCTCTTCATCATAATCCGGTTCTTGGTCCAAATTGCACAGTACATCACGTGTTTGTGGCATCACAGGATTAGTTTTATCAGAATCCCTGATAACGATTTGAATAGTCGACTTTATTGGTTTACTGTTATGTTTAGCACCTACAGGAAGGGTACTTAAATACACTCGAGGTCAACTAATTATAAATTTTAAAACAAACAGCGTTCTGCCAAAAATTAGAAAGTGCAAGTGTGTTTGGAAATGAAAAACATATCTTGCACTTAGTTCATGCAATTTAGATATTTGATTTATAATAATACAAAAAATATAATTATTAATAGCTATGTTTGCATTCTTTGGTTGATTTCGTCGATGGCAATACTTTTGCTTCGTGTTGCCGCTGCCATTGAAAAGTAAAAGTTTATTTAGTTAAAAACAGAGATAAGAGTGAATTGATCACTTCAGCAAATAAAATAGAAATTACCTTTCAATCATACTTTGTCTGCTTGAATAGGAACAGTTTTAATCAGTAGAAGAAAGAGTCGAAATCATTTCTGTTTTTATTTGATATAGAAAAACTAGTTTCCGGACATCTAAAATTTTTTTTATCTCAATGCTCTAGTTATACAAAAGCACAGAGCAGTCTGCAGGCCGCTAAGGAAATGATTGAAACAGTTCTGCAACGATTTTAAATTCAGGTGTGTTTGGTTTCGGCTTTTGGCCATGGTTGACATCTCATAAGATAACTTGTTTTCAACTTTATTTTTTGCATTCGCTTGAAATTCGCAGTATTTTCTTCAACATTTGTTGCTCTGTAAACAAGTTGGGCTTAGAAGCTTGCATCATAATACTGATTTAAGTTTGATGGATTCATATCATAATAATTTACATTATTCTGAAGATAATTTCCAAAATATTAAAAGTTAAAACAATAAAACAATTTTGATAGCACTATTGAAACGATCTTCACATTTCTTTAAAAATGGCGTTAATTGAAAAAAAAAATGTAAACATGGCTTAGACAATTTTAAAAACATGAAAAATCATTCTAGGAAATGCAGCCAGAACTAAAGCTTTTTGGCTTTTTTTGAAAAAAAAAACTTGCTGAAAGTTGCTTCCATCATATGAAAATGTGTTTCTTAGATACGCAAGCCTGTAAAAAAATATTTTTTTGTTCTTCATGAGCTGGGTTGTGAACTTCGCGTTCATCACTTCTGTATTTTTAGAAAATTTCACTGGCTGTTTTTAACCTCTTCAAAAAAATGTTTCAAGATGGCTATCAGCAAGGCGATAAGGATATACCTGGCTAAGCTTTAGCATTAAATTTCTGTTAATGTAATTGATTTCTTGAAGCAACTGAATAATAATAAGAGCTCAATTACTCAAACCAGCTGACAGAGTTAGGTTAAGGGAAGGAATTGTGTAGTTTTAAGAAGAAAACTCACTTTCTTCTCGATTTAGTTGTTGAATCTATTTAAACACTTTCGACGCGGTTGGACCTCAAAAAGAAATGCGAAATGATGATACGCATTGTCATGTATTTGACATTTATCGAGCTTAATCTCACAAAGGTGAGTAGAAAGTATAATGAGCAGAAAATCGGTATTTTACGAGTACAAAAGAAAGTCGTTTGATAGAGAATCGAATGAGCAGTTTAAAAATAAACTGACTACTGTCTTAAGGTGGTTGCCATACACTGAACGTATAGGCCCCGCTTACTTTTAGGCATACCACTCATTTTAACATGCCGTTGATGTTGAGTATAACAGCTATATGTAAAGAACCGCAACTTCCATCTCCTGACCATTTCTCAACACCCAATTTCATTTTTCTTCTCTTTGGAAATTTGAATGGACTTGTGAATTTTGGCAAGAGGCTTTGACTTCTGCAATTTACACGTAGTTTCAAAACTTTAGATACGGTATAGCTGGGTGCATTTTCAGGCAAAATGGTAGTAGGCCATTTATGTCATTATATGAAAAAATTCCTTTAAATATATCAAACCACTCATGAGCCTAGGAAGCTTGGTATCTGTTCTTTTCTCCGAATGTGAAATGCCAGATATTGAAAAATTTGAGAAACTTTTTATTGAGTCTGCGACTGCGTTTCTCACTTTGGATTTGATTAATTTGTAAGAATTTGGAAACTGATGAAGCCAAATCTGCTAACGTGTCATTTTAAATGGGCACAATTTTAAGAGCATTTTTTACTGAATGTTTTTGTTTGCAGAATCTAATATTGTTAAGTTACCATTCGAAAAGTATGGTCTCTCTGACATGACCGATTGGGTCTTAGTGCACGACAAAATCATCGTGTACTTCATCTGCAGTTCTACCCTTTTAGTTAAGGAGAACAAACTTTCTATATTCGAGCAAAGTAATTAATTCATTATATTAAAAATTAAAACTTAAAATGCAAACATTTTTTAACTGTTTAGATATTATGATGGCAAAAAAGCACTGAATATTATTTTTGTATTTATCGTTTAAATGAGGCATTCAAATAAAGAGAAGGCTTTTTGACGTTTGTTCGAAGATTCAACGTACCATTCTTCAATTCAAAAGAAAGCACCTACTAAACCTATTTATCTCTTCTTTTTTTGTAAAAGATATATTTTTCTTTGACTTCGTTATTTACAATTTAAATTTTATACAAAGATATTTTTTTTTTTGGGTTTCATCAACAATCATTCCATTTACACAATTTATTGTAGAAGTAACCTTTATTTGAGCTTGTATTTTTGTCCCTTTATGTGTAACAATGTTCTTTGTTGTTCAGGAATTGAAAGCACCCAAAATACACACATTTTTTAACATTCAACCTTTATAAAAGTGTCCCACATTAACATCTTAATACACACACCAGCTAACCCACAATAGACCTTTATATAGAAAAATGTCCTAACGTTTTTTTTTTGTGTTTGCGCTTTTGTATTTTCAGTGCGTTTGGTATGAGCGACAGTACCAGCAACAACGATAGCCTACCGAATAGTCCGATCAATAATAACAATAGTACCCTATTGAATAATAACATTAGTGTATGCAACAACAATAGCGCCAGCAGTCCAAACAACAACAATAACAACAATACGAGCAATGCGAATAAAAATGTGCCGACAGACGCACTTGTCCGCATGGACACATCGGATACCCCATTCGAGGACGAGCCAGATCCGGATAACATAAAAATGTTTGTTGGCCAAGTTCCAAAGTCAATGGATGAACGGCAACTGCGAGAGATGTTCGAGGAGTTCGGACGGGTCCATTCGATTAATGTCCTCCGAGATAAAGCGACCGGAATCAGCAAGGGTAAGTTGACATTTTCAATTACCTAATTAAAAGTACATAGAAGATGGTTTTGGGGGCGGTCTGTGTTGAGTACCTACCCATGGCAATGGTACGCCAGGGAGTTCCTTTAGAATGGCATAAATTTGAACTTTAATTTTAAGGGTTCAACATGAAATGTATTTTATTGTTTGGTTGTTATTTTCATGGGCACTAAGCGGGGGTTGTATGCGAGGGATTACTTTTTGGCAAGTGTTGAAGGGCAATCTTTTTGTTATTTGAAAAAAATAGGAGATCTCCTATCCACTTTGTTTTTATGTTCGTTTTGTTTAATTACTTGGGCTAAAGTGGAATGAATTAAGTATGCTGCCAAATTGGTAACTACTTTACATATGCCATATTTGTTTTTATATTTAAAAATCTCGCACAAACGAAGAAGGCCGATTGGACCATTTAAATATACCCATTATTTAACTCGTTTAAGTTCCAATTAGGGACATGGATCTCCCATAAATAAGAGAAGTGCATATTTGGTCTTTAGAACTGATTAACCAATTTGACTATTGCATGTTGTGAGCCTAGATTAGAAGTGTGGCTGGATTATTTCTTTCAAACAGTACAAGCAATTCTTGAAATATCAAGCCGTGGTTTAAAACTTGGATTAAATTTTGTTTAAGATCGCTACACGAATCGAATTCGAATAGTTACTGAGAATTTGTTTTAGTCTTGATTTAATTTACTTCATTCGTTCTTTATTCGACATAAATAGACTCTGCTTTGGAAGATTGCTTCATCACTTTAGTATTACGTTTTGTTAATGGCAGACTTACAAGGCGGTAAAATTATCACAACAGATTGTCATCCAATAAGCTATGCTCCTATGGCTAGTGGTCCGCCTTAATGTTAATTTAATTCCAAAGTATGAAATGACTACGAGATTCGAAGACTAGATAAAAGTTTAAGACTCGCTCCAAGACAAGTTCCTATGACCCTTCAACTGATCTTATTCAAAGGGCTTTGATTTTAAGAAAATTCTCCCTTCTTCTTTTGTAAAACTGGAGTTCAAGACTCGAGAACGTCCTTTTCTTCGAAGATTAATTGTTTAATGACGGTAATATTGTTATTTGTATAATTTTAACCACGAAAGGTTCCCATATGAACGTGTCTTCGTTCATACATACATATTTTGTAAGACGTTGTCTGGATTTCTAGGTTTAAGCTTTGGAACGAAAACGGAAAATCTTGAAAATTAAAGAAATACTTAAACAATAAGCAGGAATGAGTTTCAGAAATTGTAACAAATTTCCCGTCCTGTTCCAATCTTTTTAAAGAAATTCAGCATTTTAACAGTTTCCTATTACCACGGAGAACTAGGCTTACCAATCAAATCAATCCTGATGCGCATTTCGACCTTGTATCATAAAAGATGAGGTCTTGTTTTACCGCTTCGCTTTTAAGGGTACAATTTAAATATTCTTCTGGCCGAAGGTGTTTATTTGTATATAGATTCGTTCTACCAATTTAAGCTACTTGAGCTTTGCATAACCATAAAGCTACATAAATATTGATCTGTAACCTTTGGAGCGCTTTGTTAAATCTTATCCTTCACACACCATCAATCCAATTGTTATTAATAATTTTACTAAGGTTGCATTAAAGGACGACGAGAATTTAAGATCCCAGATCAATTGTACAATTGTATTGTCGAAATCCCAGCTGTGACCTGTAAGCCCATCAGTGATATAAGCGAAGAGGACTGAATACCCTGACGGACAGAATCTGGTCTACAGCCTACTCAAAATTTTGCAAAGCAGGCTTTAAGTGCAGCTTGGGTTTCGGGGCAAATGCGCTACTCTTTTGCTACAGTGTCGCGATCACTACTGCAGCGCACATTAAGAATATCTTTCTGAAACACAAAAGCCAGAAAAACTGGATTCGTTCTTCTTTGGAGTTTATCCCAAGTCTAATAAAACCAGCCACAAAAAAACCGTCTGTGCACAGTATGGTGTCGCTGACTTTAAGCCGATCTTCAGAGTTAATAATTAAACAAAGAGCCTCAATTTGCAACAAAATACCAGTTTCGCGGAGTTGCAAGAATACAATAACAAAATTAATTTTTCTATATTCATCTTAAAAAAGGTCTGGCACGAATAAAACTTTTAGAGCCTCGAATAACGTCATTTTACTCGCTTGATAAACGGTTTCACAGCGTTTGAGAAGCGTTTTTTGAGTTCACCACGAGTTTAACTGCGAAATCCATCAATCTAAGTCCCTTCCTGGATGACCCTTTTTACAATACGAAACTTTTGATGCCTCTATGATCTCCAAGTTAATTTCAGATCGTAACAAGAACATTGTTTCTTAGTTTTGGCAACGTTTCTCTGCTTTCATCAATTGTTGGAAGCTTAAAACTTCTTGCTTACAAAAGGTGAACCTGAGTGCAGCAACCTATCAGAAGATGGTATTACTTTTGTGAATGGCTATGATTGGAGGACTAGCCGTGGAGCTCCTCAAGATCTTGAAATAAGCGAGGTTATATTTCTTCGAAAGATTTTTGGTCGAAAGTCATCATGAGGGAGGACGACCATTTCCATCTGAAAGGAACGTACTTAAACAAAATTAAAGCTTCAAGAGCTCTGAGCATCCACGTTATTTAAAAAGAGCCATTATATTCACTTTAAATCATTGCGCGGTGCGCCATACATGCCGAAGGGCCATCAGACGCGTTGGACGTTTTAAAGATTGTGTTTTTTTTTTTTTTTGTAGATATGCAATGGTTGCCAAAATGTCCAGATTTGATCACTCCAGACTAGGTTACTCGAGAAGTTTTTGTTTTTTTGTTGAAGTCACTGGTCCATGAGAGGAAGCCAAACAGCTCTCAAACGAAATATTCGCCAAAAGTCTGAAGTTCCCGCCGAACTGGTTGAAAATGCAGTAAAAATGAAAGTATGCTATGGTTCATCTTTATATGTAACAAAAAACCATGAAATTGCGTGAAAACATCGTGTGCTCCTTGTGTCCATCGTACACTATGGACAGTGGTGATAACCCCCCTGCATAGAAGTTTTGGGCCTCCTGAGTTGTTCGTCTTCATACGTTATTTTTGCTGTCCGAGTAATCCACACGCAGTTCCGTGGTCATCCTCGAGGTCCAATTTCATCACGTTAAACAAATCTTTCGAAATGAAGGCTCATTGCTCACCATGCCGTGGCATAATCGGATAATGTAACAATTATTATGGACAAATATATTCCGAATCCTAACCCCACTTTCGGAGGTTAAAGCTTCTAAAGGCAAATACCCATTCCAGTGTCATTCAATTGATTGTTCAACATGAATACAATGCCAAAATACAGCTCACAATAATTTCTCTTATTCTCCATTTCCTTTGCCTTTCATCAACATATCCAACGATGGCCCATTCATCGAGCGATGTCCGCCTGGAAATGCCCATTCATCCGGCACAAAAATATCAACCATAACCCAAGTGACAGATATCCCCTCGGGGTCACGAACTAAGTGAACAATTAATTATACACCAAATGGGTGGGCAATCACACTGACATTAACCCACTATCAGTCTTCTTCAATGGACCCTCCAGGGTATACAATTTTCCTTTCACCACTTCCTTCAACAAGGGACCAAGGACAGAACAGCACAAAAAAAGCAGCAAAAAAAAAAATTATGAACAGCACTGAGAAAAGAAAAGAATGCCACGACTACCACATTGAGTTCGGGCAACAAAAACAAAATTGAAAGGATTTCAACAAGCGGTAAGCATTCATCATTTCGATGCGGCACAGCAAGGACATCACCAACGTATTGTAATACAATATTGTGACTCAAATGGCCCGAAACGAAATAAACGTCAGAAACATTTTGATTGCTTTCACATTAGTTTGCCTCCATACTTTATCAGACACACACACTAGCATGCAAAACCACACAATATGCCCCCCAAACAAGTACAATGAATTAGAAGTATCTCAACCTTATATGACCTTATTTCCCTCGTCATTCTTACGTCTGCAACTTACATGACTCGAAAGGATAACGCAAAAAAAAAATAATAAGAAAGAAAAAAAATCTCATATAAAGAAGGTCTTATAAATCCTGGAAGGAAATAATAAAATGCGTGTGCATATGACGGTCCAATTGTACATTGAACAAGAGAGCGAACAAAAAAAAATGAGGGAGAGAAAGTCAAAGGATATCCTCGATCAGAGCAACCCCCCAATGGGAAGCAACCGACTCGACTGTCCTACTTCTAACCGCACTTTTGATTTCACAATTTAAAGAAGGCAGAAATTTATGCTTCCTTTCTGCTTCTTGTTCATTATTTTGGCTAAAAGAAGCGAGTTTCATTATTTACGACTTTCTGGTTCAGCAGAGGCTACCAAATGTGACCAGATACTTTGGATTCGAACTTTCCCATAGATTTTAGCCCGCTTGCAAGTTTTTTTTTTTGTTTTGCTAAGCTCTTTATTCTCCAACCTTTGGCGTTTTTATCCTTAAGCAAAAAAAATAATAAAATAAAAGAAGAAGTGAGAATACAATAAAATTTATCTTTGTGTCTGCAAAATTTAAGGAGCAATTTTACGCAGGATTCATCGAAAGCAGGTCGGTAGAGGCAAGCAAAATAGGAGCGCGAGCGAGAGAGTGAGGGAAAATAAATCGACGGTAGAAAACTTTATTCCAAATTGTTTTATCCTGATTTATGAGTTCCACTTCAGCCCTATTCACTGCTCAACTGTTTGACAGTTGGCCATACGATTTACGAAGGTAGCCAAAGTATCCTTTTAGGGAACAAACCGATAAATTCGACTAGACAACAGTATGTCACCAAAGAAGAACGTTGTGAACTTTATCTTGTAATAGATTTCGCAAATAATGGAATCTATTAAAATATATCAAAGAAGATGGAAGCTTATTTTCGTCTTCGACTTACAGGGACTTTATTTTCAAAAGAGTCCTGTAACATTGCCTACTTTTGTGAAGCCCCAATATTTCATTTTATAACGCCATAGACACGAATGTTGTATGCAGTTTGTAATGAAAGCAACTTACATTTTAACGCGTTTCTTGTTCACGTATAAAAGTTTACATTTGGTCCCTATATTAAGGAAGCCTGTTGTAGAACTGCGTGAGCTTTCAATCATTGATTTGTCTGTTCGCAATTTTGTTTAAAGATTTTCGTATCTTGTTGGAATCGTCCTCATAAATATGTGCAATGGAACCTCCTACTTTAGTTTTATCCCTCGTGCGTACAGTTCCGATCCAATTCCGAGACAATTCCTTGTGGTACCCCGTCAGCGAATTAGAGCGTACATTAGCGTATTCATGTTTTCCAAAGAATCTCAAATCTATTATTTCGTTTTTCGTACACACAAAAAAAACAAGCTCTATGTTTTTAAAATTATGTGGAAAAAAAGCTGCCCAGTTAGTTGCGTCATTTGATTTCAATCGCCGATATGCAACAAACAATAGCTTTTGGCCAAGGTAGGAGTTGATGGTAAAAATTGTGGAGTGTATGTTCATAGACCCGGCCTTTGACTCGCTGTAGTTCACCAATGAATTAAATTTACACATGGTCCATCACTAAATTGATGCAGTAAGAATCTTCACTTTTAAATAACGCCCCAACAGGGAACGTACGGTATTCTTCTGCCCACCGCAGCACTAAGAAAAGGCATCGCACTACCCTTCCACTTCATAACTGTCAGTTTTTTGAAAAAATCCAACACCGAACACTTTTTTTGCAATTTTCGAAGTATGCCTGTCAGAAGAAGAATCTGCCGAGGTAAAGTCTCACGCCTCTTGGCAATTTTATTTCATAGGTTTCGAAGATGCCAATGAAAGCGCATATTTGGCTTTTTCTGAAAATTAGCTTTATTGTCTAGCAAAACTGACAGTCTCTTCTGTGATCTTTTGTTTGGGATTCAAGAGTAGTTTCTAAAGCACTGTCCAAGTGATATTGGTTGGGACGATTTCTGGTCGTTTGGTGTTTTTCCCGGCTCCATTATCCCTTCTACGAATTTCTATAGGATTCTAACAATTTTATGAGTTAATCTGGAGCAACGGAACAGAGGCTTTATAACCGATAAGGCTCATGTGAAATATCAGATTGTAGTAGCGATTTAAGCCTTCTTCAGCTGTGAAGCTACAAGCAACGTCGAGACATATTGCCTTCAAACTTCAAAAAGGAATTTTCTTATTTCAGTCGAAATTAAGTACGTGTTACTTTTATTGGTGGAGAGATCTAGAATTTCTTTATGATACTCGATTAAGCATATGGTTATTTTTCACTTAATTTTCCGGCTGAAAATCATGGGAGGATCAGAGCCTGAGATAGAATTTTCTTCCCTCCTGCAGGTCCTGAGAATGTTGCTTTCAGCTTTTAAGTGACTTTGAGCTTTGAACCTGATGTTCGGCCTCGCCGTCGCTCTCGAGGCTTGCGGTTTGGATTTGAAGACTTTTGCTATAAACATTGGTTCACTTCTCAGCATCCCAGGGACAAGGATCGTAAACGGCTGCCGCTTGGTTGTGAGCAATCGTCCTTATCCTGATTGAGCTTTTCCAAGCCATTGGATAAGTTGAATTCTCCAACCGCAGAAAAACCTATTTTATTATTATTATTATTATTATTTATTTATTATCAAGTAATTAATACAATTGACAATAATGAAGAGACAAAATTGAAGAGCGTGTATGATTTGTTGTTGATAATCTGGCATGACATAAAGTGGTCTATCGTAATTTTTTTATAACTCGGGGTTTTATTATTAAAAGTCTAGAAAGTAGTCGAAAAAAGGTTCCGAGCTCACACTAATTCCGCACAAGCTGGATTAAAGTACAGTACGTTTTTACAAATATATTGTCAGAAGTCCCCGTCGATCCCGCACAAGACTTGTCTTATATCCGAGGTCAAAAATCACAATTGTTTGTTTTTTGCTTTTATCTCAGAAATGGTGAGCACTATTTACTGGAAAATCGAACGGGAGAAAATTTACAGACCATTTTCGAGTTATCGCGAAACCGTACGAAAGTTGTATTAATAATTACATAAAAATATTTCCGCGATTTTTTGAACGTGGCTTCCTGATACTGAGGACGGTATATATACTTCACTGTATATTTGATCGAGAAAGTACAATGGGACAATATTTAATTTAACAAATGAAAATTTCGGCAGCATGATAATAACATAAATTCATCATCAAATTTTACACATAATTCTACATTGTCATTTGTCAGTACATTGTACATCCACAAAAATCTTCATCTTGATGCTTCTGGAGCAGATGGACGTAAAGTCTGGATTGGCTCCAAAATATTATTAACAAATTTGCAGCCCCAATCTTCAGGATTTAGTTCATTGCCCATGCACAATTGCACTTGGCAAAAAATAAGTATTGAAAAATAGAATAAGATGTTGAAGACAGACAAGATAGAAAATGCACTTGTTTATTGTTCCTTGTATTTTTCATAAAAGTCGAAAATCTATATTTGTCTATCGATTTCAATTTTTCGGAGCTTCATGTATAGCAAGGAGAAAGCGAATTTCGTAGGTGATGATGACATCTGTTGAAGAGTTATTATTTGTAAATACTTCTGCGTTTTCAATCAAATCATTACGTTTTTCAAACAATTTAAATACAGTATCTTTAACCCTCTTGCAAATTGCTGATATCATTTCGCAGCCAGTTATCGCAAGTAGGAATAAAATATGAAGTTGACAATTCGGATATGCTGTTAAACTTTATGAAGAATATATAGTATATCTGTTTGAATTTGAGCTTTTATAGGTTTTAAAAAGTAAATTATTTTATCGCTTGGAGTTCGTTCAGTCAGAATTACTAATAAATCAATATCTTCTCCGACAATGACAGTTGAATTAGTGCTACCGAATTGTTCTACAGCGTTTTTAATAATGAGAAATTGTAGTTGGTATGTTGGAACAGTCGTTCTTCGATCAATGATGATATCAGATGATGAATATTTTTTTTTAGTTCTACGACGAATTCACCAGCTTTGAAATTTTCGCGCAGTCAGTATAGCAATCAAATATTATGGTCAAATTGTTACCAAATTACATTTGTCTTAATACCATCGAATATGTCCTCTCGATCCCATACATAGAAGCAAACATTCGAATAATTTTTCTTAAAAGGATGGCCTATCGCGATAAATCGAGAGCGGTGACTCGTTGTAAAAAAAGTACCCAGACGTAGAAAATTTTACGATCTAAAAACTTTTTCGCGTTCATTTTTCTAGTAGCTCTCATCGTTTTAGAGCTACACGCAACAAATAAAAATTTTTGACTTTTGACCTCGAATAAAAAACATCGCATGAGGCTGATCGACGCGGACTTTTGACATGTAATAGTAGTTGCAATTACATATTCAAGGTCTGTACCTGTATTTCAGAAGTTCAATGAATATCAGTCTATAATTACAACCGAGTAAAAGCAACCCTGATAATTGCCAACTTATGCTTCTGTTCGTATCCTTAATCAGAAATTTTTTATAGTTTCGTTTCAGCAAAACCAGGCGGATTCGGCTCCTGGTAGATGGTATTCGCACAGCTCTAGGAACTCTCAAGTCTTGGATTGTCACTTATGCATCCTTCTCCTGATGCATTTCTTGCACTCAATACTGTTCCCGTTTTGAAAGAAAGTAAACTAAACTTCCCTTTTACGGCATGTCACTCGTTTCATTTGCTTATGGAAATCTCTGGTTCGTCCGTAGGGCGAAGAACTTCATACCTACTTCTCAACAACGTAGAAAGGATGTCATGTCCTTTGGCCAAGGCAAAGAAAGAGCGAGTAAAATTCACTTCCTAATCTCACAAAACTCCCAGCGACATTGATTTATTTCGCTTTGTTCGATTAATTCGTTTTATTTGTCGCTTTCCTTGATCTCCCGACCCTTAGTCCTTACTCTTCCCAGAACTGATGCTCAATGACAACGTGTCTACTTCCCCCGTTGTTCAACTCCTTTTATGAGCGTGCACCGATACCGAGGATACAGTACTGGGTTGAAGTTCATTCGCTTTGTTAAGTTAGAATTCCTGTTCGACAGCAGTCACTATCGAATTGGGTCAACAACACGATGGAACGATGAAGGGCGGCGTCTTTGGGGCGTAACACCCCAAACTGGAATAGCTGCCCTCCCAAAACACTGCAGCAAATCGACCCCAGAAAATCTTGGTGTGTTGTGTGGGCGGCGGCAGAGGAGGAGAAGAGAAATTGATAATGATTTCCTGTCGAACACAGGAGAGAAATTATCCGAAAACAATTTTCCGACCCGTAAGGACGAACCGATTCCGACATGATACTAAATTGGCGTTAGCTCTCGCTTTAATGTCGAAATGTGAGGTGGGTTGCCCCTCGGGGCCATGTTACCACCATGAGGAATCCAAGCAACCAACTGATACGTCGCGTCGCCGCTGACGATAATGCACAACGTTTTGTTGTGATGTTTCTTCGCGTCTGGTTCCCCTCTCCAGTGTCCTGTGTTCCTCATGCGCCTCTTCTCGGGTTTCGCTACAGAAGCTCGATGGGAATGGCATTTCGGGGGCAAAATAATGCCCAAGCAAATCGATGGCGGAAGACAAAGTGATTGTAGAGTAGAACAAGCGTCTGGAAAATTAGAGAAAATTAAAATCGAGGTAAAACTGTTCAGCTTAATTTCGAAAGTGATGTTTGTTCTTGCCTGTTGTTGCGCCGCGTTTGGTTGGGTGGGAGGATGGCCAATACTTTCCGTCCTACTTCAATCACTTGCAGCTAGGATGTGTTATATATTTTTTCCTTTGTCTGTGAGGCTTGCTTCTGTTGTTTTTTTCTATTTTCCCGGGGAAATTGGGTTGGCTTTCTAGTTCTCTTGA
Organism: Orthonevra nobilis; assembly: GCA_963555765.1. Classification (NCBI taxonomy): domain Eukaryota; kingdom Metazoa; phylum Arthropoda; class Insecta; order Diptera; family Syrphidae; genus Orthonevra; species Orthonevra nobilis. The sequence goes on from OY743224.1 coordinate 143,464,519, forward strand.
TGAGTCATACAATGGTTTAGTAAAGTGCTCGCTGCTGCGTTTGGCTTTTTCTAATCTTTTCTTTTAGTTTTTTTTTTTGCTTTTCTGTTTTAGCAGCGAAGGGTAGGAGGCATGTGAGCAAGTGCTCATTTCGTGCATGGAGAGTTATTCGGTCAGGAAAGGTTATTCGTTAAGTGCTTTTGTCCGTTATTGTCGTACGTGGTCTAGTTTTGTGCGTTTCAGGGCGGTTTTAAGTGCAGAATAGAGTTGCAAGGTTGTTGGCATAACATAAGTTTTCACTTTCCAGGAAAAAAGGTCACTTTTCGACCGGAATAGTTTTAGTCTGCAGGGGGGTAGCAATGAAAGTTACATAAATATTCATTTAAAGTTGCCACAGACGAACTGGCATGAATATGCAAATGAGTGTGGCGTCAATCAGGGTTTAGCCTTACTCAGCATTGATGATTACGAAAAAGTTGTCTCACTCTATATCTACAACAGTGTTTAGTTATCGGGAGATATTTTATTTGATGAATGACACAACCACATTAAAAAAGGGTTAGTTTCCATTTTTTAAAGGAAAAGGTTTTTGACAGATGTCAACAAGGATTTTATGTTTTTTCCAGCATTTATATCTTCAGAAACATCAAACCAATTAAAATTTAAGGTACAAAAAAAATAAAAAATTATAATTGACTAGTTACAAGTCATCACTTAGCTTGGGACCATTGGCTTAAACCTCGCAAAGGCCCCGTTTCATAATAAGACATAAACAAAAAATTCGACACCATGATTTGTCTTATGAGCAGTGTCCAAGGGAACGATAAAATATATTTTTCTTGATTTTTTGCCCACAGCTCTCATCCACATCACCCAAATCTTTTACATAGTCCTAGTAGGAATATGTCCTGCAGAAGCAGGCAAAAATCCCGCACGTTCTCAAATCATCTAGAGATGATGAGGTGAATTGAGACCAAGATAAATGCTGCCATTTTTATGGAGCCTGTTTTCAACAATTTAAGACAAGCCCATTGGTGCATTTATAGAGACGAATAATGTTTTAACGCGCACCCAATCAGTGTTCTGAAAAAATCAAAGTCATGATGTAATTTTAACAAAAGTCATCGACGATGGATCAAAACAAATCATGCGTCTGTTCTTACTTACTGTTCCTTAAATTATTAAATGACTAAACAGCAAATGGGCTGTCGATTTTTCTGGAAATGTATCTGCTTTCCTTTGCACTGTAGTGAGTGTTTCACAGGGAACCATATCTGGACAAAACCATAAAAATCACAAATTACTGATCAACTCAAACGATTAAGGTTGGATTGATAAACGCAACATTGTGGAGATAGTTTTAATTTACGAGTATTTTTCAATATAGTCTCATTTCAGTTGCATAAACATCTTCCAAAGGTTTTTCTACACTTTTCAAGTCTTTCAGAAAACACGGAGATCACCTAATTGTTCGACTTACATATGTTGGTATATATTTTGCCGCGGTGCCATGTTTCCATAACAAAAAAAGCAAAGTATAGCCGAATGATCGTTTTTTTCGTTCTTCGAGTTCTTCAAGTATTCAATCAGATTAGCACACTGCGAATCCCAAAACAAGGTGGCCGCCAACATTCCCAATGATGCGATGGCACGATCTTTGCCTTTGCAACTTGCTCTCCAGTATAAAGTACTGAGACGATGTTTCATCAACGATTAATGAAACATGCATGGAGAGTATCGAACTGCCGTGTACGTCTGTGTTGTTGTAGTCTTGAGTCAGAAAATGAAGAATTAATCGCGCTAATACCATTCTCATTCCCGATTCTTCGTGCAGAATAATCCTGTACTCCTTCGAATGAGAATTCCGTCAACTCAACTGACTCGGGCACCATAACTCAGCGATATCCAAACTTGATTATACATTTTGTTCATGTGTTAGGCATCTATAATGATGATCACTAAAAAAACCAATGATCGGACTCGATAAGACTTGGAAGTCAGCGAAAAATTGACTAAGAAGTGGCCGACAAGAGAATATTTACAAAGACTTGAAGAAGAGTCGGTGAAAAAACGGAGGCCTCGTTACATTTTCGTTGATGATATTGACAATTGAAACTGTTCAAAATATTGACGTAGCTCTGGACAATAAGTCCTCTTCCCATCCAATACGTGGGAAATTTGCAGGATGTGTCTTGGCTTCACCCACTTGTTAAACCAGCTACAATTTTACTATTACCAAAATAAGGCAGCTTAAAAAATGTTGGAAAATTGGGTAGTATTTCAATGATCCTTATTTCTTGCATGCAGTGAATTGCATAAGATGCGATAAAAGGCTTGAGTAAGTAAGTTAGATCAAGAAAAAAAAATATCGATCGGGTGGTTGGAGAAATATTCTGAAAAATCACTTAAAATGGAAAGAAAAATTTTTTAAAATCAATGAAACTATGTACGTAGTTTTTCTAAAGTAAGAAGCCCATTCTTCAATCCAAAGTTCAGCTCAAGTTGTTTCGAGAAATAAAATTTCCAATTCAAAATTAAAAAAAATCATTTTATTTTCAAAAATTAATTAACTTTTAGGTAAATTATGATATGAGAGAATTTTCAGATTTTTAAATTTTATCTATTCTCCTTCAGCTTAGCGAGAGATTCCGTCTTACAATATCCAGATGACCTTTCTCCCTTTCTGTACTGTAGCATCCCATGTTCATCATGAAGACGGTTGTTAAGTCTTGTCAAAAGTAAATGGTTCAGCGTCCATTTTTTGACGACTCGAAATATCCGCCTTACCATGGCATCAATTCTTACGGTGAATAACTCAAGCTTCCCATAGTTTTGTATTAAAGATTTCACAAGCAAACTTGAAATAAATTTCCAATACAATGTCCTTGCAGATTTATGTGTGTTTATGTCAAACATATTCGTTTTATTTTAGGCTTTCTTGCCTTGAATAGGTTGGCGAGTCAGTTTTATTAAATTGAACAAGTGTTCCAAAAAAGAGTAAAATTTAGTAAATCCAGTTGATTTACAATCTGCTAAAAAGACCGACGGTTTGCTGGAAAAAATAAACAAGGGAAAAACCGCTCATTAAATAATTGATCTCAATTCCCAAACTAAGAAAACCCCAAAATGTTTTTGGAAAAAGTACCTTACACTTTGGCAGCATTTTTTTGGATTTGATTAAAAATATGTGAGAGTATCAAAAATTGAAAAACAAAATTGTCCTTTATAATGAAAATTTTCTTATTCAAAATTGTGACTTCGTAACTTTTTTTCTTTGTAACTTTTTTACCAAAACAACTTGGGTCATTCATAAAATTAAGGATGGGACTGTAGCCTTACCTAGTCGCTCTTGCCTCTTGACGCATTATATGCAAATCACCCTGTATGTTTATAGAGCAAAGCATTCCACGATTAATTATTTTCTCCCAATCCAAACATCCTTCAAAGTTTATCCACTTAATGAACATATATGAGCAATCATTTGTGCAGATTATCCTTGTTGCATGCAGCACGTAGGAATACGGGGGACGCACGGTTCTGCTCCACAATTTTCTAAAACAACTTAAAAATCTTAATCGCCAACAAATATAACTTTGCAGGGTCCAATAAACCATTTTTAATGCTAACTTAAAACCTGCGCGGCACACATGACATTGGATTCCGCCCTCACAACACAGTAAATTGTAAAATAAAAATTCATAATTCAATTGTAATTTCCCTGCAAATGGAATGTTAATGTCAAGTAAAATGCATTAAAGCGATTTCCCTGCGCCATTTTCCTGTCGTATAATCATAAACCATCATAAAACCAGACACAGAAACATTAAAATAAAGAACAAAACCAAGCCCCATGACGCGGTATGAAAATGTATATAGAAGGCCGCTTCGAAAGTCACAGCAGATTCGTCGTCTTCATTGCGCCCCCTTAGCCTTAACCAACTCAAATATTTACTCGTATTTTATCCTTTTTCACCGTTTTTTTTTTGTTTTCTTGCAGGTTGCTGTTTTGTGACATATTACACCCGAAAAGCTGCCTTAAGAGCCCAAGATGCCCTACACAATGTTAAGACCTTAAATGGGGTAAGTACCAACAACAAAAAAAAAACTCCCTTTTTAACCTTAAAACCAGAGCCTGAACGTAAAAATAATATTTCCAACTGTTTGGCGCGATAAAGGGTTTCTAATTTTAAACCGCTGCTGTCCCCCTCTCTTATCCTTTGAATAAAAAATTACCCACAAGGTGATTAATTTCAGGCTTTGCCATTCGAGAGTGATATACCAACTTGCGCGCTGCCAGGCCTCATTCAGGGTGCACCACAAATCCCCATTGCGCGAAAAGGAGAGAATATAACACGTCTTATCGTGGGGGAGCCTTTATTTCACTCCCTTCTCTATGGTCACTAATTAAAAACCAAAACGGGCAAGATTTATTACCAGATGTGGAAAAACCGACACAAGTCACGACAATCCACAATCCACACATGCACACACAGCACGCCACGCACATTGCGATTGTTTCGTGCATTGGTTGCGGAAAATCCAAGGATATCAAGGATATCATTCATTGTTTACAGTTACACTCAATGTTGTTAGCATTATCGAATGAGTTAATATTAGTTTTCTCATTTCTCAAACCATAAGCCAGGACACCGAGTCGCTGTTGTATGTACGAATATGTCTGTGCCTGTGGTTGTTGCCTGGTGTCAGTCCATCGGGAGGTTTGCAAAGGAAGTGCATTCGCAAGGATAAAGGACTGCATAATGGAATTGCATTATTGTTTGTTGGGGGGAATTTTCGCTGTTTAACTTTAACATGGGCACGCAATGGGCTTTTCAATTCTCGGTAGTTAGGGCGTCCTCACAGTGCATACAATAAGGACTTTGGCTAATGCATACAATTTTTCGAATGGCGGGCAAGTGGGCGGCACTGAAGGAAATGTGAATTTATAGAGGAATTTGTTTAAAAAAAAAACCAAAACAAAAAAAAAACAAATAAGGGACTGGAAAATGTGAAGGGAAATATTTTGCTTCGGGGTATTTTAATGGAGTCAGTAGCGGTAATTTCGTTACAACGGGAGAAAATTGCTGATGGTACCGGTATGTTATTTTCATTGAAGGAAAGGAATGTGCAAGGTCCTTCGTTCGTCTGTGATTTGTTATTGTTTTTTCTTGTTTTCAATTTCTTTCTTTTTTGTTCAATTCTCTTTTGCACAGTAACAAAAGAGTTAGAGTGTAATTGTGTAGAGTCCTTGAAATTGATATTAATATTGCGAGTGCTCGAGTTGAGTGGTGGGTGGGTGGCCGGTCGGCATGGCGCAGCGTGTTGTTCGTCTTTTTGTGATGGGTTTCGTCCTTGCAATGTCATTAATTTTCTAGATTTACTTTTAAAAGACATTTTGCATTCATTTATGTCAAGTTGCAGGAGTAAAAAGTCGTTTGTTATGTGTTAAAGTTAGTTAGAGGGAGTGTCTGCTTATTTTTAATGCACAAAAACAAAACCCAGACGTAGTCAAGACGAATGGGTGCAGTTTCTTTGTTTATTGGAACATGACTCATGCCTAAATCTGTCTGGGGTTTTCGATAGAAGCGTTTACAATCAGGTTTTGTCAGTATATTTTTATATGGCGGCTTTTAGATGAAACCTTAAAAAGACGAAAACGAATTCCTGTCATGCAGTAAAGACTGTGACTTTGCGTTTTTCTTCAGATGTGAAGTTCATAAAAGCGTTTCAATAAGGAAGGCATGAAATGTATGTCTTTCTAACTTTCAATTGGGCTTACCAACAAATGGCAGGGATAAAATAAAATCAAACAAGTATCAGCAAAGGACATGTCTCCCCAGGAAGAAAACAATCCCAACTTGTGTAGAATCGAGACTCTTTTCGATAGTATGGACTCCCTGCAATAACAAAATAATTTTGGGAGAATCCAATTTTCAAGGAAATATAGTATATATGAATATCTGAACCATCATTGATGAAGGAATTCATCAATGATGGTTCAGATTAAGAGTTTTCGTGTCCATACGATACTTTTTTTTTCAAAGAGCCCAGATTAAAGGGCAGTGGTCAGGAGTTTGTGTGCCAGTCCAAATTTCATGAGACAAATTTTGTCTCATTTTTAATTTTGTAGACAGCCAACAGCTTTAGCTATTTTCTCTTCACTGAAATGTTCGTTCACGCAGTCCCTGATTTGGAGTCTAGGACAAAGAACCCGACAATAATATCTTCCTAAAAAAGCATCCATCGCACTCTTGTATCTGGCCAAAATGAATGTGCTTCAAAGATGAATGAACTCCTTGATTCGCCCCATAACTCTCTATTTCCCAATGCATTCTCCCAACGGTCTGGAAGAAAAAGTGTGCGCTATCCAGATTCATAAGAAAAGTTCCAGCACACTTCCAATCCAACGTCAATGATGCAATGTTTGTCCACTGAAAATCCATTGATCTTAAACTCAACATGGATTTTGTAGAGGGTTTTCAAAAATTTATATCTAGATCCCCTATGATTCTCGGAAGGCGGGAATGAATGGAAATCAGTTTCAAGCGATTCTATTTTATCCTCAAAGCTCCGGCTTTCCCCACAGGTTTTATCGCTTGTACAAATCCTAGTATAACACTGGCAATATGTGCGAAAGGGCGTATTTTAAGTTCGCGTTATGGCTGGGTAAGTTGCTGATGAAGATAATTTATCGAATCGTTATATGTGTGCTGAAAATCGAATATCGCCAGCCAAGAAAATCGCCATACTAGAAGAATTGGCATCCGCTTACAGGGACTCCTGATCCGGTAAATCGGTACGGCTGAGTTGGCAAAAGTGTCTTTGCGCCTGCTCAATTTATAGGTCCCTGGTTCGAATCCTAGCTTTATCTGGTTTTCGAATCTTGTTCAGTCATCATTTGCCATTGAAATCAAATTAACGGTTCTTCTGTTAGGACCTAACACTGACAGCAGGATATTGACCCATGTCAAATAAATGACTACGAACTATGTGAATGCAAATAAATTAATATGAAATTCTCTGTCCTACCCACGGAGTAATAAAACCAAAATTCATTTCAGTTACCAACTCCTACACAATGTTTCAGTTTTTCTCTTAACCCGACAAATCCGGAAATGTTTTCAAAAGTTGAAAATCAATATTTAAGATGCTGGACTTAAGAAGAAACGAGTCGCAGGAATAGTGTCGAATGCCAGGGACTGGTAATTGTTTGTACATAATTGAAATTCTAGGCGATCTTCTCGGAACGGCTTCAGCCAGATAGAGAAAGGTGCCGAGACTGTTCACTCTTCCAAAAAAAAAACAACAAACGCAGATGGTTGGAAAAATAATGAAGACAATCTTCATCTCCATAACCGGAGTATACCATTTTTCAGTCTTAAGAAAGTACAACGGCAGGAGTGTTCGCAAATGTTGTGCTGCTTTGAATTTGACACATAGATAGGCATCGTTGTTTTCGATAAACCACCCTACGGTCATGATATACAACTTTTCTCAAGTTGAAAACAAAAGAAATTCGCGGAAGAATTAAGAAATAACATAAGCTTTCTTTTCGCTGCAAAATTTAACTTTCTTTAAAGGCATACATATTTGCATGATCAAAAACTTATGCTTTTGGTTAGGTTGGGTTATTTTTTCACCACAAGCTTTTTTTTAACCTGACAGCTCTTAAGTTCTCAAACAGTTGACAGAAACTTAGTCATGTTCGAGTTGTTCGTCCTATGCCTTCAAGGCAGAATATTGATGCTGTTTTCGAAATTATGTAACTTATTCCTCAACCACAACAAACATCTAAACATCTAAACATAGTTCGCGCTAGACTGAGGATAATTAAGCATAAAAGTTTTGGATTAATCACTTCCATGGCTCAAGTAACTCAAGCAACATAATTAAACCATTTTTCAAAGAGAAGCTGAAAGAAACGTGACACTCATGAAAACCGATGTTTTATGATCAGAAATTGAGGATTTGGACTTTGGCCACCTAAAATTATAGCAAATAAGTGCCACACAGGCAATCTAGTATCACTTTGTCTAATCAGTTCTTATTTAGATTTAGGTTCTCGAGAAAAATATTTGTCCGTCCATCTGTGAAATAGAGATCAAAACTTGAAAATAAATATAAAAAATTTTGTTGACAGAATGACCTGTTACCAATCTACTCGAGGCAGTCATTTGGATAAAATAATATTCCATAACTTAACAGACAGCTAACAATTTTCAAAAAAACAACAGTCATTGAAATATATTGAAAGTTTTTCTTATAACGAGCCCACGAACCACATTTTCAAAAAATTAACGTTTGCAGTTGCAGGCGACTGTTCAAAAATAGTTTCATTCTTATCGCTAGAAGCAAAAAGTTCGAATTTTACTTTGTTCGATCAAAACCGTTTATTAATTTTTTTTCCTTTGATCAATGGAGAGTCCTTTTTCTATTTTTTTTTCGCAAGCCTTATCATTGGCAGTTAAAAGGGACGTCGACCTTAAAATAAAAGAATTCAATCAAAAAATAAATGAATTTGAAAAATATTTAACAACAGCGTGTTTACCTTGGCAAAAAAAACCTTCATCGTGAAAGCTTTTTGAAACAAGACTACTCAGTGCATACACCCTTTTTGAATATTTTTCATAACAAAATATAGAGCTGCACAAAAACTGTGCTCCTGTAGAGATAGTTTCGATTTTTAGAAAGTCAAATACATGCTTTGTATCAGCTTCCAAGGCATCGGGGTATGATTGGGAAAAATATTCCAGCATGACATGAATCCTGTAACGAAAAAGAAAGCTAAAAAAAAGTTACCCTAAAATACTCGTACGTATGGAAGCCAAACAAAGCGTTGAACGAGAAAATGCTTGCAAGGCTTAAACAAAAAAAAGGGGCCATGACAGGAGTTGGCTGGAGGAAACGAACAGCACATCAATGCTGTCATCTGTTTGTGTTGCAAATTCGATGCAGCGTTAGCAAAACACAACTGAAAAGAGTTGAACTTTTTCATATTTCGCCTCGTTGTTTTTTGTGGACAGACAAGCAGTTGTAAAATCAACAAAATATCTCGGGTTCGAGATGTGAGCTTAATCCGGGACTTTGTGGCAGGCTCTTGGGGTGATGGGCATCCATATTCATGGAATGGACTATGCATATTGTATGATATCCGATTCATATTCAAGCGTTGTTTCACCATGGGGTGTCTGTAATCGAACATTTTGTGAGATTTGCGTTCATTTTCAAATTTGTTTTTTTTTTCGTTTTTCAAATCATACGAATACCAAACAGATGGGGCAAACAAACACATATGTTATTTGTTTGATTTTTTTTGGTAGTTCGAACTTCCACATGCAATTTTTTGTCAACGTTTTAGATAAAAAATATATTGCACTAATGGCTGAGGTTGGACCATTAGTTTATTTCAATGGAGCTTCCTCAGTGCAGTGAAAATAGTGCGAGATGTGCATCAATAAAAAAACGCTTTATATTATATACCAAGGATTTGATTCCGATCTGAATGCATTCAAGGATCTCCCAAAGATTGTCCTTCCACGTTATACACTGTTTTCGAACCCCTGTTTTCAATATTTCAATATTTTTCAATGTTCTTTTCTGTTCTTCCTGATCCTCGTTGGAGCTTGAAGAATGTTATGGATCATAATCTATCTGAGTGAGAATTCAGATCCTATTTTTCTTCATTTTTTCTTATTCACTATTCCGTGGATACGCTTGAGGCCCAAGAGAGAAAAGTTCCAGATCATTTGGAAGCACACTGCGGGGGTGCATCTTTTTTTCATCAGCCTGGCAGATGAAAACTCTTTCGTTTATGTCAAAAAGCTTCAAATTTATTCAATTTTAGACTATTTATAGATTACAAGAAAGTGATCCTGCTCAGTGACTGGCTTTTGATTGCTTGGTAGAGGTCTTTGTTTATCAAGAGCAGCCTGGTTCTTATTCTTAGAATCTTTCGCTCCTTCATACATACCGGCTCCTTCAGACGTGCTTCAGAGGGAACCACAGAGTACACCCGTGAGTAACACAAACAGATCTAATGAACTGCTTATAAAGCAGTAATTTGGTTCGTTGGCTGTGTCCATTCACTTCCTAAACGGCCCTCTGTTTCAATTTCAATATTGTGGATTTGCGGCAGATGGTTTCTGAGCGAGATGTTCCCTTTGCTTGGGTTGTCGAAGTTAGTCTCCTATGCCGCCGTCGTTTCGTGGCCAAAACCTCTTCAATAGTCAACGATAAATAAGTTGCAAGGGGTTTCATGTTTTTGAATAAGAGGTGCCATGGGCTAACTCCATTGCATATCTTCGTTAGAAAGTACAAGCCTGGCGATCTAGTTTGCCAACTTAGTTTACTCAATCCCAGAGAGAGACATGTTCCGTACATAGCCGGCTTTCATGGTCAGACAGCATTCTTTCGGCAGATAATTTGTTTTATTTATATTTTTTTTATTTTTGTATTTATTTTTCCTACACTAGATGCCAAAAATTTGGTATGGTTCACAGACGGATCAAAAATGGGTTCAGGAGCTGGAGCTGGAGTCTTTGAACCGAACACAAGGATCACTGTAAGAACGGGTTCAGGTCCTACCACGTTACAAGCTGAAATCCATGCCATTTTGTCCATATAACTATTGAGGGGGGTTTGGCTTAGATCCATCTGTTATCCTGCAACGGTCCCGAATACAAATCTTATGCGCTGCTGTTTTAAAGGACAATAGTCACATGGGAGGAGTTGATGTCTGTGGCTAGGTAATGGAATGTTGCATATCTATTGCATAAGTGGACACTAAACGTGGCTCTTCATTTTATCGACTTGGCATTGGTGAACTTATGGATGGAGTACAGGAATTACAAAGGATTTGTTCAAGCCCTTCTGTCTTTCTGATTGGAACTTATCGAAGTTCTTCTTAACTCCTCAAAGAGGAAAAGAGATGAAGTTGACTCGAGAGATAGTGATGAAGACAATCTGCTAAATAGTAATTATCAACACTCACCTATGCCGGGTAAGAGCAAAAGATTGGATGGGACTGAGCATTGTACATGTGTGGATAATTTGAAAACAGCTCGAGCTTGTCGCACAAAAAATTTTAAATCTCGATGCCAAAAATGCAACGTTTTGTTGTGCTTACACATTAAAGAATATATTTTATCGACTTTCATATTTTGGCTTAATTTTATTATTTTTTTGTATACTGTACTCAGGCAGTGAAGAGGACAGAGATGAAAATTGTCCTTGAAAACCAAATAATTCTTATTTTTGAATCTACCGCATCTCATTTGATTACGAACTCTAGTTTTCTTTTCTAGTTTCTCACCTACACAAAATATCCGATATATTATTGGTGTAACATAATTTGACCAATTCCTCAGATACAAATGAGTTAATGTCAAATGCTCTCTGGATATTCAGGACACATGCCAACAAAATTTGGAAATGGATGGCGGCGAAAGAATTCGAAAACTCCAGTATTCCCCAAAACTATCTCAAATACAGGTTTTTGAGAAAATCTGTCTGATACTCTTACCTGGCAGATGATGATAGATGCACGCTCTCACTCTACCTTTTCAGGCATCGGAACCCCATGTCAAATGATGATTTGCAGTTTGAAATGTGTTTGTCCACTTGATTGTGATGTTTCCTTTCATGCCAGTTCTTGTAAAAAATTGTCGTTATCTGCTCATAAGTGTGACAAGAAAAACTTTAATGAGGATTCAGCGTGTAGTTCAAATTGTTTCAAATTAAAAGGTGTTGAAAGTTATAAATATTTAGGCGTTTTAATAGACAAAAACCTTAATTGGAAAGCACACGTTGATGAGTTGAAAAAATATATGTTATCTGTAACCCGCCAAATGTTTCTCCTTAAACCACATTGCACAAAAAAATTTTATTATTGTTCTATTATGGACTTGGTCACTCTAAGTTACAATACGGTATTGCTAGTTGGGGTGGAACTTATAATACTACAATTGAAACACTGAACATTGCCCATACACCCATTATGCGACTTATTTGTAACGCTAATAGATTAACCAGTAGTTGGCCTTTGTTTTTTAGTCTTCGAGTTCTGCCAATAAAACATCTTTACATCTTTAAAGTTCTTAAAGTTTTCTTCATGCGGAGCGGTTACAGCGCTATTCTCAGAAGTTCAAATATATATTTACTAAGAGCAAATAGTATGTCAGTTGTAAATACTCCTCTATCTAAGAAAACGCACTTTTCAAACTTTTATACTGCGAAAGCACCTAGGCTTTTCAATAAATTGCCACTTGTATTGAGATCAATAGTGCAACCTTCTTTATTTTTAAGCGAAGTAAAAAAATTTCTCTTTAGCATGGATAGTTCAGCGGTCAAAGTATACTTAAGCTCGGATTTATAGTTTGTAACCTTACTTTTAAATGTTTCAAAATGTAATGATTTTGATTGAAATTTAAGCATCTTTGTTTTCTCTTATTTATTTATTTTCTTATTTATTTATTTTTGTATGTTTAAGCATTTGAATTTTTTATTTATGAGTTTTTGTTATCTATTTATTTATTTTTGTATTGTTAAACATGAATTTACCCCACACCTGCTTAATATGTAAAATCAAATGGAAGGATCATTCGCCTCTAGTTACTTGTATAAGTGCTACAGAATGATGCCTAATTATTTATTTTGAAAAATGTTAGATATGTGCTTGCATTTTAAATATTTAAAGCAAAAAATTGTTAAGTCACTAGCATTCTACTAATAAATAAAATAACAAAAAAAAAAAAACTTCAAATGAGAGGCAAAAGTATTTCGTCGTCTGAAGTCGGGTTTGTCGCTTATTCCAGACATTCTGTCTTGTCCATTGGCAATAATATGGTTCCCTGAACCATTATGGATAGGTGCCTATTTTATAACCTGCAGTACGTTCTATGAATACATAAATATATTGTTGTCCTTTTTGTGCCAAATTATCTTTAATTTTGGCGTCCTTTGATATTCGAGGCATAAGTTTTCGTCTTTTTTTTTGTAAGGTCTGCTCGAAATGTTGCTTAACCAAGCACACCACCTGGAGAATGTTTGTATAAGGGGTTTGAATGCCCTTTATAATTTTTGAGAGTAACGCGGGTGGAAATTTAGAAAAGCACTGACGCACATTGTTTTCAAATTTCCTTATATAGTGATGCGTAGAAGGAAAAAAAAGAAGGAAAATCTTATTCTCGCCTTCATGACCAAACTTGGTGAACTTATTAGAATCTCCAATCCACTCGACAAATAACCATTCCACTGTTTCGCGCTGATAGATTTCGTTAAACGTATTTGATTTAAACTGAAGCCCTCGCCATTTTGATTATTATTTTCTTTTTTATTATAATTTCATTTTAAACAAACTAACAATTTCCTCTCTTCTTTTTAAATTTACAGATGTATCATCCCATTCAGATGAAACCAGCGGATAGTGAAAATCGGAATGGTAAGTGCAAACATTCAAATATTCAAATAATATTCACTTCAGGAAAAGCACCCAACTGTATTGCAAATTAATTACATCCATGACTACCGGTGATTTCCGGCAATACCTTAATCCCGATATAAAAAAGGAGCTTTACAAACCATAAAAATGTTTCTTAAATTTCTCAAATACTACGCTTAGTGCTTCCAATTTGTGGTTAACGCATAAATCTCCTTGTTGCTCAAAATTGAGCTCGTCGGGTACATGTATCTTTTTTTGTGTTTCCTTTTTTCGCACCGTTATATTCGGGGGCATAAATAAAACGAAAGTATTTCCAATTTGGAAACTCATTCAGGGTCCTTGGTCAGGTTTGGAATTTGTGTTTATTTCAGTTTTTTTTTGTCTGTGTATCCTGATATCGGTCGGACGGACATTGACAAAAAAAAAAAACAAGAGAGGAGAACCGGGTCCTGTTGCGGTGGTGTAAGCCAGCAGCAAGAAATACTCGTAGCACACGAGACGAATTTGTGGTCCAACGCCACCATTTATTGGGTTTGGAGCATTATTACATTCCCTTTTTTTCTGCTCTTTTTATGGCAAGTTCCATGTTTATATAATCGAAGTCCCACTCGGTGTGTTGGGTAATCTATCTGGAACCGGAATGCCAGCCGCATTCGCTTTCATTATTAATTTCCTCCATGTCGGAAACAATGGTTAAAAATAACAATTCTCGGTGGCTCGTTGCACATTTGCATAGAGTCGGACTCGATGACGAGGACCAGCATGTCGTGAAAACGTGGAAAGAGATATGGAACTAAATGGGGTAGTCTTTTCGGCTTTGAACGAATTACTTTCACTAGCGAGCCAGTGGAGCTTTATTCTATCAAATTTGCATTCGTTTGGTTTCGTTTTGATTGCAAAAGAAGATGGGAAAAGAATTTCTTTTCATTGCAGAATATCTATCTATCTCTATTTTTGTTAGGGGAAAAAATTGGGTTCATGAAAAAAATATGGGTTTTGATAAAATGCCCTTAAGTAAGGCCGTGGGTTGGGAATGTTTTAGAACTGTTCCCATATGGATTCGTTTTTATAACTGAACTTTGAGTTGTATGGTTAGTTTCTATAGATGGGTTTATCGAGAAAAGCGAGATAAGAGTACCTTTTCTTCCGGCAAGTGGAGCATATCAGTTGACGATCGACTGTATTTTCGCCGCATTGTTGGGTAAGCAGCAGATTCCTTTGGATACTTATTTTGGCTGCTTTTGGGCGCATAGATTCGCTCCGCTCCACAATCTCTAGTTCGTTAACCTTCTCGCTAATGTCCAGACACTGGCATATCGTCAACGACTTAACTTTCCATATAATCTTTGATTTGGAAGCTTGGATTATACCCGAAATGGGATCTGCCAGACTCCATGAGGCAATCCATTGAGGTGTCTGATATATGATTGATATCATATAAACTCTGTACATAAGTTAGTTACAATCAACTTTTGATTTTGCACAGGTAATAAAAGCATAAATACAAATTAAACAATATTAAAGATACAGAGATATAAATATTAATATTAATATTAAGATATTAAGTAAAAAAAAGAATAGAATGGATAAATTGATAAATTCAATTCAATTAGATAATAATAATTAAGAGTTGATTGGTTGGGCAATAAGTCATGATCATGTTAAGTGCTACTGCTGAAATACTTAAATAATTCTTTCTTAAACCGATTCTCTGTGTTCACCTTTCTCAAATTTGGAGGGAGTTGATTCCATAGGTGAATTGCATGAATAAAGAACTGCCGCCTACTAACTAAATATCTGTGTCTGGGTATTATTAATTTTAATGTCCTTTGGGATCGTACAAATTTGAGTTTAGAAAATAAATAGTTTGGTGTTTTGCTGTTGATGATTTTAAATAACGCAAGCACAGTGCGGAATTTCAACAATGCATTTAAGAAGCAACCAATGATACGTTTCACATAGGCAGAAGTATGATCATAGCGACGCAGACTAAATATGTACCTGGCACAGTTGTTAAAGGCAACATTTAGCTTTCTTGCTGAATCAAAGTCTAAGTTAGAAAAGACTTCACATCCATATAAGATATTGGGCAGGACGTATGCCTTTATTAACTTCAATTTAACTTCATTAGGAAGGTACCGTCTTGTTGGACTTGAGCCACGGAGAATACCATTTATTTTAGAGACAATATGGTTGATATGAGTGTTCCAATTTAGATAATTCATTAAAGTAAACACCTAGATTTTTGAATTTTCTAACGGAATCAATGGCAGTGTTGTTGATTCGAAGAAGTGAAGAAGGGCTATCTACCGGACTTTGGTTATCGGAATCGTTTCAAAAGCTGCACATCATCTGCATAAATATGGTGCTCACAAGTTTAAACACAATCATCGATATCATTAATAAAAAGTATGAATAGAAGTGGACCAAGAACAGAGCCTTGGGGAACACCCAATAAGACAGGTAAACTCGTAGAACTTTTACCTCCACAGAAGACAGCCTGCGTACGGTTATGAAGGTAAGATGCCATAAGCTGACAGACAGTGCTCTCAAAAGCAAATTGAGTTTTAAATTTATACAATAAAATCTTGTGGTTAACTGAGTCAAATGCTTTTGAGAAGTCCAGAAAAACAGCAAGAGACAACAAACCCATATCAAAACCAGAACGTATATCATCACTTACTTTCAACAAGGCCGTTATACAATTATGTTTCCTTCTGAAGCCAGATTGGGAGTTCGTTATAAGCTTCTGGTCTTCGAGATAGGCTCTCATTTGTTTGCTTACTATTTTTTCGAAGGCTTTACTCAGAAGTGGAAGAATTGTAATGGGCCAGAATTCAGTGTTATTTGGCGAAGTTGATTTAGGGACTGGTACAATTTTTCCGTTCTTCCAATCATTAGGAAATACACTAGTTGTGATAATGGTGTTATATATGTGTGTGATGTGCTTGCATATGACAGGTATAAGAATTTTTATTAATGTCGGGTTAACGCCATCCAAACGTACTGCTTTTGGGCGAATAGATAGGATAGCTTCTGCTGCACGATGTTCATCGACACATTGCAGTGAGAAGGTCCGCGTTGATTTTGAGGCACTGCGTCCAAAAACTGAGAGGTCAGCCTGGTTCATTTGTGGGCAGGAGGTAAAAAATTTTCTATTAAGGTCATTCACATCAACATTATCTAAAGTAGGTTGACTGTGGGAAGTTATACCAGTATTGCGAATTGGTTTCCAAAATGCAGCACTCGACTGATTAGTATGAAATTTAGCTTCATAAAAAATCCTTTTGTTTTTGCGTATTAAGGAGATTACTGTATTGCGCATTCTCTTGAAGTCATTATACATATTGGAACATCTGTATCGACGCCATTTGTAATAAAGGGAATCACGTTCTTTAATTTTATTTTTTATTTGTGAGGTGAACCAGGGCAAATCAACATTGTTGATTTTTTTAGTTTTTAGAGGTACATGTTTATTAAACAAAAAAATCTATATGTTTATTAAGAACGGAAACCTGAACATTAACATCGGATGTACAATAGATAGGTGACCAATTTAAGTTTTGACAGTCATTGAAAAGGGACAATACATTTACTGACGGAAGGTGACGATATTGTTGAAACAGACTTGCCCCACTAAAGGGGAAAACATTCAGATAAAGGACAATTAAATCATGGTGTGAGAGACCAGGGCAGACAATTTGATCATAGTGGGCTATAAGCTCAGTTGTCTACAACAGACCTGCAGCTCTGATGCCGTTTGCCGGTAGCTCCTACGCAACCAATTTTTTGAATCTTCATGGCACTCGCAAAGTAGCATTTCTTCTCAAGAGCCTCTAAGTGGGTCTTGGTCACATCAAAAGCTACACATGCCTTTTTAGGATGTGTCAGAAATTTCCTTTATCCATTTCAGATTCCTGGTTCGAAAATATGTAACCTCCTTTTCATAATGTTTATTAAAATATCAGTTTTGTCCACAGGCATGCATCAGGAAAACACGGAATTTTCATACCCGCAGCAAGATTCAGACGCCTGATTGTGAAGTACTAATATACTTTCGTTCATTTTGAGTAAATAATGTGGACGCTTCGCTTGTATCCTTTTCAGCTGGGTAGACCCTTCTTTTTCAGGACTTAGATCCGGCCCGAACTTGGCATGAAAGTACAGTTCAATTTTTCAAAATCCTTTGAAGCCGTTAGCCCCAAACGTAAAATATTGGACAGAAATGGGCCACAAGCTGCTGCCATACCAAGCAATCAATTAAATCTTTATCCAAACAAAACTGCACTGTTCCTTCCATTCGCTTCACATGCGCTAGCCGTCTCAAACGCCCGATGCACAGTTTTTCTACTTCGTTGCTAAACGACGCTTAGCTCGTCAACGCAAAAGGCCTTACACGAGTATAAACCACGTTCATTTAACTCCTTCTGACTAATGCGATATCATTGACCAAAAACTTTAAAGGATGGGTTATCTTTAGGGCTCCGTACCTTAAAAGGAAAAACTGGAACCATTATAGGATCACTTTGCTGTCCGTCCGTCTGTCTGTCTGTCAAGACCCTTTTTTTTAAGAATGCGTGGAGGCATCAATCTGGAATTTATATCAAATACTCAGATCTACTGTTCCTCGGAGCTGTGAAAAAATCTTTAATGCCGCAATTTTCCACAAATTTTTGCCACTCGCAAGGCAATCAAAACCTAAAGAGTACTTCCAGTCGACCACGAATCTTGAAATTTTGCAATAAAAATACCATAACTATGATTGGATTATCGTGAAGGCTAAACTTTCACTTACATATATACAGATTCGTACGGAACCCTCGGTGCGCGAGTTCGACTCGCACTTGGCCGATTTTTTTTTTATTTGTTTTTGAATCCTATGTTTTGGTATTTTGACACTGATTATATCGCTGCATGAAGAGAGTCGATAAACAACGTAGGGAAATATTGCAAAGTTAATTCCTAAATGGATGCTGTGCTGATGAAACAGTCAGTCCTAATAGCCTGGTGAGACTCACTGAACGGATTTCAAAAAATCCAGTCATTTGAATTATTGTAGTAAAAACACTCTTTAATTATTCGGAAGGTTTACTCATTTCGTCGTTAAAAATTTTAAACAGTTTTTTTTTTCTTCTTTTATATGAAACCAATGGCCCACCCTATAAAAAAAATTTTTAAAATTATTATTTATTATTATTTGAATTTTCTTTAACTACGTAAATAAAGCATGACGCAATTAAATATGAAAAGAAATCGTAACTTTACAGAAGCAATATCATTGGAGAATGGAACGAGTTTCCTGCAGGATATCCAACTACATTAAACTCCCATTCCCACATTTGTTAATCCAACCAGCCTTTCATATGACAACCTTCTCTCAAGTTCTGCGTGTGCTGGTTCGTATGACTTTTATTCCAGAATTGTATTCCAGTTTTTTTTTATATATGTATATTGAGGTTAGCACCCAAGCCATTACGCTGGCCTAGTACGTGCACTCACTTGATCCTTGTGTAGTGTGTGCCACAAACTTAATTCAACTTGAATTAACTGTGTAAATATGTTTGTGCATGCATGTACGCTCTGCGAGCAATTAAAACATTTTAACCACTTGACACTGTTGGCATTAAAAAATTAATGCTACCCCTTTGCAGCACCCACATGATGTGCGTGAACAGTGCGGTAGCAGGACTGTTTTGTACCCCATTGAAGGGGGTGGTTAAGTTAAAAATTTATTCAGCATTCTTCCACATCTTTGAGCACGTGTGCCTACACGTAAAAATAGGTGCTGAATATAAAACAGGCTTCCTTACCACTTGCCTCATTTTCAACCGCTGTGTTTCTGTTTCTACTTATGTTACCTTACGTACTAGGCTTGTATGAAATAGCAATGTCTGTTGGAAGAAAAGGGATCTTTGGAGGGAAACTTTTACCCGCAGGACTATTTGTTCTATGAGGGAAAACAAAATAACGATAGGGGGGAATACAATTTATATAAAATAAAGACGAAGCTTGACATAATTACGAAAATTGTGTAGAAGGGGTGAATGATATTAAAGTAGTTTTCAAAATCATCTGCGAATTATTGAGAGCCACCCTTGAACTAGGACTAATTGCCACTTAAGTAGACACCTCCTTTGGCACATGGAGCGGCGTCTTCCGTATTTTATTTTGTCCTCCCGTTTTCTTTTTTTTCTACGCCTTGTCCTATGAAGAAGACCATAATGTTGCATTATGTGCTCCTGCGATATTGAAATTCATTTGAAGAGTTGTGTTGGACTTGTTCCAAGAAATGTCAAAGGATGCAGTCGTGGATAAGTTTTAATTTTTTTTATTTTCAGTCCGTTGGAGTTCGAAGGGGCGGGCGTGAGCATAGTGCGGACATTTTATTTCATAGTTTTTATTGGCCCTGCGCCGAAAATTGTCGGGCCACGATTGAAAGAAGATGCCGGGATAGACAAAGTTCGAGGGGCTCATTGGTACTGTAAGTCAAGAGGGATGCTTTTGAAGGAGGATATCCGGTGTTCAGAGAAGTGAAGATTCTTGGGGACTGAAACAATTGGCTTGGAGAACTTATTTTCGTACACTTCCATGCAATTGGGTGTGTTTTTTAATATTTACGATTTTATTGAAAGGACTATGGTGACATCGTTTCTTTTTTTTTTATTATTTTTATTGGAGTCTGAGTATTAAAGCGGATATTTTTTAACCTCAAATATGCAAAGGGTGCCAAACAATTTGATCTGTTACGTTTTAAGCTATTTGCAGTAATATCCGAGATTAGGTCGTTATTACCTTAAGGCGGCTCTGCAGCTCCCCTTTATGAGCTGCGGCTACGGTTTATTTTAAAATTAGAATTGTCGTTTTATTCAGTGATTGGCCGCTGTTCCATCTCTGCTCTGTAGATTAACAACCTGCGCCTTAGTGTATGAAAGTTTTCCTTTCCGTTAAGCGGAGCAGTGACACAATAGGTGCCCGGATGGTGTAGTAATTTTAACAGGTGCATTTCGCCAGGATGAGCTGATTCTAGGTTCGAACTCAAGAGTTATTCTTGAACTTTTTTTCCAGCTTTCCAATTCGGGCCAAATTTCTTCGAACAATTTTCACTTTGCACTTTTCACTGTGAACTTAGCACTTTGCACTTTGCAATTTGCAGAAAGAAATAATTTGCTGTAAAGTGTGAAGTGTTTTATTAAAATTTTAAAGTTCTGACAACTTTGCCCTTTTGTTATTTTTCAGACTTTCGCAAAATAAAAAGTGTAATTGTCTCAGCAGTTAATTCATTTATTGCTGCATTTTGCAAAGTTTGAATGTTGTTCTCTCGCAAGCTAAAACTTGCATAATTGACTGCAAAATGGAGTGATTTAAAGAACGAAACTTTTCCTTCAATAATTCTCAATCATGAAAAAATTCTTAGTATGAAAAAATATAGATGTCATTAGTAATGTTTCTAACCATAAGCACTGTCTCATAAAATTATTGCATTTTGAAAATTTGCGGTTATACGGGAATTCCTCAAAACTCTTGCATGATGCCTTTACAGCTCACTTTATCAGCATAGAGAGAAATCAGTCTGGGTTACAATCCATCAGTACATTTTCATGCCTATTGAACATATGCTGTTCATTCTTTTTCGGCTTATCGATTTTAATCATCATTTTCCGCAATTTCCGAAGGATTCCTCGACCAGCGAATGTCGTTTGCCAGATATTTACAATTTATTGCATGGCTCAGATGTGGAGGACAAACACTGACAGCAGAATGGTGTCAACCAAAAAATAGACTTGCTGCGAACTAAGCGAATGCAATATTGGCATTATTGAATTATTATAGCGTTGCATTTCCATTTCTTACTGGAAATGATTCAAAAACCAAAGATATGGCCCGCATCTGCACCAGGCTCATTCGACTGTCTGTTTCAGCATCACAAGTTACTTCTTAATCAATCGAAGGCTAAAAATGTTGCTATGAAAAGGCCGGCCTAATTAACATAGACCCATGCCCATGTGTTCCTTACATATGATCTTCACCAATGATGGAGCCAAGGTAAGCATAAAAAACTTTATGCAACACAAACCAACAATAAAAAGTAAAGATTTTAGGATCACCATGTGTTATTTGCAGCTCTACAGTGCATTTTAGATCGGTTTCTTACTACCACCCATATTGTTAATGTAAAGATTTTAGGCATTTTTGAAACAAGAAAAAAATGCATTTCACTTCAAATATAAGCCAATTTCAGCGTAATCGTGATCGATTTTTTATGGTCAGAAGTATATTCCATGCAACTCAATAACTCCTCAAAGACCTCCTTAGTATGACCTTGCTCAACACTGAGCCTTCTTTCCGCATGAACTGCGAAACTCAAATAAATAAATGCCTCCTCTTGAAGTAACTGTGTAATAGAATATCCACGTTCTTGTCGCCACATGCGATTTCAAGATCACCTACCGCAGCCTATGTACTTACCTTCGCGTCAGCTAATTAATCATGCACAAGTAAACACCTCCATTTAAGATGCACCGAACTAAGAAGCAAAAAATAAATGCATCTCACAATCATGAAAAATCACAGAAGCGTGAACTCGTCAAGTATCTTAACAAAGGTGTGTGAGATGTGCACTTTATTTACCCAAAACTTATCTAGCAGCACAATCATTTGACTTTAGTTGCAGTGCAGACGTCAGTCACTTAAAAAGCGTCGCGATTCACAAATCGCCAAATGTGACATTTCTCGCGGTTTTCTTTTTGTATTTTTCTTGTCTCGTTCTTTTGTGTTCTTTTTTATTCAAATCATTATTCACTCTATCAGGCAGCACCCCAAGTCAGCTTTTCACTCGGTAAGAGATCGCCGCATTTCGAAAATACCAAACCAATTTGAAAATAGATTTATCGCAAATTACTCGACGATCGATTTAAGGCATTTGCACAAAATTGCCTTAGAGGATCGACCGTACCGTACCGTCTGAATGTGTCGATCGTTTGCTTCGGTTCGCCGCAGCACTTTTTTATCCTTCAGTAGAAAAATGCGACGAGACTCCGCATCGATGCCGTACGTTGTTTACCCCAAACGACAAATATGCATTTGTTCATCACCGATCAATCGGGTCCCTTATTTTTAGATACGAATGCAAAAAACAAAAAAAAAATTATATCAGCAGAGCTAAATTTCAATTACTCGTAAACTGACAATCGAGACCGATTGGATTGGTAGAACAGACCAGAAGCGCTACTGAATTCTACTACAGAGTGCGCTTGCATTTTTATCCGTCACTCAAAAAAAAAACAAATAACAAAAAAAAAACCCTCCCAATAAACAGAAAAACACGTCAAAAACGCCCTTTCAAAACCACTCCACCTGTGTACAAGCTCGTTTCATGCTTCACGTAATATTTTTGTGTGTTTAATTAAAAACCAAAAAAAAAGCAACTCTGTGTTATGTGTTAAAGAAAGTGTTAATTGCAACTTTGTGTGTGTGTTAAAAAAAAAAAACGCAGAATAAAACGATTTGCATAACCAACAACAACGCTTCGAGACTCCAGAAACAAGATACAAAAATAACCATCGGCAGGCAGCACAACAACAGTAAAAGATACAAACGAGCAAGAGAGTAAAACAAAAAAAAAGAACTTTTGTAAATTGAAGGAGAAAAGTCGAACACAAAACACCCGTTGGTAGTGCAATGAAAAATAACACGACATCAGTGACAGAAGCAACGACAAATGACAACACCAGTGACAATAGTAGTCGAGGTAGTAGTATCATCATCAGTGCTGGCGGCTGCAGCAACAGAAACATCACTCAATTAATGCCAGTAATTGGAAATTTATCCAATAGTACGAATAGTTCGGCGAAAACTTATCCGTCCATTAATTCAGCGTATTGGCAACCGTCACCATATCCGACGCCGTACATAGTGCCAGGTACGAAATAACGAATAACAATTCACCTCTCCTCTTCACTCAATCGTCTCACCCAACTTTAACCACTTTAACCAACCAACCGGCAACCTTCCCTTCTTTATTTGGAAAGTACCAAACGGCCAAATAAATTTTTAAGGTTATTTTAAATTTAAATATAAATTCGAAAAACCAATCCAAAGAAATAAAGATAAAGCAAAAAAAAAAAACGAAGCGAGATACAAAAGTATCTCTGAAACGGTTGTCGTTATTATATTTTGAGATACATTTTTTTTTGTTCTGCACGTGTTAGTTCCGTTGTTCGGTAAAGTTGAAAGATAAAAACGCTTGTCACCACTTCCGTTTTTCGGATGGTCACTCTGTATGGTGGCCGCATGGCATCGCATCGGTTTGCTGCTAGGGGGATGATGTGCGAGCTCCAAAGATACGTAATGTAAATTGACTTTTTGACTTTTAAGCTCACACGTACTACATATGCATCTGAATATTTTATGGTATTTTTGGTTGTTTTTGTATTAGTGTTACTTTGTGTAGTGTTTGGGTTTAAATAAAAAAACATTTCGAGGGGCCTTGACAACGTAATAATTGTGAAAAATGTAACACCCTTTCGATTTAGTCCCTTTAATAATTTTTTTTTGTAATTTATTTATGCATTTCGTGTTTGGAAATTTTGTATCCTCGAATAAGCTTAACTTACAGTATGACTGACAGGCAAGGGATCAAGCCTTCATGAGTGATTTTTGTAAGGTGTGACGAACAAGCTTAGAGGCTTCGCTTAATTGGAATCGGTTTGCAACGTTTATTTTCTACATTTTCGAAAGCCAAAGAGAATATGGGTCAATAATATTTTTTTTAAGTGATTTTCTGTTTTCATTGTGTTTTTTTCTTCGTATTAACAAATGTTTTCTGGTCAAAAATTAACTTTACTATTTTCTTCATTCAAAACATAACTGAAAACATCGTTTTCATAATTCAATGATGATATGATATGAGACTTCATATTAAAACTGTTGAAAAAATATAATTTTTTTATGAACAGATGACGTTTGTAATACAGGGTGGCGTATAATAACGTCAAGAATTACATATATGTTGAATAACATTAATTTCTGATTTTTTTAACCTTGTAATTTATTAGTGTTTGCATTATGGCTTAAAGGCAATATCTCACAAACGGTGCACATGGTTTGCTTCGAGCTAACGTGCTCTTCCCAGAGCATTTTTCATTACTTTTCTTAGAATTTTAGGTCCTAGCGCCGTCACTTCTTCTCGTATATTAACCTTAAGCTAATTTATGATTCTTGGCTTATTGGCATACACCTTTCTTTTAAACAAGCACGAAAGAAAAATCTGAAGCCGTCGTTTCCATCGAATTTTTCCAGCACACGGACAATCACAGACAGCCCCTTGTTGCTGAAAACGCTGGACCAATCGGCAAATTGTTGGAGCACTGGGCACATTTCGAATGTGAAAGAAATTTCGATATAATTTTTGTGTCTTTTTTTCAAAATAAAATTGAACCAATTTGGTTCTTTGCCCTGTGCTGTTAATCTTTCCAAATTTCCCAAGTTTTTCAAATTTGATTCTGAAAAAAAAAACACGTAAACAATAAAAATATTCAATAATTTAATCTAAACGCTTCTTAGGCGTCATCCTGTAAAATGCATCATAAAAACAAAAATGTCTTTCTTGTCCCAGCTCAGAATTAAAACTTTTGACAATGTCCTAATCACATTCTTACCGCATAATGGTAGTTGTAGTTTGCAATATAACACCTCAGATTTTACTTCTTTTGCCCCACTGGTATGTAGTGCATAGTACTGAAATTCCTCCACTTTCCGACCAATTTGCACGTGGAATACTTTCCCACCATCCTATCAATACTATCTTTAGCAATTCAAGAACAATGTGTTTCGGTACCTCTCCATTCTTCTCTTCTGATCAATTCCACTTGTGTTTTGTAAACTTATAGTAAAAGTGGTATTCGTTAACAACTAAAACTCGAGTGAATCTTGGGAAAATGGCTAAAAGAAGGACTTATTGTGCTATTTCGCTCAATCTAAGCCGCTTAAATAAGACTCACTTTCGTAAAAATCACGTGTACAGCAATTGTTTGACCAGCTTGTGGCATTTGGCGCTAATGTTATCAACTTCCTAGACCTAGCATCCTCCTTTTGAAAAAAATAAAATAACCAAATAACACCTCCGTCCCGCAATCAGTTGTCGACATAAAGGTTGTTCAACCTTTGGGGTTTTTCAACATAGTTTTGTTTGTGTTCGTAGCCGAAAAACTGCAATGAGCCTCAACACTTTACCTTGTTCCGTCGTTTTCAGCACATTATAGCGGAACTGTGGCATTTGCATAGTCTGATGTCCTTGTTTCTTAACCAAGATTTTAATCCGAAATTCCCTGGAAAATGGGCGAGGATACCGTGATAGTTTTGAAATGGCCGCGACTTTGTTTTC
Source organism: Orthonevra nobilis (assembly GCA_963555765.1). Lineage (NCBI taxonomy): Eukaryota > Metazoa > Arthropoda > Insecta > Diptera > Syrphidae > Orthonevra > Orthonevra nobilis. The sequence continues at coordinate 143,490,318 of OY743224.1, forward strand.
AATCAGATTATCTGCCAGGGCGGTGATTTTTCCAGCTGACTTAGCGAGAAAAATACAAGATGTAGTCATAACATTACTAAGCAATCTTTGACGTTCATATTGAATTCAGCATTGAATTCCCCTAGTAGCCATAACCTGTCGCTTTTATTTTTCTCTATGTTATTTATCATATAACCGGGATCACAGTAAAATCCGCATTATATAGCGCTGAATAGTGCCTTAATTCCACGAAGACACTCAGATATCGTTGTCCTCTTTTCCGCAGTGCGGTCTTTTTTAACATAGTTGTGTTTTTGCCTAACTCATATCTGTCATCTGGGTGGGTTGGTTCCGCGACCAAGACTTGAAGGCTGTGCATTTGTGTTCGAAGCCCTAGGAAATATTTAGCCATATCCAAGATTATTCGATGTCTTGCGGCTTAGGTTCCTTTCCTTCTAACACTGCAAATGTTTCCATTGAAGGATCACAAGAAACAGTCGAGGTTGGCATATCTAAGCCATTTGAAAGTCGCTCAAAATCCCCAAGTCGCCGGCAAACTTTAAAACATTCCCTTTTGAATCTGTAGCAAACTTGCGAGCCAAACTGTATAGTGATAAATATAACATCGAAGACTTCATAATGGCCTCCGATGGGCTGATAATAATTTTTTGTTAACTTAAATGAATAATAATGACGGTATGACATTGATAAACCTTGTGACAACCTTTTTTGTGTGCGAGGATGTGCAGCCCCACCACCGAAAATTCTCACTCGCCCATCGTAACCTTCGAAGCATTTGCATAATTTTCTAGCCAAGGGCAATCGGCCCTCGTTCCCTGAATATTGAGTGAGCGGAGGCTATTGGAATTCCTTGAACTTGATTGTCCTTATCAATGGGCAATGGGCATGATATATGCTGTTTTAGGGATTTCTTGCGACTATCGGCCATGGAACTCTCATGGGCGCAGGTTAATAAATTGACGAATAAATTTCGGAATAAACGCAGTCCTGGGATCGCTCACAATGCGAAAAGTTTTTCCTATTCTCCGTGAATGTAGGGGGGAACCCATTATTCTTGTACTCAGTATCAATTGGACGATATTTGTTTGGTTTTTCTTTTCTTCCTTTCTTTGACGAGAAAGGCTAAGGACTTTGGTGAATGGTGTGTTAAAAATGTCTGCGAATAAATTGCATTCAATTTGGCTGGTTCAACTGAGTTTGTTTGGATTTATTTTTGAACTTTATTTTTGGTAAAATAAATTCGAATGGATCGCTTGAAGTTTGTTGAAATTTCAAGTTAAAATTTCATTCTGCAATTTATCATAATTTTAAGTGATTGATTGGTGTATGTGCAAATGCAGGGATAAATAAATCCAGCTCAAGCCTCAATCAATCGATTGTTGCATTATTGCTGTAGCACATAGGCGACTCACCGGAATAAACGCGAAACCATTTTTAGTAGTTTCTAAAATTTACAACACCATGAACCACACAGAGAATGGCAAACATCGGGAATCTAATTTTCATGAAGCTTACCCATTTGTGTACTCGCGAAAGCAAATTAAATTCGTATCCTGCGGAGGCCGTGTTGGCACACTGACATACCCGATACTGCGTGCTGTTGCCACATTAACGCTTAAAACCGAATTAGTTTTAGACCAAATCAAATTCAATCGAATTACCAACTAATAAAAGGTCAAGCATGGATGTAGTAGGGTCCTGCTGAGCTTGCAATTTGTTTACAGTTAAAGGACTCCACTGCACTAAATTAGATCTCGTGGTAGACACAAAAATAAATTACGTTCTCGTATCCATGCTATAAAGCTGCAGGCTGGGTTGAACTTTAATTCTAGAATGGTTGCCATTCGGATATGTTAAACTTAATTGAGGTTCGCGGTTGTTTGCAATGCGGTCTTCGTCATAAAAAAAAGGATTCATTCGCGTAAAATGAGTGAGAGTCCTAATCGGGTTTCACAGTTTTCTGTTGTGTCTGTATGTTTGTGAGCCGGTTGTGATGGCAATATTGTCTGAAAAGATAAGGAAATTATTATTGTTTTCAATTTGATACTTTTGCGTAAGATCAACCTTAGTGACGTGGCCAAAAAAAATTAGCTTACATACGGTTAGAACCCCGATTGAAGAAAGAACATTTAAAGGAAATCCCTTCAGCCCTCGGCAAATCACGCTTCCTTTATTTTACAAACGGTATAAAAATGATAGTTAAGTGAACTCACTAAGCTTATTTAAGAATTCAGAAAAGGGACATTTTTTCAAACTACTAATCATATTGCTGTATTTTTTGTATTTGTAAAGCTGTATAAGCAGAAGTATTTGATCGGAGCATTTAAAAAAAATCGCAATACTTCTTTTTTAACAGCTGTTCAAATACTTTGTAGCCTACAGGTTGGTGGTGGTTTATTTGAATTTGATAATCTTCGATAAAATAATTCCTTTATTCAAAACAAAAAAAAAAGAAATTCAAATTGAACGACAAGCGGTTGGTGAGAGCACGTGAAAAAAATAAAAAAAAAACTTGATATTTCAGGAAATCAGTTTGTTTTAAAAACAATTGCAAAATTTTGTCTTGTGAATTTTAACTTCAACTTTTATATTGTTTTATCCAGAATCATATAAATTTGAATAATCAGTCGAAAACTAAAAATTGTTTCATATATATTTTTACCCTACAGCCTTCGCTGAAGTATTTACTGATTAACTTATCTCCGTCTAGCTTTTCCATTGAATTTCAACATACAAGTGTGTCCACGCTACATTGTGGTAAATAAAAGCGGCTTTTATAAGCAGGAGCATAAGTTCTTCCCCTATCGCTGATATCCATATGTCTAGGAGGTTACCTCGCTAAATCGGACCCTAAAGATTGGCATCCAAGGACCAGTCTCAAACTTCAAATGCCTGCATCATTGATCAAATCATGCGCAATCAAAGCACTACACTTAAGCGTTAAGGAGCCTTTCTTGTTTCAATGCTTCGAAAGGACATGAATTAACGTCCTCAAATTTTGTTGATATTTCATGGACAAAATCTGGTCTGTGCTGTTGGTCAAAGAGGTCCTTCTATTTGAGTATTTAATTAAGGTTAGTGTAGGGTTTAAAAGGATTCCTTGCGACTTAAAAGACCTTTTGATAATTTTTCGTGATATAGCTTGTGAAGTCATATGTTGGGATTCCTGTAGGCCTTTTAACAGATTAGTACATGGCCTACCAAGGCCTAGAAAAAAAGAGCTTTTGGCCCTCCATTACATCTAACGAAGGTTGAATAGTTGCACGACAACATTTATATATTCACCTCTATCATTAAAAAGTTTAGCTGCTTTGTAGTTTTCGATGCCACTTTTAACGTTTCGTATTTAGCTTCATTCAAGAAAATCCTCATCCTCGATGTAACTAACATCTACAACCACCACCACCAGTGTTAAGTTGCTTGGTGACTTCTTTATTTGGAAAACGTCAGATAGTATTGGAAATTGTAATTGTATCAAATTGTCGGCAACGTCATCTTTATTTCGTATGGGCACAGATAAGTTCTAATGTGCATTGTTATTAGACTTCCAATCGGATGCCTAAAACTCAAAAATCTGGCGTTATTCTGCCTCTGATGGGAAATGCATATCTGTTCAGCAATCTCCATAGTTTTCGTCAGAATTTCTGATTTCTAGGATGGCGTTGATGGCGTTGATGGCCGTTCTATATCAATTTAGGGAATCGGTGAGCTCGCCAGCACCATATTTTCTGATAATGTTCCTTGGCGGTTATGTCAAGAGTTCTTGCCATTTAGACGCTTTTGTTGGAGTAGAGCCAAAAGAAGAGTATCTCATCTGTTAATTTAAAATAGTTATGGCCCAGGTACACTTCATTGTGGGACTCCTACATATGTCTTTTATAGTCTAGAACCGCCCTTTTATTTGGCAAAAAAAGAATTGATCAGGTTTAAAGCTTCTAAATTTTTAAGATATTAGTCAGCTATAAGAAGACATTCGTCTTCTGCTAACGCTTTTTCAATGTCGAGAAGTACTCCTTAGCAATATATTTATTATTATTATTCCTTGCAGGTCACTCTAGATGATGGCTCTTTTGGGTTGTTATGTGCTTCCTACGAAATTGAATTTAGTCTTTTTCAAAGTGACAAAAGTCCAGTGGATATTTTTGACAATATTTAGAATTAGTTGATTAGTTTTGTTGATAATCTTTTCCAGGCAAAGTTATTGAAATTATTGCATCTTAATTTTAGGTTTTTGGAAAGTTCAGACAGTTGATCAAGTTAATCAAGTAATCCTTTTTTATCATATTGGTAATCCTGCTGAAATGTTCGTGAGAGATTTCACTGGAAAATGGTTTTCAGAGGGATTTCAGTACAGTGCCTGCTTTATTATTTTTAATCTGGCCAGAGTTCCATTAATGTTTCAATGGTGGATATCGTAGTTATTGGTCCGTCGTTTCAAAGGTTGAAGTCCAATATTCTAAATTATTTTAAAATGTTTTTTATTGATATGCCCGCATTTAATATTTCTTCGGCTTGATCCGGCTCCAGATGGTTATTTGTATTTACAAAATTTGTTAACTCCAACATGGTATTAATTTATATGTTTCCATATTATTTGCGCAAACAAGCTGTCGAAGTCCATTTTCACTTCACATTTGTGTCAGGCTTCATCGCCCTTCTGACACGCTGCTGTCATGTTATCCCATTGGATTACCAACGCTTGTGTGATTCCCACAACAAACAGGCCCCCATCTCCCACGACCATACTTCCAAGACCATTAACTTAATTTTCCCCATCATGGTTACAAAAGATGTCAATTATTATGGCGAAAATTCACTTAAAACCACCAAGCCAGAACTGAGAAGATCACAGAAGCAGCAACATACAGCCACACTATGTTTTCAGAGGCGAAAAGTTCTCCCGAATAATGAGTCAATAGCATTACCTTAGAACGATGTAAGCCGATACTTAGGCATGTGGCAAGTGTGTGTGCTGTTGGCACTGATGGCGGTACGCATTAATGCTAATTGACATTGATAATGAACGAATAGTCATCGAAAACAATGACAACGGCAGCGGCGCTAGAGCAGGGTCGCCTTGGCTTGTCGCCTAGGTGCAACATGAGTACACCTTCGGAGCCATCTTCCGGAAAACCGTCAAGAAAATGTAAAAAGCAACACGCGCTCGGGGGCTACCATAACAATCATTGTCATCTTCATCTTTCGTGCTAGTGGAGCTCCCAGACCTTAAGGTTTCTAAGAAGGTCCCCCCATTGTCTGTTTGGCATTCGTTTTCAAGTTCGCATTCAATGGAAAGACAATTGGATTGTATGAATGCGGCTGAGTGCTTCTGTTGTTGTGCGACACCTTCTGGTGCTTCAAGTGTGTGGCATGGCTGGCGTAGCCTCGAGGGTGCGTATCGTATTGACGCATTGAAGTAACAATGTGGAATTTAACACACCCTTGGAAACGACAGTGGCACAATTAGTAGCAAATATAAATTAATGTCAATCAAATTGGAAATGAAAACTTGGGGGTGAGCAAGACTCAGTGCTCTGTGCTCTGTGCTGTTGTGAAGGGTGAATGGATTTTTGTGGTGAAAATCTAACAAAAAAAGGGTTGGAGACGTCGTTTCCTCCTTGCAATGACACTCCAATGGGTTACTTACATTCCTTCTATGTCAACGTTTTTCAATGGGTACTGAGCTATAATAGACGCTTTGCTTTTAACGAGGGTGTCTTGTGTTTGCTACAGCGGTTTACTCTCCTTACGGCTGGATGGAATTTAGCGTTGTCATTAGTAATTTGTGTTTAACATCAGCTAATGAAATGTTGGTGGTTGAAACTGGTTTTCGTACTTTACGTAAAAGATTTCGAATTAATTTTCTGAAAGTTCAAGTCGAGACTTTAAACACACAAAGTGAGTGGCAGAGCTTGCCTATGAGTAGGTAACCGTCTTTCGTACAGTCGCTTTGGTTGAATTTCGTGAATATCGCGGAGAATATTTTCCTCAAGTTCCGTAACAAGAGTTCCACAAAATGAGAAAAGTTCACGACACAAGAAAATGGATTTTCTGCCTGCATCAAGAGTTCACCTAACTATCATGTTGGAACCACTTATGTCGCAGTGACGATAGATTGTCACAAAAAAAGGATTTTGGCTCATCTATAAGGCATCCCACTGGAGATATTCGTATTTCAAAAAATAATTCAATTACCAGACTCACTCATGATCATGATTCTGGAGCTATAGATTCGGACTGCCTTGTCTTAGAGTCGAGTAGTCTATTAACATATTTGCAAAAGTCACTATTTCGCCATCCTTCTATTTGGGACTGAATCTCAGATGGTAGTATTTGTACAGCCATCCAGCAATCGGGTACATATTTAAGTTAGGACCAGGAATACTATACATCAGTTTTTCTTTCATGTTTTGAGTTTAGACCACAGGAGACCCGTTGTACCTCTACTGTGGTGGTGATGACGCGTTAGCTAAGTAGATAATCTCATTGGTCCTGAATACACGAGACGATATCAAAACGGATGAGAACCGGCTTCACTCTTTGCCTCAAGAACACATGCGCGTTGAAATCTGTATGCATGAACCACCTTCCAATGTATAAGTATTTCATAATTTTATGACATAATTTTTATTGATATAAGAAATAAGTTATAGGTACTTATAAATCTGTATATCTATATGGATAATTCAGCTTCAGCTATGAGAGTGCGAAAAACAAAAAAGAACTAGCCCGGAACACGAGATCATGTTGGGTAAAGCAATGGTTAGAAGAATTCCAACGGAGCGGCAATATACAAACGCTGCTCAACGAGCTCAATCTTTCTAAAGACAAAAATACTTATAAGTCATACATTTTGATAGACGAATTGTGATTTGGATAACTTTTGTCCTTCATTGAAAATTATTTAATTCGGCAAGATACTTCTTTGTGACCATGTGTTCCTGCTTAAGAGAGATTGGCATCTACCTTTAGATTTTTGTCAACTTAAGAGAACTTCACGGAGCCGAAAAAACACTTGAAGTTTGCGAAACAATTTATGCTTCTTTTTTTTTCCTTTGTATTAAGTTGATCCGGGCGCAGCGCTTTGTATAAAATTTTGTGCTTTCTAAAGTCCACAATTGGAAATTGCGTTTCCTCTTTCGTCCGATGTTCACTCCTGAGTCTCGAATCCCAAAATCAAACAAAAGATACACAGATCTCAAAACGTATAAAATGTGTGCGTATATGTTTTCATCCTTTTTCAACGACTCTAAAGTAGGTTAAAGATTTTAGTCCGTTTTTATACTGCACACTTCACTGACTTCTACCTCAAAACTAGTTTTCACCCGTTTGGATTCATCTCCTGTATACTGCCCCATTTGCTACATCACATATGACGTACATATTTTGGGGGAGATGAAGTTTTAAGATCAACGAGTATTTTTATTTAAATCCCATGCATACTCGTAGTGCATTGCTTCCTCTTGATGATGCGTCGTACAGCTTGTAGCTATGGAAAATGTTGTAATGCGTAAAGACTTAAAACCTGCTTGTCTTCGCAAGCTCATAGTGAGAAAATGCTGTCAATCATTAACTTAACTTTAAAAAAAAGATTACACAGAGTGTAGAATCTGATCATCGGGTACGACTTCATTTTTTGCTTTATGGTTTGGTTCGTGCATCAACCATATTTGAAAAATTTCATCGGTAGACCTCAGCTTTTCAATAGTTAAGGCAAACTCTTCAAAACTGCGACGAGGTATGATGGTTTCTTTCTGACTGGATGCGGGTTATCTTTTTGTCATATCAGACCATCCACCTGATAGCCATTTAGTAGCTACTGTGAATTGCCCTTTTATGGCTTTATCTTTTGCCAACCGCCTGCAAACTAGCAAGACCAAAAATACAACTGCAGTGTATTCAACCAGGTATTTGTCCAACTACAATCCTTATTGAAAAAGATTACTAAGCATTCGTCTGACGTCGATGCGTCCTCTCACATTTAAGACACCATTCGATCTATAAAAACGTTTGTATCTTTCTTCAATATTTCCATGACCAGCCTACTTTGTGCATCGATGAAACTACTAGAACCAACATCGTAGTAGAAATCCAAAAGGAAGGTCTACCGACAGATCTTAGTGAACTGAAAGCAACGTTTGTGCTTAATCAGAACGCCATTTTTTTCCCTAAGAAGTCGGCCCAAGTAACTTGTTTTGTCAGAAATCTTCGCTCGAATATATCAAACGTTCTTTTGAATGTCCGCAAATTAATTTAATTGGGCCGCAAGATTGCTCAATTTTGCCGCTTCTCCTTCTTCTTTTCTAGGGTATTTTGAGTCCACGGTATTAAAAGAACAAGCCACGGACTCTGAGAGCTCTTAGAAAATTCGACAAGCGTGATAAGAGAATTTGACGGCCGAAGTTCTTGCCGAAATGGCGTAAAAAGTGGGAAAAATTAGCCTATATGGTCATGAAAAATGACTGAAGTCTATATCGATATCATTCTCAAAGAATAAAGCACAAAGAACTTAAAGTTTCAAGCAAGTATCAAAAATAAAAATGATGAAAAAATTTCATTCTGTTTGAAAAATATTGAAATACAACATCGTATGCGTATTTTTGAGCCATTCTACTGCAAAACCTTTTCTGAAACCCTTAAACACAAATTTTTCTCTCTTAAATCAAAATCTTGCATCTTCTTTTTGCAAACAAAAAATCGGTTCAGTTCAATTCACAAACCTTACAATACACTCGACTTTGTCAATTTCAACTCAGCGCCTTCAAAACTTGACTGCTCAGTGAAGAGAACTGTCAACCTTTACTTTTTTTGTTTTGAAAAAGAATCCAAAGTCAATTGAGGCAAATCGGGGCCGGACTCTAACAGATAAAATATTTGCCTAGAACTTTGACTAAATTTCAAAACCAATAAAAAAATCCGAGCATTTTCAAGAAAAAAAAAACAGACTTTATCAAAAGACAAGAACTCAACAGGGAACTTGATGGACAATCAGCAATGGATGCATTGACTGCTCTACTGATTGAACAAGTGAACACTGGCACAGTAGGGATGGTTCCCAGACAGAAACGTGCCAACATCGAAATTGTCCTTTTACACATTCCTGCAAACATTGGCCAATTCTCCTCGTCCTGCCACCACATTATCGACGCCTGGACGACGGCACACTGACCAGGAGGGCAGCACCGACAGCAATGTCCTTTGTTTGAGGGACAATATCACGTTTTAGATATTCTTTGAATCTACACTTATGTACAGAAAGTCACATGCTAGGAGTGTTGCACACAAATTTTTAGCATACATATCCTTTTTGGTATTTCGGTTCAGTGGTTTAATTTCATCGTTGCAATCGAAACACACCGACTGAGAGTTTTTCAACTTAAAAACTTTACCTTGTTCGTTAGTTTTCTGGTCTTCGTTTTTCGCTTTTGTTTTCGTCCTTTTTCACTCCATGTGCCCTGTTTCGTTATATTATAGAAGTTCTGTCATACGTTTTATAAATTCACCATGTCATCCAAAGGATAAGGGCTACGTGCAAGTGAAGTAGGATTGCATAAAAAAAAAAGAACGAATAACAACAACAGGACGATACAGCTGAGCTCTCGATGGTGAAATTACAAAACGATTGAGAGTGTACAATGCGGTGTTCCATGGCATACATATCATCCTTTATATAAGTATACCATTTAAAATTCATTGAATTTCGGACCAACACATTTCTACCACAACAACAACAGCCAATAAAGGCAGACGAGATCCTGGCAGTGTAACTGCTGCTGATGGTACTCTGCCCAAGTTGCAGTGAGTAGGTTTCACTTGTGATTTCCATATTTATTCAGTTCGAATGGTAATGTTGCCAAACAATTTCAATAAATGCAGTGGCAACACATTTATGAATAAATAATTCGTTTGGGGCTTCAGGCCACAAAGGAAGTGACATCGGTTTCTGGTTGAGGATATCTGTCCCGTTGGCGGCATTTTTGAATTGAATTTGTATTCTTGTTGCTGCCGATAGCGTTTAATTTGAGTGAAATGTTCTCTTGTGAATACACGAGCAATGAAAGACCTTCGTTTGAGTTGAGGAGTATCCTGGCAACGAACGCCCTTGGCATTGTAATGGGGTGTTGAGCCAATTTGAATTAGTTATTTGTCCTTGCAAATGTTGACACATGGGACTTTGCTTTACAGAGAGATGCCGATAGCTGTACTGCTTCTTGAAGGTCGATTTACCAACACGGAAAAGAAAAGGATTGAGTTTTTTGAAGGATAAGTCTTGTAACAGAGTAAATACTTAGTGCCTTAAACTAGATCAAGTGGTGGTGGTAGGTTTTGTGTCAAGTACTCACTTATTCTAAAAAAATTATCTATGTTGTGAACCAAAGAAAGAACCTCTGTTAGATTTTCTTAAAGGATCTTTTATTAAGCACTTCCTATCTTTATATTTAAATAAAATAAAGTGTGTCTGAGATATCATCGAGATTCGTTTAAAAGGCCTATGGATGCCATTATGTATGAAGTAAAACATCGTTCAAATGTCCGCCGCAGCATGGTTTATGTTGGTCTTGAAGGCCGCTCTGCTCTTTGGCTTATTCGTATAGACCTGCGACTTCAGAAAACCCCATAGGAAGAAGTTTAAAGGAATTAAATCGCACGATCTCGATGGAGAGTTCACATCACCTCTACGTGAAATGACCATGCCCTCGAATTGCTCGTGCAGAATTTTCAGTGTGGCGTTAGCTGTTTGACACATATCGCCATCATATTGAACCCGCATGTCATACAAATTAATTCAGGCAAATAGAAGTTGGAAATCATCGATCTATAGCGCTCGCCGTTGACGGTGATGGGGGTGTTGGATGACCGTTTACAGCCGAACCAGCTGACTTATGGTCGATTATGGTGACCGTAAAATGGGCGAAGCGCATGTAACGTTGCCCGAACAGAACACCCAATTTAATAAAGCAATTTTATTATTTTCACGTGCAGTTGAAAGCAATTTGCATCAATGGTGATTTGGCAAAACAGACTGAATAAATGACAGCCAATTTGACAGATAAAGCTTCAAACTGGCTTGAAAGTTGAGGTTTATCTCCCCATTATGTATTTCTTGCCGAGCCATTCACCCGGAAAATCATTGCGTAGAACCTGTGCCTATGTGGTGCTTGGTTCCATTATAAATGAAAAATTACAGACAGAAATTGAATTATAACCTTAAATAAAACTGAGAGAGGAGAGGATAATGAATATAATTTTTTTTTTGTAAGAGAACGAGTTTGGTTTTTGCTGCGTTCACCTTGAGTGCATGAAACTTCTTCACTTCCTATTTTTGAGGATTCAAAGGAGTTTGTGATTTTAAAGCTTATCATTGTGCAAAGGTTCCTGCAGAACCCAGTCACAATCAGTACTTAAAGTTGGTCAGGACATTACATGCCCTTGTGTCTCGCCTCAAGTCACTGGTTTCGTTAAAGATCTATTCCATTGGGTACTTTTGTTTATTCACCAGAGCATAGGGAACTATTATTTATGGCCCAGTGCTTCCATTATGTTGTCTCGACTAACATTGTTGAAAGGTTTTTCAATATATTGGTGTGTAAAAAAAATTGTGTTCCCGGAATTCATGTAAAAGCATTTTCTACATATTTTCCTTTTTATTAAAACTGGAAATCAAACGCTTATTTGACATTTAGAATCCTAAAACGTTATTGCAGGAAAAGATATTTTTGATGGGTATTTTTTACCATCCATTCAGCAACTCAGATTCGGACTCGCTTCCCTTATGGGCTTTTACTTAGACAAAATGCAATTCTGGCAGCGAGGTAATCAACATCAGCATAGAACTACACTCCCACTGGAGAGAGGGTCACAATTTCTGTTTAATTGAAAAGCATAGTAGTATTAGGAGTGTATCATTTTAACAGACATAAACAAAGCATAGGAGTAGTAGAAGTAGATCATTCCCAAAAATGTGCACGCAAATGTGATTCGTGTAACCTTTTTTTTCCTCCCGTTTCTACCTGAAGCTTTACACTCTATTACTTGTAGAGTATTGGACAAATTAAAATACTAACACCTTTTCGGCATAATTTTTTAAGGGGATTCAGTTGTGAAACTGCCTTTGGCATTTTTGCGTTGTTCCTCCCGTTATTCATTCAAATATAACTCAATCAAGCAAGTTTTTCTTTGTTGGGAAGTTCTCACACGGCTTATTTTTGTGGCCAATATTTCTTCCCCTTCCTTGATGATTTGATTTTTTTGTTGCAGTGTATGCTGTCTTTATGGTTATAAGATTCAGCTTCATTTACATTTAATGGCACTCTGAAGAAAAAAAGGAAGATCTTAAATTGATTTTTAAATGACAATCGAAGTGGAATGTAGGATAGTTGTAGAAATAAAAATGTTCGCCGCCCGCTAACATCAAAGCGAACTAATTGTCAAAAAAATTGTTGTGTGCAATTTACACCTACGTACATACAATTTTTTCGACGACAAGCAGAATTATTTTCATATGTAATCCTGGCCTTTTAAGTTGACTTTTTAAAGTTCAGGAACTTTTCTTTAGAAAGCAATTAAACACACTTACCGTAAAGACAGCGTTCGCAAACAAAGCAAAGATTCGCTCGAATGTTTTTCCGGATGTTACAAAATTGACCAAATCAACATACATGCATGCATAAGTACTGGAAAAAATCCTTGAGTATTTTAGAAGATTACCTCTTACATCAAATCTTACAAACTATACCTCTTTATAGTGTTAGTATAGATGTATTGGAACTTAGTATTGATTTTAACTCTGTTATGCGGATATTCTTTTAAAAACCGTCATTTAGATCGCTTTCCCACTATTCCTCTCAAATTTTTAGTTTCACCTTTGTGACTTAATAAAACTATAGATATCCAAATTATGCGAAATAAATACCCAACGTATTTAGTTGAAAAATTTATATATACTCGGTCGACCCGTGCTTTGAATATAGGAAAAAAACTGTTTACGTGCTTGAAATCAGGAAGACATTTCATGCTACTGGTCTTTGGAATCAGTAATCTTCTACTTTAAGAGCAGGAACAAAGAACATTTTTTGAGATTTTTTTCTCTGAGAAGTTACAGATATGACTGTCCCATAAATAAGAATATGGACTTATTTGCATTCACTTAATTCGCAGTATTTTAGATTTTTAATGCTTTTCACATCACTGTCACTTTCAGCGACCATAAATTAAATACCTCTTTATTCAACTGAGTTATAGTACTTGTAAAATCCAGGCCTATTGAACCATGATAACTGTGGGGCTGCGATGTCTCCCTGCCTCCTTGAAAAAATATTAAAAAATAGTTCTTTAGGTCAAATGCTTTCTTCGATCTCGTTACAAATTTGAGTTTAAATGACGCACGATATTCTTGATGAGTCGACATAATCACAGCCTATTTTTTAACATTCATCCAGAGGGACATTTTTATATATGGAATAATAAAAAGAGGACACTAAAGTCCATTCTGTGCTATTAAATTTATTTGAGCATTAATATATGCGAGCATAAACATTTCCTGACTGTTTTATGCCCCCCTATTTTTTATGTCAGGCCGTAAAAGCTTATTCTCTTATCTTAACTCATACATTCGTTTACTTCAAATAAATTGTAATGAATCCTTTATTTTTATTTTTGTATTTACAGAGCGAAAACTCTTCGTTGGCATGCTAAATAAGAAACTAAACGAAAACGACGTTCGTAAATTGTTCGAAACCTACGGGACAATCGAAGAGTGTACAGTGTTGCGTGATCAGAACGGACAGAGTAAGGGTTGTGCCTTTGTAACATTTTCAACAAAACAATCTGCGATATCAGCCATCAAAGTAGTAAATATCGAAATTCAATTAAATTCCACCCATATTTAAAATGTGTGCTTGCTTATTTTAAATGGCTTTCCTTTTTTTGTAATCTTTTTGTGTAGACGTTAAATCAAAATAAAATCATGGAGGGGTGCACCTCACCGTTAGTTGTCAAATTTGCCGACACTCAGAAGGAGAAGGAGCAAAAGAAAATCCAACAGATTCAGGCAAATCTATGGAATTTAGCTTCGAACATAAATATCCCGCTGGGCCAGACGGCGACGACAGTAGCGACTCCAATTCTGCCAAATCCACCGCAACAAGCGAGTCCTGTGCTGGGATCGGACGCAATAACACCGTCGTCGTTACAATTGCTGCAGCAACTGCAAGCTGTTGGCTTGCAGCAACAGATATTACAAGGTAAGTGTTCAACGATGGTTACTTACTGTCTTTGTTGGCATTATAAGGATTCCCGGAATTTTGTTTGGTTTTTATTTTGGACAGGTTTGAGCGCACAAACAAGTGGATCTGATGCATCGGCCGCTGCGGCCGCTTCAGGACTCTTGCCTCCGATGACTGTACAAAATTTAGCCGCCATCGCAGCTATGACTCAACCATCATTGACCGCTAGTGCCGCACAACCGGGTAATGCGCAACTGACAAATGCAGCCGCGCTTCTGTGTAAGTTTTTTAATTTTTACAATTTTTACTTTTATGATTGCGTGTTTTGGGAGTTAAAAAAAAAGTTTTTTAAAATGTTTGTTTTTGAATCGCCTTAAGGGTGGTATATAATCCTTCACGTTGAGTTTCTATGGCTACATGATAGATATCCTGTGACTCGCCTTAAATTCAATCGAGAACTTTGTTTAATTGTAGAAAGACTTCAAAATTAGCATTATGAAAAGTTTCTGCAAAAAGCTACAAATTTTATTGTTAGAGGCAGACGTACTCTATTCCTTCTTGGTTCTTATGCAAAATATTGTAACTTGAAACATTTAAACATTGTGGCGATGAAAATGAGTCCTTTTCCTCCCAGAGCAATTTCCCTTACGTTTAAGATACGGCCTCATGGAAAGATCTGAGACTTTTTTTTTATAATTTGCTGGCTCTCTTTGCAAGTATCCTGATCTTAAATTGTCTTTCTAGTGTCCTTAAACCTGAGATTCGATATGAATGTCAACGCAAACTAGTTGGCTGGTTTTCCAAGGTTCCCTTAACTGGAGCATGATTGTCTATTCCCTCGATTGAGTTGAGCGAGAGTAGTTGATGGATTTTTGTCGTCCGGACTTTATTCACATATTTTCATATGCGGTTATGAATGATATCAGATTGTGTTGCTCATCAGAAGGACCAAATATCCTCATGATCAACATTTTCTCCGAAATAAGTGAACTGTGCAACTTTTTCGAAGCTGTAGATAGTAACATATTATCCCACGCAGAGGACTTGTTCCAACATGTGCATTTCCAGCATATTGGTAATGTTCCCATTGACTCTTACAGATCCCTATAATTGCGCTTTGATTCCATACGATGATGATGATGTCAACGTTTCCCAGCAGCTGTAGAGACTTATTCAGGATACCTGCCTTATCCTGTGCACGTATGGAATCAAAGTAAGGTTGCTTCTTCAAACTGCAATGGTATGTATTTAGGAATATATTGAATTTTAATCGATGATCACAGCTGAAAAGTCCGATTTATTTTGCAAAAAGTGCTTCGAATGTTTTATATATTCCTTGGACGGATCTCTCGAGAAGGGTTTTGAATTTTCACATAAAAAATTTGGAGAAGCCGACAGGTTGAATTCTTATGGTCTCGCAGATAAAATGTGTTTGAAAGGTTCAAGATAACGTCAGCTATAAGAACCGCTGTAATACTGATAAAAACTTTCTGTCGAAAAGGATCCAAAGTTTTTATAGAAGGTGTGGCAAAGCTTTGAGTTTTGGACCCCACTTTAAGTTGGAAATGGACTTAAACTCAATACATAATGGTCCAAATTATCTTCAGATTATAAAATATCATCGGATTATGAACGAAAACTTGGCACCATGATTAAAATTAAATCAAAACCTCACACGCAAGAGTCATATCGACTCAATTGCCGCGAACTACTTTAAAGTGGCTTCTTTCGGAATAACATTGTTTCCATTCATACTCTTATTTTATGAAACTCCGTATCCGTTTGCACAAAAAGCAAACACTTATTTATAATACATAATCGGACTGGTGGCCCGAAAACGTTCACCCGATGTTGTTGTGTTATATTTTTAAAACAAAAAAATATTATTGAAAATTGCTTTAAAGTTTATCTTCATTAAGCTGCGATTTCTTCATCGCATTGGGCCATTAACTCCGTCGGTCCCACAGAAAGATGCTTGGAGCGGTTAAATTCGCGGATCTTGCAGTAAGTGAACATCCACATGCTCTCTGGTTCCACTACATCGGTTCTCGATAGACGGAGCTCCATGATATCTCTGTCGTAAATGAATGTGAATGATACTTGGCGGCCCAAATATTGCAAGCTTATAATGATGAAGATTCACGAGAGCATGAGCGTTGGAAAGGGGCTATCAACTGTCTACATTATTTTATAATTCGGATACAAAACCAGTGGGACAAGCAACTGTAATTTATTCTCTCAGTACTTTTCCAGGGACGTAACACAGCCTTATTTTTAATTTATTTAGTGTTCCATATCCTTTCTTTATCGAAGCTCTTAGCTCTCTTGTTACAACTTTTGTAGCTTTATGGACTAAATCTACGTGTGTGCCTGTCTTACACGTGCGATAAGCAAAGCCTAATCCACTAAGATCCCTTCACTTGAAAATCCATTTAACTTCTAAGCTCCAAACCCTCCTAAAGCTAAAAATTCCATGTATCTTTGTGACGCCAATAAACAGATGTTTTCATGGGACAATTCTTCCCATCAGCTCGTTGAATAAATTCCAGAAATTATGCTCCCATTCCAGTTGGCCCAATTCGGAGGCACCCCTCGCATTAAATCTACACTTTATCGCGTGCCAACCCCTTAGCACTGGGCCACCACCACTCCACCAAATCGAAACCCAATTTTATGTGTCGCACATGCGACTGCTGCGCTAATGCCACTACCCTTTTCCCCGACTTCTTGGATTAAGGAGTCCCAAACATTAGTTGAAGGCGGGGGCACTACTTCTTCGTGTCTTTGTCTAGCATCGATTTTAGTCACGGTGTTTCCGTTTCCATTTTCATTTTCATTTTCATTGTGGTTTGCCTTATCTTGCGGTGACCCTAATAATGGGAATTTAATTTAACCCAATCACACTCAGACACACACACACACACAGTGGCACAAGGAATATAGATATCCTTCAATTTATCTACCCCAAAAGCTCTTCCATTTCAAACCCGCCCGCCTTGTCGCACTATTCGTGTCTACAACTGAGTTACAAATTAGTCTGCAACCAACCAACCCCCACCACAACAGTACAATAAAAGAAAAACAAAAAATGAAAACAATTTTCAATCAACCACTGACAAAATAGACATTCAGTTCATTATTAAAGCGTGTGCATGTGTGTGTTTGAGGCTTTAGGTCTCACCTGTTCTTAGCCCGCCTGAAAAGATGTAACCCCCTGACGCTACTGTCAGTGGTGATAATCTCACCCATGCCGTCTGTTTTTGGCCTTTTTTTTTTGTTTGGCCCTAAAAATACTCAACCAGTGCGATGATTTTGCTGCTTAGTCCCATCTGCCATGAAGGGCCTGCACTTGGTGGCTTTTGGGTTCAGGGCTGGATTTGGGCAGGAATAACAATGGCTAAACAAGGGCACAAACAGTGAAAGAATGAAAACAACCAAAAATCTGCCAGAAAAAACAAAGATGGAAATGGCAATTTCGGCAAAGAATTTGTTGAGGAGCATCATCGACGAGAACGATTATGTTCAAGACCATATCGATTGGGTCGTGATAATTGGTAAAAAATAGTGGGTCTTTATGGCATTCAAATTGGCAAAAGAAGAATAGATAGAAGAATAGAGGAATAATCGGGCTAAGGTACTGACAAACCGGATTGTTTCAAGGTTTCGGGTCGATTCAGTTCTGGATTGTGTGAAGCAACTTGTTGGTTCCATTGCTAATTGCATCATGTCCAAGGATATTAATCCCCTATAATGTCGGTGACGAAAAAAATGTATCTTCTACAACGAAGTTGTTCACAAAGTTTTTTAAAATAAATTTGCTATGGAAACAATTTTGGTCGTTTGTTATTTGTGCCAAAATTCATTCAACTCAGAGCTAGTCATTCCTTAGCGACTTTCGTATTTGTCCAATTCTTGGGAAAATTGAAAACATCCTCGAAATCGAATCTTTAAGACCGTATAAACACCGATGGTGTTGAACGGGAACGTTCACAAAATAATTTCTGACGATTGTAAACTAGATTTACATGAAAAAGCTGACGCCGTTGTTTGCAATTAAATGAAATTTAAGCATGCGTAAGCTGGGAACCTGGGACCTATCAATTGATCCAATTGAAGGGAAGACTTCGGTTACTTCTCTTGCAATATTTGTAATGTCTTACATGAGATTTCGCAAAGTCATGATTTAAAAAAATAAGAAGAAAATAAATAAATTCTTGGCGAGACAATTCTTTTGGGAGCCAGGAACTAGTTTCATTATTTGTTTGCGCGCGTTTAATTTTTCACACAAATGGCGGGAGCTGAACAAAGGATGCACCTTCGGGACTCAGTTGTGAGCTAATGGCGCCTTCGAAATATAAAGTTTAAAATAATGACTCTGTTAATATTAGGAAGTTAGGACGGTTTTTTGATTATCTCTCTTTTGAAGCGGTTTTATGATGTGCTCATTTCATGCAAGCTTTTGTCAATGTGATTCCTCAATATTGTAATGTAGGTCAGTCCCATCAATATTGTCTTATTCGAGTGAAAAGATAACTGTGGTCTTGTTTGTGTATTTCTTAACCTTCCATTTATTACAACACTTAATTTAATCTCATTTGCATTGTTGATGTTGGGAGAAAAATCAAGCGGAGAGGGAACTGCTGTGTTCATGTGCATATATACTATAGTAAAGCTCTTCAATTTGGAAATTGGTAAAAGTAAGCGACATACTATTGTGTCCAAAAAATAAGGTGACATATGAATTTAAACTGCGCGCGTCGAAGGATTTGGAAATTTTTCTATCTTTTTAGGTTGGTGGTACTGTCAGTGACATCTATGTGAAATTTCATGTCAAAATATATTCAAAGTGTTTGAGATATGCGTCGTTTTGTGAGCTGCTAAAAGTGAGTTTTTCGTTTTTTGCGATGTCGAAATTTATTGAGCAAAGAATTTGCATTAAATTTTGTTTGCGGAATCAATTTTCTGCTGCGGATACGTTGAGGATGGCGCAGAAAGCCTTTGATGATTAGGCTTTGTCTAAAAAAAAATGTTTACATGTGGTATAGTGATTTCCAAGCCGGCCGTGAACGTGTCGAAGACGAAGAGCGTTCTGGGCGACCATCAACCTCAACCGATGAAGCTCACGTCCAACAAATCAAAGATTTGGTGTTGAAAAGCCATCGATTAACAATAAGAGACCTTGCTGATGAAGTTGGCTTATCGAAAGGCTCAGTCAATATCATTTTGAAGGATGCTTTGGGCCTCAAGCGCGTAAAATCTCGACCGGTACCGAAAACATTGAATTTTTTGGATAAAAGGCGTCGCGTTGAAGTGTGTGAAACAATGCTTTCCGACTACCAGGATGTCATGAAACGCATTATAACTGGTGAGACTTGGATCTATGCTTACGACCCCGAAACAACCAATCAATCGAGTGAATATCGTGCCAAAGGAGAGCCGAGACTAAAAAAACCGTGCCAAAGTCGCTCAAAAATCAAGGTCATGTTGACTGTTTTCTTCGATTATCGTGGTGTTGTGCTTTATGAATTCCTTCCAACCGGCCAAACAGTCAACAAGGAATATTATTTGAACGTTATGCGCCGTTTGCGTAACGCTATCCGCCTAAAAAGGACGGAATTGTGGAAAGACAATTCTTGGTTTTTACACCACGATAATGCACCATCCCATACCGCACTCGTAATTCGTGATCATTTCACCAAAAACTCAACCCATATCGTTCCGCAACCACCGTATTCACCTGATCTGGCGCCGTGCGACTTCTGGCTGTTCAACAAGCTCAAAAGACCGCTCCGGGGACACCGTTTTGATACGATAGAGGAGATTCAAGCCGCAGCGAAGACGGAACTGAAGGCCATCCCGGAAAGTGACTACAACCAGTGTTTCAAAGATTGGAAAATCCGTTGGCATAAGTGCATTGCATCGGGAGGGGATTACTTTGAAGGCGATGAAATTGATTTGGAAGAATAAATAAAGAATTTTCAAAATAAAAACAATGTCACCTTATTTTTTGGACACAGTAGTATGTATAAAATATACAATACAACTACAAATAATGACATCTCGAATTTCCTCTTACGGCACTCTTCCACAACGTAGATATTTCGAAATGAAACAAATTTTAAAATGTTTCTCTTATAAATTTTCCAAAAACGTTGCTATGAGAGCTTGATGAGCTGAAAGCTTTTTACTGAGCAGGATCGTCTTTTGAGTACAACCCGGTCGGACTTCCAGGTCTGTAGAGAATACTGAATTTTCAGCCTGGTATTGCAGATTAAGGTAAAAAAAAACTTAAAATCTAATTTGGACAAGACCCTTTATTAGTTTTTCACATGTCAGTCTTAAGCTTTACATATATATATTTATTATTATTATTATCTTTATTTATAAAAATTTTGCCACCATCTTGAAATCCAGTGAGAAAGGGCGCCACTTGAATCCAGCCCTGTGTAGGTGGCACCTGGTTTCGAGGGGTATGATACACCAGCCATCATTATCGTGTCTGTGTATAGATGTATGCTATATTTTCGTCCTTAGCGACTTTGGTTTGAGTATTTTATTGATTTCCATGTCACGTGCATTCGAACGTCGGGCGGCTGAACAATCCCCCACTCGAACTCACCCTCTTTGGCCTACTTTTAACCCCAATTAAAATGTATATGCAAAATTAAAAAATATATCATAAAATAGAACAACATTTTTTTTTCTGATAACTAATATTAATTAAATAAATCTACCTCTATTGTGTGTTGTGTGCAGGTCTATTAGGAAAAACCGCAAACTCAGGTGAGCCCTCTTGAATTACCTATACATGCTGTTTTTTTCTTTTTTTCTTTTTATTAGTCTTCGTTACCTTCGCGTTATGAATGCAATTTAGCTGTGTATGTTATGCTTTACCTTTCATTCAATGTTGCAGTTCCGAATTCTTTATTTTGTTTTAGGAATGCAATTTTTTTCTTATTTTGTCGTCTGCCTTTTGATGTTGTCCACTTTTTTTATAGTTATTTTTTTTCGTTAATGACATTTTTAGTGGATATCTCTGTTTTTCTAATTTTTTTTTCATTTGTTTAATCTGCTTTGGTTACGAAAATGAATAAAAGAAAATGTAAACAAGCGACGAAAGAAACAAATAGGACATGATTCATTTCAGCTTTATCCTGTTTCATGTCCTGATTGCTTGCATTTCTGCTGCATTTTTGTGCATTTAAAGGGGGAGGTGAAGTGTACTGGTCACAGAATGAATTGCAATGCCAGGAAGGATGCTTCCAATGAATGTGAATGTTGTGTTGTTTCAGTTTCAGTTGTACTAATAAAATAGCTATTAGCGTGGGAAGGGTTCATTTGCAATTACTCTCCATTAAAAGTGCATAGCCATGATATCCTGCTCAATTGGAGGATGCAACACACAACAAAGCCGCCGCCGCTACTGATGCTACACTGGACTTTGTAAATTGATGCAAAGGGATAGAAATGTGGATGCCAGGCATGGAGTTTCATTGAAGAAGGGTTTTTTTCTGGGCCAGTGTGATTACATTTTTAAATGGTTATCTGGTTCGTGTTTGAATGGTTTTGGTTTTGGCTTTAGCGGTAAATTGCGCTTGGTTTTTCACTATTTAATGAGGGATGGAGTGAAAAAAATCCATTACATTAAGTTTTAATGCCGAGGCATTATTCGTTCTTCTTTTGGTAATTGTTGTTCTCCACAAAAGTCAGAGAAAGAGAGCTATCTTGGGTGTAATTTGCTGTTTGGTGTTGTGTTTACTGTTTCAGATTTAGACTTTTAAGATGACGCAAATTTGTTGCAAATCCAAGTGAATGAAAGTTCCTTCAACCTTCACTGCACCAATTCAATTTGGCTTCGATCATGTTTGTTAATTATAAAAATCCAGTCGAAGTTGCTGATAATGAGTGATTTTGTTTTTTTTTTTTCAAGTATGATTAATGACATGTGTCAAATTGAGGCATACTCAGTTGGCACTTTCATTTCGTCACAGAAAATTATTGAATTATTATCATAATTCGCATTCCATGAAAAATGCCTTTCATGTACTTCGATTTTTACCTCATAATCGACCGGAATTGGCATCAATTTCACGTCTAGTCACCAAAATCAAGGCATAGAGTATGGTCAGAAAATATTCCTTTGAGCCTCCATTTAAGGCCGGCCGTTCTTGGTCTTAAACTTAAAGGAACTGAAGCCGAGCGGCCTACCACAACATCAAATTTTCAATTGGGCCATAAAAAAGCTGGAGGAAGATTTTTATCACAAAATTATCTTCAATGACGAGCTCCATTTCTGGTTAAATGGGTATATGAAAAAAACAAATCTACAATGTTTGAACCGGTGAGCACCTTAGGAAATACGAGCTGCTGCCAGTCATTGGCGCTTCATATCGTTCAAGAATTTCCAGCTTTTTGCTCCCCAAAATTAACGAGCTGAATCTGTTCGATGTATGGTACGAGCAATATGGCACTTATCGATGAACCATCTGAGAATTGAGTTCGGAAAGCACTTGATCTATAATATTGAATCGCTGAATTAGCCGCCTCGATCATGAGATTTAATGGCTTAAGTTGTTGCTAGAAAAAATTACTCAAAACTGGACAATTAATATTATTTCAAATTAATAAGTCTTTATTAAGTAACGCAAAGCATTGATTTATTAACTCACATAAAAAGTGTGAATACTTTTGCGATTTTCCTGTTTGATCCTATGTATGTTTTTACATTCAGAAATCAAATGCTTAAAAAATCACCCCTGATAAAAATATACGCGCATGAGTGTCCATAAAATGTTGAAAACACACGCTGCAATTTTGCCAAACTGCCGAATTCATCTGTAAAATCAACATGGAAAATCTGCAGCAAAAAACTCATCGCATAACTTAAAACAACCATCGTCGAATACCAAATATTAAATTAAAATAGCCACTCCGACCTTTCGACATAGCTCTAATCCAACATTTTACTTTTCCAAAAAAAATCTATAATAGAAATCCAAACTTCTCTGTTTCTAATCCAAAAATTCCAATCCAAATCATTTACACCCGTTCAGCTGCTGCCAAAAACCTAGATGCCAACGGCCAAAGGATCTAACTGAGACTAGTTCTCATTTATCCTTTGTGTAAACTTTGTGTTCAAATTTTTCGAAACCCTCTTTACCACTTGCGCTCTTCACCTTCGTCCAGACAACCATCCAAATATCCACACATGAGTACATACGTAAAATTGAAATTGTAAATTACCAGGCATAGTGGAGAAGTTGCTCCCGTTCCCGTCCCACTTTGGGACTTTGGGTCATTGAAAACTGCACTAGCTGTTTGCGCAACGAGAATGTGTACTGCTGTTCATCTATCCGAACATATTACATCATTCCATATAAATCTTAATCAAAGTTAGTTTTGAACTTTCGACTTTTCCTATAGAAGTCCCCCGTTAAATGTGAAAAGTTAGTCAAATTGGACTATTGGACGGTGGCAAAACAAAAAGGATGAAGGAAACCAAACGCTTATGTGGAATTTGAAACGATTTGAAAGGCTTTATATCATACCCTACCCGATTGAGGACAAATGAGTTTTAAGTTTTTTTGAATTTTTGAACTGTGTCAGGGCTCCTTCAATTGTTTTTACCGGCCTCTTTTTCTCCGGTTTTTGTAAATGATGCAGAGATGCACCTTAATTCATGTTGCATACACCGGGCGGATTATTAAAAGTGATTAGAATTATTTAACAAGGAAAACAATTAAGCTTAGGAAAAGAGCACATCACAATGTAAATTAAAGATTTTATCAGAAGAATACGCAACACTACAACACAAAACAATTTTGGGAGAAAATATTTTTATTGCTCTACATTGTACCGCTTTAACTCGATTGACTAATTGGAGAACCTAATTTATCAAATAAAGCGTATAAAGAAGCAAGTCGATCTTTAACTCATTGCTTTCGGACAAGCAAGTAACAGATATGTGAAACGGCAGTGTATTGGTGAAACAGCTTTCTTTTTTATCATATGACACCATTTTTGGGGTTCCGTACCCGAAGCGTGCCAACGGAACTCAATTACTATGCCTCCGCTGTCCGTCGTCAGTCAAAGGGCTTTTTCATCAGGACCATAAAAGGATGACACTTGCAAACTGTACAAAATGTGAACTTCCATGGCCGCTACTATACAAAAAACAAAGGGGCTCCCCATTCAAAAAATCTTCCTTTTTTTATTCGCAACTTAATTGAAAGGGGGAGGGGGCATGATTTTGTGAATTTTTTGTGACAACGCAGTTAAAATGTGTACTATTACAACAAATAGCACATTAAAGTATGATATTTGAAGAACATTGTTTAAAATTTTCACGAAGAAATATGAAAAAACACGGTAATGGCAGCAATTATTCGGACGTGTAGAGTAGAATTGCATTGACCCTCACAACTTGGTGCTGGATCATCTGAAATGAAAAAAAAAATCATTCGTTAGATAATAGCTTTCCTCATATAGTGCTGGGCGGGTTTTTCTAAATTTTTATTTTTCACTTCTTTGGAAAACTGAAGTGAAAAACTCGAGTTTTTGCGAAAAAAAATGTACAGAAATTGTGTTCAAAATTTCTAAAGGATCGGTGCAGTATTTTTGAAGTAATGACGGACACCGACTTTGAAAACATGAGTTGTGGGGAAGACGCTTTAAAGTTTTGAACACAAAAAAAACCGGTATAAAACGTTCATATAAAAATACTCGTAACTTCGTTAATTTTGCTCCAATCAACTTGAAAAATGCAAAAAAAATATGCTTTGCTTTGCTTTACAAAATTCTAGTGTCGATATGTCGTTATGCTGGCTGATAGCCCGCTTGTGAACCCAACTTAAGTAACTGGTTGAGTGGAATTTGAGACAAGGCGCGGAATTAACCGCTTTTTTGAAAAAAAAAAATTGTTGCTTATGCTGCCCGTTCGTTTTATTTTTTTATCCATAGTCTTGGGTGATTCGCTACTAGATAGTTGCCTACTGCAGTCTCAAATGGAAACAGCTTTCTAGCATTTTCTTAACGTCTGATGGAAGTGTATTTTCCATCGCTTCTAAAAAATGTTAATGTATGCACTTAAACAAGATAATGTAATGTCTTCGTCCAAATGTCGCACCTAGTTTTTTTAGGAGTTCTGATAAACTTACCTCTTAGCCCCTATATTCTTATGCAATTTCTTTGGAAAATACGAACCTGTCAGCGAGTTAATGTTTTCGGTTAAAAAAAACTAACCGGTTCCAAAATTTGTGGCCAGTTCTTGTGATTCGAAGTGTAAACTTCAATTCAGACTTTTGCGCTTTTTCCACTTTACAGCACCTTGTTAGAAATCCGATTCGTATAGCGAAGTCTCATCTACTGTTCGGATACTGCATATTCGCAATTATAATTTTGTTTCTACACTCGGGGCTTTTCCTGTTTTCCCAACTTCTCCGTGCTTTACAATTGGATGAATACACAGGTCTCAGGTTCGTACGATTTAGTCACCAGTTGCCATAGGGCTCAAATTAATGGTGTCACGGCTAGATTGCTCGACCTGCGGCGATAGCATTAGAGATCCATGTTTAGAGTCTTTCGTTTGTGACGCCGGTGTCATTTTATCTGCTGGAAAATCGTGACACGACTGCAGAATGCACTTACTACTTCAGCAACTGCTGACAAATAAAATACTGTGAATTTTATGCGAATTCAAAAAAGTCGTTACCAGGCTCTAAATTCACACTTGGATGCCACTTGTGGAAACGATAATCGAACATCGAACATCAGAAACATCTGAATCACTTCACTTTACTCCTTGTTCTGTAAAAATGCATATAAAGGGAGCTGGTATACTGGAATAGTGGCTCATTGTCACTAATAAACTGAATCGCGGTTGATTATCTCAGGCCGCAAACTATTGTTCACATCCTTAAAATATTATACCATATTTAAAGCTATTCGGAACCTGCAGCAACATTAAGACCCTCTTCTCAGCCATCGCCATGCCGAATCGCAAAAGTCCATGTCAAGTTAATTAAAACGTTTACTTTGCACTCACACTGCTTTGAAATTTAACCAACTAGAACATACCCTATGATATGTTATTTGAATTTTTGGAAAATTCCTCACCAGGCAGAGTACTCGTGAGTCCTTATTTTGCCAAACTGCATCCCAGGACTTCTTTAGTTTTTCATTTTAATCTCTGTGAGTACTCGTAAGGCAAATGTCCCAATGCAACTTTCCATCCAAAGGAACCGTATTCCTGCCGAAAAATGTCTTTTCCTGATCAGTGTACTCGTATACTCGTTGAAATGTTGATTTGATCCTGTGTGAGTGTAATGCTCTTTTCAACTCGTGCAGAGGATTTGACAGGATTAAAATAAAAGTTCCGCAAACAATTTTCATTCATTTCAACTTTTTTCTGTATGTTCGAGAAATTAATTTCGGAGGCTTTCGACATTTTTTGGCTTGGCTTGTCTTCCTTCGTGTCCTGCACTAATTAATGCATCCTGACAGGCAGAGAATAAAAAAGGGTTCCTTGTTTTTTGTGTTTTTACACAGAATTCAATTACACCTCCAAAGTGTATGGGTGTTCTGGTGAAATGTTAAAAATATCAATTCACTTAGGGTAATTGTCAGAATATGGTAGGTGGGGGCATTAGGCGGGTACATTCCTCCAAATATAGACTCGCGCGTGGAAGAGTGCAACAATTTTGGAATGGAGAAATGTACACGTAATTCAATTACAGTGCTTGTATTGTGCGCGGAGTTTGTTCCGTTTTTTCTGTGTTGGGCTTCGAAGAACTCAGTTGGGATGATGGCATCCGTGGTGTCTAGTTACAGCTGGTTGACATGCATGACGTAAAGAAAACGACAGTTTGAGGGGGTTGAGAAGAAAAAAGCGTCTCCATGATTGAATAGGAAATTGCTGGAAATTCTATTTTCTGATTAGATTGTGATTTATTTTCCTCAACGGTCTGTTGGTAAGGACGAGTACGGAGGAATGCTTCTAAGCGAGAAGTCTGATGAAGAACAGAACGCGATTTCCGATAAGTTATAAATAGAGTTCGCTGTTATAAACATTTGAGTAGGTTCTGGATGAAGTGATGACTGATAGAAAGTTTTTAAGAGCTTTAAATAGGAGTTAATGATGCACAAAGGGCTTCTTGTTTAGCAAGAATAAGGAATTTTTGACTAAGTTTTTACTTTTTCTGCATTATTGAAATCAAAAGTATTAAATTAAGAAAATGTGGGTGCAAGCGTTTTAGTACCAGTTGTTGCCAGAACTTTAGCGTCTTATGTGATACCTTCGATTCCTATTCAAGCTAGCAAACCATGCCCATACGAGTTAGATTGTGAAGGGAATATAATTCGCGTAGGTTGAGCAGGTCAAGTAAGAACTCTATTGTTTCTTGTGGTTCCGAAAATTTTCTACGACGACCTAGATATCCTGTCTATAACACCAGTGAAGCTGATGCTAAGTATCTATCTAAGCACTATCAACTTGTCATTCTGGACCAGTTTCCGTATTCAGTTCAGTGTTGAAAAACGAAGTAAAATGATCGTTCGGGTATAATCCAAACTGAAAGCAAAAATCTATTTAAAAGAATCGAATTATATACACTTTACTGCCTCTTCACCGATCATGTGAGTTGTGTATTGAGCGGATTTATTTCCAAAGTGGCATTTGCGCTCCATTGCTTCAACAGTTTTTCAATCAAAGTTTGGCTTGGTTGTTGAGTAACCTGATTGTTATTTTTGATAGCCATTTTATTACTATTCAATTGGACAAAATTTCGTCCAGACTTTGCCTCTCTGTACATTTGAAAGTTCTTCAATATAAGAGGAGGGCTAGAGGATATGGCATGAATCGGATGGCACAAATGCGCACACCCATCTGAGACATGCCGGCAACAAGTCGATTGGAACAATAAATATACGCGAGAGTTTGGCCCCAGATTTTTTCAGTGTACATCTAACGTAGACTTAAACAAGTTCCTTCATAACGAGCTCGGTTAAGCTTATGCTTTGGTACTGTCCAGGTCATTTCCAATAACGCTTTAGACATCGTCAGAAAATTCTCTCCGAGGAGGCATAATATGACGAGTTAGCTACGGCTCCATCTAATTGGAATTACAATGCATGCATCGTTCTCCACCTCTGACCTTAACAAAATTTTGATTATTTTCTATCTTTCCATTTTTCTCAATAGTCGTTTTCGAGAAATGTTGTCCAATGATCCATGCTACACTTAACTGCTTGAATTACGTAGATCTTCAACTATATTTTGTTGTGACTGTATGGCTGTGAATGAAGTCAGTTCTCCCCAGAAGTTTTTGAAAATGTTGCCAACCACTTTTATGAAAAATAAGTGCAACTTTCACGAAATAATTATTTACTGCTGAAAACGTCAATTGGTAGAAGTCTCATCGATATAAAGATAGGATGCCACCACCACAAATTTGCCAAGTTTTCCAAAGCCAATTTTGAAAAAGGTTTTCATAGATAAGTCTGATTGTACCCGATCCTCTGTGTGTTAATATGTCGAAACATATTGAAAAACAATATGATGAGAATGGCGGCCTTGACGTTTGTCAAACTCCAGAATTTTTATTTTTAGTACAGTTGATGATTTTTTTATATTATTTGCGTCCTTATACATATTTGCTTTTTATTTTTTGAAGGTATTCATTCATTTATTTTTTTCTGGCTCCGCTTATTTAAATTTATTTATATTTTTTTAATGCTTTTACAATTTTTTTTATTGTCTTGAAATTAATTTTCTTTTTCATTTTTTTTCTAAAAGTATGAAAAATGAATTAGAAACCCAGGAGATGGAGCACTCTACGCAAATTATGTATATGGTAATATATGAATGTATATTCGGGATTTTCTGTTTATAAGAATTCAAGGTTTTCCTATACACTTTGATGAAGTTACTGAATAGGGAGTGATTTTGGGATGATTATTCATCTTATTATCATAGAACAAGAGGTGGAGGTGCTGTCATATATTTAGGGGAAACACTTCTTTTAAGGTCGAATTTTCGGCATTTGAAAACGACTTTTATGAATTGATTTCTTTTTAAAGTCTGCGCCACTTTTAGTCAATTTATAATGGACATGGAGTATCTCCAGGAGTATAAAATCGCGTTCAATAGGGTCTGGTTCTATCTCTATTTCTTTTTCAAAAGACATTGAAAGACACTGTTTTCTATTTTTCATTGGTTTTGCTTTGTTTGAAGCAGAGTGTATAGTTTCCTCTAAATGAACTCATCGGCTTGTTTGGCAGTAGGGCATCTATTCAACATAGTTATTCAATATATTATTGATGGTGACTGCCTTAATTTTACCAATTGTCTTTGGGTTGTTCGAGTAACAAAAAAAAAAAACGGACAACATCGTCTGAACGTGGCACATCACATCACTGATTTTCTGAGTACATTTTTTGCAAATTTCTGGCTAATTTTAATCCAAATCAGCCAAAAATTTAAAACATTCAATTACTTGCGTACATCACCTGCAGTTGTTAATTTGTTAGTTTGAATTTAACTTATTCGCACTGTATCGGCCAATAAACATGGCCAATACTTTCCAACATTGTGGAAGCGTAGTAATAGGCTGCATAGCTTCATATTGCGAACAAAGACTTGTAGTTCATCACGCACAAATAAATTTGACTAACAAATTATAAAGAATGAGGAAATCCAAAATCTACTTTTTTTGACAGCATAGTATCACACAGACTGCTTTCGTGAAAACGGAATCGTTTTGTTGAATTCGATTTTACTGATTGTGGGTTAGTCGAAAGCCATCTGAAAAATAAATTTTACAACCCATCAGTTACCGAAGTTGGGTTTTCTAATAAAAAATGTATGTGTTCGCCAAGGGTAGATTCTCTTGCCTTTGTTTTTCATTGTGCCTAGCATCTACCTTCCTTCTGTTTTGAATCATAAAAAAATGCAATTTATGAAGAGGATTTACAAATTTTACGGATCGTTAATTGCTGAAGATGCGGTGAAACAAGCCCAAGCGATACTTGTCTTTCGTCAACCTAATGAGACGCCTCTGTTTTCTTAAATCGAGATTGGTACTGATGATGTCAATAGAATCACAATAATGCAGGTATGACTATTAATATGAAACAATATCAAAATTACAGCAAGTAGTAAACACCGATACATTTTTTCAAAGCTAAAAAACACTGAATAAGAACTAGGATGACAAATGTTGTAACAAAAAACCAATTTTTTTGTACACTTTAGAGTTCTACAGCAGCTTTCGCTTCAGGATCAGGAGACTCAAAATTGCGAATTTTTCCATACAAAAAGATATCAAATGAAATTGGCTGATTTTGCCAGGATTGCTGCAACGTCAAACAAAAATGTTCATTTACAAATGCATTTCTTCAGTGCATTCGCCCAATGAAAATAATGCCCATTTCCTGTGTGTAGTTTTCTAAATAAAATATCGTATACAATGTATTACAATGTATTAGTATTAACTCCTGTAAATCGCTTTGGATCGTTTGAAAATAAACCTACTCTTTTTATGAGTGTGAATTCCTGGCACTCAAAACACTAGTCCTCTGCTAATGAAAAAACCATGTACAGGTTCTCTGAAATTCAACAGAAAGCCACTGGACATTCCTTCACCTAACTAAGACCCCCCCCCCCCCCCCCAATCAAAAGCTGAAAATGAACCCTCCATTGAGTTCCGCAAGCCAGCAAAACACTTGACTGCCTAAGAGAAATTATAAATAAAGTAAAAAATAAATTTACAAAAAGAAAAACTAACATCCAGAACAAATTACAACTCCCAGGCACGCATTGTAAATTCCCTTTCTTGGTTTTTCTCTTTCTGTTTCCTTTATTTTTTTTTAATTTGGTTAAGGAATTTCTTTGCGAATCCCCAATCTCCCATAGACTCGTATTGGAAATTCTTTAAATTTCCCGCAGGATACACTAATATGAACACGAGCAGATAAAAAAGAAAATCAGTGAATTGTTTGTGCCCGAAACTGATCAAGCGTTCAAAGAATTTTGAAATCCTTACCAAAGAAGAAACGTTTCTTCATCATCGAAGGAAAAGTACCTTCGAGTCGATGGATCGACCACTTAATTTAATGAAATATTAAAAATTCTTAGGCACAATCAATGCGGTCCGCATTTTGACCTGTTTTCAATTTGTTAAGATTTTCGTATGTCTTACCATCCCAAGGGTGTTCTTGTTTTCATGCTTTACAATCATCCCCATTTTACTCACAAACAAAGGCAAATCGTTACTCATTCAGGTTGCAAAATACCGTGCAACGGTTCGTTTTATCCTCTTTCTCCGTCGTCCTGTTTGAATGAAATGAAATCTAATAACAACTTAGACAGAACTGATGGCCACCGAGAAATCAGAGAACAGAAAAAAAACAGATAAAATAAAAAGGATACAAAAAAACAAAAATCGTAACTCTGCTCAAGAAGCTTGAGGTTGCGCCACTGCCGTCAGACACAGAAAAAAAAAAACAAGGAAAAAAAAGCAAAGTCCTGAGTGGAAAATATTGGACGAATTTTATGAGAATATAAATTCCATTTTATGTGCTTCGATACACTCCTTTGACCCCAGCGAGATGGAGAAAGCAGCAAAACCAAAATCCTTGAGGTATCCTTGAAGAAAAAACAAAAATAACTTTGCAGAAAAAGGATAAACGTAACCCACCTGGTTTTGGTGGCCTGCTAACATATTGCTTCATCCGGTCCATATCATATCTGGCTGGTGTGGTGTGTCACTGACTTAGAACATACATAAAAGGTAAGGGCATAAAGGGCAGTAAGAGGATATCCATATGTTCCCCATTACTCCTCTTTTATGCGTTCTCCTTCATTGCCAAATGATGATGAAGCTTAATCTATTCTTGGACATTTGTACGAGTGGAGTTCCAAAGGACCTTCTTCTGTTCCGTCCTTCTGGTCTCTTTTATATATGTATATGTATGCTCTTGCAAGTGCACTTGCTTTCTAAGAAGCCTTCTGATTATCGACGTTGCCAATGGAATTCGTTAAGAGTTCGTCCTTTCAGTTCAAACTCCTTCTTCGTACAGTTGACGGGACACGTGAATTGTTTGCACATTTCAAGTGGAACTAATTGAAAATTTGCCACATCATCTCGGAAAAGAAAAAAAATATCTCGCGTCCATGGAAGTTTTTATTTTTTTTTTGTTTAAGTAAGGAAGGAATAAACGGTCCAACAAAGGACGAAAAAAGTTGAGAAAATTAAATTTGTAACCCAATTTCGCAGAGCGTCGTAATCGTACATATGTACGGGTATCTATACATTTTTTTTGCTTTGTTTGAATAAAAAATATTTTCAATTCGTACATATACAATCACTTGGTTAGTTGGCAGAGGACTGACTGCAAGGGAGTAGGATTGCTTTCCATACTTTCCAATTTACGGTTATTCCCTCCCCGATAGCTCTTCATTAATAACTTAGAGTTTAATCTTCTTCGTTGGTAGTAATTTTTTAAAATTTCAATCTCGCGCTCAGGATGTACGCTACGAGGAAGTTTGGAGAATCACTAAGGAAAAGATTAAGAAGTGCTTTAGTAGTATACTCGTAGCTGTACTGTGGGGCCACAACTGTGGGGATAGCACAATTGCTTGACGGATAGTTCAACTGTGAATCAAGAAATAGATTTCTTTTTTTAAATTGAGTGATGTTTCCTTTTAGAGGAAATTAAACATGAAAAGAAAATAATGTTTAGCAATCATGGTTATGGTCGTGGTTTTGGCCATTTATTTTTATGTGATTTGTTTGGATGTGCAATAGTCGACCATATTTTTTAGACTATTGATAGATAGATACTTATCTGAGTCTGAGTAAAAGCCGTTTTCCATCCTTCACTTGTCATGCTTAACCATCGGAGGTCCGGTCATAGCTGGGACTCGTTGTTCATTCGCTTAATATAGACGAGTCATTATAGACAACGGTTATTTGCCTTTTGAACCTCGCAGATAGAACCGTACACCCGGCGGAGAATTTTTCTTTCTGTAATCCATAAAATCTTTCCTGCTGTCTTGCTTGTCATCCAACAGTCAGTTACTTATTGCAGAACTAGGAAGATGAGTGATTGCAGAATATGATTTTATTCTTTCGAGTTAGAGGTTGTTGGAGATGCATCGAATGTGCCTGTAATAGATTTCTATCAAGCTGAAAAGCTAAAAGCATGACATGTTGGCTGCGAGATATGAAATCAATATCGCCTCCAAATTCTAACAGGTGGACAGACATATGAAAGATGTCATCTTCCGTGTTTGCACTTGCCGTGCAAAATCTGTTCAACAATTATGTAGAAGAAATCAGAAGACAGTGCATTTCTTGATGAAATCTGAGGCAAGTCTGGAATAAATCAGAGGTTCTTTTTCTAAAGTGTGATCGTATATTTGAGCGCTGTCCGACATAACCGGGATATTGAACTGCTGTCATTAAGTTGTTCCGATGAATCCAGTCATACTACTGTGTCCAAAAAATAAGGTGACATTGTATTTATTTTGAAAATTCTTTATTTATTCTTCCAAATCAATTTCATCCCCTTCAAAGAAATCCCCTCCCGATGCAATGCACTTATGCCAACGGATTTTCCAATCTTTGAAACACTGGTTGTAGTCACTTTCCGGGATGGCCTTCAGTTCCGTCTTCGCTGCGGCTTGAATCTCCTCTATCGTATCAAAACGGTGTCCCCGGAGCGGTCTTTTGAGCTTGTTGAACAGCCAGAAGTCGCACGGCGCCAGATCAGGTGAATACGGTGATTGCGGAACGATATGGGTTGAGTTTTTGGCGAAATGATCAAGAATTACGAGTGCGGTATGGGATGATGCATTATCGTGGTGTAAAAACCAAGAATTGTCTTTCCACAATTCCGGCCTTTTTAGGCGGATAGCGTCACGCAAATGACGCATAACGTTCAAATAATATTTCTTGTTGACTGTTTGGCCGGTTGGAAGGAATTCATAAAGCACAACACCACGATAATCGAAGAAAACAGTCAACATGACCTTGATTTTTGAGCGACTTTGGCGCGGTTTTTTTTGGTCTCGGCTCTCCTTTGGCACGATATTCGCTCGATTGATCGGTTGTTTCGGGGTCGTAAGCATAGATCCAAGTCTCATCGCCAGTTATAATGCGTTTCATGACATCCTGGTAGTCGGAAAGCATTGTTTCACACACTTCAACGCGACGCCTTTTTTCCAAAAAAATCAATGTTTTCGGTACCAGTCGAGATTTGACGCGCTTGAGGCCCAAAGCATCCTTCAAAATGGTATTGACTGAGCCTTTCGATAGGCCAACTTCATCAGCAAGGTCTCTTATCGTTAATCGATGGTTTTTCAACACCAAATCTTTGATTTGTTTGACGTGAGCTTCATCGGTTGAGGTTGATGGTCGCCCAGAACGCTCTTCGTCTTCGACACGTTCACGGCCGGCTTGGAAATCACTATACCACTTGTTAACATTTTTTTTAGACATAGCCTCATCATCAAAGGCTTTCTGCACCATCCTCAACGTATCCGCAGCAGAAAATTGACTCCGCAAACAAAATTTAATGCAAATTCTTTGATCAATAAATTTCGACATCGCAAAAAACGAAAAAGTCACTTTTAGCAGCTCACAAAACGACGCGTTTCTCTATACTATGAATATATTTTGACACGAAATTTCACATAGATGTCACTGACAGTACTACCAACCTAAAATGAAAGAAAAATTCCCAAATTCTGCGACGCGCGCAGTTTAAATTCATATGTCACCTTATTTTTTGGACACAGTAGTATGTTGCTGTGAAGTCGATGAGGCAAGTATCGATTTGAAATTAGTTGCATTCAATAAATTATTCGTGGCATATTCTCCGCCGGAGAATGTAAGTTGTAAGCTGAGATATAGGTTTTGTCTTTTATGACATTTTTTAACTATTGTTCTTGTCGGCATGCCCGGTTTTGTGGTTGCTCGGGTTGCACTAAGTCGGCGACCTATTAAAAGGCCATCCAACCCAAAACGTCACAAGAACTTAAGGTCATTGCTTGTGCCTTGATCAATAAGAGGATCATTGTACGACTTAACAGCTCAACAATGGTGTAAAATGGGAACTAGAACATAGTATGTTTCGGGACCTAAAACATGATTTTTGAAATATTTTTGTTTTCACCATCTCATCACATCACTTCATGAGTGTAAGCTTCCTTAAACTTTGTTAACACTGGATAAATCATCCTTGTAACCTTTTAAATTTTTCACTTCACTTAGCTATCAAACGAAAACGTGTTAGTTTTCAACTCATGGTCGCTGGCTTCATCGAAAAAACTGATTAATTTTGAGAAGCTTAAAGACCAAAATAAGATAAGAAGTGATTGAAGGCTTTAGGCCTGATAACTGAGAGGAGTATTATAGGGTTCGAAATGTAGCTGATAATATTTTGACTGGCTTAGTAAAATGCAATTAATGGAGACTGCCTTCCAAGTTATTTTGTCAAATTGATAGTTTCGTTTAACTTTAATTCTCTGGATTTTATTGTTAACTCCTACATAGCCAATTCATTGCCATGAACGAGTGCTTTTCACATTTAAAAATGCTTAAATAGTTGCGGTTAATGTGTTTTATGCGTTTAGCTATATAACTCTATTATCTCGATTACGAGGACAAGCAGTTCTGTGGCGCATCCGAAAAAATGTTCCCTTGAACTGCACCTCTATAAAAACAAAAAAAAAATTGAGTGGCAAAGTTCAAGTTAATTAAACTGAGAGTGAAAATTGCAAAATATGTTATTTTCATTCCGTCAAAACCTGGCTAAATTGAGTGATTAACTATTCGTAACTTGTTTGTTTGATCTGAAAGAGTTGTCTTCGGCTTAAAACTAAATTAGAATCCCTTTCGCTACCTGTTTCTTGTGACCGTGAGCGCATGTTTATGACCAACCTCTGCATAAGCATACGGAGCAATAATATCTCTTATGGCATCTAAAGCCAAAGGAGAAACCAAAAAAAGTTATTTTATTTTGATTTTTGAAAACATAAATGTTTTTTTTTTTTTTTGTCAATCATTTTGAATTTTTCGTTCTTGCACAAATAAACTAGACCTTTTATCGCTGAATTTAGCATTTCCCATTTATTTTATTCTCCGCAATTATTTATTCATTCAAAATATTTTATTTGTAAATTTGCATGGTTGCCCCTTTTCGATGCCACAGATTCTTTCCTACTTTTGTTCACTTTTCAACTTCAATACGTTAAATATTACAGTGTCTTGTGCTTCATTTCAGTATTTCTTTTACTTCTTCACCATCGGTCCCTCTGCAGCTTATCTTCTCAAAGCCAAATAGCTTTCCTCTGGAAAGATCCTTGCAACTTCCTTGTTTGGTTATGCAATATTTCTTTTTTTTTATATTCATTTCTGTTTGCCGTATTTGTTGCTCGTGTGTATCTATATTGCATGAGGATGTTGGTCGTGGTGCTCGTGTGGCATGAAAGAGGCTCCAGCAACCCGCTTGTATTATGTCCTTAATGTTGATTTACGTAAACAGCACAGAAGAAAAAGATTCCTTTCTCACTTCTGCGGAAACTGATGTGTTATCCAACAACATCGCATCCTGTCTGTGTCCTGGTTCGTTGACCATCTTTATTATGTTTGCATAGTGCACCGCTTTACTTACACTCAAGTAATGCTCACGTTTTTCATTTAATTTTAATTTATTTTATTTAACTTCTCAACTCTAGTGTTTGTTTATATGTTATGTTAAATGATATCCTTTTATTTCAACATTATTCAGGGTCGGATGCGAATTCATTAACATCAGCGTATATGTCAACGGCCGCAGGGCTACCGCAATTTGGTAGTGCAGCTCTATCCACATCGCCATTGGCTAGTGTGGCATTAACCACAGCAGCAGCAGTTGCAGCCGGAAAACAAATTGAAGGTGAGTTTTCCCTATATTCCTGAATATACGAATGTATATTTTTTTATATCTATATGTGTGTGTTAGCATTCTACGAATGCGTTGAGGGCAAGCAGAAAATAATCCACAGTAATTAAGCAATTTATATCCGCGCATGTACATCAATCAAACTCATTGATGTTGTTTAGGTTGGGTGGGGTGGGTCCTGCGGCAGTAGCAGCAACAGCAGCAGCATTGTGAACCACAACAGGACCTTCGCCTCGCATGCAAGGTATTGTGCGCCTAGTCAGTTTGTCTATTGAATTAATGGCTTATTTCGGGATTTTGTTTGGGCCAACGAGCGTATTGGAATGTACACGAGGATTAAATAGTACAATTAAGCGCCTGCATGCAAAAGGGCTTGATGTTTGTACGGTTCAACGAGGTTTGAGATTCGATGTGATTTAGTTGGATGCGATGTAAGCTGCGCTGGTGCATGACAATGGAGATGTTGAAGGCTTTCAAATTAACTGACAGCAGTGCGGAATTCAATATAGTTTTAGCAGGCAGTCAAATGACATGCGAATTTGTTAGATAATAAATTCTATCGTTTCCAGAAATTGCAAGCTCAATCAACAGTCCCGAATATATGTGAATTCTGTGCCAGAAAGTGTCATTACCGGCATTCTATATTAATTAATGAATCATTTTTTGTTTCTCAAATGTCTTTAAGTTACAATTTTTTCGAAATATGTTTAAATTGTGTTTTGAATATTTCATCTATAAAATGGTGTCCATTGTTGGCGCGCTCTTTCCACAAAATGATCTACAACTCTTGTTAGAATTTTATACCTAAATGCACCCGCTTCTTCTCACATATTGGCCTTAAGTTGTTAATTGGTTCTTGGCTTATTTGTTATCAACTTACCCTTTACGGAGACCCAATGAAAAAATTCTGATACCGTAAAATCGGGCGCATGCGGTAGATTAAAATAAGAAAATTGCGATCGTTCAATCAATTCGACTAGATGCACCATTTATACACAGAACCATTTATCCGATGGAAAGTTTTTCTTTCAGAGATTTGATAGGTCTGATCTTTAAGACCAAGTTGTTGGCTTAATATTTTATCGGTATGAAAGTTTCACTAATGGCTCGCTTGGTGTCCGCGATCATGTCAAAATCGTCTGCAAATCCCAACAGCTGGACAGTTTTAATAAAGACATTGACTTCCATGTGGATGCATGCCCATTGCAAATTCGGTCCAAGAGACTCTTATTTCAAACTGCACAGCATCTTGTGGTATCACAAGCGTTGTGCAACATAATCGGATCAGTTTTCCAAAAAAAACCAAATTCGGCCATCGCCCTTTTTAGTTCAGTGCGATGAACGCTCTCATATGTGGCTTTGAAGTCGAACAATTTTCATGGTTGGGCGCTGTGTAAAAATGTGGGTCTGTTTAAGATCTCCCGGGCCACGTCGGCATAAGCTGACATGTGTATAGCTAAATTAATCCAAATGTTCACAAACAGAAAAGAATCTTGCAGGCGACGTCAAGCAGTGATATACCTCGATAGTTGTTGCGAGAGATTGGATCGCCATATGAAAATGTTTAACAATGCTTTAAAAAAATTAGCTTATGAATAACTGTTTTCATGTTAGTAAACTCCCAAATATTTTTGTATTTTTGATCCGCCGGACTGACTCATTGCCTTGTCTGCTGAGGGCACTTTTGCAATATAGATTCGGAATCAATTCAAATTATTCAAAACATTTTGAAGGCGTAAACCAAGCATAGTCATGAATTTAATATTAGAAATATGTTCAAGCAATTGATGATAATTTATTAATAAATGGCTACTCGATTGCATGTCGCAATCACCCACGCAGTGCAAAAAGTGCGATCAAGTTGCACAAGCTGGTGATACAAATATGTGCCGTCATTTTTTGCCAAAAATACAATTTTCGGAAGCACAGAAAGAAAGTGTTTGCCCAAGCCAAGGGAATTTCAGCAATTCAGTTGATAAATGGCTAAATGACTTTCATAAAGCTATGATTTGAACTTTGCAACAAGCTGGAAATTTCCCGACTACCAAGTTCATAAGAATTTTCGAAAAATAGCTTATCTGCTTATGTGCTTAAAGTTATAATTTGGTGTATTTATTTTTTGCTGATTTTATTTCATTCTTTCTTGCACAAATGGGCATGCTTAGTTTGCAGCACTCGTTAAATTTAAAGTCACCTGATGACAAAGTAAACATTTTCGTGATTAAAAAAAGAGTGCTTCCTCCAACTCCCGATATTTTGCTTGAATTTGAATGCACTTCACGACACAAGGCTTTTCTTTTATTGTTAATTTGGCATCTTGTTCGTGTGACATTTTGGTGATACTGGCGCTGGGAGAAGATGTTGAACTCTTTTCAAGCACAAAAAAAACCTAACGCCAAGCTGTTTGGCGAAGGCGAAGGTTGAGCGCTTGCCTTTCAATTGATTCAATTGATAGGTCCCAGGTTCGATTCCTAGAGTGGTTTAGTTTTTCGAATCTGCTCCAGTCACCATTTGGCATTGGGATAAAGTTAATGGCACTATCACTGTGTTGGTCGACCAGCGATAGTAATCTGACTAATGGGTGGCATTGTTGTAGTGGTTGTTGTACCGGCTTAATACCTAATTCGTGTTTTCAAAATAGTGGTTTGTGTAGATTGTGTGTAGATGGCTCTGCTGTGACGGCATAACCCTCACAGCGGGGTGTTTACCTAAATCTTCCAAACTTTTAAAGTTCATATATCAAAACTTATGTCGAATAAAAAACCTACGAATTAGGTGAAATCTAATAGGTGGGTATAAAAATCTTCCGTCCCGTTTCGGGTTCCACCCACGGAAGAGAGTTGAAACCAAATACACCTGAGTTTCTCAAGCCAATACAAAATCTTTCATTCTTCTCCAAATTCTTCCGCTTGCTCTGTGCGACAAAAACTACGCAGATGAAGTTCGTCAACGATTTTTCCATTTTATTTTTTTTAAAGGCAAGGCTTGTCCGACCTCGAAAAGATATATATGCGCATGGATCGTTTTATTTAATTCAAATGATTCGTAGTGCTGTATTTAGTTATGGATTTAAGTTATTTGATCTTCTGCGAGTATTGCTGAAAAATTTGGAAATCTATTTTGAGGTGCAATCTTCTTGGAAATTATGGACCACCTTTTAAATGTGCGCGTAATCTTTTGAATTGCTTTTCAAATTTCATTTCTTAGCCGGGATCAATGGCGACCGAACAGTGGTTGAGGAAGTGTTCTAGTACTTCATCTGCCTATCCGAATTGGTTGCATATCATATGTGAGCCTACCGTGTGGATATTTATTCCATAAGGGCTTTTGGTCGGCTAAATCTTGGAAGTTATTTTTAATCCTACTTTGATTCGGCCATATGTCATTTGCGCTATTCACAATTCGATACCTCTTCTGTAAATAATTAAGATATTTTGTGACACTCTCAAAATCCTGTAATCAAAACAAAGTCAGTTTGAAGTGACTAAAAGAAACATCGTTCTAGACTTATACACCGAACGCTTACGAACGTGTTACCAAAACTCTCTATGATCTTTGCATGTACGCGGGAATGCATTTCATTTTTATTTCGAGGCGTGACTAAATGCACCGTCGATCCTCAGTAGATATAATCTACTACATTTAACATAAACTCCTCTTTCGATGGCGAATTTATAGTTTTTTTTTTTCACCGTCGTGGAAAGTTTCAGCTGGCAGAAACTCTCTCTAACCACTTTATAAATGGGGGAACCGTGATTGTGTAAGGATCTTTTTTTGACTTTTGCCAAGATAAAAAGTGGAACATCTTGTAACAAAACAGTGGTCTGTTCTCGATTACCTTTGAGATTCAATGAATGAGATGATTTGCCTTCCAAAATCATAAAAGGTTTAAGGATTTTTGCTGGCAATTCGAATCGACATTTTGAGTTTTTAATAAGCAAAAACTTAAACACCCTTAAATAATTCCTTGACTTGTTTGCTTTATTTAACAAATTAACTCCAAAGGCATTTCAAACTCACAATGTCCTGTTAAATTCATTCATGCAACATTGTTCTGCAATGACTTTAAATTTTTATTTGGTTCTGCATCCGTCCATTGATATTCCATTCATCCTCTCGTCTAATTTGTACATAAAACGACTCCCACATAGTGAATTGCTGGAATAAAAAAAAAAGAAGAAACCTCTGCTTATACGTCAGTTGACCTCCTCTGGTGTATCTGAATCATGTATGAGCTAGCACTCCAGCATCTTGCTTGCCACCTAATCGAATTTGTGGTCGGATTACTAAAAGCTTACGGTCATCATCTCATCTCTGCTGCCAACCAAACGATCACTTTACCCCCAGCTCAATCGGATAATGGGAACAACACAGCATATCTTCCGTCCGCTTCGGATGCGTTCACAACAGAGATGAATCCTTAATAGGGTCCACCATCCTCCATCAATAGCATTGGAAAATTATATGTAAAAGAAAAAAAAAAGACGCACCGCACAGAAAGTGGGAAAAATTGTATGCACTTTGGA
This sequence comes from Orthonevra nobilis, assembly GCA_963555765.1. Taxonomy (NCBI): domain Eukaryota; kingdom Metazoa; phylum Arthropoda; class Insecta; order Diptera; family Syrphidae; genus Orthonevra; species Orthonevra nobilis. The sequence goes on from OY743224.1 coordinate 143,532,013, forward strand.
TCATATACTATGAACCGGGCTCTTTTCCAGCATATTATCAAAGGCACGATTCCATGTGTGCAACACATGAGTAGCACTTGCCTGCCGAGATGCTATGACACAATCGAAACACTGTGAGTGCAATGGGCCAAAAGACACCGATAACCTACATTATGGATGCTCCTTACAAGCAGATCTAGTTATTTATTTTTTCCTTCTTTCATACTCCTTTTGAATCCTTTTTACTCACTCGTACATACGTAGACTATCCATTCTGTGGTTTGCATCATATGTACACAATCATCGACGACGACGACGACGACGACGATGACAACGACTTTAGATAAACCACGACGATGCAGCCTCCAGTTATCATCATTTTTGTCATCATGCACTGCATGGACACCCACACAAAGTCGTGTGTGGTACTGATCCTTGGGATATGTACTAACAACTTTTCCATTCGCCCAAGCCCATCCAACATACTCGTACAATATGTATCCGCGACCTACCCAACGCCGGATGCAACGTCTTTTCCAACGGAAAAGGAAAATGCAATATAGGAAATCGTTTCGGGATAAACAGACAGAAAGAAAAATAAAATAACAATCCTTCGAAGGACGAAGGAGTGTTCAATAGATGTGTGGTGTGCACGGTGCTTTGCCTTCTGACTGCTGCCACCCCCTACTTTATCTTCTCCTATGCGGTTGAATTATTATTTTTTTCGTCCTCACTCTCGTGAATCTTATCCTTTTTCTATGTATAGTTTGACGCCGCGTCGCGCCGCGCCGTGGGATTATCGCATCCTGTTTTCTTGGGAGCAGTTTTGTGTGTGCTATTGCTTTAATGGCGGATAATAAATTTTTCGACGAACGGAAATTCGGGAAAGGAAATTGTGGGAGGAAGGGGAAGGTTTTCGTAATTTTATTTTATTGACAATAATTTCCCACGAAAATTTGATGACGTGTTATGGGGGAGAAAATAATGAGAATTGATTTGGTTGGTGTGGCTGCTGCCGTTGCTGCTGCTGATGATGCTAAAACTGGGCCAACCCGGGCGTATGAGGAATATTTTTATTCTATTTTTTTTTTCGTCTTCTCCCGTGCGAAGAAATCGATAGAAAGCTTTCGGTTTTATTAAAATTTTATGATCAATAAGCTTGATAAATGTGGAAATTTATTATCTTGCTTTGAATATTATTATTATTATTATTATTTTAATTTTTTTTTGTTGCTTTTGCGGAAAAATTGATTGGGTAATCAAACAAACCCAGCTGAGAGAGTTGCTTTTAATTTATACGGGAGACCTCGGCAGCTTAATTTCTTCAGGCTAGTATTTTAGAAAATTAGTGGGTTTGAGTAAGAGTGTCTGTATGTACTTCAATCATTTAAAACCTGCAGAGAAAGCGTTGAAGAATGAGTTAAAAGAACGTTTTTTTAGGGAAGCAGAAAATACAAGCAGTTTAAAGATATTATTCGCCATATCGATGACATTTTGACTTCTTCCTTATTGTTCATTTACTTAACCTGCTTAAGACAAGATTGCACGCTAAAATTATGCTCCTACTCAGACGAATTATGGCATATGTTCGACACTAATAGAATAAACGTGTAGAGGCCACAGAATGCTCGGCATTATTTTTTTCACGGAATAGATTATAAGCGATTTTGTTGCAAGTTGAGTTTCGGCGCTTATTTACCGGCCGTCCTACCTCAACTGCTTAAACACTATGTTGTATCATCGGTTGCTTTGAAAAGACTTGAATAGCAAGGGACATAAGATGTGATGAAAGGCCTCGTTCCGATGAGAATATCGCCGCTCTGGTAAAAAACATCACGGATGGGCCAATGATCAGACGACATGCTACGCAATTGGTTTTTACCATTTTATCTCCTTTTTGCGTTTTTTGTGAACAAGTTTAAGATTTTTCCTTACAAAGTGCAGATAGTGGAACACCAGCTGCTGCTGACTTCAATGACACAACTAGCGATTTTATGTTTAAGTCGTTAGCTTAAACAAATAACATTTGCAGTTCTGAGGCATTGAAAATCCATGTTTCATTCACGTAGAGTCATGACATCCCATCAGATGTGTCACTGTGACTGTTGAGTGATAAGGAGCCACGGTGATAAGTGCTTCAATCGTATCCGCAGCATGCACAGCACAAAAAATTCGTTTCCAAAGTGTCTCATTTTACGCTGCCCAACAAGGTTTCCCGATTTTAAGGCTTCAGACTATTTTCTTTAACATTGCTAAGCTACAGTCGAAAGCTATCAAAGAGAAAACCTGACAAGAGCGCTGAATCTTATCATCCGAAGCTTTCCGCAAAACAATTGAAAATGCGCGTAAAAGAAACTTAAAGGTCATCAACAATGGCTGCGTCATTGTGATAAATGCTCGATATCAGATGTCGATATCAGCTTCAAATACATCATCCTGAATCAAAATTAAGGAATTAATGTAGTTGCGTTTTAAGGATCGGTCAAAACAACATCGGATGATTGATTTTTGGAAACGTTGTAAATATTTTATCAGAACTTTGATGGTGAAGAATAGAGAGCTTACGTGCTTAGTTATCTTGAATTCTTAATTTCGAAAATCTATCTCATGCTGTTCGTCTAGTTTATACATTGACAACAAATCAAACACTCTGTTTATCTCCCAGATCATTGTATCGCCGTATTCCTGTATGCTCGACGAGACTGAAGTGTCTAACATCCAATTTTGTCACCTTATAACACTGAAACAACACCAGTGTGCACAAATATATCGTAACTTTGACTCATGAATAATTTTGAATTAAAAGTATTTGAAAATATTATTATACTGAAAGCGAACTCCGATTTATGCATGTTCTGGAAAATCGCGAAATGGACCGGTATCAACAACTCGTTAAAAAAAAAAACAAAGTTAATTCAAAGTTCATTACTCTATTTTTTAGTATTTTCTAGTCATTTTATCTTTTCCTGAGGACTAAAAACAAACAATTACGTGTATTAAAATTTTCAGCAGAGATTAAGTAAAGGAAGTTTTGTTTTAATTCCATTCTTTTCATGGCAATGTCACTGGTCCCTGTTCGGGCGCCACTAATTGATTTCACAGTGCGGGATACAAAAAGGTCTATCCAAAGATGCACATTAGCTCTTAATGTTCTGGTTGACCATAAAAATATGTTTAGAGTTAAACATTCGCTTACAAGTGTGGATCGTGATAAAAATTAATCCTTGGCAAATCCAGCCATTGGTGTTGCTTGATTCTTAGTTTTATAATATTACAGTTTGCAAAATTTTCCAAAGCAGAGAGGGCTTAGTTTTTCAGCGCTTTATTACTCTTTATTACAACCTTGGCTATGTGGTCTTAAAAATGAAGCTTTCTTTTAAAATTGATTTCAATTTAAAATGCTGTTTAGAATACATCCTCGCATTTCAAGCTTAGGAGCTTGAGATTGATATGAACTGTTTATAAGAACTGCTCTAGGCTGTTCGTTTTCAACATTCCTAAAGTCGATTCACTTTTTCGACTTATTGACATTCTCCCGTCAGTTTCACTGCCCTGAAAAACTTCTTGGACTTGATATTCAACTCCTTTTTTTATATTTTATGACTCTCCTTTTGTCCATCCTTACTCAAACAATATCCTTAAATTTCCAAAACCCTTAAACGTAAAAATTTCTCACTTTTTGGGAAAACTGCAAAATTAAAAACTTGACTACAATTGACCTTTTTAAGTTTCTGCCGCTACTTCACGTTCTCATCTTTCGCAGATCTGATGAATCGCGCTTGTAACTGCCTAAGTTGTCAGCGTATTTTCAAGTTCATGGGCAGAATCGGCCGAACGCAGGGTGAGTAAATTCCTCATCATTCCTTTCAATATATGTAGTCCATGGGCATTGCTTTCGTCTTGAAGACGTTTAATAAAAAAAAATATTTTTTTCTCGTGAAAAGCCGGAAGGGCTATGAATGTAGAAAATGTCAATTTTGTTCAATTCAGTTCGCCTAGAAGTCTCCGTAAAGTGCTTTCTGGCAAAAGAATTAAAACAAAACTCTTCGTCCTTTTCGTTTAAATATAACCAAAATTTGTTAAAAAAATCTATATGAACATTTTTCACTACAATGACCGGTAACAAAGTTATTGAGTCTAAGTCGTCAATCGTTGCCTTTTTTTCATGGGTTATCCTTCCTCGGTAGCATTTTTCATTGATTTTTACATTTCTTCTATTGTCGTCTTGTAAGAAAATAATAATGCCACCACTCTAAAAACGTGCACAACAAATAGTCATTCGCCCAGGATACATTGATCACTCTTTTATAACATGATTGTGAATTTTCTGATCCATAATGCACCAATTTTGCTTGTTTACCTTACCGCCGAGATCAAAATTAACTTCACAAATTTTATCAGTTCCAAATTACTCGAGAACCCAAATCAGAGAAATAATTTTGTAAATGAAAAATCCGACAATTTTATGTAAAATTTTAGTGATGTTTTTAAAAATTTGTAATTTGCTCGCTCTCGAAGGATTATCACTTCCCATGAAATGCATAAAGCACAGACAGAGCTAAAAGACTAGGAGAAGAAAAAAAAGATTTTGTACTAGTTTGAAATTCAGAAACATTTGGAGTTCGAATACTCTATGGTTGGAGTCCAAGTACGGAAGGATAATTTAATAAAGGCTTATTTGCATCCATTCAATTCGCAGTATTTTATTCGATATAAATTGTGGATCACAGCAGGACTATGATTTTATTTTTATGCCTGAGTCAACGGGAGCATCTTCACAAACCTTTGGCAACACGACATTGGAATACGTCGATAGAGTTATCACTACAGTAGGACCACCAACACCAACTCGACCATTAATTTGATCCCAATGGCAAATGGTGTCTCGATCAGTTTCCAAAGTAAGGCTTACTTTCATTATTTACCTATCAATGAATTGATCCAAATGAAAGGTCCTAAGCCAATTGCGCCTCCAAACTGATCATAAGATTTATAAGAACTTCCGAGGTATATTTCTATTTAACAGCTGTACGCTTTCTGAAACAAGCACAAGTGTGGCTTCCAGCCTTGCAGGTAGCCGATTCGGAACTGATTAAAATTCGATTCATGACGATGGAAAACTCGGTGTGCAATGTGCAATATCGAAATATTCATGTCACCTCAGCGTGGTGCTGGAACAGATAGTGCGCCGAGCTGATATAAATCCATCAGGCGGAGGAGGAGGAGGAATATTGAAAGATCTTATGGCAGTTCAGGGAGAGAAGAAAAAGTTGGCTTAAAAGTGAAGTGGGAAAATTTTGTCAGGAAGAAAAGGCGGATCTACCATTTCATAGGACAACTTATCAAATGCAGGATACTGTCAACAACGTTGACTTAAAACTATTTTAAAGGCCTCAAAGTTAAATACACGATTAACACATAGAAGGCTCATGAAAACTAAACCTGCGAAACCGCTGCTTGGTTCAGAGCACCAATTCAGAGACCGAAATGCATGCTTAATAAATCATTGATCCTACCAGTGTTAGTGTACGACTACAAGCAGAAAAGCAGAAAGGATAACAGGGGAGGAACATGTTACTGCTCGGGATCGAAGTGAGTGTTCACGGGTTGGGAAACGTCTAATCCCTTCCACTTCGTGAAAGATTTTGAATAAAGGCCCAACATGTTCAGCTATTGAAGCCAATGGAGCATCGAATGGGCCGGTGAATGGGCTGAAAGGCAACTCCTAGTTTAAGTTCGAACTAAATGTTGTGATGAGGATCGTTTCTGTCTTAATGGATCAGATTTGTTGTCATATCAATTATTTTTCTGAGTTTTATTTTGCATAAAAAAAGCCATGCCATTGTGACCTTTAAACTGGTATTCAGAAACAAAGAAAAAAATGATTCTGTTAAAAATTTCCAGAAAGTCGAGATTCGAAATATCAAGCGCATCTTTAAAATCGAACATCAAGTTTTAAAGTCCTACAAACTGTGATAATATCCACTGTCCTTAGATTCACATTTCACTTGTTGCCTTTATGTAATTCAACTTTTTGAATTCACTCAAACAGAATTCGGTCCTATTTTTAACCCATCCGTTCATTCATAAGGTACTCTTTGAGTACCAGTACCCATACTCGTACATGGCAAAGAGAATACACAACCATGGATGCTTCATGGTTCACTGCTAACCTTAATTCCTTACACATGACATGGCGTTCCATAACTTTGTGGTAAAACGCGTTCAGATATGTAGACGCGCTCTCGGAGGCCGGGGAAAAAAAGGACTAAACTCGAGCGACAAAAATAATAATAAAAACGATGAAAAATGAAGGATGTTAAACCAGGTAGCCAGCTGGCAAGGTGTTTAGCACAGTAGCGTGCTGTACTGTGCACTCCTGTTGGCTGACTGAATGGATTCGATGTCACACTGAGGAACAATAAGAGAGCGCGTCAGAAATACCTGTCACATGCATGCATGGATCCTGGTAAACACACTTGGAATACATTTCCATAAAAATAGATTTTTTTAACCCGGACTGCGAGAGTTGATGTGTTTTTTTTCGCCCGCCGAATCGTGTCCTTGTATCCGTTGCAGTGGTGCGGAGGTTGTTTCCTTTCATCGCATCGCTTAGGTGAATGTACCGACAACGCGATGCTGTAAGGGTGTCACTAGGATAGGTACTATCTCTAAATTTGAATATCACAGACTCTCACTAACAGCGAAGGATCATCTTTATCCTCCTTTTAAACAGAAAAAAAAAATGTTATTCACTGACTTTGTGCCCGGATGGGAGCGAATGGAACGCAAGTATGTGTACATGTGTATGTTCATTGGAACTTTACGAGATTGAAATTTCCCTAAAAGTGGTCGTTAAACTAAATTACCGAAAACTTTAAATATGCAATGAGAATTTTACACCCGCATCCTTTTCGAAAACTCCCACTGCCGCCGCGTCGACGTTGAATTGTTGATCCCCCTACGCTCCTGCTCGTCCTTGTGTTATTAAAGTGAAAGTTGAAAATTTCAGTGGGTGCCAGACGATAGTGAAAATGGGGGGCAGCACACGAGGGGTTGTTTGTTTTGCATGGCAGAGCGGATGTCGCTTTTATAGCAGAATACCGCCGGCGCGCTACGTATTTATCACACATGCAGCACTTTCGATCGCTTATCGCAATTTACACAAATTTGAAAATTCTTCATGTGTAAGTAATTTTTTGTTTTTTCCGTTTTCTTTTTTTCATCCCCCTGCACACGGAAATTGACATTGATTTTGACTGAAAATCGATTTTATGGAGATTGAAAGATGGCGAGATGGAATTTATTAAAAAAAAAAATATGAATTTATGAATGACTAACAGAGGATGCCGAGAAACGACAAAGGCACATAGGTGTTTGCACAAACAAACACATGTTGAACGTGACAGGACTACAAGGGATCTCGTCGAGTGTTTGCTTTTTCTCCGCCTTATAGTGTCAATCTTTCATTTGGATGGCGGCGGAGTTTCCATTCAAGTTGTCAAGAAAGGAAGCTTCAAAGGAAACTGAATTATATTGTGACCTAAAAAGAAGTCCAAGAATGTTATGTTATTAGAGCTCTGAAGGTTTTGGAAAGACAGGTTTCACTAGGTTAAGTAACGACGGAGCTCCATTTTTTACCTGGCAGTGAAATTCTTTAATCTTATCTGACCTAGGTACCGTCTGCATTTGAGATCAGATAAATATTGCTGGAATGCTCGATCAGCAACTGCAGTCTAGTGTCTGGTCAAGTGGGTGCACATGTCAGTATGGTTGGTTCACTGGACATGGTCGCATTTGACTTACTCGCGCTGCAAGTTGTGTCAATTGTGTCTTAAGAAAGTCTTATTAGCGAAGAAACTTTCAGAGAGTAAATGTGCTACTCTCAAATTTATAAATGTACATATATTAGTCATTCGGAGATCAACTCGTGCGATTCTCACAGTATTCTGAGAGCAGATGGATGCGAGCGTAGCGTCAACTTGGAGTTTTGAAAATATTAAAAAAATGAATAGAAATGTGCAAAGAAATTCCGGGACTACATTGGCTCTAAATTTCGTGACATGGGCAAATAGAACCTATCAATAAAGAGAATACTTGAAGAATTTCCATATAGAGGATAGTGATGAGGTGTACGATCGCAAGGCATGCTTGGCGATAGAAAGAGAAGAATCCGATGAATATGAAATGTTAGGAGAGAATGTTGCTCAAGAACTCGAAAGCTTGCATTACAATTTCTAAAAAAGAAAGGCTTAAATTGAAGTGTGTAGCTTGTATAGCTGGTCAAGATGATGAATTCCCTTTACTGTCTTCATGCTATCCTTCTTTTTCAATCAATGCCTCGGCATGGTCTATCTCTTCCGAAATTTTGCAGTTTTCCGAAATTTATGTAATGGGGGAACAATTATATAGTTCGAAATATGCAAAAGACCAAATTGTCGGTATTATTAAGGCATTGCACACAAATACTTGCCGACAAAAGTTTCTGAATTGATAAAGATCTCTCGCGAGATTCTATCCCGCACCAAATCGACTTCGATGATCCACGCCTTTTTCCAACCTTACATGAGTGGAAGGGATCAGGGGAGATAAAAATAAGTTCTCATGCACACTGTTTTTGAGCTTCTTTAAATTGCAATGAGTTGGAGATATTGAGCGTTCCTCGTTCAAGTTTTTGAGACTTTGTAACGAGTCCTTACCCTAGACAAATTGGATTAAGAATTTCTAATGTCACTTAATTTTTATTGATTCCGAACACCTCGCATATGAAAAGTCTTTTGGTTTCAGTGGCTGCGACTTTGACTTATTGCTTGAGTGACAATATACAGTATTGTAGTTGCATTTTCAAGGGACATACCCTTATTCGATCAGGATATATAAAATTAATCTTCTTCCCCCGACAGCTAGCTAAATATTCTGCATCATCGCAAATTGTGGTTGACTCCCTTTTTACTTTTGGTCTAACAATGGAAATTATTGACTGGTTCATTAACAATCGGTTCGTTTTAAGTAACACTAAAATATCTGCCCTGTGAGTTTCATACACATCTTTAAGATGACCGTTTTGACGTTTGGCTTAATATTTCACCCTTATTGTGATTGTCAATTAACAACCAATTGACAAAAATTATTAAACAATATTGAAATCGGTATTGTGAAGCTCAATTGATAGCTGTCTAAGTTTATTATTTTTATTATTATAATTTTATTGACTTATAAATAAATTACATAACCAATGAGTTAAAATTACAGCGCGAGCTACCAGGGCCTAAGGCTTATTTCAAAGAGAAGGATATTAAATTAATAATTCTAATTTAAGTCTTAAAACAATTTCGTAAACGGATCTAAGATTTTTGTCTAAGTCATTGCGAATGAAATTGAATGTTTCTGACATTTCATTTGGAAAAATGAAAAACAGACGATAAAAATTTATTTACATCTGATCATAAGAAAATAAAATATATGAAATCTCAGGAAATATAAGCAAATTTATGATGGTTTTTTTTTCAAAAATGTATATTTTCTCCCGTCGTTCTTCTTCTTCGGAATAACTTAATTTTGTCATTTATCAGCATTTTCTCCAGAACCAATGATACTGTTGATTGGGCCATAATAATATGGAAATCTTGCCCTTCATAAGAAAAAATAATTCTATCATATGTACTTCCATTTGCAGTTGATACAAAAATTTGACAAAAGTCAATATTATTGAAAACGGCAACACCCAACGATTCTTGGTTTTTGACATCCCGCTTATCGCACATTTCTGTACCGCAGGGTGCCTTAAGCGGACCTTACACGGTCAATCGATTGACATCAATCACTTACAAGTATTTGTGAAAATGTTTCTGTAGGCGTCATACAAATAAGGTGGAGTGTGATTGACGAAAATCAAAGCGTGTTGGATTTTGCATGACCCGCTTCATGCTGATTGATGTGTGTAAGGGTTGGATTGACATAATAACTTCATTGTGTGCTGTGTCGCGGAAGAGAAAAGATGCCTGGCGCCAGCGGAAAATTGGGGGACGATGAGGACCGAGCATTTATATCGGAACTAATTGTAAGTCATCGGTCATTACCGAGTTTATGTGATATTAGAATAAAGGATTATAGTGATTGAAACAAAAAAAATTGGTTTGGGTGCGAGTAGACCTGCCCATACCATGAACTTCCCATCTCATGATAAAAAAAATCATTAAGGTGCTATATAATTTGCTCCCAAATTCAACTTTAAGATACTCACTTTTTAGAATTTTATAAAATACGATTTGCCTCTAAATTATAGACTAAAGGGTATACTTATTATGTACATGCTAACACCGTAAGATATACTTATAGATCTGTGAAAGATTAGCGTTGTAAAGAATACGTTGGTTAAATTGAATTCAAACATATTAGACTAATAAATTAAAAATATAAATATAAAGATTAAATCTAAATTAAAACAAATTCATGTGGAAATATAAGGTATGAGATAATAATAATTGAGTTGAATCATTAGCAAATTTATCTAGTTCAGTTAAATTCTGTAAAATTAAAATCACATTTATTACTTGAAATGGGGATAAGTAGGGGAATGGTAAGTTGCTATGAAGGTAAAGTTGAGTATTCAACATTAATTTTAATTCAACATTTCGGTAATTTCTTACTTACGAAAGTATTCTTTTAAGTGGTCAGGACAACAATTTGGAAATAATCGTTTTTAGTTTAGTAACATTTATCTTATATTGTGCAAAAGATTGAAAAGTTTGATAGATAAACATATTTCAATTTGGAAATACTTTCTATGATAATAATAGAAAATTAGATTTTTAGTTTGACTGCAGAAATAATTTAATTTTTACCGTTTTTTTTAAGCATGTTAGCTGGTTGGACTTTTTTTGTCATTAATCATTTAATTATTAACTTGAGGTGGCGTTACAGTCCACGTAGGATTGGCATTGTATCCTTTTGGGTAAGTCAATTGGTTGTTGAATCTTCTCCTCCACTCACCGTCAATGCAGATAGGACAAAAGATTACACTTTTCCCTCGAAACAACGGGGCCTTCATCCGTTTTTGAAAGTATCCATGCTTCTACACCATATAGTAGGACGGGGATGATATGGGTCTTAAAGAGCGATGCTTCAGTTCTTCGAAAGAAGGCTTAGCTTTCTTAAGCAGAGGTATTCTTCATTTGATCTCAGCGCTGGTGTTATTATCTGTTTTTCCAGCGGAGCCAAGATAGACAAAGCCCTAACTACCTCAAAATTATAGCTGTCTATGGTAACGTTCTGACCCAGACGTCGGATTTGGTTTTTCTTGATGGCAGCATATGCTTCTTTTTGCCCTCTTTTGTTGACAAGGTTCTTTTGCACTATTGTCCCAAGTATGATGTTGAAGAAATCACATGACAGTGCATCACCTTGTCTTAAACGTTGTTTGACATCAAGTGGGCCGTTGACGTCTTTGCCGACATCAATTTGTGCAGGATGGCGATTTAGGTCACCGCCTAAATACGAGCTTGGCAGGGATGCCAAACCTAGACATGACTTCATAAATCTCGTCTCTGTGGACGAAACAGACACCAAAACCAACCTTGAAATTGATGAAAAGGTGCGTACTGACATGCTCGCATGCTTTCTTCTGACCATGTATTGCAGAGTTGGTGCATACTCCCAACTTAGTCATCGCCGCCGCTTTTAGAAGTTCTATCTTGCTATCTGTACTTCGTCTAGGTCAGGTAGATGGCATTGTTGGTTCTTCCATGTCCTCAGCATTGACTGCAATTCTACAATGATATTTCCATTTCGAATTTTGCAGGCTTCAGTTTGGGGTGTGTAACCTTGAGATAATTGTTTTTGCTGGCTGGCTGTCCACGGCTTGCATTAAACGACTCAATGAAAGCATTTTCGACTGTAATATAGGACCAAGGACCCTAAATCTTAGCCAGTCATCCTTCAAAGAGTATCCAACTCAACGTGAAGATATTAGGGATGTTAGGGATTAACTTTATGTCCTTTTTGAAAGGGTTCAAAAGTACATAGTTTCAATCCAGAGATTTCCACCACCTCTCCTTCCGAGCTGGTAACTGCTCAGCAAAGGATCTTTTTCTATCTGGTAAATATATGGCATAAAGAGGATCACATTCGGTCCAGTTTTCTTTGCAGATTTCGATAGGATTTTCCACGCCGATTCCGAGATATTTTTTTTATCTCTGTGTCATTTTCTGGAAAGACCTCTAGGATTGGGTTCATGATTTAAAACCACAAACTAAATCGGATGTTATGGTCTTCCTTGCAATATACGAGTAATGCAGTTTTATCCATGTATTTTAACTTTGTCATTTAGGTTTCTCTCGATGCTTTTGCTTTAAATTCAATTGCCTCATGTAATTTGAGCCATGAGCTTCTTTTTGCAAATATATTATAACGATAAAAAAGCGTCAAGCTACAGCCGAGCAGGTTTTCAACAAAAAAACTGGTGGCCACATAATTTTCTAAGGATGTTTTCATGTGTCAGTGTTACAGACGTCACTCTGAGTCTTGAAAAATGGGAAAGACCTACAGGATTCACATTTCTGAAACAATTTTCAAAGAACTTCCGTGGAAATTTGGATCAGGAAATAGAGAAAGGGGCATATCGATGTATGAAATGGCCTCAACTAAAAACTGTTTTAGTCTTTTTGGTAGTCTCTATAGTTAGTAACTTACTTAGTTTAGTCAATTGGCTAAATAAACATAATATTGATGAAACTTTTGGCATTAAAATTGAACACAAAAAAAAATTTTATATGAATTTGTCCCGAAACTTATGAACGGCAGTGTATATATATTTGCATATTTTTTTATCTGATAAGGTAGCTATAAACTATAAATTTAATTAATTTTGAACTTTTTTTATTGGAAAACTAAATTGATTTTAATTGAAGAAATCAAATTGTCCCTTTTTTTGACAGTTTTTTCGTCATAAAATTCAAACCACCCTGTGAAATTTAACCAAAAGCTTTTCAGGTGATCTTTATGCACACACGCTTCGAATGAAACCAATTTGGCTTCGACAGCTTGATTTGTTCTCGAGTTAGGCTGTACGAAAGAATCCGCACAAACGTACGTACGTACGTACGTACGTACGTACGTACACACACACACACAGACATCTTTCTAAAAATCATGGAATCCGACTACTGGGACCGCCAATCGTGGAGAAATGTAAAAATTTTGAATTTCGAAAATCGGACCGATTACAAGAACTTCCTGATGGGAAGTTAATAAAAAAATGCAAGGTTATGAAGTTTATTGGAAAATCCTGATGCACAAAAAATGGACATCACCAGAGAATTAAATACAATGCAATCGTCCGTATCACTCATCGCACATTTGTACACCACAGAAACTCACAGAAACTAAATCTGTGACATCATTCGAATGAGTCAATCCCCACGTACACGATACCTTACGTCAACCGGTTGGCTGTGTAAGGTCCGCCTTAGAAACATCAGTACCTGAAGACACCACTGCATTCTTTTCCCAGTTCTTTTTTCAGGTATGCTTCCTTTTGAACGGCACGTAAGCAAATGGAATTAGCGCCTTTATCGAATCGAGAATCCACATAAAGTCAATACGTGGTGCACCTTTTCAAGGTATTTGATGAAAAGACCGCAGTTTTCAGTCAAAATTCTTTCTATAGGCGTTCTTCTTTTTTAGTTCAGAGTAGAGCTCTGAACAGAGCTCGAGCACATCGAGAGTGCTCTGAACCGAGCATGTTCTGGACGCTCTGATTTGTTTTTGAAACACAAGTGAACGGTTTTTTGTCATTCGATAAGCAGTTATTTGTCAAGCTGTCGAAATTAGTAAAGTTTTTTGTATGAAATTGTTTTTTGTTTATTGTAAGTTATATTTTATGTTTTTATTACCTTCTACGGCAGAAAAAGACAAACGAATTCAGAGCTCTGATATGTCTGAGCTGAAAAAGAAACAGGAATATTTTTTTGAAAACTTAGGCTCTGCTCTGAAAGAAAAAACGAAAACGCCATATGTTTTGGTCTGTAAATTTAAGGACGGTTTAGTTGAAATGGATATGAGAGGATTTTTGAATAAAATTGGGTTTGCCTTTACGCTTCACTAAGCAACGACATTGAGAATAACATCAGTCACATTAGCCTGAGGAAGATATTGCATACTGCTTTAACTCTGGACCAACACGAAATCGACGATAGTTATTTATGGAAAAACTCAGTCGAAAAATAGACAAAGAGAATTTTTTGTGAAACGTTCGCAGCTCTTAAAATTTGGTTGGATGGCCTTCTGCCAAGCCACCCAAGGCAATCATTTAAATAAAATAATATTCTATAATAAATCGAAAGGTTATTTCTTGTCCATAATACAACAATTGTTGAACAGCTTTTTTTCTCCAGTTTTTATTTAATAAACTTAATGATGATGGGTGCCCGTGTTCGTCGGCTCACCGATTCTGTTATCTGACAGGAAACAGTGTTTGTTTTTTAGACATCTGCAGTTACTGTAGGACAAACTAAATCCTCACCACGTTGAACTTCGGTTGCCTTTGTAGAACAAAAATTCCCAAGCGAGTTAAACCAAAAAAGTTGATGGTCCACAGACTACATACGGAGAGCAGGGCTGATTACTATATTAAAACCAGCTAAAATAGCGTTTCAAATGCGTACCTGTATGTCAGACCTAGAATCCACCTTTTCTAAAGGCTGACAGTGGCATAGAGGCTGACAATGGCATAGATTCGCACGCTGAACTTGGAAATTTTCAAGCAGCTGCCCTCGAGGAGGAAGCGTCAGACAATATGTGCTTAAGAAATTCCGAATTCGGATCCCCGGAGGATACTGCATAAATTTAATATTATTTCTGTTCCTAAAAAAATACTTTCAGATTCTTCTTAATCTCGTACACATTTGTAATAAACATATTTTTTTATTTCTTTTCAGGACCTGAGGGATGCAATTTGTTCATCTACCATTTACCACAAGAATTCACTGATACCGACTTGGCTTCGACCTTTCTACCATTTGGCAATGTGATCTCAGCCAAAGTGTTCATCGATAAACAAACAAATCTATCGAAATGCTTTGGGTTTGTTTCATTTGACAATGCCGAATCAGCCCAGGTGGCTATTAAGGCGATGCACGGCTTTCAAGTTGGTACAAAACGTTTAAAAGTTCAATTGAAGAAACCAAAGGATGCCTCGAAGCCATACTAGGTAGGTGTAACACCTCTAAAACAACAACAACAAAGAAAATACCCCCACTTTCGGCGGAAAACAATACCCCCAGCTTAATTTTTTGCTTTTACATAATATTCATACTTATAGTTGATTTTCATCTCAAATTAGTTTAACTATTTTTTGTTGTGGATTTTTGTGTTATTACATTTTCTTTTTTTCTTAATTTTGCTTATATCATAAGATTTACTTTAATTCTCCTGCAAGTATGACGCAGTTTGAAGTATATAAATATTTTTATAATTTTTTGTTAACGTTTCTTGATTTGCTTCTTAATGAAAACGAAAACAAACAATCATTTAATGTTACATGTAACAAATTAAACGTTAATTTATCTTTTTATAAATATTACAAAAAAAAAACAAAAACGGATACATATAATGTACCGAACGAATTTAAATGGCAATGTAAATGAAATAACTGGTTGTTTCTGTAAATGCCGAGTTACATATTTTATTGTTTCATGTATTTGTGTATTTCATTTTGAGACAAATTTTTGCACAATTATTATTTTTTTTTTTTGATTAGTTATTAAGTTTAAAAATTTGAATTTCAATGAAGTTAAACATTTCTTAAAAAGAAAAACCAAAAACATGCACTTTCCGACGAGTAATGAATTTTTAATTTTTATCGAAAATGGAATTTTGACATGATTAATATTATAATTGTTTTTTTTTTTTTTGAAACAGTGACACTTGATTCTGTTGAAATGTTCTATGAAGTTTTTTTTTTTTTTTGCTTTTTTATTGAATATTATATTTTGTTAAATATATCGACATGTTTAAATATATTTCTACGCTTGTATGGTTGTATATAGACATAAATGTTTGTTCGTCGATTCAGCTTTGAACGCTACAAAAATAAAAACGAACTAATTAAATTAATGCAAATTGTATAAGTTTTTTTTTTTTGTTTTGCGTTTCATTATATTATATATTTATTTGCTTAAATTCAATTAACTTCATGAAATGAGCTTAACACGAATATGAAAAATGAAAATATTGTGTTAATGAACTATTACTGTTTTCTACGCATAACGAAATCGAATATTATTTTTCATATTAATTTTTCCTTCCCAGTTTTTTTTCTCTGTAGTGAATTAATAAAGCTTTTGTTGCTCTTGTTTGTGTTTGCGTTTTCTTTTGCTTCTCTATTCAGTTAATTATGCTTTTATTTTATTTTTAGGCATGTTCAGAATTTAATTAAATTTGTGAAAAACAAAAAATAATTGCTTTTAAAATTTGTAGTTTGCTGAACTAGCAGAATGAATAAAAGGCGTAGTTTACGTAACCCTTGAATTAACGATAAAAGAGTTCAATTCTCAAATGTTATAAAAAAAACAAAAATCGAAATATCACTTAAACATTATTGAATGAAGCTCATTGCTTTTCAGAAAAATCGATTACAGAATTTTTGAAAAACACTTGAACATACATTTATAAACAAACGCAATGGCTTATGACGAATTTGTGTTTTAAACAAAACTTGGAAATGTCAGACTCGAGGAATGATGATGACTCGGAAGCTTTTTCAGTAGTAATGGGCGTTAACAATATAAAATTAATCTTCACTGGATAGTGTTGGCTGTCTTTGGAGTACTTTTTCGTTAAAATGAACAACAGTTTGCTCTTTATAAATATTTTTAAAGAAAAAAATTTTACGTATTCTTTTTACTTCTTTACTGTCCAAAACAGTGGGTTAATCGGTTCAACTTGTTAAACTTAAATTTGGGCGTCATCTTATTTAATCATTGTGTCAGTTTTCCTTTGACTGACTGACTAGAGACAGCGACCAATGCATTTGCATATTTAAAATAGTCATAAGACTTCAAAGCAGTCAAAAGACTTTAAGCAGGCAAAAGACTTCAAGCAGTCAAAAGACTTCAAAACGTTAAAACTGAAATGAAATCTAAAGACTTCACTACCGAATTAATCAATGATTTCAAAAAGCTTCAAAGAATTCAAACAGTCTAAAAGTATTGCATTCTTTCGACTTGAAGCCTTTTGATTACTTCAAGTAATTCTAAGTACAATGACTTCAAAATTGATAATGAATAATTTTTTAAATGGAAGTATTTCAGTGAAGTAATAAGACTGTAAAATAAGCCATTCAATTCAATTTAATAAAAAAATTCAAAAGACTGCATTTTTTACAGCTCTGATCTGTAGAAGCAAATGTAGGCAAGTTTTTATAAAATACATGCGTCTAAAAGAGTTCATGCACCAATCCGGAAAATAACGAATTTTCTACTACTTCGACGAATAGACTAAAAAGGCACTTTCGATTCAAGACTTCGCCGCTGGAGAAAATGTTATTGCAGCACCGGAACCGATCTTCAGATCTAACAGCCGTCGAAAAACTTGATCATTTGGCAGTTGATGCATGCACGTCATGTACTCTGGATGAACTTTCGTTGCGAAGATTCAACATAGCATTGGATCATTTCAAATCAATAAGTCAGTGACTTAAAGAACTGGAACTGAAACATCGTGACCGCGATAGAGGAAGATCTAACATTTGGTAGCGCAGACAAATGGATAGGAATCTGTTTGCTTACAATCGAACTGGCTGAATAGCAATGTCAGTTGAGGCTGATGCCCAATAGCCACTGATGCTATCCATGAAGTGCGACAAAGTGATGACCAAGGGCTCGATCATGCTCAAGTGAGCCGATCAGAGAAGGAAACATGCTCAGATAAAATCGTGGCCAAAGTCCAAAGCAATATTCTGGACTTTTCAAGAAAAAGATGTTGGCCATGACAAATAAGCGTCAGAATTTTATGAAACGTTGAAATATATCGTGTCCAGGAGGCTCATGTTTCTTATTTCAGTTAAGAGAAACGTTGTGAAGCCGAATTGTCTTACGATCATTGTACTTCCTTACTGTTGAATCATCAACAGATGGACTAACCATAAGGAAATGTGTAGAATGAGAGTAATGTGGCCAATGGAAGTCACCAAAAAACTGACAAAAAAGTTGACGCACACTGTTCTTGGTTGCCTGCTTGAAGAAATAGTGACGGACATCAAATAACATTTACTAATTCTTTGCTTTGTTATCAATCATCATAAGCGAGAGACAAACTTCCCTTCAACAAACACTTTGTGTTTAGTTACTCTTTTGGAAGGGAACTGGTACCTGTGGTTTTCTTTCTTTAATCCACTCCAGGCATTTATATAAATGTAAAAAAGTTTATGTGCACTTTATCAATAAAATTTTTATATAAGATATTAAATTGGGACATGTGTTCTTTGTCCCAAATTAAAATGACTAAAACCGCAGTCGACAAAATCACTTAACTGAAAACCTATGATTTACAACAGATACAAATAATGATGACATGTTATGCTTCCGTTTCAAAGGACTTAATCAAATAGAACGAAAAAGATCCGAATGATAGTCACCCCAAACTTACAACCTGACTTTAAATAATACATTTTTAATGTTAATTGAAAATGTGCGTACTACAAAAAAAAAAAACATATCTCATGTCAGATCCTTGACCCCAAAATCCCATCGGCATTTTTAATGAGCTCAGGATTTTACATCTCAGTTAACATAATCAGGTGTGGCGTAATAATTCTCAACTCATCGAAAGCTTGCTTAAAATGTTTCCAAGCGGAAAATGTAGCTTTCCATTCGTATATGCAAATTGATTAATAAAAGTTAATGAATAACAAATATGCAAATTCGTTTATGTATTATTAAATGTTACATCATTTAAAAAGTGCGAAAGTCGACTGCAACCTTATCGGGATTGTTAATTGCTGATTAAAGAGAAAAATCTGATTGACAGTTAAGCGGGAATAATGTCATTTCGACATCCGAAAAGGATGAATGAGTGGTAAGCTCATTGAAAAGTTGTGACCCATTTCGACAGGATGATTTTTTTGTTTTATTTTGAGAATATGAATCGTGATTGAGCCATCCTTACTCAGTTTACAGGATTTGATGGTTCAGAATCCGACTGACTCAAAACACGATTTTTCGGTCAAAATAATGCAAGAAGGCAGAGAATTTTTGTAAAACTTTAAGCTTTATAGACAAAGTATCCTTTCGTATGAAATAAGCTAAAGAAAATCGCAGTGCGATGGCGTTACAGGCTCGCATTGATTTGGGCCTCAATTAACCAGTGTATGCAGCTAGATCCTTTTCAATGTCATTTTTTCTTATTATGCTTTTTGTCCTTAATAAGGTTCATATATTTGCACTTAGCTGCAACATCGTAACGAAACAGATCTTGTTGAAGGTCGGTTTTTTCGTACTCGATTGCCTTCTTAGAAACCGACTTTGATTTCACAGTTGTTCTGGAAATTAAAGCTGCTGGTGAGGAGGAAACGCCAATGCTCTTTGCTAAAGCTGTTCTTCCTCACATGCTAAGATCACAGACTCAATTAATTTACTTACTTGCATCATAGTGAACAGTTTATAATCTGTGGAAATTGTTTTGAAATCTGATTTCTGCCCAATTCCATGCATTCCACCTTGTTTGTCGACGGTTTTCGAAAAGATTCTTCCGAAACAGATTTCTAGCTAACTCGATCGTTACAATTTCGAGTCCATAATACATAATACATAATGGAAAATTTCAACAAGGAAATTTCAAAAACTTTTGGACATGGAGTAAGTTAGACTGTGTCCCAGGTTTAGTGCTAAAATAATCGTTATTTTATGGAATAATTTATTATTATGCCGTGTGCTCGACGGCGGGGGGTAAAGATGGCCTTAGTCAGGGGAAATCCCATTTGCTTCCCTGTTCTGAAAGCCCCCAAAGGAAAAAGTTATTGGCTAGCCGTGAACTAAACGAGTTCTATAAATGCAGTAGTTCCAATCTTTTTCTTTATCGGCAGCAGACAGCACTTATCTTCGAGCTAAGAGAAGAATACTAGAGTCGCAGACAATAATTATTTTTTGTGAAAGAGTGTTGTAGCTTATGTTGTGGTTGCCAATATTTTTCGCCTTCAGCATACCCTAAAGTCGAAACAGAAAGTAAAAAAATAAAGTTTTTTTCAACAACTTGTAGTCGGACTCGGGTCAATATTGTTTTCGAAAATTGAATCATTTGAGAGAAAGGATCAACTGCATCCATACAATAGAACAAAATCCCGAGGATGTCATAAGAAGCTAAATAACAGAGTTAAGAAATTATCCTGAAAATCATATTGAAACTTTTGTTTATTTGATTGAAAAAAAAAACCTGATACGAACTATCGTAAAAACATAACTCTGGCGGACAGATTATTTGCAACTCTACGGTAGTTTTAGACTAAATTGTATAAAAAACTAATCATTACTTATTTAAAAGAGAAGATTTTAATATTTTAATATTTAAATCTAAAAATGTCATATTGGACAGAGATTCTTCATTTTTGTCCTCTTCTTGCAGCTCATTGTATGATCTTTGCCTTTTGCTGAATCTTTTCCTAACTTTCATTTTCCGGTGTCTTCTTTTCTGGTTCTTGACTTCTGGCACTGGGCTCAATCTGTATTTTCCGCAGAAGTTGAATCAACATCAAATAATTCCTCAAAAATGCTGTTTTTCCTCATGAAACAACAAGAAATATTTTTTTTCTTGTGAATTTTCAAACTAATTGGACACAACAAAGCGACCATTTTTTCATAAGGTTTTCTCTAAACTGAATTAAATTCATTCAAATATTAGTTGGTATAAAATTCATAACTGAGGGACCACGAATTGACAATAAACCTCTTTATAAGTGGGAATGTATTTCAATGCCCGCTGGCAAGACCCTTGGTCTGGGATTAATTGTCGTGCCACACTTATTAAGTTCTGATGCACCCCGTTAGGCACAAAACAAAAGATTGAGCATTCACTCTAGTTGGACACAGTCTCCACAATGGCCGCAATTAATTAATTCCACAAAACCTCTCTCAATGTAATCACCACACCACCTGCTACACAGGTGTCGCTCTTTGGGCATTCATAAGCTCACCCGAACCTTTTTCAAACATAATCCACCAACCCACTCGCCATTGCCACCAATTGTAGAATTAAACCGCTCGCAACAAGCAATTATGAGCATCGGAATCATTCTTCTTGAAAATTTCAATTTGGAATGCGTACCGTGGCGTTGGCCAAACTCAAAACTTAACCTTACACCACGGCAGAGTCCTGATCCAGCGCCAGCGGTAATCTAATAAATTGCTGAGGGTGTAAAATTCGCACAATACAACGTTAAATGGAACGCAACACGCTCATCGGGTAGCATTAATCAATTGTAAGACACCTACTCGAAGTTTTGAAAATTTAATTACTCGACCGGGCCGGCCTCTGGCATTTCTGACATTTCTCACTGCGGTAGGGTTGCCCAATATACCTTTGGTACTCGCGCTCTAATAAATTTCACCTCTAATGAAATATCCGGTCTAATATCCAGCGCAGCGCAGCAAAATGAAAAGATTAGGGCCTTAGGCTGATGGTGGTTTGCGGAGGGTAGTTTTTTTTTTGTTTTTTTTATGCGTTTTCGCTGAGAGGATATAAAAAAGTTTTATTAATTCTAATTTATTTTCCAACTGTCTGCAGAAGAATGAAGGAAAAAAAAAAAATACAATCCCTAGCGGATTATTTGATAAGATGTACGCCAAGAGTGAGGTGAGGTGCCAAACTTTTTTTTTAATGCGTTGCTCTTAAATTTTGTTTCATATTTATTTTCACTTAAATTGAAAACTTTTTGTTAGAAGGTACGAGAGATGGGCAGGGAAATGTCTGATAAATGACGGGATGATTGGAAAAGTAATTACGAGGCGGAAATTGAATGGGGTATCTCATCAATCTGTACTATTTTCCATAACGATTAAGAAGGCTATTAATAATTAATATTTACGATCGAGTTGTTCTTTTTTGTTTATTTATTTTTTTTGGCGTGGAAGGATTAAGCTGCTGTGTATCAAAATAAAGGTACTGTAGATTTCTAAGATATTTATTTTTTTCTCGAAAAAAATTTACGTAATGTCAATTTTTTCGATAATTAAAATAAAAAGGACACTTGGGGATAATATTTCGCTCACTCGATCATAGAAGAGGAAAAAGGAAATGAAAACAAATTACGACGCAGATGTTTCAATTCCGTTTTTGTGATTCAAATTTAAATATCCTTTTAGTGCATCTGAATTTTATGTCAAAAACTAAAATCACAAAACAATAATATTAATATGAATATTGTTTGACATATTTCCCCGAAAAAAAAATACAAGTTGCCAAAGTCCCGTCCTGAATCTATAGACAACAAGTTTGTTCCGCATTTATGTCTCCACTCAAAGGAATTTCAAAAAAGAAAATTTCGTTCGAAGGACCATTAAAAATACGAGAATGTCCCTTAATATTTGAAACTCCTAAAATTGAAGCGGAAGCAGAAGGTGAAGTAACGAAAATGGTAATTTTCAGCTTGAGTTCTGTCAATCAAGTATTTTACTGAAAAGGAAAGAAGACGAGCCTATAGTTTGAGATTGCAATAGCAGAACCTTGTCTAAGCGAAGGAATAACATCTGCACATTTGAGAACTTTCAAATCTTCCATATGAAACGATTTAAATCATTTGACAAAACATCCGCCACGAAACATGTAATTGTTTTTGTAACGATGTTTGACACCATCAGCTCCAACGATTTTGATTCGTTAAAGAAACCAATTACTTTTAAAATTTCAACTAGAGTTATGGGCTTAATGACAAACCTGCTACTTGGAGAAGATTCAGAACAAGCACTTATAGAGGAACAAAAAAAAAAATCGGTCGGGCCGGACAAGATTTTAAGCCACTGGCTATATTTATGAAAAAGTGGTTAAATGCAATGGAAAATTTGTCAGTCACTTCACAGTTATCAACGCTTAAAACAGTAGGTTTTTTCGACGATTAATTGTGTTTACAGTTGACTTTTTACCTTTCATTATTTCAAATTTCCTTTTGCAGAATTTAATTCAGCAGTAGGTGTCTCCATATTAAGTTCGATGCGTGATTCCTTATATATTTTTTCCTAAAAATAATATTGCCGGGGCTCTTTATGCACTTTAATCTGAATTTATTTAAACGTACTTTATTGTTTGTTTTTTAAACGATGTTTGGAGAATCATTGCAAGCATAGATTGGCTTGGCAACTAAGTAATTGCGGATTTCACTTAGATGGCTTTAGTTGAATTTTTTAGGTTTGCTGATGTATTCGAAATGTCAGACACATTTTGTTATTTGATAGTTGGTACTTCAACTGTCAATCATTAAAAAAAATGTTTGATCGGTTGTGTCGTTTTTGTTTGGAGTCTGTTGAAAAATGGTTAATCAAAACGAACATTTACGTCATACTTTTCCGAAAAGGAAAAAAACGCATCGCAAGCTCACAAAAAGTAATGTGCTGTTTATAGTCCAGTTGAAGTTGATAACGACCAAATCAAAGCAAAAATCGACTCGGATCGTCACACTACAACACGTGAGATTGCAGAGAAGCTTCATGTATCACAAACGTGCATTGAAAATCGCCTAAAACAGCCCTGCTTTGTACGAAAACTAGAGTTATGGGTTCCTCATGAACTGAAAGAAAATCATTTAACACATCGCATTAACATCAGCGATTTGTTTAAGATAATTTGTGATCCATGAAAATGATCCATATTTAAAACGATTGATAACTGGTGATGAAAAATGGGTTGATTACAACAATGTCAATAGAAAAAGATCGTGGAGCAAACCAGGTCAACCAGCTCAAACAACATCAACAACTGATGTTCATCAAAATAAAGTTATGTTATCAGTTTGGTTTGATTACAAAGGAATTGTCTACTTTGAATTTTTACCACCCAACCGAACGATCAATTCAGATGTCTACATTGAACAACTAACAAAATTGAACAATGCAGTTGAAGAAAACGGCCCGAATTGACAAATCGAAAGGGTGTTGTATTCCATCACGACAATGCAAGGCCACACACATCTTTGGTCACTCGGCAAAAATTATTTGAGCTTGGTTTGGACGTTTTGCCTCATTCACCATATATTCCTGACCTTGCACCATCTGATAACTTTTTATTTCGATCCTTGCAAAACTACTTGAACGGTAAAAAATTCAATAATAATGATGATGTCAAATCGTACCTGGTTCAGTTTTTTGCTGATAAAAACCAGAAGTTTTATGAACGTGTAATTATGATGCTGCCTGAAAGATGGCAAAAGGTCATTGCTCAAAATGGGCAATACATTCCAGAATAAAGTTATTTCGTTCCATGAACAAATTGTCTTTTATTTTCAAAAAAAAATCCGCAATTACTTAGTTGCCAACCTGATACATCTTCCCAAGGTTCAAAGAACAGATTATTTTTGAGCTCATCAAAATCTCGGCTCGTTTAGACGATATAAGCCTTGGCATTTGTTACGTTTAACAGAAGTCTAGTAATGGAATGGTCAGTAATCATTGACTGGTTGAAACATTTTTGAAGCGTCCATTAATATGGTCTTATCGTCTATGCAACGCAGACCTAGTACGCTAATTGATAAGGCTTCCTAGACTATGAGAGGCTATTAATGTCTAGTGCGTTACAGTTTCAGTATTTTCTAAAACGTGAAGATTTTACGGGGATGGAGGGAGGTTTATTACCCGTATGTCTAATAATGTGCGTAACAATCAGCTGTTTGGAAGGATAACTTAGGACCTTCTAGTACATATTGGCTACACTCGATGACATGCAAAATAACCCTTCCAAAGAATGCCTTTGATATGTTTATTAAACTCAAGCTGTAGATTGTTGGACTTCCTTCGAGTTAAAAAATATCGCTGCGGCAGTTGTAAGCTGATACCCTTTTCTGTGCTTCAGACTTTTATCAGGATTTATCCGATTTCCGCTTTTCTAGGAAATCCGGAAAGTTTTAAATACTTGCGACGTTTCCCAATGTTTCTCGTTTGCATTATGGAAGCCAAGCAAAAAAAAAGCTTCTGGATCAAATTCAGCAGCGTTAAAAGTTTAGTCAAATTTCGATTGCTGATCGAAATACTGTAAGAAAATTAATGAAAGACATTCTGACATTACTGAGGAAAAAAATTAACCTATAAAAACCATGTAATTCAATTGTTATTAAGTTCAAATCCTTCTTAGAATCAGACTCTATTGCCGAATAGTAAACGAGGATTAGCGTCACAAAATGACGGTAATGAATCCAACTCAGACAGTCAGACTCAAGTGTAAACATTCCAATGTCAGTCCCCTTTCTTTTTAAATGAAGTCAGAAGATGATTCGCTGGACAAGAGCGACCGAGTATCCCTTCCCTTAGTCCAAATCCGAATCATTGACTTAACAAATACATTTAATGAATGCTTTTCGTTTATCCTTAACACGAAATGAATTTACTTTCTGCTTTTACAATTTATTCTACAAAAAAAAGGGATTAGCGCCAGCCATCCACTACACACACACTCGCTTTTGTTTACTTCATGGAGTGGACAAAAAAATTAAAAACCTTGGTTCACTGTCAAAGGACGGAATGTTTCGGTAAAGGATGTGCTTGTGCAAAAGACAAACAAAAGAATATTCTTTGGAATGCCTTTGCTGATTTGTTTTGATTCCTTTTAGTTTTTTTTTTCGCCCGAGCTCAAGTTACGAGATGCAATTTTGTGCGCGTGAAGAATCCTTGAGAAAATCGTTTAATCCAATCCAAGTGTGCCAGGACAGTTTCATCAGATTAATTAAGAAATTTTCATTTCATTTAGTGGGCGAATGATCTAAAGGATGTTCTAAGAAGGGCGGACATGTTTTTCTTTTCTTGATTCTCTCGTCCTGTTCATTTTGTAAAAAAATATTTTCCTATTTTTTTTCGACTCCTTTCTTGATTCCATTGTTTTCCTTTTTTCGTCTTTTCCAAGGTGCTTGGGGAAAAATGCTGTGGAAGAAAAAGATGAAAGTGGGTTAAAAGGGGATCTTTGATGAAGTCACGTTCATTGTATCTTCTGCACTCTGCTCAAGTGCAAAGAAGGACAAACAATCGTTGAAGACGTACTGGGAAGTCTGCTCAAGTAAAGATTTTCTTGAGATTTTCTTTTCCCTTAAAGATTGTGGTTGGAAAATGGAATGAGGGTTGTTTTTTATTTTTTTGTTAAGTTATATTGTTGTTAGTTGGCTTCTTTGATTCATTCATTGGCATTCATTGTGCTTAGGATTCGAGGCAAACAAAAATTGTTTTAAATGAAATGATTGAAGATAAGAGTTGAAAAGTAAATCGGGAAAAAGGTTTCAAATTGGGTTATAAGAAAATGAAAAACTACACTACGCAACTTGAATCATGGGGAATGATATTATCTCAATTTATTTTATTTAAAAAAAAGTTAAACCAAGACTTTTACAAATTGTAGCTTAAATCAAAGAAAATAAAATCCGCTCTGAGCTTTTTAAAAATTATGTATGGGATGGATTCAAATCCTAAAAATTTTTGTTAAACTTCTTGAAAATTTTGCAACAAGTTAAGATTTACATTTTAATTTTAATGTATAGAATTTTTAAAGGAGTACAACAACAAGAATTAAAGAATAAACTTTTATACAAACGTTAGTTAAATTTTCCAAAAATTAAATTTCATTCATAACAAAATACTTGTGTTTGAAAAAATGGTATGGAAAAAATAAATAGTCATTGAAAGGGGATGGAAAGAGAAAGCGAAACACGTTGCCTTTTTTAGGTTGATAACCTGGTTTTCCTTTAAAGAAGCTGTCACTGTGGACGTGTCCTTGAAATGTATAGTAATCTTGAAATAGTAGCAATATGTTTCCAAAATTTCGCGTTCTGTTTGCCAAACTCTTTGAGCAATACTATGGATCGATTAATGTGTATGTGCACTCTTAAGAACCACATCATCTATTGTCAACTTGTCTCCAAAGGTTGGTTTGATTAAAGATCCAAGTCGATTTGAAGAAACTCAGCCACTGCATGTCGACATGTTAACATTTATAAGACCCAAATGAAGCCAATGAGCCATAGTTTCACCTTATTTTTTATATCGCAACAAACGATATTGTCATTTATGAACAGAACACAATTCTCGCGCGACTGACGAGACCAAAACCCAATTACATTCCGGCCGGAAGCATAATTGTCCCATCTTTTTAAAACTGAATATCAAGCACACATTAAATATTGTTTCAGCGAGGTGGTAAAACAAGCTAAACAAGAATGTCGATCCATCAAATTGTTAATCCAAAAATTGGTGAAATTGTCAGTGTCATTTGCTCGGCTAGGTCATACGTTTTGTGTCAAGTCAATCATTTAAATTGATAACCTAGGTAAGTGCCTGAATGAGTCTGGCTATGTTTGAAGTTGATTAAGCGTCTGACCTTCTCTTGGTGAAATTAATAGGTCCAAGCTTCGAATCCTTACAAGTCTTAATCCTTTGTCTAGTTCTCTAATTTAGGCCAGTAACTATTTGTCATTGCGATCAGAGCGATCATTCAAGCTCTCTTTTCCAAAATAGTGCAACATCGTTGGCCCTTTTATGAAGGCATACCACTGAAAACAAGGAGCTGATGTATCTTCAGATAAAGACGAATAAAATACTATGAATTGTGCGAATGCAAAGTCGATATCATTTTCTCGGACTCCATCCATGAAGCAATCGAAGTCAAAATGCATCTGAGTTTCAACCCATAGCCAAATCATTAAGCTTCCTCTGTAAAAACGCATAATAAGGGTACTTATAATCCCCTGAGAGCGAGCAAATTGAATAACAAAATAGAGCCGCTATAGCTTTATGCTCATGAATCCAAACCTTTAATTAATAATTACATGTATATAATTATAAATAATTCTCTTAAAAATGCATTTTTCACATAAAACTTAACCGATTTATTCTGGTGGAGCCAACTCTTTGAAAGTTTGTGAAGTGAAAAAGTCATCTCATAAATGTCTTCAGTTAAATTTTTTAAATATCTATTTTTAATGAAAAGATTGAAAATAGAATTTCAAGAACAATTTTCCTTCGACACTGCTGATTTTTGATCTATTTTATGCCATCTGAGAACCGTTAGATGAAGTATAATCTATCAAAGAAAAGATTTTGTGATCCTTTATTTTTGCCCTAATACACTGGTATTGTTTTTCCAGCCGAAAAGTCTCATTTCATTTTATTATTTTTTAAGCAAAATTTTAAATAATCATTTTCCTCGTTTTCGTCTAGCATTTTCCATATAAGCCAAAACAAAAACGGATCTTCGAAAAATTTAGAGAGATTCTGGAACTATGGAAAACTTTGAAATGGTAAGACTTGTGTTTTCAGTTCTCAGTTACTTTTATAACATTTGCAAAGATATTTTTGTTGTTTAATTATATTCCCAACTTAATTAATTTACAATTAACTCTTTTACAGAAAGTATCTCATGGTCAATCCCTAATCACTTTCTCACTTGGTAAGAGACTGTAAAATAATTATTTTTTAAACAAAACCACAATTCTGTAAATAAACCCATTTAGAAATATAGAAAATAAAAAAAAAAATGTAAAAACGCACTGACAAATCAAGTTCTAAATTGTGGAAAAAAACAAAAAAAAATTCTAGTAAAGATGTAAAATGTGTGATCTTAAAAAATAAACAGATAATAATATGTATAAATATTACTAAATGAAAAATGTAAGAAATATAGAAATGTAAATAAATAAAAGTCGTGTTGATTTGCTCTCAAGTTCAAAAAACAAAAACGATTAAAAACAATTTGCAAAAACGTTTATCAAGTTTCAAAAGAGACCTTCGGGTAGTGACACGATAAAAGTTTTAATACAACTATTGTTTATTAATATTAAGTTATTTTTAAGTTATTTTTTAAAGCGTCACATAAATTTTGTACGCTAAATAATTGGGTGCAGACGTATGCATGGTTTCGAAGCAAAAATAAAACATGCTTATAGCAAAATCCGTTCAAAAACTGCACGGATGAAGTCTGCGAAGGCTTGATGAGGCTTATGGTAAAAACATCTTTGAATATTTGTGACGTTTGCAAAATGTACCTTGGTTGGATATTCTGTTTGCTAGGTAAAGCAGAACCGCTCGTCACTTGGGCCATCATTGTCATAGATAGTGGCATCCATTAGAGCATTCAATTGGTGTTGCCAGTATTCAGTATTTCCCTTTTGACTGGCAGTGCCAGAGGAAACATGTAAGTCTGCATTAAAATTCAAGTCTCAGCATTTAGCGAAGATTTCGTGATATGAATTCGCCATCTATTATCACCATGTTGCTACCACTTGTAGGCTATCCCGTTGACATCTGAATTCCAGGTTTATCCAGTAATTTATATATCTTTTTACTCTAGTCAAAAGGATTCCTTATTTTTTTTCCGATTTGTAGTCTTGTAAAGCTCATTTGTCCCTTCATATAAGTTCACTGAGTCCCAGCAATGTAAGAAAATATTGATTATTTATGTATTGAATTAATAATGGGCCCCTTCTACAATGTTTGAAATTAACTTTTTTTGATATTTCCATGAATTGGATTCCCTCATATCCTTCCCCAAAAACCTTATAAATCCAAGTGAAAATCATCATGTCTTGATCGTAAGCTATTTCCTGTCTTGATCGTAAACTATTTCCTCCAATTTGTACACATACTTTCAGAGGTTGAATTTTCGGAAATACTCTCTTTAAAATATCCACATCCATATCCTTCTTTATGATCTTTTGATGTTGGAAAAACTATGTTTCTCTTAAATTCACGGAAATAACACTTTTGTCTTCACTTAAGCGCATTCGTAATGAGAGCAGTTCATACTACGTTGTCTCAAAGATGTAAATAACAAACGCTCGAAAATCAAACTCACTTCTGCACGGAGCTTTGCTTCTGGCTCAAAAAATGATACCAAAATTCTTTGATAACAGGGAGAACATTTTTCGAACTCCGACCTTTTTTAAGCCTAGGAAGTTAAATAAATGGAAGTTTAGATTGTCTTATGAAGAAGGATTCGTAAAATATTTACTTATTTTAAGAACCTTTAACCATTGCTTTACAGAAGCTCGAAAAATCGTATAACCCGAAACATGTTTCTGAAGTTTCAATTCGCTGCTTTATACTTTAAAATTAAAATGATTTATCTTTATCTTTACTTCTTTATCGCAGAAAACTTCTTCTTCTAACTTTCATTGAAGATAATACTAGCGTAGGGTGGCTGAGCTACAAAGTCGAAGTCCAATTCAGCCTAAACCTTTAAATTTTTGTGAACAAGCTTGTTTTTATGCAGAACAAGTACACCTTTCTTTATTTGGCGATTTCTTAAAATTGCTTTAGGATTGAAAATAGTGATCCCCGGTTACGAGTTTTCGCTATTTTTCCAGCTGACCCCGACATTTAAACATCTGGGTTTTGGGGTGAACGTTCATTCCAACAGAAGCAAGAGTCTTCGCTAACCGATGCGATGTCATCAGGTATGGTTGGAACCCATTTTCAACTTTATAACATCGCGGTATTCTACTTTCTTCATATTCCATACTGATTTACTTGGGCAACTATACTTCAAAGATTTTTAGCCCGATTGAAATGAATTTTTTTATTTAAATAATGAAGAGCAGAACTCATTACGATGCGATCCCATTCTTCTAATCACAAAGCTCTCCAATACATATTGGAGTACATATTGTAAAACTTTTTGAAAAAACAAAAATCAACCACTAATTTTTAAAAAAGCTGCCAAGATTACAAACTGTCTTAAGTGTATTCTAGCATGTCACATTAAGATGCTTAAAACATTTCATAAAAAAAAAATTGTAAATAATTATTAAATTCATTTGATAATGCATTCCTAGATATTTATTGTAAATGTAAAGTTGTAAAAATGAATAAATAATAATTATAATTAAATCATAATTTTAAGTAATTTTATACAAAAAGGCTGTGTGTACTAAAATGTATATTTTAAATTAAAAAATATATATTATATAGAAAATAATAATATATATTGAAAAAAGAGAAAACAAAAATATAAGTAAATAAATTATATATTGATATACAAAACAAACCAACCAAAAAAAAAACAAAAGAAATTATTTCACCAGAGCGAAAAATAAAACTTTTTAACAAATCCGATGTTTCTATTTAAAACTTAAATTGTTGTTTTTTCATTTGAATCTTGAAAAACACGTTTTCAGGGATAAGTTTCTTATGCGTTGAAGGTAAGTTCTAAGATTCAGAATGCTCTAGAGTTGTACCTTGACTCTTATAAATTATGTCATAAACAATAATAATCATAACATTTTTCAAAAAGAGCTCCGAATTCGGACAAAAATTGTGTATGAATCATCACAAGCATCAACTCTGATTGCAAAATATAAAAGAATACGCAGTTGGGTTAATATCGGGAGCTGTATTTTGAAATGAGCTCTCTTAGTTACCCAAGTGTATCATTTTCATCGATATGCAGAAAATGGGAAAAACGTAAAGCGATTTTTTTATCGTTACGAGCTAGGAATTGACATGCATCAGATTATTCGCAAAGTTTACAGATACTTAAAAGTTTTCATACGGTTAGCAAGTCGGCCATTTGGACAAAACAAATAAGTAATTCCGAGTACACTTTGGCGTGAAGCAGAGGAGTCTTCTTAGCCCAACTCTATTTACTTGTTTTTTGGATTATAAACTTGCAGAACTCTCAACTAAATGACGTTGATTCTAAGTGATTATTATAAAGGCTGTAGCAGATGATTGTGAAATCCAAACCTAGGAACGAGACTTGAAGAAAAACGTTTACGTTTACGTTAGCGTTTAATAATCGAAACCTTGAATACATCGAAAAATCTGTCTGCCAATCCAAACTTTTTGATAAAATTCTCGAATCAATTTGAGTTCTTTTACTGTTCTATATATGAGTATGTGGCAACTATCAACTGCAGATTTAAGGTGGCCCCAAATGTATCACCCCATCGGCAGCAAACGATGCAGGATTCAATACGCGATGAAACGTTGTTGCCCCTCAAGAATGCGGAATTATAATGCCAAATTTTTTGACGGAATAATTCGACAGTGAACGAGTGGTTCATGTTGTAAAGAAGGTTCGACTTTTCATCACAGCCTCTGATTCAAGTCAGCCAGATGATTGCCTACCAGAATGATAAAAGGATATTAATTGCAGCTATCTCGATGGCATAGATTTTCGCTTGAAAAAGAAATCGATTAATCTGGTTATTCAACCCACGTTTTTTCACAGAAGTATTATTACAGGCTAGAAAGTTTTGATCCCCATTTTCAATCCCTCATATACACTCCATACTCAGTTTCCATAATTTTATGTCTTCTGCAGGACGCATTGCTTGTTACAATTATAGAAATAACCCACGAGTGACTAACTCTCACAAGCCTCTTGAATTAAGTTCATTGTAAGAGTCTATAAGAATTTTCAAATTACAGCATTTATGAGAGTACCGTAACTTTTCATCTCGCTTACTAAATTTTAACCAATATTTGAGTTCTAACTTCGGTTTAGTTCTAGAATCGCAGCCAACAGACTACAAGAAAGTCATCATCAATTCAACCGCTCGGGGTTGGAAAACAGTATGGAAGTAGTAAAGCAGCTAAGGCTCAAATCGGTAAGTTCTAAATGTTGCTGCTTTTACAGCACAACCTGTAACCCTTCTGTTTTTTTCTGAGGTTTTTTTTTAATCAAACAACAAGCAGAATCTACATATCTCCTTGAGTTTTGCTATTCTTCGAGGATTCGTTTACATTTTCATCAATTGATTTAAATGTTTTAACTACGAGTCTGTTTTCGACAGGAAGGTTTTGCTTTTGAGCTAACTAAAACTGGCCTTTAATTAATTCCACTCTTCAAGGTTTCAGCTTGTTAAAGAACTTAGACGACTAGGCTATTCTGTGAAAACAAAAAACCGAACTGCTGGAATTCATCAGAAAGAAAAATGCCAAACTGCATGAGCCTAAACATTAGCTTGGAATTAAAATTACTATACATCTTGACAGAGGCAATGTAGCTCAAACTCCAAACTGTCATGGAAAAGGAATCTAGATAAGATATTGAAAAAATAATAACACTTCGAAAAAAAAGGAATGTGATCCAGAAAAGTCATCTTTCCACTTTTTAAAATAAGTTTTGTGGCATGCAATGCAGTCCGAACATATTTGGAGGCTGAGTGAGGTAAACGAATATTTTCTTTGACATGAAGAGGTGTTTTGGTGACCAAAGATTTGATGCCTAAGGAGAACTTCATGATTCATCCCTTAAAAATCTGCGAGAGCTTCCCCTTGCTGGAGTGATACAATGGTCCCAACTTATGGTCCCAAAAAGCTGATTAATCTTCACTCAAAGCCTGACACTCTAGTGCGACTACTTCAAACTAATTCAGCTGGTCAATTTAGGGTTAGAGACTTAGTTTCCAAATTTTCCTTTCTAGTTATCGCCTCACGTATCCCGTACAATAAGAAAACCATTGTATTTTTTTTTTAAAGATTTGAAGAAAAATCTGGCGAAGTAAGCGGTGATCACTTCGTGGAAAGTTCTACTCGCAATAACTCGCAATAAAGCGGTCCTTAAACATCGCCGATGCGCCAGATAAAACAAGCGGAACTGTTACATAAAGCAAACTTTAAGTGTGGAAATTTTGCGAAATTTATTACAGCCATTTGAAGATACGTACATACTTCGGCTCTATGGTCCTGAATCGGTTACTAACAATCCACAAGAAAACTGAACTCTGTGACAAGGATGAAGGAGCAAACTACAACAAAAGGTAGGACCTACCCGTTCGAGGACGTGTAGGAGCACTTTATGTCTCTCGGTAGCGACATTTGTCTTTTGTCCCCATGTATTCTTTTATTGCGCGCGAAATATAAATTATACTAAGCTCACCGGGGAGGCGACTCGACGCACGAAACCAAATGGAAAATGGAATGAGGACGCGGTGAGCTCGCGTAATGGTCGCACTTTGCATTGTCGTAAGCAAAGCGTTGCGGAGCGGTTCATTCTCAGGCTTTCTCTTATCGTTGTCATTAGTCGAAGTCGACGACGACGATAAGGATGACTATGACGATGACAACAACAGCCGTGATGATGGTTACACACCCCTTGGAGTGTATCGAGTCAATGAATAAGACCCGATTTCAAGTCCTGTATGCTTTGCACGCAAACCCACGCTGCTCGGTGTGGGCCGAAAAGTATTTCAATTTCATGGTTTGTTTCTTTTGTTAAATTCAGCCCGTTGTCATTTTGATTGAGGCAACGTTCTGTTCATAATTTTCCTGTTGCCTGCTCTTGGAATTGGTGGATGAAGATGACGACCGTACTCCTACAGATGATGATCCTGATGATGGTGTTGTTGGTTGCGTTGAAAATTGACGGGAAACTTGGAATATTTAATATTTGTTTTTTTTTGTTTGAACATTGGCCTTTGGTTTTGCCATCTGGGATTTTCGGCAACGCTAGGAATTTTTATTTTTATATCTCGACTTTGTAGATAATGATCCTGGGGATGTCCCAATCCAAAATGAAAATTGCGTGGAGGTGTGAGGAATTAAATTTGGAATCTTTGTTATGAAAAGTTAGCGAGACATCGAAGTGGTTACTTCAAATGGAAACAGTAAAATATTTTTTGCTTATTGAGTTGATTGAAAAAAAAAGTAATTTTATTAAAAAACATCGTTTTCGAAATAGAGAAACTTTTGTGATATACATTTCGGTACAGATAACATTTGGCTCAAAATTACTATTGGGAGCATTGATATTGGAACTCTTACTTTTGTGGAAGTCATGGTTTTTCAAATATGGTTCTAAAAAAAGTTGCGTTTTTCGTGGTTTACGTCTCGACATAAATTTGAAATCCTGAAGCTGAATTGTGCAGATGTTTTACCATTATTTAAAAAGTTTTCGCGCGTTGAAATATGAAACTACAGGCCCATATTATTTGCCGCCTAACTTATTTCTTTTGATAATTTTACAATATATTTCTTTTTTTTACAGAAAAGTATTACAATGGCAACTTAATCCTTATAGCTGACTCTTTACCAATTCGCCATACATTTTGAAATTTGTTTTTGAAGAATTTTTCAAAACGTTTAAGTCTGGTTGCAATCTATGGATTCCTAAAATCTCTACTTAAAGATGGCTCGTGGGCTGAAGTATCGGAGCGCTGGCTCCAAGGTCTGCTGGCTGTAAAATTCGAATGGGTCCAGACATACATACCTCTTCAAACAGCTTCGTGTCCGGTTTTCACCAGAGTTTTGTGCATGACCGAAGTATTCTTTTTTCCATGATTCCAATTTTATTCCGGGTCCTTGGTGACACGCTGAACCATACTGGCCTTATTAGCTGCTTTTGTTCAGTAGTTTGGTTTTCTTGCTCAACTCATTCCTCTTCTTCAGCAGTGGGTTAACAAGATGATATGCAAAGTTGGCCTAAAACACGCTGTTGGTATGAGCAATAAATTTGAACCGCTCGCTAAATTTCATTCCCAAGGAATTTTATGGTGTCTTGAGGTACAATTTGTTTATTTCTTGGGAGGTTTATTTTGATGGTGCGGCAGCGTGTTCCAAACAGTTGCCTTTCTCTGGTTGCCGTCGTTGGTGTCCTGAAGCATATGCGTTCCATTTTGCTTCTGTTGACTATACTATAAGTCCCCACTTTGAGCAGTAATCAAAGAGATTCCTTACGTGGTCCTGAATCCTTTGCACTGCTTTGGTTGGGGAAAGTGATGCTGCGTATGTTTTGCAGTCATCCGCATATAACAGTTTCTATTTTTCTCCGCCCTTGCTCGAAGCCCCCTGAGTGGCTTCATTGATGAGGAAACGTCGAAGACCTGAACAAAAAAAGAATTTATTCTATAGTGAACCGCGGATTCTTCTTGCCACGTATCAAGGAATTTCCTATTTCAGCTGCTTGTAGATCAGGCCGTTGATCCAGACACTGTAAAATGCCATGTCTATATCCAATAAATAGGCCACAACTGCGTCCTTTTGGTTTAGTTTCGCGGCGATGTCTTGGTGTAGTCTTAGCAGTCAATGCATTGTTGAGTTCTTTTCCCTATACAGAAAAAATTTCGTTCAAGTGAGAAAAATAAGATCCTGCTTACAAGTAGGTTAGTTAGAAAATTGAGATCTGCTGTAGAAGTAGAAAAATTGACGTCATTTTAGAGCAACAAATTTAGCGTTCTTCACTTGTGTAAATTGTCAAAATTCATAGCGTCAATTTCTTTGTGAAGATGTAGATAAATGTTGGAATTTCCTTAAGCCGTGAATATGACTGCAGTCAGCTGAATCATAGTCCCACAGTCGTACAAGAAAAATGGTATAAAATAAGTTTTACTTTATGGACAGTATAACCGTAGTTATATCCGTTATGTGATTAGATTACTAATCCTCGCTTCGGAAGAAGTGCTTTAAGCAACACCGGATGAACACCACCAAATCCTATGGCATTTGATCTGAGGCTTCAAAATATTAATGGACTCAACTATGAAGAAACTGAATCCAAGTGTGCGAAGAGCATCGGTGAGAAGAATCTGTGAAAAAAGTGTGCGGTTGAACGCATTGCAGTAAATGCTCCAATAACACTCACGCTCTTGCTTTTCAAACCAATATTTTGTCAAGCTATTACACAGCTTTCATCCACTTCCAAAAATACTAGTGCATTTTAAAAACATTCAACTACTCTAAACGTATAGCACGACGATGTTACGAAGCCTACAGTACTTGTGATGGTCTTCTTTGAAATTAAATTGCTTTTTATTGTTGTGGTGCCTCAAAAGCGTCGATTTCAATATTAAAAGTTGGGCACAATCAGTTGACTCGGGATCTTTAGGTTCTGAAATATTTGATCTCAAACGAGTAGACGTGCTTGTGTTTCAAATTAGAGGGAAGGATAGTTGGAAAACATAATTTCAACGACAACAACACTAACCCACCACTGCGGATGAAAATACCTCGTGCTGCTGACTTGTGATTAGGCAGTTAAACTTCTACGGCAGCAATATCGCCAGCGTGACCGCATGATACCAATGCATTCTGGTAACTCGGAATGATAAAAAGTTTTAAGGAAAGCAGCTGGTTGCTTCTAAGGTCATTCCAGATATTGACACGATAAACCGGGCTATAACCAAATACCAGAGCCTACGGTGAGCAGGCGCAAGTGTTATCTGCTGTGGCCTTGTATTGACACTGTGGATTGTTTCTTAGCTCCTTCTGGTGGATGTTGATGAGCTGGTTTCGTTTTATGCCCCACTGTAATTACAGTTTTATAGAATGCCATTGCTTGAGACTGCTTTTCGCAGCAGTATATGACTTTGGTTCGTTGCCGAGGGCCCCTTTTGACCAAAATAGTGAATATTTATATGAACAAAAATATTTCATTTATCTTTATTTTCAGACTTATTTGGGCGCTTAATTTCTTCTTATTTCTGTGTATTTTGAAATCAATTAAGATGCGTCCTACCATTAACTTGATAAATCGAAAGAAATGTAATAGAAAATAGGTCCTTTGAAATCCAAACAAATTTTATGTCAGTATTCGCAGGATTCTAGTAAGGTAAGTACTTCGTTTTGTTGATTTTGCCAAGCATGTATGATTTCTTGTTATCTTATACTCAGCAAACCGGCAGCATCCTACACACATTAATCTATACATCCCATCGCTGTGCATAAAGCCTAAGGATCTTTTCACGACAAAATTGATAAAAAAAAACCAATTTATTCTGTTTGCCGTTCAAGCAACAATCGCTTTATCTTTACTTGCTTGCATGGCAAGTCATGTTGAATGAGTCTGTCAGAAAAAGCCTCTCCACGTTTAACTCTTCACATTTTATACACCACATTAAATCCACTTTAATGACAATTATCCTGCTAAAATGATTTTAAATCCACAATAAAATATCCTTGCTCGTGCTATCTTCCCATACTCCATACTCGTTTAACAAGCGCCCTTCACACATCGGTGGCGCGGTACGGCGCCCCGCCACAGCCAAAGTCATGCTACTGCCGTAGCTCATCGACTGTGTCCTTAAGTCACAGTGAACGACAGAAAAAAAAAAAGAAATAAAGAAAATTCCTTCATCCTACTACTTGTTAACGGTTTTTAACATGAGCAAAATCATTATCCTTCTAATCTCTTAATCCAGTCGAGTGAATTTTCACTTGATTCCGAAAGGATAAGTTTGCCGCTGTTTCATTTACCACCCACTCCTCCCCCCTCCGCCAAATTTCGCGACGAAACCTCCATACTAGGAGTATGCCAGCAGTCGTCTCAATGAGCATTATCCTTGAAAATCCTGGAATGGCAAAAAAAAAATAATAAAAAATTCGCCGACCAAGAAAAAAACTTTTCCGGATAATATATGATATATGCAGATAAACTTATGCACATCTGTGTGAAGCCCGAAAAAAGGACATGCCAACAGAGTTTGGCTGTGGCAGGACACCAGCGTCTATTAGCGTTGATGGAATTGAGGCTTGAAACCAGTTGATAGAAAAAATGCTCGCCAAAAAAAACAAGAAGAACATCAAAACAGGGTAAAAAAAAAAACAAAGTCAACCTCGAGGACCGTAATCCCTCTTCACAGTAGAGAGGCTTGAATAGTATGACTTTGAATGAAGCTAAATGGTACACACGTACACACGTGCATATCTAGGTAATATGTAATATGGGAACGTAAAATCAATACAGGTGCACCATAAGCCGATTAGGGCTTACCTGTGGTAGTGAAACTCCGGAAAGTATCCTTTTTTCGTTTGCAATTTTTTTTTTTTGTTTTAATCTACGGAATCAAATACTTTTAATTTTATAATAAAGAGAAGTGGGGTGCCACAAGCGGTTGGACAGAAAAAAAAGACGATAGAAGCCTCAGCTTTAGGGTTTATGAATTATCCTACCGATGCTGACTCATTCGAGTCTGAAGGATAAAAGCTTTTCGCTTTCCTTCGATCTTCGGCTTTGACAAACTATTTTGCGGGCGGATTAAGGCATAGAAGGCGAACGAAAAAAAATGGAATCCTACAGCATAGTGGGTAAATCGTTATTTGTGACAACTCGGCATAACAACCGAGATATGTTTTTCGCCCTCTTTTATTCTGGTTCGATTCCATCCACACCTAATTCTATGCGGCAGGAGTCAAGGAATTGCATTAAATCAAATGAAAAAGTACCACCAAACGAGAGCTGAGTAGGACCGGAGCCATTTATCAAATCGACAATTGAATTTACGCCCCGCAATGCTATGCGGATGCCAGCGTCCTTCGGCATGACGGCAACGTAGGGCGGAAGGTAAAACAAAAAGGATCTGTCGTTTATTTGTGCCAGGCAAGTTGCCGTATGGGCGTGGTTATATATTTTTGTAACAATCCGTTTTTTTTGCCTTGGTACGGACAGATCCAAGAGAAGGTGTGAATCGGAGATAAGAAGCGAAATTGGATTTATATGCCATTGTCGCTTAGAAAAGAGGATATAGTATGTTTGTACATGTGAGACTATGAAATGTGAATGACCTACATATCCACACATATATACGATGCTTGTACTTATTTCCAACAATAGTAAGTTATTGTAGTTGTTTTAAGATTCTGACAGCATCGATAAAAGGATTTAGGCTCAATAAGGATTTGGGGCCGTGACTTTTTCTCCAGTTTTTTCTCACCCTCTTTTCCTATTGTAGGCTTATGTTTGACTCCCTTTTCGCTTTCCTATAAACTGTAGTTTATGTTTTTCTATTTGATTTGATGAAATTCTTGGCAAGAAAAAAAAAGGACGAGGGTTGAGTGGGTGGTTAAAATTTTACCTGAACTAGAGAAGAGGTCCTTCAGCTTTCACCTTTGTAAATGGCATTTCGATTGAATAGGATATTCTTGCTGAGATATGGTGGTGGAACTTTTTCATATGTTTTGTTGGTAAATCGTGTCGACTTGGGATGGTTCTTTTATTCCTATTTTTATCGGATTGATGAAAACTGATACACAGATTTATACTTTATGGGTTAAGGCCTTTGAATCGATAACTGATTCTTTGTGAGAAAGATTAGCATGAATTGATTCTGAGGAATATGAGGATAAGTATTGATTTGTGATTGTGATTTGAAATGTCGAAAAATTAGTTAATGAGTTAATGAGATACAAATTTTTTAACGTTTTGGAAAAAAATTGGCGCCCGACTTGGGACCTGAAACTAACTGGCTCCTATTTTGCGGTTCAATTATTTAAAACATTTTTTTACATTCACATGTTGTTGGGCAAATCAATATATTTTTCAAGCCACAATCAATTCGGCTTGCGTTTAATTTCCTAACAAATTATTGCCGCTTACGCAGCTTTAGAAGCAGAATGAGAAAAGAACCTCCATATCGTGTAATCATCAAGCTAAGAGTCTTAAGCCAATACGTCGATTACGACATTCGACACAGTCATCGTTCGAAATCTATTTGTCTTGTGAGATAACTAGACAACTACATAAACAGGCGGAAGCTATTCAAAGCACCAAATTTTGTTCTCTAATCACGGTTGACTTGTGGAGGATTTGAACTGGCAATATTTAACACCTCACCACGCAGTATCATCTTGTAGACGTCTGATATTCTGCTCAGTAGCCATGTCGAGTGATTGAAAAATGAATCATTCTTATTCTTGTTATACGCTACGGGCGGTTGGCTTCCCAGTTGGCCATCCTGTCAGTCCAATTTTAGGAAAAAATCGATATTGCTCTTGAAAGACTGAATCATCTTCGAATTGTTCGGTTTAATAAGCTGCTCCATGGTATCAAAGCAACATCAACAAAACGACTGATAACTCGATTATTGCATTTATGGGGTAGATACAGTGGTGGAAAACTAATTAGAAACAAACATTTTTCCTACGAAAATGTGTGCCCTTATAAACTTTATTATATTTTTATTACAACACAGTTTATGTATACCTACACTATTACTCCAACTATTGATTTTCCAAAACAAACACAAAGAAATTAACCGTAAATAGAAAGACATTTAAGCAAATTAAGAATAAAGTATGTTTTTGGGTGGAATTATAATTAGAAACAAAATTCTTTGGATGTCTGAAAACGTACAAAAAAGCGAAAAAGAAAATCAAAACCAAATCAAATTTGTTTTTTTTTTTACTAGTATTTAGTGGGGTATCCTTTTTTTTGGAAAACAGCGGAACAGCGTTTCGGTAAACTGGCTACCAAATCCTGGCATCTTTTCTAAGGGATGCTCTTCCACACTTCTTCAATATTTTTGAAGAGTTCGGCAGAGTAACTCGACTTTTTTTGTCCCAAACCTCTCTTCACATCAGCCCACAGGCTCTCAATAGGATTGAGGTCGGGACTTTGATTGCACCGTAGACCATCTTTTTAGAGCACAGCAGATCCTTTGCAATGGTATCCATTGAGGCGTTTTCCTGGCAGTATTTCTGCACGATAAGCTTCCTCATCTCTGGTGTACAACTCTTATTTTTTCCCATTTTTAATCTAAATAATGAAGTTGAGATATACTTATTAAGAGGAAAATGTGAAGCTGCAAAGATTTACCGAAAATTGTACAAATATTTCAATATCTGATCACTGTTTCTAATTATTTTTCCAGTTAATTTCAGCTTCAAATCTGAATGACACCACTATGCTTGCGAATTGTTTCTTTTGTGATCAAATTTCGGTGATCGATGCAAGAGAAATAAATAGCGCAATGACAGCTGCCTCCAAAACGGTATTTTACCGTTGCAGATATTTTGAACCGAAAGTTGAAAACAAAGAAAAGAAAATAATCGGCGTATATTTTTGCCATTGTTTCTAATTAGTTTTCCACCACTGTAGGTTATGTTGAACGTGGACCCTTTTCACTGGAGCCATTGCTCACTCAAATCTTCAATTTTTGATTCTGTAAAGCTTCTTTATCTTTCGTCTTGGAGGAAAAGTGGGCCAATAACATACCGCCAATATAAAAACGTACCAACCAGTAACTCATTCAGTATTCAATGGTTTCTCTGTGACCAGTCATTGAGAAAAAATGCACAAACTATGAAAAGGTGACTTCAGCGAAAATGTCATGCTCCAAATGGCTACTCCAGAGCCCAACATAGAAGCGATGAAGAAGGGAGTCAACTGGGCCTTGTAAGCGAAAAATCCGACACCTCTCATCAGACTACTGCGACTGATGTTCAGTTTTTGAGATTTTTGGCGAGTTGAGGTTTGATCGAAAGTCAGCTCGGGCAAAGCATTACGATTGACACCTACAATTTCGACAATTTCGCGGTAGGAACGCAGACTTTTCAAGTCCGAAAATCGACTCGAATTGAGCCGAATGCTGAACGATAAGCAAATATGCTACATGCAAGAAGGGCGAATGTAGGCGAAGGCATTACCGCGAACTCAAGGAGCTGTACACATATGAGGATATAGTCAGGAAGGCCAAAATCCGTCCACAAAAATGCCTGGGCTGTATCTAGCGAGCGAATGAACAAAAATGTTCCAGCCAAAACGGACGCTAGAAAACTTGGTATAACCAACTGAAAGCAGTATGCTCAGGAATTGGAAGAGGCACTTAAATAATACTTCAAAATTTATGGCCTACACTTCAAGATACACATCTGAACCTATCAAAGCCACAATCATTTTCTGATAATTGAATAAAACGACCAAAAGGACGCTTTAAAAAAAAACTATTCAATCGAAAAAAAATAAAATAAAAATATTTTCTCGTAATCCGCATAATACTTGGCGGCAAAGTTTTACACAACCCCTCGTGTCGGACTCATTCAAATTTATATCTCTGCCAATATCAGGGCAGCCGATGCTGTACACTTCCACAAACTCTCGACCACCAACTTTCATTTTTTATCGCTGGATCTACGTATCCGAATTTATGTCCAACAAAATGTTTACGTCCATCTCCATTCATATTTATTTTTATTTGGGGAGGGGAAGAAAATAAAGCGAACCACCCACTGTGCTGCGCCATAGTTAGGCCATTAAACTCCCTTCCCCACTCAACTCCTTTCATTCACGTTTTCATTCGCATTTATTGCAGTGCCAGCTTCCGAGTTCTCAGTAGTCCCCGGGGGGAACACCGAACACCATCAAAAAATCTGCTCGGCTACTTTTATTTTCTCACTCTCCCCTTTATTATGCCATTGTCCTGCGCATCAAGTTTGATATAATTTTCCTCCTCAATATAAATACATCAACTGAAACCATCGATCAAAAGAAAATGGCAAACAACCCACCGCACCAGGGGGTGAAGAGCCAGAGCCGCCGCGCCGCCAAGCAGCAGCAAACTATATTCTGCTCATTTTCCAAAAAATTAACTTGGAAACAGCAGTTTTTCATTCTTCGCCTTTCGCTCGATAAGTTCCGCTTTGGCTGGCGAAATAAAGAAAAATAAACACTAACAAAGAAAGGGTACGCAACTTGAAAGGGAAATCATTTCATACGGCAAAGGACCGTAAACCTAATCCAATGGGAATGTGGGGGTAGCAATTTGCATTGGTTTTGAATGTGTGAGCCGCAAAAAAAAAAAACTGAATCGTTTTTATTATAATGGGGCACGTTCACGGCTTGCACTTGAGCTCGAAGGTTGAATTTATGATGAATGATGAATATAAATAGCCAAACGGAAAGAATCAGACCGGCCAAGCACCGGTCAAGGGTTCAATCGCAATGGGTTTCACTTCATTGGTTTCGAGTCTAAATTGCCGGTGCTGGGGCTGGAGTGGAGTGTGGAATGACCAAGTTGAAGGAAGACGCATTTTCATCGTTGTTCCTCACTTAATTCCCAAGCTATACTCATCCCTGCGGTGCCAGTGGTGCCAAAATGTCAAATTTAATTAATTTCTTGATTTATTTGAGAAAGTTTTGCGAGTTTTCCAACACCAAGAGGTGGTGCGTGCCTAGCTGGAATTCCACCACCCATCGGGTTGGTCGCCATCATCCTAGTCCTTGTCGTTGCCACAATTCAAGAAAACACACAACGAACGTCCGTCGTGTCTGTGTGTGCTCTTGAGCAATAAAGCTTTCGAAGTGAGAATTGGTTTGTGAATTTTAGGAGTTTTGAAGTTTTCGAACGCGCAACACAGCTACGGGGTAGATGGACGAAACTGGTGCTTAGTTGTGTGCCAGCGGAAGCAAAAGTTTAGTTTCGTCGTTAATCATTTTCAGTTGAAGTTAAAGTAAAATTCGTAAGCTGTGGTATTGAATTGGTCGATGTTGAGGGTAGGAGGGATTGTGTTTGAATAGAGGGACTTTCGTCATTTTTCTTCAGTGACCAAGTGAAGAAGTTTGCGAAGAAAAATTGCGCT
Source organism: Orthonevra nobilis (assembly GCA_963555765.1). NCBI lineage: Eukaryota > Metazoa > Arthropoda > Insecta > Diptera > Syrphidae > Orthonevra > Orthonevra nobilis. The sequence continues at coordinate 143,576,454 of OY743224.1, forward strand.
TAGGAATAAAGTTTGTAGAGAGAAAAATAGGTTAACAGAATAATCGGAGGTGTACTTAAGCTTCTTTAGTTTTTTTTTTTCGGCTTTTGATGGATTTGCTTTTTGAAAATGAGTTGGAAAAGAAGTTTTATTTGAAAAAAAACGAATCATTTCTCAGTGTCTCATCTTCTGCAGTTTGTAAGAAACCATTCGCGAAAAATGTGTGCCAACTAATACTGTTAACTTCAACCATCGAGCATTTTCTTTATATTATGTACGCCTTCAAGGGGTCAGGAATACCCTTATTGTAATGAGGCATAAGACGGGTGGACAAATTTAGTATGGGCAAGCACTTATGCAATGTTTATGAACTTCTCTAAATTATAGTAATAAAGAAATACCTGATAGCTCAGAAGGGCCATAAAGATGAAGTTGGTACCTGTCGAAGGTACTTAAGAAGTTTAATTGAAAGTGTTACAAAGATAACAACGAAGTTAGTGCCTTTTGAGTTAATGTGAGATTAATGAGCACCCGTCCAGTGGAAGTTTATCGGGCTTTCGAGCCTGGTAGATCTGTGCCTGTTATGTTAGAACTACTAACTACCATCTGCGATTGCTTATCTTTGAACCGTAAGGTGGGTCTTCACTTTTCGTGATCCTCGTACTTCCGGACTTGGGACTTATTTTATATTTTCTCACAGCTCATCAAGTTCGAAATTGTTCCTTCCTCTTCTATTGTACCCTCAAGCAGAATCGTTTATCCAAAAGAGAATTTGTAACACAAAACTTCATGAACAAGATGTAGCAATGCGGAGTATCATCGACTGTCTAAGATGAGACTTCGTTAGAGCTGCACAAAATTGTCATCTTGAGAAGTCCTAAAACCGGCCTCTTTGAATCGGCTTGAAATATTAAACGACAGCAATATCGTCTGCAAAAGCCGATCAGTTTTGAAAATCAGATTGCCTTTTTTGAAAATATCTGTTCAAAAATATGAGGTGCACATTATGTAAAATTAAACTTCTACATCGAGCAGTCAGAGACATAGCTTTGTTTGCAGTTAACATAATTTGGAGGAAATAAGGGGTATCGAAACCTGTGGGGTACTTCCCGTACTTCCGAAAACCGTCAATTATACGTACACCACAATTTTTTTTTAAATCGAAACTGAATTTAACGCCAAGAAGAAGGCTTCTTATATGAATGATATATGGGAAATTTAAAATTAGGAAAATAATATAATATATAATAATAAACTGTAATATTTTGTTCCATGTAGAGCAATCTACTGTGTTGAACGAACCACGAAATACAGTCAAGAACCTTTATATTTGAACATTTTATATAGATAGATATTTGGTATATTTTTTTTTCGTATAAAGTTGACATTACTTTTTCGAACGTATTGCACTTCATTCATTCAGACAACAATTACGACTGAAAGAGTTTTGTCAGTAATTTTGAATGATTAGGAAAATGAGACTGATGAAAATGAGTGAGATTTTTTTGCAGTGGAAGTGAGTTGGTGGACAAAGATGGGAAGGCCGTTCATGCAGTAGGCTACGGTATGTTCTGCAGGACAACGACTGGGATGTAGAAACGGACTACTACAACGGACTGAGGGGAAGGCACACATAGAAAATCCATCAACTTACTGATCCATGGGTCGGTGCGATCCTGTACGGTGAAACCGAAATGGAAGTAAGGGAACAATCGTAGATAAGATACTCAAGGTATGTTCAAATTAGTTAAGGTTATTTAGAGTAGGTAAAGTAAGTCAGTTTAGTTAGAAACTAGGCTATGATTAAGGTAGATAAGGGAAAGATTGGTTTTCTTATAGTTTCTTTAGCTTAGCATGGTCCCTTCTCCGTTTCCTTGGACTCCCATACAGCATGAGCCCTCTTTTTTCCGCTTTCCAGCTATACCTTTCTTTCCACTTACTCTCTCTCTCTTTTACTTTCGAAGTTTCCCAAAGCAAAGAAACAACCCGCAGAAACTGAAGAATTAAATGTCCTAACCCTTCGAATATCCTCAACACTATTACGGTCAATGGACCCGGATTGGTGATGCTCATCCACCAGTACTTGAAAAAGATATTGAAAGGATTTGGAACCTGCTATTTGAAGAAATATCATTACAACGAGTATTTCAATCGCTGTGTATTGAGTTTTTCCCCGAATTCTATTTTTTTCGAAAAAAGGATATTAAAAATTTCTACACATGATTTGCAGCTGTCTACAAACCGTTGGCGCGCAAGGCTGCAACCGAATTTCGAGGGTTCAAATAAACGGAGAGTTAAATCTTAATTTCTTGTATGAAGTTTTAAATCAAAATTTAATCGGCTTTTTTGTCGAAACAACTTTTTTGTCAAGAGAATATTTGTCTGGAACGCATTTGTTGTGGCTGAAATATGACGCAATAATGTAAAAGCTATGGTGTTTGATGGATTTCCTTGCGAAGCAAAAAAAATTCCATAGCCTATTGAGTTGCGATTTCTCAAAATATGTTTTGTTATATGAGGACCATTCTCTTATTTTTAACTTCGATTTTTTTATCCATTTATGTTATGGCGGCCTAAGTAGTACCTACTCCGGTTCAAAAAATACATCCCTCTGACAAATGAACGAGCGGACTGGCGAGTCTTGGAAATAGGGTTCCGTTGGCACTTTTAGGGTATGGAACCCTAAGAATAACAATATGTATAATAATTGTATTTGATTAAATTAAAAAAAAAATCCTTAAGAACCTCCCAAATGGACCTGAACACAATACTATGTCCTTAAGGCTGATTTTCTGAATTACACGGGGCGTAACATTCTTCCCAACCAAGTCCAAACTTAGAGTCTCGTATTGTTCGTCAACAAAGATATTGACTAAGTCCACATGCAAAAAAACGCATTAAATTACACTTATTTACTGAAAATTAATCATAAAACTATTTCAATACCTTTTAATTTGAATGTTGGATGTCCTCTCCTATCCGTCGCATCATGGCGACTTCATTAAGACGAACAATAATGTTACTTCTCGAAGCGAGCTACATTTGCCGTTGCGTAATTAGCCGGGTTGCTACTGCACAGTTTTCGGTAATGAATTCAGACAGTTTAATTAAAATTCAATTATTCCCAATCAATCGGACCATTTTCGACGAGATGCACGAGCACGACAGGCAAATAGTAATAAACTCGGAGAAAAATGCGCCAGACTACTTGCTTTTTTGTTTCAATTATAACTTGCAGAGGGATGCGCGCGATCAGGGTCATTATATGCGGAGCACGGAACTGTTACCAGGACAACGCGCGAACAGAATCAACATTATTGGCAGAACAGCGCAGGAGAGCATCATTGTTGGCGTCATCATCGTCGTACGTATCCTTTCCCTTTGACGAATAAAGTTCGTTTGGAAGAATTCACTCCCGAGTGGGCAAACAGTGAGAACAATCCGTCGCCAAATGATTTTGTCATCGAGTGGATGCGAGGGCGGACATAAAAGAGATGCCTTTTTAATTCGTTGTCCCTTTGTGGATAAAGCAGGAGCAACATGATACCAAAGGATAGATGCTTCCAAGCTGTCGATTAGTCTAATGAAATTCTTTTGCATTGTATATTGAAGGACGAACCGGCTAAACAAAGCAACAGGCGTATAACAACAGAACAACAACATCGTCATCGTTGTCGTCAGTAGCATCCGCAGGACAACTGAGCATAACACAGAACACAAAATCACACAATGCCGAAGAGAAAAGTCAACTAGGATAGGGGGACAGAGAATGGGAGAAACCATCTTGTCGCGATGTGGTGAGATCTTAAATAATGATGAAAGCAAGGTGCTTGTGCAGCGTTGGGTGCTTTGTACTTTTTTTTTATTGTTTTTTTGTCTTCGTCCTGTGGGGTGAGGTGACTTAAAAAAAGGAAGCTTTCAATTATGTCTTAATCATCAGGTGATATCTAGGAGCAGGGCTTCTTAATTAATTTTCTTGCTGAGCAGAAGTAAGTTTCCTTGGTTCATCTTTTAGACACCACCGAGGTGGTTGATGAGGTCTGAGCAACAACAATCACGCTTGGTTTTTGTCTCTGCGTGGCTTCGGTGTGAGAGTGTTTGTTTTGTTGTTACACGATGTTATCTCGGGGATACAAGCATACATGCGCCATCCAGCTGAGTAATTAAGATTTATGGCATATGACAGAAAAGTGAGTCACAAGGATTCGGCTGTAATCGAATGAATTTTTGAGGTTTCCAAAATAAAACAAAAAACAATGATTATTCTTCATTTGCAAAGAAACTGCTGCAAGGTCAGGAGAAGTTCTGAAATATCATTTAAGAAGTCTAAGAAATATTTAACAGTGATTGCTTAAAGTGTTTGAGTGATGTCGGGTGTAATGCATCTGGAATCGATGTAAACTTTATTAAAGAAAATAACTTTTGTTGCGTTTGCTTTAATATCAGATCTTTGAGAAAAAACTGGTACAGTTTTTTACTCAAAAGTCAGTCAACTTTGTGTCATGTTTATTTTATATTCTTAGTCGAAATTAACATATTGTAGAAGAAGGCAAAATTGTTTTTATGGAATAAATGGTTTTAATTTTGAATTCTTTAATCGTAAGGAAACAACAGGAGGAGGGATAGCGTTGTTTATTGGTATACTTCATGAGAGAACGTGTTTCAAGACTTTGTCGCATAAGAGTTTAAACACAAAAATAGAAGACGAAGGAGTTAAAAAATTTAATCATAGAGACACCAAAAACAAAGTATTTGCATTCATTAATGAAATAGACAAAAATATTAAATACGAAAAAGAAATAATTGTTCAAGGAGATATGAACACTACCGTCGAAAATTGTTCGACATGTTCAAAAATATATAAAAGTTTTGGCATCAAAGGGTCTGACAAATGTAATTTTGAACATAACACGGATTGATTCTAGTGCGGGAACGTCTACGCTAATCGATGATATATTTGTAATCGTTTCGAAACAAGAAATAAAGTCTGCCTTAATAGAAACCGACTTATGCGATTACTTCGCGACAATGTATCTTGGCAGGAAATTTGTACTGAAAATGAAGTACTTGGAAGAAAGAAAAAGTCTATTGACGAAATGATAATAAATAATTCACCTGCAAACATCCAAGTAAGCACATTAGACTTTTTGAAAACAATGCATTGAAAATTGTTCAAAATTGCAACCACAGGACGTTGAATCGCCAAAACAAGTATCTGGCGCATTCCATATTTTTAGAGGAGGTTAGCAAAGAAGATAAAGTGAATATGTTGATTCACCTTAACCCCAACAAAGGGCCAATCATTGATAATGTAAAAGCCATTAATCATAAACAAAATGCGACATCACTGGTTGTTTAAATCGAAGTTTAAATAAATGTTACATTGCTAATTAATACGGATATAAGTACGAATACGGACACTAAAGGCCTATTTCTATTCTGCCAGTTATAGATGAATGTCCTGAAGAAATTGTGGTACGACGATTAAAAAAATTAATTGTAAATCATAAGATCAGATACACCCAAAATAATACGGATTTTAGGAGGGAAAAATGAAGGGTAAATTGCTTGGAGAGTTCGCAAACGTTGTGAATATGGGCTTGAATAAAAATCATCATTTTGTGTTTCAAAAGACTTTCGATACGATAAAACATAATAAACTTATTGAAGCTTTGGAAAGGATAGTAAATGTGTGCGGCAATGGAAAATATAATTGGTGTACCGTAGGCCTCAGAGTTAGGACCAATCTTATTTATTATCGTTGCCAACGAGCTTCTAAGAATATTTGTACGATGTGCAGTGTTTACTTTTATGGTTGATATAGCAATCATTCTTAAACACAAATGCTTTGCAACAGCAATAAAAGCAATGCAGGAGGAGATGAATAAACTTGCAAAATGGTGCTACGACGATGGATTGGTTGTGAATGCTGACAAAACTAATTTAATGCATATTTGTATGCCATTCCAAACAGAAGCCAGTATATATGATTATTTTCAAAATGATGACTTTCAGGAGTGAACACTTCGAAGTTGTTAGAACGATGTCTTATCTAGAAATATCTGTAGATGAACACTTCTTATGGAATGACCACATCAGCCTTTTAAGATCAAAATTTAAGAGTGCGTTGTCTGCGATAATTTATCTTAGAAGATATACATTAACCGATGTTCAGTTTATAATTCTCTGTTGGAATATCATATCAGATATGGTGTATTAGCTTAAATGCATCAAAAATGCCCAAAGATAAGTTTATAAACCTTCAGAGCAGATTTATAAAGGCAAATAACAATTTCAAGGTCTAAGACGTTAATGGGATTTTTTCGATGACACCTTTACTATGATGATATTCACTCCTAGCAACCAATGTGCCAAACTGTGAATACACGAAAACGAGCACAAGGACCTCTTGGGATCCCGGAAATCTTCAATATTTTCGGAAGAAGACGGCTCAGCCATGTTATGCCAATAATATTTAACCAAATTCCAGCGAATATGAAAAATATTGCCATTTACAAACGAAAAAAGAAACTCACATATTTTTTTCTTAATAATTCCTCTGTTCACTTCTAAAACCAAAAACATGAAAGAATTGAATTTTGAAATTTGATTTAAACTACATTTCTTGACTGATATTGAATTTTTTGTATTAAATTGTAAATAATGTTATCAAAAACTTCTAAACCATTGAATAAATACGATGTATAGTAAAATACTAGTAAATCTAATTATAAATCAAAGTTAAATCGAAACATGAAACGCTAGCTCAATATATCATTGATTCTCGGAGCAGGTATTGCCCTCTCGTACGAAAAACTTGAGGGCTCAAAAACTTGCGGGCTCTGGTGTGAACTCAGATTTGGTTTCAATTGATTCATGGTTGGAGTCCGAATTGAGTCAAAGAATTTGATATATATTAGTTAAATTACTTTACATGTTTTTGTATTTATTTAAAAAGAAAACAGAAAAAGATAAAGTTTATTTAAACTTTTTTATTTCCTTTTTTCTCATCATTTTAATGACACAGTTAGGAACATTCAAATGCCAAAAGACAAGGCGGCTGAACCATTAGATTTTTAAAAATATTAAAGTTAATATTGATACGGCTCAATATGAAAAGAATAAAAAATATTTTTTAAATATTGATAAGTGCATCCAAAAAAATTATTTTTTTTTATAAAAATTTGCAAAAAAGTATAATTATAAATATAATTATAAAATAACATGAATCTATTTCTTCGTGATTGAAAGAAAAAAGAAAATTATTCAAAAAAAAAATTCAACCGAACATTTGCTTGTTGTTTTCGGTTCGTTGGATAAGACGCAAACCAATCACACATAGACCCTCAAAAACCTGCCCTTTTCAGTTTTTGGTTTATTAAAACATGATCCACCATGTCATAACCCTTAGTTAATTAATTTAATTGAGGAGCTGCAATCTCAAATTCTTTCAATGCATGATAAAGTTCACCATACAGTTTCAAAACAGCTTCTTCAGTCGATCTACCTATGCTGGGAATCATAAAAGACTTTTGTCTAGAAAGGACAGCATTCTTGATTTCACACTTACTAACTGGACCAACAAATGTCTCCAGCCAGCTCGATCTTTTGCTAGCTGTCTCCAGTTTTGCAAGCTAAGCCATCTCAATCGTTGGATCAGCACTCTTCTGGTAAAGAGGATGTCGCTGAAGAGCTCGTATAGTTCGTGATTGTATCTTCTCCTCCACTCATCGTCTATGTAGACAGGACCGAAGATCACCCGAAGAATTTTCCTCTCGAAGCAGCCCAGAGCAGCTTCGTCCACTTTTGACAAAGTCCATGTATCCGCAGCAGGACCGTATAGCAGGACTGGGATGATTTAGATCTTATATATTTTTACTTTGGTTGTTCGAGAGAGGGCTTTGTTTATCGATTGCTTTCTCAGCCTATAGAAACAACGATTGACAAGAGTAATTCTTCGTCTAATTTCAGCGCTGGTATCGTTGTCTGAATTGATAGCGTTGCCTAGGTAGACATAGTCTTTAACTACCTCAAAGTTTTAGCCTTCTACTTTGACGTTCTGTCCGAGATGTCAGGGTGGGGAGTCCTTTCTCGTTGACAGCATAAACTTAGGCTTGCCCTGATTTACCGTCAAACCCATTTTCGCTTGCGAGTTTTGAACAATTCTTTCAAGAACGATATTGAAGAAGTCGCATGACAGCGCGTGGCCTTGTCTGATTCTTTTTTTGACACCAAAGGTCTCTGTTAGGTCTTTACCGAACTTGATGGAGCAGCGTGTTTTCTGCATCGTCATCCTACACAAACGGAAGAGTTTGGTAGGGATGCCAAAACTAGACATTGCATTGTATAGCTCGTCTCTATAAATGCTGTCATACGCGGCCTTGAAATCAATAAAAATGTGGTGGGTATCGATCTGTTGATCCTATGTTTTTTCTAAGATTTGCCGTAGGGTGAATGTTTGACCTATTGTTGGTTTCCCTGGACCAAAGCCACACTGATATGGACCAACCGGGTTGTTGACGAAGGGCATTACGCGCTCAAAAAACACGGCAGATTGGATCTCGTAGGCGATGTTAAGAAGACTGATTCCTCTATAGTTGGCGTAATTCAGAGGGTCTCCTTGTGGATTGGGCAAACAATGTTGGGGCTACGTTAAGGCACTGATCTTTGCCAATAAGCTAACGACGTTGGAAGAGCTCAGTGCCAACACTGAATGCGAATTAGCGGCCGTTTCGGCCGAAATGTGTGGCCCAATTATAGAATCGGGTGGGTCCAACTAAGCGAACGAAGTTGAGTTCCATTCAAGAATGTTTCTATTGTACTTTAAGCTGATAATAAAGTTTTTGAAATATCTCAAATGGTTCGCGTTTTATTTAAAAAAAAAAGTTGTCAAGTCCTTATTGGGAAACCTTTTAATTTTTTTGATTAATTTGAAACATCCTTTATTATGTAACAATATGAACTTATTTGTATTCACATTATCCACACTTATTTTTTTTTACTTAAGAGTTCTCCATTACGCGTTTTCTTTATAAAATTTGAATAACATGATGAATGAGATGTCTTCAAAAGTCAGCTGCGGCTTCGCTTTCGAACGTCCATTTTTTCCACAACTCTGGTGTATAAATCAGTCTGAATTAGACCAATGGCATTGATTATTTTGGCTCTCGGGGCAGTTATTGTTCGTGGTTTATTGGTATGAACCTACGCCTAAAGAATACTTCACAAGAAGTCTAACGAGGTCAAATCGCTCGATCTCCATGGAAAAATATGTGGTCTCCACGCGAGATAACCATGCTCCGAAATTGGTTGTGTAAAATATCCATTGCGGCACGCATTGTGTGTTACTTAGCACCATCCTGATAAATCCACATGTCGTCGGTGTATTGGATATCATCGACCGAAAGGACTCGCCATTGAAGATGACGGCCAACGTCGTTCTCGAAGAAGTTTAGACCGATGATGCCGCCAGACCAAAATCCTCACCAAACAGTTGTTCTTTGAATGGATTGTAATTTGGTGTACCTCGAATGGATTGTGACCATCTCAACACCACAGATCTTTAATGACCATTTTTATCATTCAAGCCATTTTCCATTCCAATGAATGGCAACCACGACGGGAACATAATTTTTCAAATCTATTATGGGACTTTTCTCCCATAAGCCGTATTTGCACGAATCGAGGACATGTTGACTCGAAAATCAAGACGCTTTCTGATATCCGTCCAAAGTAAATAATTTAAGTCATTTCTTTCTTGTTCTTGTTGCTGAGTTTGGATTCCATATACACGAAGAAAAATCTCCTATTGTGAGTGGATAAGTCGGCTTTAAAATGCAGGTCTAATATCCATCATTTCTGCAGAGAAAAAATAAAGCAAGGTGCTGGTTTCAAACAGAACTGCAGCTCCAAAATTATGTGTAAAGTTGTCTTTATTTACAACATGATTATCACCTCGAATGCACCTTGAATTCTTTTAGAAAATTCGGCTTTAAATTATTCATCGACAAATCAGTTCTCAATTCCAAGAAAACACTCAATCAGCCTTTGATTTCAACTAACCGAAAATCTATTAAACAATAAACACCCTCTTCACAATTAAGCCTTAAACTAAACAATTAACAGAGTCATAAATCGAGTCAAGCCACATTCACACTTGTTGTTGACGTACATATTTTTATTGAGTTAAGCCCCCAATAAAGCAAAATGACTTCGATTACCTTCTCTCCAAGCCTCTGTGTGCTACCGAATCACACTTCCAATTTTGACATCACTGAAATGCCACTTCAATGGCAAATAATCTGAGCCACTACTTGACAAGCCTCTCCCCAAAACCATTGATCTCATCTATCATAATTGCCTAAACAAACTCTATTGTCTGCAAATGCGGTTGTCATAAATCAAGTGCATTTCTTCCATGCTATCCTCTCTTCCTATGTAAATGAACATTATACAAACAAATCCATTGATACGAGAGTCCTGATGTCATTTGAGGGATAGACTCACAAATCAACTTATTGATATGTCAACCAACATCTTTGGAGCTTCGAACTCCGCACTTCAACTTCAACTCAATGAATATTATCCTCAATGGTATGGACATAACAACAAATAAATATTAAAATAAGCATCCCTCGACCAGGACACTATTCTGATACCCGATTACCCGTACCACATCTTTGCCGCAGGTTAAATGTCAGACTGAATTTGGACGGAGTATTTGTGTCCATTTGACTTCAGCTCTAAAAGATGCATTCAAAATTTTAAGGACAACATAATTTTCCACAGGATCCTTTAACTTATATCTCTCGATATGCAAATTCCACCAAAACATACGTGTGTGTGGAAAAATTTTTGCCAAATGAATTTCTCAAATTTTCGTACCCATCACCGAAGTTTGGTTCGAAATAAAATATTCGCCCGGCTTTTCTTTGTTTTTTTGTTTTCATTTTCCGAGACTTACATTTTTGGTAAAACCCTCGGGCCGAGAATTGGGTTGCTCTGTAACTTTTTATCGGGATATTTTCGACTTTTCCTCATGCCCTGTGGAAAATCAAAGAAACCAAGAAACAAAAATATCTTCGCCGCCGCATATGCTTCTATGGGGGGCTTATCCCCCATGCTTTTTTTCTTAGGGGTGAGTAAGGGAAAAGTTTCTTACCGGCGCTCGCCTTCGTCGTCTGAGATGGGGTTTGCCTACTGGCGGGGGATGAATTTATATTTTTCCAAAGAATGTGTTTCCTATAGGTCTTATGCAAATGTATTTCTTCGTTATCGACGAAGATTATACGGGAGAAACTTTTGCCCTCTGTACCTCCCCCGCTGCAAGAGCGCTTTACAAGCTGGGCTCTTGGCTGGTGAAAGTTTTGGAGCTAAAACTTAAGGTATCACATATTCGTGGCGGTTGGGGAGTTGGTTGTTTGCAACGTCTACATTGCTACGAGGTAGATTTTCCACCCTCAATATTTGGCCAACGAATGTGGAATACACTGAGTTCGGTTTCTTTCTGTGTGCAATCGATTTGCCATGACCGGATCTACTCGAACTCGGAGCCTGATTTAAAGTATGCGTTGATTTCTACAACACGGCCTTGCTATGAAATATCAGAAGTTTAATTTAGTTCTAGAGTCAACAATTGTTTATTTGACATTCTTTTCTGTTTATTGCATAAGGTTTCTCATACGATTTTTCAACACGCCGTCCGAAAAAGACTGAATGTCCTCTCGAATCTTCACTTCACTGCGGTACCCTCATCCAGAAAAACAAACTTGAACTTGGAAGTTTTCCAATCAAATGAGCCTCGTATGGTGTGCTTCTATGGTTTGACGAAGAGTGCAGAAAAGGATACGCAGGTTAGCAGGAAGCGTACAAAGGAGTTTCTCAATTGAATAAACACATGGACAGCGCAACATGACATTCATAAGCGCACAACGAACACGCCAAGGTTCAAGTCACAGAGCATAATTTTAGGAGAGAGGCAGTTGGAACCAAAATAATGAGCAACCATAAAAGTACCAAATCGACATCTCATTATCAAACTTAAGACTGCACATGGCAGCATTCGCACTTCCAACTATATAGAATGACGATAAGGATGTTCCGTTCAGGTCAGTTATAATGTCACCGACACATTTAATGCCTAAAAGGCTTTAGACAAAGCGATACACAGTCATGCTCTTTTTTAACTACGCTCTCGAAACGTACCTTTGAAATTCACAAGCCGACAACAGCGGCACGATCTTTCAAAAATTTATCTTTCTATTAAAAGATCCTAAAGTCAAGGACTTTGTTCACCTATGATCAACAAGGGATTCAAACAAGGACACTTGTGCAGATCTAACCACATTTTGATTGGGCTATTAATAAAGGCCTATATGTCTGAAGATATTGCCGCTATGCAAGACGCTTATCATATAGGTCATACTTGCGAAAATTACTGCGGGTAATTTTTGGTTGTCTTCGCAGTAATGGAGTGTGGATGAAATGGATAAACGGAGCCCTGGATCGATGGACATCAAAGATTCGGCCAAGGGTGTCTTCGAATCTATACAAGAGTGGCACCACCGTAAGGAAAGTGCTAACATTTTGTGATATACTCTTGAAGAAAGGGATCTGAACAACTCTGAGGACGAAGTTGGTGGGGGCTTTTTATGGATCGAGATTGCTAGAGAAACATTTTGATTGAGGTCAATGTTTCTCTGCAGCGCCAGTTCTTAAGTAACTATATATCTTGTATCGCTTAATATTTTTACTGTCGGCCTTAAATTTTCTGTCCGTTGTCTTAGCAAACTGGTTTCTGAATTGCTTACTTCATTAAGCCTCGTAATGTTTGGCAATTTCACCAAAAATACCGCGAATTGTCCATTTTTTATCAAGCGGTGTAAGAAATACTTTACCACGTCTGATCTGCCTACTATTTATAGATCCTGAGTTCACCCCACACTGGCATAGACGTGAGCTCGCCTTGCCCTTATACTGACATATATAGGGTTGCATTCCACATGAGGAATGCGCAAATAATGAATGAAAATAATGGGACCATCCAATTTATCCAATTGCACCTAGGGCCTGCGCCCTTCTTAAAAAAAAAGAAAACCCTCCATACGCTTCTGTGCACTCGTGTGATTCAAATAGAGACGACATTTCAGACCCAAACTCCTTGGAAAAAGAATTTATGAATGTGTTTGTTTTTTTTTTATTCTACCAAATCAGCTTTTTTATGCGTTTTGATTAATGCAACTTTAAAATCACCGCCGAAGAAATGAAAAAAAGGAATAAACGAAGACTTACAGATATGAAAAACTTTAAAACAAATTTCGAATATTTTATCAAAAAGTTTGCAGCGTAGCTAGCAGAGCGGTGATGTTCGGTTTGAAGTTTTGAACTTTAGTGTGGCCAAACAATCTCGAGATAGATAAGGTAACATATTTGAATCACAGGATAACGCGAAGAATGGGAAAAGATACAAATTTGACAAACTAAAAAATATTTCTTTTTTAACTTTTCCGCTCCGTTTGGAAAAATCATATAAAATGTTCTTTTGGTCTGAGTCAGATAGATGAAATGGATATCAGTTTTGAGGAAGGCATGAATGGAGATAAAAGAATCGTTCTCTCGAATTTGTCTCGATTAAGCATCCATTCCGAAGAAAAAATTCCAAAGATGTCCTCGTTTTGTAAACCATAATTTTAACGCTTAGATTTCTCAAGTTAAGTCGTGCGCCAGTTGTTTTTGCGACTCGCCAGTAAAAATGAATTTCTCATTGCCCTCTTCTTGGGCGCCAATTAAACCAAGCTAAAAAAAGGTTTTAAGCAGTTCTGCATTCACGTTCGACAAACTGAATTGTTACACTTCAACGCGCATTTTAGAAGTCACCGCGAATCGCAGATAAAATCAATCGAAGTTCCTTTTGACTTAAGGTAATGGCACGACAAACTTGGTAATTCATCGCTGATAAAATACATTAGTTCTATTGGACTTAACAGGGAGTAAATGAGCTGAATTTTGAAATTTTTCAATTTCATTTTTTTGAAAGCTTCTACTGAAAGTAGGTGTGCTTCTAAGTTTTCTTCAGAGCAGTGTTTAAAAATTTGATTTGGGATGCTGCACGCTGAATGTGAACATAAAAGAGAGAAAAAAGTAAGATTTTTTAACCAATTCAACGACGTTGGTGGCAGAGCTCGCTCTAGATCGTGCAACTTTCAACTGTCAAAAATCAATTAACAGACAAGAGCACACGAAGGCTCCCAGCTCATCTGAATCAAAGTGTCGATAAATAGACTAACACCAAAACAACGCGTGCAGAATTGTGCAAACTTATTTTGAAAATCATGGTTTGGTTCGCCAAACTTAACGTGCGCTACGTCCATTTTAAGATTAACATAATCGTCTATCTTAGCAAGTTATTTCGAACACGATGGATCGCTTTGAAACCACATACTCTCCAGTGAAAAATTCGCATTGCCAAAGACGACAGACAGTGCGAACAGAAGTTATTCTCATTGTGGAGCGCAGTGTCGAGAAGAATCCGAATGATTCGATTCGCGCAATTGAAGCTATGTCCGTCAACTTTATGAAAGATTTAAAGAAATTATCTCAGCTTGTGCAAGAGTTGAAACCGCGTGACCATTATGCGCATCGAAGGTTTGGAGAATGGGCCGAAAACACGATCCAGCTTGATCCACATTTTCACCGATAAATTTCATATGTAAGAAGCAAAATTGCCGAATTAGGATTCAACAAGATGGCTCGTGGCACAATGATGTCACACTTTTTGATTACCTTCTTTTATGTTGTAAGAAGTCACTGGTCTGTACCGATAAACCAGAGACGTTTGACAATCAACATTCGCCGTGTTATTGATGATATACGGCCCCAGTTGCTCGATAAAATTGTCCGAAAACATTTTTTCAATTCAAAGTATTTTCATATTTTTAATTAACTATCTTGCATGCTTAATAAAACACAAAAATGCATAAGGCTATTTTTAAAAACCTTGCTTTGTATAATCATATCTTACTGGTTTCTTCGGGCGCTCTAAGCTAAATCTAACTATAAAAAATAATGTCTTTCGACTTCATACTATTTTTAAAATATTAATTATAATAACTATATCGAAAAGCTAAGAAAGAAATATTATTAAAACAAATGGATGCGTGAAACCATTTCTTAACGATAATGCCATTAAATTGTATATTAAATAAATGAAGTAAATTAAATAAGCTTCAAATATTTTATTTCATAGTGATTTTGTAAATCTCATAAATATTTAGTCAATTCAATTTAATTTCGTTTACATAGACTTCGTGTAAATAAGATGTTATCTTTTTTATTAAATTAAAACGAAACGGATAAACAGACTTTGTACAGTTTTTACATAACTTTAACTTTATATTTAGAAAGAAATAATTAATATTCTTATACTATAAATATACAAAAACAAAAAATTATTTTTAATTAAATAGAGTTTTTACAGAATGGTGGAAAGTTATATGAGATAGAGTGTAGTTGCTGATATTAGATAAAATGCTCTAAAGCGGGGGGAAGAGAGTGCCAAATTCCGACAGCATTAATGAAGAATAGATTTGATTAGACACGTTAAGTTCAAAAACTGTTGAAGTATGCAACCGAGAACATTTTAATGGTAATTCGATATGTGATAACTGACTATATCATTGAAAGCCACAGTTAGTTTATGCTTAGACAAGGAATCGAGCTTGTGGTATACAACTTTAGCATAATCAAGAATAGGCACCAGTAAAGTTTTAACAAGCCGCATTCTCGTATCGATTGGAGCAAGACATGAGAATAGTCAAAGTTTACTTAGCCCAGTATAAATTTGACAAACGGTTAAGATTATTTACTGTGTTCAACAACTGAGGCTGAATATTATTGGAACAGATTGGTGGGAACTCGCTAGTATCGTAGTTGCCGCTCGATATTTAGTCGATAGGCAGCAATGTGTTGTGGTCAACAGCAAACATTCAAGATTTCGTAAAGTATCAAGTGAAGTCCCTCAAGGATCAATTCTTGGGTCTGTCCTTATTTTCTTTATATATTAATGACCTGCCTTAAATTGTCCAACGGTGTCTTATACACATGTATGCCGATGATGTCCCGTTAATTCTGAGTGGTAACGTTAATTGCTTAGCCCAAGTCATTACGCAGTTAAACGATGAGTTGGAAAATATCCGTCTCTGGGCTCAACGTAACTTTCTCTATCTGAACCCAGTAAAATCGAAAGCTCAGAAAAACATAGGGCTTGAATACACTGCCGCCAATGAAGCGAAAGCTCAGGAAAACACAGGACTTGAATACACTGCCGCCAATGAAGCGTGGGCGATAAATTGTCCCCTTTGTAGATACTGCAAGAAATCTTGGATTAATTTCTAACAGCTCCCTTAACTGGACTAACCATATCAACGTGGCTATTGGCAAGGTCAATGGAAGTTTTCGATTGCTCTGGTCAACTCAGGTGTTTACTCCTACAGCTGTAAGGAGTCAACACTGCCAACTTTACAGTATGGGTGCGAGATTTATGGAAAAGTTCACTGTATTGGTAAAAGGAAGCTTAACGCTGCATATAATAACATCACTCGTTATACTATACTATATATTTGGCCTCCGTCGGTACGATCACGTGTCCGTTTTTTCCAAATGCATTATCGGCTGTACGTTGGATAACTTGCTAGCACTTCGAGCCTTAACATTTTTGCACGATATCATACAGACATGTCAACCTGATTATCTCTATAACAGATAAGTTTTTCCTCGGTCACAAAGGACTTTCGCTTTGATTCTACCAGCATATTCATATCTAAATTCCGAGCGAACGTTCTTCATTCATGCTTTTCGCCTATGGAACTCCCTCCCCCGTGAGCAGAGAGGAGTCAGAAACAACAAACGTTTTAGGTTTTTGCTTTTAAGATACTTGGCCAGATAGTATAATTGATAACAAACAAAAAATAAAATTAGTTATTATAACCTTTTTCTTTTTTCTTTAAAAAAAAAAGTTATATTTAAATTAAAGTTTGAGCTGAATTTCAAAATATTCCAAAACTCTTTTCTTGTTTTTCTTTTATACTTATAATAGTATTAACAATTTGTAAAATTTATTTTAAGGCTTTCGCTCATAAAATTCGATTATAAGATTTATCTTAATGCGAAAGCAATTCGAATTCAATAAAACAGAAATACAAAAAAAAAATACAAATAAAAAAAGTAATTTAGCTGAGACTTTAAGGATTAAGGATCAGCCAATTTCACTGCGATCAGTCATATATTGCGGAAAGATCTTCATTGATCCTGCTCGCAAGGTCTTCGACTAATCCACTGCGCCTAGATACAAAAAATTTGCACATCATCAGCATAAAAGTGTAAAGAGGTCATTTATGAACATGCAAAATAAAATAGGGCATAAAATAGAGCCTTGAGTTTTCCCTGCCATTTAAGTTTTAAATTCCGAACATTAGTCACCAACTACGACTCTTTGCATACGTCCTCGCAGGTAATCAGATATGAGGTGCACTGAACGTCTACTTCCTTATTTTTGTACAAAGAATACCATGGTATTCTTATACACTGTCAAAAGCTTTAGAAAAATCAAGTAGGCAGAGTACGGTTACATGGTCTAAATCATATTCAGTTCTAATATCATCAATGGTTTTAACCAAAGCCGTAGAATATCTATGATTGGCACGAAAACCTGATTGAACGACAACAAGGTATGTTGATCTACGTAACTAGATATCTGCCTCTCGAGAATCTTTTCAAGAACTTTTGACAAACACGGTCGAATGCTTATAGGGCAAAAGTCAGTGGCTAGGGATGGCTGCGTAATTTTTGGTACAGGAACGATCTTAGTTACTTTCCATAGGGGAAAATTGAGGCCGTTATACAGTAATAAATGACATGCGTAAGACAATTCAGAATATGTGGTAGAATAAGGTTTATAAATTTCATAGTTATACTATCTTCTCCAACGGCATCTGATTTAAGACACTAAATATTTTTAGCAACTTTAATTTCAGAAATAACCTCGAAGTCAAACTCAGTTCCTGGTTCAAAGATAAATAGCTTCCCAGGGACAAAGGACGCTTTGTCTATTGGACTAGATAGAAGGGCCTTTTTTCAGTCCATTGACATTAGGTGTACTGTAAGAAACGTTATTTTAAACAACTCCAAAAGACCGGAGGTTATTCCAAATTTTCTTAGAAGTAAGCTTGTATAAGAAGTATCTTTTTTCAGCTTTACGTGATTACGAACACTACAAAACAGCTCCAAGTTGATGGATGTTGGATACTGCTTCCATCTCGAATACAATTTTCAGCGAACCCTTAGGGAGTAACGTACCTCAGATGTGAACCACGGACAACTTCAATTCTGCACTACAACACATTTTAATGGATCATACTTGTTACAAAATTTGTGTACAAAATATAGTTGTATGGATAGATTTGGCCATATTATTCCATTCAAAAAATTAACTTATTCCAATATCCAATATTCCAGTGTAAAAACTTTACTAGACCAACATTTTTGATCGAAATTATGCCAACCTGAATTGAATAGTATCTCGACAGATGTTGCCATCTCGGTGATATTAATTTTATGGTATATAGCTTTAAGTTATATTTTATTATCGTCTTAATATATTTTGTCCTAAAAATAAAAAAATTAGCCTCCCTTATGAATAAATCTCCACCGAATTGCAAGCAAAGAACCGAATAGAAAAACCATCTGTAAAACACGAATTTATTTACATTGGGACCGCGTCAAGCAAACAAAGATTAATTACAAGTCTCTTTGAAATTTTCTGTCAAGAATTCTATTTGAATTGTCGATAAACAATCTTGAAAAAAAAACATTTACCGCTGTAAATAGCTGTTGTAACATCCCCATTCGCAATCATTAGAACCCCATTCCTAACTAACTAGGAAATGCAAAAAGTATCCTGACCTGTTTGGGGAACCACCGAGCACCATTTTCACCTTTACTTAAAAATATAAGCGTTCTCTTATTAAATTTTTGCCAAAATAAATTCATCCCCCAAGCCGGTGAAGTGATTCTGCACCCCTAAAACATTTGCATTTTATCGCACAATGATACGCAAACACAACACAACACAGCTCCTCGAGTAAAATGATTTTCTTCCTTTCTCACCACTAGAATGAATATTTCTTTTCATTATCAAACCACAAGGACTCTTCAGTCTAGATATACTACACCCAAGGGTTGGGCGAATCGTAAACTGTTTCCTTAATGTGCCGAAAATTAATGTTAATTTCATTCAGATAGCAAAAACGTCGCTACTTACAATTTCAAACGAGTAACGCTGAGCCGGTTGCGCCACACCGCCCGCGCCGTTGCACAAGACACCAAGTGTTCTCAACTTCCAGGACACCATCCAGGATTGACCATTTACATTTTAAATACATTTCGACTGAACAGCACACGGAGATGGAGCCATACTTTGATGTTAGACGTTGTTAGTCGTTGTCTTCATTGCTCGCATCTGTTGACGCTCGCTGGTTTATATAGTATACAAAACCAAACACATCCAAGGACGAAAAAGCAACAAACAGAAAAAAAAAACAATTTTTAATAAAATTTGAAAAGAAATTAAAATGTAAATTTTTCATCCGCGTAAATACACACAACAAGGATGTTGCTGCAAGGTTCGCGAGGAGCAAAAAATAAATAAAAATCTCATTATCAGCGAAATCTCTTTGAAACGCAAATGTGACAGAAACTCAAAACCACACTCGATGTGTAAATTTTCCGATCACAATAGACACATAAACAACGAAAATTTGTTATACAATTCAAGGACATGAATTGCTGCAAACACCTTCCTGACCCGTTTCTATATTTCTTTTTTTTTATTTGTGTTTGTATCAGTGATAGACCACCATAGCCTACTTAACCTTGCGTCCAATTGAAATTTCATACCGAGACGCTGTCTTCAAACGGAGAAAAGGGGACCACCGAAACCAAGGACTCAACTCATCAGCAGATATAAATAACCGAAGCTTTTCTTCGCTTGTCATCGTGTCATTCGCCAATTGGTTTGGTTCTCTTTTCTTTTTCTTGTTGGAAATTGTAAGGAAAAATGAAATCCATGATAGACGTCAGTGAGTGGGCATCTTTTGGTCGAAGGTCGATGGGTTGGAAATGCAAATAGTTAGATGGTGTTCCATGGAGTAACATTAATTATTTACAAAACTCGACGATTAAGCGACAGAAAATTTCACTCAAACTTTATGAATATTCAAGTGGTAGCTATCTGTTCCAGAGGACTGCGGCTATAGACTTGAGTTTAACAAAAGAAGTCCAAATCCGTCGAGGGATACAAATGTATGTACATCGGTTTGGGGGTTTAGGTTGGGTCTGCTTCACGGGCAAGCTAACGAAATCAAAGTTATGATGGATGAGGTGGCTAGATGAAAGAAAAAATTCTTGAAATTAGATTTTGCGTCGAAACATCCCTTTGTGAGTGATGAAGTTATTTTGTCGCAGATTATTTTCCAAGGATATGGTTCGTCCTAAAAAAATGTACCGCATTTTAGATAATTGATTACATTTTGACACAAAGAGAAAGTGAAAATGTTTGGTCAATTTTTTTTTATGCAAATTACAGTAAAGGCCACTTACATAATTATGGTTATAAAAAGTATCTTGGTATATTTAAAATACATTCTGAGTATGCGCATACACTACTGTGTCCAAAAAATAAGGTGACATTGTATTTATTTTGAAAATTCGTTATTTATTCTTCCAAATCAATTTCATCCCCTTCAAAGTAATCCCCTTCCGATGCAATGCACTTATGCCAATGGATTTTCCAATCTTTGAAACACTGGTTGTAGTCACTTTCCGGGATAGCCTTCAGTTCCGTCTTCGCTGCGGCTTGAATCTCCTCTATCGTATCAAAACGGTGTCCCCGGAGCGGTCTTTTGAGCTTGTTGAACAGCCAGAAGTCGCACGGCGCCAGATCAGGTGAATACGGTGGTTGCGGAACGATATGGGTTGAGTTTTTGGCGAAATGATCACGAATTACGAGTGCGGTATGGGATGGTGCATTATCGTGGTGTAAATACCAAGAATTGTCTTTCTTGTCGGTTGGAAGGAATTCATAAAGCACAACACCACGATAATCGAAGAAAACAGTCAACATGACCTTGATTTTTGAGCGACTTTGGCGCGGTTTTTTTGATCTCGGCTCTCCTTTGGCACGATATTCGCTCGATTGATCGGTTGTTTCGGGGTCGTAAGCATAGATCCAAGTCTCATCGCTAGTTATAATGCGTTTCATGACATCCTGGTACTCGGAAAGCATTGTTTCACACACTTCAACGCGACGCCTTTTTTCCAAAAAATTCAATGTTTTCGGTACCAGTCGAGATTTGACGCGCTTGAGGCCCAAAGCATCCTTTAAAATGGTATTGACTGAGCCTTTCGATAAGCCAACTTCATCAACAAGGTCTCTAATCGTTAATCGATAGTTTTTCAACACCAAATCTTTGATTTGTTGGACGTGAGCTTCATCGGCTGAGGTTGATGGTCGCCCAGAACGCTCTTCGTCTTCGACACGTTCACGGCCGGCTTGGAAATCACTAAACCACTTGTAAACATTTTTTTTAGACATAGCCTCATCATCAAAGGCTTTCTGCACCATTCTCAACGTATCCGCAGCAGAAAATTGATTCCGCAAACAAAATTTAATGCAAATTCTTTGCTCAATAAATTTCGACATCGCAAAAAACGAAAAACTCACTTTTAGCAGCTCACAAAACGACGCGTATCTCAAACACTATGAATATATTTTGACATGAAATTTCACATAGATGTCACTGACAGTACTACCAACCTAAAAAGAAAGAAAAATTTCCAAATCCTTCGACGCGCGCAGTTTAAATTCATATGTCACCTTATTTTTTGGACACAGTAGTAAGTGAAACAAACGGATAAAGAATTCAATTTTACAAGCCACGGATTGCTTTACTCCTCATGAGCCGTCACCGTGAGTGATTTCACAGCCATCCAACGATAAATGGACAAACACTCAAATGTTGAGCCCCTCCCTTCAAAAAGACTGAAATAATACGTGACAAAAAGGGGCTCGAACGTCCATAGTGCTCCTTCTGATAAAAATATCGGAGCTGTGGTTGAAAATGTCCTTCTAGTGAAATGTTTCCTCACATATTGCAGACAGTCCGTCCTGGACGATATTCCGTAGAGAAAGCATGGATATATTTGCCAAGCCTTTGCTACCTTTATTTTCATTGATAATTTATCATAAATGTATGGATACGTTTTTTTTTAAATACGGTCTGAAGGAATAGACCTGTTGTATCGTGGGGAGTGCTAAATGAAATTCCATCCTTCTGATGCAGGTCAGAATACTCATCAGCATTGGATTGTCTAATGTCCAATGGGGAGCATATATCTTTGAAGATGATATGCCTTCTTAACCGAATTAATGCTGGACATCAAAGGATGTGTACAGCAGTTTCTTCGTCTTCTAAACAGAGTCAACATCCGGTGGTTGTACTGAGTCCTAATTTGCTTAGATGTGATCTCAAGGGGCAATGGCCAGATATCTCCTTGTTGAGAAGATTTCTCTGTAAGAGAAGGGATTGATTAGTAATTAAGATTATCTAAGTCCCTGTAAATTTCTTCAGTGGGCAATTCGTAGGTTGTTTTCCCACTAATTGGTCAGACCTGTGGCCGTAGTCCAGCTTACGCCACAGAAAGGTTCCGGACCAGTGAACGCAGTTTTAGAATTAGCCCTCACTAGTTCGTTCGCAATTTCATTCCTTTCGATTCCATGATGATCTGGAACCCATCCTAACCTAACTTTATTAAGTATGGTTAGAGCTTGGGTAAGACGTCGTAGCAGCTTTTGACACATTTTGATTCCATTAGTTAGGATGACAGCGACTTGATCGCTGCTTGGTTGTCTGAATATATTAGAATTCTGGCCCCTTTATGACCTATTTCAAGGCTTTCTATGGCACAGGATTCGATGGCTAGTAATTCAGCCTGGAAAACACTTGGATGCTTTCTCATGGGTACAGAGATTTCTGTGTTGGTTCCGTAGACACCGCCACCTACTCCATTAGCCATTTTTGAGCCATCAGTATACCAGATTAAGTATCTGGGGTCGGGGGCTTGTGTGTTGCTCGATCAAAGATCACGGTTAGGAACATCTTCCTCAAAGAGACGCCGAAAAAAGTATGTTGCCTTCATACTATCTGGGGTCGAGTAGAACATGTCTTAATATGTGATGAAATTGATTATTCTCAAGAGTTCCGTTTGGTCACCTGGTTCCTTGTATTTTAAGGGCTTTTATGGCATTTTATGAAAATGTCAGTAGGAGACAGTCCAATGACAACTTCCAGTGTTGTCGTAGAGCATGTGCTCATAGCACCAGTGATGCTCAAACAAGAACCGAGTTGGGATACATTCACCGTAAAAGTTGTCTTTAGACCCAGCGAAGACTTATCAAGTGAAAGGGAAGGCTACGACGAGGATGACGATGACGATACCGACGATGATTACATGCTATTGCATTAATGCGATTAATGCTTCAATGTTTTCAAATTCGCTTCAATTGACGTTCTGTCCAGATTGTCTATTCAGAATCACGTAATCACATGCAATTATGAGCTCGATTAACGAAACAATTTTCAATATGGTATCAGGCAATGCAAAAGTTGTACTACTGTGAGTTGGGGCTTTTAACATATATTCAAAAAACCAGGAGTGAACATGGAAAAAGTTGGTTTTCTTTAAACATGATTCACTTCTCCCATTTAAAGGGTTAAGCCTGACCAATAATAATGGGGATCTTGATTGTACTATTGGGAAATCTGTTTTTTTCCGGGGGGTCGACCAATTGGTGTGAATGCGACTAAAATGCTAAAGAAGCAAGTGAAAGTCGAATGTTCGAAGCCAATTTTGACTGTTACAATGTGCTTGAACTGATATTGCTTCTTCACGTGCCATTTTTGGCAGACTGCGATTGATGTTTTTTTTTAAGGATTTTTATCCTCGAAGATGCAATTCACATACAGACATCTAGTGAAATTGAAAACTCTTCTTCCTTCGAACTTGAATTCCCTTCATATAATCTTTTCGAGACAAACTTGGCTTCTCTTATATTTCAAAACCAGAACCAAAAATGTCCGGGCCATAATCAAGATCGACGAAACTCATACGCAGATATGCACCAAGATAGCACCTGCAAACGAATGGTTTCCGCAGAAGCTGTCGGTCAGAAAATGGAGAAGAAACCTTTCCTTATTTCTTTTGATAGTGGCCGAAACTCCTCTTATTGATTGATAATGATACCAGGCGAGAAAGCTTTTCTTTCTTCTGCTATCGAAGAATATCCTTGAATTGAAATAAATCTTGAACGAAGTGGGAATCTAATTAATGCGAAGTTATCTTTAAACATGTCCCAATATAACTATGCAAGATATTCAAAAAAGGTTCAGAAAAAGGTGAAAATTAAAAGCATATAATGGACTTACAAATTGAACCCAGAGTAGAACAGCACACGATTACTCTGCATAAATTGCTTGCTCTATTCAAAACTGTGTCGTTTAACACGCATGTGTGTTTTTTTTCTGAGCTAACATTCCTTCAATTCACCATTGAAAAGGTCTCTTCCCTAAAGGTAATCAAATTTCGTTCAAAACTCTTTTCATCTTCAAACACTGTGGCACATTCTGAAGATTTGCCATCACGTGCGAGGGACTCACTTTAAGCCCCATTAACCGCCTAATGAGATAGAAAGCAAAATCTAAGTCCCAACCGCCCAACTCCCCACTGCTAAGCTTTACTCTTTTTGGATTTTCTTGGCAAAAATATAAATTTCGCTGCAGGTCACATCTGTGTGTGCGTGGCTTAAATTGCTTTTCTATTCATTCGAATCGTACATTCGATTAAATTGAACTCTGGGCCACCACAGACTAAGCCCAACCGACACAGCGCCACCTCTTTTACAGCAAAGCATATGTGTATAGTCTGCCTTGGTACTTTGCTGTCGGCAGTGCATGCTTTAGATTTGCCAAACATCATTGTAAATCAATTTTGACAGATGACATTTCGAAAAGATGGGAAACGACTATGACAAATTCCTAATGACAACACACACAGAACGACGTATTGATCAATCAATGTCACCTGTCTGGTGCAAATCTATAAACAATGAGTGCCCATAATACACGCCAATCACACAGACACACCCATACAATCATCTCAGATATCTTCTTCTTTATTTTTTTTTTTGTTGTTTTGAAAAATTCGTCGTTTTAAAGGTTCCGTAGCCAAAGGATTGTCCGATCGTCCGTCACAGTGCTGTATCTTTTGAACCATAATAGTAATGCACCTGGAATTTTCACATAATTTGCACTACTAGGGCCGCTATAATATAAAGAAGTAGGAATAATTTAAAGTCGACAATAAAGGGGGGTCTATTTGGGTGCAAAATTTTAAACTAATTTAAAAAAACAACTCAATTCAATGTCAAGAAGAATGTACGTTGGCGATGAACCCTTCGACTTGCACTTTGCTGCTTTTTTTTCTCTCCATTGGCTCCATTTTCTGTTTTGGAATGTAAGCCAAACAGGGATAACGTTTTGCTACGATTGAAATCAAATTTCTCCCAAAAGGGTTTCCATCATCATATCCTGTCATGACCGATGGGCATTAGAGGAGGAAAACCTTCGTGTTAATCGGGCGCACACGTTTGAAGATGGATGCGATGTAGACTGTCCTTCATTGTTTCTTCTTTTTTTTTTCTTTGTAGTGAACGTAAATATTTTTCATTATTTACCATGATGCGGACATGGGTCTGCTTAAAATGGACAACGGACAGCAGTGGAGAAAATTGCGCTGTCACTTTCATCTGTTCATGACGCCGATGGCTCAACCGTGAAAGTTTCACGTATGGCGTGTTAAAAGGATTCTTGATGCACCTCTGGGTATGTATGGGATGCCAGTGAGAAGGTGAATAGGATTGCAACGTGCTGATGGCATGCCCATACTGCTAATGGTTGTAGTGACTTGGTAATAACACAAAACCATCATACTTGGCTTGAGGGCAGATGTGCTAAGTCATTCGATGGCTGCAGTTAGAGAACAAATTGCAATAGAAAATTGAACAATAAACAGACCAATTCAGGTTACGACGATAAAAACAAATATTTAAAATGATATTTGATGATTTTTGACTGAAACGGCGGTGCGGAGTATGATGCACTGCCTACTTACTTCGATACCACTACCGTCTGGGCTGAACCTGGGCCCCAACCAGTACCTCCAATTGCGTACACTTAATTCGATGAATTTATGCGCCCTGTACCGTATTGTCCCGCCGCTGGCATTTCAAAGATTCTTCAGGACGGAGCCACGGATTAGATCCATATTGCTGGGAATTTTCATGGCTAAAGGACCAAACATGATCCGAAGAATTTTTCTCTCAAAACGAGCTGAAGTATTTTTCCCGCCTTAAGTAAGGACCATACTTCAGGCCAAAAAAAAAAAACATGACCGGCTTGAGGAGGGTCAAGAAAACTTCCCCGCATGAAGCTTTTTCGAAGGACCTTTTTTTATGGTTTGCGCCAATGGATGTGAAATCTTCGAAAGACACTAATTACTCTGTGACGAGCATGGACGTACTAAGCCACGCGTCCACAAACTTCAACCACTCGCCCCCGGGAGTGCCAATACGTATTACTTGGCGAGGCTGTTTAATAACTTATGCTATATTCCGGAAGGCGGCTTCTTGAGCATTTATCTCTGCTTCCGCCTGCCGTTATTTAAAATGGACTTTCACAACATACGAGCCTATTTTACCTATTTTCTGATCTCGCCATGTGAGCGATCAGCTTTTCGGGGCTTGGTAGATTTACCGTTTCTTCGTGCTCTGCGTTCTCTTCCACATTTGGCCAACTGTGCAGACGCCTTCGATAGCCAGAGAAAAACTGCGAAAAGTGGAAGTAACAATCTCCTGCCGGTCTTGTTGTGCAAGTCTCGATTATGGGAATGAGCCTTTGTGCCCATCTTGGTTTTGAAGAGACGTTCCGTTTGAGTTGCCACTTTGCTATTGAAGCTGCCTGATCTCCCAATTTTATAAGTTGTATGTCGACAACATTCCTGCTATGACGAACGCTGCATCATCCGAAAAGGCCCTGTATCCACTGATTGCCCTTATTACGCAGACGTCATTATACGTTTTAACTGTCTAACCACAAGTGCTCTAGCCCAAATTGGAACAGCGTACAGGAGGATTAAACTGACCACTCATGAGAGTAGGAGTAGAGCACTCGTTGTGTGAGTCTTGCTTTCACGCTGGCATTCTTAATACGCTCCCTAAAGTAAAGTCTATTAGCCAGCATAACCACTTGATACTTTATTGTCTCTTTGGACGTAATCGTTGGCTCATGTCATGTCGTCAGTGAAATCTATGCATCTTTTGACAGTTACTCACCAAAGTCTCAGCCATTTTGGACGTGCAGTTTTTAGTTGACAGTCGTTAGAGTGAGCCGATATGAGAGTTTTTGTGAAAATGGAAAAAATTGTGTATAGAGCTGTAACTTAATTTTTAGTTTTGAACGGCAAAGCGCCTACGGAAATCAAAAATGATTTGGACTCAGTAAATGGGAACTGTGCGCCATCATTAACCACAGTGAAATTTTGCTCAACTGAATTTAAACATGGCCGTAAGAATTTGGGAGACGCCGAACGTTCGGGACGTCCAAAACTAAAGTTCACCAAATGAGATAGATAGCAGAGGCTCAGAGAACATGTCTGTCACGCATTAAATCAAGATTTGGGCTTGAAAAAGCTATGCGCGTTGGGTGCCGCGTTTACTCACGTTAGACCAAAAACGTGTTCGAATTAACATTTCCAATGATCTGTTGGCAATAAATTTGAGTTTTGGCGGCGATTAATTATTTTAAATGATATTTGGAAAAACACGAAATAAGGGGGAACCGGCTTCAAAATAATAAAAACGGCCACATTTGCAGAAAAAGGAAATCCTGTTTCAGCGGTTGCGATGGCCAAAATCCACGAACTACGGTTCGAACTACTTAACCATCCGCCTAACTCACCAGGTCTAGCCCCATGGGACTTCTTTTTTTTTCCCATCTAAAAACTGCGCTCGAAGGAGAGAGATTTTCGTTAAATAAGGAGTACTATTTGGATGTGTTACAAAGATGGGAGCATCGCTGGGAGAAGTGTATAGAGTTAAAAGGAGACTAAGAAAAAAAAATAATAATAAAAAAGAAAAAATGTCTTGTATCAGTGTTAGCTCGAAAACTTTTCAGACCATCCTCGTAGTCCACAACATAGGTCCGAGGACTTATCCTTGTGGAACTTCCGCCGTTATACCGCAGTTTTTAAAGCAATCGTCGGTGTAGTGCATTAGAATCCTATTGTTTAAGAAGTCTATGATTATCTTCAACAAATAGAAGGGCGTACACATAGTCGTGGCCATGGATGGACACCATCCACCATTAGCCACCGCCACCGCCAGTAACTTATCGTCGTAACTCTTTCTAGTAGATAAATTGGCCGATACGAGGTTCTCCAGGTGGTTTCTTTCCTATTGGCATTTTTGGAGAAGATCTCTCTTAAATTCATTCCCCATAGTGTGCTGACAAGCGTCATCCATAATCATCACTTTCACCGCCTTATTTGGTATCCCGATCAGTCCGCGAGCTTTTTTTTTTTTAGCCTCGTGAATATTTTTCGTCTCACGTATCTCAAGAATAAATAATCCAATCAACAACAATGGTATAGTAGCTCTAAAGATTTGCTCTTTAATGAATGTTGTACCAACCTGGCTCGCGCCGCTTGCACCAGCGTGCAACTGTACAAAAGAGAAGAGCAGAAGCCCGAGACGGACCCGCACTGTTGATGTTCTTTCCTCATCCGCTAAACAATTGTAATACGTCTGAAAAATTCGGCTAAAAGAGTCCTAAACCCCCATCTTTTTTTCCAAAATTCAGACGGTATCTTGTCTTTCTCCGACGCTTGTCTTGTTTTGGAGCATTGATCCATATGACGAATTTTTCGACTGCTTTCCACTAAGAAAATGCTTAATATCATATGCGAGTGCGCTGCTTCCAGTTGGTTAGACTCAGCTTCCCGGTATCCACTATAGTATGCTCTCTGAATCGGAAACTGTAACTGTACTGTTTTTGTGATCCTGGTGGTTTTGATTCGAACACCATTCATTCAATATGGTTGGCATGGATTTTAGTCGACGGACTTTTGCTTCCGGACTAGATCCTCTTCATTTTAGAGCTCGAAGAGTTCGCGGATGTACGTTTTCCTCCACTCACCCACTCCACTCGATGGAAAATGTATTTTATATAATCCCATTTGAAGTCCGACACTTCAATAGCCCTGAAATAGACTTTCAATGAGGGCATGCTAGATTCGATCGATTATGTCAATTTATAAGATATTTGCTCAAGAATTAGTACGAAGGAATCAAATGACAGCCGGGGTCCGGTGCAAGTCTCGAAAAATCCAAATGATGTCATAGGAGGGTCTGATGTCGATGAATAGGTGGGGAGTATCGACTTGAGTTTTTTTTGTCTTTTCCAGGATTTGGGATCAAGTGTAAATTTGGTCTCTTGTCGATTTACCGAGGGGAAAGCCAGACTGTAATCCTTTAACAGTATTTCTTTCTCTTCTCTTCGTTCAGTTCTGAACTCTACCTTTGCTACTCGAGTACAGCTACCACATACCACATATTTTTTTTGTGATTTCGGCCGTTTCCTGAATTATTATGTGGCATTGTGAAATGATATGACATATTTGAGAGTCTTCCCTTAGAAATTATCTCTGTCACATCGCTTTATCGCGTGTGATGAGGCATCCAGTGCTGAGCTTGCTTAATATTGCATGGCGCAGATTTCTAGCGTTGAACAGTCGGACTCTAAATCGAGCTCCTAAAGTACCCGTTCTGAATGTACGACAATTTAGAATGTTTGAAGATTGTCTGACATCTGGAGAGAGCCGGATTACTGTGTTGATAGCTGCTGTAAGGTCTGTGAGTCAAAAGTTTCGTGAGGGCTGATCTGGAAAACGGTCAGACATAAAAAAGGATTCCTTTTGTCCATTATTATATTGCTATTGTAAATTCCGATGAGACTTTAAACAAAACAAATTTTGGCGCATGTGTCCCCTTTCTGAGCGGCTATTATGAATATGGCTGCAATCCTGTTCAAGCTATTTTCTCGTAGTTTGGTTTGTATCAGCCACCGAAGGAGATGCAGCTGCTTCCTTCAACTCTAAGTCCAAACGTGAAACGTTACATGATTCCCTATAATCTCGAAATAAAATTAATTCGCTCTAAGATGATTTGCAGGAATGAATGGCTAGTTTGCAAGTTACCCAAGAATTTAGCTGCTATCTCGCTCTTTACAAGTATGTTGACTTGAAATCTGGAGCCCGCCGCATTAACTTTCTCTCTCTGAACAAAAAAAAGGATTAAACATCTTATTCTAAAAGAGTCCACAAATTTGAACAACCTATTGCTACATATTTTATAGAATCCACATTGGTCTGATGTCCCAATGTGATCTTAATGAGTTCCCTGGGGGCTAACTTATTACGACTTCGAGTACGAGTGTGACTCCAAACGGCTTAGTACATTTTTTTTTGCTATAAAATAAAATC
This sequence comes from Orthonevra nobilis, assembly GCA_963555765.1. Taxonomy (NCBI): domain Eukaryota; kingdom Metazoa; phylum Arthropoda; class Insecta; order Diptera; family Syrphidae; genus Orthonevra; species Orthonevra nobilis. Next base: position 143,607,138 of record OY743224.1, read on the forward strand.
CTTTTCATATCGCAGAGAAACCATTCATAAATTTCATTACCGTAAGGGATCTCCTTTTCTCTCTGCGAGTGTGTTTAAACACAACTACACTCATGTAAGGATATACATTTTATGCACAAGAAACATTCAAGAAAAATAGAGAAATGACTTCCTCCATATGTGGGTTTGCCACAAAGGACGAATAGGACTCTGCCATCGTTTCAGTGCATGCACTTTGTTATAAGCGCACAAAAATATCATCCGGCAGCTGTTGATGTACATAAGTCATTCTCAGGACCCACCGCACCCCCATCGCCTCCTATTCCACCAACATAACATGCACATTATACTATAGAGTTCACCAGTAAAGAACCAAAGGAGAACGTGATACGTGAAAGGAAATCCTGATGAATAAATAATTTGTATGCATTGAAAAGTTTATTACGTATACCCCTCATTCCGCATCCTCATGCCATTTTGTGGACTGCAGCAGGAGTCAATTTCCTTCAATGATTCTTCACAACACATTCTCAATGCATTTGTCGTAATAATATTTGCTTAGATACGCACACACACAACTCATATTTCGAGCACCCTACAGGACACATTCATATGCGGTGGCAGGGGTCGAATGTGCAATGAACTGTATTCGGAAGTAAAGAAAATTCTAGGGTTTTTTCCTTGGTAAATTATATAACCAGAATGCTTGGCACACTATTAATTTACGCCATCATTTTAGGAACCCGCTCCTCCTCATCGCATCGCTCTTTACATCGGAAGCTTGAGGGGACCAGTTCACATCCTTTCCGTTCGTATTTCAATTCAAAATCGAAATGAATGGGACATGTGCATGCTGGGATTGCAAGGATTTTTGTGTTTTTTTTTTCCTTTTTTTTGAAGTTCTAAAACAGTTTCATGCTTTTCGAGTGCTAATTTGAATGAGAAAACTGCAAAATTGCATATGCCAGCTGGGGGTTCATTTTATGTGACTTTGAATCCCAGAAGTCGGGAAACAAGTAACTACGTGATTATTGAGCTAAAAAGATGCTGAACGAGAATTTTCTAATAAGCGAAGGTTGCACATTTGAATTCAAGAATAAGCCACAGCTTGACGAGTAAGTTTACCAGCAATTTCCCTCAGAAGGGCACACTTTTTGGTGGAGAATGTAGAACGTTTTCAAAGCACACACAAACTTCAATTAAATGTTCTCTATCGCATGCATATGTATGTTTGTGTGTTCGCCTTTAATCCTTGTAAACTACTTGACATTTCCACACCTGAGCCCAATACCAATGGTAAAGCTTTGTAACAATTCGAATGGAAGGTTTAAATGGGTCTAGATCCTTGTGGATTGGTAATAAAAAAAAGGGCTTAAAAATATAAATGTCATTCACGTCCTCGTCCTGATGACAGAAAATGAATCTCGTTCTACAATTTGATTGCTTTTGCCAACACAACCCTTGGAAAGAGCAGCCTTTTCTACTTTGGGGTACAAATTCCATTAGCAGTGATTCTGGGCGAAAAAAAAGTGGAATGCTTTGGCACATATCTCCACCCAAGCGCTGGCTATGACAAAGAAAACGATTTTAAACTGAGTTATCCTTTAGTCTTTTTTCATGCAGGCTCCTTTTGTTTGGGTACTCTTCTACTACTGCACGGCCTCCACAGAGCTGACCAAAGAAGACGAAAAAAAAAACAAACACACGTAAAGTTGAAGGAAACACTGAACTGCAAATTTATTATTCAAATCACGATGTCCTTTTTCTTGTGACTGCGATAAAAATGGCTTCTCTAGGTGTGTGTGTGGGCGAGGAGTAGGCTATGCACACTTTAGATTCTAAAGGGTCGTATTGAAATAAATACATTCGCCATCGTACCCGCCAGGAGGGTTGTGTGGCTTATGAGTTAATAGCAGAGAGTTCAATGCTGGATATCTCAAATTTGATTTTACAGCATTCAAAACAGTTGCTAGAATGGATCGTCATTGAATGGGTAAGGCAAGAAGTCGACTCAAATTACAAATTCTACCTTCATTGCCGGGTTAGCGTTGATGACCAGTTGGGATCTTTGAACCAATTTTCGCTCACAATCTTACGGAAATGGGCCTCGATGAGCGATGAGCAGAAGATGGAGATCTAATATTGGATTGCGTTCAAGTTAAATACTGCATCTTTTATTGTTGAAGATTTCACAACTTCCCATATCCATGTACCAGTGGCGTGGCGTTGAAAATTCGGGTGCACGCTTCGTAAAATTGTTTAAAAAAGTCTTTTTACCGATCTGTATCGACGATTTAATTTGACCAAACCATGACTTTCCATTCAATGCTTCTTGTAAGCATCAAAGAACATAGTCAGTTGATCAAAAAATTGCATAATACTTTCAATTTTATTATTCAACAAAAAAAAAATATTGAAAAAAAATCAATTTTCTGAAGGTGAACTGATTTCTAATTTATTTTTTTTCCATTGAGATCTTCAATTACATGTTCCAAGAATTTAAAGTCCGATTTCGCTGCAACACTTCCAAAAAGTCATCTTCACTTTTAAATTATGAAAACGCAGCAAATCGGTCTTTTTGTAATTCTATTTGAAGGCTTGATCCTTCTAAACGTTGAAAAACTGATGTCTGTTGTAGCAGTCGTTATTGTCATAATCAAATAACAAAGTTTTAAAGTCTCCCAAAATGTTTGCACTAACCTTGCAGATGTGATGAGGTTTACAAGTTTGGTTACAATTTTTTGCTTATAGCATTCGGAAAATTTTTATTCATTTTATAATTTAAGGCTGTTTACAACTTAAATTAAATTTCTGCAATTTTCTTTAAATGAAAGTAAAAGTTCACTGGGAGCAGTCAATTTCTCGCAGTCTAATAACTGTACGAACTTAATGTTTTTTTAAATCCTTATGGTGTTCATTTATTTCAGATGAAACTGTTTGGAATGATATGCTTGAAGAAGTCCTTGTCTTCAGAGCGTTTCATTGGTAAATTATCTGTACAAGTCTACAGTTTTCTGATCATGAATTACGAACTGCTCAGTGTGACTGCTTTTTCTAATGAATCTTGTACAGATTTCTGTTGCAGTATGTTATACAAAACGTCTATTAGAGAAAACATTTAATTAAATATATTTAAAAAAAATTAAGTCTTACATTCATTTAAAAATTGCAAATTGCCACGAGCAGATACAAAAGTATTTTCTCCCCAATTGTTTATTCAAATACACTCTTTCCTTTTCAAAAAGATTTAATAAGGGAAAATTATATATCTATTTAACATTGCAAATTGATGGAATTTCTGAGGTTTATTTAGGGTAAATTTAAAGTTCTTAACAAAACATAGAAATGACTATTATACTGTATTATAATCTTCGTTCGTCCGATGAGGATGTGATAAGAGTGTGCAGCGCACTTTTTGTATTATTTGCTCGATCTTCAAGAGGATATAATTACTCTTAGAATGCGTGCAGCACAGTACGAGCGGAAGAATTAGAAGAAGAATGAAAAATTATGTAGTGGTTTGAAAAACTTAGATATACTTGGCTCCAACTCACTTCCGTTTGTGGAGCCCGAAACGGGACGGGGAATTTTTTTGTCGACCAATTAGCTTTCACTTAATTTGCACAATCTTATTCGACATAAGTTTGATATAAGAACTTTGAAAGTTTGGAAGATTTAGCTAAACACCCCGCTGTCGATGTTATACCTTCACAGCAGAGCACACAACACACAATCTACACAAACCAATATTTTGAAAACAAGAATTAGGAATTAAGCCGGTACAACAACCACTACAATAATGCAACCCATTAGTCAGACTACTACGCTGGTCGGCCAATCCAGTGATAGTGCCATTAACTTGATCCCAATGGCAAATAATGACTGGACCAGATTCGAAAAACTAGATCCCTCTAGGAATCGAACCTTGGGACCTATCAATTGAATCAATTGAAAGGCAGGCGATCTACAAACTTCGCCACCCAGCTGTTTATCGCAATCTATGAAGAGAAATAAAAGCCGATGAACTACAAGGCAGTGTGCTAGGACCTGTATTATGTCTAATATTTACCATCGACTTTCCAACAAATAACGAAACAACCGTTATCCTTGCTGTGGGAGAGACTTACGTAGAAGAGTCGAAAAAGCTTCAGAATACATAGACCAAAAATGGAAAATTAAAGTAAATGAGCTAAAGTATGTCCATATTCACCTCACGAGTAAAAGTGTTCAGCACAAATTGGAGAAACTTAACATGCGCTAAATTAAATTGGACTGGATCGTAGGAAAATGCTCTTGTTTGTCAGCTGTGGGCATGCAAAGCAATTTTACAAAAAATACAAACATTTCAAAACAAAGTACTACGGAATATAAGAAATTTTTCTGTATTGTGCATTATCATAAATCTGATCTGGGCTAAGATCTCAATTGAGATCTTCTCTTTAGTTGTTTCCTACAAAAACATATCGATCGATATAACCGGAATATTTTCATGTAGATATGGTGGCTGTCTATTGATAATCCCTTTATGCAAATATATTATGACTAAGTAATCCAAGTAAGTTTCTAAAGAATAACATTATTAAAGACAAACTACAGAAAATTTGGGACCTGTTGTCAACAGGTTGCGATTTTAAAACGATTAAAGACTTCACTCGAATAATGCGAGCGAGCGCACGAGCTGTTAATTCTAAAAGATAAATGGATAAATGATATTCAAGTACTAGACCTTTCGTCGTCAGCAAAGGAGGAAGAAGAACTGGATTTACATAGAGGGTTCAAAGGGTTTACAGAGCGGTTAAAACATTCCACTACACAATTCTACTTATAAAAATTGAACAATTAATAATTGACGAGGCCTTAAAGTGAAAAGAAGAAGAATTAATGTCTTAGCAAGCATTAATTTTGTATCGAGCAGCGTGAAATATTGAGGTAGTGATACGTTCCTTATACAACCATACACTTTGCTAATGATTGTCTCAATATGATCATCCCAGCTGAAATTCGGTTGAACTATATGCATAGATTCCTGCTTTGTAAGCACTTGCGAAATAATACGTATCCTGTTAAGTGAATGACTATACATTTTGATTTCATTCATTCAACTTAAAGGAATTTCTTTCTGTAAGTAAGTAAATATATCTGTATATGAGGCACTCCTGTTGATATATTTATTAATTCGTATACTTTGATTTTTAAGTACTGCGAATTGTTTCCTTTCTGTAAGATAAGAAGTTAAAAGTCTTCAAGTTCTAATTTTTGTATAAGCTGTAAGCGGTTGACAATGTAAAAGTCTTTGTCAATGGAAATGCGAATATCATCTGTAACTTTAAAACGAGCCGAGATACAGCTGTGCTTCTGTCTGAATCCAGATTGATGACTGAACAGCAAATTATTGTTTTGAAAAAACTTAGACACTTGGAAGTGAATGAATTTCTTCACAACTTTGGACCAAAAGGCAACATGGAAATAGGTCTTTATTCAGGCGGAGAGCATCGCGACCCCTGCTTTTAGAATTAAAAGCTAGGTAATGTACTTGTATGTACTATATGTATTTGGAATAAAACATAAGGCAAAGAAGTCGTTGCGAAGTGAAATTGTGCAAAGTCATTGTAAAGTTAAGTTAAGTTGGTCGGGTTTTCCAAGTCCTCTTTATTTTTCCTGCCAACAGCTACTTCGCACGAACTTTTTCAAAGCATTTTTGTTGGCAAGTTATTGCTTATCCGATATAACTAGTACCGCCTTTGAACTAGTTTTATTTTGAGATTCAACTCATTGCGCAAGCCCTGAAAAGTTTTCACATATTAAAGGCTACGTTGCGCCTTATTTTTAGATCTAAAATCTCTGCAGTAAACTATGACACCTTAAGTCTTAAAAAAAATAAATAAAAAATATTAAGTGTTCGTTTTTTCCAAACACACTGTAGTCATTTTCAATTTTGATTCCCCGGCATGTAGACCCTACAAAGTGGAACGTGGGTATTGAATAAGCAAAGTATTTGCGGATAACTTACTTTTGAGTCTGACTGCTGCCACTTCACACTTAAAAAATCTTCCTCCAAAAGATCACAATTATTTTTTTTTCAATCCCTGTAGGAGTTAGTGTTTTCCTGACTACACTTTGTTTTTTTTTTCGAAGATTTCGAATATTAAGTCATGTTTCGAAAAAGCAGGAAAGGTTAATTGATCATATAATGTTTCAATGTTGACATTACCCAAGAACTATTCGAGCAGTGTGCGAGATGTGTGAGTAAGTTCTCTCGAAAGCGAGATATAAACTGGCCGCCGAAATCGTGCACTTTATGACCATCAGGGGCTATTCACAATACTGCGTTTGTCAAATTAAAAAACGTGTCAAAGTGAATGCACGGCTTCGAGGAAAATTTGAACAAATTCGTACTTTTGTCCGAACACGGAAAGTTGAAGCTTGCAGATTTCGGTCTGGATAAAACGCCATCGCAAACCAAATCCAAAGGAATTCTCGAAATCACAACGAGCACGCGACAATATTTTTTTAAAAAATTTCTTTCAGGGATTGGGCGCATTAGACATGGTTTTATCTTATAAGCTCTCATTGCTAAGATGATTCTGCAAAAACGGTCTCATTGCTCAGGTAACCATATGCTCCTATATCCACTGCAGATAGCGTCTATTTTGCATCGCGATAGACAAGGAGTACAATAGACCGGTATCCTTTGTAGTTGTAAAATGCAGGCGGGCCTATGTTTCCCTTCTATTGCACATTTGAAATATTGCATCTATTTTCTTTGGTTCCTGAGTTGGTTGCGATTTGGTACAATATTCTGCACAAAATATCACACGTTTCATGTGTAATTTTCGAAACGATGAAGCGTCCCATACGAAATATTTTTACACTTATATGGGTAAGGCGATCGGACGCTTGAAAATTTTAATTTCCTCCAACAAATTCTCGAAATAAGTGGATGGCGTTAGCTCTTATGAAATATTATGAATAGCTCCTTAGATGTTTGGTTAAGTTGAAAATAAAGCCTATGAAATATTGTCCTGAAAGTAGTTCTCTCGATAATTTTTTAGCCAACTTGCATATCTTCCAAAACTAAGTGGTTATTTCTTTATGTTTAAGTGAGTTACTACTTTTTTTTAGTCTTTCTTCTTCCGTTTACAAATTTTAATCAACCAGGGAGCTCACAAAAGTAAAAACACCACCAATGTTTGTTCCTTTTAACTGAAGTAAACTGAGCATTCGTGCTTAAGTTCAATTTAACCCGAGACTTGTTCATGCCACATACAAATTTATTCTTGTTAAAAAGTTTTGATTGAAGTACGTATGTACATGGCTATACTCGTCCTTTTACAGAAGCTAGTCTGCTACACATACAATATCTAATAAAAACCAGTTCATTTGTACAACAATCCTTCGCTAACGACACCCTAGAGAGCGCACAACTATTTCAAAGAGCAATTTTTCATCGCATTTACTTTCCCTGTAATGTGCTAATGACTCTCATCGATTCGGCCCTTTCATTTCTGTACCATCACCATCTCAAGCGCTACACAGGATACAGAACTCAGAACATCCTTCGTCAGAGATAAGGATGTGCTTTGAATTTCAAACTTACAAAACAAGAGCAGAACATCAATAATGGCGACATTTGATTCATGCAACTTGCTCACCAACACACACACACACATATTTCCAATACAAATCGTTTGACACTTGAACAGTTGTAGCCAGGCGTGCATATAAATCTGTATGTTTTCCAGACAAAAGGGACATCCTGACACCCATTGGCAAGATGTGAAACGTACTAAAAATCACTTGAATGCCACCGCCATTCAGCACGTACACGATGCTCAGCTCAGCCTTCGGCGCGAAACTGAAGACGAAGCAGCAGCACAAGCAGGACTTCGCACTAGAAATCCCAGCGAAACAATCTTCGTCGCAATTTGAATTCAATAATAGAGGTAGGAACATTGAATTTATTCGAATACGGATTTCCAAAGTGACACTTTTAAAAGCAAAGGCAGTGAAATCACCAGCAACGCCACCAGTCGTCCTTTCCACTCAACTCAAATCGAACCGGAGCTGCTCTGAATCCCTGATGATGGCGACGATGATAAGGGTAATGGCTATGTAGCAGCAGCACAGACGAGCAGACGAGACAACAGAAATAATGTCAGCAGCCCTGCCAACGGATAACAACAGCCATGATGGTAGTAATTTGAATCCCTCCCAAAACATGATTCAGCGCTTTTTCGATATAAAATTGAACGCGGTAAGTTGCCCAAAGTAAATGAAAGATGCTAATTTTTAACCCAAATACAAATACAGCCTATTGTCTTTGCGTGAACCTCTGAAAGGGAAATCGAAAATAAAACAATCTCCCACCCGAGAACATTTGGCTTCATTTTTCAAAACCAACCAAGTGCGAGACAAACGAATCGACAGTCGACACAGGTACAGGCTCAAACCCCACCCAACATTTGAAAAGGTGTGAAATCGAAATTAGGAAGAAATACAAAAAAAAACCCCAGTGCACCCTCTCACCCCTGGGGACGAAAACGAAAGGGCAAGTCCTTTTGGCAAGCAAACCACGTACCGTAGCTGCCATTATAATTTTTTTTTCTCATTCTCTTTTTTCAAATTCGTTCGTTCATTGGCGAACGTTGAGATTTGTCATTTGTCGAATTTAAATTTCAATTTTACAAAAAAAAAAAAAAAAAGATTGCTGTTGACTCTTGGTCGCATTTGTTGGAAAAATATGCGTGATCCTGTCGCAGGATATGTGTGGGTGTTTAGCTTTTGGGGTGGAAGCAGCTACGCTGACAGGTGAAAATACCAACACGCGCCGCTAAAAATCAATTTCAGTAGCACGACCGCCATTGTGACAATCGTGCCGATGCTGGCGGTACACAACCTGTGATTCGAGAAACGACGATTTGACGGAAATTGAATGATTTAGAAATTGTTTCTTAAGGTCTTCGGCTTCTTCGAATGTGTTGACAAATTATCGTATCGATCTTGAAACGACTACACGCAGCACATGTGAGGTGGGATTCAATTAACTTCGAAGAACAGTCGGAGTCATTTAATTGCATACAGTTCAGATATTTACTTGATTTATTTGAATGAAATCCAAATAAAGTACCTAGCTTATTTACTAAGATGGTTAGTGAACGGTATAGCGATGTCGTTTGCTGCTCAGATCGAGGTTTGGCATAGATTCGGTTAAGCACGGTTCTGAAGTGTAACTTCATAATGAGCCCATCGCTATACGTGACGTGAAGCAGCAGCCGAAACACTTTCCTCAAAATGATTTATCTCCCTTACGCGTCCTTCTTTCTCTAGGTTTCCAAAAGGGGATCTGCCTAAAGGTTTTCTACGGCTTTTAGTTATATCCCTACATTCTGTTATGCGAAGTGCCTCATAAGAAATGTTAAGATTTAATTACTGAAGTATTAAATATAGAATTACATTTGAAAAACTTGGAAAATTTATGATGGAAAGATTCAGCACAAAACTAAGAACCAAAGTGGTTCAATTATATTTCGAAAGTCGACATTCAATTGTTCAGACAAAAAGTTTATATCGAAACTTCGCCCAGTGCTGCAGCAAATTACCGATTGGTCCAGCGTTTTCAGCGACAAAGGGTTGTCTGTTGTCTTCCGCGTGATGAAGGACCTCGGGTGCAAATAAGCAGGAAAAACCCCGCAACTTCCACAAGGCGACGTTCTCAGCAGATGGTGATGTCTAGGCGGTCTCTGCAAGGAATTTTAAGGCAATTACATCTTTATTGGTTCTTAAGTTGAATACAAATGATCGCCAGTTACACATTTTATTATGCTCGGCGTTAAGACATGTTCCGAGAAAACAACGAGTTTATTCACAAATTCATAATGAGCCCATTTTCACCTCAACGGTTACGTGAGTAAACAAAATTGAAAGTCCAAAAATAATTATTGAACGTCATATGCACCCTCTTAGTTGCACAATATGGTGTGGAATAACCTCAAAAAGAATCATTGGATCATATTTTTTATCAAACGACTAACAAGTTGCGGTTAATGTGGATGGCTTCCAATGCCGGGTAGTGATTGGAATTTTTTCAATTGTTTATCCAACAAGATGGAACCACAGCTCACACAGCTTCTCCAATTACGGAAATTTAAGGTGATCGGATAATATCGTTTTTTTCGGATTTGGCTCTACCTTAAGAGTAAGGTTTATGCCAATAAACTCAGAATCATAAGACAGCGTAAGGCCAACATTGGATGAAAAGTGAGGGCGCTGGGACCTGAAATTCTAAGAAAAATAATTGAAAAATGGAAAAGTTAAAGGAGACTCTGTCACCTTGCACGTTTCCTTAAAAGGCAGTGCGAGACAGTTTGTCCACCGCTAGCCTCAGCTGTATCATAATTGACTTAAGAATTTCACTTGTCTTTTTGCCGCCGGTACCCTGTATGTCCTTAGAACGATCAGTGTATAGTGCAATTTTTAAAAATACGAAAAGGGTTTCCTCCATTTTAGTTAAAGTTGCTTGTTCGAATTTCGCTTCGAATAGAATTGTCAATGTTGGTCTTTTAGAATCGATCTGTTCCTGAAGAGATCTGTATTTTGGAAGATAACTGTTGATCTGTATATCAAGAGGCAGCAAAAAGGAAAAATACATCAAGTGTTCACATGGCAGTAGTACGTAGAGCACCTGTTGTGGCATCACTGGTTGTTCCTTCTACTGCTGATTGATTTACCAGATAACGACGCCATCATTAAATCTAGCCTGTGCATCTTTGCTGGTTTGAGCCCCCAAGTTATTCTTACTGCTCCTTTACAAATAAAGAGATTGTTTTACGCTTTTTTAATGCTTTCCTTAATGTTCAAATAACAGTTGGAAACTCAACTGTTCCAGAAGCCTCTCCAGGAGTCTCTCAAGCGTTTTAAGTGCAAACGACGAGAGACTAATAGGTCTATAATCTTTCGCCATTATTTGACCTTGCTTGCCAGCTTTTGGTTTAAAAACAACTTCGTTTTCCCCCCAAGCCAGTGGAATATATACTTTATTAATGCATAGTTAGAGATGTCCCTTAATTTTTTCCTTGTTTCGTTAGTCGCTTTTTGAAGCCTGATTGACCAAATGCCACCCGGATGTACTTAAATGGTTAAGAATAAAGAGTCACATAAGCTTAAACAGTTAAAACAATTTGGAACTTTATGGCATTTAATTGTTCGACATATGTAGTTTCGGGCATATTTCTACCGCTCCCACGCAACCTTTTCCAAGTCCAATGAGTCAAATCATATGACCTAAGCGCCCAAAAAAAATACACAAGAAGCGCACAATCGCGAGTTTCGAAAGGTTCTGCAACACGAATGATGTTCGTACATTCTGTCAAAAAGTAAGACAATCATGCCATCGTTTAAGTCAAAGAACAGATGCATTTAGGGATTTAGACGTTGTTGTAGATTCACAATCGAAGTTTCAAATGAAAATATAACTTCAACAGTCAAACGGATATGAAGAACAACCTATCGATGTCAGGTAGAATTCGTCACATTCGTGACGAATGACAACATTGAACGCAGTAGACTAAAATGTATGAAAGCAATGATAATCTTACGCAAATCCAATTGGCTGCTTTCATCCGAGACTGTCTGCGGAGCTTGTTGTAACAGCTGAAGCCCCGGTAAATGCACCACATCATTACCAAAGTATGGTTGGATGGAATAATGTACAATAAATGGTTTGAAAAAATATGAGTAACAAACTGAAACCCATCATCATCATCTCCTCATCGAGTTTAAGTACGCGTCCTACAGCATTCACAGACTGCAGAGCACTGCCAAGTCTTAGCACCCCTTCGGCTCCCACCTATTTGTAAAGAACGCCGATGGAGAGTTCTGAATGATTCATTAAGATTTGAAACGATCTCGCCGAGTCATTTGATGTCAATAATGTTTTGAGACAAGACAACGATCTAACACACGAATTAACATCCTTCTCGGAGGAATCCTTCAAAGGGATTTTTCATATCATCACAAAAATAGAATAGATTTGGACATTAAAAAATCTCGAAGAGTAAATTTCATTTAAGTGACTCCTTCAACTCGTCACAGAACTGCGCAGAAGTTGTGCCAATCTAGCCTTAAACATTTTGGCGACTTTTTGCAAAAATATAAAACAAGATAATCAAAACTGTCCTAAAATATAAGACGCTCACTGTTTGGGTTGATTTAAAATATCAAACGACTATCAAAATTTGATGATTATGCATTCTTATCATTTTCAGCGTGTGTTTCGAAGGCAAACTTTCTGGAATCAAATTGTTTTGAACGAATTCCGCTTTTGGCTAAAACGTGGGTGAAATTCGAACAGCCGAAGACGAGTGTGTTGATTTTCATTTACGAATCAATGTGGGCAAATTTCCTTTAAAGTCTTAACGAGCGCGCATGGAGCATATACAAATTAAAGAGTCTATGAGGATGCTTTTTATATAATGGAGGCAAAGGTATTGGCATTTAAGGATTTTAGCAAAATATTTGTTTTACCTTACGGAAAAAAATTCTTAAAAAATGATGTTTAAATCATTTCGTTACTTCTTTCGCTGGATCCATCTTTTTGGCTTTTACCTTTTTATTGATATTTTCTGTAAAATTTCTGTTTCTTGACTTTTCGATATCCTTGCGGCTGGAGGCTGCGTATGATCTTCCCCTATTTTTTCGCAGTCAGTCTTTCGTAGTTTTTTTCTCCTCCGTTGCTGTCCGAGCTTTTCTCTGCAGGGATTTCTTCACCATACGTTTTTTATCGGCTTTTTAGATTAACGTGCGGCTTTGTTAATGTTTGTGTTAGGCAATGGATCATTCGGGAATCTTTTGCTAAGATGCTCCCTCTAGGCTATAGCAGGCCGTCCAACGATGACCCTCTTTACTAACGCCGTTTTTTTGAGCTAGGCTTGCCTCTCAGCGGCTCAAAAGATGTTTATCCAGTTGTCCAGAAATAAGGATCATGCTTCATTTAAGCCTTCAATAAATCACTTAACTCCTTTCTCTGCTTCAGCTCTTTACTACAAAAGTATCCTCAAGATAAAGGGTGCAGAAAAAATTCTTTAATTTATAGAATCTGTATGTCATTACGTGCAGTTAGAGAATGTTTTCCAGTATGTAGTCAAAATTATTGGATTACCCCCGGAAATTTAAAACCTCGAGAGTTCAATAAATCTCCTGAGCTGTTTGCATTAGTTGAATAAAAACTACAGCCTTTTTTCAAAGCAAAGAATCCCGAAAAAACAAGGGACACAAGGTACTGAATCATAAATTCCTTATTTCGGTATTTTTCAATGCATCAAAGGTCAAAATACGTTGAGTAAAAATAAAAACATATTTGATCTCGTTGCACAAAAGCGAACACAAAATTCTATTAACCATTATCATGCAAACTTATAGACACAAGTGGAGAATAATCTGCTAAACAACTACAAACTAAAAGTACACTCAATTACGTTGCGATGGCCGACTCCACTTAAATAGACATCCTCCTAGCGAATTAAATTGAAAATCCAAAACCTGAGTCCAGCCACTAGACCAAAGAGAACCGTAATACACATTTTCGGTTCCTAATTAACGTACTTAAATGCCCCGTAAATCCCGACAAAAACTCACTTCAGTCTCAAATACTCTGCAACATTACTAATCTCCAAAAAAAAGGGTTATTAACTGACACAAAAAAAGACAAGCAAGCAAGAACCAAAAGCCCCAGCTCCAGTTCCAACTCCAGCTCTAACCCAATACCATAGAAAAGATTTAAATTTCATTCGAATAGGTATCAACCATATGCAGTTCATCAAGGACTCAAGGACTCCCACATGAGCATGTTGTGTTCTGGGATTATAATACACTCGTCTACACTCTGCATGCAGTCGTCCTGTCGTCCGGTCATTGTGGGCAGGCGATGGCGAACATATGAACGACTGACTGAACGACAACCAGAGCATATGTGGTCACACAAAGACATATGGACAGGCCAACATTCGTCGAGTTACGAGATTCATACTGTGGCGTGGATCCTGAAGAGAAAACTGTATGTATGATTAAGAGCGGACCACATATGAATTTTTAATCTTAAAAACATCCTTTTTATTTGATTGAATTCACTTTCCTCTTCCTTTTCAGCGCACACGTCCACCGCATGGACAGGATGTTATCCCTTAAGTCCATTATGGTTGAGTGAGTCCTGTCACTGTCATTTTTTGGGGCCATGTAAAAGGAAATAGCTAACAACAGAGAAGAAAAAAAACAGAACTTACCGTATGAAGTCGAAAAAAAAAACATGTAATAAAACCGACATATTCGGATTTTGTTTTTTAAAGGACCAAAGTTCGCTGGGGCAACAAAAAGAGAGATGAAAGAAGAGCAAGGCTGAAAAAAAAATCGCATGTTCTTTAAAGGGATAAGCGAAATGGAACTTAAGCTCTTGCATGGTAGATTGCACAGCATGAGACCCCCCAAATACATACGAGTATCGCCTTTTGAAGAGGAGGAACATTCAAGATTGTAAAAGAAAGCTGGGCTAGATTTTTGCAAAGCACTTTGTAGAATGCATTAGGCTTAGGATAGGATTATCAAGTCCTTTTTCTGGGCATGCATACATTTTTCGCAGTCTGCGTCAGAAATTAAAATGAATCATCGTAAACCGTCGTTGCATTAACAAGAAAATTGAACAAAATGCTGCAATTGGATTAAGACTTTGGTGGATCTCCGTGAAAGAGAGGACACGTCAACATACACGGTTTAACTTTCGCTTCATGGATACCCAGAATGATATGAATTTTGAAGTTTCTGTCGAAATCTATACGCAATCCCTAAATTATGACGTCTGATGTTCTACGACCGAATCCCGACATAGTCGAGATCGGGGCACTAGTTTAAAATTTACGTACTTGTACGGACTTCAATAACCGAATTCACATGATTTAGTTGGAGCTCGCTCTAATTCCCGAGTCAAAATATTTCTATTTTATTTGTTCGGATGTACCCGTCGTCGTTCCCCGGCCGTTCGGAGGCTGTGTGAGGTCCGTTTGTAGGACTGATAAGGCTTTACATATTTTATAGAAGAACATAATTTTTTGAAGAACGGCGATACAGTAAAGGACTGAAAACTATACCTTGGCTGTCGACAAAAATGGAGACGCCTATACCACAGGCGTATATTTTTTCTGTTAACTTATTTTCTTTTAAGAGTTGCGTTTATAAACGGCCTCTGTGCATCGGTGAGAATAAAAATTAAATATTTTTACTCGGGTTTCGTACTCCTTTTATAAAGACATCGTTGGCTCTTTCGTGTGTATTTTTTTCTTTCTACGCTTGTATCTGGAATCTTCGTTTGTGGATAATTTTATTCATATACCACTTCTGGGGTCGAATTACGACATCAGTTATCGAGCAATACGTGACTGAATTATATTCGTTTGGTATGACAGCTTACGATATCATGAGTGAGTATTAAAATTGGGCATTTTTTTACTCGGTATCAATCAATATGTAGGAATATTCCTTTTTGTTGTTGTTTTCTGTGTTTTTGCTGATTATTTTAAATATATTTTAGATCGGTGTTGAATAAAATTTACCCCCTGAAGAACAACATATTTGGGAACTTTATGAGATGTCTTTCAACAAACGTTGTATGAAAAAAACTGAAGGTGGATGAACTTCTGAGCCAGCGGGACCTGAAAATTTCGTCAGCATGTGGATTGCACGTTGCGGTTGAAGGAATATCTGCAAAAGCGTTCGGAGTAACTATCCGGTTGACAACAAATAACACATTTGCAGACGATAAACACATATCGAGGGATATGAGGTATTTGGGGGTAATAGTGGATAGCGGATTGAAGTTTAGTAGGCATGTGGATTTTGTGTGTAAGAAGGTCGAAAAAAAGATTGGCTTCATGAAGCGCATAAGAAGTAAAGTGTCAACTACGTGTTAAAGCCACACTTTGAATGCTGCGCCACGGTACTGTTCCTATGTGGAGAGGGGGAGATCGCAAGACTGCAAAAACTGCAGAATAGGGCTATGAGAGTCATCCTGAGGTGTAACCGATTCACACCGATCAATTCGATGCTGCAAATTTTAAGGTGGATGAATATTGAACAAAGAATCGAGTTGAATGCGATGGTCTTTGTTTTCAAAATGAAATACAGAATCACACCTAAGTATCAGTCTGGGAATGTAAGTTTGGTAGCTGATGGTCAGCCATACCCCTTACGAAACGCGAAGGATATAAGAATCAACTTTGTTTCCAGAGCGGCGTCTCAAAATAGTATGCTTTACAAAGGCTTCCAGAAATTTAACCAACTCCCGAGTGAAATAAAGTCTGTGACCTCCTTGTTTAAATTTAAAAGAATGTGTATTGAAAATATCCTAGGAAGAATTTAAATTAAAATCATGTTAATAATTCATTGAGTTTTTGAATTTCACATTTTGCACCAGTAGCTTAATATTGAATTGTTATCTAATTATAATGTTAAACTTTATTACTTCTCTTTTAGTTTTATTGTCTAAGCAATAATATTTTATACTATTCCTTTTATGTATTTAAAAGTAATTTAATTACTAATAAAGAATCTAATCTAATCTAATCTAATCTAAAAAATATTGCAAATATTCCATTTTCTTATAACAATTAAACGAAAGAATGTTTATTTACAAATAAAAAAAATGCCCACAAATCGATGTGTTTGACACTTATCAGCTGTCTCTACTCAGTGTAGGAGAATATTACTAGAACTATTTTCAATGTGCATACGATACCTGAGCATTCTTATGTGATCATCCCAATCTTGTTACTCGATCACACGATATCGTTTGAACTTCACCCACTCGTTAACTGATGTCGTAATTCGACCCCTGATTTGTCAAAACATAAACCTTTTTTATTAAATGTTTATTTCTGTGTAACTATGGAGAAGTACAAAAGATTATTTAAAGGGTGAAGGAGATGCTCCTTCGACGGCAGCTCAACACCAACTGGCTTCTCCCTTTTTTTGTTTTTTATTTTATGCATTTTTATTTTATTCGTATCATTGTATCTTATCTGCTAGACCAAAAGTGCTAAAACTAGCTTAATAACTATATAATAATATTACTTACTGACCCTATGCGGGCGCTCCAAGTCAAATTTTTTGTTTTATTCTTTATTAACGTCTTTCGACCATATGAGCTAATTTATTTGTTAATAACTAAAGCTTACATCAATCACTAAGAAAGTTTTGCTTTAAAGATATAAAAAAAATAGTGAATTCGTGATTAAAACTACTAATCTATCTTAAAACAATATAAACAAAACCTACACTACCTACGTCTAACTTAAAATATAATAAAAACTAATGTTTGTAAGTGTTGGGCTAAATACATACCTTATACCTTATAAATTAATCTCTAAATCTTAATCTACCTTAATCTAAGTAAGCCGGCCTGGCTAGAATGACATAAAGATGACCCTTAAGGGGTTATTTGATAAGGAAACGACTGTGGAGTTTGTTGTTCTGGTACCAACCACCAATATTGGTGGTGTTGTTTTATTACGTGCAGCGTCTCGATTGTAGCTAAGTCGTCTATTACCACTGCTTCGAGCAAAATGGAAGATTAACGGCACGGCTAATTTATCCTGGATCAGCCCATTTAGATCTCAATAAAGAAATGCCGGGAATAAGGCCGTAAAGGCGCACAGTCTCATGATACATTACAGCCCCGTAAATCAGGGTTTTGTTCACGGTCATTGCTCTTGCAATATGCCTTCGAATGAGATTTATCAGGAAATCGTCCACTCTGATTAATTTGGCCCCGTTGAACAGGAAGGTCCTGTAGAATAGAATTTTTTGTACTCCGACCTTTAAAAAACCCGAATTTTTCCATCAAGCTTGCTCCCACATTGAACCACACGGGACATCCAAAAGCAAGAACAGGCCGAATGAGGGTCGTTTAGCAGACCACCTTTACCATAGCATCGAGTTGGCTGCTGTGAAACACTCTCTTTGTCAAGGCGTAGGCCACTTTGGCTCTGGTCAGAGCAGCATCTACATGTTTATTAAAATATAGATACTAATCAAGCCAGACCCCAAGATATCTGACTACATTCCGACTCACAAGTGATTGCCCGTTTTGTCCAACGATAGAGAACTTTCGCCAATTCTTTCTGGTGTCCCTAGAGGCCCCAGATAACGGCGTCCTAAACAGAATGGTTCCACACTGTCGCAATAAACTGCCTACTTGTGAGCATATTACTTATGCCCAACCCGGCCAACTTGTAAAAGAGCCCCTACAACCATACGGTGTCAAAGGCCTTCTCCAAGTCAATCAGCAAGGCACCTGTGTATTCTGACTTCTCCCTCTTTGGTTGTCGATGACACAATTTGGACGTCGTTCCGTAAAAACGACCATCGGATTCTTTTCTTTAATTCAGCCGCTGTATGGCCATGCGTACAGCCGTATAAAATTGTACAGACATAGTTTTGTTTTCTCAAGCCGTCGTATGCCGGTCAAACTGCCGCGCCAGAGTCGTTCGGTCACTGTAAGGACATCAGTTATTTTTACTCAGGTTCCCATAAAATCAGTTGGAGTCAGTGAATTAGTGAGCTGACACCATGAGCCGAGATACGAGTTTATTTTTTTGGCGAGCCAACCAAGTGAATTTTATGTTTCACGAAATTATTTTTCTCTGTTGTTTTAAGAATTCGATTTAACAATGTTATATTTTTAAATGTAGAAGCTACGTGTACTTTGATCAGATGTACGGGAAGGGCTTGATGTCCCTTTATAAGTTAAAAGCGAATTGATTAATGACTCCATCGAAATAAATTAATGATTTCAATTTTATGATCGGCAAAACTTTAACGCACGAGTCATTGACTTGAAAAGAATGACGACTTAAGTCCTTTTATTTCGCAGTCTTTTTTGAATTCAACGCTATCAATCAAAAGTTAGAATTTATTGATTCCTGAAAGAATGCATTCTTTTAAAAATCTGAACTGACTGAAAAGGAAAGTTAAGGGTTTCAAGCCGACAACCGATTGCACTATTGACAATTTACAATTCTACAATGTCAATTTAAGATGTGTAAATGCCCCACTGGCAAAGTTGAAAACTGTATTCAAAATTCTACGAACTCATTGATGGAGCATACGAATCATGTCCGAAGAACAAGGTCAAAATTGTACTTCAGGATTTCAATCCCAAGACCTTTGGCGGAGTGGTCGGAAAGAAAGGCCTCCAGGAAAGAAACAATTGCTATAGCTCAATAGGCAAGACCTTAAAAAACATTATAACAAAAGACTCTGAGATCAGTCTTCAATTCTGATCCACACACAGCACCCGCGTCATAAAAATGGATATACGATGACGGTAGCATTAAAAAAAAAAACAACTCATGAGGCACATAACAAGACACTGCAACTTCAGCATCAATTGAAGAGTATAGACGAAAAAGAAGAGAAGATGCAAAAATACGGCCCTTCAACTAGAATATTTATTTTATAAGTTTACTTCAGAAGTCCCTGTTGTGTTAAAGTTTGCAAGCCTAGGCAACACACGTGGCTTTCCGGTTGGCAAATACTCCGTAGAAAAAAAATTTCATAATACGTCAAGAAACGCATGGGTCAACGAATTTCAAGTCTACTTCAAATTCTGATATGACAATTTACATCGAACTTAACTTAACAAAACGATGGCTGAATTCAGGATCCCTGAACAAATGATTAAGTTATATCGCCCAAAGCTCGAAAACATGCAATTGACTGTAAACAGTTTATATGATTGAACGACAAACCTTCTATTTTATCGAAACTTGTACTGGATGCATCTGACTTTTTCCAATGACCTCATTCGAGAATATTACGATGAGCTCTACAAAATTTAGGAGCATTGAAAGAAAGAAAAAAGATCTGCAAAATTTTTTTAAGTTAAAAATTTGAATCTTCCCGGAATGATAAAAATCTCGACCACGCGAATGTACAACAGTGGTCTAGCTATAAGCGCCCACGAATCTAAGCCTCTAGGCTTGCAAAAAGAGGAAGGACCCAAAATTCGGTTCCAAGCTCAAGAAATCGCAAATGCAAACGAGCTCAGTGCGTAGCAATGGAACGTAGCATCTTTCGATTGTAAAACAATATGAAAAAGCTATTCAAAGGGTCCCATGAGGGTCCACATTATTAATTCTCGAAAAAGATGAATATTCTAACGTCGGGAAGGATCTTGTAAATGTAATGTAAATAGTATAAAAATTCTCTTTCAAAATGGAGCGCTGTGCCTCCAAATGTAAATTGTCTAAGGAAAGGACTTTGCACTTTGAACGCTTAAGCTCTTCAACCACTGCACAAAATTCTATGAATTCATAGCCATAAGCTTTTAAGCACACAGTCTCAACAGTTTCCTCTTCCCCATTAACATTTGGTTCACCGTCTTCGTTCGTTTTCGAATTCGTTCGCTCTGCTAAACGTATGTACGTAAGCAGATTAGCAAAGTTTGTAATTACGTAGGTAATTGATTAGGTTCGAACAACTAACTCGTAATAAGATTATTGCGGACAGGTTAAATCCCTTCGAATACACTGCACCAAACGGAACAGCACCACACCGTAGTCCTTGGCCACATCGCCGACAATAGGATCGACAAGAACGAACAAGGACACAATTCGGAGAATGCTGCCATTCGAGGATGAAATTGAATCGATTTGTGGCAACACATCCAATAGAGAGACACACCCTAATTCCGGTGCTGCTATGCGTGTCCTCAGATAGTGTTTGCGGATGCGGCTGAAGCTGTCTTAAAGGCACAACAAGCAAGTTTGCGGCTAGAGAAGTGCTATAGTATTAAACTTGTTCATTTCAAACGGATATATTGGAGGGTCAAACTTCAAATGACAAAGCAGCATGGTATCCTATGCAAGGTTTTTTGGGCCCCGCTTTGCGGTGGAGAGAACAAATTCAAAAACCGTAAATTACAATTTCCGGGCGAGGATATCCTTCATCGGAAGGAGAAATTTATTTGATTTGACGCCTTGACGTAGCGCACACAACAATGTTTTGCTATTGCGGGTCATGTTCCTTACTCACGGTCGACAACGTCTTCTTATCCATATACTCGCCCATGGGGGGGCCTCCGATGTGCCCAAGCTTCGAACTGTGTGCACGGGCTTAAATCAGGGATCATAGAGTGAGAAGTTGCCAGGCGGGGATGTGTGGTGCAGTTCGTTTTGTGCGTCATGAAAAATAATGAATTGGGCGGACGTGTTCAACGGTTGGGGAACACAAATCTTTCCAATGTGCAGATACGTGATTTGTTTGGCGGTCAAGGAGTATGCTGGTCATGTTAAATTTGGTTTTCTTCATAAGAATATTTATGTTTTCAGGTACAACAGCACAGGAACCTATTTTTAAGCATGGATCTTATAAAAAAATTGACCCCAATTAAAAAGCTGACCCTCGCGATTAATTTATGTGATAATCAGATAAATAATTAAGTGTAGCTTACAAAATTTTTCAGATATTATTAAGATTTGTCTAGCTCTGGGCTTTAGAAAAAAAATGATGACTTTAAACCGTCGCTTAAGTTTGAGAGAGAAAGCCCCTGAAAAATCATGTTTACCGAATTAATTTGTATCATTTTAAACTATTGTTTGCAGCTCGACTAGTGGTGAAAGGCCTGAATTTTCTGCAAGAAGTCATTCGTATATAGGTCGCTGAAGACAAATCAATAATGATGCCTTATTCATAAAATACATTCAAACTGGTGACGAGACATGAGCTAACGAGTTTGACATGCAATCAGTCAGAAATTTTCGAAATGTCGCTGTTCAACTGACCCAAAACCGTTAAAAAACTGTTTTATTGATTGGATAATTCGTTTGCAGAGGTGTATTTTTGAAGGGGTCTATTGCAAAATCTCATTTTGCTCTGGTTGAAGCAACACCTTCACGTTTGTTAAAATATTGAAATCGGTAGAATTAAAGCCCAACGTTTCTCATAACACTTCGGTGGCCGCATGTACTGTCAGACAATCGAGAAATTTCTTCAATTCTTTCTTGTATCGCAAGAGTCACAAGACAATGAAGTGCCAATCCTCCCATCTAAATAGGTCAACGGAACTTTTTCATAAACAGGTCGAAGGGAGAAAAGGAAAATATTGCTAGAAAATTCATAGGGAGCCATGCTGCTGTTAAGGGGCTCTTTTGAATCGAAATATTTATTGGAACCGATACTTTTTGAGGTCAACACAACACTAAATGGTCCCTGCTCGGGCGCCATTGTTGACATTGTTGTAAACAACCCATTTTTCATCACCAGTTATCAATCCTTTTAAAAATGGATCATTTTCATTACGTTTCTTTAACAAATCGCAGATGCTAATGCGCCGAGTCAAATGATTTTCTGTCAGTTCATGAGCAACCCATACATCGAGCTTTCGTACATAGTAAACTTGTTTTAAGCGATTTTCAATGCATGTATGTGATACATGAATCTTCTCTGCAATTGTGTTGTATTGTGACGATCCGAATCGATTTTGCTTTGATTTGGTCATCATCAACTTCAACTGGACGACCAGAGCGTTTTTCATCTTTAAGTGAAAAATCGACAGAACGAAATTTAGCAAACCAATTTTGACACAGCCGTTCTTTTAAGGCTTCGTAACCATACACATAACATAACTTTTTGTGAGCTCGCGATGAATTTTTTCCTTTCCGGAAATAAAAAAGCTAAATATGACGTAAATGTTCCTTTTGATTTTCCATTTTTCAACAGACGCCAAACAAAAACTACACAAACGTTAAAAATTTTTTTTTATCTAATTGACAGTTGAAGTACCAACTATCAAATAACAAAACGTGCTTGACATTTCGATTACGTCAGCAAACTTAAAAATTCAACTGAAGCCATCTATGAGTGAAATGCACAATTACATAGTTGCCAACCCAATAGTAAATCGATAATTCGAACATGAAAAGACTGTTTGCAGAATCCTCATGCAAGGCAACTAGCCTTAGAATAAAAAGAATCTTTTTTTTTTGTATAAACTCTTTTTGCCGCCTACACAGTTCATGAGCACTGAATAAAAATCACCATCTTCATCTTGTGCAATGAGTAGTGTCAAAAAATTTATAATTGTTATAAAATCAGACAATCCGAAAGAATTTTTATAATAAAAGTACTCATTTTAAAATAAACGTTAAAACTCTTTAAATATGGGATCCACTGTTAGCGTCCCGTACGAAAAAGTGAACGAAATTTATCCAAACAATATGAAAAATAATTATGGGAGCAATATACCAAATCTGAGTATTAACATTCGGGCGTTCGCGAACTTAATTCAATTATGGTTGAGCCAAAAGACTTCAGAACACATTCAACCTGATTCTAATTAAACAACACAAAAGTTTCTTATTTCTTACAATTCCTGTCTATTCACTGCAAACGATTTTATTTTCTATTAGGTATTTGAAACATCCTAAAAATACGCATTCATTCGAAGGTAACTCAATTTATTAAACAATTTCAAAAGCCTTTGATCGACTTCACCACCAACAGCAACAGTAAGTTTCGAATACAAAAAAAAAAAGAAAAAGAAAATCCAAACGAATAATTCGAGTGAACAGAAAACCAAAATTTGACAGCATAAACAAAATTTGCAAAATTATATTACTTTATCCTGCCGGAAGAAGACCGGACGCCAGCGCGGGGGGGCTCAACGCACCAAAAAGTACAAAGAACATACTTTGCCCGATCAAAATAGGAATTAATGAACCAAATAATTTTACAATTCCGTTACAATATTTCACAGAAATTTCATTATAAAACTGGCAAAATTATTATACAGTTATGCTCGTGGTATACTCGTACATACAACCTATCGACGATCCTTTCGCCTTTTCATTTCTCAATGTACTCGTATTTGAAGCCACCCCACCACCGTCACCGCCACAGGAGCAGAGTAGAGTCCCGGCGACTAGCCAAGCAAATAATTTTCGTAATTGAATTTCCATCGTGTCCTTTTTTTTTTGTATTTTCTTTATGTCACAAGGAGCAGCAGTGGCAGCTACTATTATTATTATTATTGTTATTGTTGTGCGGCCGCCCAGGACTGCGGTAGATACAGTTTATGTTATGAACGTAGAAATGTCGCACGGAGATTTCCTTGAAATCGTTTTCCATTCAGAGCGCTAGCAATTCCTCTCCAGAAGCCAGTGCCTGTGCCGGCAAAAAGGATTCGGATTGAATTTATATTTCGGGTCTAAGGCAAGCCGGGGATGATGATGGGGCTATTACGCTGCGGTTGACAGGTAGCAGCCAATCGATTTCCGTTTCCACATCTTATCCAAGATGAGGATGACTATGAGTACAATGACATCATGACCAGGGTTAGGAATAACTTGTCTTGGCAAAAAAGAACGCTCTGAGATATTATCTGCAATTATGATATCCTTAACGACGTCGTAAATGCTCGAAAGGATCATAAGACGGATGCCGCCGAACATATGTGTGTTTGTGTGCCAGGATATGAGTGAATAAATTCGGACAAAACTCAAATAATGGAGATTTGGTAGGATTAAGGGTTCCGGTGCTGTCGGTGCGGTCGGTGGGGAATGGGTTTTTACTCGACGGAAGGCTGAGACTAATTTGTTTGAAACTATTATGAAAATAGGTAGGTACTTGTGTGCCTAACCTAGTGAGAAATTCCAAGATTTTGCGGACCGTCAGAGTGGAAATTAATTTTCGAATTTTCTCCGGCTGGCTGTGTGTTGTTTACCTTGGGAATGAATTAATGGCTGCCGTGCCAAGCGGAAATGCTAATGCGGAATAATTTCCGTGGCCCTTTTCCGTTGGCGTATACGTAATATCCAATCGAAGGGGAAGAACAATTGAATGCACAATTTGAACGCAGGTGGAAGGGGATGCAAATAAAAGTGGCCTTAAAAATTCACTAAAACCCTTTGCGTTAGAAGGGATCAACATTTGGGTTCCCTTGGTGGTCGTCTGAGCGGATCCGAATTGTTTGGTTTTCGAAAACTTAATTAGAGGTTTGTAGTAAAGATCGTAGGCAAAAAATAAAATCTTTTTTTTTTGTGTTATGACCTAAAATTGATTGAATCGGAAATAAAAAAACGTAAAAAGAGCTCTTTACTTAGTACTTTGGTTGCCAAAAAATAAATGCTTCAAGCAAAACACAAATCCGTTAAGCATAATATTAAAAGTAAAGCTTGAAAATCCTCGAATTCATGACCTATGGTATACATAAGATGTGCAGAAATCTACCTATTTGCCTATTTCCATTTCAAAAGGCTATAACGATTCACCTGAATTGATACTAGCCCATCTTGTTAACTTTATTTTTTGATACATTATCGATCGGTTTAAGCACCAATTTGATGAGTCCTCTGACCAAAGGTGACTTGAATCCTGATTCTACACCAAAGTATGTTATGGTTCAGATTTCATATCACTGTTTCAATAACTTAAGTCAAATGGAACTGTCACCTGAGACTATGCCTTTTGCTAAAGGTATATAATTTTTACAATGTGTAAATGCTCACTCTGCAGAAGATATGGTTGCCACTAGTGCTGAAGAAGATCCAAATCTATCGATTTCGTATTTTTTATTTAAATTTCCATCCAGGTGACCAAGGAATGCGTAGGACATACGATTGGTTACTAAGCATTAACATTTGAAGTCATTTTTAAGAAGAACATTCACACCTTATAACTCCACAAGCGACACCTTGATCGATATCCGACAAAGACAAACAACTGGGTTCGAAACGTCTCGCTCGAAGCGCCAAAATTGTACTCCTCCAACAGTCATTTGGTCAGCAAAATAGCCGAGCAAAATCAAAAGCCCTTTAGAAGAAAAATTCTCCGTCTTGAAGTAGCTACAACCGTGATTTCTATGAGCTGTGCACAGATAAATAGGGAGTTCGGAAGACAAAAAACAGGACCATCGCTTTGGTTCCATAGAGCTCCAGCTAAGGGTGTCTTAAGGTTCAAGCCAAAAGTACAAATAGAATCTTTAACAAAATCGTCACGAAACTGTCAAAAGACGTCACTGTATGGCTTTTTTTGATTTTGGACTGGTAGTGTCAATGTTTCAAACTTTTAAGAATATAAGAAATGATTGGAGAATTTTTCGGCTTCGTATCCTATGTATGGATGTGGACGAAATGCGGTTTCAACAAGATGGTGCCGCATATCACACAATTAAAGCGAATATTCGTCAAGTTATGGCTGAGTTTTTGCTCCAAAATTATATTCGATCCTTGTTCCTCACGGTATGATGCTTCCAGTTGCTTGTACAAAGCTTTCTAGGATCCGCAATTGCATCCTTACCACTGGACTTCTTATATCCAGTCCAGTAAAGAACGCGGGATCAAAACCATACGGGACTGTAAGCAGTAGAACGGCAGGACGTGGGGTCTTAAGCCCAAGATGTTATACTGAACATGATGGTCAGACCTATTCTAATCTATGCATCCAAAATATGGTGGCCCAAAACTTTAGAATCAACAATTTCTAAAACGCAAGAAAAATATCAACGTATAGCTTGATTGGGCATCACTGGTGTTATGAGCACCTGCCTTACGGCTGCACCGGAAACTGTCATTGGGTTGTGTCGGCTTCTCATTTTCAATAGGAAAACAGCCGCCAGAAATGCCTTAAAGATGCAAATGGCAATAAAATACAAACCAAGTGACTGCACGGGACACTTGAGAATACTCAATTTCATCACGGACAGGGACATGTTCTGCTCGAGCCTAAATAGTATGCTTACCCCGACCGCTGAAACTTAATCTGGTTTACAGATGGCTGGAAAATGGCTAATGGGATAGGTGCCAGTGTTTATTGACGAATCACAAAATTGTTCATACCATTGGGAAATCATCCAAGCGTAATCCAAGACGAACTACAAGCCATAGCACCCTGCGCCATAGTAAACCTTGATAAAGGCATTGTTTTCCAATCAAAATTATGGAAGGATGGGTTCCAGGTCATCATGGCAAAGAAATTGCGAACGAAATAGCCAAGCTGGACTAAGAACTGCGTTCACTGCTCCTTTCTGTGGTGTAAACTGGGCTACGGCCACAGATCGTATGGTTTTTCCAGTTCCGTATTGTCCACTGGAGAAATCAATCAGGGCTAAGGCAATCTAAATTATTGATCAGTTCCTTCACTTAGAGATAATCGGTAAAACTAAACTAGGAGTACACTACAAAGTTCATGATTTTCCTCTCAGGCCATAGCCGCTTGAGATCACATCTAACCAAGTTAACACAGTCACCGATTGCCAAATCTGTTTGGAGTACGACAAAGCGGCTGTTCATATTCTTTTTGAATGTCCATGATCTTTTCTTTCAGATCGTCACTTGGACAGGAGAAGATAAATTAAGGCAAACAAAAAAAAGGATCAGCAATTGCTTAACCTTGTTTTATTGATCTTCCCTGTGTCCGTGAACTTGATGAACTTCAGTTCCAATAGAACTGAAACTATAGGATAATGTTGATTATTCATAAAAAAGGAGCCACTTTGGTACCACCTATTTTGGAATCTATTGTCATCATTCTGCATTGCCATCTGAGTTAGAAAGACAGCGTCATTCAAAAAGGTACGTATAATTTTCCTTGCGAGTATAAGTATCTTCGGCAAGAGATTGGATCTCCTGCCTAATGTAGTCAAAAGTAACAACCTGTAAACGATTGTCCGCTGGAATACACTTGAGGGTAAAATGCTTAAATTCTATTGACCCATTTATACTGTAGCAACAAAGTGTTCAGATAATCTGAACTTCGTTATTATAGACGAACAATCCCTGGCAATAAGAAATAGTCTCCTCAAATGAAATAGTCACCACGGATGCAAGATGACTTCCGAAACAGAAGATAGTGTCACTTGTTTTATCGAGAGGATTAAGAGAATAATTGAAAGATTATGCAGTGGTTTGGAACTCAGATGTATTTTGGTTTGGAGTCCGAACTGAGACGGAGTATTTGACATCGACCCTTATGCACTTATATGATTCGCATTATTTTATTTGGAATTTGTTGATATACTATTAGTTCATCTTTCTGCTGTCACTTTTTGCAGGCAGGTCCAATTATAGATTATCTTAACAAACCAGTGTTTTGACGAACACGGTAAGTCTACTATAAACTCCTTCAGTGATATCGGCGCTAATTTGATTCCAACGGTAGGAGTCATGTGAAACAAATGTTTTTTATACCTCCCTTAGTGAAATAGTCAATGGACTGTCTGTAGGATGTGAGGCAATAGCCTCAATTATTTCATTAAATAAACTAATTGCATTAACTAATTTTAACGACTTTCTGGCACTTTGGCAATGACGTATAGCTCCAGTTTCTTTGAGGCTAGCTGCTGTAAGCGTCTGTATTAGTGTCCAGATTACGTTGAATGGCCATTCGCTAAAGTATTTGTCGAATTGTTCCCTTGATACATAAATCACGACTATTCTTCGATCTTAAGGAGAACATTATTGCGTAGCTTTTCGAAGTATATTCTTCATCTGTTTCCTTTCCAGCTATGAACAAAAAGCTGAGAGTTGCCACAATTTTTAAAAGGGATGACACCTCCCGATAGGGTTATACATTTTGGGCCACATTGTTATAAGCTTTCACCGCTCGTTTTACTTATCCATTTCTATTTCATGCGAAATTGAATTTTGTAACTGACTTTTATTCAGAAAGCCTAGTTATTGATATCTCGAGTCATGGATAGCATTCATTCTTGCAAAGTTCATCAATTTTTATCGCTTCCACTTCAAAGAAAAAGAAAAAAGAAGTGAGCAACACATCGTAATTGAGATTCCACTAGAAAAGCTATTTCATTACCTTCTTCAGAATTGGATTCTTCTCTAGCTGCAGTCATTCCCTTTGATCAGGAACGTTAGCACGAGTTCAGTTCACTGCCACAATTCTTGAAGTACATTTCCATTGCCATCGCCTCGGCATCTTTATGTCTTGTTACAAGCAAAAACACTCTCGGTAGAAAAACACAAAGTAGAACTCCTTCCCACTGCAAGTAACACAAGCAAAAGGATTCAAGGAATTTTAATTATCTCTGCCATTGATGAGGGAAATCCTTTTTCATTGAATTGCACCAAACCAAAACACAGGAACACAACATTCCAATCCTGCTAATAAAAATGAACCTTGCTCGACAGCAGAGACTTGAATCCAAGAAAACATGTCAATATGCAATCTGACAGAGCCCAAAGGAACAATCGAAAGGATATTAATTCGTAACATGCTTCCCCTGACTCTTGCTCCTAGTTGTGTGTGTGTGTGTGTTTCGTGCCTGTATAGGATATCTGAATTTCGAATTCCATTGAAGTGAATTGATGATAGTGATGATGACTCGAATACTTGCAGTTCCTCGTACATAATGTTGTCATGCATCTTTGTTGGCAGTGAGGATCTGAAGCTCATAAGGCCCCCACTTCCTTTCTTTATGTTTTTTTTTTTTTAATAATTATTGCCAAGCTGAAATGGCTATTAATTTTGTTGGAATATAAATGATGCAGTCACACCAATTATGTCATATGCTACTGGTGCTACGAGTAGGAGGTGTTCATACCTTTCTCCAGAGCTGATCCAGAGAGCAAGCAAGCTCATGATGGCGCGGAACCAAATCGAATATTTATCACAGAGTAGCGTAGCAGTTGGCCGTGATTGAGAATACGTGACTTAATTTTTATCAGGAAAATAATGTTTCTGTTCTCACAAGGAAGGGAAGCTCTACACGAGGGTGGCTTGGCTGTATAAGGAAAGAACTGAGAATAAACAGCAAAGAGTTGGGCTTCGACTTTATTGAACCACGTACAACATGTACGGAACACAAAAGGGATTAAGCGATTTATACGCTTACCTAGGAGTTGGTGGCGGCTCCATCCGGAGGTAACATGTAAGTAACTTTGATTCTGATTTTTGAAGGTAGATGGGGGAAAACAAATAAAGACAGCCTTTTGGGGTGAGTGTATCGTATAGCTCTTAAATTGACAGGCGCGACGTGTTGATTGCGTACATTGTTGCTTTGATTTAATTTGCTTTGAGCTCCTACAGGCGATTGTTTGAGGATATATGGTGTTTATGATCAGCTGAAAGTAGCATTGTAGCCTCAGTAGCTACTGAGCTACTGAAGGTATTGATTTGTGACTTTAATTTGGAAAAAATACTTTGCAACTTTGAGAAGAAAAAATATAAAAAAAAACAGCCAAGTGCGACACGAAGATCCCATACCACCAGATATGTAATGAGCCACACTACATATTTTTTTTCAGATTTTCAGTCTTCCCTGCCGCCACGGGTCTGTGGACTGTGACTCTTAGATGTTCTTTGCTTTGTTGTCCATTAGCCTGAGCCGAGCAAATTTCTTCGACGCAATATCTCTACCGAATATTAGAAAACGAGTTTTTATGTCTCGAGAATGCATAATGTCTTCCGAGTTAGACACCCTAGCACCCATTCGTTTTGGTAAACCGAATCGGCAGCAGTTTACTGGGGGAAGTCTCCGCCGAATCTTCATGAGGGTGTTTTTATACGAGTAAATAATTAATCCGAGGAAAATACATGAATCGTAAGCCACCTACGTTGTTTTGTCATATGCAGCAGAGCGACCCTCTTTGTTTGTTTCACATTCAATTCACCGATTACTTGTTTCGGCTATCTGTGAACCATCGTAGGAACCATTATAATGGAACAATAAGAACGACCGATAACGTTAATATCGTCAGCGTATTCTGGCAGCGAGGACGATTTGTTGAAGGTGTTGCTCACAGTGTTCCTGGACGCTGTCTTGTACGAGCTTGAAGAAGTAAGACGATGTCCATTTTGGAATCCGGAACATCATCGGCTTATCTATATCGGTTTTACTGACTTTCTGGAATGAGTTTGTCCAAAAGCATTGTTGTTAATTTTAACTTTTAACAGTATCTGAATTGACTGGATTCGTGTTCTCTTCTTGTCCTTTAACTCTCTCTACCTGTTGTCATTAAACATCTGCTGGAAACGCTGTTTGGCCAATCCATTTTTTATATTCTCTGCCCTTTCTCGCCATATGAGGAAACATTTTTTCTGGATTTGCACCAAGGAGTTTATTTAAACATATTCTATGCAATTTTTTAAGGCGCTTCAATGAGGCTACAACAATCGGGCATATACATTACACTTGCTTGTGTTACTATTGTACATCAAAATTGATAAATGTTGCTTGTGTTGGGATAAGTGTTAATCCCTTCCCTTTACCCATTAATTGCTGAGCATGGCATTATTGTGCATTCCAAGCAGCAATCAAAAATGTTCGATCGTTTTGCCTTAAATGGGGGCGATTTGAATTGAATGCAAAATGACAAAAATTAGTAGCACACTTATTCGTAAATCATTAGTTACATAAACAAAATCTTATAATGCTCTGTTCACCTTATTCAATATTATTCATTCAAGCGAACTCAGAGAGTGATGGTTTATAGGAAGATAACTGAAATAGAACACATATTATCCGGGGTACCTTAGGGCACACGTTTTGTTCCCATTCTTTTCTGCATATTTATTAGTGTCCTATATCAGTTAATTTTTGTGTTGATGAATTCCAAATCTATATGTCAAGGACAGATCGACGAATAAAGCACGCTTAACGCTTATTATTTGATAAAAAAAAAATATTTATAAACTTTATTGTGAAACTGAAACATACAAAATATAATTGCAAAGTTTTTTATGAAACAAATAATAAGACTTTTTGGGTGATACTGCAAAAAGAAATAAACCCTTTTTTTGGCACTTCATGTCTCAAGTCTTCTTGTTTCATCCAATCATATCCTCGACATGGTTTTTATCAATTTTTCGAAACATTAAAGTACTTGATGCTGAGGACAAATTCATTGGTTAAAATTATGAGAGTGTTTCTTAGTGGATTTATTGCGACGAGTATATGGAGATTGTTAAGTTTAAGCACAAAATTTCTTACGCATGCAGCCCAAATAGTCACTGTAGTTATTAATTATAAATATCTACCCATAATATTAGTTAAAATTCCACGAAATGCGTTCCTCATCTACAACGCGTGGTTACTGGAGTGTTAAATGAAAAGCTCAATACAAAAGTTTTTTCCCTTTAAATTGACGTGCGATTTTGTATGATGACCCGCGCTTTTATGATTAACTATTTTATATACTATTATATAATATTAACAAATTCTGTAAAAATTGCAAGTGTCTTCCTTATACAATTCGAAACTTTCAGCCCTGTTGCAGACGGACGGACGGAGAGTGGAGTGTTAGTAATTGGATTTCGTTGGAACCCGTTGTGTACGTTAATAAATTCGTTAAAAATTAATAATTTTTTTTTAAATGCAAAATGAATTCAACACAGTACCAGTGTATTACAAGTCTTAGAATTGAAGTTTTTGAAAAAAGAATATGTTTGTTTTACTTTCTTTAACTTCAGATTTGATTTAACTCACACATTATATGCCATGCTGTTTACCCCCCGTTAAATTCAATAACATAACAAGGTCACGAGGATATGGCAAAATATCAGACTTTAGAAAAAAGCGTATGCATTTCCGAACTTCCCTTACATATGTACATGTAAATATAAACACATTGAATGCCACATGACCAACCGATGGGTCATACTCCACATATTTTTGTTCCGGCAATTTTTCAGTGGTACGATAGTAAAATATAAAATATTATTTTTTCTTCCTTGTCACCTAGTTAAAATTCAGTTAATTTACAATAAGAAAACAAAAGTCTTATGTCTTAAAAATTTTGGATGTTATTGGCACTTTTAACCAAGAATTAAATAGAAAAAAAAACAATTCATAAATAATTGAAGTTCTTGAACTTTTATCCAAAGAATAACCAAATAATATAACATTACATAATATGTCATGAAAATGTGTTTAAATTATAAAAAAAATAAAGTGCTGGTTTTCCTTCGCAGATATTACCAAAAGCCAATTTTTGACAACTCCTCGTAGCAGTTTGAACAACGTTTTTGGAATTTGCAGCTGCTTAGGTCTCTTGTTTGTCTCTTGTTTCAAATTCTTCGAGGGCATGAGAAGAAGAACAAAGGGCTTTCATGCGTATGCTGGTATTTCTTTGGTCAAAAATGCTTCGCAAACTGATAACCGAAAGTCGACTATGTGTACGTTATTTTTCGTATTTCCCTTGTCTATTACTAACGCATTAACTATAGACTTTGACAACAAATATTTGAACGTAATTTTGTGGTACCATTTTGTTGTTTTCCTCAACGGAGAGAAATAGAATGCCATTTGGTCCGAGATGTATATTCCTTATTTGGAGTGATTCTAGTCGACTATTACGTTTAGTTTTTTTATGGCTTCATTATTTCGGTTCTTTTTCCGGTAGGTATCACCTCAAGCATCAGCATCAGAACTTCCCGCTTATCTCTCCATTTGGCTGCTACTACAGAAGTATTCTTCCGTCCGATAATATCTCCTTTATTTAGCTTCACCATTTTCTTTTCGATTCTTACGCGGTGTGCCAATCAAATGCATCTTACGGGCAAGCAGAGTTCTCGTAAAGCGACAAAAGTATAAAAATTGTCGGTCGCTATAGTTATGCCTTTCTCCAGATAGCACTCCACTAAATCTACAACTAGTTGGGTACTATTCGATGTTGATTCCGACGTTACACCTCTTTGATTGAAACCGTTATTTTTTCCAGCATATACGGAACTTGTATAGGTATAATCACTAGCGTCACATAATTTGTAGATTTTGCCCCGTATTTGTGAGACTTACGATTATATTGGCGGAACTGAAGTCTTCCGTCGCAACGTATCATCGATTCATCCACGGCTAGAACCTCACCAGTTGTTTGAGAGTTTTAAAATTTTTTTCCCAGAAGGCCGCTGACTTTACCCAGACGATTGTTACCAACCTTTGAACTATCGGAAAAGTGAATAAGTCTCAAAAGAGGTTCAAAGTGGTTCCGGAACATAACTTAATAAATTAATTTTTGTACAATGGATCCTTGTTCTAAGAATTCCTTAAAGATGGACATATGACGATTCCCATGAAAATGGCAAGTGCCAAGAACTATTTTATTTCACTGACGTTCGTATCGACCCATCTCTTCAGTCACTAATTGCGTGTTATTGTTCTGCTGCCCAAAGTATTTTGAGCATTTAGTTTTGTATTTTTAAGAATCAGCTCATAAATGAGAAAAAAAAGTCACCGCGTTCCTTTCTTTGACTTAAATCTACAACAGACTCTGAAGTCTCCTCAAAATGAATATTTTCAACAATCTTCCATAAACAGGTGTCTAAATATCAGCAAAAGACACCTCATGTTCGTCCTGTTCATCTTCATCCGAATCAGCTTCAGTTTCAGTAACATTGCGTTGGAGTCACTGGAAGGTTCATCGAAATCTGTTGGCATGTACTCATGGTCTGAGTCCGATCCTTCAAAGTCCACATCGTTTTCTTCATCTGCGGCTTCGTAAGCTAAAGAAGAACCATAAAATCTTTTAGTATCCATTCTCCAAATCCAAAAGCAAATAAGATATTATCGAAAAATATAAAACGGTAAGACCACCGGTGGATCATGTGGCACTGTACACTTCAGTATAATTGCCAAAGTGCAACACGACTCGTCTGTGGTCATGATACGGGAACACTGAATAAGGGCACAATTTCATTAAAAAAACATAAAACAAACATTAAAATACACTTTACCATGTTTAATACTAGAATTTTTTAAAAGCCACATGTCTTTCTCTTTGCCTTCAAAATTGCTTTAACTTAATTTATTCCAAGGAGTAAAAACATGGGTGACTTTTCCATAAGATGCTGTCCAAGAAATAAATTGGATGGTTTTCCAGCTTGGAAAAAGAAAATTCAATATTGTATTTTGGGACCAGGCTACAATGAAATGTCTCCAGTAAACAAGCATTTAAACTCGAAGTTCATGCTCTACTTCCTCGAACCAAACCTCTTTCCTTCTCTTATTACGAGTATTTTCATCCCAAAGTGCATCTCCATATCCGTTCAATGTTCCCAAAATGTATTCTTGCCCTCAAACCCACTCTGCTCACTTTCATTTGTTACAATTTCTATTTATAAGCGCACGACTGAATGAAAAAGCAAAATCTGCCAACACTAACCTAGTTCCCATATTTACATGACATCCGATTTCGTACGCTACAACTCGACACAGGAACCAAACACTATCGATTCCACTCCTTCACCCAGAAATCCTTTTTCCCCAAACAACTTACCATGTATCTACATCCTCCTTGAAATCATATTGTGTCCCAACTGCACGTCGTGCATCGGGAAAAAAAAATTCCAGTGTAAATAAGAAATTTCAGCATGATATGCACGTCGTTCAGGGAAAGATTCTTCAAAGTCCTCGATCCACACACAACCCCACGAACAAACCCTTCGAAAATCGAATCTTTACTTAATCAGTTGCAATGTCGGCACGTCGCTGCGATGAACTTACTTCTTTGGTTTGTAATGTAAGCCAATTTCTATTAACTTTGTTAACCAAACAAACACAACAGATCTTCAAGTCAAAATGGGAAACCACAAACAAAAGCTACACCAAACAACTCCAACCCCAACCCCAACAGTCAACCGTTCTGACCGAAAAAAAAAAAAAACAGAAAACTATATCAAGATCCTGATAAGGGAAATGAAAAACGACACTCAATTGAATATTCCAAAACAGTTTTAAGACCAAGCACTGGAACCAAGAACTCCTCAACCCACCCCCTAGAGCATCATCATTCGGGGGGTAGCAACAATGTTGGCGCAACTGTTGCAGATTTCAAATGCTCAGCACGTTTGCTCTTAAGCTTCCTAATGAACAACAAAATGGAGATAAGGTACATCTGCGAGTGAGGTTGTGTGTATGCAGAGGTGCAAAAAAGCAATCCTCAAACGGTATATCCCTTGAAGGCAGTAGATGGTTCCTTGGAGCACTCCCGGTCACCACTTTGTACTAGACCAGAGCAAGACCAGTTTGATAAACAACATTTTGCTACTGGAGTAAGCACCAGAACCACGATACAAGGATACAGACAGACTTCGCCTGAGTGAGGTGATGCAATGCAACAGATACGAAGAACCAGAAACTGCATTCCGACTCGAAGGACTCATCCACGGAGACTGTGTTTTCGTTTTTTTTTCTCCCTCTTTTTTTCCCCCATCGATTATTCAACTAGTCAGTGTTTTCACTTCAGATGAACTCAGGCAAAACAAATGCCGAAGAAGAGCCACGAACGATGTACAAGGGTGGTTCAACATCCAACGGAATCAAATAAGAAATGTGGTTTCCTATTCAAGCCAACCGTGCTTGGTCAACAGACGGACTTGGGCTTTGGTGGTTAAAGAATTTCTTCCATTCAATGGGCGAACGCTAATGTTTGAGTCCTTTAATGTGTAGTTGGCTATCACTCTTGCTCCTGGAAAAAACAAATTTTGCGTTACATGTTTTTCCAACCATATAACTTCTGTTTATAACTTTGTTACGAACATTTTTCCCTGAATGAGTCTGAAA